>LR990068.1:5974818-7270741 GCA_905147135.1 Blastobasis lacticolella
AGTTGGCAGTCGTTCCACTGTAATTGCCTGATCTGCTAAATCTTGGATCATAGTCAAAGCGGGCCCCGGGTCCTCGCGTGCGAGAGCACAAACAGGATTTGACGCCAAGATCATCATTATCATCGTCTTGGTGTTAAATTTCGGTTGCCAGGAGTCCGCCTTCCTACTCCTCTTGGTCCACTTCGCTCGGTCTTCGGTATCCTTGGTGGTGAGTTTGTTGGCACGCATGTCGTTCTTATCGACGTCTAGCCATCGCTTCGTGAGTTGAACTCTCCTTCCCGTGCCTAGCGGGCTGGCATGGTCAGACATTATTGTCCCCACGTGATTTGCCGTTTAATTTCCTTACTATCATTATCCGCATCTTGTCTCTCACGTTCCGTTTAGAGTAATCTGATCGATTATAATCGTATGGTGCAGGATGTTTATCAACAAGCTCATAAAACATTATATTGAAGTCAACATCATCATAATGACGCCACGATGATTATTTACTTTATATTATTGTCAATGCTACATTGACATTACAATTTGTGTGCCGTTTTTGTAACCTTGATCTGGCTCGGGTTAATATTTGATTATAACATAATGGTGACATCCTGAAAACCTGCTGAAAACGGTCCGGATACATTTCCAGGTTTACCATCAACTGGTAAGTCTATTTTTACACCGGTATTCCATATAGGGTGCACCCAATAGTTACGTCGAGGTCGTCTACAGTTTTGCATATTAACCATCTGCAGTACGGCCAACATGTCTTCATCCCCGGAAGAAGACATAATTTTACTTTAAAATCTTTGAAAACGAATTTTTTCTTTGGATGTTTACTTCTGACAGGTGTCCATAGATTCACCATCTGTAGACCGTGGTAAGACATTCCATATTTTAACTAAAAAGTATCACATCAGTAATATCTAAAGAAATTGAACCATGCAACTTCCGCGAATACTATACTATAAATGATTCTTTTTACCCGACTACGATGGAGCTAAGGGAGGGTAATGAAGTTAACAATCTATGTATGTAAAGTTCATAAACGTGGAAGAATCGACAGAGATTTGTCAGGACCATAGCAAGTGGAACAATGTCGTCTCTGTCGTATGTCGTCAATGTCGTACTCTTGGGGAAAGGGGTTTGTGTGTATGTATGTTTGTATGGATGTTTATTCTAGCTCAAAAACTACTTGGCCGATTTTCGTTAAAAGCGTATTGATTGTCCGATGGTTACAGGCTCTATGATAATACATTCAATTAAATTATCTTGAGGATATAAGAACATAAAAACTTCAAAATTTTTAAATTCAGAAGATTGATTCGGTCATGTTAGGAATTTTTATTCACATTGATTGATTCTGCTGTAGGATAAACCGCACTGCTTAAATTTGTCCTCAACTGGTTGAAGACATGATTTTGGGACAATATTACGACAAAATGTTTTAAAACGTAGTAATTTTGAATTAAGAATTTTGAATTTCTGTCCTTTACGAATGTTTACTTAAACTGAGTGTATACCACGGTGGCTCATTCAAAACTATAACTACAAAGTATAACATCAGTAGTAAGTATAAAGAGAGTGAATATAACTTAAATTACTCGGAAACCATTGCTCTTAGAAAACTGGATCCTAAAAAAAAATGATAGTGCCCGTCGATATCTATAAGTATTTGCTGTTCTGGAACAAGCGTTTTAAGGCAAATAGTTTCAGAGTTATTACAGTTTTAAGATTGACAGCTGTCATACGGAATGTAGATCTCGACTATCATTTCTCTTCAGGAACTAGTGTTCAAGGAGCGATAGTTTCAGAGTTATTACAGTATTAAGTTTGACAGCTGTCAACCGAAATGTAGATGTCGACGAGCACTATCATTTCTCTTCGGAAACTAGTGTTCTAGAAGTGATAGTTTAAGAGTTATTACAGTATTAAGTTTGACAGCTGTCAACCGAAATGTAGATGTCGACGAGCACTATCATTTCTCTTTAGGAACTAGTATTCTAGCACCAATAGTTTTAGAGTTATTACAGTTTTAAGTGTGACAGGTGCCATCCAAAATGTAGATTTCTACGAGTACCAGCATTTATTTTTAGAAACTAGTGTTCTAGAACCAAACATGCCTTATTTATAATTCGGGATGAACTGAGAAGAGAATGACGACAGGATCACGAAAGCGAAACAACTTCGATAATGTTAAAGAATCAGAAAAAGGGGAGGGGCTTACGCATCAGCTGTCAAACTTTCTTTGACAAGGTCGGTTTCCTATTTCATTCACACGCGTTGTATCTGTACTAAAAAAAGTAGACAGATATATGTGTGTCAACTGTGTCACATAAAGAGGAAAGATTCGAACTGTTGGTAAAAAGAAACAGTCAGATGTGACGTTTCATGTTGACATCTACTGACATCGCACCGCACGCTGCACGATGGGGTCAAATTGAAAAACGTAGACAAAATTCATACAGAACTGACATTTCGGGCTTCAATTGCGGGTGTTGCCCCATCATGCAGTGCGCCGCGCGGCGCGCTGCACAGTGGGACATTCCGCCATCTGTCAATGTACTTGCATACAAATTGCTCGGCGTGTAACAAGTTTTGCCACATCGTGCAGTGCACTGCGCAGCGCACTGCATGAGTGTGCGTTCAAGATTATATTGTTGAGGATCAGTTTATATTACGTTTTAATACAGATATGTGTCTAGAGAAAATTTCGAATTTGAGTACGCACAACACCAGAATCGCTAGCCCATAATTTAAAAATCCTCCCAGGCTTTAATTAAAATCCCTTCACAGCACCACCCAGAGCTATCCTCCCATGAGGACGCGGCCTTACGCTCACGTCCATATACGAATCCGCATCTGTATCATTATCTTTATCCATATCAGCATTCATGTCCGTATCCATACGCATCCTCATCCGTGTCCGCATCGTCTCCTATGAATGCAAAAAGGTCTGCACCAGCTTTCACTAGCGATTCCTTGATTGACATTTAGAATCCATTTATGAAGTTTCTCGGGACTATCATCATTCCTAAAGTCAGAATCTATAAATCTAGCGATTTAATCTTGTATCTTAACTCATTTTGGACGTCCTAAAGTCAATATCCTTCCATAGCACTGGGGGTCATTTCCTAAAGTCTCATTTGAAATTTGTATCAGAAGGCAATCTGGATGTCCTAAATTCGAATTCCCTCCACAGCACCACCCAGAGCTAACCTCCCACGTGGACGCCTGCGGCGCTACCGCCTTACACGCGGCCGCTCGCGGTGGGCGTGCGGCCGCTGCGGCGGCTCTCCTGAAGGCCGGGGCCAGGCCTGACGCCGCCGATGCGGATGGCTGGAGCCCTCTCCGGGCGGCCGCTTGGGCTGGACATACTGAGGTGGGTAACTCGACCAGCAGACGTTCCGCCGATCTACGATAGTACGCCACCATCTTGATGCAACGCAGCAAGCCAGAGCCAGAGCTGTCTTCAGCTGTTCAGAGCGCAAGAGGCGCTGTTCAAGTTTTTCATTCAAAATAGGAAAAAAAGGGTTCAAATATAGTAAGCTCTAGTGATCGAAAAGTATCCAAATGTTTGTGCGAACATTCTCAAGTGTGAGATACAGTTCCATCACGATGTTTTGCCTCACCGTAAGAGCATTGGTTAGTGATCAACTAATGTACATACCTCAGAGACTCAGAGTCATTGGTACATGGCGTCACTGGGATTCGCACCCGGGACCTTAAGTTTACGGGTTGGACCACCTAACGACTAGGCCACCGATGCTCAATCTTTGAGGCTCTTAAAAAATGAAAGCCAGATTTTACAACCTCATACGATAATTTGAATGTAATGTTAAATTTGCAGGTAGTGGAAGTACTTCTGGAATTCGGATGCGATGTGGACTGCGTCGACGGCGACAATCGGACAGCTTTGAGGTAGGTGTCTAAATATTTCATTGTGATATGGGGGTGGGTTTGTAGTAATGCGCTTATTAAAAAATCTCCCCTTCACGAAGCGAAATGACGCGGATCATAATATATGTGATACAAAAATGGACCTAATTCTATGAACAATACATTCCACGTTGATTTGGTATCACGATTTTCTCTTATGAATTTAGCCAGGCGGGCGATTCCCGCGCTGTAACATCACAAATTCGACATTTTCTATAGCAAAAAATCTTTACTATAACGTCACTGAAATTAATCTTGACAATATACGGCTGTCGAAGATAGCTGAGAAAATATGTTTTGCCTGCTATAGACATTTCAATGTCTTTATAGACAATAAATGTCGAATTTGAGATTACGTGAAAATTAAGCCTCAGGTGTAATAAGCGCATAAGACCCCTGGAACTATGACTTTAATTTACAAAACCTTTAAAAATCCCAATCTATTCCACCAGGGCCGCAGCGTGGTCCGGCCACGAATCCGTGGTGGCCCGCCTGTTGGCCGCTGGGGCGGAGCCCGACCGCGCTGACGCGGAGGGCCGCACGCCGCTCATCGCCGCCGCCTACATGGGCCACGCGGATATCGTGCGAGCATTACTGGACGCTGGCGCGGATATCGACCATGCGGATGAGGACGGTGAGTGCGGATGAAGATTTTTGAGGTTGCGGATCGATGCGGATTTTTGCGGACAGATGCGGATTTTTGCGGACGAAGCTTTTTGCTGATGCGGATTGACGAGTAATGTGGGCTGGTGTAAATGAGGAGTGAAACGGATGTGGATTTCTATTGTTCCGGATCGATGCAGATGAGGATAGTCGACGTTGAAAATGTCGTGCACGTATAGTACGCTTGGTTTAAATACTGGCCGGCGCCTGTCGGGCCACGAGTCTGTGGTGACGCGGCTGCTGGTCCCCGGGACTAGGGATGGGCACCAAATATCGATATATCAAAATATCGATATTTTTTCAGAAAAATATCGATACTAATTAGCGATAGTTTTTCCCGCGATATATCAATTTTCGTAATTTATTTTCAGATATCAAAATCGATATATTTTTAAAGCTCTGCTGTCTGCTCATGCGTCACATCATGATTTTAACCAATCCGATTTCTTAAATTTAGAAAATATGCAGTAGGCTGTATGGGTTTAGTTTCTTTGCGTTTAACAAAAACAAAAATTACTCATTATTACTCTCTATGACTTGCTTGTCTATGACAATGACGCGAATTTTTTTTTTTTTCTTTTTTTTTATGTCAAGCAATTCGAAAATTTTCTTTTAAATAATAAAACTTATGTTGAAACAGCCAGATGTGTATTTGCTTTAAAATTTCGATAATATAGGCAATTTTTATAAATAATTGCAAATTGGGCAAAAAATATCGATATATCGAAATATCGATATTTCTTGGGTGATATATATCGATATATTTGAAAAATATCGATACGATAAAAATCTATTTTTTTTCCATTTGCCCATCCCTACCCGGGACCGAGTCCTATTATATAATTTTTTTGCACATTGTAGTGGATTAAGTACCTATGCCGTGTGGTATCCGGCAGAGTAGAATAGCACCAACCCCTTACACTCGCGGGTGTCGTACAAGGAGACTAATGTTTTCGAGGCAAAAGATCAAGAGTCTCCGTAGTCTGGAAAATGGCCAGCAGCATTTTCCATTGTTATATTTAAACACTGCGATCTCCAACCCGCTTGCCAAGCGTGGAGATTATGGCAATAACCTCCCATTTCGTGGGAGAGGCCCTAAGTCTTGCAGTGGACTGTTACGGGCTGTGATGGTGAAGTACCTATGTCTTTATAGGGGACGGCCTGTATTAAGCAGTTCTACGGCTAAGGTGACAATGATAATGTCATACTAAACTCCACCCTCTCCTTCCAGGCCGCACAGCGCTGTCCGTGTCGGCGCTGTGCGCGGGCGGCGCGGGCGCCACGGTGGCGGCGCTGCTGTGCGAGCGCGGCGCGGCGGTGGCGCGCCCCGACCGGGACCTGGCGCAGCCGCTGCTGGTGGCCGCCTTCGAGGGACACGCGTGAGTACCGTTACTGGCGGCGGGGGCGACACACTGTGACGACACACGCTAAACCGACATTCATTATACATATACGTAGATCATGCGGACGAATACCATGGATTAATGAGCTTGAGGATTTTTGCGGATGAGGATTTTTGCGGATGAGGATTTTTGCTGATGAGGATTTTTGCGGATGAGGATTTTTGCGGATGAGGATTTTTGCGGATGAGGATTTTTGCGGATGAGGATTTTTGCGGATGAGGATGTTTGCGTACGCGGATCGATGAACTTGAGAACAGATAAGGATGCGGATATCATCAGTATTTTTTCGAATGCGGAAAAATGAGCTTACGGATTGATGAGTGTATTGACGATTGACTGTGCCGACGTGCATTGGTATGCCACGGTGGCGGCGCTGCTGTGCGAGCGCGGCGCGGCGGTGGCGCGCCCCGACCGGGACCTGGCGCAGCCGCTGCTGGTGGCCGCCTTCGAGGGGCACGCGTGAGTACCGCGGCATACTGCAATCTATACACTGACATACTAAACCGACATTCATTGTGTGCGTAGATTACGCGGATGAGGGCCATGGATTAATTCGGATTGTAATGCGTTTGAGGATTTTGTAGATGCGGATTATTTCGTATGCGGATGAGGATTTTTGCGGATGTAGATTTTTGCGGATGAGGAAAAATGACCTTACGGATTGATTAATATATTGACGATTGACTGACGACGTGCGATTGGCGGCACGCGTGAATACCGCGGCGGCGGCGTGGGCGCCGCAATGGATGGCGGACGGTTCACTGTACACTGACACGCTAAATCGATATTCATTATGTAGGTAGATCAAGTAGAGGACCGGGGATTAATGCGGATTGTGACGCGGTTGAGGATTTTTGCGAACATAGATTTTTGCGGATGCGAATCGATGAACTTAGGAATTGATAAAGATGCGGATTTGATAAATATTTTTGCGGCTACATATAAGTTTTTGCAGATGCAGATAGTTGAAGATGCCAAATTAGAGTATATTTAGAGATGCGGAACGATGAGTTTGCGGATTAATGAGAATGCGGATCGATCAGGACGCGAATAATTTTGTATTTTGCAAATTAACCTAATCGAAATTTTGAGGATGCAGATAGATGATTGTTATTATTATAAAAGAATGTGGGTAGGTTAAGTGAGATCGGCGGCTGCGTCCGCGATCAACATCGGGAGTGAGTCTAAATTATAGCCTCGGTACTTAAGCTCACACCTTGTGTTTCATTAGTATAACTTCCGAAATAACAATTGGCGACGTTCGAACTACGCGTAATTAGTAGTTATAATGGCAAAAATATCAGTCGGCGTGTTAAATTTATTTAATCACCAAATTCAAGATTGGTTGTTGTATAAGGGCCGCCTAGAACAATGGTTCATGGCGAACGACATAACCGAAGATACGGACAAGAGTGGTGTGAAACGGCGAGCTATTTTATTAAGTAGTTTGGCCGAATCTACCTATAGACTGGTACGGGATCTAGCGCTTCCCGGGGATGTCGGTGTCTTGGCGTATGCAAAAGTGTTGGAGTTACTGGACGGCCATTTTGAAACAAAGACGTGTGGGTTTGCGGAGCGCCATAAGTTTTATAGTGCGGTGCAAGGAAGCGAGTCCTTGTCACAGTGGGCGGCACGGATCCGCGGGTTAGCCATGAACTGTGGATTCCAGGCTAAGGCCTTGGAAGAAGCCTTGCGGGACAAGTTTGTGCTCGGCATGTCGGGTGGACCGGAACGCGATCGACTGTTTAGCGAGTCCATGACCGACCTGACCCTGGAGAAGGCGTTGCAGTTGGCGGAGAGGGTGCGCTGTGCCAGGGAAGGTGCAAGGCAATCCGCAGTGGATGCGGTACAGGCGCCGCTCCGGCCGCCGGTGCCAACGGACCTGATAGACGTACATAAAATGACTGTCAGGAGCTCACAAGGAGCGCAGCAACCTCGACCTCAATTTGGCGGTAGGAGACCGTCGACACAGGCCGACCAGTGTACAGTATGCGGTTACCTTGGTCATCGCGACAAAACGTGTCGTTTTCGGAACTATACGTGCCGGGTGTGCGGTGAAAAAGGCCACTTAAAGCGGATGTGCAAGAAAAGTGTTGGAAAGAATAATTTTCTAGAATGTTGTTCGGATGACGGTGACGACGGTAAGCATCTATTGTTTAATATTCGCTCGATAAACGGAGAACCGATGCAAGAGAAGGTACTCGTAAATATAATTAGATACGGGTTCGGCCGTTACCGTCATTGGTGATACGATTTATCGTATGCACTTTACGGAAATACCATTAAAGTCCACCAATAAGTTATTATTAAGCTACAATGGAACGTCCATACACTGTTTAGGCATTATTTCATTAACATTTTCGTATAGGAACGTATCAAAAAATATTGACGTGTACGTTATTAAAGGTGGAGGTCCCCCTTTATTAGGCCGAGACTTTATGGCTAAATTTAATTTGGAGTTATGCCAAGTAAAGAATTGTAGGGTTCCGATCAACGCAGAACAGCTTATCGAACAATATCCTTCTTTATTTTCGGAAAATCTAGGTTGTTGTAACGGAACAGAAAAAAAAAAAGCTTAGATTAAAACCCGATTCGATCCCTATTTTTTACAAAGCGAGGCCAGTACCATTTGCACTTCGCACAAAATTAGAGGACGAGTTAAATCGGTTGCAAAAGTTAGGTATAATCGAGCCGGTGGCGGGTTCCGAGTACGCCAGCCCCGTCGTGCCGGTGCTAAAGCGGGACGGCAGTATTAGATTATGTGCAGACTATTCGGTTACGCTTAATAAGCAACTGTTAATAGAAAAGTACCCCTTGCCTCGTATAGATGAGCTATTTTCAAAATTACATGGCGGGAAACATTTTAGTAAATTAGATTTGTCCAGTGCGTATAATCAGTTAAAATTGCATATCAATACGCATAAAGGGTTGTACAAGTACAAGCGGTTGGTGTTTGGATTATCCAGTGCTCCAGCGATCTTCCAACGTACACTAGAGAGTATACTATCGGGAGTGGATGGTGTACTTCAGTTTTTGGATGACATTTTAATCACGGGAAAAACAGAAACGGAGCACATGGAACGCCTGCAGGAAGTTTTCAGGAGACTAGACAACGCCGGTTTAGTTTTGAGGAAAGATAAGTGTAGTTTTTTCCAAAATTCAGTTTCCTATTTAGGGTTTATTATTGATAGCAACGGCTTACATAAGAGTCCAGATAAGATTAAGGCAATGCTAAACGCTAATAAACCAAGAAATGTAACGGAATTGAAGTCGTTTTTAGGCATGGTTAATTACTATAGGAATTTCATAAATAACGCGTCTAGTATCATGTCACCCTTACATACGTTATTACAGAAAAATAAAAAATGGTGCTGGGACGCAGAGCACGAAAGGTCATTTAATTCCATTAAGGAGAAGATATCATCAGATGCCGTTCTAGCGCACTTCAATCCCGATGCAAAGATAATTTTAACAGTTGATGCATCGCCGTATGGCCTAGGTTCGATCTTATCTCAAATTGATGACGACGGTGTGGAGAAACCGATTTCTTATGTGTCAAGGTCCTTGACTTCCGCTGAAAAACTGTATAGTCAAATTCAGAAAGAAGCCACTGCTATCATCTTTGGTGTGCGAAAGTTCCACCAGTATTTATATGGGAGATCGACCCCATTTGTTTTAAAAACGGATCATAAGCCTCTTTTATCCATCTTCCGTCCGGACAAAGGGATACCAGAAGTATCTGCGAATAGGTTACAACGTTATGCTTTATTTTTATCAGCATACAATTATACTATAGAATATGTTAGAAGCGCGCACAACACTGCAGATTATTTGAGTCGTTCCGTGACGAATGACGGTCCCTTAAGTAACACGGATAGTAAACAAACCGCGAAGGAGCGATCAGCTGAGCGGGTCTCGTTATCTCGATCGAGCGATACACCTAGTTATATACATTTCGTGTGGCAGGCTGACGCACCGCCCGTTTCACTGGACGTTGTTAGGCGCGCCACCGCTACCGATTCTGTTTTATCACAAGTTAGCCAATTTGTAAAGGAAGACTGGCCCGATAGAATTGCATGTAAAGTTGTAAAGCATTTTTACAACTGTAGGTATGAATTGTCGGTCGAACGTGGTTGTTTGATGAGAGGATCAAAATTAGTCATACCGCAATGTTTACGTACTACAATAATCAATGAACTACACCGAAGTCACATGGGCATTAGTAAAATGAAGGCAGAGGCTCGGAATAGGTTCTGGTGGCCCGGGTTGTCGGGGCAGCTCGAGCGCGCGGCCGCCGCGTGCGCCGTGTGCGCGCAGCTCCGGCCCGCGCCGCGCCGCGCCCCGCTCGCGCCCTGGCCGTTCCCCACCGAGCCGTGGCAACGTGTACATGTCGATTTTTTAGGCCCATTCAACAGTAGGATGTTCCTAATTGCAGTAGATGCATACTCCAAATGGGTTGAAGTGTTTGACGTAAGCACAAATTATAACTCTAGGATAGTTATCGAAAAGTTATGTAAAATAATGTCTAGATTCGGTTTAATTAGGACAATTTGCAGTGACAACGGTTCTTCCTTTGTGTCTAAGGAATTCGAGAATTTCTGTGCAATGAATGGCATTACTCACGTAACATCTCCGACGTATCACCCGGCGAGTAACGGCCAAGCCGAGAGCTATGTTAAAATTGTTAAAAAAGCGTTAAAATCTTTTTTACTTACGGGCGTAACGGCTAGAGATTTTAATGTAAAATTAAATAAGTTCCTTTTTAGTTATCGAAACTCAGTTCATTCTACTACGAACCGTTCTCCGGCTGAAATATTGTTCGGTAAAAAGTTGCGCTGTCGAATGGATTTACTCTCTCCATTGTCGTTACATTCATCCGATACAACACTAACGTCTATAGTAAAAAAAACCAGTGCTCACAGGCTAAATTTTATCGTGGAAAAAGGAAAGTAGACTTTAATGTGGGTGATATTGTGTTAATAAAGGTAAATTATAAGACAAACGATTTGTGGACAAAAGGATTAATTTTCAAGAAGCTTGGGAATACAACATTCCTAGTGAAGTTGTTTGATGAAGAACGTTTGGTGAAACGGCATAAAAACCAAATATATGGTTGTATTGGGGAGGAGGAGATGTCCTCTGCTGCTGATAGCGTTGTGCAGCCGAGATCAGAACCGCTGAGGGAGGCCGAAGTTCTTCCTTCAGTTCTATTAAAGATGGAGAACCAACGGAGTACGGGTTCTGATGTGGAACAGACGCTGATGTCAACAGTAGACGCGAGCCAGAGGGTCGAGCCGCAGGTTGGGCTCGAAGTAGTGCCGCTTGGAACCCAGTCAGTTCCGTCCGCGGCTGTGCCAGCGGGGCCCACGGCGAGCGCGGCCACCGCCCGCGTCCCGCGCGTTACCCGGACGCGGCCGGACGCTACGGCGCCAGCGCCGCCGCAGCTACGTCCACGCAAACGTTAATTGCCAGAAATCGGCGTACTTTTTAGATGTCACTAAAATGTTTAAAATATTGGTGGAGGGGTGTTATTATTATAAAAGAATGTGGGTAGGTTAAGTGAGATCGGCGGCTGCGTCCGCGATCAACATCGGGAGTGAGTCTAAATTATAGCCTCGGTACTTAAGCTCACACCTTGTGTTTCATTAGTATAACTTCCGAAATAACAATGATGCGATGTCAATCGATACGTATGGTCTCTCCTAGCCACTTTTCCGCTATTCTATCCGTATCTACGTCATGTTCTGGCGGTCACTATCTGCACACTGTACACTATGAGTCAGTTAAAAGCCAATACAGTACACTGACATACTATATACTGCCACACTATATGGATGAGGATGCCCCAGGGCGACGTAGATTTTATTTTATTGGTTTACCAACAGATGTACACTACATCTAACATCGAAATCTATGGTATTACAATATTTTTGTTAGTGCCTATCCAATTATAGGTAAACACAAAAAATAGTTGCATTATTGCTGGTTCCGCAGAACATAGCGATAGATCATAGATGATCCTTATTTGTTTCAAACTAAACTTTTTTACACATATTACGAGTATTATTTTAATCGGGATTCACACGCGACGTATCTATATCACGCGAGTCCCGTTTAATAT
The DNA here is from genome assembly GCA_905147135.1 of Blastobasis lacticolella. Classification (NCBI taxonomy): domain Eukaryota; kingdom Metazoa; phylum Arthropoda; class Insecta; order Lepidoptera; family Blastobasidae; genus Blastobasis; species Blastobasis lacticolella. The sequence goes on from LR990068.1 coordinate 5,986,930, forward strand.
AACAATGTGACCCCTATTAACCCAACCTTCATCTCCCCCCCCAGGGAGATCTGCGAAGTGCTCCTAGAAGCCGAAGCCGACATCGAGGCCGTAGACGCAATGGGCCGGACTGCGTTGTGGGCCGCGGCGGCAGCGGGCCACGCGCGCTGCGTACGGCTGCTTCTCTTCTGGGGGGCCTGCGTGGACACCATGGACCGGGAGGGCCGCACCGTGCTGAGTACGGCCGCGGCGCAAGGTGAGTGGGCTGTTGCGACATCTATCGCTCCAATAGGGAAACTCAACAATACTCACATTACGAATACACGAACACAAGGTTGGTGGGCATCCGCACATAGATGGCGCTGACCGTTCCTATATCGCGCTAGAGAAGTATGCCTACTTCCGCGACATAAATACTGCTTCCGACAATCAACAATCAATCGGACCCTTGGTCCTCTGGTCACAACTCAGGGCCAGGTGGGTAATTACTCTTTTCCATCTTCGCTTGCCAACATTGGCGGCTACTTTATCCCTTCACCAAAAGCAAATGGGCTTCATAATGGGCCGGACCGATGCGTACGCCTACTGCTGTTCTGGGGGGCCTGCGTGGACACCATGGGCCGCAACGTGCTAAGTACGGCCGCGGCGCAAGGTGAGTGGAGGCCATGAATACATACGGTGAGGGTAACTAGCAAATGATGGTAAAATGCAAGTGAAATTCGCCTCTATAGTATGGTTTCTAAGGTACATTGGGCACTAGACGTTTATATGACGTTATTTGAAATTGGTTTTCATTTATATTAGATCCTTCCTTACCTATGAAACAGGCGATTTGCTGTCAAAAAATGAAAATGACGACAACTGAAAGTTTCATACAAGCATAGAAGTCTTTGCATACAAGCAAATTTTTCAATACCTGGGAAATGGCGAGGGCTATTTCAATGAAAGTTTGTAGGTACTAGTGCATACCATTTCATTGTGCTAATTACCCTCTTCACAGAATTGCAGCTAGTTAGTTATAGCTGGTAGAGCTCGTCTAGTCTAAGATGACGCGCCCCACTACTTAGTTAGTTGATTTCGATGTGTGAGTGCAAATATTAATAACGACACTTCATCTGTGTGGGAGCCAATGAACGGCGCGTGCTCCGACGTTTGAGTCTCACCGGCAACTCAATGACCAATTACAACGGCATTTGTATATGTATTGCGTCCATATTTTAAACTTGCTTGTGTGCGTTAATGCTATAGTGGGGCGCGTCATTTTAAATTAGACGAGCTCTACATTCAAATCATTATAAAAACTATATAATTTTTTTATTTAATTGTTATTAGGGCTCCGTGACGATATTTTTTTTATGAACGTAAGCATCTAAACATTATATTTCGAAGTATTTTTAATTATCCAAAATTATTAATAAATTATGTATACTTGCATTTAAGTGTTAAAGATCTTTCATGTAATATTTCAATGTTACAAAAAGTGTGAATCTGTTGGTTACGCGGTCGGGTTATTATGAGGAATCTTTTACAATCCAATCTACCCACCTGTGGGATGCTTTGCCACGACAAATACGTCACAGTACATCGTTACCCATCTTCAAAAAGAAGGTACACGAATATTTCCTCTCAAAAACTGTTTGTTTGCAATAATTAGAGCTCTTTTATTGTGTATATAAAATTATGTTTATTGTATAGAATTATGTTTATCCATAGTTTAATAATAATATATTTATAGTATTCTCTTTACATATTTATATATGATGACATGTGTAAGCACATCTTTTAGTTTTTTCCCCTTATTTGCTCTTGCACTACTATGAGATACTGTGATAATTTACCTCTTCCCAAAGGTTGTCTGGAAGAGATCGCTTAAAGCGATAAGGCCGCCTTTGCAATTGTTTTTCTTTTTTATTGTTATGTATAATTTTGTGTGAAATAAAGAGTTTTTACTTACTTAATAACATAAGTAAATAAATAAAATCGCCAAATTCAAAGGTCCAATATTACGCTCAAACAATCTATATTTATGACGTCGTTTTACTCAAAAACTACTGAACGAATTTTCTTGTGGTTTTCAACAATAAATATAGTGCTTTTAGAAGGTCTTTGCGCTTAAAACAACGCGGACGATGTCGCGGGCGAAAGCTAGTTATACATAAATATGATTGTTGTTCGCAGGAAACGTGGAGGTAGTACGTCAGCTGTTAGACCGTGGCTTGGACGAGCACCACAGAGACAACTCCGGTTGGACGCCGCTGCATTACGCTGCTTTTGAGGGTAGGTTATTAGAGACTGAGTCAAATTGTCTTTATTAAAAAATAATCATCAAATGAGGCGGATGCGAGAGCCAATGGCTAACGAGGATGCCCAAAACCGGGAGAAGTGGAGAAGAATGAGTCGGAAAGCGGACTGAAGACAGAAGCTGAGACTGACCGCTCGGAAAATGACAAAATCGTCTTTCAGGCGGGCAACGCATTGGTGACTCCCCTGGTGTTGCTGATGTCCATAGGCGGCGGTGACCACTTTCCATCAGGTGGCCCGCTTGCCTGTTTGTCTGCCGAGTAACATAAAAAAAAATCTTGACGTTAATATGAGGGCTCGGGGTCTGCCTTGACCATGATTCAGGATTTGTCAGATCAGATAATTATAGTGAGACAACTGCCCGCATCTTAACTCCGTGACCCGGTTTTTTTTTTATTTATTCATTCATTCCTTCTCCATCCCCAGGCCACATAGAAGTATGCGAGGCCCTCCTCGAAGCCGGCGCAGTGGTAGACGAAGCCGACAACGGTGGCAAGGGGGCGCAGATACTGTTCTCTGTATCCTGTCATCATCATCATCATCGTCCTAGCGCTTATCCCGGCCTCTGCCAGGGTCCGCTTTCCTACAAATTTTTTAGGACCTTTTCATTCGTTCTTTTTAGCGGTGTTTTGCTTTTTATGTGCCGCGACTACCATCCGGCCCGCACAACCCGGTAGGGAAAAGCCGATTCGCCAGAGCTTCGTCCGTTTGTCAGCAGGGGGACCGTGGGCCGGTGATGTTGGCTTGGGCCCATGAGGTGGTGATTGGGGTCCATAACCCCCCCTGGCCCCGTTCTCTGTATCCTGTATTTACGCAATAAGTGTCCATTCATTCATCCATTCAATCTCCATCCCCAGGTCACATAGAAGTCTGCGAGGCCCTGCTCGAAGCCGGAGCAGTGGTAGACGAAGCCGACAACGATGGCAAGGGGGCGCTGATGCTGGCAGCGCAGGAGGGCCACACGCGGTTGGTCGAGCGGCTCGCCGACCGCTGGGCCGCGCCGCTGGGGCAGCGGGCTCATGACGGGAAGACTGCGCTCAGGTTGGTGGGGGACAGTGGGACTGCGGTTGGACCACCCAGCACAGGAGGGCCACACCTCCTTGGTTGGTCACTTGGTGGAACCCGCGTTTGGACCTTTGGTGGTACTCTAGGTTGGACCATTGGTGAGACCATGGTTGGGCACTTGATGGGACCCTTAGTGGTACCTTTAGTTGGACAGACGATGAGACCTTGGCAGGACCCTTGTGGGATCTTTGGTAGGGCTACAATATCACTGGTATAGGCGGTGAATTTACATACAGCTATATACTATGTCGGTAAATAGGTATTCAGAATCAGAATCAGAATTTTTTATTGTACATGTACACGTAAATTCAGTTTTTAGGTTTCTAATATCCAAAACAGAAATTCCCTTACGGGTAGATGACTCCAAGGCACCCGCCTTCTATTCCTTCTAGACTCAATAAGTCTCTCGTCTACGTTACACACCTCTAACCCTACGTCAGCTTTCTGACCCGTACCCCCCACCACCCAGGTTGGCCGCCCTCGAAGGCCACTTCGCCACAGTAGTATCCGCGCTGCACCTGCGCGGTATATCTAACCCTACACCCCCTCACCCAGGTTGGCCGCCCTCGAAGGCCACTTCGCCACGGTGTCGGCGCTGCACCTGCGCGGTATATCTAACCCTACACCCCCTCACCCAGGCTAGCCGCCCTCGAAGGCCACTTCGCCACGGTGTCGGCGCTGCACCTGCGCGGTATATCTAACCCTACACCCCCTCACCCAGGCTAGCCGCCCTCGAAGGCCACTTCGCCACGGTGTCGGCGCTGCACCTGCGCGGTATATCTAACCCTACACCCCCTCACCCAGGTTGGCCGCCCTCGAAGGCCACTTCGCCACAGTGTCCGCGCTGCACCTGCGCGGTACATCTAACCCTACACCCCCTCACCCAGGTTGGCCGCCCTCGAAGGCCACTTCGCCACAGTGTCCGCGCTGCACCTGCGCGGTACATCTAACCCTACACCCCCTCACCCAGGTTGGCCGCCCTCGAAGGCCACTTCGCCACAGTGTCCGCGCTGCACCTGCGCGGTACATCTAACCCTACACCCCCTCACCCAGGTTGGCCGCCCTCGAAGGCCACTTCGCCACAGTGTCCGCGCTGCACCTGCGCGGTACATCTAACCCTACACCCCCTCACCCAGGTTGGCCGCCCTCGAAGGCCACTTCGCCACAGTGTCCGCGCTGCACCTGCGCGGTACATCTAACCCTACACCCCCTCACCCAGGTTGGCCGCCCTCGAAGGCCACTTCGCCACAGTGTCCGCGCTGCACCTGCGCGGTACATCTAACCCTACACCCCCTCACCCAGGTTGGCCGCCCTCGAAGGCCACTTCGCCACAGTGTCCGCGCTGCACCTGCGCGGTACATCTAACCCTACACCCCCTCACCCAGGTTGGCCGCCCTCGAAGGCCACTTCGCCACAGTGTCCGCGCTGCACCTGCGCGGTACATCTAACCCTACACCCCCTCACCCAGGTTGGCCGCCCTCGAAGGCCACTTCGCCACAGTGTCCGCGCTGCACCTGCGCGGTACATCTAACCCTACACCCCCTCACCCAGGTTGGCCGCCCTCGAAGGCCACTTCGCCACAGTGTCCGCGCTGCACCTGCGCGGTACATCTAACCCTACACCCCCTCACCCAGGTTGGCCGCCCTCGAAGGCCACTTCGCCACAGTGTCCGCGCTGCACCTGCGCGGTACATCTAACCCTACTCCCCCTCACCCAGGTTGGCCGCCCTCGAAGGCCACTTCGCCACAGTGTCCGCGCTGCACCTGCGCGGTACATCTAACCCTACACCCCCTCACCCAGGTTGGCCGCCCTCGAAGGCCACTTCGCCACGGTGTCGGCGCTGCACCTGCGCGGTACATCTAACCCTACACCCCCTCACCCAGGTTGGCCGCCCTCGAAGGCCACTTCGCCACGGTGTCGGCGCTGCACCTATTTATTATTTATTTAATTTAGACATAACAACAAATATGACAAATCAATTAGTTCAGGCACTTAAATCTACTAAAGATTTGTAATGTGCCAAGCCTGGCGAGTATGTTCACTTTAGTATAACAATAGGTTTATAGGTACATAAACCCGCGCGCGGCGACCACCGACCCACCCGCCAACAAACGACACAACGATAGGTAACAATAGTTATTTAGTCGTTGGTTCTACGTTTTGTCGTTTATTTATCTGACGGCAGGAGTGACGACATTCGCCGCACCCGAGTATCTTATCACTGCGATACAAAGAAACCGGTTATCGAACACAATGCAAGAAGCGAAGTGAAGTGTACTGGTGCATGTATAGTGTGATGTTTTTAGGACGACCTGAGTGGCTCAGTGGTCAACCTACCGGTCCGCCACGCAGGAGGTCCCGGGTTCGATTACCGTCCTTACGGGTCTGAGTGTTCTATGTATAATAGGTATGTATTCACAAAGTATATCAGCCATCTAGCACCCATAGTACAAGCGATGCTTAGTTGGGGCTACATGGCGTTGTGCGAATTTGTTAACGAATATTTATTTAAATATATATTTTTATTGTGTTGGTTATTGTGGTTGGTGGTACCTGCGCGGTACATCTAACCCTACACCCCCTCACCCAGGTTGGCCGCCCTCGAAGGCCACTTCGCCACGGTGTCGGCGCTGCACCTGCGCGGTACATCTAACCCTACACCCCCTCACCCAGGTTGGCCGCCCTCGAAGGCCACTTCGCCACGGTGTCGGCGCTGCACCTGCGCGGTACATCTAACCCTACACCCCCTCACCCAGGTTGGCCGCCCTCGAAGGCCACTTCGCCACGGTGTCGGCGCTGCACCTGCGCGGCGCGGACGCGGACGCGGCGGACGCGGACCGCCGCAGCGCGCTGTACGTGCTGGCGCTGGACAACCGGCTGGCGATGGCCAGGCATCTGATCGTGCATTGCGGCGCCAGCGTCGACACTACTGATAATGAGGTGGGTGCAAATACTCGTAATGTTTTTTTTTTACAATTGTTAACTGCTTTGATTGGTTGGGCACTAATAAATTTATAACAATAGAAAATCTTTTGTTTATGTTTCTCGTCTTTTTTGTGAGACTTTAGATATATATGTTAGATGTAGCTCACTATCTGTTGGTAGACCAATAAAATAAAACATAATAAATTGAATTACTTTAAAATCTAGTTAAATTAATAATCATCTCGGCGTTAATGTTCCGGTTGTGCTCATGCGCACGAAGGCCCGGGGTCGCCTTGAACATGATCCAGGATTTGGCAGATCAGATAATTACTCCCATCTGACCTCCGTGACCTTGCCACCAGGGGAATCTTACCAGATTGGATCATGGTTACACATTCGTCGTCTGAATGTACAGGGTGCATTGGCGCTTAAGAGTGGACTAGTATAGGCCTGATGATGATGATGATGATGATGAAGCACCACAGCTTAGCCCATTTGTAACAAGTAACATCTCGTAATTTCTTGGTTCCAGGGCCGGACACCGTTGCACGTCTCGGCGTGGCAGGGCCACACGGACATGGTCAACCTACTCATAAAAGTTGGTGAGTCATTGGTTTATCCTTGTTTTTATTTTTATGATACTCTGTGATGAATAAGTAGATGGAAAGCAGCCCACCTGTAGCCCACCTGTGGAAGCAGTAACTGTCGCACTGTTGCCAACAGTATTGTTGACGACCTGAGTGGTTCAGTGATCAACATGCGGTCTGCCACGCAAGAGGTCCCGGCTTGAATTGAATGATGAATTTTAATTTCTGTTACGGGTCTGGGTGTTCTATGTATAATAAGTATGCATTTAAAAGTATATAAGTAGTTTATTAGTTATCTAGCACCCATAGTACAAGCTTTGCTTACTTTGGGGCTAGATGGCGTTGTGTGAATTTGTCCACGAATATTTATTTATTGTTGTACTTACCTTAGGTTAAGGATGTAGTGAGGATCCCAATAAATTACTGTCTATGTCTAAGAGTAATACGACTTCAATCGTAGTAAGTTAAGCACATGAACAATTTGGAGACCTTAGATTTCCCTCTGGGAACTTTCTGTGTGCAATCTGATCTTGCATTACCTCTCTAGCATGGATGGAGGAGGTCTAGAGGTACTAAGAAACCTACCCGATTGAAATGGCCCTTTACGTCACAGCGGGAAAGCGTCGGAATTTCGATTCCATTCAGCCGGTGTGGGAAATAGAAATTCGACGCTTTAAACCGAAGCCGAAGGTTTTGACGACTGTTTTTTTTGGCCGAAGGTGGCCGAAGCCGAAGCCGAAGCTTCGGTCGGACACTATAGCTAGTTATCTTCCGTATTGCAATACTTCCAAAGTCCCAAGCCGTTACCCCATCAAAACAAAACCCTGTTGTATTTTTCACGTCACCGATCAATGCGTCCTTCGTTCCGCCCCAGACCAACTCTTCGATCGGGCCTGTCATCGAGACCAAATAACCAAACAAACCCCAATGTGGGGATGTGGCCAGCCCTATCGACCATGCTGAAGTATTACGCTTGACGTTCTACAATGCACCACTTTGCGGCGTCCTAGTCCATCCTCGACCATCCTACATAAACTCAACGAATCCCACCCAAACTCATTCGAACCCAACTAAAACCAGTCAAACCCACAAAACCTTAACAATCCTAACCAAATTCAGCCGAATACAATCAAATGAGGAGTTTTCCAGTAGGTATTTATAGTTGGTTTCAAAAAGCATCAATAGATGGCACTATGGCATGGCACTCCTACAATTTTGGTAATCTCTTTTTAATCTGTATGATGGTAGCAGTGATTTCATGCAGCCAACTAATACTAAACTTAAAAATATATTTTTTATGAATATAAACATAACTGTTAAAGGTTGAACGAAGTGTAAAAAGGAATATTTATAGAAGTTGGCATTATGTTCCATTATATTTCGTCGCTTCATTCTTCAGATATAAGATAATTCACAACGTAGTCCCTTTAGCCTACAAGGTAGCTTCCCACGTTTATTTAAAGTAAAATCGATTTGGTTTCAATCGATCATTTTTTTTCGATCCTACGTATCGATACAGCCAGCCGCCATTTTTACGTCATTCCTTTTTCGTGCGAGGTAGCGAGCACACCGTGCACACGTGGTGCACAACAAATTGTTAAAATTTTATTTCAAACGTAGAAACGCAGCGCCGAAAACAAGATTCGGTATTTTAAAAGAAAAAGCAAAAAACCTACGATGTCACAAAGTGGCGATATTCTCGGATTTCACTTCAGATTCCGATAAAAATTCATGTAAGTACCTACAATATTTTCGCCGAATGTAGTTACTTTTATAATTTATGCATTGAGTGTTTTAATACAAAACCTGGGGGTTGGCCGTGAGTCAACACGACGGTGATTTAGCTTTAATGTATATACAATAAAAAATGAAGAATATAATTAAAATTTCATCTGGAGGTTGGTCGAGAATCAACACGACGATATCAAATAACTACGCATACACCGCCTGGGGGTTGGTCGTGAATCATCACAAAGGCAATATGCAATAATCTAGTTTCTCAACCTGGTGATGATCGAGGTTCTTAGATACTTTAGATTCCGATTAAAACTAAGTAAGTTTCTATTTTACGCGATTTTCGCTTAATGTGATACGTGTAATTTATGCATCGAGTGTTTCAATGTAAAACCTGGGGGTTGGCCGTGAGTCAACACGATGGTAATAACCTGGACGTTGGTCGAGAATCAACGCGACGGTAAAATTATACACCTGGATGTTGGTCGAGAACCAACACGACGGTATCGACACAGAGCCTGGAGGTTGGTCGTGAACCATCACGAAGGCAATGTGCATATTCACCTGGATGTTGGTCGAGAACCAACACGACGGTATCGACACAGAGCCTGGAGGTTGGTCGTGAACCATCACGAAGGCAATGTGCATATTCACCTGGATGTTGGTCAAGAACCAACACGACGGTATCGACACAGAGCCTGGAGGTAGGTCGTGAACCATCACAAAGGCAATGTGCATATTCACCTGGATGTTGGTAGAGAACCAACACGACGGTATCGACACAGAGCCTGGAGGTTGGTCGTGAACCATCACGAAGGCAATGTGCATATTCACCTGGATGTTGGTCGAGAACCAACACGACGGTATCGACACAGAGCCTGGAGGTTGGTCGTGAACCATCACGATGGCAATGTGCAATAATCCCAAGTGTCTCAACCTGCTGATGATCAGGAATCATTTAGAGGTCTATGACATCTACCTACCCGCCACCGTCGATCGAGAATCGGCAGTGCGGATTTATTTTGTGGATATACCCACATTCTTCACATATCCGTGGTTTTATCTTCGGAATGGTTTTTAGTTGATCGGGGATCAATACAAACACCTTAATATATTATGAACACTCGATGAACGATGAGAATAATACTTTAAACAGTGGGGCATTAAGTACCTACTAGTAAAGTAGGGGGTGTAATCGACCACTCGTTCGTAAACTCGTTTGATCTAAAACGGACATAATATGAATTTGTCTGCGGTTTTAGACATCGACACACCTCCGAATGCAATTACGGAGAGGTATTACTTGTTACTGAGGCGTCAACAGACCTGCCCCAAGTCGCCGTAGCCGCTAGAGTAGCGAAAGAGCCTTCGTCGGAGCCGTCCGATGCGCCCGCGCACAGTTAGACCCACAGCTGGTGCGGGCCCTCGAAGCCAATATCCACAACGAACCCGAGCACGGGAACAAAATACATAACAATATTAGTCTATTGTCACTCCCTTACAAGGAAAAGATCCTTAAGAGTTATTTAGTACCGGAAAACATAAAAAGTTACCCCAGGCTCAAAAATAAAATTTCGTAATAATAAAGTTTAGGCTCTATAACTGAGAGTGCCCGCGGCCGCGACAAGAAAGCGGCGACGGCGCGGCAGCAACTCGGCGCCTTCGTTGCGGTCATCCGCGCCGCAACACGTACTCCAACGAGGAGAATACCATATTCATCGCCGTCAAATATCTGAGTGACGCCCGCCGCATACTGCGATCTTTATTTTATGGACTCGAAATCGAGAGTAAAACTGATAATAATAACACCTAACGATAAGGCGTTCTTGAATGTCGTCCGGAACACTCACCGAAACGAAACGCTATTCGGAAGTACTGTGTGCGAATTGGCTCCATCGACATACCCCTTGCTCGGCCACGCGAGCCCTGGGAAATGGCCGGCGCGCGGGCATCCGCAGCGAGCGCCGGCCAAGCAGCCTCCCCGCGCCGCGGAAGCCGCCGGCCGCCGCAGCCGCGCCTACATAGTCACCTAAGTGACTCAGGTGCGCCACGTTGGTCGCGGACAATTATTTTATAATTAATTGTTGGCATTGATTCGGGACGGTTTAGAAGTCCCATTCTATAAGTCCGTGGCACAATATCTATGTTGCCCCTGGTATATACAAGTATTCTGTCTCCTGACCAATACCAAACTTTTTGCTCCTGACAAAAAGAAGGAGTCCCCTAGTCCATTAAAATGTTAGTAGATTTGGGTGCGATTTTAGAGTGTTCAGCCGAACACCTTGCATTGGGCAGGCGGCAGCCCCACATACCTAATAAATTTTTATCTAAAATATTCCCGGCACCTAAACCGAATGGGAAAAAAGATTCACGTTAAATCTAAAATCACAAATAAATGTATACCGACCACGTATATCGGACCACAGAACCATTTCAAAATAAATTCAAAGAAACACATTTTTTAAATATGATAAATTTAAAATTGTGAACCATAAAAGCTTTAGTTCGATGGCAGAATTTACAAATTTTCAGTCTTACCGTATTAGTATCTCGGTTGCCCCGCGAGGGTTTACTAAAGTGACGACTAAGGTCTTCACCTTCTTAAGGTCTCAAGGCTCAAAATCCGTGCTATACTTAGACGATATCATTTGACAATGACTTCGAGGAATGTCTAAGCAATGTTAACGAGGCCCAGATTACTTCAATGTCTCGGATTCATAGTCAACGTTAACAAAAGCAACTTGCAACCTAAAAATATGTGTAAAATTCTAGTGTTTATATGTTTTAATTTTGAGAATTTCACTTAATTTTTTTATTAACTGGAGAAAAGCACAATCAGTGTATATATTTTCGTCTCTTCCCCGTTGCACAATATAGGTTCGCTCAACTTATTGCGCTGTCAGTAGCAGCTTGTCCAGCGCTACAATACAGCTGATTGCACACAAAAATTATTATCTATTGTTAAAATGTATTTAAAAATAGAATAGCTACTTAAACTTTAGCATAAATATCCCCCCGTTCTACGTTCTTTGAGAATCTTAATGGATGGGCGCAAAATATTGGCCCTTTATTGTCCCTCAGGACTTCATTATGTAAACGAGAACTTCACTTATGCCTCTCGTGCTGACTGGGGAACCGTCTATGGCGACGATTGGGTCAACGGGTGTTGGAAGCAATGTGAACTCAAGTATCCCATTAACTAGATTTACTAAACCTAAAAATGTTGCATCATACGATAATAATGGTGCTATATTGGTACGAGTAGATAACACCACAGCTATCAGCTATGTAAATTGTCAAGAAAGTATTGAACACCTTCATGCAAAGAATCTAGCGCGGCATATTTCGTTATGTGATATTAAGGTTGACGAGGACTCAAGAGAGTAAAGGACATAGAGTGGAAACTCTCTGACTCGGCTTACCGATAGATAGTCCACACTGTAAGACAGACTATGATTGAGGTATCGGTAGATTACCGATTTCATGTCTCGCGTCAATGCCGACTGTGAGCGCTATTTATCCTGCAAACAGGACTCGGAGGTTATCGCAGTAGATGCGATTAATCTCATGCATTCTCACTTGCCGCACTTCTCTCGATTTGCAATTTTGGTTGCAGAATAATACTAATCCATATGAAGATTATAACGAATTTGTGAAAACATTTTAAGTAATTGTTTTAATACGAATGCTTCGTATGACACTTTGAACAATCATCGTTCAGCTCCGTATCCCATTTTGGTCCCAGTTAGGATGTTCGAATTAAACGATCACTAAAAGGAGCTTTCAAATTCAATCCAAGCTTGCCTAGGTATACTGCCACTTGGAATCCACGAGAGTGTATTGGATAACATTTCAAATTCGGTCCCGTCCGAATAAATAAAACATAATTAAAAGTTAACCAGAACATTAGGAATATTACTGGCCCTGTGTACCACACACACACACACAGGGTACAAACGCTATCACTTTTAAGGATGATAATATTAATACCACCTCAAATAGCATTAAAATCATAATTAGTTACAACATTAGGGTCAGGTCGCTAGTATCCAGGGCTCTTTCGTACCTAATTTACGCATAACCCCTTCCATCACACTCGAGGAGTATCTGATTAGAATCGAGCAACTCAGTACTGGCACATACTAAGTATCTCTTTCTGTCGTGCAATCCACACCATAAACAAGTCACGGACAAACCATTAGCCAATGGATTGGCAGGGTGATGACAGAGAGCAGTGTGTCATGGTTCCATGTGCTGTGGCTCGGTGTGCCCAGCGTCCGGTGTCCGACGCTGGACCGGCGGCGTCTCCGCGGCGGGGCCCGCAATGCGGTGGCCGCAAAGACCAGCACATCGCGTTTTCGCCAGATATTATATCAGGCCGATCGCTGATGTCGGCCGATTTGTTAAACCCGTTTGCTTTCTTAATAATGAATTAACCACAGTGTCCATTATGTAATAGGTTTAATTTACGGTTGATACCGTATAATTAATACATTGTTTAAAATGTATGAATAATTAATATTTTGTTTAAAATTTGCAAAACTTCCCTCTCCAAACATCTACGTTGTGAATTATCTTATATCTGAAGAATGAAGCGATGAAATATAATATATGATCAAACGAACTTCGCGAAGTTCGATCGATATTATATGAGTCGCTTCATTCGAAGATATAACACCCGCCCGCCCATATTCCCAGGCGTGGGGAAGTTTCGCATAGTATCTCTAAAAAGAATGACGTAAAAATGGCGGCTGGCTGTATCGATACGTAGGATCGAAAAAAAATGATCGATTGAAACCAAATCGATTTTACTTTAAATAAACGTGCGAAGCTACCTTGTAGGCTAAAGGGACTACGTTGTGAATTATCTTATATCTTCGAATGAAGCGACTCATATAATATCGATCGAACTTCGCGAAGTTCGTTTGATCATATATTATTATTACAACCTCTAAAATGGTTAAAAACTATTGACAAATACAATGTTATCTAATACAACGTACCCAGTGTTCATATCATGTTTGCTAAGAACCTATTTCAAGCTATTATCAATTACCAAAATTGTCGAGGCGCCGTCTAGTGAGTGGTTAGGAATGCTTTTGATACCTATTGGAAAACTGCTCATACGACTATAGACATAGACATAGACGTATCTTTATTTGATCCAATAACACAATCAAAAACTTAAAACTAACAGAATAAGTACATATTAGGAAAGCAGGGTGATGCGTCCTCGGACCAAATTGGACCAGCCCCAGCTTAATGCTATGAATGGCAGCAGCCAAACACAGCGCTGGTTTTCAGACTGACCCATAATAGAGCTATATCAAATGAAATCCACAAAAACCCGATCGCTTCTAGCGCGATAGATTCTTTTGTGAACGGAAGTTTACCAGTTATTGGATTTACATTTAAGAGTTAAAGATCTTTCATGTAATATTTCAATGTAATAAAAATTGAAAATCTTTTGGCAAATTAAATTAAATAAACCCAATTCGAGCAAACCCAAACAAGCTCCAAACGCACCAAACCAACCCAGTTTAACCCAACGAAACCCAATTAAAACCAGTCCAACTCACACAAACTTAACAGAACCCAGCCAAATCTGTACAAAATCAATCATACCCAACATAACCCGTTTAAACTCCACCAAATCCAAGGCGAGCAACTGTTACTGTGGTTACAACGGGTGTTACTGATGTCCATAGGCGGCGGTGACCACGCACCATCAGGTGGCCCAGGTTAATACCAATTTGGCCCGATAACGCATCGCCCTGCTTTCGTATTATGTACTTATTCTGATAGATTTAAGTTTTTTGAACGTGTTATTGGGCCAAATAAAGATTCGTCTATGTCTATGTCAATTATATAAAAAAAGGAATCATCTTAGCGTTAATGTCCCGGTTGTGCTCTCGAGGACGACGGCCCGGGGTCCGCCTTGATCATGATCCTAGATTTGGCGATCATGTCTATGTCTATTAACCTTTCTTTTTACTAGATTTCTATTTGTAATGTCTTGTCGTGGCGTCTTTTATGCAATAAACCTTTTTATCTTTCACCCAGGCGGAGCCCGCGTAGACGAACGCGACCGCTGCATGCGCACCGCATTGCACGCGGCGGCCTGGCGCGGGCGCTCCGGAGCGCTGCGGGCCCTGCTGCGGCACGGCGCCGACCCCGCCGCCGTGTGCACGCAGGGCGCCACGCCGCTCGGTACGTACGCCCCGCCCTGCACGCGGGCACGAGACTGCACGCACCGCATTGCACGCGGCGTGGCCTAATGGCTGCCACCACATGGTCCTACCGACATCTTGGTCATACGGACCTGCCAGTGGACCTGAATGCGGACCTGCCAATGGACCTTTTTCATACACGCACAGCTTGAATCCTTATAAGCGGCGTACGTGGAACTGGGAATAAAAAAGTCCCCAGTAGTTCCTAAATGGAACTAGCATCTGAAAGTACTGAGATCTGGGCCAGAGGTACGGATACGGGACCAATTGCTAGGTCAATCCACTAAGCTTAAACGCAATTAATTGCAATCTTGGACCATTGGATTAGAAACCTGACCAGATTGGATCATGGTTACAAATTCAGTCGCCTTAATGTGCAGGTTTCATCACGATGTTTTCCTTCACCGTAAGAGCGTCGGTTAGTGTTCATCTAATATACATAACTCAGAGAAGAGTCATTGGTATATGGCTGCAGTGGGATTTGAACCTGGTACCTCTCGCTTACGCGTCGGATACCTTAACCACTCGGCCACCGACGCCCCCCACCTTTCTCATACATGTTTCTCACAAATACATGACTAAACAGGCGCTGTACCGGAATATGTCACTTTGATCCTTTGCCCACTACTTGTTTGAAATGTTATTCTGTATGTTTGTTTCTAATGAATAATGATAAAATACCAATTTTTTTATTTATCTACTCAATGTCACCTTCGTCTGTAAGACTGTACGTTTCTCATAAATAAAGAAAACACTCCAAAATCCTTGATATCCCTGCTCAATATCCTATTTTGATGCAGGTATCGCGGCGCAGGAAGGTCACGAGGAGTGCGTGCTGTGGCTGCTTCAGCACGGCGCCGACCCCAACCAGCCTGACCATTGCGGTGAGAGACTGTTAATAAAAATAAAAATGAATATTGTTTCTTTCCAGTTTACTTACAATTTTTATTCCAACCATCTGGATTAAGCGCCCCACATGACACACTAAAATTTTAAACATTACAATATTACAAACTTTTATTTCACTTGCTATGTTCGTAACTATACAATGTAGGTGCAGGGTGCGTCACTAAGTGTTAGTAATTAAAAATGCTGTAATTAGGTCAACTTTGAGTTTTTTAAATTAAAAACTTCAGTGTATCCGAAAAAAACATGTCGAATTTTAATAAAACTAGATTGTTGCGATTGTTGTATCCTTTAACGCGGATAACAGCATCGAGTCTGTCCCGAAGGATTCGCTCGCTGCACGAACGCGACTTTTTCGATCTAAAACTTTAACACTACTAACAAATTAAATAATTGTGTATGGTTAAAGTGCAAATCAAAAGACAATTCAGACCAGTGAACTGCTTTGTCAGAATTGCTTTGTTTGCAAGTGTCAGAATTAGTGATGGTTTGGACCACGGTAGCCGCGCGATAAAAACCTGTTATGAAAAAATGTTTTAGACCGTGGACCCTTTAACTAGGCCACCGACATGAGACCCTCACCTTAATGTCATTTATTTATTTATTTCAGTTACATAGGTCCCATAAATACATAATTAATAATGTCACATATAACATAATAACACAATTAAATGAAATTATAATTGAAAATGTCAAGATATAAAATTCACAATGTCAACCAAGAAAACATACAATTAAATGTAATTAAAATTTAAAATGTCAAATGTAAAATTCACAATGTCTATGTTAATTACTAATAATTAATGGAAACTGGATTTTTTTTAATAAATAATACAATTGAAATTGATCTTTGAATCTTTATCCAGGCCGAACCCCAGCCAAAGTAGCCTGGCGGGCTGGCCACGCGGCCATCTGCCGCCTACTAGAACGCCACGTGGCCGCGCCCGGCCCGCCCTCCGCCCCGCCTGCCCCGCCCGCCCCGGCGGCCCCGGCGGCCCCGGTGACTGGGGAGACCAGGCCCGCTAGAAACGGTCAGTATTGTGCTTTGTACTGTTCTGCTAGTCTGACTCAGACTAGCAGATGGAACTCGAATCACATTTGATTAGTATGATTCGAATGATGACGGTCAAAACTCGACTTTAATGAGATTTTGTGTTGATTCGAATTGTCGAGTTGATTCGAATCTGCTCAGCTCGACTATTCGAATTTCTTTGAGTCGAATCTGTCACATCTGCCGCCCTCCGCCCCGCCACCCGATGTTGGATGGTCAGCGCCATCTATGTGTTCGTGTACTCGTAATGTGAGTATTGTTGAGGTTCCCTATTGGAGCGATAGATGTCGCTATTATGTAATAAAATACTAACGCCATTACTATGAATCCGTAGGCTCCCCGGACTACAAGCGCCGCAGCGCGCACAGCTCCAACTCGACGCGCTCCTCCGACGCGCACCACGAACACGACACGCCCGGGCTCGCTGGGGTTGGGGTTGGGGTTGGGGTCGGGGAGCCGGATAAGGTAAGGATATGAATGAATAAATAAATAATTTATTCTTTTTCCTTAATCGCTGCTAGACTTTGGAATGATCTACCTTTGGAGATCAGACGAAGTTCCAGTAAATTTACTTTCAAAAAAGCAGTTCACAGTCAATTCCTTAAGTTTCTGTAACACCTTATATATTTTCCTACTTAGTCTCTCTTTCTTTTAAGTGTTTAGGCAGTAGTGTTGTTGATTGTGCCAGTAGCTTGTTATGCTCAGTTCCTTGTTATCTCTCTCTTTCTCTCTCTCCTATTATACTATCTATAAATTTCGGTCTGTGAATGTTTGATATACTTATTTAATTAATGTTACTTTTAGTCTGTTTTATGTTCTATTATCTTCTTTTGTAGCACCGCCTTGTAATTATTGGTAATTGCTCTCTGGTTGACTGGTAGAAAATGCTACGTAGCTTTAAGTCCGCCATTGTACTGTAATGTGCATGAAGTTTTAAATAAATAAATAAACAAACAGTTTTACACAAGTATTAAACATAAACAAAACATATCAACAGACTTACAGTTCCATAATTCTGATACAATGTTTTATTTTTATCGAGCTTACAGAAGTTATACAGCGCAAGAAATATTGATTTTGATAAAATGATTATCAATAAACATATTAATCTGCGCAATAGTACCCAATAAGATAATGTTTAGGCGCCGGTTGCTTATTGCCGATTGCTATTCAAGATGTGCTTATAACAACAATTCATGTACTCTTTTCCTATAAAGAGAGATCGAAAATGTCGACACTGCTTAAACATTTATTATAACAATCAAAAGAACGTGTAAAGAAAGTATTTTTGGCATAATTTGTTTGAAAGGGTAAATATATTTTTGATAAATTTATTTAGACAAGTATCTAATAATAATAAGGTAAGTATCTTTTTAACAGTCTGAATGATGAATTCAGATGAAACAGATGAATTCTTACATACATCTACCCTCATTTCACCCATATTTATCATATAATTAGTACTTACGTTATAAGCGCGATTTATATAGTGTACGTAAGTGCACTGTTATTGGCTTTACATTTATGTAAATTGTTATTGTCACTATAGTTTAAGTCAAATCAAATCACGTTTATTCAGTCTAGGCTTTTACAAACACTCATGAATGTCGGAATCACAAATATTTTACATAATTAAAAATAAAATGCTCTGACGCCGCGGAACTATCACCACAGGCCATAAAAAAATACTCCGCGACACTAGCGCCGCTGATCGTCTAACTGTCACTGTGACTGTCAGTGAATGATGCCGCTTGCTCACAAATAGGTTAGGCACATATTTTGCGTGTGCCTAGCAAGAAACCGCACAAAACGCTATGATCACAAACATTTAAGTGTATAGCGTATTAGTTTTATAAACAAATAATGACATACCCTTCAAATGCAAAATTTTTGAACACCAAACATTGCAGTGCAGTAAACAGTGCTTTAACTTGATAGGTCATTTACATTTGTGATCCTATGTATATTGAGAACTCCAAGGAGAAAAGAGCATTGTAAAAAAAATGTATATCTGTTGTCTAATTAAATAAATATTGATCACCTCACAGGCGAGCCGAGCCCACCTGTCGCTGTCCTTCGCGCAGCAGGTGGCCCGCGCGGGCCGCGGCCGCCGCGAGCCCCCGCCGCCCCCGCGCCCCGCCGCCCCCGCCGACCCCGCCAGGGAGGGCGACCCCAACCTGAGGTGGGTACACTAGGTACCTTATAGGGGTCGCCAGCTTATGGCCCCTAACCTGACGTGTTTATGGGCAACATCAGCAACAATTGAACAATTTCTTTATAGAGTAGGACATTAAATAGCTCTTTCAATCTTCAAAAAGGAGGGGGTAGTCGTTTAGTAAATCGTTCATAATAATGTGGGTAGTACATTATTTTCCAATTGAACTGAATTTCGTTGTTATAAATTTTTGGGTTAAAATAGAAAATAATCTGGAATAAACAACGGCCATATCCATTCCATGTAAAGATATTTATAATTTACGTAAATATTTCAGACTATTTGCCTCTCTAACTCCCGAATCCCTTAAAGATCATAAAAAAGAACTACCCTCATTTCTTATTGTAATTTGCAATAACGAGTATTTAGTATTCAGTATTAATTTATTTGCAGTCTGGTATATACATACATAGGTCGTGGCATGTACAATGAGTTGTACAAATTTAAGTACTTCCTTACCACTTTTTTGTTATATTTAAGTTAATATTTTCTACTTACCCATCCAACCAGGAGCTACATAGCGAACGAGCGCGACGCGGACCTCCGCGGGTACGCGTGCGAGCGAGACAGGAAGCGCGAGGAGCGCCACGGGTACGCCGGGTACGAGAGGGACAACATGAGTCCGCTGTACGCGTCCCCGCCTAGGAGCCCTATTAGCGACATTTGCAGTCCCACACAGCCTGCTGTGCCGTTTGGTGAGAATTAATTTTAATATTGTCCCTTTTAGGATAAGGTCGTGAGTGTATGTATGTAAAATCTGTCCAAACTGACTTGTCTTATTTGGTTATGGATATTATGGATTTAAATGCGTAATGAAAATTAGAAATTCACATTCTATATGTTTTTTATATAATTCAAGAAGTGTACGTAGCGTGATTGATACATCAAGTCGTGATTTTGGCTATTGTTTGTTCACAAAACAAGCCAAATCGCTCTGGACAGATCATATGTGTGTATTATGTTCTAGCCGTTCCCCGCAGTTTTCACTCTCGCGTAGTTCGGATCTATGTAAATATTCAACAATCCCGCTGGATTATAATGTTATTTCAGGATGAAACTTAGCTAATTACACACTCAGGCAACTAAATTTCCTTAAAATTCTACCATATATAGTAAACCAATATATTTTTCTTTACCACCAACAAGAACACTTATTGGAGTTTCAAAGTGCCAACACCTTTCTCGGACCACCTTGGACCACCTTCTTTGGACACCTTGTAATATTAGTACAAATGAAAAACAACTCTATAAATAATAAATAATTTATTTTTAACACAATCTCGAAAAATACATTTCAATATATCTATCTAACATCTAGTAAAACACATATAAGGTAAAAACTAACAACTAAGTTGCCTGAACTAGGATATAAATATTCGTGTTTCAGGCGAAAATTTTACAATCTTAAGGCCTTGCCACATACAAAGCTCGGCGCGAGCGCGGCGCGTTATTTGCTAGGCAACCATCGCGCGGCGCGTTATTTGCTAGGCAACCATCGCGCGGCGCGATAGTTGCTAGGCAACCATCGCGCCGCGCGATGGTTGCCTAGCAAATATCGCACCGCGCTCACGCCGCGCTCGCGCCGAGCTTTGTATGTGGCAAGGCCTTTAATTTATCATAAAACTACATTAAGTATACATTTAAAATAATCTTTAACAAACAAATATAACCTACATATATCATCATAAATTAACTTAGAAACTAATCTCATCTTAGTCTTATCGTCCCGGTTGTGCTCTCGCGACCATGATCCAGTATGGCAGATCAGGTAATTACAGTGGAGCGACTGCCATCTGACCTCCGTGACCCTGCTATCAGAGGAACCTGATCAGATTGGATCATGGTTACACATTCAGTTGTCTGAATGTGCCGGTTTTATCAAGATATTTTCCCTCATTGTAAGAGCATGGGTTAGTATTCAACTAATGTACGTAACTCAGAAAAGAGTCATTGGTATATGGCCGCCGCGGGATTCGAATCCGGTACCTCTCGCTTACGATTCGAATACCTTAACCGCCCCGCCACCGACGCTCCAACTTAGAATCTAATAGTAATGTTTAATTATATTATATTAAGTAAGGCACTAATCGAACCCCTTCCCCCAGGCTCGCAGCCGCCCAGCCTAACGACGCAGCCTGCGGCAGGCGACGCCCACTTCACCCGGGACACGCACATGCGGATAATACTGGGCCGGGACAAGCACAACGAACGAAATGACAGGTAAGGGATATTGACAGAGTAATAGAATGCGAGAAATGAGGGTAGACCAGCCTCGTAAACGCAATATTCGTGGTCATCATCATCATTATCTGAGCCTGTCAGAACCTGAATCCTGATGACAATAATTGTTATGATGATATCATATTTAATCAGGTATTGAACTGATGATATCTTGTGTGCGTATTGTCGCGTATGATTCGATTGAATAGCATAACTGATGATGATGAGCATAACTTGAATAAGGAAGGGTCAAAAGGACAATAATTATGCTTTCTTTTATATTGCTCTTAAAAATAAGTTTTATTTCATTTTATTTTATTTGGATGTCTCACAGCGTGCAGTAAAGAAAATATACAATAGCATAACATCGATTAGCCAATTAGGAGACACCACAATTAAATTAGTAATAGAGTAATGAGATATTTAGAAAGTATCATCGTGTTTCTGTAGTCTAATTATGAAATTAGGTTACTAACAATTATCTGATTTCAATTATTGAAATTGTTACTTTAGCGAGTACGTATGATCGATTAAACAGTTTCAGCTTATTGCAATTGAATTGTGTTAACAACTGAAGTCACGAAATAGATGATACGGAATCGCAAAAGTAATTGAAATCAAAGAATTGTTAGCAACAGAGTTACGTAATAAGCCTACTGATGATTTGTACTCAATATTTCCTTAAACAGCTTTGTATTAAGTAGGTAAGTTACTTGGGTTTTCATATAATTGAACTTATGCATGACAATATGCCAACTAGCGCGGTGCCTTCAAGGGGACGCCTCGCATACATAAGGCTTGTGGGCAGTATCGGAAGAGCGAGAGGCAAGATATTTAAGAAAACGTGAGTGACAGAGAGGTGTAGGCGAGGGAAAGAAGCTGGGTTTGGCTGAGTTCTTTATTATAATTCAGGTTTATACTGTAACATGGGTGTCATTTCATCACATCAACTTGAAAACTGGGTTTTATAATTTATACGCGTTAAGAAAATAGTCAGTAAAGGTGTTTTCACAGTGGAGTAAAAATTTAAACAATTTATATATTTTTAAATATTAAGTTTATTAATGGATAAAAAACATTAATTCACTTAGATGTCTCAAATTAAAATTGATATCCCTTTGCTTAGCAGCCAGTCTAGTATTTGCTGTTTATTCCAACCGGCGAGATATTTATTTTTATTGTTTTCTGCCGTCAACTGGTCACTGTGAACTAAGCTGTCTAATTTGCCGCGATCCGATTGGTCGACGCGGGGCTAGACCGGCGGACAACGATGACTCACTATTTTCTTATCGCGAATGAACTATCTTAGTAAACAGTCCCATTATCAAATACGTCACGTAAAACTCGACCAGGAACTCGTGCTATTTTGACACATTGAGGCATAGTAAATGTACTAAGATTCATTTTCCTGGCTATTATAGACTTTTAATAAAATAGAACTTAAGGCTACTGAGTAGCCTTCATTATAGACTGTGAGGGCGCCGTAGGTTATCCTACGTCATCGAGTACAAGAAAAATTCCACTTTGTAGCGGTAGTAGACGTTTAGGAGATCCTCTAGAGAGAGTTCTTATGGAGTTGGGTGTCTGTCAAATTTAGTTCCATTTTCAGCCGCGAATCCTCTAGACCCCGTTTTATCTTTTAATTCCCGTGGAACTACGAACAATATATAGTTTGGACTGGAGAAAACAGCGCCTCCTCATAGGAACTAAATGTTGAAAGGGTTTTTAGCATTGTGTGCTTTGCTTTTAAGGGTGGTTTATCAGTGTTCCAAGCATCTGCATATTACATTATTTCTATTCTTTAATATAGAAATAATTAATTAATGAATTTAGGAAGTGGTTATGTTTACTTATTTGTTTGCAGTGTTAATCTCTGCAATTACTTTTAACCAAAAACAAAATGTCTTTTCCATTCTACACCAACCAAGTACTTCGATAAAAAAATTCTAAGTTTAGCTAAAAGAAACAAGTGGAAAATTAAGGGCAGCTTGCACCAAATTCTTAAACAGATCAAGTTTAACCTAAACAAAAAACTTCATACAAAAATACGTTAAACGTCATTCTCTTAAATGTGTTTAACAATTCGGTACAAGCCAGGCTAAATCTATTCAAAACATTTGTATAAACACTTCATTATTCCATTATTATTTCAGTTACAGTGTAAACCGCAAGGGATACGATACTGACAAATTGTCTTTTCTAAAGTACTTTTTATTTAACATGGAGTGTTTTCCGATTTCTCCACCAGATTGTGCTAGTGGACAGGCACGATGGAGTTACGAATTCCATTCTAGCCAATAAATAAATAAATTATAAATATTCGTGGACAAATTCACACAGCGCCATCTAGCCCCAAACTAAGCAAAGCTTGTGCTATGGGTGCTAGATAACTGATATACTACTTAAATACTTTTAAATACATACTTATTATACATAGAACACCCAGACCCGTAACAGAAATTAAAATTCATCATTTCAATTTCTGCCCGGCCGGGAATCGAACCCGGGACCTCTTGCGAGGCAGACCGGCATGTTGACCATTGAACCACTCAGGTCGTCACTATATCGTCAATATACCACGGCTTTATTTTGACAGCAGACAGTATGTCTTAAAAATAAATTTAGTAGAGGTAGGGCATAGCGGGGTATCTCGTTCGAATTGGAGCCGCCCGACTGGGGAAGTACCTCCACCTTACAGAATATCGCAGCTAAATAATACTCTTTTAAATAGTATTGTGTTTCTGCCGGTGAGTAAGGTTTCCAGTGCTCCATGGGGTGGGGATTTGGGGAACCGTGGCTTTGGCAGTGGAGTGGCATTTGCTTTTTGCTGCCAGAGCAACGTGTTATAGAGGTGGGCAACGCATTAGCGATACTCTTGGTGTTGCTAATGTCTATAGGCAGTGGTGACCACTTTGCATCAGGTGGCCCGCTTGCCTGTTTGCCTACCATATGACATAAAAAAAAAAAGAAAAAAAAAAGAAATAGGACATAGAGGCTAAAAAGGAGCCTACTCATAGCTGAAGTCACAATCTATATTTTGTTTCTATTTTTAAAGCTGCATATAACGTGTCCAAAAGGGACGGCTATAAGTTGTCAAATACCCCTCCATAACCACTGCTATTGTCAAACTTGGTGGCCTTGGTCATCTTAATGTACTAGCTTTTTGTATGACATTGAGTCATTTGTATGGAGTTGTGAGAAATTGACAGTGTACATTCTCTATAGGTCGAGGTTGACCGTAATTACCGTGTGTGATAGATCCCTTAGTAGCGCCGTCTGGTGGATTTTCGAAATAGGAAAACTATGTTTAAAAAAAAAGACTTTAATTCATTGTTGTAACTAATCTAACATAAAATTTAATCCGTAGAAAAGAAATTCATTCATTCTTTTACTAATGCAGTGAAATGCTTCTAATTGTCCATGGATCGACCAGGGTCCCTATTTTTGAAACCGGTTGCATCCACTCGAGCGCTCGCTTACGCTACCTATCTCTTTCACACTCGTAGTAAGTTGCTAGAAATAGAAACGATAAGCATTAGAAGACGAGCGCATAAATGCGAGCGGTTTCAAAAATAGGGTCGCTGTACCCGGCGACCCAAAAGCGATTTTATTTTATGCCGTGTAAGGATTAGTATTAACTGCAACTTACGGTTTGTCGGCTCCAGCCAAAAAGAAATATCTGTTACTAATATTATAACTTATCAGAGAAAAATGGTTAATCAATGTAACGCCAGTCACTAATTTACGATACTTGGTGATATTTTATAATAATATTTTTTTATTTCGTTGATTATTATTGTCAGTGTCGTACCTAAATATATGTTCTCAGCATAATCGTATTAAAGTATAAAGATTTTAAAATCGAGTGCTTTGGCTAAGGCTTTTTTTTAGGGAAAATGTTCTGAAGATATAACTTCTCCCAAGGGAGAAAAGTGGATATGTGGGATTGCCCGAAAAGGACCCACTAAAACCCCTCTGTGTATCCACAGCCGCTTTTTATCGAAATACCGCAGTATCTCATAGATAGTTTGCACTGTGGTGTGTCGGCGAAAAATCACTACAGCCTGCCTTGTTGCAAGTCATATAAATTTGTGTCGTGCTTACTTTTAAGCAAGTCGAATGAGATAGCTAGAGTTATCTCGCTCGTTCGTCATAGTGAAAGTGACATTAACTGCAATCCATCAGCACGGCTAGCTCAAGTGTGTCCGCGATACAGCTCGCGCCGCGAGAGACCCTTTGTTTCCTTTTCTCTATACTAAGATGAAAGAGATAACAGTATTTATGTCGCACCTTTTCTCGCTTGTCGCGCGCACACTTGTGCTAGCGTGCAGGCTGTCTGTCGGCCAGTTTGCCACAGAGTAGTAAAATAAATATAAGATGCTATACTATTTGGATTGTGCTGGGAACATCTGTCACCTAAATACTAACGAACTAATTGCGCTTTTGTATGGTGTGGAAATAACTCTACTTAAATCTAGAATTTGATGCACTGATTTTCGTTTGCACTAACCAGCGGGGCAATTGTGTTATTATGTTGTTTTTGTTTATTTTTTGATAGTCAACGTCGTGCCATAGACATTAAGTCGTTTTCTCAACGACAAACATGGTAAGGAAACCCTTGCGTCATGCCAGATTATTTTCATGCAGACTTAGAATTAAACAATGTTAAAATACAATTATATAATGTAATATATCAAAGAAGCAATTATTTATTTATATCAGCCTGAATCATCCCACTGCTGGGTACAGGCCAAAAAAACAATAAAAATACTACTTACATACAAGTAATACTGTGAAAGAGGAGACCAATCTGAGCGTATTGCATATGTGCATGTAATAATCTTATTATAGGTGAGCACAGCTACCACAAGTGTGCTCTCTCGAGGGACAACCTATCTCTCATTTTCCTCAAAAGTTGCGATCTAAAGTCGCAAAAGACTCGCTACGAAGGAATTAGCATCTTATCTAGACGCGCTGGTTCACTCCCCACTGGCCTAATTGCTCCATGGTTGCCAACTTCTTACTACCCAAGGCTTATTACACTTGGCTAAAAGCAGTCGTCTAAATTCAAAAGTAAAAAGCGTGAGAGCAAGTCAAAGTGGAACTTATTGCCCATTGAAAAAGGTAACAATAATCCACTTGGATCTTGCTCTCACGCTTTTTGCTTCTGAATTTGATGGCTGAATTTAGCCAAGTGTAGCCTTTTACCCAACATAATTACTGTACCTTATTATTATATTACCTTAACCTCTGTTGCAGCAAGAGCAAGCGGAATGGCATTGTGACCAATCCTGCCATGAGACTGGTCGCCAACGTTAGGAATGGACTCGGTAAGTAAAAAAGAAAATACAGTTTTAGGCAGTCAAGGTGAAGTCTTTTATAACCTAAAGTAAAGCTTCACTGTTTATTGATAGTTCTAATATCTAAGCAATATGTTGTTGTATGGTTTTCTTCACCGACAAAACCATAAAAAAGTATTGTCACTATTTTGAATTTAGTGCTTCGATAGCATTTGTTTTTTCGCTTTTACAAAGCCTAATAATACATTCTTTGTAATCCTTAAAACTGGATACTTTCGTTTTGGAGGCCCTTTGTACACAGACAATTAGGATTACTCTAGCTGGGTTCTTTATACAATTTGTATGCAATGAAAAAAAGTTTTTTGACAAATATATTTTTGACAAAAAACTGTATATGTGGTACTGTTACTTATTGTGGTCCTGCTGTTTCCTGACGGATTATTTCAGTGTGTTATTTTAGTGTCAGGAAGAAAAAAACCTGGACAGCAGTGGCTCTCAAATTTTTTTTGCGTATTAATTATTTTTAAACCGTCTTTCCTTTAGAAATGCAACCGCTTTCAGTTACCAGTTTCGTTCAGGCGGCTTACCATAAGCTCTTACAGCTTGACCTAAACAGAACTGCCCTGCTTATAACGAGACAGCGCTATACGTGTCACATAAGCTTGTCTCGTTCTAAGCAGGGCAGTTCTGTATAGATCCTGCTATAAGAGCTCATGGTAAGCCCCCAGCTCACTAGTGGTATAAAAAAAATCATCCTACATTATAAAACTTCCTCCTACCCCCAGACAACGCAGCAGCGAACATCAGACGCACAGGCGTGGCGCTGGCCGCTAGCGCCAGCTCCGCCAACCCTGCCGTCAAAACGAACGCCTTCCAATGGCGGAAAGAGACGCCTCTATAATGACACTGCCACAGCAGGACAGCCAACGCCAGGGGCCTGTGACACTGTGACATCTCGAATTCGACATGAACTTCTAGCTAAATATGTCAGATGAAAAAAAGAAAAGCAACCGAGTTTGAAATGTAATTTAAAACGCTCTTCGATTATAAGGGATTAGCAAAAATCGTCGAGAATAAGCTTTTTGCTTGCAATAGAGATTCAGTGAGTTTTTAACAGATATTTGTGGCCGCAGAAAATGTCGAATTCTAATGTCAAAAGCGCGAGTTTCGACCCAGGACCTCACGTCGGTAAACTCTGTGACAGAGATATACGTGTTAAGGACAGACGGTGAATTAGAAACGTAGCAATAAACTTAAATATTATTATTGTATATTGATTAATACGTAAAGAGAGAACCTAACAAAATTCATGCGAAACTTGGGACAAATACGTCTTGAAATCGCTGAATCAGCGAGCGCAACAAGGCACTCATAGTCAAGTAGCAATACAAGCGAATTTCAACTTTAATAACGAGGAAATAAAGTATGATTTTAGCGAAGACGAGTTACTGGCGAAAAAAGACAAATTTGAGTCAGCGTTTAAGTGAGACGAATATGAGTTGAGACGATTTGAGATTGATATTATAACAAATTATTGTAGGTACCTACTACGGTGCAATAGTGCTTAGTAACCTGTCCTAACTAAGGCCAATTTATCTAGAATGAGTCCTAAATTTAACTAGAGTGAGTATGGAATGTCCTAAGTGTCAGTGACATGAAAATGGTTGCTGATAACGTCAAAAATAACTTAAAAAAGGGAATGTATGCAACAAACACATTATTAGAATAGTAATTGCATTACTGATGTGTCGATGGGCGTTGACGTATTTTGATCGCCAGGTGGCGACACTGTCATTTGTTACTGTGACATGTCATTGTCAAAATAATGCAACTGTCAAGTTTGACCGTTTGATTCTGATCTAGCACAACATAGGTATAATATGTTTCAACATTTAGTACCTATGAAGAGTGGCGCTGTTATCTCTATTCTACCCAAATACTTATAATAATGTTTATAGTTCTGCTGAGAACCACGGGACTTAAAGATAAAACGCTGTCTAGTTTGAATTTTTGAAAAAAGACCTTACGCTCCAGTGGCGCCACCTAGCGGCAATGGATTCGCATCCCATCGACGTATTGCCATGTAGCCAATGATAATGCTCTATTTTTAAGACATATTACGATGTCTCCGTACCAACTAACCGATAATAAAACGAAGTATACACAAAATAATAAGCTACAGGTCTGTATCTACAAGGATATTTTGGGCGTGGTTGTCAAACATCAACCCCAGCTGTCAAAAGTGACGTTTACAAGATGGCAGCGTTGGTTCTGATTTCGGCCTCGCGCCTAAAGATCTTTTTCGGTATTTATCTTCACTAGAGTGTCACAAATATATTTGATCCGATGACGGCGTCGCTGTTGTTGACAACGAAATGACATTTCTCAATGGCAACACTAAGTTCTAAATTCTGCCACTGGTTCAGTTAAATTTGTGACACTGTAACAGAAAATAGAATGGTGCAACAGTTGTGAGTGTAAAAGCCATACAAATATTTCGATATAACGTAGCCTCTTTATATTTATATAAGAAATAATTTTAGAAAGGATAGAGGCATAAATATTAATGTAAGACAGTGATAGCACGTTTCAGTTGAAATGTAGTTTTGAATTTCGATTTTATGGAAAAGCTACTTGATGTTACGTAAACGGCTAAATTCAGAATCGAAAAGCGTGAGAGTACATTAAAGTAGATTGTATTGCTTATGGAATAAGGTAAATTTTTGTATTACGCCTTTTGAAAAGCGGAAGGATGCCTAAAATAATATAAGTGATACAAAAATTGACCTTATTTTATTAGCAATACATTCAACTTTAATTTGTTCTCACTCTTTGTTTCTGAATATATTTGGTATAAAGACAAAAAAAACGAGGATAAAATAGCTATTGACAAAAATATATGCAACCCATCCTCAGTTTTGTAGCACTTTTCAATATGGTATCTGCATATATTTTGCCACATTACATGCAAATGGTGTTAAAAAGCTTTGCATATGAGGTTTTAAGAGTGCTAATAGATTTTAAGAGAGCTTTTTAGTCATATTATCCAAATCAGCGCAGCAGCATAGCGAAAAACTTCAGTTTGTTGCATAATTTCAAAAAAAGTCCCTAAAAAGTATAAAAATTTCTCAATTACAGTACCAGAGGGCTGAGTGTAAGTTTTGCTTCGATTTTACTTTACTATCGCATTTTCGTCGACATAAAAATTAGTATGAAAAAATGTATAGCGCCATCTAGGGGTACGTAAATGAAGTTTTTTCTTCATACTAATTTCTACGTCAACGCAAACGCTATAGTAAAGTAAAATCGAAGCAAAACTTACACTTAGCCCTCTGGAGAATGAAAAAGCAGTATTACTTGCGAACATATATATTCGTAAACATTCGAAAAAATGGCATTTCCTAGGAAAATAGTACAATTACGTCAATACGGCCTGATCTCAGTCGAACAAAGTTAGCTAGAGGTGTTTTTTTATACATTAAAAACGAACTTTTTTAACGTTTTGTGCATTTAATTGTGTGCGGTTTTTCTACTAACATTTTTGTTTATTCGTCTTAAGAGCTAGTCCAGAGATTTAATCGTAAGTTAGGTTTAGTGAGGCGATGCGACGAACCGATATCTGCGTCTTGCTCTTTTGCGAAAAGGGTGAGAGAGAACGCAGTACACATAGGTGTTTATGCTGGTTTTCAAAATTGGATATTTTGTTCATAACGAGTGCAAATCAAGAAGTAAACAAAAACGTAAGACCCATAGTGCACTCGACCGAAAATGTATCACTCTAAGGTTGAAGTTCAATTGCATGAGTTAAAGAAACAAGGTCGATTTTCCTTTGCAATGATATTCTTTTTTTCTCCCTGGTTGTGCACAGGCAGGGTAAACGCTACAATGGTTACAAAGTGTAAATTTTCTTATACTTAATGACGTAGGATAATAGACATTGCACCGTCTCCAATAGCGCTAAAATTACCATCACGTAGATGGCCGAATGGGATTATCACGTTTAGTTCCATAGTAAATCTTGTAATTTATTATCGTGGCAGTTATTTGTTTACTCCTTGATATTGCACTACATTATGGACATCTAGTGTTTTGCAAATTTCAAACTGATATTAGTAGGCATCTACGATTTATATGATATTCAATTTAATTCGAAATGTTGACTGAAAACGGATTAATCCAGAGATAGAACAAGTTGTTTTATCATACAATAAATAATTTAGTAGGATTTTCAACCATATCGAGCGACGACACCAATATTTGGGATAAGAATTATTGTATTTTATTTATTGATTGTATGTAAAGTTTTTGCCATTTTGTGAATTATTATAAGTGTAATTTATATAATTGTATAAGTGTATAACATATTTTTTCCAAGAACCGTTTCGGGATATGGTATTTGTCGCCAAATCAGACACTTTATTTGTGTTGCATAAAATACACAGCAAAGATATTGGACATGGAGTATGCGTCTACATGTTCACACACACATTCTTCTCTACACACAGAGAGAGCTTATTATTATGATAGTTGTTTGTGACACCCTCGTCAAATCTGTAGGTATCGTTTTCATATGGCATAGAAAAGGACATTTAAATTTAATAGATTTTTTTCTTTCGAAAAAAGGCCAGTTTTAGGTACCTATTGCAAAATTGCTTGCAATAAATAATGTATGCCAGGCTTGCATCAAATTCTAAAACACGTTTAACGTTTTTTTGTATGAAGTATTGTGTTTCAGTATCAGCTTAAATGCGTTTAAGAATTTGGTGCCAGACCTTAAAGTTATTTCTCAATTTATTTTTAACGTAGACAAATACCTTATTCTGCAAGTTTGTCTTTGTGATTTTTTTATCCACTCGCCGGCCTATTAAGCGGAAAAGTACCAAAATAATATAATATCGAATTATTGTATCTTTTTTGTACAAAACTAATTACTTACACATATTTTTATTGCGTTATCTGCGTCTGTGCTGTCTATTTTTTAAATTTTATTTTCTATATCTAATTTAACTGTTAAAAGGCCTAAGTTTTTTTATCTGGAAGTCGATTAAGTACCTAACACAAAGTCAATATTCGAGTGTTAGTTTTAATAACGAATAGGTAGTGAGTGGAAGAGTTCGTAAAACAAATTAAGAGTAAGAATTTCGAATATTCTCAGTGGGTAGTCGTGGTAGGCATTTTGGATATTTTAGAATAAAAAAAATGGAAAAAGTGGAACGAATGGCTGGAATTTGAGGCTGATGTGAAATAACACGTGTTGGAAAGAAACTTTCTACTTGTTTGCTACTTTTATCGCGTTTATACTGACACAAATATTCAATGCAGCACAATTAAAAAGTAGTATGAAATATGGTTGTTACGTAAACAAATATTGCAGGCGTTAGTATCCCAGTTGTGCTCGCGTGTGAGTCCCGTGGTCCGCCTTGACCACGATCCAGAATTTGGTAGATCAGGTAATTACAGTGGAGCGACTGCCATCTGACCTCAATGACCCTGTTAACAGGAGAACCTAGCTAAACTTTTATGTACTGCTTTCAGTATATCATAATTTTTACTTTTTTATCACACCGAAAAGTGGTTGTTACAGTAGAAAGTGACTTTCCAAGCAGTGTGTAACTAATAAATATTATTTAAAACCTGTGTCATATTTTTGAGGCTATACAAACAATTATTCCTTTTCTTTACTTTTATATGTCGAAGACGGTCAATAGTATGGACTTATAATTGGACCGGAAACGGAGGTAGGTGGCGCGCCGATCGAAGTTCCGTTTCCGGTCAATTTAATAGTCCATACTATTGACCGTATCCAACATATAGGTACAAACTATTATTCATTTATATTTTGTATAATATTGTGAATTGATCATGTAATTATCCTATTTGGATTATCCAAAACCTTTTTGTATATTGTAATCAAGTCTAAGTAAATTATTTAGGTTCTTTTACACTTTATTGTTAAAAAGTATACTGATTTAGGTGAATATAAACACAAAATATGTATTCAATCTATGCCCCGTTCAAACGTGCTACAAAGAAAACAGATATAACTATATATTCAGGGTATAAAGTTCATTTTTGTGATAATCACTAAGGTCTTTATTATGCTGATACTAAACAATTATCACAAAGACAAAAATAAATAAATTATACGTAAACTCTGACTTGAGTCAGTAATCTAACAAAACTGATAGTTTTCAATTATAATTCATGGTTATAATTCATAACTGACAGTGTTCTTTACTGAGTAGAACCCTTTCTTCCCCATGGCAGATCCTCCTAACAATACCAGTAGTGCCATGGGGAAATGCTATTCCCTTTCGCACTACCAGTAGTGCCATGGGAAAATGCTATTCCCTTACTACTACGAGTAGTAGTGCCATAGGGATAGGCTATTCCATTTGGTACTACCTGTTGTGCCATGGTGAAGTACTATTCCCTTTATCTACGAGTCAGGGTTAATAGTTCTTTTACAACAGCTATTGGCAAAGGGTTTAAAAGTTGATTGAGTAGACCTTCGTGATTATGGCGTGAATGCAACTTTATAATCTGTATATCATATAGCAAAGCATATCTGTGTATAATATTTTGTACTATTAATAAAATACCTTACCTGCTTTTTTGAAAATACTGAAGCAACCACAAATAAGTACAGTCTAATAATATTCCAGCTTTTATGTTAGCTTAACTTTTCAATATGGTTCAAATTGGCATACTTTTGGGTAAGAACAGAAATTAAGAACACAAAGTTAGTTTAGTAAAGCGCTGTCCTAATTGGCAGTGGTCGTGCGACGGGTTTTTAGGTCTCCTGTTGGTCATGCGACGTCCGTCATACGACCATAGTCAATGCCAATTAGGACAGCGCTTTAGAGTGACTTTATGCCGGGAAATCAGTCGAACACCAGAGTAAAAGCATCGGTTAGTGCACCTACAACTTTCCTCCCTAAACATATACATATTTATTTATTGCATTAATCCATAATATTTTTAAACGAAAGTCTAGTGTGAGTATGATATTGTGATGTAGTATTAATATGGTATAAAAGTAATAGTGCATAAGAAATGTAAAAGTAGCCGACGACGATATAACACGAAGAAATATTATATTGAAATATATATAATTTCTCTTACTGTATTTGTTTTTATTTATTACAAACCTGTATTATGTGTGTGTCCGGCAGAGTATAATAGCACCAACCCCTAACACTCGTGGGTGTCGTACAAGGCGACTAAAGCTTTCGAGGCAAAATATATAGAGTCTCCGTAGGCTGGGAAATGGTCAGCAGCGTTTTCCATTGTTATACGAGTATATACAACACTGCGATTTCCAACCAGCCTGCCACGCGTGGAGCTTGTAACAATAACCTCCCCTTTCGTGGGAGAGGCCCTATGTCATGCAGTAGACTTACGGGCTGTGATGATGATGATTTTTGTCGTATACTATGGTGACTATAGAAATCAAAGTATAGTAGTAATTAAAAAAATATATTCATCTTCGATGTTGTGCTCTCGCACATGAGGGTGCGAGGGCTTCGTCTTGCCCATGATCCAGGATTTGGTAGATCACAGTGGACTACTGCCATCTCAAGAAGAAAATTCTTCTAGTGAAACCAGTTACGAATCTCAGTCACCGATACGGCCGAAAGGCATCGTCTGTGACCCTGGTTCACAGGAGAACCTGACCAGATTGGATCATGGTTACACATTCAGTCGCCTGAATGTGCAGGTTTGACCACGATGTTTTCCCTCACCGTAAGAGAATCGTTTGGTGTTCAATTGATGTACATAACTTAGAAAGAGTCATCCGCCAGGTTGATGAGGTTGGCGAGTTTCTTTTTTTTTGTGCGCAACGCAAAGGAAATGGGCACCCTCCAGTAGCGGTTGGGAGGGAGGAGGTGAACTCTCATGAGCACCTGCCGGCCGGCCGGGCTGGTTATGCACGACTCGCCAAAATGAACCTAGGCGCCTACGTGCTAAACACCCTGGGAGCACCTGTAGCCGGGAAGGCTTTCCAGGTTTCATCGGAAGCGACACCCCGTGAGGACTGAGTGCGCAAGTCGGCGAGTACAAGTCTGGACTGCTTCTTCAGTCTAAATCTTTTCTTCCTCATCTATTTTCTGCCGCTAAGTGTAGCTCTCCTCCAGAGCAGCCATTTTTCTCTATTCTGAGCAATTTCTATTCACTTCGATGTAGTTTAGACACTAATCCGTACCCTGGCTCGCAAACGTGTGCAAAGGGGTAATTGCAAAGATAAAAACATCCATTCCCAGTCATGATGGTAGCAAACTTTCCAATCTTTTTAGGTAATTGGGTCTTCAGCATATTCACCTCTCAGCAACCTGGAGTCAACAGATTATGTAGATACTTTTCGGGTCAGAAAGTTCAATGCAATGCAAATGCATATATTTATTTACCAATCTTGTCGCTGGTCGCAGACTCGGAGAATGCGCATGAAATCGCATGTCTTTCTAAAAATTACTTTTTCGATAAACAAAAATAATGATTACTTCTCTACTAACTAAAAATCAATAAGAGTACACCCATGCGGCGCTGGTAGTATTTTATTTTGCAATGTGTCCAGAAAATGACCAACACATATTTAATTATTTAGCAGTCGTAACTACGTACGTGTATCCTGGATATATTCGTCCCTTTTATTGTATATTTGCAATCGTTTTCAAAATTTTTGTGCTGCAGTAGACGTATTAGCGAAGAACTGTTCGTTTTTTTGCACGCATTCCAAAAACTGAATGTGGATGACTGTATATAGGCAGGGGAGAAAATCAGAAGAAAGATATTATTTGAATTACGAATATCCACCCCGTTAAGGGTGGATAGATGGACACGCGTTTCCGAGTATCCACCTTAGGGTGCCTGTTTTAAGGTGCATAAACGGAACAAGCCGTATTGCTCATAAAATAAGGTCCATTTTTGTACCACTTATATAATTGTTACGCGTCGCTTCGCTTTCTAAAAGGTGTGACACAAAAATTGCCTTTATTCTATAAGCAATACATTCAGCTTCGCTTTAATTGACCACAAGTCTCTGTTCGAAGCCCATCGCTGTTTCTCGCCCAATGTCTTACCGCTGGTATCTAAGATTTATTAGTCAATTCAGCCCACATCTCACACAGCCCGTGGATCAAAATGACCACTAAAATGGTTATATTTTTATAATCAAAACAGCCCGCGGGCCCAAATGACCACTGTCAATTGTGTTCGTTTTTTCGTAGACAGCGCAGTGCCGATACATAGGGCACTACTTTTGCACTTATGATAGACGCCTATGAAATGAAATGTCATGTAATATTGTTAAAAAACTGTTTGTTTCCTGAATAAACAAATAAATAGTACCAAGTGGTACCTACACGGAATATTAATTATGATATTAATTGGATCAGTTAATCCCGACTTCTGCCAGGGTCCGCTTTCCTACGTTTTCTTCTCTCTACTTTGCCCGATCTTCGTCATTCTCACGTCGTAAGCCTTTGGGTCTCGTCTTTGACTCGAATGCCAATCCATTGCTTCATGGGTCTCCCGCCGGCCACGGGACCTCTTGCCTGATACTGGCAGGTTTAAGCACTTCAAAAGGATTGGAAAGTTTGCTACCTTCATGGCTAGTAAATTTATTTTTTGTTTGCTCTGTGAAGCACCTATTTCCCACGTAACCCTGGGCCTTGAGCAATGCGTGACCAAGCAAGCGCAGGATAGCCATCTTATCAGAGATGCCTTTTGATGATGATTGGATACTCGCGATAAGAATCTTTGCTATGTCGTTGTCGTCATGGTCTTCTTGTAGCGTCTACTATCCCTATCAACTAAACACAACTAGAGGATATATTGTGATTAGATAGAATAAATAACAAGTTAAAACAATTAAGTATATTTCAGTTCTTTTAACAATTAACATGTAAGTAAGATTTAAAAGTAAGTAGTAACGCAATTAAAAGTAGTAAAATAACAGCATAGTAATAATATAATTAAACGTAATATAAGTAGTTAAATTATTATTAATGTAATAAAGGCGGACCCTGGGCCCTCGCGTACCGCGCGGGGGCGCAGCCGGGATATAATGCCAAGATGATGATGATAAGTAGTTAAATTATTACCTAAAAGTCCACGACTTGTTCGATTAGCTAGTTTTCTCTTTATTCGGTTTATCTTTATCCGGTTTATCTTTATCCGGTTTGTCATTATCCGGGGAATCGGGTTTCTCCCCATGTTCTGGAATCGAGCTCACCGTAGATTTTGCCCGTAAAGGACGCACTATAGGAAACTGACTCTCCTCCACTGGAGGCAGGTCGTCCATTTCTTCATCATCCAAGGAAAGCCTGAAGGAGAACATAGATATGGTGTCAGTGTCCGGTCCTTCAGATTTCCTACTCGTCGTCCTCATTTTCTCCGAAGATACACCTTCTAGGTCTGGGAGAGATACCATACTCTTCTGATCGGCGTCATCTATTTTTAAAGGTTTTTCTGTCGCTTTTTGGAATTTGTGATGGCTTTGTTTGTGGGACGTTTGCGTTGGTGGTCCTCGGCTCGTTGAGGGTGTCACATCAGGCATAACACTGAAGGTCTCGTCATCATGCTTAATTTTGCGAGCTTCTAGACCCGGCAGTATCGAACGTCTCGCACTTTTCGCGGTAGATGAAATACCACCTTCTTGCACTAAACCAGGTAGGAACGACAGTCTTGGCATTCTAGGCGCCCCCGACTCCTCATCTTTATCTTTCTTCCGAGCTTCGATCTCTTCAATTTCAACACCGGGTTGGAATTGTAGCCCAGGCTTAGTAGCTTTCGCCGCTACCTCTGCTGATTCTTCTCTGATAAGGTAACTGCTGTTGTCTTCGATGTTAAGTTTACTCGCAAGTGGTGTTTCTTCTACGCTGGACGGTGGCTGTATCTTCTCTTCTTTCTCGCTCGGGGCTTTATCTCCAGATTTCATCTTCTGCGCAATCTTTTGGAGGAGAGTTTTGCGCCGTTTCAGACCGCGCTCTTCATCCGTCGTAGCCTTCTCTGCTGGTTTTCCTTCTGGCTTGGTGACCTCCTCGGTGGACTCTCCCTGTTGAATGGTCTCAGTAGAACCTTCAGCACTGCTATGGAAACTCGTGTCCGAGCCGGTACCGATCGTTGAAATCATACTGATTGCATCTGGTGGTGGCGCAGCGGTCGGTAGAGTGAAAGGCAGGTAGGAACCGTATATAGTGGATCTTCGCGCCTGTCTCTGCGTATAGTCCTCTTCAGGTATTTCGTTATAATAATCATCAGAGTCCCTCTTCGGTCGCCCGCCCGGGGGCATGCCGTAGTGGTGACCGGGGACGTTTCTGTAAATCGCGTATCGACTTTTCGGGAAATGCTGGAGGAGATACTCCCACGAGTCCAACTGCAACGTCAGCACTTGGGATTCGGCCAGGGTGCGGTAGGAGTAGGTGTACGGGATGTCCCGCACTAGACCTTGACTCTGAAATATAAATGCCTTGTTTGAAGTAGAAATGGATACTGAATTTAAACACATTAGGAGCGGCAGTGGTCAATTGGTTGAGGTTGCCGACTCGTAAGTGAGAAGTACCGGGTTTGAATCCCACTGCGGCCATGTACCAATGACTCTTACGAATGAATGCTAACCGATGTTCTGACGGTGACGGAAAAGATCGTGATGAAACCTGCACATACAGGTCAGTTTCCCCTGGTAGCATGGTCATGGAGATCAGATGGCAGATGCTCCACTGTAATTATCTGCCGGTCTAGCCATCTTTGACAGCTCCGCTTGCGTGATGCGTGTATGGTAGAAAATTTACAGGTCGACTATTTCTACCAACATCTACATTGACTCTGATTGTGTAGGATCATCCGCAATCCGCCTCCTTTGTACACCGAAAGTACGTGAATTGTCTATGGACCAAGAATTTCTACCACAAACAGCTTATGTCAGTTACGTTAGCTTATGTCAGATAACGTTAGCTTATGTCAAATCCCATACATTTTTCTACCACAAACGATTGTAGATTAACGAAAACTCTTGGCTAAG
Organism: Blastobasis lacticolella; assembly: GCA_905147135.1. Classification (NCBI taxonomy): domain Eukaryota; kingdom Metazoa; phylum Arthropoda; class Insecta; order Lepidoptera; family Blastobasidae; genus Blastobasis; species Blastobasis lacticolella. The sequence continues at coordinate 6,025,465 of LR990068.1, forward strand.
GCCGCTGATCTGCTATATCCTGGATCATGGTCAAGGCAGACTTCGCGTCCTCGTGTGCGAGAGCACAAAAGGGACATTAACGCCAAGATGACCATCCTATACTCATCATCAATCTAGGTCAATCTCAGGCTCTGGCTCTTTCTTTTCCACATCAAAGGTATGCCGTTGGCTTCTTGAAGTTGGGTCTCTTTCCCTATATCACAGAAAACCTCATATGTCCTCACACCTTGAATCCAAATTGGTCGCGAACTGTGCGGTTCCAAAGGAACTTTCTCCCACGCACATTAAGGTTGTGGAATGAACTACCTGGAGAGGTTTTCCCTGGAGTGTATATGGAGTTTTTCAAGAAAGGTGTGAAAAGGTTTTTACGTGGTCGGCAACGCGTGCGTGATGCCCCTGGTACTGCAAACGTCCATAGGTTGCTGTGATTCCCTACCATCAGGCAAGCCGTAAGTTCATTTGCCACCTTAGTGGTATACAAAAAATGACCCATATGTTACATTTTAGGACCTGTCGTGAATGTCAGTTGTAACAAAACAGCAAATCCCCAGGGTGTACTGACCAGTCCGAAGTACTGTCCCTCCGTGAAGATCTGTCCCCGCTGCCCCTCCTCATCCATGTCCTCGTCGATCTCCTGCACCTTCCCCGTGTGGATCAGGTACATCGCGTCTGTTATCTCACTCTCTTTCACTATACTTACACCTGTGAAAAAGAATAGCGAGAAAAGACAGTAAGAATTCGTTACGATGTGCTAATGGAATTAGATATCACTGATACCACTGTACACCTGGTGGACAGCACCCAAATAGCCTTTGATACCAAATACATTATATCAGCCGAAAGACGCCCACCGCTGAGCATAGGCCTCCCCCAGAGATCTTTACAAAGGCCAGTTCTGTGCCTTCCGCATGGTACCTGCGATCTTTACCAGGACGTGGGTCCACCTTGTGGACCGAACATACAATACTGAACCTTATTCTGTGAACAATACATTCCATTTTGATTTTCTCGCTGAATATAACTTGATGGAAAAGTAATAGGATCCCGCGGGATAGTTTAATGTTTACAGAGATCAGTACAGCGCGCGGGTGAGAACCGCGGGGGACTTCTACTAATTAATATAATAGGTTGTCACCTTCACAGTAGGTATACAATTTCAAACACCCAACCAGCTGTCGCAGGAAAGCAGGTTCGCAAAACTTGAAGTAAATGTGCTGTAACCAAGAAGAAAGTGCCACGGTGGTCAGTCTCCTCTACTGTACCTTCATCTCACCTTTTACCAGGTGGTAGGACTCTGTCAACCCTGAGGAGTCCGCCTATCTATTTCTGCCGCCAAGCAACATTGCTTGCATTGTTGTGTGCTAATTTAAAGGATAACGTAGCCAGCGCATTTACAGCCATGAGGCATGTCATCTTAGTCCTCACAGTGTCAACGCATCTGCGGTGACGCAATTTTGTTGCCTGCAACCTAAATGCATGAATCATTGATGTTGTGGGCGACAGTTACTGCTTCCCATCAGGTGGATTGTCAGCTCCTATCTCACTGCGTAGCATAAATAACTATACACTTCGATTTTATGTCTGATTACTGGTGGAAGAACTCTGACAGTTACAGTGCCAGCTAACAAGCTGTTCAGTAGACAAAATCGGAACTAACGTGACAGCTAGTACTAAAATGCAAAATGTCATTTCATTTTACGCTCTCATGTTAGTGTCCATGATGGAGTTAATCCACCACTAGTATAAGATGATATAGTGCAAACCGATCTGCAGGGGATGATAAAATGATAAGACCGAGTTGCACGAGTGCGGTTACAACACTGATTTATTTGTCATACACAATTAGTTAACTATGAATTTGGGGCAATGCATAGTATGCAGTTTGTGGCGTTCGGCCGGCCGTAGTACAGTGACACGCATAAATTGTAATGCATGTACAGTGAACCTGTACATCTTGGCCACCAAACAAGAAACAGGAAGTAAAATTATTCTAAAAATAAGATGATGATTATTGTATGACAATGGTAAATGAATTATAAGCTAAATGATATAAGTAGGTATTATGGTACAAGGTGATAAGCATTGGTTGTTTTAAAGCTAGGTAGTTAGAGTCTCTAAAATTTACTTTCTACACTTGACACTTTAACACTAGGGAACATTGATCGCGCGAACACAGGGGAGGACCCTTGATCGACACTTTGCACTGATTTGCTTAACCCCTTCCGCGCACTAGAACCTACAGGGGGCGTGCTCAAATCGATATTTGACACAGATTTGCTCATTTCACTAGCACTATATCGCACTTTACGCGTCACTTTCACTACTTCACTATCACTGCATTCCGCTGACGCGGTCGGCTCGACGCACACCGCTGCCGGCGCCGACCCTGCTCCTGAGTGATCTCTCGATGATGTTCTCTTTCTCAGTCTGATATACCAAATTAGGCCTCCAAGTAAAATGATAAGCATGATCGTTAATGTGCCATATGATATCGTGTATTGATGCACATCATGTACACTGAGTTCTTGGGATGATTGTGCATTCAAGTCGTCAATTTTAGTTTTTATATTTTGCCAAATTTTGTCATGATTTGATATGATGGTGATATTGGTGACGTCATAAGGTAAAGACGTATTCGTTAAACTGTTTAAGATGGACTCCTCTGGAACGTCAATATCTGGCTGTATATGGGCTTGATTTATGAAATTGTTGAGAGCGAAGATGGTAAATGTAGAGCTCTTGATAGTGCAACCTTGACCTACAGTAATAAGACCACTGCCTTTAAGCACCTTTATAAATATGCCACTGGGACAAAACATGCGTATATTGCACTCTTGGCAGCAAGAATAAAGCCAGACGTTCGGGCGCTGTAACTTGATCCAGCGTTCCTCGCAGGTTGATATTCTAATGTCGCAGTGGGGATTTTCATTTGATATCATAAAATTGTCCATTAGTTTTAAGTCACAGATCGAGTTGTTTATTTTTGTGTTATAAACGGGCTTATTAAGTGAACATAGTAGTTTACTTGAGGACGTATGCATGCATGATTGTAGGTCAGTTTCGCTAATCCAAACAGCTAGGTCTCGTTGTAAGTTGAATGCAACGTATGGCAATTTTGATATAAGATATATCATTTTGTTATTGTTATATACAGGTACGCTTATAATACGGTCTAATTGATATGATTCGTAGCTCACTAAGGGAATTTTCAATTCTATTAGCAGATAATTGTTGTGTACCTTGGCGGAAACGTGAAGCAGTTTATATATGTCTCGGATGTCATCTTTTTCGACCGGTATAGTTAGGTCACCTTTTAGATGACCTGATATGAAATTAAATTGCCATTGCAGCTGATCTGGATTGAGGAGCTGCGGGTTGATATGGCCTTGGGCGATGTCTGTTACCGTATCTATCAGGGTATGCTGAATGCGTCGAATATTTGATATTATGATATTCGCAGTCAATGCTGACGCCACGATGGTCGTTGCGGTCTGTTGTTCTGACCGGAATGTATAAAAAGTTCGCAGATTCTCCTGTATGAATGAAAACTGTTTATTCATGACATCTTCATTGCGACGTAAAATGTTGAATTCGCTTTCAATGATAGTTGTTTGATTTTTTATTAAGGTTTGGAGATGATTTTCGTTTAATTTAGTTTTTTCGATATCGTTTTGATATTGTTGAGCGAATCTGTCGTCTAGGACACCGAATAAAGAGTTGGCTATGTATCCAACGCCGTTAATCAAACCTCGCTTTCGCCTGTTAGTACTTTTCCTGTGTAGTATGGAGTCATAGTGTTGAACTTCCCGTAGCTCGTGGTCAAGTTGCGACACAATGTATTGATATTGCTCACCAGTGGCAACTTCTCTTAAATGTTTCACGTAGCGTTTTACGTTATCCAATCCCAGCCAGTACGTAGACATGTTATAATAAATGATAAGTTTCCAGTCGTCTTTAATGTATTGCATGTCGGCTATTTTGTCAAAATAAAATGTTTGGTTATGCCATAGAGGTGTGACTTGTATATTGGAATGCTCTTGTTGTACACTCGGTGATATTAAAAACATGAATAGAAGTAATGCAGCGCTAAAAAAGTGTTTAAATGTACATCGGGGTTTTCGGCGTTCTTGTCTCGCCTGCCCGTGATCTGTAGACTCTTGCTCATTTAGCTCAGTTAAGCGGCTATGGTTGGGCAGTATGATAGGATGTTTCGCTTAATGACAACTCGAGAATTTAGTAAGCGTCCGCCTACTCTCAGTAAGCCGTTGTCATCGATAAAGGGATTCAAACTCAAAAGTTTGCTATTGGTATGCACGTGACCCTTTGATTGGAGAAGGTGAATGTCCTCACTGAATTCATGCATTTGAATTTCTTTGATGATTAGACAGTAAGCTTGGTTAATTTCCGACGTTGTTAACTCGGCGTGATAGTTATTGAGGTCGTAGTCACGTTTATTTTTATTCCGAAGTTTCGCAATAAATCGCGACACCCAAGCTGTTGTTCTTGCAACGTGACTAATGGAGCTGTATTTGTATAATAGTTCCATAACGAATGTAGGACGGTGTTCGTGTAAAGCTGCGTTCACATTTGTCTTTTTTATTTCTACGTCGGGTGGCTGATAATGTTGTTGTTCAATAGTTGTTGGGCTAAAATTTAATAGCCATTCTGGCCCTTGCCACCACAACGAATGATCTTGCAATTGTTCTAATTTTAATCCTCTGGAGGCACAGTCGGCGGCATTTTCTTCTGATCTAACATGACGCCAGTTTGATGATGGAATGATGTTGAGGATTTTTTGTACTCTATTGGCTACAAACTGTTTCCACCTGGAGTTTTCCCCATTTAGCCATCCGAGTACTATCATGGAGTCACTCCAAGTATATATTTTGATATTCTTAACTGATAAGGACTCTACCACCCTTTTCATGAGCTCCGCTAAGAGAAGTGCACCGCATAGTTCAAGTCGGGGTAGAGTTGATTTTTTATTCAATGGAGCCAGCTTTGTTTTTGCAGCCACAAGTGTTGATGTGTACTCGCCTTTACTGTCGCTTGTTATAGCGTAAATACAGCAACCGTAAGCTTTTTCCGATGCATCGCAAAAGCCGTGTATTTGCGTCAAATTATTCAGCGGGCCCAAATATCGTGATATTTCAAATTTATGTATGTTTTGGAGATCCCTTTTCAAATTAAGCCATTCAGTTTGAATATCTTTTGATAGTTCGTCATCCCATGATAAACTTGACCTCCATGTTTTTTGAAATAATATCTTGGCTCTGATAGTAAGCGGGGACAGCCACCCAAGGGGATCAAATATTTTTGATATTTCGGCTAATAATTGCCTTTTTGATATGTTCTCTGGTTTACAATCTGGATGTTTACTTTGAAAATAGAATTTGTCGGTTGCGGGATTCCAAGTGAGACCGAGAGTTTTCCGCGACTCGGCACTTTTAAATTCAAAGGGAGTAGCTATTTGATCAGGTGATAATTGTTTGATAACGTCTGGTTCATTACTAGACCATTTTCGTAAGTTCATTCCCGCACCTTTTAGCATTTCTATGAGTTGTCGCTGTAACTCTAAAGCCTGTTCTTTACTATCATGGCCACTGAGTAAGTCGTCCATGTAGAATGATGTGTTGATGGCCTGCGCTGCCAATGGATACTTGTCGGCGTCTTCCTGAGCTAATTGGCGTAGTGTTCTCATCGCTAGATAAGGGGCTGCTTTTGTACCGTAAGTTACAGTAGTCAGCTGATATTGTTTTAGCGGCTCGTCTATCGAGTCTCGCCAAATGATGCATTGGAGAAGTTGATCTTGTGGTCTGATAAATATCTGCCGAAACATTTTTTCAATGTCCGCAGTGATAACAAATTTGAAGGTCCTCCACTTTAAAATAAGTGATAGTAGGTCTTGTTGTAGGTTGGGTCCGCGTGCCATGACGTCATTTAAGCTGCTACCGGAGGTCGTTTTTGATGATGCGTTAAATACCGTTCTTAATTTGGTGGTAGTGGAGTCCAACTTCAATACACCATGATGAGGTAAAAAGCAATGGGGGTCATTTAGTTGTTCTATTTCTTGCATGTGACCTAGATCCTGATATTCCTTTATAAATTCTTTGTACTTTCGGGCAAAGTCGGTATTTTTTGTCATTTTATGTTCTAATTGCTTAAATTGGGCTACCGCTTTAGACCTAGATGCTCCTAGTTGATTTTCAAAGCCAGGTTGCATTGGTAACGCAACCTCGTATCTTCCATCAGGTAAACGGGCCGTAGTTGATAGATAAAATTGTTCGCAGAATTGATCTTCATTGCATGAAGTGGATGGACCTGAGACATCTTCTAGCTCCCAAAATTGCGCGATTTCCTCGAGATTATTGATCGCCACATTACAATGGAAAGTTGGAACACACCCGGATAAAATCCACCCTAATTTGGTCTGCTGGGCTATTGGTCCGTTTTCAGGTCCTTTGATAAGTCCGTTCATGATAATCTGCGAGTATACACTCGCATCTAAAAGCATATCTATTGGCTTAGATACGTTGTATTCGGGGTCGGCTAAATTAATATTACGAAGATGAGACCATTGCTGCTTACTGAACGAGTTGTTTGGCAAATTATTGATGACCTTTGATATTACAAGCGCTTGAGTGGTAAATTCATAATCTCCATAAATTGATTGACACGTGATATTGACGACTCCTTTGCCTTGTTTTGCTCCCGAGCCTATTCCAGATACGGAAGCGTGGAATTTTTGTCGCGGGAGATTTAAAAACTGGGCAGCACACTCTGAAATTAGTGATATTTGCGACCCTTGATCCAACAGAGCTCGCAGTGTGATATATGTCCCATTTGAAGCCTTAACATTCACAGTGATAGTAGTTAATAACACCTCTTCATTTTCATTTGCCACGTGATTTACGGCATGCATCTTCTGGTATTGAGCAAATGAGGGTGACGTATGCGCTGCGGCGGGCGGGAGGGGCGCAGTAGGTTTGGTAGAGCCATACGGCGAGTTGTGTGCGTAAGCTGCATGAAGCAATGTATTATGCTCTAAATTGCACTGTTTGCATCTTTTAGTTGATATGCACGGTTTACCATAATGCTTATAAAGGCAATTTGGACAAATATTCATGTTTAAAATTGTTTTTAATTTGTCGTCGGGTGACAGGTTAATGAACTTCCTACATTGGTATAACTCGTGATTGTAATTACAAATGGAACACTTATTTGTTCGTGTTACAACAGCTTGATGATTTTGCGGCGAGAATTGTTGTTTGTAATTATTTTGGGGACGACGGAATGTGAATGGCTTAGCTGGATATGATGGCTGGGGTCTGGAAGACGCGTTGTTGTCCCTTTCTCGTCGTTGTAGAGGTTCTAGGGCTAAGAACTTTTCTTCTAAAAATCGAGTAAATTCCTCCAATGATGGTAACTCACGTGGAGCTTTGCGCGCCTCTTTGTAGTCGCTGTACGTGACTAGGTCTAACTTTTTGGATAAAAGATGCACTAACAGAGGGTCCCACGATGTGGTATCCACTCCCAGGTTGTGGATAGCGTGAATGCACTCCATGGACGTGTCGTGAAGTTTTTTAAGCTCGAATGAAGATGGTTTGTTAACATTTGGTTGATTGAGCAATATCTCGATTTGATTTGTGAATAGGAGCTGGCGGTTATTATAACGGTGTTGAAGGATGTCCCAGGCGGAGTCGTAATTATCCGCCGAGATGTGCAGATGCTGGATGAGACGCTCAGCTTCCCCTTTTAGTTTACCCTTGAGATGTTGCATTTTTTGCGTTTTAGTGAGCATGTTATTATTGTGAATCGCTTCACTAAATAAATCGAAAAATGTAGGCCATTGTGAATATTTCCCCATGAAAACAGGAATTTCAAGCTGTGGAGTGGCGTGATGAAGATGAGTCGTGGATGATAACTTTTGATTCAACTCCCTTTTGATGCGTTTATAGACCTGCTCATGTTTGCCAAATTCTGCCTCATAAAACGAATCGGCTCCTTGGATGATATTATCTATTTGTAGATGAAGGCAGTCGATGGTGTTCCACCTAGATTTTATATTACGCAATTCGTCCTCAAGCTCCCACTTTTCTGTGATACTCTCCAAGTCAATGCTGTTCACTAATCTGTTAAAAGCCCTAAAGTTAGTGCGCTGCTGAGCTAACAACTCTACTATTTTATCGTTATGATTTGTACCCCTATCCTGCTTATCTTGCTTGTAGGTCGAAAAAACTTGCATAAGGCTCTCATATAATGATCTTGTAACTTTATAAATGTCCTTGATAAAATATTCATGTGATTTGTCTTTGAAATCGGTTAACAAAACTTCATGATTTTGATGAAATTCAGCCCAGAGGTTATTTAACAATATAGTCTGGAGCTTTTCAAGATAGTCTGGAGTTTTCCTCTGAGCCGAATCCTTATTAAAATTAACTTCCATGCGTTTGATGCTTTCCAAAATTTCGTTTTGACGTTCGAACAATGATGCTGCCATTTTGATATGAAGTAAAATATGGAATGATCTTACTTGAAAGCGACGATACTAAGCTCCTTTACTGACGGTACTGCTGCTGGTGCACACGGCTGGTAACGCTGGCGTGTAATTGCTGATAATTTGCTCCACAACACTTGTAAAGTCACTGATATTGTCTAAATACACTGGAATGATAGTTTATTGTCCAAATGATATTTTCACTTTGATGATACAGTCCCAGAGGTCTCTGATGATTTATGATATTTAATTGTGATATACAAAAAACAATGATATGCACTCGCGACGACTACGCGGCGATGATACAAAATGATAAAAGATTCGAAGGACCAAAAACAATGATGGAGTTAATCCACCACTAGTATAAGATGATATAGTGCAAACCGATCTGCAGGGGATGATAAAATGATAAGACCGAGTTGCACGAGTGCGGTTAAAACACTGATTTATTTGTCATACACAATTAGTTAACTATGAATTTGGGGCAATGCATAGTATGCAGTTTGTGGCGTTCGGCCGGCCGTAGTACAGTGACACGCATAAATTGTAATGCATGTACAGTGAACCTGTACAGTCCATTTCACACGGTTTTCGGCATCCTTGGTGGTAAGTTTATTGGCATTATCAACGGCGTCAAGGCATCGCTTCTTGGCGTCTCCTTCCCGTGCCTGGCGGGCGTGGCACGGCCATACATTTGTTCCTTACTTCATTTGCCTGCGTAAGACGTGGCCTTATCATCGAAGGCGGCACTCTTGCAGCTTATCTGCGACGACCAAAGCTGCCACGAATGTGGGCATTTTGGACGCGGTCTTAGCGTGAAACTTCACACAACCACCGCATCATCTTCATTGAGTTACAAATGATGGGCAATAAAAAATCCATTCGATTCGTTTACGTAGTCTAAGTAGTCTTCGAAAAAGTCGATTTAAATTTAAAAAATATAAATGATCAATCAATAACGTCCAACTTTATAAGCATTTGTATACTTGCTGCTATAGTAGATGCCTTAGGGATTGCCTATAGCCGTCATTGATCCTAACTGCTTACGGTGAGAGAAAACATAGTAATGAAACCTGCACATTCAGGCGACTGAATGTGTAACCATGATCCAATCTGGCCAGGTTCCCCTGTTAACAAGGTCACGGAGGTCAGATGGCAGTCGCTCCACTGTAATTACCTGATGTGCCAAGTCCTGGATCATGGTCATGGCCGACCCCGGAACCTCGTCCGCGTGAGCGCAACCGGGACATTAACGCCAAGATGATGTTTACCCCAGCTGCCGCCATAAACTCTAAAAGTGTAACTCAAAAATAATGTGTCTAATTTGTGGCATTGTAAATGACTTGCTTGGGGCAATGACCGCTATTGCCCATCCACATGCCACGAACGTCTACGAGTATATTGAATTGTAACACAGTATTTGTTTACATCTATGGAAAATTCATGTTTCGAGAATTAATTCTAATTACTAATATTAATTAGGTAGGTACATACCCCCTCAAGATGTTTCAAAAACACGGCCGACATGAGTTTCAGTCTGAAGGTCTGCGGGGCGCAGTCCAGGAAGTGGGGCAGCTGCCGGCCGCGGGTCTCTCGCCAGAGGTGCAGCGAGTACCGGTTCACCAGCTTCACCAGGTTTCTGGAGACGCGGTTATTCTTCAGGAACTCCTGCAGAGATGCGGCGGGCGATATCAGGGTTACTGACTGATTACACGGCAGCTTAAAATACATTCATCATCATCTTGGCGTTATGTCCCGGTTGCGCCCCCGCGCGGCAGGCGAGGGCTTAGGGTCCGGCTTGACCATGATCCAGCTCAACTTAAAATACGCTGACGCGGCGTATTTTTCCCAAGACTGGTCACGCATTTGCGAGTCCACTGTATTGCATGGACATCCATGGGCGGTGATCGCTTAAAATCAGGGCCTCAAGTCTGCTAATTTACTAAAGCTGGATTAAATTCTAAATGGATCGCAAAAGCAACTCAATGGCAGTTATAACACTTTCGCTGCGGCCGACAATTGCGTCCATAATCGGCGCTCCGCGTGTGCGCAAGACGCACACATATAATATGCGCGATACGATACTGTGCACTGCTGTAGCATCTCTGGTATTGGAGTTAGCAGGAGAAGTGTTATTTGTAGCAGAATACCAAAAACAATTCATTTACAATTATATCGTAAATTAGTAATTTAGCACAGATGAGGCCCTGGTAACCCGCCAAGTCGTTTGGCTGCCTACTCTATTATAATAAAGCCGCTTTAGTTGAACCTTCAACGGCTAAGGAATGAACACGTTGCCTGCGAGTGTGTTTCCTGATCACTACGTCCACAATCTGGACGCCTAGAGTCAGGCGAGGACTTAGGATTTGGTTGAGGGGGGGTGGCAAAATCAAAATTATAGGTATCTTCTAATTACGGGTATTCTCTACTCAATGAGTGAGAGGCACGAGTAGAAATAAATTGCCCTTTTTGTGGGGTGAATAATAAATGAATGAGCGAGCGGAGCGAGCTCCGAAATCATAGGTTTTAAACCCTGGGGGAAAACAACTTTGGCTTTTAAAAGCTACCGTGATCAATGAATGAGCGACCGGAGCGAGCTCGACATTTTTTATACGTTTGAGATCTTAAAAGCTTAAGGTGATCATTAAAATAATGAGCGAGCGAAGCGAGCTCGCTATTTTAGATATTTATGGTATTAACAGCAATGGGTGATCCTCACAATAGTAATTTAAGGAAATCAATGAATGAGTGACCACAACGAGCAAGGTGAATCATAAGAGAAGTATCTGAAACATATGAATGAGCGAGCTAAGTGTCCTCGAAATTTTTGACATTTTGGGTCGTTATGTTAGATATTTTGGGTTTTAACAACAATGGGTGATCTTTACAAAAGTAACTTAGGGTTGTTGATGAATGAGCGACCGCAACGAGCTCGGTGAAAGGTAAGAAAAATAACTGAAAGCTATGAATGAGCGAGCGAAGCGAGCTCGATATTTTTGATATTTAGGGTCTTAAAAGCTGGGGTAAGCCATAAATTAATGAGCGAACGGAGCGACCTCGAAATTTAGGACATTTTGGCTTAGGTGCTGTGATGATGTGTGATGCTGATCGTAATAAAAGACAAAAAAAAATCAAATTATTGAATGAGCAATCGAAGCGCGCAGGAAACTTTTAACATTATGGTTCTTAAAAGCTGATGTAATTGTTAAAATTAATATTTGAGCGACCGCAGCGAGCTTGGTTTTGAAACATTGGTAAATAGTATGACAAATTGAAGGCAATGAGTGAGCGAGCAAGACGAGCTCGAAGTTTTTGACATTTCTGATCTAAAAAGTTACAAGTGATTGATAAAATCAATAAAAAAATTGACCGAGCGCAGCGAGCTTCGAATTTTTGGCCTTTTGGCTAATAAAACCGTAGGCGATTATGAGTCACCCATTGCCCCCCCCCCCCCCCCCCCTGGATCCGCGCCAGCCTAGAGTGAACAAGCTGCTCCTAGACAGGCATGCTCCATCTTCAGCCGCATCGTCACCATTGTCATTATCATTGGGTGAGATGGTGGTCAAATGCATGGCTAGAATAACTTAAAAAATGGAAGAGGGAGACCTCCATTATAAGTTCCATGTGTTACGTGTATGTGTCTATATCTCTATTGTAGCCTTGAATGGATGGACCGACTTCGCTGCGGTTTTCCCTATTTGAAAACTAGTTCCATCGAGATGGTTCTAAGTAAAACCTTAGATGACCTTAAATTCAGATTATGTCATTAGACGGACGCAGTAAAGGGAGGTAATAAAACGGTTATCATGAAATCAACATGGTAGATAATGGACTAGGTATTAGTAAGTGCATATGGTTCCAGTTTTAGTTTAGCTTTTGCCCGCGACTTCGTCCGCATACATCATCATCATCATATCCATATTCATATTCATATCAGCCAGAAGACGCCCTCTGCTGGGCATAGGCCTCCCCCAGAGATCTCCACAAAAGCCGGTCCAGTGCTTTCCGCATCCAGCTGGTACCTGCGATCCTTACCAGGTCGTCGATCCACCTTGTCTACCCACGCAGCGTCTTCCGATACTTGGTTGCCACTCGAGAACTTCACTGCCCCATGGCCATCTGTTTTTCGAGCTATGTGCCCTGCCCACTGCCATTTCAGTCTGGTTATTCTTAGAGCTATGTTGGTGACCTTGGTTCGCTTGCGGATCTCCTCATTTCTGATTAGATCGCGCAAAGAGACTCCGAGCATAGCTCTTTCCATTGCCCTTTGGGTAACAGTGAGCTTTCTTATAAGGCCCACAGTGAGCGGCCACGTTTTAGTTCCGTAAGTCATCACTGGCAACACACATTGGTCAAAGACCTTCGTCTTGAGACACTGCGGTAATTGGGACGAAAATATATGGCGTAGCTTCCCGAACGCTGCCCAACCGAGTTGGATTCGTAGATTGACCGCTTTCTCGAAAATGGATCTACCTAGCTGGACTATTTGTCCTAGGTATGTATAGTCGTCAACCATTTCAAGTGGAGTGCCTCGAACTGTCACTGGAGTAGGCACAACATGGACATTCGACATAATTTTCGTCTTGTACATGTTCAGTTTAAGACCTACTTGTTGAGAGGCACGACACGTCCGCATACATTTCGGGTATAAAGTTCCTGACATGTTCTCGCAAGAACTACATTGAATTTCGGAACAAATTAACCTTATATGAAATTCGGAGCTTAAAGCCACATTATTGCCAAATTTCAGCAAAATCCTTACAGCAGTTTTTGCGTGAAGGAGTAACAAACGTCCTTGGGCCGAACAGCCGCGTGGTGTCCAACTGAGCAGAATAGCACCAACCCTTTACACTCGTACAAGGCGACTAATGTTTTCGAGGCAAAATATCTAGGTTCTAGAGTCTCCGTAGGGTGGAAAATGTGCAAAAGCGTTTCCATTGTAATATCTCACGTGGGAGAGGCCCTAAGTTCTGCAATGGACTGTTAAGGGCTGATATGATTACACAAATGTACTTATTTATAATTAGTAGGAAGTAGATACCTGCAATTCCAGATATTGGCTGTAGTAGTTGAAGGATCTGAACGACTGGTACTGTATGATGCTGGAGAATTCACCCACGTAGACCATGAAGATCAGCGAAGAGGTCAGCTGGAGCGTGATTGTGAATATCACCTGTTTAGGATACGATGTAATTCTTTATTTATTTATTTATTTTCCCGCTCCAGCTCGTTCTTGGTGCAGAGGTTGGCCATTGCGATTCAACGCGGTAATGCAGCGAGCGTGATGGGCACCTTTGCACCGGGAGCGGTTAGGGGTAAGTTATTTGGCTAACTTAATACTAATTTAAAGATATATTGTTTAAATTAGTATTAAGTTTTGACATTGTATTATTTTATTTTTGACAAATAATAATATTATATTTTATTTATACTTCATGCACAAACAGTACAATGGCAGAATTAAAGCTAAAATATCATTGTCTACCAGTCTACCAGGAGAGGTAACAATCGAAAAAGGTATGCGGTGCAGGAAGACTACAAGCAAAGATTACACATAAGCTTATTCAACCACAATCAAATAACAGACATTTGCAAAATAAATACCTTCACTAATAGTTAGAAGTAGCAAATTTTTATATAAAATAGTTTATGTTTGTAGTTAGAATTAGCTTTTTTCAAGGCTCGCTTCCATCAAGTTCTCATAGACGGCGCGCTCTAACGACTGTCAACATTATCATGATCTCTTGGCTGATATTTATCTTTATTTCGATGCAATTTATTTTAGATCTATTAATTTAACGGTTTTTGAATGTCAGTGCTAATTGGGCTCGACTTTATAAATTTTATTAATAGATTTCTGGTTGACTGGAAGATAAACCTGTGTAACTTTCTGTCCGCCTGTGTACGTTATTGTCCATGGAGTTTAAAGAAATGAATCAATGTTAGGTTAGAATGGTAGCAGTATAGCAAATATTAAATGCAACTAGCATTTTAACTGTGTTTGTTTTGTTCTGAGGCAATTAATGACGACAGAATGATTTGTCATTCAACTATAACAATAGCTCCACCATATAGTCAAAAGATTGTAATAATATTTGAGTCCTTAAAGCGCCATCTACGTAAATTTTTCAGAAGCTATTCTTGAAAACGGCTGTATAATAATCTTGGTGACATTAATGTCCCAGATGTGCTTTCGCTCGCGAAGGCCCGCGGTCCGCTTTGACCGCTTTAACTACAGTGGAGCGACTACCGTCTGACCTCCGTCGCCCTGTTAACAGGGGAACCAGTAGCCGTATTCACAATGGCTCGGAAATTGGATTTGGATACGGAATCGACAAAGGACCCCGCAAAAGTTCCTAGGAAAATGTGGTTTCAGTTAATTTTGATGAAATTTTCATATGTTATAGAGAGTAGAGTTTCCGTGGAATCTATCGGGATTCTGAATAACAGTTTTCGAATCGATCGACACGGATTCACCGTTCACGAACTTCGTGTCGAATCATTCGGAAACGGTTTCGAATCATTGTGAATACGGCTACTGAGCAGATCGGATCATGCTTATGGATTCAGTCGATTGTAGGTTTCATCACGATGTTATCCCTCACCGTAAGAGCATCAGTTAGTATTCAACTAATGTAGGTACATAACTCAGACAAGTGTCATTGGTACATGGCCGTAGTGGGATTCGAACCCGACATCTATCGCTTACGAGTTGGATACCTTAACCACTAGGCCACAGATGTTGCCAAGGGGGAAGAAGGGGCTTTCATTATATTGTACTAATGGGTCTATCTGTATATAACACTTACCTAGACTTATCAGGTGGTAGGACTCTGTCAAGCCTGAGGAGTCCGCCTGGGTGAGTACCACCATCTCATTCAATTCTGCCGCCAAGCAGCAATGCTTGCATTTATGTGTTCCGGTTTGAAGGTTAAGGTAGCCAGCGAAATTTTGGCATGACGCATTTCATTTTAGTCCTCACAGTGACAACGCACCTGCGGTTCTGCAATGTGGCAAGCTAAATGTATGAATTGTAGATGTTATGGGCGACAGTTACCACTTATCATCAGGTGGGCTGTTGCTCGCTTGTCAGTGGAGTAGCATAAAAAAACTTACTTCAGAGTGTTGCTTGGGTATGATCTCACTTGTACCTGCCTCCGTAAATGTTGTAAGTAGAAAATATATCGAACATAAGTAGGATTTATAGCACATCGGAGTGGATGTAAGATTTGCGTCTGAAAAAAAAATGCATATAATGTAGATATACCAACGTACTATGCTCTATTTCTTGAACTATAGTACTGAGATGACGTTCGCCATTGTTATTGGTTACAAGCTGGCATTCACATTAAGACATAGCTTATTAGGCACTGTCCTAATTGGCAACGTCCGTGCGACCATGGTCGTACGACGGACGTTGCCCGCCGAAAAGGACACTTAAAATCCGCCCGTCGCACGCCCGTTGCCAATTAGGACAGCGCCTTAGGTGTTATATACCGTCCGTGAGTCACGGACCAGAAAAATACGGACGTCATTCTACACTAAGGAGAAGTGAAGCACGCAAAGTACCTACGTCAATTTCTTGACAATTCATTTTGTTGTAGATGAGCCTCACATTTTCGTTGTACATGACCTACACATTCACTCAGTTACACGTCTTAAAATCCGCATACATTTCCCAGCAAAAGTCGAAAAGCCCTCGTCCAAGTTTACATATACGCAAATATTTCCTAAAGCCCTGAACCGATTTTAATTAAACAAAGATAAGAATCATCTCGATTACAACCCGCGTCACGAAAGAAGAGACATTTCAAATGGCAGTGGAGGTAATCGTATGCAGCGCAAGTCGAACCACGTGACCCGCCTAGTCTCTTCTTATTTGACACTAGTTATAAACTCGTTTTCAAATAGACAAAACCGCATCCAAATCGACCCATCCGTTCGGAGCTACGATGCCACAGACAGACACACAGATAGACAAGACAGATACACACGTCAAACTTATAACACTTCTCTTTTTTCGTCGGAGTTTTTATGCTTCACTTATGATTTAAGAGAGTGTCAGTCCGTATTTTTATCTGATCCGTCCGTTAGTACTGGGATGATGTTCTTCATTCTGATTGATTGTAATTGGGTGTATTGGAGCTTGTAAGCTGGCAGTCACCTTCTCCTTATCGAGTCGATGGACTTCTGACTTCACTTTATTCAAAATTTATTTATTGATTAGGACATTAAATATCTCTTTCAATCGTCAAAAAGGAAGGTAGGAAAGTAGGAAGGAAACACACAGTGACACGCTGACCACCCTACGGCCGCAGCAAACCCACCCCTCGCCAACCACGACCGGACCGTGCCCGAAAATGCCAGGCAGAGCCGGACCGCGCTCGGTATTTGGCGACACATACAGCGTTTGAACTGGCCTTTGAACATATATAAAAAAATGCTTGGTCGAATTCACACAGCGCTCCTAGCCCCAAAGTAGGCAAAGCTTGTGTTATGGGTGTTAGAAACCCATGCATAGAACTGATAAACTACTTACATATGTTTTTTAAAATAAATACTTCTTATACAAACTACACTCAGACCCGTAACATACATTAAAAATCTGGTCTCTCTCAATTTCTGCTCGGCCGGGAATCGAACCCGGGACCTCTGCGTGGCGACCGGCATGTCTACCAACTGAACCACTCAGCTCATCACCTTCTAAAGTGTTCACTTAAGCTATGTTCTAACATAGCTTTTGATGATTTCAAATTACCTATCGAGTTGGTGACCAGCCACGAGGAGTTCGCACTGCGGAGCTCCTCATACTCCCCAATGGAGTACCAGATGCAGGAGGCGCAGTGGACGAAGACAGAGAACCAGATGGAGACAGTCAGCATCGTGGAGAGGACCAGGTTGATGGAGAGGCGCTCGTTGTGGCGTTCCAGGGCCTTGTACACCGTTACCTGTCGGACATATATCTGTCAACGGGTGTCTGTTCAACGGCTTATTTCTGTGTGATGTATATTAGTGGAATACTAACAGATGCTCTCAGGCGCTGGCCTAATTGATAACGGACGTGCGATCACAGTTGTACGACGGACGTCGCCTGACCAATAGGAGACCTCACAACCGCCCGTCACAAGACCGTTGCCAGTTAGGACGGGAAATCAGCACGTTCAAGCGACTGAATGTGTAACCATGATCCAAGCTGGTCAGTTTATCAGGGGTCAGATGGCATTCGCTCCATCTGCCAAATCCTGGATCATGGTCAAGGCGGACCCCGGGCCCTGAACGACAAGATAATTATTATGGTAGTGTCAAGGAAACATAAACTAGACATTAAAACAAAATCTTACAATTCGCAACAGTCTATTCAGCCTGAGGAGGGAGAATTTCCTTCCGTGGTCCTCATACAGCATCGCCAAGAGCTCAATGGGCAGTAGCGATAGAATGTCGTATCGCAATTCACCCTTAATGTATCTGCAACAATTTGAAGTATGAAAAACGTAATAAGTAAGTTATACGTTTATTAGATTTGACTAAATTCAGAAGCAAAAAGCGTGAGAGCAAATCAAAGTGGAATGTATTGCTCAAAGGATAAGGTCCATTTTTGTATCACTTATATTATGTCACGCGTCGCTCCGATTTTCAAAAGTCGTAATACGAAAATGGACCTTGTTTTATACGCAATACATTCCACTTAGATTTGTTTTCGCGCTCTTTGTTTCTGAATTTAGTCAAATGTAATCAGCGCATTACCCGTCATCGAGTGAAAGAAATTCCAATGCCCGTGCGCAAACAAAAAATTATTTAGTGACCGACTTAACTTCGACTTTTCTAAGCGATAGTACTTGTGTTGTTTCAGAAGTGAAAAAAAATCTATCGACCTCACACCGTTTTGGCAGTTTTTTACTTCTGGAACCCGCATAAGAGGATATGTAAGTACTATCGCTACAAAAAGTCGAAGATAGGACAATAATTTTGTTTTGTTTCAATTTGTGTACCAACGATTTGTGAATCTTCTAAACCCCTACTACGCAACAAATTGGAATCTTTCGATGACGTCGACCTACGGCACCCTGACAGTAGATAATACAAGACAACCACCGTAGAACGTAGAAAGCCTGAGGGCCTAGTGTGAGTTCCGCTTCGATTTTACTTTACTATCGCGTTTGCGTTTACGTGGAAATTAGTATGAAAAAATATATAGATCCGCCTAGTGGTACGTAAATAAAGTTTTTTTCTTCATACTAATTTCGACGTAAACGCAAACGCTATAGTTAAGTAAAATCGAAGCGGAACTCACACTAGGCCCTCTGAATACATGACCGCTTTCAGTCCGGTCAGATCCCCATGAACCTATTATACGTCAAAGTTATGATAATATATGGCAAACATACATATACAGAGTGCGTGTGATATGATACTCAACATTTTAAACAGCAGTTTTGTTATTGGCAAGGCAACTATGACTTGTATTGTTATTACTAAATTTCATAACTGTAAAACTGTATGGAAATAAATAAATATTGGGTCCTTACCTATGAAATTGACGTTTTTTTTGCAAGTATATATTTGTACATAATATAACAAAACTAATACTTGATCTCGAAAATAGAGTAAGTGTATATTTAGATAGCCATAAGTCACTAAAATTATTTAAAACATATTTTTTTAGCTAATTTTCCCTGCGCGGCACATTACCTAAGCAGTGCATTTTTCGTTAACCGCCGCGGCCGGGTGCATTCATCAACATTTAACATTTATTAACAAGTATTGTGGGACTCTCAATAAACATTTAATATCATTTTTAGCATTATCTTTTACATTCAACATACTGCAATCCCCGCATAAGCACCCTTTCCCTTTTCATTTGTCGTAAATTTAATCTTGATTAATTTTATGAAGAAAGTAGTTATCACAATGAAATGGTATGCACCAGTTAGCTCAATGTTGTCTGATCATACCTACAAAGTTTCCTTGTAATCGGATTTGCCATTTCCAAGATATCGAAAAATTTGCTCGTGTGAAAATAACAGTTTCCGTCATGTTCGCTATACAAAACGCCAATTTCATAAGGACCCAATAATAATAACCTACTTAGCTCTGGTCTCCACGAAGTTGTACTGCACCGGCCCCTCTTCAATGATCATCGGCATGACCATGTACACGATGATCTTCAACGCGAACAGTATGTCCAATGCGTAGAGTACCATCATCAGCTCCTCGTTGTTGTTTTGGAAGCCGGCATTGTACACGTCAGCGTACACCGTCAGGAGAGAGATTATTATCAGGTAGGTTTCAGCGACTTTGCTCTTCAGGTACAGGTGCCTGACCCATCCTCCGTCTGCGTTGGTGATGGTGATCAGAGCGTAGACCGGTTTAGAGTGTTTCTCCACTTTCTTCTTCACTCCAGACGCTGTGCTGGTAACCTCTTCAGAGGTGGATACGATGAAGTTCTAAGGAAAAACAGGGAGTGTATACAACGATCATAATCATCGCAGTCCATAACAGTCCACTGCAGGACTAAAGGCCTCTTCCACGAGAGGGGAGGTCATTGCCAAAATCTCCACGATTGGCAGGCGGGTTGGAGATCGCAGTGTTGTAAATATACAATGGAAAATGCTGCTGCCCATTTCCCTGCCTATAGTCGCCTTGTAGACCCACCTTGGACACCCATGAGTGTAAGGGGTAAGTGGATACAATGATTCGCAATAATTCTTGTACGTGCATCTCACGCCCGTATCTTTTAGGTATAATATGCTATGGAGTGCCACAATCTACGATCCTGACACACCTCTTTGCTTTCGAAAGGTGTTCAAGGTCTACGATGGGAGGGAAGTAGTGAATGCTTATTGCATACCAACGCATCGCATGGAATAGAAACTTAAGCACCTAACTTAATCACAACACTACTTGTCGTTAACTAGTACCATCAGCCGGGAAGGCTTTCAAGGCTTCGTCGGACAGACACCTCAACTCACGTGGATGGGGTGGCACACGTGTTTCCAGCGAAACTAATAACCTAACCAATCTAAACATCTTAACTCGCCATCCAACCTAACAACCTAACAATCGCTTAACAACCAATCAGGGCCATCTATCGTCAGCGTTACGTACCTCGTTCTTCGGCCTACACTTCTTCATCAGCACCTTCACTGTGGGGAAGTCCGCTATGACCGTGTGGAACATCGTCGAGTTGATCTTCAGCAGGTGGAGATCGTTGGTCGCCACGAAGACGGTGGGGCACCGGGCGGTTGGCACTTTGTCTAGGTGGCCGAATACACTGAAAGTAACCATAATTGGCGAGGTTGGAACCAGAGTGATCTAAGTGTCATTTTTACCAAGAGTACTTAGATCAGTGTGGCATGGAAGAATTTATTTTTCTATGTCCGCTAGTGTATTAAACTGAATATTATTAAAAATGACATTTAAATCACTCTGGTTCCAACCTCCCCAATTGTCATTGTGCATTCCTCACCTTGTCCGGCTACAGTAAAATTGCTGTGACCCTGTTAACAGGAATGGCCAGATTGGATCATGGTTGTATAGTAATTCAGTCGCTTGAATTTGCAGGTTTCATCACGATATTTCCCTCACCGTAAGAGCATCGGTTAGTGTTCAACTAATGTACGTAACTCAGAAAATTGTCATTGGTACATGTAGGCACTGGGGCTCGGTCACGATACGATCGGGGCACGAGTCGGACCCCTTAACCATTAGGTCACCAACGCTCTAAGCTGAAAGTAACAATCCTCCTCCTCAATCGGTCCCTCAATGCTGAGGATCGTGACTCTGCCGGCGTAGCAAGGACGTTTTCGTTCTCCATGAGCTGCGGTCGGTGGCCTCCTGCAGGGCCGCGCTCACCGGCATTTCCAGACATTCCGACACTTGGTTGAGCCATCGCTTGGTGCTTCGGCCTCTTGGTCTTCTGCCTTCCACGGTACCGGTTACAATTAGTCTCTCCAAGTTGTTGGTATCTCGGCGAGCAATGTGTCCAAAATACTGGACTATCCTGTAGAGGCAAACAGATGATAACCGTTGTTTGCTCTCAAGACCCAGCTCTTTCAGTATGGAGACATTCGTTCGGAAAGCAGTCCAGGGCACCCTTAGAATCCGCCGCTAACACCACATCTCAAACGCATCAATAATAAAGAAAAGAGAAAGTAACAATAATAACATACTATTACAGGGTGGAAAACCGCTCCCGGGACTGCTCAACCAGTCTCAAGATCCACAGCATAAGGCCATAGTCAACCTCGCCAGGCCTTAGTCAACCTCGCCGAGACAACGGTTGGGAGGCACACCAAACGAGTGACGAGCTCGTTGCAGTATTGAAGTTCGACTAGGCTCAAAGTACGAAACAATCACCCATCTAGTTCCCAGACTCTGCGAACGTTGCTTAACCTTAGTTATCGGGTTCACAAGCATGCTCGCATTAGACCAATGTTGCTCTAAGAACTACGCTGAAAGACCACGTTGTAATACAAGTCAGCGATGACGTACCGTACTGGAACATGGTGCATAGAAACAGCGAAATGGGCCATCTTAAGCTCAACATAAAACTGTTTGACATGATGATTCAACTACATTCTATCATCGCACCGCTCGCCACAAACATTTATACCTTGGAGCCAAATTGGTTGCGAACTGTGCGGGTCCAAAGAAACTTTCTCCCGCACACACTAAGGTTGTGAAATGAGCTCCCTAGAGAGGTTTTACCTGGAGAATACAACATGGAGTTCTTCCAAAAAGGGGTGAAAAGATTTTTACGAGGTGGGCAATGTGTGGGTGATGGTATTAGAAACTATCAGACTGCTTATCATCAGGCTGGCCGTAAGCTTGTTTGCCACCAAAAAAAAACTGTTTATAATGCAAAGGCGAGCTTATCCCACAAAGCCTCCTATATCAACAAGTAACCTTCTTACACTACCTACATCAGTGACCAATTTCAAAACTACAAACTACAAACAAATACTATAAGTATATCCACTCACCTGCCCTTAGAAAGCTTGGTGACAGCTCGATACGCGCCCCTCAGGTCGACCATGTCGACGGTGCCGAAGTCAATGATGTACAGGTCCTCGATGATGTCATCCTTCTCAACGATCACGGTTCCCTTGAGGAAGTACTGGCTGTAGACCGCGCGGCCGAGGACACGCAGCAGGGAGATGTCGCAGTTCAACAGGATCGGACACTGAGGAAGGTCCAAGAGCTCATCATCTTGGTGTCAATGTCATTACTAACTAAAAACTTAGGGAGCAACTAAAATAGACATTAATTTACAGTTTTTAACCTCCGACGAAATAATTGGGGTATTATAAGTTTGACGTGTGTATCTGTGTACATGAGTATCTGTATATCTGCGGCTTTGTGGAGGTGAGTATGGTATCGTAGCGATTTCCATCCGCTTTTCTTAATTTAAAGGTGGTTTGATCGAGATAGTTTTAAGCTTGTTTCATTAAAATCGGTTTAGTAGTTTAGACAATATTTGAGTAGGTCATCATCATCATCATCTTGGCGTTATGTCCTGGTTGCGCCCCCGCGCAGCGCGCGAGGGCCCAGGGTCCGCTTGCAGGGTCCGGGTGAGCTTTTTGGTAAGCATATCGTGGGCGTTTCGGACCCGATCCTACCGTGAAACTCCAAACATCCACCGTAGCATTTCATTTCCGTGACGCGCAGCTCCTGCTTGTGTCGCTCTAATAGGAGCCAAGTCTCGCTACCGTAAAGGAGAGCAGGTCTAATGATGGTCTTATAGACCTGTCACTTAAACTTTATCGGAATTTTGAGGTCACAAATGACATTTGGCAATTTGGCCCAAGCAGCGGATATTCGGGCCTTGACGTCGCCATCGATGTCCCCGGTTGAGCAGGTATGTATACATAAACGAGTCGGGAGTTTTCCGACGGTTTTCTGTCGGTTGGGTTATATAAAATAAATAATTATTATCTTGGCCTCAATATTCTGGTTGTATCCTCGTGCGCGAGGGCCCAGGGCCTTGACCTTAATAGTTACTAGTCGGAAATGCCTGTCTATCTAATATAAAAAAAAATCGCTGACCATCTATCTTCCTTCTCTATCATCAGATCAACTGACTAATACTATTACTACTAGTGTTGCATTTTCATCAATTTAAAATGAAATTTGCAATTCAATTGATTACCAGGAAGTGGGTCAAATCCCAGGTCAGGGAAAAGTTATTCTCAGAGTCTGATGATGTAATCAGGTGGCGATGAATTTTTAAAAAGTGAATAAACAGTAAATTATTATTACGCTTACTAAAGTATCTTAAAAGCTAATATGGAAATCTGATACACTTGAACATAATCTGAACAGCTTGGGAAGCAATTATTATCACATTATGGCAAGGATTAGATATTAGTCCTTTGCAAGTGACATGTTATAGGGAACGATATTTTAAATACTCTTTTCAAAATTCAGAATAAATACAGTAGCAACCCTAGTGAGTCGGCAAGAGTACGTCATAATTTTTGAAGACGGCGAGAGTGGACCTTCTGTTAGTTCTCTATTTTGTGACCATAGTTTCAAATTCAGTCGCCCGAATGTGCAGGTTTCATCACGATGTTTTCCCTCGCCGTAAGAGCATCAGCTGAAGTACATAACTCAATGAAGAGTCGTTGGTACATCGGGTCGGTTAGCTTATTTATTATGTACTTCATCATCATCATTATTGGCCTTAGACATATATTATAGATGATTTAAACAGCGTCACTGTTAATGGTACGTCACTTTTTCTGATGGCTGTAGAGGCCAACACGGTCACACCGAGAACAGACAAGATAATTCGCCCTGGATGGTAAGGGATTGTCGGCGCCTTGGTGTCATTTCGCGCGTTTCGGCTAGATCTTTAAACCAGGCATTGTCGTAAATTTCACGCGGTCAGTGATAGTCTTGCAGAGCGGTCGATAGCTAGGCTCTCCCAGCTATTACAATTAATATTAAATATGACTATGTCACTTTAAGCTTATTATGTAAGCTATACAAAAGCCTAAGGCCTGGTTCAGTGCAAACCGGACCGTCCGCACGCGGATTAGCGCATGCGTTCGTCGCGGGTAAATTTTTCGTTCAGTTTTACGCGGATCATGATTGCAATCCGCGGCGGATAGCTCTCTGCCACGCCGACAGCTCCGCATCGCATTGAACGGCTGTATACATACATTTTACCGTCCGCCACGGACATCCGCCTAGGTCATCCGCGTCACATCAAACCAGGCCTAAAAGAAAAAGCCGCATACCCTCTCGAAGGTGTGCCCGTATATGTGCAGGATGGCGTCCGTCCGCAGCGTGATCTGGTCGCAGAGCTTCAGCACCTCCCGGTAGTCCAGCCCGCCCATCTTGTCCCAGTTGTACTCGTAGTAGTTTAGCAGCTCCCTGTTCAGGGGATGGGCGTTTTTATTGTTCTGCACGTCACTCTTAAAAGGACGTTGACGTCCACGATCTAGCGTTAAATGCGTTTTGATGTAGGTATGCCATTGTGTGCAGGATTTCGGAAGAGTGCGGACGCCATGGTTTCTACACTACGGCTACTTCATAAAAATGTTGTGACTATTTATGAGGGAAGCTATTGAACTGCTACGGCTAGACTAAGGTTAGGCTTAGATAACGGCTAGGTTACGACTAGGCTACGATTAGGCTACGGCTACGCTACGGTTAGGCTGCGACTAAGCTACGGTTCGGCTGCGGCTAGGCTACGGTGAGGCTACGGCTAGGCTGCGGTTTGGCTACGGTTAGCTACCGTTAGGCTACGGTTAGGCTGCGGCTAGGCTACGGTTAGGTTGCGGCTAGGCACCGGCTAGGCTGCGGCTAAGCTATGCCCAAGATATGTCTAAGCTACAGCTAGAATACGGCTAGGTTACGGCTAGGCTACGGCTTGTCTATGGCTACGTCAATGTCAGGCTATGTCACACCCATGTCAGTAAACGAACGTCTTAAAGGCTTATTACACTTGGCTAAATACAGTCGTCTAAACTCAGAAGCGTAAAGTTTGAGGAAAAATCAAAGTGGAATGTATTGTTCATGGAATAAGGTCCATTTTTGTATCCCCTCTTTTGGAAAGTGGAGCGACGCGTAACAGCGCGATTGTGGTAAAACTTATACAAAAATGGACCTTATGCTTTGATCAATACATTCCACTTTGATCATTTCTCACGCTTTTTGCCCCTGAATTTAGTCGACTAAATTTAGCGTGGGTGATGCCCCTGGTATTGCAAACGTCCATAGGCTGCAGTGACTGCTTACCATTAGGCAGGCCGTAAGCTTGTTTGCCACCTGTATGGTACAAAACAAAAGCCAAGTGTAAACCTTTTTGGGCTCAACGTGCACTAACTTTCATCATCACAGCCCGTAATAGTCCACTGCAGGAGTTAGGGCCTCTCCAACGAAAGGGGAGGTTATTGCCATAATCTCCATACTTGGCAGGCGGGTTATAGATCGCAGTGTTTAAATATAACAAGGGAAAATGCTGCTGCCCATTTTCCACACTACGGAGACTCTTGATCTTTTGCCTCGAAAACATTAGTCGCCTTGTACGACACACACGAGTGTAAGGGGTTGGTGCTATGCTACTCTGCCGGACACCACACGGCACTAACTTTTGCAAGTCCATATTCAGCCTCTCGCGGCGCATGAAGGTGACGATGTCCTTCGTGTTCTCCTGGTAGCTGGCCAGCACGTAGTTGACCGTCGACCGGACACTGATGATCACCACCGAGAAGTACTCACTGATCATCGCGGCTGCAAATATGATCATAATCGTCATGAAATGACGACTTAAGAATTTTGAAAACTTGGGTATCATTTTTATTTCTAATAAGGCGCTTTCCTAATTGCCAACGATCGTACGGCCATGGTCGTGCGACCGATGGTTATGAGGTCACCTATTGGTAGAGCGAGCCCGCCATACGACCGTTGCCAATTAGGACACTCCCTAAGAATAAATAAATTACAGTCAAACATTGGTTTAATTAATGTAATTATAATTAGTAATGTAATGAGGTAGAGAGGGCAATACATAACCGTGATGTCATCTCACACGAAAGGGGGGGAGTCATTGTAATTTCCACGTTTGGCAGGCGGGTTGGAGATCGCAGTGTTCTAAATATGTAAATGGGAAACGCTGCTGCCTATTTTCCAGCCTATGGAGGCTCTAGATCTTTTGCCTCGAAAACATTAGTCGCCTTGTACAACAAATACGACAGCAAAACAAATTATTTTAGTGACCCAAACTTCGACGTTTTGTAACTTACATATCCACTTGTATGGAATTTGTTTTTGTTTGATTTGTATTGTTCAATAAGTAAAAAAAACCGGTCGGCTCCACATCTTCTTGGCAGTTTTTATTTATTAATTTTATGTACCAACAGATTTAAATTTTTTTATACAATGCTCTTAAACTATAGTAACAATAACAATTAACATAAATGTAAAGCCAATAACAGGCAAACCTTACGTACACTATATAAATCGCGCTTACCTTAGTAAGTACAAATCGATTACAATAAAATATATTACACAAATTAATAGATACTTAAGCAATTTCGTTAAAAAAAACAACTGAGTTTAAAGATTTATATAATTATATGTTTTGCTGTTCAGCCATCTCTTAGTCACCAAAAAGAAAAGTGACTAATGTATGAACTTACACGTGAACATGCCGAAGATGATAATGCACATTTGATCCAGGTTGTTGGGGTTGATGACCCCGTAGCCGGTGGTGATGCACTCGTACACCACCCAGAAGTAGACCGTCAGGTGCAGGTTCCACGGAGACTCCGTTATGTTGAAGCCCACTGGAAGATGTCAGGAAGTTACAGACTACCACAGCCAAATGTAACCTACTGTGAGCGCGCGAGTTCGTATCCGATCAAGTTAGACGGTCTGCCCCGATGGACATGAACTCGCACGCTGTATATATCAGTGACTATTTTACAGTGAATATTTGAAAAAGTGTCGTGTACTCTTTGTTTGCCAGAAAATTACCAATCGAAAGGTATTATTATATACACTTATTATATTATATACACTAATATTTTTTTCACAAATAGTTGCTGAAAATTTCAATTAGCACACCTTACTTCAATAGGTCTACGGTGAGGGAAAACATCGTGATGGAAGTGACATTCAGGCGATTGAAGTTGTAACAATGATCCAATCTGGTCAGATGGCAGCAGTTCCACTGTAATTAACTGCCTGGTCTGCCAAATCCTTGATCATAACAAAGCGGACCCCCGGACCCTCACGCGCGAGAGCACAACCGCGATTTTATTTATATAATCAATACAGTAAACAACCTTACAGCCCGCCAGATAGCGAGCAGTCACCGCAATACCAGTGGTATGACTCACGCGCTGACTCCGTAATTTAACCTTTTCATCCCTTTTTTGAAGAACTCCA
Organism: Blastobasis lacticolella; assembly: GCA_905147135.1. NCBI lineage: Eukaryota > Metazoa > Arthropoda > Insecta > Lepidoptera > Blastobasidae > Blastobasis > Blastobasis lacticolella. The sequence goes on from LR990068.1 coordinate 6,053,360, forward strand.
TGGTCTATATTTCAGGAAGTGCCCTCAGCAAACTTACAAGCGTCCTTGAACAGTATCACCCAGCTGGTGTTCCTCTGGTCGTACGCCCGGAACGGGATGATCATCCACTGAGACTTCGTGTCCCCGTAGATCTCCGTGCTGTGGATCACCAGCAGGCAGGTCACCACGTTGACCACCACCATGGTCAGCGGGATGGCTTTTATGCTGAAATTAAATTAAAATTTACTGAGTTACGTTACATTTTTTTAAATGTAATACGGCAGTCAAACAGGCAAGCTAGCCACCTGATGGAAAGTTGTCACCGCCACCTATGGACATCAGCAACATCAGGGGCGTTACCAATGCGTTGCCTGCCTCTAAGGAAACTCTAATATACTTTATGTTACGTAACTTGGGTTCGAATCCCACTATGGCCATGTATGTACCAATGATTATTTTCTGAGTTTTGTACCTATATCTAACCGATGCTGAGGGAGAGGGAAAACATGGTTATAAAACCGGTATATTCAGGCGACTGAATGTGTAACCATGATGCAATCTGGTCAGGTTACCCTGGTAGCAGGGTCACGGAGGTCAGATGGCAGAATCAGGTAATTACAGTGAAGCGACTACCATCTGACCCTCTTACTAGAGGACCCTGTTAATACGTCTTAGTTGCGTCGTCTAGTTGATTGATCTGGCCGCGAAAACGCTCATTGGATTTGAACCTTTGGGCCCTGGTCAGACAGAAAAGACGTAAGACGAAGATACTTTAATTTACTTTCATACAAAATGTATAAAAGCAACGCAACACAAAAGATATAGCAAAGACCAGGGGGCGAAGGCAGGCAGGCACGTCTGCGCCCTATTGCAAAACATACACTAACGGCACGGGGAGCCGGGTCTCGCACACAGCGCTTCGAAAAAAGAAAGATCAGTCCTAGAAAAGAAAGCGCGTCGCCGCCACGTGCGCGCCGCGTCTTTTCTATATGCTTTAAAAAGTTGCTTCGGCGCCCCGTCTTTGTTTTACGTCTTTGGGATCTACGAAACAGTCACCCATCCAGTTCCCGTTGCTTAACCTTGGTTATCGGTCTCGCAAGCACGCAGCCACTATAGTTTATTCGTGATAAGAAAATAGTGAGTTCACAGTGACCAGTTAACAGCAGAAAATAATAAAAAATGTATTTCCTTGCCGATTGGAATGAACAGCAAATACTAGACTGGCTGCTAAGCAAAGGAATAGCATAGAGTAGGAAGCATTGAATATCCTTGACCTTATTTTTAATTAGAGAAAATTTTGTTAATTTTTATTCATTACCTTTTTTATATCTTTACTCACTATTTTCTTAACGCGAATGGACTATTTAAAAACGGAAAGACGGTAGAATATAATAGAATAGAATAGAATAGAATAGAATAGAATAGAATAGAATATAATAGAATATAATAGAATAGAATATATTTTATTGCGTAAAATGTGGTTTACAATAAATCTTAAACATTTTCACACAGGTTTACACAATTTGCCAGAATCTGGCATGCAATAATTTATAAAAACATACATCGATAACGTAAAAATAATAATTATAATGTCAATTTCAACAATTATTATATTAATTACAAACACGCAGACCTCGTAAATATACATGCAAGGTACAGTCAGCAGGTTACAATGTTTGATGAGAGGTCTACACGAGGTTAGTGTATCTACATTGCAGATGGCTCTCATACATTGCTTTTTAACAGAGAAGAACTCGATTCGCAAGTGATGAATTTGGAGCATACATAGCCATGGTAAGCTTGTAAGGCCACCTTTTTGCTACTGATTTTTGCGAGGCGCCAAAGTGCATACGCAAATGAATTTATTTTATTGCATAACTTTGCGATATGTGGGTACCACGTGCACCGGTCGTCCAATACAATCCCCAGAAATGGAGTTTGATTAGATTCCCTAATGACTTGATTTTCAAATGGTACATTTAATATATTTTTCCGACCATTTTTATTAACGAATTGTATGTACGTTGTTTTATTTATATTAACTTCAAGATTGTTATCATTGAGCCATTGTATTATTTCGCTAACTGTTTTATTAATTTCATCATTGAATGTATTTATATCTTTGCAGTGTATAACAACGGATACATCGTCAGCAAATAATGTGCAATCATAATCGGTTATTATAATAAATCGGTGCAATATAAATCATTAATATAGAACAAAAACAGCAGTGGCCCCAATATACTTCCCTGTGGGACACCTACTCCATTTACTTCAGTTGAAGAAGTGTAGGCTCTGCGTTCTCCATTAGCATCGACATTTTCTATTTCTACATACTGTTTTCTATTGCCTAGGTAACTTTCTATTGAAGAGCTTGTCCACGTATGCCATATCGCTCGCATTTGTCGAGTAGTTTCCGATGCAATACGCAATCGAAAGCTTTGCTCATATCGAAGAAGATCGATGTAACGGCAGTTCTCTTATCTAGCCATTTTAAAATATTATTTATAAGGGAAAAGGCAGCTGAAGACGTAGATTTCCCTTTTTGGAAATCATACTGATCCTCTTTAATTAATTTAAATGTATTTACAAAACTAGTTATACGGTCATGCATTGCTCTTTCGAAAACTTTAGAGAAAATAGATAAAAGAGCTATAGGTCGATAGTTATTTATCTCTACGCAAAACTTACGCAAGTATGACATCGCGTCTCTGGATGTAGTTGCTGAGAAACTCCAGGGCGTTCACGATACGGTACAGCTGAACCAGCCGGTTCAGCATCAGGAATTGTTGCACCTCCATCGCCGTGTACTTCTCCCGGCGGTGGATGGGCGCTTCGGAAGAAATAATGGGATTCTATGTAAATCAACAGGCACTGGTCGAACACGCACTGAGCAAGGGTCATCGACTTCTTCATCATCAGCCGACTCGTAAGCGAGGGGTACCGGGTTCGGATCCCGCTACGGCCATGTACCAATGATGCTTTTCTTAGTTATGTACATAAGTTGACTACTAACCGATGCTCTTACGGTGAGAGGTAACATCGTGGTGTAACCTGCACATTCAGGCGACTGAGTGTGTAACCATGGTCCAATATGGTCAGCTTCCCCTGGTAGCAGGGTCACGGAGGTCAAATGACAGTCGCTCGGTATGGTCCAACGGACCACGGGCTCTCGTGCGCTAGAGTACAACCTTGACATTAACGCCAGGGGGTTACAACTTACTTTCGCTGAAATACCAGTCGTGGTCCTCCCCGTACGAGAACTCGAAGAACTCCAGCGGTATGCAAGCCAGGAGATCGACCAAGAACGCGCCTTTCAGGTAGTGAGCGGCCGTGCTGGCTGGGTGCGACACCAGGATCCCCTCCTCGTTGAAGAACCCCACCAGCGTGCGTTGGATCCTGTCGAATCAGGATAAATGTTTAGCAATACCCAAAATGCAGCTTGAAATAAAACCGGATCTAAAATATTTTTAACGCTACATTACAATGTATTACATTTTGTATTGTATACATTACATTACATTATTGTATACATTCTACAGAATGGCCTAAACTGGGTAGGTTTCGACTTCGTTCGGGTACACCTACTTTACCCGTACCTACCCTTTTTTTCTTGCTTATAAACCTTGCTCGGGAATCACTTTTTCTATTGTTGAAAACTAAATTGTGCAGTTTAAAAGATCCTTACATACATAGGGATAGACGACGAAAACGACTTTGTTTTATACTATGTATCGATGCACAGTAACGCTTTAAAGGCTAGGAAGGTCACAGCCTGCCGAGACACCGGCCCTGGTGCACGAATAATGCATATACTGGCTCAAAACAAAGAATGGGCTGTGAAAGCCGCTAGCGGCGCCGCTGGTAAGCTCTTGCTGGATGCCTGACAACCGCTGCCACTCTGGTGTGAATCGAGCTGATTAAGATGTAGCTAGGGAACATACTAATTGTTCCCCACCTGTCAAGTTCTGAATTAGAATTTTGGACTCGACCATTCAGAATCCACGAAGACCAATCAAAATCCAGCGAAAATTATCGCGAAATCTGCTGCCTTATTTGCTTATTTCACTCGTTTTCCCGAATTGAATCCGAGCGCTCGTTTCCGCAAGGCGAGTCAACCGCATCGCCGTAATGTTCCGATCATGAGTTTGCCATGTCAAAGCCATTTATGTACCTATAAAGAATTTGGTTCACTCATTTGTGTGTGTGTGAGTTAAAAAGGTAAAAATCACTCGAGATTTGCAGCGGCACCGCCGATCTCCAACCCTCTGGAATGACGTCACAACATGCATTTCAGATATTCTGTGACGTCATTCCAGAGGGTGGTATCATACTATTGGATATCGGCGGTGCCGCTGCGGGCTCCGAGCGAAAATATCCGCAATCGATTCGGGAACACCGCTATTTAGCAAAATAAGGCAGCTGATTGGTGGAATTTGAAATTCGTACAGAAATCTAATGAGGAAACTGAATCTGCAGCTAAGTATCCAGTGACATCTAGCTACTCATCCAACCACTGACATGTCGAAGTAGGCGGCGATATCCAGCGACAGGGTCACGTAGTACAGCGCCGGCCACTGCAGCACCAGATACGTGTAGCTGGGGAACAGCATCGCGGAGCAGAGTGCGCACACGCTCCGGAAAAGTTCGTAGCGCATCATGTACTTGCCGTCGGGGCGGATCGTGAACCGGGGGAACACGTATCTGGAGAGGAGAGGCACTGAAGTCACTCACACAGGCTCCTCGAGGTCGAAAACTTAATTTTTTTTTTATGTAATACGGCAGACAAACATGCATCCGGACCACCTGATGGTGCGTGCTCACCGCCGCGTATGAACGTCAGCATCACCAGGGGCGCTACCAATGTGTTGCCTGCCTCTAAGAAGACCTCTAATATACCTTTTGAACGCGAAAAGGAATTGTGTCTAGGTGGAAAGTACCTGCCGACAGGACTAAAAGGGATGTAAAGGTTTTTGCAGGGTCAGCAGCACACCGCAGCAGTAATAGCAGATAACAGCATCGATACCCCTGAGGTGCGAACTCTAATACAACGTCGCCATCTTCAAGCAATAGAGAAGAATAACGACATAACATCCTATTCGAATAGGCTCTGCTCCTCTGAATCACTACTATACTCCCCATTGGCATTCATTTCGTTAATTCTGGCGGATACTGAGTTCGGCGGTCCGAATTCTATGACGTCATTCCACAGGGTGGGATTAATATGGCGGCGTATAATTGGAGTTACGCGGTATGACGCCGGTATTGCGAACGTCCATAACGCTGCAGTAACTACTTACCATCAGGCAGAACGTAAACTTATTTGTCACCTTAGTGGTACCATCATCTTCATCATCACAACCCAAAACCGTCAACTGCAGGACTAAGAGCCTCTCCCACGAAAGGGGAAGTTATAGCCATAATCTCCACGCTCGTCAGGCGGGTTGGAGATTGCAGTGTTGTAAATATAACAATGGATAACGCTGCTGCCTATTTTCCAGTCTACGGAGACTCTAGATCTTTTACCTCGAAAACATTAGTCGCCTCGTACGACACCCACGAGTGTAAGGGGTTGGTGCTATTCTACTCTGCCGGACACAACACGGCCAAATTAAAACAGTGGTACCATAGACCAAATTAATACTGTATTACATTGGTCTATGGTAGTACTTAAAATACCTCACTCACCTAAGCACAGAGAAGAAGCCAAGTCTGTTGAAAGGATACATGAAGGCGCTGTCAGGGATATGCTTTCTCGGTAGAGGAAACCTGTAGCGGCTTGGCGGTTCCGGGGGCTGTTCATACTCCAGGAATGGCTCCCGGCGGATATTCAGACCCTTGAATTCCTGCAGATGGATAGATAAATTCTTTATTACTCACACAAGAATAATTACTTTAAAAACCATAACTAGTTGTGAGCAAAGGCGGCCTTATCGCTGCAAGGGATCTCTAAAAGGCAACCTTTGTCTAAAGAACCGCTTGAATACACAGGCAAGTCCACAACATGGACTTATACTAGCAAACTTATACTTAATACAAAGTAGAAATAAACACCTACATGCGAATATACACATATAACAAAACTAAAATATATGTAGACAATATACCAACATAAACTACAAAAAAATTGCCAATTAAGGACACCTAAATTCATATGCCAGCCGAGAGGAGATGCGTGCGCAACTTTGCCTGCAGGGAACAATAGGTACTCAGTATATAATAATAAATATTATCTTAATTTTGGCGTCAATATTGTATCGCGCGTGAGGGTCCGGGGTCCGCCTTCATATGGGGTTTGGTAGATCAGTGGCCATACCGTTTATTTCCGATAGTACGCCGCAATTGAGTAGGGGTCAATCGCAGCAAGGCAGCGACAGAGCTGCATTGCTGCGATTGGTCTCTACTCAATTGGATCAAGATGGTTTCATGCTATCGAAGATCATGTTAAGGTTGATGTCGAGCATTGGTGCAAGGAGATTGCATATATGCAGAAACGATGCCAACCTGCTTGATTGTGACAAGGACTTTCTTCTTCTCTGTCTTCTGTCACTCTCTTGTTGTAAATTAAATATTACCTATCGTAACCGAAAATATCTTGTGTGTGCGAGATTCGCCAGTGAAAACTAATATTAGCTAGTTAGGTCGAATAAATACAATCATACGCTTAATTTGACGCTGCTCATAGGGTAAGCTCTGTTACTCTTATTAGATAGGGGTACGGAGCCAGGTAACTTATTACAGTAAAGCAACTGCCGTCTGACCTCCGTGACCCTTGTAACAGGGGAACCTGACCAGATTGGATCATGGTTACACATTCAGGCGACCAAATGTGTAGGTATCATCACGATGATTTCCCTCCCAGTAAGACCATTGGTTAGTGTTCAACTAATGTGTTCACAACTCAAAAAGAGTCATTGATACATGGCGTCACTGGGGTTAGAACACCTTATCCATTAGACCACAGACGCTTCATCCGGGTGAACATATTAATGTAAGTAAGTAATATATAAACCAATGATTGAATGATCTCAGCGAGCTCAGCTCGGACTATTTGAAAAATGACAGGATGGTGAAGCACCGACGGCGCACCCACGGCGTCTGCGCACCTGTTGGGATCCTGCTTTGACATTGGATGCCTTTTTGCCGCCAAATCAACGTTTGGCAAACGGGGTGGTAAAGTATTGGCACTGCTATTGGTAACGTGTTTAGGAAGCGGTGACAACTTTCCATCAGGTGGCCGCTTGCCTGTTCGCTTGCCAAAAAATGATCACAAGGTCTTACCGGTTGCGCTTTCACGTGGGCTATGGCGTTGCGCAGTTTGCGCATGTGCAGGGTCTTCATCAGATGCTTCCTCGATATGGATATGATCTGGACGTGGGTGACCGCTCGTACCGTGTAGTAGGCTGGACATCCTGATTGATTATATCGATTAATCGGGCGAATTTCTTCACTCAGGCGGTACATTACACAGAATATTGATACTGATGAGTATGGACACGTGGGATACGTGGAAAACCGGTGTCTGAACCTGCCGGTAACAGGTAAGAGGCCTCGTGGGCGACTCAAGAAGCGCTGGATTGACATCGTCGAGTCGGGTGCGAGAGCCAACGGCCTAATGCTGAATCGTAAATGTTATGGGCGTTTACAGCTTACCGTCAGGTGGGGCGTCTGTTAGTTTTTCACTATGTGTCATATAAAAACATAAAAAAAAGACTAATATGATGTACCGGAAAAATAGGGCTACTTTGATTTGCGTGGTTAAACTGATCAACAAATTCAATGCAAATAATGCACGTAATACGATAACAGTGGTAAAATGGCATCACTGAAAATCAATTATCATTCCCTTAAAACTAAATAGAGAAAAGTAGTGAGCTATTAAGAGGCGAGGATGCCCAAGATCAGCCGAAATGGAGGAGAATGAGTCAGAAGAAGAAGCTGGCACGAATCACTAAAACCGGGACGGATGATGATGAGCGATCAAAATGACTCCGCAAAACAAAGTAACCCCAGTCTACGGCTACGTTTGAGTAAAAGAGTTCTTGCGTCTAGACTCGGCAAGCGTAGAGGACGCCCTCCCCGACCAGGGGGAGTGCTGCCGTGGACAATGAAAAATGCGGCAAGCCGCGGAGAGGGCGCATTGGCGCTTGGTGGGGACGCCCTCCGGCCAGGTGGAGTGACGGTACGTGGTCGCCACTCGAAAACTTTCCTGCCCCATCGGCCATCTGTTCTGCGAGCTATGTGCCCTGCCCACCGCCACTTAAGCCGTTCCTTCCTAAAATCAAAGAATCTCATCGTCATCATCGCCATCAGCCTATACTAGTCCAGTGCTGAACATAGCCATCCCCCGCAGAGCGCTAATGCACCCTGTCCTCGGCTTGCCGCATCCAGCATCCACCCGCAGCCCTTCGCAAATCGTCACTCCATGTGGCCGGAGGGCGTCCCACACTACGCTTGCCGAGTCGCGGTCTCCACTTTAGAACTAGTTTACCCCAGCGGTTGTCGGTTTGTCGGCAAAGGAATCTAAATAGACCGTAAGGGTGATGTACGTTTGGCGGCGCAGGAATAATGTAGCCGCCAATGTTGGCAAGCGAAAATGGAGAGAAGGTAGAAAAGGGTAATTAGCCACCTGGCCGGGTGTTGTGACCAGGGGACCAAGGGTCCGACAGTTGATCGTCGGAAGTTGTATATATGCCGTGGAAGTTGGCACATTTCTCTAGCGCGATGCAGGACGGTTAGAGCCATCATCTTGTGTTCGTGTACTCGTAATGTGAGTATCGTTGAGTTTCCCTAGTGGAGCGATAGATGTCGCTACATACGTTATCCTACGTCGTCGAGTTTAAAAAGAAATCCACTTTGTAGCAATTTTTTTTTAATTGTGCTCTCCAAGGCTATCTCAGTCCTAGTATCACTGCGACCATTCCTGATCTATTGTGATCGCCTCTTTTTTACAATTTAGCGCTAATCAGCTTCTATGAACTGTAATAGGTTCTTAGTACTGATTTCGTGCACCTCATCGGGTTGTAGTTGGTGTTTACCCAGATGGATGCTACGTTTGCGCATCAGGGCCTCGTTAGCAATAGTATTCTGCCCGTGTACAATCTGGCACAAAATGTTCCTTTTTTTGAATCACTTAAGCTTCTACTCTTTGTAGCGATAGTCCTTACATGTCCTCTCCTTATTACATATCCTTAAATATCCTCTTGTATGGATTCTATAAATAAATAAAAAAACGGTCAACCTCACATCCTCATGGCAGTTTCGCTTTTCAGCCACATTAATGTCAGTTTACTTTTTGGTGTCGTTTCTATCGCTACAAAGAATATTTTTTCTTGTCCTCGATGAGGTAGACTAATCTTCGGAGCCCCCAAAGTATAAAAGGAATCAAATCTTACTCATCAGACATTCCAAGACGCCAAAGTACTTGTTCTCGCTTATGAGGTCGACGACTTCTTTGGTGTCCGGATCGAAGACCTTGAAAACCAAATTGGGTGCTGACTGCTGGTAACCTGTAGTTTTGTTACTTTTCCAAAAATTACCTACTGTATGAAAACATTCGCCGAAAGTGAGCGCGAGGCCTGTTTCCTGTAGGGACTCTATTTCAGTGGATTGGTCATCTTGGCGCTAATTCCTTTCGATCCCTCGGAAGCGGGCCCCGAGCCCTCGCACGCGAGGGCTCGAGGCCCGCTTTGATCACGATCCACAGGGTTTCCCTTGGTCTATGACATGGGATCGTTCAAGAGGTATATTAGAGGTCTCTTCAGAAGCAGCAACGCATTAGCAGCGCCCCTGATGTTGCTGATGTCCATAGGCGGCGGTGACCATTTTCCATCAGGTGGCCCGCTTGCCTGTTTGTCTGTCTGTCTGTATAACATAAAAAAACAGGATTTGACAAATCAGATAAATGAATAGCCCGCTTGCCTGTTTGTCTGTCTGTCTGTATAACATAAAAAAACAGGATTTGACAAATCAGATAATTGCAGTGAAATTGTTACCGTCTGACCTCCGAGACCCTGTAAACAGGGCAACCTGACCAGATTGGATCATGGTAACACATTCAGTCGCCTGAATGTGCAGGTTTCATCACGATGTTTTCCCCCACCGTTAGAGCATCGGTTAGTGTTCAACTAATGTACATAACTCAGAAACGAGTCATTGGTACATGACCGGAGCGTGATTGGAATCCGGTACCTCTTGCTTACGAGGCGGTTACCCTAACCGCTTGGCCACCGACGCTCCTTAAAGTAAAGTGCCTCCACATCCTGACGGAAAATCCCGGCTCAGCGGATAGCATTAAATCTGCCAGTCAGGGCTTTTCTACTAGGAAAGCTCTTTCAGAATCTGAAAGCTGTTTCTTACGAGAATGCTTTTGATTAAAAACTAGCTTTTGCCCGCGCCTTCGTCCACGTAAAATTGGCCTTAACGTTCCAGCCTCTTTCCCGCGGGAACTACGTTGAATTTCGTGATACACCCAAACTTTCCTTACGAATCACTCTGTCTATTGGTACATGGCCGCACTGAAGTCTACGCCGCTGGATTATTAATATTCATTGATCAAACCTCGCAGAAACCCTTGGTGATGATGTATATCTCGTTGTTCACGTCGCCAGTGTTCATCAGGATCTCGTTTGGAGACGTATAGAAGATCCTCGAGTGAGCAGATATCTCCTTCAGCGTTTCCTTGTTCAGGTACTGCCAACGAGATGAAGGTATCAGGAACTAAATATAAGAAAACTCTTTCAAGGACTGCACAACACATTTATCTTATCACATTTATAATCGAGTTTGTTACTACGGTTAGTTTTGTTTAAACCTCGATATTTTGATGCAGTTGCATGCACAATGACTGTATTAAATTGGTCTATGATCATAGTGACGAGTAGACTGCCAGTCTGACTGAGGGTCTACTTGTGGTTATGACCAACTGCGTCGAAATATCGAGGTAAAAACAATACTAACCATGATAACAAACCCAATAAACATTATGTTTAAACTATCGCGGTTATAATCACACATTTAAGCGAGCGGCCACACAGAAAAGACGTAAGACGCAGTCACGTCGCAGACGCGGCGCTCGTTCAATTTACTTTCATATAAAATGTATAGAAACGTCGCGACGCAAAACATACAGCAAAGACAGGGCGCGGACACGACTTAAAACATACAGGGCGGACGGGGCACGGGCGCGCCGCGGTCGAGAGCGGGGGTGCGGGCGGGGTGCGGGCGGGGCGCGGGAGCCGGGCCTCGCCCGCAGCGCTTGCTGTCCTTGTCTTGCCTACGCTCGTGACTGGTCCGCGACGGCGCCGCGACCGTGCCCTGTCTTTTCTGTATGTTTTAAGTCGCGTCCGCGTCCCGTCTGTGCCCTGTCCGCGACGTGTATGTTTCGGGTTTCCTACTGCGTACCTTTGGTTACGAGTAGCCCGATGTTTCGACACAGTTGTATGCATTATGGTCACGGGTCGAGCCGGACACGGGCTACTCGTAAACCAAAGGTACGCGGTAGCAAATCCGGAACATACCTTTAAAACCTGTTAAATGTGCAGATAAGGGTAAGAGTTTATAATGTTTATGTAACTTATGAAGCAATAAATAAAAAAGTAAATATTGAAAGTGTAGTGAATAACCACGAATTTCTTACAACCTATAAAGACTGCACAGACCTGCAAGAATGGTATCTTCAGTATGTATTTGTTGCGCTGTCGTGCCACTATGTCTTGGTACACATGCGCCGGCAGGTCGTACAGTACGGAGCGCTTTTGGTGCGTTATGGCGTACGCCTGGAATCACATAAATCAAAATTTGAAAATAAATGGAAGTGCCATATGGGGGGCGTCAACAATCGAGAACGGACCTCGGCCACTACTGCGTATAACGGTACTACCGTGCAATAACTGTCAGTAGGTAATTACGTTAATTACGTAACTTTGTTGCCAACCATTCTCTGATTTTAATGACTAATTTGTCACTTTTGCGCGATTATGTATCATCGATTTTATGGGATTAGTTGCTAACAAAGTTCCATTGCAATAAACTTAAACTGTCAATTTATCATACGTAATCGCAAAAGTAACAATTTCAATCGTTGATATCAGATTATTGTTGGTATCAGACTTACGTGATTAGTCTACAGATGTCAGCTGTTCGACAAGTGAATCCCCGGGAATATATACAGGGTGTCCCGTAAGGTTACGATAAGTTGGGGTAGGGTGATCGAGGAAGTCACTAGGGTCACCAGAAAAAAAAATCGCTCTTGGATATTTTTAAAATTATGGCAATTTTTTTTTATAAATCAAAAATTTAACACCCGTTGAGCCTATTTCATTAACTGTGACTACAAATATTGCTTCAGAAAGAAATAAAAAACTGTTATGTAAACGTAAATAACCTTTCTACAATCAGAAATAAAAAAAAACAATACATATCTGACCAAGATCATAAAGAAAATCATGTTTTTCCCTTGCCAAGGACTTAACAATTACGATTTCACTCAACTTTATCAGTGTCCTGAAAAAAAAATGTACTATGCAACTCTGGCAAGTTTCTTCAAAAGTTAGCTTATTTTATCACCATTCTAAAATAGTATAACACTTATTTAGTTAATTCATGATAAGACAGATAAAAAACAAATATTGGCATGATTTTAAAAATATCCAACGGCCTTTTTTTATATTTTTCTGGTGACCCTAGTGACTTCCTCGATCACCCTATCCCAACTTATCGTAACCTTACGGGACACCCTGTAGTACCCACCGTGGGCCCCATCCCCACTACGTAAACCCTCTGCTGGTCACTACGTGAAGGTTTAAAAGAACGTTTACTTCCAATCCGGATGTGGAATGAGCTGCCCAGTGTTTTCTTTGGACTATGACATGGGATCGTTTACGACGTAGGTATATTAGAGGTATGTTTGTCTGCCGTATAACAGAAAAGAATGACGTGGTCAGTGGAACAGAGAGTCGAGTCGAGTAGATTCGAGTGCGACCCGCGGACCGATATCCCAGCGGGACGAGACGTCCCGACTCCATAGCACATACCTTATCCGTGAACCAGCAAAGTTGCAAGTAGGTGATGAACCGGTGCCGCAGCTTGGGGTCCATGTTGTTCCTTATGAGGAAGTTCTTCACATTCTCTATGCACGCATCGTAGTCGCTCCTGTGGACATAATAGAACGAATACGTATTACTGGATGCTTTCAAGGCTAGAGTGAATAGTCTGTTGAAAGTCGGGCATGTTCCATCTTCGGCTGTCATCATCGTCACTTACCAACAGGTGAGATGGCGGTCAAATGCCTGTCTTGCATTGTAAAAAAAAAATGTATATGCCACTTCGCCCTGGAGCTTATTTTCTAATTTCAGCCGTATTCCCGAATTTATCCTGAGCGCTCGTTTCAATCACGAGTTTGCCATGTCAAAGCCATGTATTTAAGGTTCACTCATTTGTGTGTGTGTGGGTCAGTCATAGAGGTAGAAGTGTGAGTACGTCACTCGCGGGAAAATTGTCTATACATGATACAAAAAATGCTGTACGCGATCGATTCGGGAACACGGCGATTTAGCTCCCTAGTCAGTCTTCTTACGAGCCCGGTAACCAAAGTTAAGCACGCAGACTCCAGGAACTGAATGGGTGACCGTTTCGTACTTTGAGGCTGGTCGATCTTCAGCATCGTGACGAGCTCGCCAGTCGTTAGGTGTGCCTCCTAAAGGCAAGCCGGATTGAGCTCCACGAGCATTAAGAATAAGAATAAGAATCGTTTATTGCTTTAATTGAACAATACCTAATTAAGAAGAGAGAGTATGGCTCCTAAGCTCAGCTGTAGAGTCGTCCGCAAAGTAATACAGAGTGTGCCTCTGAACAAATATAAAATAACAAATAAACATTCTTGGACAAATTCACACAGCGCCGTCCCAAAGTAAGCAAAGCTTGTGTTATGGGTGTAAGATAACTGATGAACTACTTATATACTTTTTTTTAAATACAAATTGTACATAGGTACTACATCCAGAACTTCTGCCCGGCCGGGAATCGAAACCGGGACCTCTGCGTGGCAGACCTGCACCACTCAACATGTTGAACTGAACCACTCAGGTCGTCAGGTTTAGGTCTATAACTTGTTAAGGTTCTAGTTCTAACTCCCAGGAGTTCCACAACCTTGTTCCATTGTGCACTATTTAATATCGAACAACGATGGGGACAAAAGATCGTCATCCATATATGGTAGACGTCCCACCATCTCGTACTAAGCGTTTTGCATTCACTTTTCTTATGCTCACTGCAAAGGACTGGAACTCTGTGCCTGAGTCACTGTTCCCCGATACGTATAACCTTGGGGTCTTCGAATCAAGAGTGATTAGGTATTTTCTAGGCACGCATGCTACATCTTCGACCTCATCATCTCTTTCCATCAGGTGAGTTGAGGACATATACAACTATTAATAATAAAAAAGAAATGAAAAAATTATACATACTCCATAGATGTGGTGACTGTGATGGTGGCCGAATAGACGGCTTCAATGAAGATGTGCAGGATCGCGCAGAACTCGAGGAATATGGTCGTCACCAGAAGGTACTGAACGGATTCGCTACTCATTGGGCCAGCCTTGTGTCCTGGTGGTGGAAAAAATTTGTTTGGTGGAAAGACGCTGTGTACCCACACTGTCTCCCACAAGGTGGACCTGGTAAAGATCGCAGGTACCAGCTGGATGCGGAAGGCACAGGCCTGACCTTTGTCGAGATCTCTGGGGGAGGCCTATGCCCAGCAGTGGGAGTCTTGCGGCTGATATGATGACGGTGTGTAAACTACGTTTAGTGCATGGGCGGAACCAAATAATCGAATAAGTAGGATCTATTTTTTTATTGGACTACCCAGGCATTTGACCGCAATCTCACCTGGTGGTAAGTGAAGATGCGGCCGATGATGGAGCATGCCTGTCTAGGTACAGTCAATTAATTCTAATCTTGAAGGCGAGGACCGATTGGTCAAGGAGCTGGGCCAGGCCGGCGGACAACAATGACTCACTATTTTCTTATCGCGATGGACTATCTTATCACGAATGGACTATAGTCAAATTTTACTCACCAGTGAACGTGACCAACGATATAGCGAAGTAGATGTTGAACATTATATTGTCCAGTATATGGTGTTCCTGTACGCTCTCCGGCTCGCCCGCGCTCCAGAACGGGGGATGCGTGAAGTTGTTCACGTTGCATTTGTGTGCCCTGCGCGCAAGTTACAGACAATTAAAAAAAAAAACTAATTTTCTATTACATCAGTTTTAAACTATTGCGGTTATTGTCACACATTTTAAAGGTATGTTCCGGGTTTCCTGCCGCGTCCCTTTGTTGATGAGTAGCCCGATATTTCGACGCAGTTGCATGCATCATGGTGACGGGACCGGGACCGTTCGTCGCTTGCAGCTCTCCAGTCGTTCCGTGACCATGATGCATGCAACTGCGTTGAAATATCGGGCTAGGCTAGTTTAAAAATAATTTTTTTTCTATATTTTTCTTAGCTTGATTTAAAAAAAAATATATCGTCACGTATTTTGTTTTGGTTCTATATAAAAGAAATAAAATAACCTGATTATCAGAGTCGGATACCCCCCGACCTAGTTTACTTAAACTCATTTAAATTCTAAGCTACAAAACCGATTTTAACGATACAAAGCTAAGCACTATCTCGATTAAACTGGCTTTCGAATACAGGAAACTGTATCCAAATCGGTCCATCTGTTCGGGAGCTACGATGCTACAGACAGACACATACCGCCACAGAGCCACAGAGCTAAAGAGCCACTTTTAACACCCCTCTTTTCGTCGTGGATTAAAAACTTACACGAAGCACTGGTAGGCGTGATGCGTGGACGCCACCAGATAGCAGACAATCAGAAGCATGAAACTGTACGAGAGGAACCGGAGAACGTTGCTGTGGTACACCACCAGCTCCTCCATGGACTTCAGTACGCGGAAGACCTGAGGAAGTAAATAAATAAATGTGATTGGACAAATTCACACAGCTCCATCTAACCCCAAATTAAGCAAAGCTTATGTTATGGGTGTAAGATAACTGACAAACTACTTATATACTTTTTTTTAATACGTGTTATTATACATACTACACCCAGACCTGTATAGCTAGTGTCAAATAAGAAGAGACTTGGCGGGTCACGTGGTTCGACTTGCGCTGCATACGATTACCTGCGCGAAATCCCTTCCACTGTAATTTGACAAGACTCTTCTTTCGTGACGCGGGTTATAACAAAGTGAGGAGTTACAGTACATTACAGATGTAGCGCGTAGGGATCGATTAGACAGGAAGCAGTCTCGAGTTCGAACGTGGAATGCTTCTGCCTTAACTTGTAGAGTTTGTAATATTGTTGGTTACCTCCTTATGAGAGTTAGGCTCGTCGCAACAGTCTTGCGACTGGCGGTTTAGAGGTCTCCTATTGGTCCGGCGACGTTCGTCATACGATCATGGTCACACGACCGTTGCCAATTAGGACAGCGCCTTAGACTGTGAGGGCGCCGTAGCTTATCCTACGTCATCGAGTACAAGTAAAAATTCAATTTGTAGCGATAGCAGAGGTTTAGGAGCAAAACGCAAAACGTTGGTCTGCCCATGCACAACCCGGAATAAAAAAAATATTTTTTAGTTACGTAAAAAATCCGGGTGGCCTTACACCCTCTAGGCAGTTTCGCTTTTCAGCCACATTAGTCACTTTTCTTTTGGTGACTATAAAGCGAAACTGCCAAAAGGATGTGAGGCAGACCGGTCTTAATACTTCTAGATGTGTAAATACTATAGGATATGTAAGTAGAGCTTGTCTTAGCTGAAATGACGCGCCCCACTACTTAATTAGTTGATTTCGATGTGTGAGAGCAAATATTAATAACGACACTTCATCTGTGTGGGAGCGTCGACTGCTCCAATCGAACGACGCGTGCTCCTACGTTTGAGTCTCACTGGCAACAGAATGACCAATTACAATGGCATTTGCATACGTATTGCGTCCATATTTTAAATTTGCTTGTGTGTGTTAATGCGATAGTGGGGCGCGTCATTTCAGCTTAGACGAGCTTTACTATACGAGGATATGTGAGTACTAACCACATAAGAGGAAATGTAGTACAACACGGAAAGTCTAGTTTGGGTCACAAAAAAAATAATGTTCCAGGTTGTTCACGGGCAGTCTAACGTTTTTTGGGTCTCCTAAACGTCTACTATCGCTATAAAGTGGATTTTTTCTTGTACTCGTTTACCACGCTTTGCTATGCCTTGCCACGAGATACCACGTTTTGCGACACGTTGCGCCGTCTAGCCGCGCCTTGCGACCTCTAGCCACGCCTTGCCATTTGGTAACGCTTCTTTTATGCTACGCAGTGACAAACAGCCGTGTGGTGTCCAGCAGAGTAGAAGCACCAACCCTTTACACTCATGTCATAGAAGGCCACTAATGTTTTCGAAGAATACATCTAGAGTCTCCATAGGTTAGAAAATGGGCAGCAGCGTTTTCTATTTTTATATCTACAACGCTGCGATCTCCAACTCATCTGCGTGGAGACTATGGCAATAACCTACCCTCTCGCGAGAGAAGCCCATATCCTGCAGTGGACTATTATAGGCTGTGATTATGAGTGATAAACGAATAGACAGCCCACCCAATGCCATTGCTGCTTGTAAAAAAGAAACAGTGCTCCTGCCATGCCTTAGTAAGCCTGATGAGCTTGTTGATACCGCCGAAGCGGCCGTTGCCGACCAGCTCGAACACCGGCAGCACGGCCACCACGTCCGCCACGAACCACTTGTTCATCATCTGCTGCGAGGATGTCTGCATGAAGGTTATCGGCACGCCTGCAACATGGGGTCATGTATCACATTGGGTTCTGGTTCATCCAACGACATGTCGCGTATTACGCTGAAATCGCAGAACGGATTTATACTCGAAGATGAAATCAAGATGTAAACAAGTTGCCATTATAAAAAATTAACCCAAGGGGAGGATTATTTAGAATAATTGAAATAAAAATAATCATCTTGGCGTTCATATCCCGGTTGTGCTCTCGCGCACGAGGACCCGAGGCCCGCCTGGACCATGATCCAGGATTTGGCAGATCAGGTAATTACAGTGGAGCAACTGCCATCTGACCTGCGTGACCCTGCTACCAGGGGAACCTGACCAGATTGGATCATGGTTACAAATTCAGTTGCCTGAATTTGCAGGTTTCATAACGAAAAATTATCACATTCAAAATGAAATTAAATCGTACGAATATTAAAAAATAAACGATTTTAAGTAATCCACGTCTTGAGTTTATTTTTTATAGGGGCATTTGGAAACGCTTTTGATCTTGAATTTCATCTCCGAGTTTAGATGTGATTTTCATAGTTTGATGGCTTGGTGTCATATTTCATCTAATTCAGGCAGGTAGAATTAGAGACACGACTTGACCTCTCCGGTAGTACTAGCATTCATACACTAGGTAAGTCATTTAAAATGGTTGCGCTGGCTCTCGGGCAAAAGCTGCTGTTTTTTTTTATTCTACAGTGACAAACGAGCAGACAGCCTACCTGATGGTAAACGGTAACCGTCGCCCATCACATCTACGATTCATACATTTAGGTGGCAGGCAACAAAAATGCAGAACCGCAGGTGCGTTGTCACTGTAAGGACTAAGATGAAATGGCTGTAATTGCGCTGACTTCTAACCAGAACTCAACAATGCGACCATTGTCGCTTGTCGGCAAAAATAGATAAGACGGTAGTACTCATCCAGGCGGAGTCCTTGGTCTTGACAGAGTCCTAACACCTGATAAAAATGGTGTAGTGATAAAGCCTTTTATTAGTGCGGGATAATATAGGTACAGTCAACAACATATCGACCTGAGGTTTCTTATACCCATAACCAGTAAAAGATGAGCTACCATCTCTATAGATGCGCATAGCGACGTTAGCTACTTCTACACTGGTTTGTTTTCTGTACAACCTTCCTCAACGTTGTCACCAGTGGACAGATGCACCAAGAGATCCATCCCGAAGAACAGAGACATCATGTAGTCGAAAAATCTGAACTCCAACTCCACCTTCGGCTTGAAGATTATGTGATACGGGTGCACCTGTGAACATCCATACTGACGATAATCTTCGCGCAACATGCCCGTATAGTGACCACTTGACCAGTACAGTAGAATAGCACCAACCCGTTACACTCGTGGGTACGAGGCGACAAATGTTTTCGAGGCAAAAATTCTGGAGGATGGAGGTTACGATGGAAAATGGGCAGCAGCGTTTTCCATCTCTATATTTACAACACTGCGATCTGCAACCCGCCTGCCAAGCGTGGAGATTACGTCAATAACCCCCTCTCATGGGGAGTTATAAGTGGGGGAGAGTCCTAAGTGGACTGTTATAGGCTGTGATGAAGACGATGATGATGATTTGATTATCTATATTGTGTTCACGCGCGCTCTTTGAGCACGATCCGGAATTGGCAAGTCAAATACGCTGTCAACGGGAATCTGATCTGACTATTATATATAGACGTCATTACTATGTTTTCCCTCACCGTAAGAGCGTCGGTTAGCATTCAATTTTGTACATAACTCAGAAAAGAGTCATTGG
This sequence comes from Blastobasis lacticolella, assembly GCA_905147135.1. Classification (NCBI taxonomy): domain Eukaryota; kingdom Metazoa; phylum Arthropoda; class Insecta; order Lepidoptera; family Blastobasidae; genus Blastobasis; species Blastobasis lacticolella. The sequence goes on from LR990068.1 coordinate 6,072,955, forward strand.
TACAAGCCGCAGTGGGATTCGAACCAGGCCTTTCGCTTACGAGTCGGTTGCCTTAACCAATGGGCCACCGACGCTCCAATGACAATGATATGATTATGCATATACTCACGAAGACAACGACCGCGATGAGGATAGCCATGAGGAGGTGCCACACGAAAAGCAGGGAAGATTGCGGCTGCAGGATACAAGGGAAGGTGGGCCGCAGGCATATCTCGTCGGATTCCTCAGTGAGAGAGGTATCAGCGCGCTGCAATATCATGCACAAACGTCGTTAAAGTCTTCAATCCTCAAGTGAGGTATACATACGTCCGCGATGTGTATCGACATCTATCGCTCCAATAGGAAAACTCAACTATACTCACATTGCGTGTAACTTCACGAACACAAGGTTGCCAAGGATCCGCAGGTAGATGTCGCTGACTGACCTACATCGCGCTAGAGAAGTCTTTCAACTTCCACGGCATATACATATACTACTTCCAACGATCACCTGTCGGACCCTTGGTCCTCTGGTCACAGCACCCGACCAGATTAATTACTCTCTGCCACCTTAACCATCTTCGCTTGCCAACATTGGTGGCTACCTATACTCTTTACCGCCAAAATATCATATGTACACCAACATGTCATTTCGCCGAACGGACTTGCTGTCAGTTTCTGTATAAACAAGTACCTACTCGTAATCTGAGTATCGTTGAGTTTCCTTATTGGAGCGATAGATGTCGCTACAATATGTTGTGAAATTGAGGACACTCACATTCCTCATCAGGTATGAGTCGGAGACGAGCAGGAAGTAGTCGGGTCGCGCCAGCAGCAGATTCCCATTGTCGTCCCTCGCGCCCTTCAGCTCGATCAAGTTCCTTTTGAACTGCATTATGCTGCTCTTGTATCTGAGGATTGATAGGTTTTGATTCATGGGCTCCCCTTTTCAGCACTTTGACGCTAATTTTGTCCATTATGCGAGAGTAAAAAATGTATTTAATCAATTTGGAGTCAATATCCCGGTTTTACTATCGTGCGAGTTATGTGTAGCTGACGTACAAATATAAGCTTTGTCAGCACATCTGGCGCGTCACGCCAGACTCAAAGTCGAAATAGTCAATAGCGCTGACTACATTTAATGTAATTAGATGCTCATTCAGATTTTATCTTTGTACATGATCTTGTATTAGACAGTAAGCTGTAACCATAAAAGATTTATTTAAAAAAAAATTAAAAAATTAATAATTTTTTAAATTAAACTTAGCGTCAAGAACTTAATTCGCGCGAGAGCCAGCGACCCGCCTTGACCAGGATTTGGAAGATCGGGTGATTACAGTGGAGCGACTACGTGACCATGGTTACACATTCAGTCACATTATATATTTACAAAGAACATTTAAGGTGATGAAGAAATAGAAACATTATAAGAATTATCATTTAAAATGGTCGCTCGGGAAAAAGATAAACTGCCCTAAAAAATTTCCACGCCGACAAAATCGCGCTCGTACTACTACTTATGATAGTTTTTTCAAAAAGTTTTAAGGTATATTCACATAAAACGCAACTAGAAAATGGTTTTAATTTAACTGGATACATAACATAACGTAAAAGTAGGTACATAATTTCTTACTTGACATTCAGCTTCACTCGCTGCTGGTAGTGTTTCTTAACTTTTTCTAAATGTTCCTGTGGAATTTAATAATAAGGTCAGCGTGTTATCAGAAGGTAAGGCACCTTCCTAACTTCTTGCAATTTACTTGCTAGAGAAATGCGGAGAATAAATGTAAGGTAAATTACGATATCTTTACAGGATAGAGAGCTGGTTTGGTCATGTCGATGGGATAAATGACATGAGATTAAGGATAACATTAATTTTTTACTACGCAGTAACAAACCGTCTGATCCACCTGATGGTAAGCGGTAAATGTCACCCAAAACGTCTACGATTCACGCCTTTAAGTTGCAGGCAGCAAAAATGCAGACCAGCAGGTTGTCACTGTGAGGTCTGTCACTGTGAGGACTAAGATGAAATGTAAATATAATAATTTTAATAAGTAATAGCCTTAAAGTACGAAAATATGATATAGTCAAGGGTTTTGAAGCGTTGCAAGGATTGTCTGCAGGAAAAATTGTATTGTGCGCATTTCCCTTCATAAAAAATGTTTATGATACTGAAAATGACCGTATTCACATGTTGAATACTTTGATGTATAATTTGACTTGCAGTCAGAAAGACGCATTTACCTTTTTTGACTGTAATAAATTTACAGATAAAGTAGTTTTAACAGAAGATACTATGTATCTTCGACGTAGGTACAAAGTCAAACTGGCTACAATGTTAGCGTACCATATTGATTTATTGATTTCTCCTACCGTAGGTAGATATGACCAGAGTGCCGATTTGTTAATAAACAAAAAGGGTCACTCTTTAAACTAGTATGTAAGACAAAGGAGCCGTCCTGTATCATATCAGCAGCATATAACAGTCCACTGTTAGACTTGAACAGTAAATCTTTTGATATTGTTCAGAATATACAGGACTGCTCTGGCATAAAGTCATTAGTAAATAGTGGTAATAAGCCTTTGGATGTACGTAAAGTAAAATGTTATAATAATAAACAAAATTGTATAGTTAACTTAGTACATCAAAATATCCAAGGCATGACGAATAAAGAATTGGAAGTTGAGCTATTCATGAACGGTGAGAATATTGATATTTTTTGCATTACTGAACATTGGTTAAAAGATCACCAGCTCATATTTGGCTTTAACAACCATAAACTTGCAAGTTTGTTCACAAGAGGGCAGGCAATTCATGGAGGTTCCCTAATACTTGCTCGTAATTGCCTAAAATGCAAGGAACGCACTGATATTGTCAAGCTGTCTGTTGAACGATCTGCTGAAATTGCCTGTATAGAACTTGAGCGACTTATTGTAATGAGCGTATACAGACCTCCGGCTTCATCATTTGATTTGTTCGAGAAAATTATGGATGAAGCCCTTATTAAAGTTAGCAATTGTAATAAAAATATTGTTGTTTGTGGAGATTTTAATATAGATTTATTAGACGTATCTTGTAAATATACTGGTAGGCTAATATCATTATTTAAGTGTCATAATTTAATCAACTTATTTTTAGAGCCTACTAGAATAACAAGTACTACATCAACTTGTCTAGACAACATTTTTTGTGATATTCAGGCATGTAGCCAGTCTGTAATAAACAAATTACAATCCGATCATTGTGGTCAATTAGCTGTGTTTAATGTTAATATGAGGAAAGAAACAAAAAATACTATTAAATTTGTACCAATTAACAACAACCGTCTAAACAGTTTTAGAAATAACATTATAGAGAAATCATCTAATTTAAAGTATTTTGATGACCCAAATGAATATTATAATTCGGTTTTACACATGACAAAAACTGAAAGTAATAGTATATTTAAACCAAAGGTGAAGGCAGTAAACAGCAAACTTATGTTTAGCGATTGGGCGACAGCAGGAATACATAAGAGTAGAAATAAATTATATGAGCTCTATGCAGAACGGGCGTATAATAATAGCGTAGAATTTGCTGAGTATGTTAAACATTATTCGAAGTTATTTAAACGCGTTTGTGCTACAGCTAAATCGAATTTCGTTAAACACAAACTAAAAAATAGCACAGATGTAGTAAAATCCACATGGCAGATAATAAATAGTGAAACTGGAAAAGTAACAAATCGCGATACTAAGTACAGTTTAAAGATAAATGATAATGTTGTTACCAAAAACTCGGAAGTTGCGGAGGCATTCAATAAATTTTTTACAGACATTCCAGTGTCAACTACGAAATCCTTAAATTCGTCTCCTGCTCTCGCTGAATCCTTGTTAAAACAAAATGTACCCGAGAGTGTCATCGATTTTAAGTTCGAGCATGCAACACCTCAAGATATAGTTAAGGCTTTTAAAACTATTAAAATGAAAGCAACTGCCGACATTGATGGTATGTCAGTAAAAATTATTAGCTCTGTAATTGATGTTATTGCTGTCCACTTAGCGAATATATTTAATAATTGTGTTGATAATGGTGAATTTCCTGACCTGATGAAGCACAGTAAAGTTATTCCATTGTTGAAAACTGGTAATACAACGGATCCTACAAATTTTAGACCAGTTTCAATTTTACCGACTCTAAGTAAAATATTTGAGAAAATCATATTAAATCAACTAAAAGCTCATTTTTATGGAAGTAACCTATTGCATCATAAACAATTCGGTTTTACTCGCGGTCGTTCAACAACTGATGCAGGTGTTGAACTTATTAAACATATATTTGGGGCGTGGGAGGAATCACGTGATGCCTTAGGGGTTTTCTGTGATTTATCCAAAGCCTTTGATTGCGTTAATCATGACATTTTGGTCAGGAAATTACAACATTATGGAATAAAGGACTTGGCCCTGAACTTGCTAAATTCATACTTGAGTCATAGAATTCAAAAAGTTGATGTGAACGGAGAGAGATCTATGGGGTCTGTTGTCTCTATGGGTGTCCCCCAGGGATCTATTTTGGGCCCGTTTTTGTTTCTTGTTTATGTAAATGACTTACCGTACTTTGTAAAAGATGCCCATGAAATTGTCTTGTTCGCGGACGATACATCTTTAGTGTTTAAAGTAAAAAGACAACAATTAACATATGAAGACGTGAACAAGGCTATTGCAGAAGTGGTAAACTGGTTTACGGTTAATAATTTATTACTGAATGGCAAGAAGACAAAATGTTTAAAATTCTCTTTGCCAAATGTTAGATCAGTGCCCACTAATGTACAAATAAAAGGCGAAAATTTGAATTTTGTTGATTCTACAGTATTTTTAGGCTTTACCCTGGATAATAAATTGCAATGGGGTCCTCACATTGATAAATTGGCGAAAAGGCTAAGTTCTGCAGCATATGCTGTAAAGAAAATACGGAGTATTTCTGACGAGGCTACAGCAAGATTAGTTTACTTTAGTTATTTCCACAGTATTATGGCCTATGGCATACTGCTGTGGGGACACGCTGCCGACTGGCACAATGTATTTGTATTGCAGAAAAGGGCTATTCGCGCGATTTATCAATTGAGACCTAGAACTTCACTAAGAGATAAATTCAGGAATATCGATATAATGACAATGCCGTCACAATATATATATGAGAACTTAATGTATGTTCATAAAAATTTACACTTATTTAAGAAGAATTGTGATGTTCATAATATTAATACGAGAAATAAAGATAAGCTTGTTGCTGGTGCTTGTCGTCTAGCCAAAGTCCACAAATCATTTATGGGTCAATGTGTACGCTTTTATAATAAGGTTCCAACAGATATTCAGAATTTACCAGTGAATAAATTTAAAGTCGCTATAAAAAACAAATTATGTCAAAAAAGTTATTATAGTATATCTGAATATGTAAATGACAAAAGTCCATGGGACTGAACTGCTGTTCTATACAGGTATTTACTTTTAAGATAGTATATAGGACAAATAATGTATTAGTACATAAGACATGTTTAAAAAAAAAAAAGAATTAACGTAGGCTCTGTGGGTTTCTTGCCGTTTCTTTCCCCCACAGAGAACCACCTTGGAAGCGGCGTTAATTTTCCTTCCTCTCCCACACATGGTGTCTCCTGTCTGCGCTAGGGTAGGGGTAGGGTAGTAGTTAGAGTAGGGGTAGGGTAGGGTAGGAGTAAGATAGCGGTAAGGTAGTATAGGGTGGGGTAGGGGTAAGATAGTGGTAGGGTCGGGGTAAGATAGTGGTAGGGTAGGGGTAAGGTAGTGGTAGGGTAGGGTTAAGGCAATGGTAGGATAGGGTAGGGGTAAGGTAGCGATAGGGTAGGGATAGGATAGAGTAGGGTGGGAGCAACTACCTATCACATGCAGCATGTGTGATGCACGCTCACTTAAAAGTCTGTCTGGCGGTGGCGTGGGGGCCGGGTCGCTCTTTTCCCTCAAATATGGTTGAATTGGACGATGGCTGGGCCCTGCGTTATACTCGTGAACGGGTGCTGCCTTGGTGGACTGGCTTACTCTTGCTGTAGTTTTAGGTGGTTTTTCTTAATTATACTAGACATACCTACGAGTATATAATATAATATAGCGTTCCGGCTCTGTCTGGCATTGTCGAGCCCGGTTCGGTTGTGGTTGGCGAGGGATACGTTTATCTAGAGACATAGGGCGGTCAGCGTGTCACTGTGTGTTTCCTTCCTACTTTCCTACCCCCCTCCTTTTTGACGATTGAAAGAGATATTTAATGTCCTAATCAATAAAGAAATTTTGATTTGATTTGATTTGCCACATTTCTGTAATTATTATTGATGTATACCTACCATAGGAGTACATGAAATGGTCGGAACGGGAACACCGACACGTATGTATTACCCAACACCTTGGCAATCCACCACTAGTTTATGATGATAGGGTGAAAAACGATATAATAATAATATCTTTATTTTAGACTTAAAAATCCATAGAGTTTTAGTAAAAGTGTGTTAGTTGACAGATTAACTGAATTTTTATGTTAGTTCTATTAGTATATTTTCGGGGTCGGCAACGCGTGGGTGATGCCCCTGGTATTGCAAACGTCCATAGGCTGCGGTGACTGCTTACCATCAGGCAGGCCGCAAGCTTGTTTGCCACCTTAGCGGTATAAAAAAAAGTGTAAATTTAATAAAGATATGCAGGGGATGATAAAATGATAAAACCAAATTGATTAGAATTAGTTAGAAACAATGAATTTGGAGCTATGCATAGTATGCAGTTTGTGCCGAGCGGCCAGGCGAGTCGTACGCATGAATTGTAACCTGCGCAGTTTGTATTTACTAACGTGTCCCATTGCATGCTCATACATAGTCTTGTTAAGTACAGTGCCATCAATCTGTGAAGCGGCAAAATTCGGAACTACGGCCGCCAGGTTGAGATGTCATTCTATTGTCACTGACGCTTCTACATTCGAGTGCGATTGTGACGGAAACTTGGTTGCTATTTAGCTCATTTTACACTGGTCATGGGCAGACCTGTCTACGAACAGAAAAAAATGACCTCAAAGGAAGACAGCAAGATGAAGCTCTGCCCGTTGATCCGGCCGTGCTTGGAGGCGACCCGCCAGAGGTCTCCTGCTGTCAGCACGTGGGCTGTGCAGAATGTGGCTGCCCGGATCTGGATAAATAATAGGCAATAATAGTCAGCTTGCCGTCAGGAGCGTGGGTGGCCTAGTGGTAACAGTATCCGACTCGAAAGCGAGAGTTATTGCGTTCGAATCCCACTGCCGCCATGTACCATGGTGGCACTGGGATCGAACCCGGTATTTCTAGATTGCGAGGCCGGCCCGACCACCGAACACCGACGCTCCTACGTGCAAATTTAACTTAATTACCTGCAGTGTTATGATATAATATACACACTACCAACTTCATAGGTTACTTACCAGTAAAGATATTAAAAAATTTACAATTAAAGCCCCCATCTACTCCTAACATTTATTATGAAGCTGTATTTGCGTACATATTAAGAATTGCGGTCTAGTTTTCGTCATCATCAACAAAGTCGCTTCCCGCCGACTGTCCCTATGTATGTATCTATGTACGCTTAGATCTTTTAAACGACGCAATGGTTTTTAATGTGGTTTCCAACAATAGATAGAGTGATTCAAGAAGGTTTATAAGCAAGAAAAAAAGGGAAGGTAGAGGTAAAGTACATGTACGAGGACGAAGTTGCACCGAGTCCGCTATATAAACGTAAAATACATAAACAAACCTGCACCAGCGCCGGCACGCAGGCGGCGGGCAGGCAGCCAGCACACGGGCTGACGATCGAGCCGCGCGTCATGCGCAGGATCGGCGTGTCGTCGTCCTCCGCCGTCAGCATCTGGTACGGCGGTCAGCAAATCAATCAATCCACTGCAGGACTTAAGGATCGGGTTCGAAACGCCCACATTCGGGGTAACCTTGGCGTCCGTGACATCGCAGATAAGCTGCAAGAGTGCCACCTTCGATGGTATGGCCACGTCTTATGACGGGCAAGACCGGCAAGTTATGTGGGGAACAAGTGTCTGGCCATGCCGCCCCCGTCGTGCACGGGAAGGAGAGGCCGGCCCGAGATGGCCCGAAGCGATGGCTTGACATAGTCAAGAACGATATGCGTGCCAATAAGCTCACCACTAAGGATGACGAAGACCGAGCGAAGTAGGCCAAGAATAGCAGGAAGGCGGACGCTGGGCCCTCACGTGCTGCGTAGGGGCGCAACCGGGACATAACGCCAAGATGATGATGATGATGACTGCAGGAATTAGGGCCTTTCCCAAGAAAAGTGAGATTATTGCTTTAATCTCCACGTTTGGCAGGCGGGTCGGAGATCGCAGTATTGTAAATATAACAATTGAAAACGCTGCTGCCCATTTTCCAGCCTACGGAGACTCTAGATGTGTTGTCTCGAAAACATTAGTCGCCTTGTACGACACCCGCGAGTGTAAGGGGTTGGTGCTGTTCCACTCTGCCGGACCTGCCCCAAAAACGATTGCCTGACCTGCCCCAAAAGTTGTAATAAATAAAAAGCCTAGGACTCACCTCGATATCTCCGTAAGTAATGTACACTATGCTCGACTTGGTGGAGTCTCGTTTGATGATCGCGTCCCCCGGTATGAAGTGTACGGTGGACATAACCTTGGAGATCTCCCACAGGAATTGGTACGACAGGTCCCGGAGGATCGGGCTCTGTTGAAAAAGAGTCATCATCATATCAGCCAAAGGACGCCCACTGCTGAGCATAGGCTACCCCCAGAGATTTCAACAAAGGCCGGTCCTGTGCCTTCCGCATCCAGCTGGCACCTGCGATCTTTACCAGGTCGGCGGTCCACCTTAAGGGAGGCCTACCCCCGCTGCTAAAAATATGTATTTATTAGTAACAGACGCTCCGATTTGGCTGGGGCCGACCAACCGTCAGTTGCAGTCGATACTAATCCTGACGATGTACAAAATAAAGCCGCTTCTGGGTTAATTCGGACTTTTTTAGAAACTGGAAGAAACTGAAAGGACATCATGAGCCGGTTCTAAAATAATACTGCACCATCACCTTTTTGCCAGCAGTTTTCTAAAAATCTAAGAAGTATTTTCAAAATATGCCAAGTTTGGGCTTTTCTAGGTAGAAGACGGGTTAGTAAAATTTTGTAAAACCTACGCCAAATGTCTCTTAATATAGGTACCTACTCATACATAAAGTGAAAAAGTCGATTTTAAAAATATTAACAACTAGCGGCCCGCCCCGGCTTCGCACGGGTACCACTACGGGTACACGGGTTACACACGACCGCTGCGTAGGGAGCCGACCGCGCGAGTGAACCGCGCGGCACTTTATTTCTTGATGACATTGACAGGAACCCCGTGCTGCCTAGATAGCCGAGCGAACTGAGCGGTGAACACGCGACTTTTTTCTAATATTCACATTTTTAAACTCGTGATATCTTTCGAATGGAATGTCTGAATTGAATAATTCAAAAAGTTATATAAAGGTATTGAAGCAGTCGTGAATATGAAGTAATGATTTTGATAAGGATTAATACCAAGGTACAAATAAAGAGCGTTTTTTAGCGGCGGCATTTCAATTAAATTATGAAAATAAAAGAACACTTATTGTGACATAACTATAATAATTAGACATATACTGTTGCGACACTTGTAGATATTGATGTGTTCTGCAAAGTCGTAGTACATTATTTTGTTCTATCATCAATAGTTTTCTCAGCACACGCGATGTAATGAATTTTTTGGGTATTTTTTTACACCTTGGGTTACATTATTGGAGTTTTATTAATTATCCGTAAATTTTTAGAAAATATAATATAGCCAATGTCACCCGCGGATAGTGTAGCTTCCCAACGGTGAAAGAATTTTTGAAATCGTTCCAGTAGTTTCGAAGCCTATTCAATACAAACAAACAAACAAACAAAAAATCAAACATTTCATCTTTATAATATTAGTATAGATAACTAATTTATTTAAATGTTTAAGATTCAGAATTGTTTTGAAACTTATCGAACTATACTATTATTGTGTCTTGTATATAATTTATGTTAAATTGATGCTCACACGCTTACTATTTCAATACTTCAATCCCCTTTCAATATCGACGTAAACTGGACGCTTTAACCGCCACTGACTGTCTACGACGCGGCTCGCGCCATCATATCCGCTCAGGTGCAGGGTAAGGAGTGGGGGGGGGGAGTTATGGGAATAGGAAGCGTGTAAGTATCAATTTAACATAGATAATACCATAAAACACAATAATAGTACAGTACAGTACAGTACTACAAGTTTAAAAAAAAACCAAATCTCAATTTGCGCAGCAACGCTCAAAGACCGTCTTGTAGCTACCGTCTACAGGCTGCAAAAATCAAAACGGTCCGTTTATGCTTTAGGTCCAAGCGTGTATAACCGTTTGCCGAGTGCTATCAGAAATGCAGCCTCCTTTAACAGTTTTAAAAATAAGCTACAAAACTGGCTCCATACTGAAGTCTTCTATGAATTTGACGAATTATTGAAATTGCCCGAATATAATGACATTTAATATACATCTACAAATTTATGTCTTGACATTTATTCCTGCATTTTTATATTTTTGACATTATTTTTATATTATTTTGTGACATATCGTAATAAACATTGTACTAACATTGATATATTGACATTTATATTTACAAATTTTATATTAGTGACATTAATATCGTTGCAATTATTTTATTTTATGTTGTGTTATTAATAAATATTATCTTATCTTATCTTATCAAATTATCAAAAAAATATTTAAAATTATTAATTGTTAATATTTTTAAAATCGCCATATCGACGTTAGATATAGTTTATTCAGAGACATTGAGCGTATGTTTTATAAAAAATACTAATCCCTCTCCTACCTGGAAGAGCCCAAACTTGGTATGTTCAAAAATATTTCTTGGATTTTTAGAAAATACGTGGCCGAAAGGTAATTGTGTAGTATATTTTTAGAACCGGGTCATGAAGCCCTTTCATACGATATCAACCGCGATAGGTTTCTGTAAAAAAATTCAAAATTGATGTCGTCAACACCGCTCCCCCCGTGGGAATATTTTTAAGAAGTACCGCTCAAAATGATTGTTGTAACCTAAAGTACCCGTGTACCAAACGGCTATCCTGTACATCGATTTGCGGTTTTTTATCAATAATTGTTGTGTACACCGTCCACTAGTAAGGATTAGTATCAACTCCAACCAACGGTTGGTGGGCTCCAGCCAGAACGGAACGTCTGTTACTAGTATATGTCGGCACGCCACTTTTCCGGCAGAGAGCACATTGCATAATGAAGGTCCTTTTCACTCTCTATCCATCACTACTCCATCCTCTGAGCCAAGTCAACCTGTGCGCTCCCACTGCTGGCAGACGGAGGCTCTATCGAATCAGATTTTCCGTACGCGTTGTGCGTGTCAGATGGCAGTCGCTGAACGAAAATACTCATCCTCTACCCATCCATACTCCATCTCATCAAGTAGCTGTGGCGTACCTTCTGCTGCGCCTCGAAGTATATATCTGTGTATATGCTGGCTGGCAGTGTAGGTGGGAACAGCGGCAGCAGCTGCGTCACCGAGACCCCGCGCTGCTTGTGCCAGTACATCCGGTAGAAGGTGTCCACCTTGTCGCTGAGCGATTGCGGGATCTTCGTGTGTTCCTGACGACAATAGCAACGAAATACCACGTTAGAGCCATGATATTCATTTGACGATTCGTCGATGTGTGAACACGGTCACTTGCGACTGTGAGGGCACTGTAGGTCATCGAGTAAAAGAAAAATTCCACTTTGTAGCGTCAGTAGACATTTAGGAGACCCGCAAAACGCAGGTCTGTCCGAGCACAACCTGCACAAACTATAGTACCTACTTACATTTCATCTTATATGGATTCTAGAAGTAAAAAGAACCGGTCTGCTTCACATCCTCTAGACAGCTTTCATTTAAGCCACATTAAAGTCACTTTTCATTCTGGTGACCATAATGGGGCTGAAAAGCGAAACTGCCAAGAGGATGTAAGGCAGACCGGTTCTTTACATACATAATATGACAAAGTACTAAATGGCACAAACGGGCACTACTTATTTCTAATAGAAATCTCTTCCAGCAGGATAACGAGTGGCGAGCTCGATGTCAAAGTTCGACTAGCCGAAATGGTCACCCATCCATTTCTCTGACTCTCTGAGCCTTGCTTATAGGTCTCGCAAGCACGCTGCCACCAGACCAGTAGGCTAAATGTTACTATGTTAGTAACCATTCTCTGAATTCAATGATTGAAATTGTTACTTTGCGATTACGTACGATCGATTTAATAGTTTCAGTTTATTGCAATTAAACTTTGTTAGCAACTGAACCCATGAAATCGCAAAAGTAACGATATCAATCATTGAAATCCCATAATAGTTAGCAACAGAGTTACGTAATTAGCCTACGGTACCGCTTCTCTTCTCTCTCTCACTTGCTTGAAGGCAAACGTACCATGTCACTTTCACTACATTATCGTTAGTGGTTTGTTACCACGGTTAGTTTTATTTTTACCTCGATGTTTCAATACTGACCGTGGTAACAAACCCGATAATATGTGAATGAAAGTGTAGTGAATATCCACGAAAGTCTTTAAACCTATATAACGTACCATGTCATCCATGATGAGCCTGAATCTGGCACGGAAGGTCTCCTCTGGTCGCATATACATGGTGATGACTAGGGACAGAGACGCCACGGCAGCCCCGGAGACCAGCAGGCATCCGAGTACCGTCATTATGAGGAACGACACCCGTGCCACATTATCCTCAATTATATCAGACTCCATTCTGAAAATTAAACAGGGCTACTAGTTTATCATCATCACAGCCCATATCAGTTCATTGCAGGACTAAGGGCCTCTCCCACAAAAGTCCTGGTGTCCAGCAGAGTAGAATAGCACCAACCCCTTACACTTGTGGGTGTCGTACAAGGCGACTAATGTTTCCAAGGCAGAAGATAGAGTCTCCGTAGGCTGGAAAATGGGCAGCAGCCATGCAGAGAGGCTCGACAAGCGAAGCAATTTGCGTACGAAGCTTGGACCACTGCTCGTCTCAATCAGGATCCGAATATTGCTGATGCAAAGCGGAAGTTAAATGCTGCCTCGAGGAAAAGCAAGAGAGCGATCGCTAGAGCAAAGTTCGCCTTCGTTCACAGAATTGGCGAGCGACTCACGAGCTACCCCTCTGGTAGCTCACCAAAGCTGCTAAAGGAAACTTTAGTCAGTCGTCCTTCCCACCACTGTGTAAACCTGACGGTGCCCTGGCCCCCAGTGCAATGGAGAAAGCCAATTTACTGGGTGCTCTCTTTGCCTCAAACTCGACATTGAATGACAGAGACGCCGACCCGCCTACCATCCCTTAGCGCGACAAAGGGCGACAGATCAGAGCCATCGAATTACAGGCCTATCGCTATTACTTCCCTTCTCTCTAAGGTGATGGAGCGAGTTATAAACGCACAGCTCCTTGGTTACCTAGAAGAACACGATCTCTTGAGCGACCGTCAATATGGTTTCCGACATTGTCGCTCAACGGGTGATCTTCTAGTGTACCTAACAAACCGTTGGGCTTTAGCTGTTGAGAGTTAAGGTGAGGCACCGGCTGTTGGCCTATATATAGCGAAGGCGTTCGATCGGGTCTGGCATGGGTGTCTTCTATCGAAATTACCATCATACAGGCTTCCCGAGGGATTGTGCAAGTAGGTAACTAGCTTTTTGTCCAGCAGATGCATCGAAGCCGTAGTTGACGGCTGTTGCTCCGATAGCTTGCACATTTACGCTGAAGTCCCGCAAGGCATTCATTGCTATTCGGATGGCAGTACTGGAGACGCCTTTTATACGGGTCGTGCGAATATCCCTCGTGCCATAGTGGAGGAAAGACACGAAGTACTTGTGTTTAAAATCGAGAGTACTTTATCTAGAATCTCCGATTGGGGACGACTAAATCTAGTCCAATTTAACCCCACTAAGACACAAGTATGCGCGTTCACCGCCAAGAAAACTCCATTCGTTGTAGCTCCACAGTTCCAGAATACATCGCATGCCATCAGCGACGTCCAGTTTCGCAGTCATTAGGAAGAAAAGGTCAAGCTCGCATCTAAAAAGCTGGGTGTGCTTAACAGATCAAAGCAAGTCTTCACGCCGGGGCAACGACTTCTCCTTTACAAGGCTCAAGTCAGCCCCCATTTGGAGTATTGCTCCCATCTATGGGCGGGAGCACCGGCATATCAACTTGGTCCTTGTGACTCGATCCAAAAGCGCGCTGTGAGAATTGTGGATGATACCATGCTCACAAGTGGTTTTGAGCCGCTGAGCCAGCGGAGGGATTTCGCCTCCCTTTGTGTGTTCTACTGCTTGTAAAACGGTGTTTGTTCTGAAGAACTGTTTGACATGATGCCTACAGCTACATCCTATCATCGCACCGCACGCCATCGACAGGGAGTTCATCCTCACACCTTGGAGCTAAATTGGTCGCGAACTGTGCGGTTCCAAAGGAACTTTCTCCCACGCACACTAAGGTTGCGGAATGAATTACCTGGAGAGGTTTTCCCTGGAGAGTACAACATTTCTGTCTGTGGAGTTCTTCAAAAAAGGGGTTAAAAGGTTTTTACGGGGTCGGCAACGCGTGAGTGATGCTCCTGGTATTGCAAACGTCCATAGGCTGCGGTGACTGCTTACCATCAGGCAGGCCGCAAGCTTGTTTGCCACCTTAGAGGTATAAAAAAGAAAAAATGTTCCACACTCACCCGATTGGATAGAATACTTTGTTGATCGTGTACGCGTACGACAAGAAGGTGCCCAGTCGCGTCTTTTTTAAGTCTTGTGCTGTATTCCAATTACCAATTTTGAGATCTTCTACAACCATTCCCTTTTTATACTGCAAAACATATTAGAACTTTAAAGGTATGTTCCGGGTTTCCTACCGCGTACCTTAGTTGACTTGTAGCCAGATATTTCGACGCAGTTGCATACATCATGGTCACGGTACGACTGAGAGCTGCGAGCGCCGGACGGTGTTGGTTAGCGAAGGTGTTGGAAAGCGGCCACAGCCGATTTACCCGCAAAAGTTGTTTGCTACTACCGGAACTCAAACTCACTTTTAAGTTACGACACACTAACACTGACCGTATCACTCACTTTTTAAAATACCAACCTTACCAGAACATATCTTTAAAATGTGTGATAATAACCGCGACAGTTTAAAACATTATGATATTAGAACATAATCGTCTTTTTCCTAATGGAACCCACGGGGGTTCCATGGGGGGGGGGGGGGAGGGAATAGGACTAGGGGACTCAAGCTCAGGCTGGAGCTCGAGATGCCCTTGGCGAGTGAAGATGGACCTGCAGACGTATAGTGAGCCACAATGGCTCCCGCCCAAAGACCAGTCAGGTCGTACCCTGATTGAGAAGCAGCCCGGGCACGAAGCCAAGCCTCACGGCCCGCAGACCTCCCCGGCGCCCGTGTCGCACTATGGCTTACAGAAAACCAGCGCTGAGAGACGCCTCGCGGTTCACAGCACAAGCTGAATGGGACCCTTTTGCACAGGCTGTCGTGACTAGGGTTGCCAACTTTTTTTAGACCAAATATAGTAGTTTCGGGTTTAGAAGCCATTAAAATATAGTAGGTAGGGAATTAATAAAAAAATATATAGTAGGTTTTTTAAATAAAATGTTCATATCTATATTATTTTATTAAATGTATATTTTCTGCTACACTTAGCTTCATAGCTGTTTTGTTTTATTTGACTTGAGTTTGACGTCACGTCATACAAATGTTAAGGCTCAAGATCGTTCTGAAATATTCGATTTGCATAAGGATTTTTTTTCTTTTGTTGATCTTATAGACGCGTTTCGTTTAGCGGTAAAGTGGTAATGTTGTGCTAATTAAATATAGTAGTTTCGCCTACTATATTTTAATTTTTAATTTATAGTAGGTGGACTCCTAATATAGTAGGATACCATATTATATAGTAGGGTTGGCAACCCTAGTCGTGACATTACTTATTATATGTAAGACAATGTATTTTTTTTTGTACAATTATTTTTAAATTTCTTATTTTGTGTTGTGTCGTGGTGTCTTGAAGCAAAAAATGTCTTTCTTCTTTCTTCTTCTTATCCCCATATACAGGAGCAGAAGACCCGAAATGAAATGAATGCCCCCTGGGTTGCTCACCTGTATATCTAGATACTCACCAACTCGTAAGTCATCGTATACATTGAGAAGGTGACCCTCGCCACTATAAATATGTATTGATATTTGAAAAATGTGCCGATTACGCTCCCTTTCAGGTTGCTATCCGTGAGCGCCCCTGTAATCAATAATAATATAAATAAATAATCATATCAGCCGAAAGACGCCCACTACTGGGCATAGACCTCCCAAATGTTCAATCAATTTTTGTAGCTCAAAAAAGATGTTTAAGGAATATATTTAAAATGAGCCAAATGGAAACATTGCGTAACAAATTTAAAGAAAAGAATATACTTACTGTAACTGGTATTTATATCTTAGAAATAAGTCTCTTTGTAAAGTCAAACCACAACACATTCCTTCGAAATACCAGCAGATTACTTAGACCGAACTATGAACATAATATAGTTATACTCCAAACTAATAACAACTTATTTCTTAAAAGCACATACGTGAGTGGTATTAAAATATTTAATCATTTACCTTATGAATTAAAAAAGTTGGATGGTATCAAATTTAAATCGACACTTAAAGATTGGCTGTTACAAAAGTCATTCTACAGTCTATCTGAATTCAATAATTATAGAAATGATACCTATATTGTTAATTTCTAAAAAATTTAGGCTTTGTTTTAGATTTAGATTGTTTTTATGTTAAAACTTCTACGTGCTTTAAAAATGTTAAAATGACAGCTACTTGTCTATTTTAGTCTCAGCTTATTTATAATAGGTACTATACTATCATGTAGAATATTGTACGTCCGAAATGGACAACACTACTTAATAAGAAATTATTGTCAGTGTCACACAATAAAAAATATTTCTATTTCTATTTCTATTTCTATTTCTATTTCTAAAGAGATCTCCACAAAGACCGGTGTCTTCCGCATCCAGCTAGTACCTGCGATATTTACCAGGTCGTCGGTCTACTTTGTGGGAGGCATACCCACACTGCGTCTTCCGGTACGTGGTCGCCACTCGAGTACTTTACTGCCCCATCGGCCATTCTTCGAGCTATGTGCCCTGCCCACTGCCACTTTAGCCTGGCAATGCTTAGGGCAATAAGGGCTGGCACATTCTACTAAAATAAAGTAAAAAACAAAACTTACACATATATCTAAATGGTCGATGCAGTCGCAGGTAGTACATTGAAATCCGGAACACATATATAGACCAAGGCATTATTTTGGAGGTCTGGAGTCTCTTCACGCGACTGAAGTAGTGCATAAAGGACAACAGGTCAAATACGAGACCCCCTGGAAGGATAAAATGGGAGTACAGATTATTATTTTGGAGTTGGTAGGACTCTGTTAAGAAATCAGGTGGTAGGACTCTTGTCAAGCCTGAAGAGTTCGCCTGGGTCACTAGCACCGCCTTATCTAGTTTTGCCAAGCAGATAAGGTAGCCAGAGCAATTACAGGCATGAGGCATTTCATCTTAGTCCTCACAGTGACAACGCACCTGCGGTTCTACATTTTTGTTGACTGCGACCTTATTATATGAAACGTCGATGTTATGGGCGACAGTTACCGCTTACAATCAGGTGGGCTGTCTGTTCGCTTGTCACTGCACGGCCTAAAAAATATTCGTTTATGTCTTACTTCATGCGCTTATTTAGCTACCATTTAGCTAAATTTAGTCGTCTAAATTCCGCAGCAAAAAGCGTGAGAGCAAATCAAATTTGCAAATTGCAAATTTTTGTGTCACGCCTACCCGAAAACTGTCGTTGAAGAACCCCATATTGTAAAGCCTCAGGATCTAGAGAAAAACTCACATCTTTTGCTGGCTGTCTTCTTGATATACTCCGAGTGGCGGTACTCATAGAACATGGCCATCGTATGCATCGCGTAGATGGCGTTGTAGATGTAGTCCAGGATGTTGGCGACGCGACTCAGGAGCGGCAGGTCCGTCGCCACGGAGACCAGCCCGGCGACGATCATGAGAGCGAGAGCGGAGTTCCACAGGGTGTTGTCTGGGATCGTGCGGAACCACGCGGAGAGCCGCTTCCAGCTCCACCAGTTCGCGTAGCGGGCCTGCAGGTAATACCATAGAACCATAACGTATTTTAGAAGAACTAGCCTGGCATTTGACCGCCATCTCACCTGGTGGTAAATGACGATGGAGCATGAATGTCTAGGAACAGCTTATTCACTACTATCCAGGATTTGGCAGGTCAGGCAATTTCAGCGGAATGACTGCCATCAGAACTCCGTGACACTGTTAATAGGACCCTGACGAGATTGGATCATGGTTAAACTCAGGGTTTTAGTTTCGGGGCATCAGGGTTTCAGTAGCCTGAATATGCAGGGCTCATCATGATGTTTTCCCTCACCGTAAGAGCATCGCTTAGTGTTCAACTAATGTACACTACTTATTGGTACATTGCGATATTTGGGTTCGAAACCGGTACCTTGCGGTACCTCTGGGGCTTACAAAACACGTGACCAAACCAGCTCAGGCGAGCTACCCCTATCCTATTCGCGATATCATTCATGGCGGAACGTGAGTTTTCGCTGTTTGGCTTAAGTTACAGAAATTCTGGACTTGACATCGGGGCCGATAGGCTGAAGTAAAACATTGTTATGAAACCTGCACATTCAGGTGACTAAATGTGATACCGAGAGGTCAGTTTCCCTTGTTGACAAGATCACCAAGGTCAGATAGCAGTCGCTCCACTGTAATTACCTGATCTGCTAAACCCTGGATCATGTTCATGGCGGACCCCGGGCCTTCGCACGTGAGAGCGACAGACAAATTTTAGGGAGGTGCTGCCTCGTCACAGTAAATTAATTATTCTTGGTTTGCTAAATGCAAAGTCCCGGGGCACGGGACCGGGAATGTCTCGTATCATGACAGTGATTGTCTGCACCAGTTCGAAGAATATTCTTGTGGTACGACTAGAACTCTGTCTAGCCTACGAAGTACGCCGGGATGAGCCGCTATCTATTTCTGCCGCCAAGCAACAATGCTTACATTGTATTTCGTTTTGAAGAATATGGTAGCCAGCGTAATTACAGGCATGAGGCATTTCATCCAGTCCTTAGTGACAATCCACTTGCAGTTCTACTTTTTTGTTACCTGCAACCTAAATACATGAATCGTAAATGTTATAGGCGATAGCTACCGCTTACTATCAGTTAGCCTGTCTGACCGTTTATCACTACGTAGTTCAAAAAAAGACAGCAGCATCATGGATCCAATATTTGCAGTGATTTGCACAGAGAACCCTCCAGGAGGCCTATTGCAGGGGAAATTAACCCTTGCATTTCGCGTTTCTCGATCAGCGGAGAGCGTTTGAAGCGGTCCACCTTGCGGAACTCCTTTCAGGCTAGAGTGGCTCCTTCTTTTTTATTAAAACATACAACGCTTTTTCTTAAATAAAAATTATAGTTTAGGCCTACTGCGGTAGAAATCAACCCTGTCTCGTGGCTCGTTTGTCCCTGAGTGGCATAAAAAATACAATAACAAAATCACATTCACCTCATTCTGGAAAACGAAAAATTCGAATTCGAAGTCCCTGGGGTTGCTGCTGGCAAGCCGGCTGGCGCGGCCAAAGCTCATCGACATTATAACGAATTTAAATAAACAATAATAACAATAAAACTAGTAAACAATACTTAAAAGGTGCTTAGAAGTTACTATTTATTCTATTTACACTTTATGTCCACGGGACTTATTCAGTAACAGGCACGAGAAGAAAAACCACAATTATCACTTTTTCCGTGCATTTTGCAAATATTTATTATCTTCCATTTATCTTCTCACTGTTGCCATATGGCTGTCATAGATTTTTTAAATTTAAATTGACGTTGGGATCCATAGTCGTAGATCCTCTACAAAGAAGAGACGTTGCTCTATGTCAAATTTATTTGTCCTTTACCATAGCCTCCTTCATCTTATGAAGGAGGCTTTGCCTCTACCAAATAGCAAATAACATCCTTTTATCTTCTTAGATACAGAAATCATGAGCTCCTATAGCAGGACCTAAACAGAACTACCCTGCTTAGAACGAGACAAACTTATGTGACACGTATAGCGCTGTCTCGTTCTAAGCAGGGCAGTTCTGTTTAGGTCCTGCTATAAGAGTTCATGGTAAGGCCCCTGTTGAGTTCATTGTAAGCACCCTGTTTTTTATGTGTTCGTTCCATATAAAAATCGATATTTTAAAAAACCAGTGTAGAAAAAGCTCTACTTGCGAGTGACGCCAAAGAAACCTGAAATGTTTACCTTGAGGATTCACTTATAGATGAGGACATCGACGACCTGTCTCTAATGGAATAGAGTCAGTTGCAAAGTGAGCTATTTCCTCATAGTACCGTGCATAGCATTTTCCCACACCGCCGCGTTAGTGGGAATATGCTGATACCCTAGAAAACTTTGCTATTGTTAAATAACAGGTCGTGTGGTGTCCGGCAAAGTAGAATAGCACCAACTTCTTAGGCGCTGTCCTAATTGGCAACAGTCGTGCGACCATGGTCGTACGACGGATGTCGCCTGACCAATAGGAGACCTTAAAACCGCCCATCGCACGACTTTAAGGCAGTTTTACGATCGTTGCCAATTATGACAGCGCATTATACCCGTGAGTGTCGTACAAGGCGACAAATGTTTGCAAAACAAAATATCTAGTCTCCGTAGGCTGGAAAAGGAGCAGCAGCGTCTTCCATTGTTATATTTGCAACACTACGATCTCTAATCCGCCTGTCGAGCGTGGAGATTAGGACAATAACTTTCCCTTACGGTTCCCTGCAGTGAACTAGTATGGGCTATGATGATGATGATGATGATGATTTGTGGCAACACTTTCACGCTGTTGATGGTCTGTATGTAGGTTATACTACTATAGCTATTGAAATAATTTATTTATAACATTTTCAATAATAGCCTTTCATTGGCTCCATATAAACAGGAAAACATCTTATTAGTGAAATGAGTAACATATTACCGGGAAAAAACAGTTCTACTGACGTCTCATTGGAGTCTTAATCACACACAATCCTCTATTGAAGTTGAACCTCTTCCACATTACTGGCGAAATTTGATTTACTCATAATTAACAAAGGCGATTTGCCAATATACCTTCTCATAACTATTGATATGCTACTTCTCATAACAAACACACGAACACACACACAAGCACACGCACAAGCACACGCACACACACAAACACACGAACACACACTCACATACAGAGAGAGATTCCTATAGTACATTTTAGAGAAAGAAGTTTATATTTTTTATTTTTTTATTGTTGTTATTTTTTTTGTATTGTTCATGGTGTACTGGCTATATTAATTACCAAAATTATAAGTTGCAGTTTTGTAATTGGCATTACAACTTCATAATGTAACCTTTTTGAATAAATTTATATGCTGTAAAATAAATAAATAAATATTTTTATACCAATTTCATTAATTTATTTATTAAAACTTTATGCTAGTTGTCTGGGTTATTGTTAATTTGCGGGTGTAAGTATAAGAGTACAGTACCTTACCATAAACTCTTATAGCAGGACCTAAACAGCACTGCCCTGCTTAGAACGAGATAAACTTATGTGACACGTATAGCGCTGTCTAGTTCTAAGCAGGGCAGTTCTGTTTAGGTCCTGCTATAAGAGCTCATGGTAAGCCCCCAGGACTTGGTACATGATGCCTTATCGTAACTACATACTCCGGAGAATTCCTCAAAATTCAGTCTCTTAATCATGAACACCCTCCTCTATAACCTCCGCAACATTCTGAGTAAAAAGAAGAAATTAATCAACTGCGTAGGAATATACTTACTTACTGCGCTGGCTCAGCGACCCAAAGTGGATCTCGGCCTCCGACACTAGAGATCGCCACCTCTCCCTATCCTGCGCCATCTCCTGCCAATCGAGGATTCCTAGTGCGAGCAGGTCTTTCAGGACATCATTCCTCCAGCGATATCTGGGTCGCCCGACCGGTCGACGTCCGCTCGGCCGACCCACATATGCTCTCCTTACGGCGCGATCCTCCCCCATCCTCTCCACGTGGACAAGCCATCGCAATCTTGCGGCCTTGATCTCTCGATGTAGGAATATACAATTAGGTGTATTTGCGTTCGCTTCAGTATTAACAGGAAGAGAAAAGAGACTAAGCTACATCGCATAATTCGGCGGTCTACGCGAGACGTGGCCGTACCATTGAAGGCGGCACTCTTGCAGATTATCTGCGATGTCACGGACCACGACACGACACCCATAGCTACCTGATAGGAAGGGATTGTTGCTATCAGCATCACAGCCCATGACAGTCCACTGCAGGACTAAGGGCCTCTCTCACGAAAGGGGAGGTTATTGCCATAATCTCCACGCTTGGCTGGGTTGAAGATCGCAGTGTTGTAAATATAACAATGGAAAACGCTGCTGCTCATTTTACAGCTTACGGGAACTAGATCTTTTCCCTCGAAAACATTAGTCGCCTTGTACGACACCCACGAGTGTAAGGGGTTGGTGCTATTCTACTCTGCCGGACACCACACGGCCATCCATTAGGGGTCTTTAGTCGTTTCGCACCGCGACCGGTTCGGACCGCGGTGCGAATCGACCAAAGACTGCTTCTGAATGGGGCCATTCGCACCGCGTGGTTGGAGCGGTGCGAATGGCCCAAGGCATTTTTTGGAAAGGGTCGATTCATACCACCAATGTTCTTTTCGTAGGTCCGATTTGGACTCATATCAAAAATTTGTTAATTTCAATTATTTATTTGTACAGATGAGTAGAAAAGTGGTTAGTGAAAATGCAATATAATAGATACTTAAATTTTGTTTTAATATATATTGTAAACGTGGCATAATCACAGATTGAGTACTAACTGTCTTTCAACAACAAGATAAACATCTGTTGGGCAAAAATGATTCCGAAATAATACACACTTGTTTTAGCACTTACCTATAACAAGTGTATATTATAATTGGTATCATTTTTG
The DNA here is from genome assembly GCA_905147135.1 of Blastobasis lacticolella. Taxonomy (NCBI): domain Eukaryota; kingdom Metazoa; phylum Arthropoda; class Insecta; order Lepidoptera; family Blastobasidae; genus Blastobasis; species Blastobasis lacticolella. The sequence goes on from LR990068.1 coordinate 6,096,152, forward strand.
TTCAACAGATGTTTATCTTGTTTGGTGTAACATGGTAATGGTTTTAAATCACAGCTTATTATATACTTATAACTAGGTAATCATTGAAAATCACAGGCGTAAAATTTTTAAAACCAACAAGGTTAAAATACTTGTAAACAATAATTTTATATTGGACGAAAAATTTAGGTAGTGGGCTTATTACTTAATGTAACTTATAAAATATTTAGTGTTTCCTGTTATTTTGTGCCTGGTTGTAAGTGACGTGCAATAAAACTACATATATTCTCTGTCCGAATTCACCTATCCCAAAAGAGAACTGTTTTGTTCTCCATTGCGGTCCGAATCGACCCATTACTAAAAGTTCTTGGGCGATTTGCACCGCGGTTCGAAAGTACCCATTCAGAAAGAGCTCTTGGGCGATTCGCACCGCGGTCCGAACCGCTCGCGGTGTGAATCGACTAAAGACCCTTAGTGCTATACGTCTCCAAAACCTTCTACTTAATTCAATTTTTTTTATGCTGCTCATTGACGACTGATGGGAAGTGTTAACTGTCGCCCATAACATCTACAATTCATACATTTAGGTTGCAGGTAACAAAAATGCAGAACCACAGGTGCGTTGTCACTGTGAGGACTAAGATGAAATGCCTCATGCATGGCTGTAATTTCGCAGGCTACCTTATCATTCAAATCGGAACACAACAATGCATTGTTGCTTGCCGGCAGAAATAGATAAGGCGGTGGTACTATAACCTGATCAATATACATAGAAAGATTAACCAAACCAGCCATTTTGTGTTACTTATTATGTAAAGATACAGACGCATCAAACAAAGAGAGTAGAGTAGCACTAACACTCGTGGGTGTCGTACAAGGCGACTAATGTTTTCGAGCCAAAAACTCTATAATAGAGCCTCTATTACTGGAAAATGGGCAGCAGCGTTTTCTATTGTTATAATTATTACACTGCGTGTCGCATCCGATGAAACCTGGAAAGCATTCCCGGCTACAGGTGCTCCCAGAGGGTGTTTAGCATGTATGCGCCTGGGTCCCTTTTTGGCGAGTCATGCATAACCAGTCCGGCCGGCTGGCTGGTACTCATGAGAGTTCACCTCCTCCCTCCCAACCGCTAAAAAAAAACTGCGATCTCCAACCCGCTTGCTAAGCGTGGAGATTACGGCAATAACCTCCGCTTTCGTGGGAGAGGCCCGAGTCCTGCAGTAGACTGTTATGGGCTGATGACTCAAGCTCTTAAGAGTTAGGGTCATGTGCGGTCAACGTAACGTTTTCCTGCAAGGCTGAACGTAGCAGGTTTCTAAGGCATTTTATCCTCTTTTATGCTGCCATATTGACATTTTAACCGCCAATCTGATTTCTAAAGGGCTGTCCTAATTGGTATCGGTCGTGCGACCGTTGCTAATTAGGACTGCGCCGTAGACACAACCTCGAGTCTATAACGACAATCGTTTCCTACTAGCTTCAACATGACGCCGTTTTTTTTGAAGCAAGTGGAGCTATGTGGTCTCTGCCTAACCCGAGAATCAGGGGGTCTAAAAACGCAAGATTAGCGTTTCATATTATTCTTATTAGAGTACCACAAACTTAATTGATTCAATGTCAATGTCAACATCAGCGACGTTGGATATACATTAAATCATATTATGAGGCCCCTACATTCCAATTGCCTCTTTTGGCAGACGATGAAGTGCAAAGTATCATTGCATTGTAGCCAAGAAAAACACCGCAAATACCTTGATCGAGTTATCGAGTACTTTATTTTATTAACACATTACATAGAATACTGATACAAATAAACTGTACACTTTGGTACAATTTAGGATGTCATGGGAATTAGATTTACGATTAAATTATTAATTACGTTTATCTACACTCATAGCGTAATGTTCTAATTTCATATTCGAAAACAGTTGTTTATACACTTTTTTCACGACAGTTTATAAAATTTTAAAAAATTACGTTTCTATACAGCATTTCCTATATTAATTTCATTACAGCTGTAACGTAAAATAACTTTTTATTATTATTATTATTATTTCCAGTTTATTGTACACATGAAACTTTGATGAAAAATACAGAGTTATAGATGACACAACAGGCAAAACTTTTATTATTTAAATTTTTGTCGATCGCCGTGACACGGCGAAATGTAGGTTGAATACCTAAATGTCTTTTACAAATTCAAAATTCAAATGTTCTTGTTTATATTTGTGTGCAATGATTTTCCCGCTGAACAGAATATTTTTTCTAATTGTTGTAATTTGTGTTTGTGAATGTGTTCTTGTTTGAAGCAAATAATGTGAAAGCAGTGAAGTGAATTTCCCGCCGCTTGATATCCTCGACGCGTAGGTACCACAGAACTGACTCGCAGCTTACTTCCACCAAAGTTAGGAAATTTATAGGTACGATATTTTAACATAAAAATATGTGTGTAAAGAAAGTAGTGTATGCAACTGCATATAATTAGGTATTCAAATCAAAACAAATCAAAATTATTTATTCAACGTAGGTATATACAATACACTTATTGATGTCAATACACCTAAATACTTATTCTATAGTTAGCTAGTTAACAAATACAATTTTATCATTCTTATTTCTAATAATAAATTATATCATTCGTAGTTTTAATAATACATTATATCTACTATCAATACATTTTAATTTAACAATAGACAATTGAAATAGATCAACAAAAAGCTACTTTATGGCAAGATTAGTCTATGTGCCTGCACACTAAAATAATTCAGTACCTCTAAGTAGGTAAGTTATATAGGTTTTGAATTTTGACCATTCTGAAGAAGATAGATAACACATTGTTCTACCTATATATTAGATAGGTATCTTACGTAAATATTAAAACACTCGTGTCAAACTATTATCATACTCGGCTACGACTCGTATGATAAACAGACACTCATGTTTTAATACCCCCTTTTATATGACAGTTGCATAAACTACTATCTACAATCAAAGGACGAGTTACAAAACAAAGAGGGTCCAGCAGCAAATCGGTGTGTCAAGTGAAAGTTTCTGATGTTTATTATTCAAGCACTGTTACTTGCAAACACTACTTTTATGCTACTCAGTTACAAAAACTTCGGGTGTACTGTACAATAATGGTACACGAATTGGAAGTTGGCAATTTTTTGGTGAAAAGGTCTATGCTTAATAAGTAATTATGCAAAGTCACTACCAAAGCAAACTTGTAGTTTTTGAGAAAAAAATAATTAAAGTTATAGTTTTTTCGTAATATTTGGCAATATTTTGACAGGTTTCATTCATGTTTTAGTTGTTTGTAGTCTATGTGACAAAGGTTTTATATCATACAGCCACAAATAAAACTAAATTATTGTTGGGTAAACCACAAATGGTTTATAAAATAACAATTACTGTATCGTTTTTATAAAATGTGCTTATTTACATTTAATTATAATGTTTAATGCTAAATTAATCGTTATCTCAGAGAGAAATTAAAGTAAAAGTAAATTTATGCTATTGCGAGAAACGAAACGCAACAAAGACGGGACGCCATTTTGATGGGGTCCCTACCCCCCCCAAACCCCAAAACCTCTAAAATCGGGGACCATTATTGTACAGTTTACCCAAAACTTCTACAGTGACATTAGTTTTCCAAAGCCTTCACCATCAATCTTGGTCATAGTATCAATAAACCAACCCCCCGGGTTGTGGAAACACCCCGTCAAAGTCTTATACCTCCTCAATTATTTCCTTATCAGCAAAACCTGTGTGCACCCCATAGCCATGGGGTGTCGCATCCGATGAAACCTGAAAAGCCTTCCCGGCTATAGGTAGTCCCAATGGGGTGTTTAGGACGTATGCGCTTTGGCTTTTTTATAGCGAGTCAAGCATTAACTTCTGTAACTCTATGAGAGTTCTGATCGCCAACGCCTGGATCATGGTCAAGGCGGACCCCGGGCCCTCGTTCTCGAGAGCACAACCGGGACAATAACGCCAAGATGATGGTGATGACTTTATGAGAGTTCACCTTCTCCCTCCCCAGTTAGCCCAGAGGGCTTACCGTGAACTCTTATAGCAGGATCTAAACAGAATTGCTTTCGGTTTAAACGAGACAAGCTTATGTGACACGAATAGCGCTGTCTCGTTCTAAGCAGGGCCGTTCTGTTTAGGTCCTGCTATAAGAGTTCATGGTAAGGCCCCAGGGGGTGCCCATTTTCTTTACGCTGAGCGCAAAAAAGATCAGCCAAACATTATATGTATAGCAACAAACTTATCTGACCCGGTTACAGCGTCATTGTTGTTGGAATTGACATGACATTTCAAAATGGCGACACTTTTGCAGATTTGGCCATCTGGTTGCATAAGTTTGTGACATTATAAGTATATGCATTGCCAATAGGTATAAAAAACGTAGAACTATAAAACTAAAAAAACTACATATTAAAAAATCTAACGGAATAAACTCCACACAACAATATCTGATTAAATTTATCTTATTTTATCCTGTTTTGCCACCGATACTTCACTACCTATAAATAGTAATACCTACCTACTTTTAGTTGACTAGCTTTTGCCGCAATTTCGCCCGTCTAACATTCGGTTAGTTATAACGTTATGGATCCGTACCCGCAGAACCACACTGAACTTCAGGACAAGTTACAGCTTATGTCGGCTTACTCTGGGCGATAAGCTATATTATTGCGAAAATTACATATAAATTCGTAACACACATCCTTACAAACTTTCGCAATTATAGATAAATAGTAGCATCGAAGATTAGCAGGAATTATGAAGATGCTCCATTACGATTTCGGGCTGCTACATTAGTGCCAAAATTACATCAAAATTCGTTCAGTTTTCGTGAAGGAGTAACTAACATAGTTTCATCAAACTATCGCATCTATAATATTAGCAGGAATCATTAGAATATTGATATGTTATTCTGGGATGCTACATTATCCATTCAGTAGTTTTGGCGCAAAGGAGGAACAAATATCTCATACGTGACGCACCTACCTTTTTTATTTGTTTTCCCAACATTTCGGTAGGATTACACCCACCGTTGTCACGAGAAGGTATAAGGTCCTGTTTAACATTATAATATGTGTAAAGATTGCGAGTTTACTTGGAGACAAATATCCAAATATCCTTACAAACTTTCGCGTTTATATTTATTCAAACTAATAAATACAAAGCTTCATGGCTTTCTCTACCAATCAACCGGAGAGTTGATAGTAAGAAAAATTACAGTATAATAAAATTATAGTAAATTCGGGAGTTATCTAAGCGCCTGGTCCAAATTACAAATCACCAGAAGGCTGGCCTCTTTTTGGGTCAGCGTTTAAGCCTCGCTATTCAGCGGGGCAACGCGGCCAGCCTTCTGGGGACTTTTGCAAGTTCGGGGGACCTGGGTCAAGTTTTTTATCTTTAGTTTAGTTAGAATTAAGGTTGGTGTTAGAGTAAGACTTTTTTTTAATGTTAATAATTGTAAACTGTAATTTAAATTGTAAATAAAGTATATTATATTTATTTATTTATTATAAAATTATAGTAATCAATAATTATTAATTATTAATATTATACTAGCCTTTACACTCGACTTCGTCCGGGTAGAAATTGGTTTCTTTTTACATGATCGACCATTTTAAATGACCTCCCTAAACCATGAAAGCTAGTACTACGGAAAGGTCAAGCTGTATCTCTGGTGCTATCCAACTTAATTAGATGAAACATGGCCTAGAATTTAAGTTGGAACCGAAACTACTAAACTGTAAACCCATCATCCATTCGACGCCATTTACATATTTCTTATAGTTTAGCTTGTCAATTGTGGGTCTAAGTCAGCTGTTTTCAAAATAAATTATACCCTATACATAATATATGTATGGAGCCGTGAACTGGATGGAGTGCTAAACGTATGAAAATGATCGGTACAATTATTTCTGTCGTACGTGGAATAATTGTACCTATCGTTTTCATACATTTAGCACTCCATCCGGTTCACGGCTTCATACATATATTATGTAACATCCTGATTATTCCCCCGGGCCCTCGTGCTTGAGAGCACAACCAACACGATTAATAGCTACATAACAAAACAAGTTTCATTCAAATCCGTCCAGTTGAGATTAGCGTGATCAAACAGACGTACAGAAAGACAAAATTGTAAAAAATCTTTTCTTATTTCTTCATCGCCCTAAATTATTTTTTTTTGTAAATATGTTAAATATACAGACACACTTGTTTTACTGTTTTATCATATGTATGGAAGAAGATACCACGAGCGTAATAAATTAAAGTCGAAGCTTTATATGCGGTATAAAACCGGTTCCTGCACGAAGTAAAGTGCCAGAAACTGATCCGACCCGGTGACTGCGTCGCTGTTATTCACAACGAAACGACATTTCGAATCGTCGCCACTTAGTTCCAGTTTCGGCCACCAGGTTAGACAAGTTTGTAGGTACGAAGTTACGACCCAAGCCGGGTTTTCCCTGTACCCCGCATCTCATTTGCGGTTTTTGTTGAGTATTTAATGTTAATTTATTTATAACTGTTAGCGTTTACGTGAGGATAGTCTGAGAATGTGACATTAGTGACGTGTGGGTACACCATTTTTCTCTTCCGTGGTACCTAATGTCAATAAATAACACGCATGTACGGTGTGGTAAAAACCAACTATAACATGGAGTCAGACCTCTGAGACATCTCGTCCGTAGATGGGTAGAAAATGGGCAGTAGCATTTTATGTAGAATATAAATCTAACATTGCGGAACGCCGGTGGCCGAGTGGTTAAGGTATCCCACTCGTAAGCGAGAGGTGCCTGGTTCAAATCCCACTGCGGCCATGTACCAAGGACCCTTTTCTTGAGTTATGTACATTAGTTGAATGCTAACCGATGCTCTTACGGGGAGATAAAACATCGTGATGAAACTTGCACAATGTGTGACCATGATCCAATCTGGTTAGGTTATCCTGGTAGGGTCACGGAGGTCAGATGGCAGTCGTTCCATTGATTATTACCAAATCTGCCAAATCCTGTATTATGGTCAAGGTAGACCCCGGGCCCTCGTGCGCGAGAGTACAACCCAGGACATTAATGCCAAGATTTTCATCACAATGTTTTCCCTCACCGTAACAGCATCGGCTAGTACTCAACTGATGTACACAACTCAGAAAAGAGTCATTGCTATAACCCGCGTCACGAAAGAAGAGACTTGTCAAATGGCAGTGGAGGGGATTTCGCGCAGGTAATCGTATGCAGCGCAAGTCGAACCACGGGACCCGCCGAGTCTCTTCTTATTTGACACTAGCTATACATGACCGCAATGGGATCGCACCTGGGACCTCTGGGTTACGAGTTGATTACCGTAATCACTCCGCCACAGACGGTTTCCACTACGCAACGGCTTTATGTAATGTTTATGAAATGTCGGGTTCGATTCCCGGCCGGGCGGATATTGAAATGATGAATTTTAATTTCTGTTACGGGTCTGGATGTTCTATGTATAATAAGTATGTATTTAAAAAGTATATAAGTAGTTTATCAGTTACCTAGCACCCATAACACAAGCTTTGCTTACTTTGGGGCTAGATGGCGCTGTGTGAATTTGTCAACGATTATTTATTATTTATTTATTTATACTTAAGTATCTATTGTAAATTGTTGTCCTAGTTTATACCTGTTATCGTTATCGTTTGCAGTTATAACGCAATACTACATTAATCATTCGATAGGGTTTTGTTGTAGTCTTAATTTTTTACTGGTATCTTTCATATTCTCTGACAAGGTGGACCGACGACCTGGTAAAGATCTCAGGTGCCAGCTGGATGCGGAAGGCACAGGACCGGCCGCCTTGGAGATCTCTGGGGGAGGCCTATGCCCAGCAGTGGGCGTCTTTCGGCTGATATGATGATGGTTCTTTCATATGTGGGTATAAATAAATGTAATTCATTTCATTTCAAATCCTAACAAGATAGGTAATATTTAGATTTTTGTGGCTGCGTTACTCGACCAAGTCCGGAGAGATTCCTATCGCTATTATCCTAAATATTCGCATGTATATTTGCTGATTCTTGTATATTGTCTTGTAATATGTGTACATCTTGGCGTTAATGTCCCGGCACTCGCGCACAAGGGCCTCGGGTCCGCCTTGACCATGATCCAGGATTTGGCAGGTCGAGTAATTACAGTGGAGCAACTGCCATCTGACCTCCGTGACCCTGCCCTGCTACCAGCGGAACCTGACCAGATTGGATCATGGTTACACATCCAGTCGCCTGAATGTGCAGGTTTCATCACGATGTTTTCCCTCACCGTAAGAGCATCGGTTATTATTCAACAAATGTACATAACTCAGAAAACAGTCATTGGTATATGGCCCTCTGGCTTACAAGTCGGATACTCTAACCGCTCGGCCATCGACGCTCCCGATATGTAGAATTATTATTAAGCCATTATTAATTGTACCACGTTAGTCTACTTTGACTATCTATAATTGGTAACATTATCATTCTACGCCAAAACAATTAGGTAATACCCAGAGGTGGGAATTTGTGGTAATAAATTTGGTGTCTACCTATTTACAGCATTTTTGTTTTTAATTATGATGGCTTTGTATAATCAGAGTTGTTTTACTGAAAGAGGTAGGTTTATATTTTTATATTTTATTATTATTATTTATTCATTTAACGGTTTATTGTGCACAGGAAATACATATGCTATTGAACAACGTAGGATTTAAGAAAGAAAGAAACAATTATTAATTCAAATTCAAATACGTTTATTCAATTTAGGTTTTTAGAAACACTATGAATGTCATACCTACATAGGTAATAATAAATAAAATCCAAGTGTAAGAGCAAATATAGCAGAGAAAATAAGATTTCACGAATGAGTTTAAATAAATATACAGATATATAAATAATAGTATAAATATATAGAATTCAAAACACTGCTTTATTATGTGTATTCATTTTATAATATACTTAGATATATTTTTTATTAAATTATATACCTATCTACATTTGAAAATGGAAAATTAGTTCATATTTTTTTTCTTTTTACATTATTTACCACTTTCTGCTGTCTATAAGTACTAATATTATAAAGAGAAAAAAATAGTTTTGTTTGTAAACAAGTCATAAAACTGCGACCGAAAATAAAATAATTCTAAAATACTTTACGGTTCAAAATTACATACACTAAACCTTTGAAAACATTTATTGGAGTTAGGTGGGAGATTATTGTTAACGGCAGGTAATAATACCTAGTACGCTTAAGATATTCTGTCTGAGACTGGCTCTAGTAGTGACCAGTTTTTTGCTCTACCTACGGTACTTTATTATCCTCATCTAGTTTTTTTGGAAACTGTTTGTTAGAAACGAATCAAGGAAAACAGCCGCTAAAAATAAAATAATTTACTGCAAGGAAATAACAACAAATTCTTACGTATTAACAATTGTTGACTCAATAGAATTCGGGTACCTACATTTCACCACGCACGCCAATGATTACAGGAAAACCGCATCTATTGACGTTAGTCAAGGGAGATTTGTCAATTTACTCGTCTTTCTATTGGGAATAAGAAATAAGTGTATTAATTTATGTTAGGTTCTGTTTTCCGGTATAGTATAGGTACATTTCATTGGCCGTGTGGTGTCCGGCAGAGTAGAATAGCTTGGTGCTATTCTGTCGTACAAGGCGACTAACGATTTCGAGGCAAAAGATCTAGAGTCTTCGTAGACTGGAAAATGGGCAGCAGCGATTTCCATTGTTATATTTATAACACTGCGATCTTCAACCCGCCTGCCAAGCGTGGAGATCATGGCATTAACCTCCACTTTCGTGGGGAGGCCCTGAGTCCTGCAGTGGACTGTTGTGGGCTTTGATGATGATGACCGAAGCTACTTAACATACTTAGAATATCAAAATTGTACCAAATTATTTTTTACATACGCATCATACAGTCACCACCCGTGTTTCGAATGGGTTTAGCAGACTCGGCGGCTCAGCAAGGCAAGTTGGATGGCCTAGGGCAACGGTAGAGGGCGTATAGCTTCCGTCGGCCAGACACATGATCCGATCTATCTTTCAGTCGTAGCGGTTTTCCGTTTCACTTCTTCTTAACGTGTCGACTAGTGGCGGGTCAAAATTGCGAGGACCAGTACTTCGCCACTGATACAGCGTTGTTCGTGGCCGCGTACAAATCCTCACGCGTACAGGTGGTAGGGCATGCTGGGCAAATCAACAATTGTGCCATTTTCTGGGTGGAGACACCACACAGGCAAACCATATCAGTTCCACTGAACCAATGTGAGAGAGGACGAGTGTGTGCACCTGCATCTGCGCAAACGTTGGTGCACCTTAATATATCCTGCGCACTTGACCGCTTCCGTAAAAGTAACAATAATATGTGAATAGCTATAGGGGAGACCGAGGTTATATGAAACAAAGGTGATTTGAAACAACGTTAATTATGTGGAACTTAAAGAGAGCTGCCAACTTCGCAAATCGTTCGCTTCCACCCATATGCAGGTTCCCAATCATACGCCCACGACTTAAGAACCGCGGTTGTGGCGTCCTGGCAATCTTGTCCCAAATATCGTGAAAAGTAAGATTTATTTCTTTTGAGAAACCTATATTTTGAGAATGTGACTGTATTTTCTATTTAATTTTATATATACTGAAAGCCAAATAACTAACTATTAAAATCATAGTACCTAATCATGCGGCTAATTTCAGTGTGTTTTCCTTATTTATTCCTGTTATCTTATATAAAATGGGAGGATTTTCTCATCTGAGGTGAACTGAAACGCAATGTTTCAACTCACCTCGTTTTAAGTTTAATATGGAGGAGAGTGCATAATCGGGGGGATTGTTATTTATTTTTATAATTTTATTTAAGTTTTCTCCTTTTAGCGCTGAAGATAAATAGCAAACCTAAAAAAATATAAAAAAATGTAAATTGTTGAACATCCCGTAAACACTTTATTTTTTTTATTCAGAGGAGAACATTGCCTGATTAAGCTACATTCCGGCTTATTTATCTCTAAGAATGGTATAAGATCACCTAAAGCGTATAAAAAAAGAATATTTATAATTGTGAGAATATTTCTAATTAATTCCGCTCAAATATCAACTGTTTCAATTCACCTCAACCCCTATTTCAATACGTCGGTATGAAGCGAGTTGTAACAAAATGACTTGTTACACTGAAGTAGATTTTTCGTCACAGAATTCATACTTATACTTTAAATTAAGTAATTTGAAAGTGTAAGAAATGCACTCTCGATTGTTACTAAACTTTTACGATTTGTGTTTATAGTTTTATTTCCGTTATTAATGTAAAAATTAATGTGAAAAGTGTTTCAACTCTCCTAGGTCTCCCCTAATGCCAAGTTGGGACCTACTTAACATTCCATTAAAATAATATTAGTCTAATTATTAAAAGTCTAATTATTAAATTACCCTAGTTAAGTCGACAACTCCGTACTATATTCCACCTACATATCTTGCTTACATATACACCACCCAAGAGTTCAAGCCAACTTTACACACGACCTCATTCCGCCGCGCGCCGGCCCATTTCCGCCATCGGAAGACGCAATCCGGGCGAGCGCTTCATCCTTATGTCGTAGATCTTCCTGCTATCCGCACGAGCCAATTTGGCTCAACCTTTATAATGCGTACGGCTAAGGAATGGAACACGTTGCCTGCGAGTGTGAATACCAAATTGTACCAAACCTACGCTACACTAAATCTTAGTACTTAGTTTATATCAAAACAACAAGACAACAATCAAGACAACCTAAACAGCACCAGATCCTAGCTATGAGGAAAAGTCTGTAGCCATCGTTGGCGCCTCGCCAATTAGCTAAAGCTAGTCATGAGAATTCTGCCACAACAACATGGGATGCACTTAGTCACAACTTGGTTGTCCTTCAGCAAGCACGTCTGTGTTCATTGCCATTGAGTGATATTTTATTTACTTCCCGTAGATAACTTGCACTTAAGATACTTTCTTTGAATTGTACCTACGTTTAGATACGGAGAATTGAAGTGAATTTTCTTGAACAGAAAGAAATTGTGTTGTGTTTTAGTTGTGTTCTAATAAATTATTTTTAATATTACAAGCTTTACCTGCGTGGCTTTTCAGAAATAAGGATGTTTTACACGATGACAGTTTACGGATAAGTTAGCAGAGCTAACTTTAAATAATAGGCTAATTGATAGAAATAAAATTTAGAAAGTTTGTAAAGTTTGTGTCTTGAAGCAAGATGTGGCGATTAAAACTTTGGGTGCTGGCCCTGACTTTGGCTTTTGGATTGGCCATGGATATGGAAACCGGTATGTATATGTATTTTCCTTGTATCATTTTAATGGTTTGATCAGGTACCTATGATCAGATGTTTGTTAGTAAGATGTTGGTAACTGATACTTATATGGGTATCTGCTGTGTGTTTTTATACTGTGTTAACATATTTTTTTAACTCGGACGAAAAAAGAGGGATGTTATAAGTTTTACGTGTGTATCAGTTGATCTATGTATCTGTATTTATTGAAATTGCGAATAAAAATTTACAAATCCATAAGATAATTAAGCATTAAATCCATGGCACTTTAAATTTGTGTCAATAAATGTAGATGTCACTAAATAATAATACAACTGTCAATTGTATCTGTATTTGTGGAGGTGTGTATATGTCTGTGGCATCGTAGCTCCCGAACGGATAGACCGATTTCGATGCCGTTTTCTGTATTTGAAAGCCACTTTAATCGATTTGGATCTTAGTTTTGGTTCATTAAAATCGGTTCAGTAGTTTAGAAAATATTGAAGAATTAATACTTGGTCGGAGGTTATCGGACGTTTTTCCGTAGGTTAGGTTATTTTATATTTAACTTAATTGGAATTATAAATTTTTTATATCGATCAGTAGCTACCTTAAAGCTATCTACTAGTATCATAATAAACAAGCTTATTAAATATAGGTACGGCAAACTTACGCACGATTTCTTCGTGAAATCAAAACTGTTCGCGTGATGGCTTTCTCCTTAACCTTTATTTTTAGGCCTCTACGCAAAAAGAGAGGGGTTATAACGTTTGAAAAGTATCTGTGTGTCTGTTTGTAGTATCTAAGGATGATTTCGATCCGTTTCTTTAACTTGAATGACTTTTTAACTTAAGTTCTTATCAGAAAACAGAAATTATTTAGCGTTTACAGGTATGTAGCTCTTATACAAAGTAAATAGTTCGAACAGCATGTCCATTTCGGAAGTACCTACAATAAACAAATTACAAATCAAAATTATGCTACTTACTACTTATTAAATTTATCTGAAAATTGGTAGGTATTCTAAAATTATGTCATATTTAAATGTCAATAATTTCAAATTATAAATTATTATTATCAATTTCCAATTGTTCATAAGTATCTCAATGTCATTGTATAAAACAAAAATATGTCACAATTTAATTGTAATGTCAATTTTATCTTGAATACATGTCACTAATTTTATACTGCCAGAATTCATCTAACTTATAGAGTGCTTTGTCCAGTTACCAATTCTTAAGTTCTGTCTTGAATGTATTTCCTTGCAACAGTGTAATATGTACAGGCAGGTGGTTAAACACTCTGACACCGTTTACGTATGGACTCTTCTCTGAGATCGCACTAGTGGCACGTATTATACATACACTAGCTGACCCGGCAAACGTTGTTTTGCCATATAAATAATAAATAGAAATTAAAAATTTTGTCTAAAAAATAAAATAAAAAATTTAGGGGTGGACTACCCCTAACATTTAGGGGGATGAAAAATAGATGTTGGCCGATTCTCATAGATACCGGATAAGCACAAAAAATTTCATCAAAATCGGTCAAGCCGTTTCGGAGGAGTATGGCAACGAAAACTGTGACACGAGAATTTTATATATTAGAAGAAGATGTACTCAATATACTCAATACTCAAATGTTAATTGCTTCATAAAAGTAATTTACAATTAAGAACCTGACGGGCACTACAATATTAAAAACTTAAGGGTTAAGTACATTATTTTCTAATTTTAATAACAGTGTCGTTATATTATCTACCTACTATGGCTATTAACAAGGCAATTTTTAATAAGCTTAATATTAAACAATATACTGAGAACATGTACTGAGAACGTACATATGACTTTGTTGCACTGACCTTAGTAAAAAACTGTTTGTTGTTTTTAACACATAAGCATATTTCCAGTATGTAAAAAGATGTTAAGGTGAGGAATTTTCCTCTTTAAATAATAGTCTTAAGGATTCGTTTTCGTACATTTCAAATATAAGACATTTCTTTTGTAAAAAAAAACGTGGACTCAGCATTTACAGAATTTCCCCAGAATATTACACCATACGTTAATAGGGGATAGACATACCTGTAATAAGCCTTTTTGCGATATCGTGAGAAGCAACACTGATACTGATAAAACAGCAACTTGATATATTTTTATTTACTTTATCAATCTACGATTTCTAGTTTAAATGTGTGTCAATATTCATTCCGAGAAAGTTTGTTTCAGTTACTTCTTCTACAGTCCTACTTTTTATTATATCGTTTAATTGAAATCCGTTTAGAAGTTAGGAAAATACTAAGTACTTCCTACTAACTAGTGTTGAATTTATCGGTACGGGTTTCAATGCCTGGGAACTTATTGATTCGAAAATTATAAATCAGATACTTATCTATACGTACTTATCTTACTTATTATAAAGAGGTTGTGATGTATATTTTTAATTATTTATTGTTTACTTGTGGCCTAGTGCCAGAGCGAAAGGTTAAACTAAATGAAGGGGCCATCTGAAAATCAGTGGTGAGTAGTCCTTAGTGTCTGCTCAGCTTATACTGAGATTGGTACCCTCCACACGCCAATTGTTTTTGTAATTTTCTTAATGTTAAATGTATCTAGAGTTTAAGTAATTTATAAGGAACACTTTGTATTTTTTTTTTATTAAGTTGTGTGTGGAAAATAAATAATTTGATTTGATTTGATTTGATTAGTATAAAACGAATCGCTTCCCGCCGTTCCTATGTAAATTATATCGCTTAGATCTTTTAAACTACGCAATGGATTTTAATACGGTTTTCAACAATAGATAGAGTGATTAAAGAGGAAGGTTTATAAGCAAGAAAAAAAGGGTAGGTAGGAGTAAAAAACGGTATATGATAAGTGTAGAGTGGATATAGGGTAGATGTTTGGTAGGTGTAGCGTAGGGGTAGGGTAGGGTTAGGACGCCACGCGAACGTATTCGCGCCGGGCCCACTAGTTACTTATAATACATGACATAGTGTTTCATTAAACTTTATGAGAACTACTCTGTGATGAGTTTTGTTGAATGATTTTCCTATTTACCTTTCTGCGGTCGCAAAAGTACCTAAGTACATGGAAAACCCCAACAAGAGGACAGATAATGTGAAAATACGGTAGTGGATGTTGACTATGGCAGATGACGAATATAAAAAAACAACAATACTAACCGTGGTAATAAACCCGATAATATGTGTAGTGAAAGTGTAGTGAATAACCACGAATCATCATCTTGGCGTAAATGCCCCGGTTGTGCTCTCGCGCACGAGGGCCAGGCGCCCGCATTGACCATAATCCAAAATTTGGCATATTAGGTAATTACAGTGAAGGAACTGCCATCTGCATGGCCGTGTGGTGTCCGGCAGAGTAGAATAGCACCAACCCCTTACGCTCATGGGTGTCGTACAAGGCGACTAATGTTTTCGAGGCAAAAGATCAAGAGTCTCCGTAGTCTGGAAAATGGGCAGCTGCATTTTCCATTGTTATATTTAAACACTGCGATCTCCAACCCGCCTGCCAAGCGTGGAGATTATGGCAATAACCTCCCCTTTAGAGGGAGAGGCCCTGAGTCCTGCAGTGGACTGTTACGGGCTGTGATGATGATGATGAACTGCCATCTGACATCCGTGACGCTGCTACTAGGGTAACCTGACTAGATTGGACAATGGTTACACATTCAGTCGCAGAATGTGCAGGTTTTATCACGATGTTTTCCCTCACCGTAAGAGCATCGTTTTGAATTCGACTAATGTAGGCACATAAATAAAAAAAAAAACATTTGTGCATGGCCGCAGTGGGATTCGAACCCCGCACCTCTCGATTATCAGTCGGATACCTTAACCGGTCGGCCACCGACGCTCCAACGCCGGTAGAAGACGAATGAAAGTAGAATAAATGCGGTAAAAATGAGACTCCTGATAAACATAAAACCGGCCCGGCCCTTAAGAGGACGACACAGTACAACAATAAATTATTTCTGAGATCAGCAGCCGTATTCACAATGATTCGAAACCGTTTCCGAACGATTCGACACGATATTCGTGAGCTGCGAATCCTTGTCGATCGATTCGAAAACTGTTATTCAGAATCCCGATAGATTCCACGGAAACTCTACTCTCTATAACATATGAAAATTTCATCAAAATTAACTGAAACCACATTTTCCTAAGAACTTTTGCGGGTCCTTTGTCGAATCCGTATCCGAATCCGATTTCCGAGCCATTGTGAATACGGCTACTGACCCAGAAAAACATTTATTGATCAGATCAGTAATGTTAAAATAAAAGGAAATGGAGGTAAGAAAATATTTGTGGATAGGTTATTATATACGAGGCTAGAGTGTTGTGTCAGAATAGAGCAAAGTCCCTGCCTACCCCACCTTAGAGGCAACGGCGTGAGCATTATGTATGTATGGTAATTATGTGGATATAATGTAAAAATGAAACCGTGATAAGTCATACCTAGACCCATACCTTACCATTTTTATCCTAATATTTGTAGGCGACATTAGGAAAGACCCCTGTCATTACATAAAGCCGTTGGGACTTTCAAATGACGTATAATATATACACTATCGTAAATTTTATTACATGTGTGACGTAAACCCACTCCTCAATTTTATAAGCATCTATACAAACTACGTCAACAGAAATATTTATTACTGAAACATCGCGATCTCGACAGGATAGTAACCCTTAGGTTTCGTTTAATACAATTTGTGGACATTTGATTGTAACGTATGTTTTATCACAGAGAAAAAGAATACATATTACAGATAGAAAAATAGATAGAAAGCAAGGCATAGAACTTAAGAACAACAAGAAATTATTGGAATGAATAAAGAAAAAAGAATACATATTACGAACATAAAAATAGATGAAAAGCAAGGGATGAACTTAAGAACAACAGGAATATATTAGAATAAATAAAGAAAAAGTATGACAGCCTACTTTTTTTTTATTGTCTAGGGAGGCACAGTGTGTCTGGCACATGGACGGACGGTCCACCTAATTGAAAGTGGCCACCGTCGTCCAGGACATCTGCAGCCTAAGGGGAGTGTAGTACCTGTAGACATGCCTTTTGAAGAACCCTGTGTTGTAGTGCAGTAGAAATAGATTTAGGAAATAACATTATTTTTTACTCATTTTCAGGCTTCCACACAGGCGACTATAAGACGATAAACTGCGGCGGATTCTCCATCGACAACTTCGCTAAACTCGGCTCAGATGTGGTCTACAAAGCTACGAAGCTAAATATAACTCGCTGCAG
Source organism: Blastobasis lacticolella (assembly GCA_905147135.1). Taxonomy (NCBI): domain Eukaryota; kingdom Metazoa; phylum Arthropoda; class Insecta; order Lepidoptera; family Blastobasidae; genus Blastobasis; species Blastobasis lacticolella. The sequence continues at coordinate 6,113,744 of LR990068.1, forward strand.
TACTCCCAACACAACATTTGTTGATGCACTGAAAGATATCATCGATGTTGAAGCCATAACCTCTCTCTCTCTGGACAACATAGTCAATTGGGAAGGCTTTAAAGGAAAGCAACTGGAGGGTCTTAAAATAAAAGAACTGACCATCATAAATGATGACGACAAGCATATGAAGATACTCTCTGATGATTATCTAGACTACGTTGTCGATACGTTGGAGGAAATTAACATATTGAGGCTGAAGTTGCCAGATTTTCCGAAGAATTCGAAGCTGGTGAACGTGACTCTTGTGAGAGGCTTTACGGAGAATAACTGGGGAGGCTGTCAGGACCTGGAGCGTTTGCAGGTCATGCACTGGGTGGTATGTATCTATCTATATAGAAATTCGTTTGTTCAATAGATATTTTGAAGAACACATAGACTTAGGTTATCCTACGCCACTTTGTAGCGATAGTAGTCGTTTAGGAGATCTACGTGACTTCATTTTCGACTTTTGCTAGCGATAGGACTTACATATCCTCTTATGTGGGTTCTAGAGGTAAAAAACCGGTCGGCCTCTCATCCTCTAGGCAGTTTCGCTTTTCAGCCACATTAAAGTCGTTTTATTTTGCTGACTATAATTTATTTATTATCTAACCATTTATTGTACACAAGATTGTTACAAAAGTATATGACATAATATATGAAGACACAATAGACCAACTTATTTCTATAAAGAAATTTCTTCCAGAAGGCCTACAGGAGAGAGATCGTGACAATTAAATGCAGTTAAGACGTGTACAACAGCAAAAAACTAAATAATGCTGGTTAACTAATACTATACATAAATCAATATATACCTATATACCTACATTGTAAACAAATACATATACATACATACATACAAATACATACATACATACAAATACATACATACATAATAATGTGACTGAAAATCGAAAAAGAATTTTATGCCAGGTTGTGCACGGGCAGACCAACTTTTGTGGGTCTCCTAAACCTCTGCTATCGCTACAAAGTGGAATTTTTCTTGTACTCGATAATGAAGGATAACCTACGGCGCCCTTACAGTCTAACAGACATAGGTACACAACGTCACACCCTTTTCCCGTAGCGGTGGGCAGAGACCACCACATTATTCCACTTGCTACGGCACAGGCAAACCACTCGCTTCTTTCACATTCATCAAGTTTTTCACACATGTTCGTCGGTTTAGGAAATTCTACATAAAATATTCTTGATTAAGTAATTTTGGTATGATTTTTTTTCATATTAGACTAGACAGGCATTTGACTTGTTGGTAAGACATAGCACCTGTTGGTAAGTGACGATGCGGCCGAAGATGGAGCATGCTTGTCTAGGAGCAGCCTATTTACTCTAGCCTTGAAGGCGTCCAGATTACAATGATCAAGGAATACACTCGCAGGCAACGTGTACAATTCCTTAGCCGTAAGCATTATTAAGATCGAATCAAAGCGGCTCGTGGGGATAGCTGGAAGATCCACGACATAAGGATGGAGCGTGGCACGGGCTGTGCTTATGAATTTCCCGAACATCTTCACATTTGTCCGGAAATCTTCAGAAAGTCTCCTGTTAAAGTCATAACTATAAACTTCTTCATTAACTAATCATTTACCCTCTGCAGATACTCTTCATTCACTTTATCTAACTCTACATCCGTCATCTTTTGCTCCGGGTACCCATCAAAGCTAACCAGTCCAACCATGCTTTCATCTTTTCTCGTAAAACTATCTGCACCTTCTCCTCCGAAATGAAGAATATTTCCTCCTCTTAGATACTCCATATTCTCCAATAGCAACAACCACTATTTCTTTCTAAAATAACATCCACACCTTCTATTGCGGGATATAACGGGCTTGCTCTCAGTTTCTGTATAAACATGTCCCTATTGATAGTTCGCTACTCAAAGGTTGCCTGGTAGAAATCGCTTAAAGCGATAAGGCTGCCTGTTGTTTTCTATATTGCTACCGATTGTATTTATGCAATAAAGTGTTCATTCATTCATTCCATATCTCACATAAATCACTAAATAACTCATCCACTATCTCAAAAGTCATCGCACTCATGCTCATATCTTGCAAATTATCATTATACATTCCAGATCACTAGTGAGCTCATAGATAACCCAGTGTCGCCATCATCTAAAGAAATAACCTATTCGGAACTTCATCAGGTAGTAGTTTGTATCGATATCGACACCGTGGTATGCCCAGAAAGCTAATTTCGAAACGCTCTTGCCAACAATTCTCTGATTTCAATTATTGAAATTGTTACTTTGCGATTCCGTGTCATCGATTTCATGGGTTCGGTTGCTAAAAAAGTGCCATTGCAATATGCTGAAACTAATAAATCAATAATACATATTTGCAAAAGTATTAATTTCAAGCATTGACATCAAAGAATTGTTGGCAACAGATTTACGTAATTAGCCTAGGTGTACATAATTTTCAGTCTAAATCTTTCATCCACCACAATAACAAAATCAATCATACTTCTCGAACAGCCTTCTTGTTACAAGTGTCACTTATCAAAATATAGGAACGCAGATGCTTTGCCTGTATCCGGACTTAGGCTGAAATTGTCATTGTTTTCAGGTGCCCGCTTACCAATATGGCTGGGTGTCCCAGTGTCCCAAACTACGGGAGCTGACGCTCTTCCATGCTATGGAGCAGACGGTAAGCTGATTTTTAACTATATGTAATGTATATGTAAATTTTACTACAATAATATTTATTTTATACAGTAAGGTTGTACATAACATACATGGTAAATGGCACGTGTGATAAGAACAACCATTTTTGTTGCCCTCCTTCCCAAACTAGGAACAACTTGTATCTTGGGAATCAGTGCAATCACCCATGGCGCAACATGATATGTACAGGTACATATCATGTGGCGCTAAATCTAATATATAAAACAGCACTTTGGCCGACGTTTTTTTTATAATTAACTATAATAGCTGCCCACTAAAAACAAAGAAACGCAAAAATTGTTAAAATAGCAGAATGTTTGTATGGGGAAGCGCCTAATAATTCCTTTTATAAGATACAGTTCTGTGACAGAGGAGGATCAATTTCAATACAATGTATAAGGTTTTTTAATATCGTTTATTATTTACACAATTTTTAAAACTTACCTACCCTAATTACATAAAAACCAAAGTATTAAAGTGTTGTGGCACACCATTGATACGAATCCTTAAAAACTGACTCATGCGGACGAAATCGCGAATTAAGCTAAGAAGCACATTTAGTTTGCTACTTACATACATTACATTTGTATAGAGTACAACATGGAGTTCTTCAAGAAAGGGGTTAAAAGGTTTTTACGGGGTCGGCAACGCGTGGGTGATGCCCCTGGTATTGCAAACGTCCATAGGCTGCGGTGACTGCTTACCATCAGGCAGGCCGCAAGCTTGTTTGCCACCTTAGCGGTATATAAAAAAAAAAAAAACCTGCTACGTGAAAGTCTCAACGTTGGGTATAAAGAAGTGAACCAGTAAATAATAATAATAAAACTTGGACTTGGACAAATTCACACAGTGCCATCTAACCTTAGATATCTGATAAACCACTTATTTACTTTTTTTAAGACCTACTACCTATTTCCAAATCCGTAACAGAAATTAAAATTCATCAATTTCTGCTCGTGAAGCTTCTGCAGTGAATCAAGGAAAAATAATGATACATTTTAGTTATAACTTAGACGTTTAACCGGTCCTGGCGAATTATGTTAACCAGTTTTGTGGGCCGATGAACTTGTTCCCTACAAACAAAGATTTTTACATATAGGTATATCTTACGAAAGGTTGGCTTGGCATTTCCTCCACTGTAACCTGATTTGCCAAATCCTTTATCAAGTCAAGGAGAAACCCCGGGCATTCGTGAGCAATACCGGGACAATAACGCCAAGATGTTTTTTTTATATAATAAAAGTTAATGAATTGAAATAATTCCTAATAAAATTGTAATGTTTCACATTTTGAAATAGAAATTCTTTCTCTTCTATCGTGCACTTCGATATAAAACTTTGATGTGGTTGTTGTATTGTATCAGCTGCTTTCCGGTTTTCGCTTTTGTTCTCGTGGCCAAAGCCATGTTTAAGTCATGAGATCATCTTGTTTATCTAAACAAGGAACAAAAAACGGAGCTAAAACGGATTCCTGTGGGACACACATCCCACAGGGGACAGTTTTAGGTCCGGGTCCGGGAGGGGAGTCCCACAGGGGACAGTTTTAGGTCCGGGTTTGTACCGTATTTTTAGTATAGACATTTAAAAGATGTACTGTTTTTTGTAAAAGACAACTTTTACTTTTTATTGCTTTGTTTGCTTGCAAATTTTCAAGGCAGCGACAAGGCTAACGGCTAGACATTTGTATCCTACATTATTATAATCTTTGGACTATTTTTGTAGTTATGTTGCAAATCACTGGCATCATTCATTGCCTCAGAACAAATTAAACCGCGTTAAAACACTATTTATTATTTGACATTTTCTAAAGTGCAAATATGCTATTTATTTATTTAAGGTGGACATAAAGTTACACACCTTTATCTTCTGGTCAACCAGAAATCGTTAATAAAATTTATAAAGTTTAGTCCCAAGGAGCACAAACATTCAAAATCCGTTAAATTAATTGATCTAAAATTAATTGCATCAAAATAAATAAAAATATCAATGCCATACAGCCAAGAGATTATGATAATGTCGTCAGTGGTTCAGCGAGCTATTAATTATTATTTGAGAGTAGCAAGCCTTGACAACAGGCCATTCATTCTGTCGTGAAACATTATTACTTTTGTCACAGGTTCGTAACACACTGAACGGTGCGAGGGAGCTTCGGAAACTTTCCATCAGGAAGTGCGCTCTCCTGTACATCACGATGACCATGTTCTCCGACGCGACCGAACTGGAGCACCTCAGCTTCACGGAGCACAGCATTTACGGGATCGATCCGTGAGTTACCCATTACAGAAACAACCTGGCTGCTTTTTAAATTCTTCATAGGGTAGATTGCTTTTGTTGTGGAATTATTGTACCTCTAACGACCTTCACTCGAAATAAGTGATAAATTACGTCACGGTAGTATCACCGTGACTTTTCACGTCGGAAGTATATGTTACAAAATCACGTCATAACATTAAGACACAAGACAATAAGGACCGTGAGGAAGCGTCAATGACTTTTCATCAGTAGTTTCCCTATTGGCGGCATGTTAGGACAATAATGAAGGTAGAAGGAAAAGGTACTATAACATGCCATCGATACTAGTGACGTTATTTATCACACATCTCTAGCACTTCATTCTGAGATATCTAGGAGTAGGCACTCAATCAAACAACTGTTAATCATCGACTGATTATTTATTGAAGTACCCACAAGATTTAGCAATTCTTAAAAACTAACCCAAATACTTACAATACATAACACATTCGAGTGAAGTTCCTGAGTACTTACCTTAATAACCCCATCCATCTGCAGGACAGCCTTCCGCGCCCAGACCAAGCTGCGCACCCTGGATATGTCGTACAACGAACTCTCTGATACCGAGGAGCTGGCCTTAGTCTACCGTCCCATGGTGTCGCTGACTTCGCTGACCCTCAACCACAACCCCTTGAAGGACTTCTGCGGGTCTTGTAAGTATTGAGAATCACTAGTAACACAGGTAATCATCATCGTCAATGGGTGATGCCCCTGGTATTGCAAACGTCCATAGGCTGCGGTGACTGCTTACCAACCAACAGGCAGACCGAAAGCATTTTTGCCACCTCAGTGGTATAAAAAAATCATCCTCAAAAGCCAAATTCACCATCATCTTGGAGTAATGTGTGGAGGAGCGTCGGTGGCCTAATTGTTAAGGGCTCCGACTCGTACCCCGAGGTACCGGGATCGAACCCCAGTGCCGCAATATACCAATCATTCTTTTCTGAGTTAAATAGGTACGTTAGTTGAACACTAACCGATGTTCTTATGCTGAGGGAAAACATCGTGATGAAACCTTCACATTCAGGCGACTATTAGTCGTATAACATAAAAAAAATTACCTGATCTGTCAAAGCCTGGATCATGGTCAAGGCGGACCCTGGGACCTCGTACGCAAGAGCACAACCAGGATATTAACGCCATGATAATCATGGATAAGATAAGGTGGCGTGGGGGCCGGGTCGCCCTTTTCCCTCAAATATGGTTGAATTGGACGATGGCTGGGCCCTGCGTTATACTCGTGAACGGGTGCTGCCTTGGTGGACTGGCTTACTCCTGCTGTAGTTTTAGGTGGTTTTTCTTAATTATACTAGACATACCAATATAATATAATATAATATAGCGTTCCGGCTCTGCCTGGCATTGTCGAGCACGGTTCGGTCGTGGTTGGCGAGGGATACGTTTATCTACGGCCATAGGGCGGTCAGCGTGTCACTGTGTGTTTCCTTCCTACTTTCTTCTCCTTTTTGACGATTGAAAGAGATATTTAATGTTTGAATTTATGAATATTGAATTTATTATTTTTATAATCAAGTGGATATTTATTGCAACTATGAATTTGTATCATGCTTTATTTATTAAGAACTGTTTATGTTCACAGGGAACACGACAAGTTTGCCGATCGAGCGGCTTTCGCTCCGAAACACCCAGATGCAGCGGCTGTGCTTCAGCAGCTGGAAGCACCTGCGGACCATGGACCTTCGCGACAACAATATCACGGCTTTGAGGGTTAGTAAAGTAAAAGCAAAGTAAAACACGTTTATTCCACTCAGACACGGCACAACAATGAACAACATAAAAAAAGAAAGTAAAACAGAGACATTTTATTATTAATTATTATATTAGCCAGAATTATCTCACTGCTGGGCAAAGGCCTCCCCCCGATTCCTCCACTCTTCACGATCAGGTGCCAATGTCTGCCAGTCACTTTCGAAGGCCCGCAGCCCGGAGTTATGGGCTAAAACCGTTACAGTTCGGACACCCAATTCTCGGAATCGACGTCGCGGCAGACCCAAGAAAAGATGGAAACATAGACATATACGGAAAAAATATATACTTTAATATCGTTACCTCTGCCATGTGGAGAGTGCAATAGCCACACTCAGCATTTATTCTTCATTAGTCAACATTTTATTTAGCTAGGGAGACATACGGTCTGTACTGCTTTCCATCAGGTGGACCTTTTAGACTGAGGGCGCCGTAGGTTGCCCTACGTCATCAAGTACAAGAAAAATTCCACTTTGTAGTGATAGTAGACGTTTAGGAGACCCACGAAACGTTGCACCGAGTACAGCCTAACAAAAAAAAAATGTTTTATTTATTTCCGGCCGGCCTCACATTATACTTGTAGCGATCTCCATAGTGAACCAAAGAGAGCTCGCACACACGAGTTGGCAAGACAAATCAGCATGACAGCAACTGTCAAAATCTACATCGCGCTAACGGAGTGTTCCATCTACAACGCTTATATACAAGATCCAAAGAGCGTCCATTGGACTTCGGTCCCCTGTTCACAGCAACTCGGCCAGGTGGGTAATTACCCTTTTCCACCTTCTCCATCTTCGCTTGCCAACATTGGCGGCTGGAATTCTCTCCTCCACATTACCGCCAAATATTCATCAAAAGGAAAAGGGGCCCTTAATGTGGTTGAAAAGCGAAACTGCCAAGAGGATGTAAAGCTGACCGGTGTTTTTACTTATAGAACCCACACAAGAGGATTAGTAAGATACCTCATCATCATCGTCCTAGCGCTTATCCCGGCCTCTGCCAGGGTCCGCTTTCCTACTAAATCTTCTCCACTTCGCCCGGTCTTCGGCATCCCCTTGTCGTAAGCTGTTGGCTCTCGCATTCGACTCAGCGATGTCAATCCATCTCTTCTTGGGCCGCCCACGGGGCCTCTTTCACTTAAGGATTAGTATGATACCTATTACAATAAAAAATTACAATCACATGAAAACCATTATATTATTATCAACCATCCATCCTCAAATTACAATCACAAGAAAACTGCTGTTTTTTAACCAACCGTCCATCCCCCGTCACCAGATCCAGGACTTACCAGCCATCCACGAGCACCCGCTGCTGATCGACCTGCGCGGGAACCCCATCACGGCGCTACCTGACTCCGAGGAGGACAGTCGGGGCATGATGGAGAGGTTCAGTCAGGTAAGGACTACTACACTCAGGGAGGGGTATAAAATCCTCACAAAAGGACTGTATCACTAGAGTCTCGGACGCATCTGCACGTATCTTCAAAGAGATTCTCGCACATGCTTATTTAATTATCATGCGAGTTTATTTATTATTAACTGTAACTGCAGTCATCACCTGCATCGTCCTAGCGCTTATCCCGGCCTCTGCCAGGGTCCGCTTTCCTACCATTCTTCTCCACTTCGCCCGGTCTTCGGCATCCTCTCGTCGTAAGCCGTTGGCTCTCGCTTCTTATCAACTCTTACTACAGTATCAATTTTTATTTAACTGCATGCTTGCCTCCTAGATCAGCTCTGCCGCAGTGATGTTAGACTAGCCAATTGACCGTCATCTCACCTAGTAGTAGGTGACGATGCTGCCGCCTGTCTAGGAACAGCCAATTCACCTAGTCTTGAAGGCGTCCATATTATAATGATTAGGGAACACACTCGCAGGCAACGTGCTTTATTCGCTCGCCCAGATCGGGTCTACCGCTACCTTGCTCCACGGCGTTACATTGCCCCCCCTTCCCCCCAGGGCCCCAACGTGACGGTGCTGCTTGAAGTGACGGCGCGCTGCGACTGCCGGCACGCGGCGTTCGCGCGCGCGCTGCGGGCGCTGCCCCGGCTCAAGGTGCGCGGGGTGCGGTGCGAGGAGGGCGGGGATATATACAGGTAACACTCAGACAGGTGACGATCACATTGGGAATGGTCTATCCGCGACACTCCAGGGGGCGATTCTCTTTTGTCGTTGCTACTGAACGATCAGGGCAGGTGTTTGGCGCGGCCCTAATTGGCAACGGTTGTGCAACAATGGTCGTAGGACAGATCTGAAATCCCACCTCCACCCAGGGTCCTATCGACCTCTCGGTCATACGGACCGCGTCAGACCTAATCACGGGTGATGCGCACGCTTATGCGCCGGTGGCTCTTTGGGCGTGCGCACTTCTTGACACCCACAAATCCAGTTGTTCCATATGCACTCTCCCTTAGCGGGCTGACGTCACAATACACACTTCTGCTCCGTCGGCCAGCCGCCACACCCATTCGCTCCCTTCTCCATCTCTTCTTCTGCTCCTATTCCTCCTCCATTCTCCTCACGCGGTGCCATGCGTACGCAAACTCTCTCAACCTTGCGAAGTTCGCCTCTGAGGACACAAGGTCCGTGAAGTAGACCGGACCCACTTCCTTCCGCTCTAACCCAGCAAGCATGATGCTGCGCTCCTGTTGGTGCCTCTCGCATTCCCACAAAATGTGGTCCCTAGTCTCCAAAGCGGTCGTAGGACAGATGTCGCCCGACCAAGCGCGGATCCAGCGTTGTGGGCATGATGGGCATCAAGGTAATGGGCATTAAGGTAAGTACAAGTCAAGGTGCGCGGGGTGCGGTGCGAGGAGGGCGGGGATATATACAGGTAACACTCCAGGGACCCAATGGTGTGATTACATACGCCCTATTTCAGGTACCTACATAAAGGAGGCTTGTTGCCACGTCTGTTGCGGACAATGTTGCTAGTGGCCGATATATATTCTTGAAACCGCCCGCATACACGCGACGCTCGTGTGTGCTACCTATCTGTTTAAATAAAATAAAATAAAATATACACACGTGGTAAGTTTCTAGAGATAGAAAAGGCGAACATTAGAAGGCGACTGCTCGCAATCATGCGACTGGTTTAAAAATCGAGACCCTGATTAGAAATAGAAATAGAAATATTTATTACACAGAAAAACAAAACCAATAAATAATATGTATACAACTGTGATTCTATATGATGTACAAGAGTATCAGTGCATTACCACTTCAAGAACATTTTCCTCTACAGCTGATACGATGATGATAATAATCCTTACCTCTATTCCAGCATATCCCCTCACCGCCTCGAATGCTCCAAATCCGAATGCGCCGGGTGCGCTTGCCGCCGCTACTGGACAGATGGCGCCGCTGTCGCCGACTGCCGCCGTACCGGGCTACGGACTTTGACCGCCCTGCAGGCTGTGGAGGGGCTGACCGAGGTGCTGGCTAGCGGGAACCTGGTGGATGCGCTGCCTGAGGGGGAGTACCAGGATAGTTTGGAGGTGAGCCTATCTAACTCAAATCGATTTCGATGGTTTTGAATTCGGTTTTTTTTTCAATCAGACCTCTTTTTCCTTGATTGAAATATCAAATGTAAACAATAACATTTGGGAGCATGATGGATCAAGTTTGATAAGGTGAGGTTAGGCATGGTGGCTTACGTTTTGCGAAAAAATTTAAGTGACATGTAATTTAAGTCAAAGAAAATTGTTGATAAGCGAGTATTGGGGATTTCGGAGGTAAGATCTGAGTCGCCTATAATAGAGTAAGCTGGGCGGCGTAGAAGAATCTCAAAACCCAAATGAGCAGGGGTCAAAAGTCAGGGGCACTGGCCTCTGGGCCTTGACCGCCCTTCAGGCAGTGGAGGGGCTCGCCGAGGTGCTGGCTAGCGAGAACCTGGGGGGATACGCTGTCTGAGGCGGCGTACCAGAATAGTTTGGAGGTTGAAGATTAGAAAAATTCGAGATTTTAGAGTTTATCTAACTCAAACCGATTTCGTGATTTCGTTTTGGTCACTATAATGTCTAGACTGTGTCGCCTGGCACAGCACAAGTCTAAGTTCGCTGAGCTGTCGGCCAACCTCCAGTTGTGGAGAGACACTAGTACTAGAAGTATGTCTAGACAGTCATGTTCCAGTATAACTAGAGTAAAAACCACAAATTTTAATTGTATTTCATTTTAACCTCTCTGAAGGGTATTTATTGGTCAAAATCTATAAATGTTGATATTGTTACAATTTGTTTGATATGACTGTAGCCAAATTAAATCTATGTCTATGTCTAAAAATACCTTATCCTTTCCAGTACATAGACCTGTCAGACAACCGCGTCTCGTTCCTGTCGGCGGCTGGCGCGATGGCCCTGACGGCGAGCGCGCGCCGGCTGCGGCTGGCAGGGAACCCGCTGGTCTGCGACTGTGACACCGCGACAGGGGTGGCGGAGCTGGTCAAGAACCGGGCGCAGGTTGGTTGGACTGATGATTTCAATATATGGAAAAGGGACATACAAAAACACAATATTGTGTATACATACAAGTATATAGGTACAGAATCTCATTGCCGCCATGTACTTACGGTGAGGGAAAACATCATGATGATACCTGCACATTTAGGCGACTGAATGTGTAACCATGATTCAATCCGGTCAGGTTCCCCTGATAGCAGGGTCATGGTGGCAGTTATAATCATCATCATCACAGCCCGTAACAGTCCACTGCAGGACTTAGGGCCGCACCCACGAAAGGGGAGGTTATTGCCATAATCTCCACGCTTGGCAGGCGGGTTGGAGATCGCAGTGTTTATATATAACAATGGAAAATGCTGCTGCCCATTTTCCAGACTACGGAGACTCTTGATCGTTTGCCTCGAAAGCATTAGTCGCCTTATGCGACACCCACGAGTGTAAGGGGTTGGTGCTATTCTACTCTGCCGGACACCACACGGCTAACCAAATGGCAGTCGCTACACTGTAACTAACTACCTGTATGCCAATTCCTGAATCATGGTCCAGGCGGACCTCGGGCCCTCGTACGCGAGAATACAACCGGACTTCATAATAATCCTAATCCAAAAACCTAAGCGCCTATAATAGGACCACGCTTAGTCCGAATCAACTGACAGTGGTAGAAAATATAAAATGTGGATATGGCAATATCTATTGGATAATCTGTCCTTGTCAGTCATTGTCCATTATTATTTAGGCGATCCGCACACTGGAACGCAGCACCGTACAGTTGTGCGTGATATAAAGTTATTTGAGCTGTCATCGGTTTCTATGGAAATTACTCATAGTCGAACACACTGAAAACGCATCCACGCGCGTTCGTGTGAATCCGTCGTTTTTTTTCTTTGACACATTTGACACGGGCTGCGGGTCAGATAAGTTTTTGCTGCTGTACATCTGTACTTTCTACATAAAAAGGCGTCAAATAGGCCGCTGCTGTGAAGTGAGGTCTCCAGGATTGTAAAATAGGTATTCCGTTACTCAGTTCTCAAATTATTTTTCGCCTAAATAATATAATATTATGAAAAGATTATAACAATTTGGAGATTTCCTAAATTTTTTATTGTATATAAAACAATATAAAAATTACACATATTTCCAAATTTCGCCAGAATGAATGCTGCGCTCCAATGTGCCAATCGCCTCAGCAATATTTTTCATATCAGTCAAATTCTTTGTTATGACTTTTATGAATGACGTTCTATGACGGATAAAAGACATGGCATTAGTTGCCATACAGAGATTTTTATTTTATTGTTTTTAAAAAGCGATTCGGACTTAGCGTGGTCCTACTATACCAGCTAAACTTCGCCTCGGGAAGCCGGGAAAGCTTTTAAGGCTTCATCGGATGCGACACTCCATGGGGATGGGCAGCGCACCTGTCATATCTTTTTATACCACTAAGGTGCGAAACAAACATACAGGCTAGCCCGCCTGATGGGAAGCAGTTATCGTAGCCACTAAGGTGAAAAACAATCTTACGGCCTGCCTGATCACCGCAGCCAATGGACGTTTGCAATACCAGAGGCATCACCCGCGCGTCGCCAGCCCCGTAAAAAACTTTTCACGCCTTTCTTAAAGAACTCCATGTTGTATTCTCCAGGGAAAACCTCTCCAGGTAGTTCATTCCACAACCTTAGTGTGCGTGGGAGAAAGCTCCTTTGAAACCGCACTGTTCGCGACCAATTTGGTTCCAAGGTGTGAGGATGAACTCGCACAACACAAGCAATCTAATACCAACTTCCCTCCTCAGATCCTGGACTTCGACGACCTGATCTGCGTGAATGACAACCGGCGTCTATCCGAAATTGACGTCGAAACACTCTGCGACGACGACCTGGCCAAGATCTGGCCTATAATAGCAGCTTTGGCTATCATAGTCACAGTGATATCCATCTTAGCTGCTTTATACTGGAGATATGTACAGCAAATCAAGATGTACCTCTTCACCAGAGGCTGCTGTCTGTCATGCTTGCGTGAGGAGGATATAGACTCGGAAAGGACTTTTGACGCCTTCATAGCGTTCTCTCATGAAGATGACGATTTTGTGAACGAGCATTTGTTGCCAGGGCTAGACGGGTACAGCCTCTGTATTCACTATAGGAATTGGATAGCTGGGGATTGGATTCCGGCTCAGATAGCGAGGTCGATTGAACAGTCGAAGAGAACTATTGTGGTGTTGAGCAAGGTTGGTATTTGATTTTTTTTTGTAACGGATACTGTCATTTTAACTTAACCCGGCTTGCACTAAATTCCCAAACGTTTTGTGGAATGACGTATAAGGTTTTTTGTTTAAGTATCAACATAAATGCATATTAATAAATCAAAATTTAGAATTTGGTGCAAGTCGCCCTTAAGGTCGAAGCAATGTATTTAAATATAGTGGAACCACAGAATGGGTATTAGGGACCGAAACTATGCGAACAGTCTGGAAAATTACATTTTCTTTGTTGAGAAAGTAGTGGATCAATTCAAGCTAGCGCAGGGTCAAAGGTAATCGAAGCGAATTACCTAAAACTGAGTACTTATAGCAAATTCCATATCGGATTGCGGGTTTCATTAAGACAAAAAAACGTATACGGTTGTTTATTTATTTATTCAACTGTTTATTGTACACAATAATGATATACAGATAAATATAACAGTATAAAAGACACGACAGGTTTTTTGTTGGGATGCTAGGGATATCCTAAAACCACTCAAACAAAATAACGTTATTATTAAAAACACCGACCAAAACGTATCGGGCCACGTACACTGTACGGTTCCGTAATTGTCAATTATTTCCCGAAATTCAATGCGGTTCCCAAGGGAACGGATCTGGAATGTAGTAACCGAACTTAACACCGACAAAGTCGCGGGCAAAAAGGTAGTTTTACATGTAATAAAAATATAACAAACGCCATCACTGACCCCACAATCGTCCACAGAACTTCCTGAACTCCCCATGGGGAATGCTCGAGTTCCGCATGGCACACGCAGCCATGCTCCACGAGGGCAGAGCCCGACTAATCGCCGTAGTCCTCGACGATGAAATCGGCGAACGTCGGGACCGACTAGACGCTGAACTCCGAGGGTATCTAGCTGCCAACACGTATGTAAAGTGGGGGGACCCCTGGTTCTTCGACAAGATCAGGTATGCTCTACCCCATCACGGGCAGAAAGAGAATTTGGGGTATGATGACGACAGTTGTGATAGGAAGGGCGATTTTGGCGCGATGTATTTGAAGTGTTAAAGGGTAGCGGAAGAAATTTTGGATTTACGAGTAAAGCCTTGTCAGCTGTCTGTCTGGCACTGTAGTCGTATTTCATTCTATTATTGTTTTCAATTATTCTTACATATAGTTTAATAGCATATTTGTATATTGTGTTTGGGTTTCTTACCCGAACTAAATAATTTGAACGTTGAATGGTATGGAACGAAATTATTCAAATTATTTGTAATAAACCAGGGGCCTCGGGGTCTAATGCTTGTCTTTTCTATCTCTAGCAATTTACCACAAGTGTGAAAGAGACAGGTAGCGCACGGTAGCGCTCGCGTTTCAATAATAGGGCCCCAGATTATTTCAGAAAACTTGCCAGTGTCATTATTGTGCCATTTTCGATTAAGTTTTATTTGTTTGTAAAAAGATTTTTGTGTAACTACGATAGCAAATGTATATTCTGAGACTGATGAATGACGTTTTTGTCTTGTTACGTTTATAGCTTTTTTATAGATTATAGTCAAGATTATTGAAAAAAAAATTATATTTACTATTCAGTGACAAACGGCCGTCATTTAGGTTTGGGAGAACCGCAGGTTCGTTGACACTGTGAAGATAGATAGATAAATTCTTTATTGCTCACACAAGAGTAATGAGGAGTTTTCCAGTAGGTATTGATAGTTGGTTTCAAAAAGCATCAATAGATGGCGCTCCTACAATTTTGGTAATCTTTTTTTAATCTGTATGATGGTTGCAGTGATTTCATGCATCCAACTAATACTAAACTTAAAAATAAAACGTTTATTAATATAACTATTACTGTTAAAGGTTAAACGAAGTGTAAAAAGAAATATTTTTAGAAGTTGGCACTATATTCCATTATTATTACAACCTCTAAAATGGTTGAAAACTATTGACAAATACAATATTGTCCAATACAACGTACCCAGTGTTTATATCCTGTTTGCTAAGAACCTATTTCAAACGATAATCAATTACCAAAATTGTCAGGGCGCCATCTAGTGAGTGGTTATAAATGCTTTAGATACCTATTGGAAAACTGCTTATTACATTAAAAAGTTCTGACAAAAACCATTGCGAAGCATTGTGAGCAGTGAGATGGTAAGCAGTCACCGCAGCCTATGGCCGTGATACCAGGGGCATCACCCACGCGATGCCGACCCCGTAAAAACCTTTTTACCCCTTTTTGAAGAACCATGTAGAACTCCTGGTAAAATACTGTTTGTACTAGTATTAAAGGAATATCATAAAATGCACACATCTAAGCCGCCGACAATACGAGGTCGCAAAAAAATCAGCTGTTTCATATATTTTGGCAGAATTCGTTTTCGATATTGTACGAAATAGCTCATTGTTTCTCATGATCTCGGAGTTGGTGCCATAGTATAAGTTGTTTGTTATCACGACCACATGCATACGATACCCCTTGGTATCATGAATTCGAAGTCACCCTGTGTAATCTGAGTGTCGGCGGGTCAGCAGCTTTAATGTGAACTAGTAAGCGAGCGGCCACACAGAAAAGACGTAAGACGCAGACACGCCGCGGACGTGGCGCCCGTTCAATTTACTTTCATACTAAATGTATAGAAACGTCGCGACGCAAAACATACAGGAAGGACAGGGCGCGGACACGACTTAAAACATACAGAAAAGACGAGGCACGGGCGCACCGCTGGCGAGAGCGGGGGTGCGAGCGGGGCGCGGGGAGCCGGGCCTCGCACGCAGCGCTTGCTGTCCTTGTCTTGCCTGCGTTCTTGACTGGTCCGCGACGGCGGCGACGCGTCCGTGCCCCGTCTTTTCTGTGTTTTAAAAAGACGCGTCCGCGTCCCGTCCGCGACGTGTCTGCGTCTTACGTGTTTTCTGTGTGGCCGCTCGCTAACAGACGTTCCGTTTTGGCTGGAGCCGATAAACCGTCAGTTGCAGTTGATACTTATCCTTACGCAGTTTAAAATACAGTCGCTTTTGTGTGCGGGCGACGTGGTCGGTCATCCGAATAAGGTCGGCTCGCCCGCTCATCCGAATTAATACAAAAGCGACTTTATTTTGTACGTCGTAAGGATTAGTATCCACTGTCACTGACGGTTGGTCGGCTTCAGTCAAATCGAAGCGTCTGTTACTAGTTTCTGACTTAAAGTATGAGTTATATTGAGATAATTTTAGTTAAAAATGTACTTAATATACATAGATAATTTTAGTAGTACAATGTCTCTGCAATCTGCAGCATATTATTTTAGAATTAATATTGATAATTTTAACCTTTTAACAGCCATGGTCTGAATTATAAAGTTACCTAAGCCATAATAAAAAAGACAATATGATTTAATTTATTAGTGCAGCGGTGAGGGAGCTGAAGAAAAAAAATGGCGGTTAAAAGATTAAATAATCACAAGTTTTTTATACGATTTTTTATAATTATATGAATAAATGAAAATTAAACAAAATACGTGTTATTTTTCCTTACGACAGTATCTTCAGATGTGATCTTTACATTTTCTTCACTCTTCAAAATCCAGTGACGCGGCGTCACAATTTGAACTTTATTTCAATCACAAAAGGCAGTAATTAGCAATCCACGGACAATCGTGATATTTGTCATATCAACGTATAATGGTCCCATTTCTCCTCCTCACAAACTTTGGCGCCAACATCATCATCATCAGCCAGTCCACTGGTAGACTAGATAGACTGCTAGCGTTGCAGGGGAATATGTCGTGTGATGGACGTTGGCGGAAGACCTTGGTCAACCGTGCTTCGCCAACAGTATTAAGAGGCACACCTAACGAGCGACGAACACAAAATACGAAACGATTACCCATCTACTGTGCGCGCGAGTTCATGTCCATCGGGCATGACCGCTTAAATAATTCGAGTAGCAATAATTGAAGATTCGATACATCGCCATCTTACTCGGTTACGGTTTGAGTGAGTGAGATGGCGACGTATAATCCATTCGAGATTATAGACGGTCGAGCCCGATGGACATGAACTCGCGCGCGCTCTGTAGTTTTTTATATGCCCAGTTTGATTTTTGTCTTCTAAATGCGTCTGGAATTTCACGTCACTGGAGACGTCGACACCTAGGATATTAAGGCAGAGTAGAATTGCACCAACCAATTCGTAAAAGATATAGATGTCATAAATGGAAGACGGAACCAGTTAGACTCTATACAATATTTTATTTTTATACTACTCAGTGACAAGGATCTCAGCCCACCTGATGGTAAATGGTAACTGTCGCCGATAATATTCATGCACTTCGGTTTGATGGAAGGAAGGGGAAGAATTGATTAATGCTAAGCTGCAGAGCTATGAGCCTCGCTCAAGGGTTGGGCGACTGTAGGTCTTCTATAGGGTACATTTCGGATAGCGTATTATACGACCTCATTCCGCCAGCCCCTTTCCACCATCGGGAAACGCGATCCGGGTGAGCGCTTCATCCTTATGTCGTGGATCTTCTGTCCGCACTAGCCGCTTTGGTTTGGCCTTCATAATGCGTAGGGCTAAAGAACGCGTTTTCTGAGTGTGTTCCCTGATCATTATAATCTGGATACATTCAAGACTAGAGTGAATAGGCCTGTTCTTAGACAGGCACTGTTGTGAGCCTGTCCACCTGCAACAAATAAAAGAGGTCTCATCAGAGGTGGGCAACACAGTGGTAGCGTGTTGCTGATGTGTGACCATTTTCCATCAGGTGGCCCGCTGAAAACAAAACAACAGCTCCGAACGGTAACCGGGGCACTAACAGGACACGGCCCGTATAATAAACACCTTTTTACCATAGGTCTGACGGACAGCATGCGTAGAGGAAGAACAATCAGCTGTAAGTATTTAGGACAGCCACCTTTATGAAGATCTTCCGGAGAATGAAGGGTCTCTTGAATTTTCTATTGGAATTGGGTTGGCAGGAACATTAGGGAACGTACCCATACTACGTGACCCGTTTAGGGGGAGGAGGGAGATCTTCAAAATACTACGCTCAGTCACAGGAGCAGGGGGGTGGCTTAAATTTTTGTTACGTAGTCGATTTCGCCGCGCAAGAAATAGCAAATATGAGTCAAATTATTTACATTTGTTACACTGTCTGCGAAATAATTAAAAATCATACTTGTCAATGCCACGTAAAAACTGGGTCGGGTCTTGGCATATACTACGAGTGGTCACCGAGGGGAGGGAGGGTTCAAAAAATCTAAAAAACAGGTCATGTAGTATGGGTACGTTCCCAAAATATAATTTGCACCCTCACGTAAAAGAAGCGCAAGGACAACATTGCTACGTACTTACAGAAAATGCCCGGATATATCTAATCAGGTGTCCTCCTAGCCGGTTTGCCTATCGTATAACATCACATCTGCGCAAAACGGCCAGTCTGCAAATATATCTATGAATTGACAGCTGTCATTGCCGACCACATGCTTTTGGATTAAAATACACACTCAAATCATCATCATCAACATCATCCGAGCGGTCCGTCCCGGCTTCTGCCATGGTCCGCTCCATTTCGCCCGGTCTTGGGCATCCTCGCGTCGTAGGCCATTGGCTCTCGGCGACTCGGCTATGTCAACCTAACGTTTCTTGGGCCTTCCGCGGACCTCTTTCCTGATACCGGAAGGCTTAGGCACCTCAATAAGTGTTACCTTACAAATAAATTAGAAAAAATACAGTGTTCATATAAGTCACACCTTACATATTGTCATCCTAGCGCTCAGTCCCGGCTTCTGCCAGTATCCGCTTTCCGACTCATTCTCCTCCATTTCGCCCGGTCTTTGGCACGCGCGTCGTAAGCCGTTAGCTCTCGGCGACTTGGCGATGTCAACCCAACGTTTCTTGGGCCTTCCGCAGACCCCTTTCCTGGTACCGGAAGGTTTAGGCACCTCACATAAGTGTTCCTAGACAGGCATGCTCCATCTTCGGCCGCATCGTACTCTTACCACAAGGTGAGATGGCGGTCAAATGTCTGGAGTCTATATTAAAAAAAAAAAAATTACAAATAAAGTTCAAATATAAAGGAAACTCGCTCACCTCTTGCGATCATGCTGTGCAACAACCGTCGGTCAAAGTTGTCTTCAAAACTCCAAGCTGAAATGCCAGTACAGTACTGACCCTGCGTATTTGGTTCGAATTTGATTCGTATTTGGTTTGTATTTGGTTCGTATTCCGTATTCAGTCATGAAACTTGGGGAAACATTTTTATTTTGGCGGTTGCTATTGCTTTTTAACAGCCATTTTTTTTTACAAAAAACAAAACATTTCTCTCACAAGCCTCTCTTTTCTTGTGTTACAAATTCTTTTACAAAAACTGGGCAACCGCCTTGTTAAAAAAATATGTACTGACTTTGGGAAAATAATTTTTTAGCACCGCCCACTATATATTTGCTATCTTTTTTTCGGGTCGGCGGCGCCGGTCGCTTTTTTTATTTATCTTTTTTACAAGAGTTGTACATCTAAGTCAGTTACACATATAAAGCTAGGATTACAACTAGATTATGCTACAATGTACAAACATTATATAGGACAAAAACTATTTACACAATGGGCAACCTTTGCTGGGATCGAAAATAACTAATTCATACACCGCAGAAATACATGACAACACTGGCAGTTTCAACACTAAACAATGCTAAAAATAATTTTGCGGGTAGTCTCATAATCTTGTCTTGCAGCGACATCTACCGCCTACAAGTATTTGATAGCATAAGGTCGTTTCGAACCCTGCATTTTCGCAATTCGTCACAATTACGACTCGTCGTTGTGACATTACCCGCTGAAACATGCGTAGGACGAGATGCAGAATTCCAGCTGCAAATTCCAGTTGCGTAAATGACGAGTTGTGAAAATGACGGGTCACAACTCACAACTCACCGCACGGGTTTGGGAGCCCAAAAAAGGTTGCCCACATATACAATATTATCTTTGCAAAGACAACACAATAATTTAAAAAACATTACATCGATTGAAAATGACAAGGTCAAAAAACACATCGTTATTGCTAAATGTTAATTAATTATTTAATTATATAATGATAAAGACTAAAATAGTTTAAGTTCAAAACAACGTAACTATACTATGAAAACGTGCAACAGGCATACCATCTAGTATTGCGAGATATCGATCGAATTAAAAGAATTATGTTAGATATACTGCTGTGACATAACAATATTAAAGAATACATATTCTCCACGATTTAACGGTCACATCTTTAATGGTCACTTTCGGCAAACAAAATATTACAAAATATGCCTCATTAGCACAGGGCTATACTGAAGACGGTACAATCGAAAAGTTCAGTCGGTCTTCTAAACGTTTTGAAATTTTTTACTTAGGTTGTATTTATATTGCAAGCCGAGTGAACATTGCAAGTTCGATGTCATTTTTATGCACTCAGTGCAGTTGTGTCAACTGCAAATGCAGTCTATACAGAACTTTAAGCGGCCAAAAGGTCACACGTGCCTGTACATTTTTAAGCCCCGAGGTGTGTTTTTGACGTCTGTATCTGTAAATCTGTATATGTGTCTCTCTGTCTGTGTTATCGTAGCTCCCGAACGAATGTGCCGATTTCTATGCGGTTATCTTCGTTTGAAAGCCAGTTTAATTGAGAAAATTGTTGACTTTGTATCATTAAAATCTGTTTAGTAGTTTAGGTAATATTTTAGTTTTTCTGACGGTTAGGTATTCACCTGTAATTGTATTCCCTTTTGTCATTTCTGAGGTTCCCTTGTATCAATTCAGAAAGTTTAGTAGAACAAAACAATTTCGACTATATACCACTTGAAACAACCCTGTGGCACCACAATACACAATCACATGCCTGCCGCACCGTTGACAACACCACACAAGAGCCTCACTTAAGAACATTATTAAACAAATCAACAATTTCATTTACATACTAAAAACTAGTCCTAAATGCATTAGTGCATTGATTTATTTCGAAAAAAAAAGACTAACTCGACCGAATCGGAAAATACGGCTAGTTCATTTTATAGTTTATTTTTAAATTGCAATTTTGACAACCTACATCGATGTCAGTATACCATCTAGATTTTGTACTATACGGTTCGATTAGCTTATTTTCAGACTCGGCGAAGTGTACAATCATATTATTATAATAATATATAATATAATTCATCAAATGACCAAAAAACACGCCTACAATGAACCTGTATATAAATATCTTCGCACCTCACACAGCTGTATACAGTGATCCAAATTAGTATACACTTGGGTACGTACAACTTGTCATAATCGTACTGCGAACGTTCGAAACTCATTCCACGTTCACTACACGTAACATTCGCGACTTGTAACATTTGCAACCATTCTTGTATTTGGTCTACGAATGTAACAATCCACAAACGGCACGAGTTGCGACTGAAACGATCCGCGAATGGCACAAGTTGCAACTGTGACGATTTGCGAATGGCACGGGTTGCGACTGTGACATACTGCGAATCGCACGAGTTGCGACTGTAACAAACTGCGAACATGACCAATTGTGTCGTACCCATTTGCTAGATCACTGCATACAATCGTGACATTAAAACCAACAACACTAGTCTACGACTCCTGGTAACAAAACCTGATCAACACCAAAACGAAACTTAAAACCTTCTGACTGATTTTCTATCACCAATTAAGTCTACCCTCTAGCGAGACGCAGAAACCAACGAAATACATACCCTATGTACAGCCAAATACAACACAAAATATATTTACAGCGATATATGTTTATGCAATTGTCATTTAGACTTCGAAAGTGTGTAGTGATCACTTACTAAAGTTATGCGGCTTCGTTGCGAGTACATTTGTGTCGAAAAATTAACTCTATGTATATCCTAAACACGTTATATTTAAGCATCTATAAATATACTAGCGTAAAATTGAATTTAAAATAGTTTTACACACCATTTGGAGTCATCAGTATTGCTGGTCAAATCCTACATTACTATTTTGTTTATTCTGTACCATAGTGCTCTCAATCTGCATATTGTTACTATTATTTACGAAGTTTAAACAACCTTTAGGCACGTCAATGTAGCTCCAGGCGACTACAGTCAAATATTTATTATAGAACAAGAAAAATCCGATCGTTCGTTGTCCCCGTTGTCCCCCAGATGACGTCCCCCAAATCTACCTATCTCTTTCATACTCGTGGTAAGTCGCAACTAGTGTGAAAGAGATGGCTAACTTTGGGGTACAGCGAATCATTCCTGTTGTCACCATGCAGTAAATTCCCACAATAATGAGGTCATCATGTTAAGCATATATATCACTATTATTAGTATATAGGTTTAATGCATAGTAAATCGCATAATTACTAGAATTTTCTCTTTTATATTGCTTGAAATCTGGCAGTGTAAATTTTTTGCTTAGAAACTGTATTTGGAAAAGCCATTTATCATTTAACATATTCGCCTTAGATGTTATTTAGATAGTAAATAAGTCATACTATTTCGATCTCGAATTTTGGTCAGGATGTTCTATTTACAGAACCCAAGACAAAGTTTAGCATTATATTATGTGCTATTTAGCATTTTGCATTCAGAATCTCGCCTTAGCTGTTACTTTGATAGTAAACGAATCAACATAGTATTTCGATCCTCTTGAATTTCGGTCTGGATGTTCTATTTATAGAACCTAATACTGTTTTAGCATTATATTATGTGTTGATATGTGCACCTGGCGACGCATAACGTTCTATACGTAAAAACGTACGCAACTTTGCCACGTGACTGCCTGTCCTGACCTGTCGACTACAGCATAAATATCGGAGTGCATCAAAAAATTCTATAAAATTTAAATAGTATAGCTAATTTATGCGAACTGTGTAAATATATAAACGGTATTTATTGGAATATAAAAACACTATACTTTCCAACTATTATTGCATATGGAAGTATAAACATGACTATTATTAGTTAAGCATTGCCTATAAAGAAAATCCAGACATTATAAAGACAATTCCTCACGGGAACTGTAAGTAACTTATTGCTTATGTTGTACACTCGAGTCTAAATAAACAATTGCATAAAATTTGTTTTAAAAATAAGGCCCTATATTGTACTAGGATGGGACGCCCGTTAGTCGGGTTATGCCCTAGAGTTAACTTTGATATATGCCCCATATATGCTCTTTTGGACTTATTCGACTTGGTAAGTGGTAATACGCCAATTTCAATCCACAAGAAACTGTTCATCCATCCATAAACAAGCAACTAGTCAACATTCCTTCACACTTTGTAAATCGGTGAATTTAACTTTGTATAAACAACCTTTACTCCGAGGAAAATGTCGATTGAACACTAAGATAATTAGTAAGAAGTCCATGATGTTAGAGGAAAGTGAAATTGTTGTTATCTAATGTATCACACGGTCATCTTATAGACTTACAATATAGGCAATTTTGAGGTAAAACTTTTATGATACACACATTTTAAGACTGTAAAACATTCGGTAGATTTGAGCCAGTTTTGCTGTCAGATTGTGTAATTAGGAAACTACTGTTTTATATTTGTTGAGTGAAAGAATCGGGGGGAGGCCTTTGCCCTGCAGTGGGATGATTCAGGCTAATATAATAATAATATTTGTAGAACATAATAGTGAAAGAAACTGCTTACTTTGTAAGGAGGATGGGCTCGTGGTAACTCGAGCAAGAGTAAAAAGACAAGTGGCAATGCTTTGCTTGTCGATTGTACGGATTGTATTGGGTCCTTACCTATGAAATAGGCATTTTTTTTGCAAGCGGATATTTGCTCGAATACTTTTAATTGTACATAACATATTAAAATTAATACTTGATTTCGGAAATAGAGTAAATTTAGATGGCAGTAAGTCTCTAACTATATACTAATATTTTCTTGAGTTTTTAAAAGGTTTTGAATATACCCCTTTTCAGATGTCGTAAATTTTGCCTTTTTGCCTCACAATAAGTCGGTATGCAGAAGTTAGCATAATGTGGTTAGAGTCTATCTTCAAAGTTTCATTGTAATCGGAATTGTCATTTCCAAGATGTTGGAAAAAATGCTTAAATGAAAATTTCAGTTTCCGTCAGTTTCGCCATACAAAACTAAATTTCATAGGTAAGGACCTAATACCTTACGAATTTATAAACAAGGTCCAACGCCAAAGGTAAGCATTTTGATGGAAATTTTGATAAACCGCATACCACATTAGGATATATGAAGGAAGGTATCTCAACAGACAAATCTCCGGATTGGATTTATATGTACTATGTTATAAAGTTGATGATAGATAAGGTACAGCAACACAAATGTCATAAACAACACAGACAATGCGAATGACAGAGAATGAAAAAAAGAAGCAAATAGAATTTGTAAAGGGATAGCAGACTATCCTGCCTAAAAGACTCGAGTACAGATTTGAAATAGAGTGAAAAAGTTCTGGAGAAAGATCCTATAAACGCCAGCGTTCAACAGTGGTAGAGAACACACAGTATTAAAAAGACAGAGTATGTTCTAGAAACATTTGAAAAACTACGAATTCTAGAATTGGAAGGTGTGAGCGGACGAGTAGAATATAAATCGACTACTAACTCTTTTAGCTACCATTAGAACATTTCTGCGAAAGAATGTACCAGCACACATATGCTGACTTGAAATTCACCAACTTATAAAGGTTATTAAAGGGGATACACATACAAAGACTGAGAACTGCATCATTTGGGAAACCACTTGAAATCACCGAATGTTGCAGAGTATAGCTACCACAATGCCGCACACAACTACCCAACTCCAATCATGAGAAACTGTATACCATTATTCCATACATTACAGACACGCGTACGCAAGAACGGAAGGAAAAAGACTAACAAAACCACCAAACATCAACCAAAGAAAGTGCATTTTTTCACAAAATGGGCGGTAAAATAATTTGTAACGCGACGATATTATTGTGGAGGTCTACGATATAAGGGAGAGGTGGCATGAAAGAGACATTATTGTTGTAAAGGCTCCTCTAGTAAATCCCTTTCAATACGTGTTTTAATATCGTCACGTTACGAATTACGAAAGCTCCGAATGGGGGCTCAGGTAAAGCCCACCACCGGCGCAACTGTCACTACCAAAACGCCGTCCCATTGGCCAAGTCCCTGTCAACTTCGAGCGCAAAATCCCGACCAATAGCACGCCGCCAATCGCCTCCCACTACAGCTACCTCCATCCGAACACATATTCGAGAAATACACAAAAACACCACGGTACACATCGGCAATACAGTACAGGACAACCGGCAAGGAAAAAGATACAAATTCGCACAACAGTCGCTCGGTGAGAGTGTACAAGACAACATCGTACGTGACGTCTTCGGGTCGCGCGCGATCCACTGCGTCCTCTGGCTGCGGTGGTGGTCGCCGAGGCCTGCCGCTGCAGCGATGGTCGCAGCGCTAGGCGAGTCGCCGTCAACGCCGCCAGGAGCGGTCCTCCTCGTCGTCCTCTTCGTCGTCGTCGCGGGAGAGGGCTGCGGAGACGCTTTCCGCGATCGTCGATGGCTGTGGGAGGATGGGAACGTTGAGATACTGGCGCGATGGTTATGGGTGGGTGGTTCTGTAATAGTAACTTTAAAATTGTAGGTAATACGTTAGCTGTGGCCTTAGCCAAGAGGTTTCGTTAATCTACAATCGTTTGTGGTAGAAAAAATGTATGGGATTTGACATAAGCTAACGTTATCTGACATAAGCTGTTTGTGGTAGAAATTCTTGGTCCATAGACAATTCACGTACTTTCGGTATACAAAGGAGGCGGATTGGCGGATGATCCTACACAATCAGAGTCAATGTAGATGTTGGTAGAAATAGTCGAACTTCGAGCTGTCAATTTTCTACCAGACCCACAAACACGATATAAAATATATATTTTCGGCTATTTCCTCTTAATTGAAAATGTTGCAGATAATAGTTTGTATGCCATCGTGAATAAATAAACAAATCAGCCGGCTAATCTGGGTCGAAAGACTGTCAGCTGATGTCCTGAAATGTGTAACGCTTACACATTGAGGATCCGTATTCAAGCGTACCGTAATTTCGGGCGGGCTTACTCACTCCACATGAAATCACTGAAAATATTGTTTCCATGTTCGTGGGACCAGCTGACCCAGATAGTCAGCTGCCTTTTTTTATACCGTTACATAAAAAATGGGACTTACCTCGTCGCTAGTGTCCCGGGCGGCGGCTACGTCGCCGTTGGCGGCCGGCAGCGCCGCGATCGGCTTGTTGCTCGTCACCCACGTTATCTGGTAAAGGGAAAGCAAGGTTAGCTTAGTTCATCATCATCATCACAGCCCATAACAGTCCACTGCGGGACTCAGGGCCTGTCCCACGAAAGGGGGTTTACGGCCATAATCTTAAAAATAGTTCATTTAAGTTGTGTATTATGTAAAATCCAACTTGAATTAACAATTGACCATTGATGCCAGATTTTAAGTGGTCGGCGCGTGAGTCGTGTGTTGTGGTGGTGTAACAAGTATACACCTAACTTGAATTAACTATTGACCCCAGAATATGTGGTCAAGTCGTGAGTCGTAGTGTGGCGTGGCGTAGTGTTGCATGGTGTGGTATATTGTTGTATGGTATGTTGTGGTGTAGTGTGGTATGTTGTGGTTTAGTATGGTATGCTGTGTTGTGGCATGGTGTGGTGTGGTATGTTGTGGTTTGGTATGTATGTTGTGGTATGGTATTGTGTGGTATGGTGTGGTGGGTTATGCTGTGTTGTAGCGTGCTCGGCGTGCGCGCGCGGCACTGCAGCACCAACTCGGGGACGGCCAGACGCGCCCTCCTTGCCGGTTGACTCGCCTATTGACCACTGACCCCAGATTCTATATGGTCGGTTCGTCAGCCGTGTATCTTGACTATTGACCCCAGATGCGATGTGGTCGGCTAGTAACTCATGAGTCGCGAGTCGTGGTGCAGTGTGGTATGGTATGGTATGGTATGGTGTAGTATGGTGTAGTATGTTGTGGTATGGTGTGGTGTGGTGTGGTGTGGTGTGGTGTGGTGTGGTGTGGTATGGTATGTTGTGGTGTGGTATGGTGCGCTATGCTGTGTCGTAGTGTGTCGTGGTGCAGTGTGGTATGGTATGGTGTAGTATGTTGTTGTGGTGTGGGGTGTTGTGGTGTGGTATGGTGGGCTATGCTGTGTCGTAGTGTGTCGTGGTGCAGTGTGGTATGGTGGGCTATGCTGTGTCGTAGTGTGTCGTGGTGCAGTGTGGTATGGTATGGTGTAGTATGTTGTTGTGGTGTGGTGTGGTGGGCTATGTTGTGTCGTAGTGTGTCGTGGTGCAGTGTGGTATGGTATGGTGTAGTATGTTGTTGTGGTGTGGTGTGGTGGGCTATGTTGTGTCGTAGTGTGTCGTGGTGCAGTGTGGTATGGTATGGTGTAGTATGTTGTTGTGGTGTGGTGTGGTGGGCTATGTTGTGTCGTAGTGTGTCGTGGTGCAGTGTGGTATGGTATGGTGTAGTATGTTGTTGTGGTGTGGTGTGGTGGGCTATGTTGTGTCGTAGTGTGTCGTGGTGCAGTGTGGTATGGTATGGTGTAGTATGTTGTTGTGGTGTGGTGTGGTGGGCTATGCTGTGTCGTAGTGTGTCGTGGTGCAGTGTGTCGCGCTGTGAGCTACACTGCGTCATAGCGTGTCGTGGCGTACGTACGGTGAGCGTGCGGTCGTTGTAGTGGCGGCCGCGCAGCGCGGCGTGCTCGGCGTGCGCGCGCGCGCGGTACTGCAGCACCAGCTCCGGGACGGCCAGCCGCGCCTCCTTGCCGGTTATCTCGCCGAATTGCTGTACGACAGATAACGTAGCTGTGAGACACTTTCTTTTATTGCCTAGTAGTAAGACCAGCAGCGGTACTGCCGATCTCCGATGGCACTCTATGAAATGACGTCACAACATGCATTTCGGATAGGCTCGACTTGCAATAGAGCCTATCCTGACATGAAATGTACGATTTCGAACGACATAAAGTTGGTTTTACTCTAACCTCTTGGATGTGAATTTTATGTTCCGTTCTACTACCATAATTTTCAAGCTTTTTAGTTTTAATTTGTTTTATAAATAAGTTTAACATTGCAGAATACTTAGGATGCAATATAATACAATACAAAATAACAAAATACAAAAGAATCTGAGAATATTATGTATGATAGAACGGAAATATTGGTAAACATTAATAATATAAATGAAATAATAGATGAGGGTTGATGAACCCCATATAGTTGGACCAGGGTGGGAATAGGCACCGCTTTTTTTATCCCATAGGTTTCGTTTTAGTGCTCTTTCATCACATACATCACGATGGCTGTCAAATACCAGCTTTAAAGTCTACATTGTCATCCATTATTTATACTGTACTTAATAATAACCTTATTATTAAGTATATCATATGTTTATTATTGCAGTTATCACAGCCCGTAACAGTCCACTGCAACTCTTAGGGCCTCTCCCACGAAAGGGGAGATTATTCCCATAATCTCCACGCTTGGCAGGCGGGTTGGAGATCGCAGTGTTTAAATATAACAATGGAAAATGCTGCTGCCCATTTTCCAGACTACGGAGACTTTTAATCTTTTGCCTCGAAAACATTAGTCGCCTTGTACGACACCCATGAGTGTAAGGGGCTGGTGCTATACTCTGCCGGACACCACACGGCCAATTATTGCAGTTAAATAGGTAAAACCAAACTCACCGAAAAGTGTCCAACCAGCGCATCCAACTCGTCAGGCTCGAACCCTGAGACGAGCAGCGCCCTCGGTCGGTGATCGACCGACTGGTTGGCGAACACCTTCCCCGCGGCGCCACCGCCGCGCGGACGCGCCGTCACCGCGAAGCGGCCGCCCCTGTGTGGGAAGGCACCGCTTTAGATTTGTGTTATAGCTAGAGGTAGTCGCCCCAATCAGAGACGAATTGGAGGTAGTTTATTTAGTCTTGCAGTACTTTTATACTTGGCTAAATTCAGAAGCAAAAAGCGTGAGAGCAAGGTCAAAGTGAAATGTATTGCTTGTATTAAGTGTGTTCTCTGATCACTAAAATCTATAGGCTGTTCCTAGACAGGCATGCTCCATCATCGGCCGCATCGCCACTTACCATCAGAGAGAGTGAGATGGCGGTCAAATGCCTGTCTTGTCTAATAAAAAAAAGGAATCCATTTTTGTATCACTTATATTATGTTACGCAACGCTCCGCTTTCCAAAAGGCGTGATACAAAAACGGACATTATTCTATAAGCAATACCGAAACCTCTCCACTTTGATATTGCTCTCACGCTTTTTGCTTCTGAATTTAGATGACTGAGTTTAGCCATACATAGACATTAACATAAAATGCTAAATATTGTTTATAGAGTATAAAATAGTTTTTTGTGCATTTACTAACACAATTTTACAACGTTATATCGTGCATAACCAATAAATTTTGACCCTGAAATACATGGAAGTACAAAAACTATAAAATATACGCAAAATATTAAACACAATCTTAGCGTTGAGAAAAATTATGTGAATAATAATCCAAATTGGAACAATCACTTCATTCGTGTGACTTATCGAGTTGTCAACGATAAAATTTTAAACGAATTTGCTATTTTGCCATCGTACACCTCAATACTTTCTATTCATTCAAAACGAATGGGGTTAAAGCTATTTTGTCACCTCATTCATTTCCATTCAAGGTCCATGGTACTCAATGACACGACTTTCTGTTATGTCTGATTATTGGTCCTAGGTCATGACTCCAATCCAAACGTCAAAAAAGTTTAATTCAATCACTCATACAAACTTAGATCGATGTTATACTTGTATATGTGCGTATATGACCTGGTGGCAAAAAACTAAATACACCATCCGCTAAAAAAATGTGTCCGTTTTTCGAAACGTAGCTTCAGCTAAAATATATTGAATAACTAGGCTAAAACTTGGTAAAAACATATTTATAGCATCTATTCATTCATTCCATCTGAGCCTATTTCCACCATCGCAGTGTCTATTTCGACCATTCCATTCATTCTGAACTAAACATGAATAGAAAAGAATGAGGTGTGCGATGGCAAAATAGCGATCGCCAATCTAAAAACTTGCTTTACAATAAACTACAAAACTACACAATTCACCGTTGACACAACACAGTGTCTCTTTCTAACCACACAAGACCCAGCGCGCCAGAAAGGGACAAAGCGTACTCGACAGTCAACGAACAAAGCTCGAAGGAACTCGCACTACTTAGGAAACACATGTCTACATAACACAGATCTCACCTAAGTTTTCGTTTCACGACGCGGAAGCTTGAAAGGTAAAAACTTTAATGAACACGTTAAGCTTGACATTTGACATTGACATTTACGGCCAGTTTCTTTTACGTTAATCTATTGTTGATTAAAATTCGCCATCCTTATCGGACGACCTGAGTGGTTCAGTTGGTTTATGTGCCGGTCTGCCACGCAGAGGTCGCGGGATCGATTACCGGCCAAGCAGAAATTGAAAGGATGAATTTTAATTTCTGTTAAGGGTCTAATAAATATGTATTTAAGAAAGAGTGAAAAACTATAACACCCATAATACAAGCTTTTCTTACTTTGGGGCTAAATGGTTCAGTGTGAATTTGTCCAAGCATAATTATTATTTATTATTATCTATTATTGTAGACAGAGACGGAGAGAGTTTTAATCGATGATTAACAATGACAAACGTTTCAGACACTGGGAGTAAGTGTAAGGCACTGAGTGTCGTTTTTGCTTTAATGTTTAAACATTAAAGCAAATACGACAAATACAGGTTGTTACATAATATATGTATGAAGCCGTGAACCGGATGGAGTGCGAAATGTATGAAAACGATAAGTACAAAAATTCCACGTACGACAGAAATAAGTGTGTACCTATCGTTTTAATATGTTTAGCACTCCATCCAGTTCACGGCTTCATACATTATATTATATAACATCCTGTATATAAGCTAGCTTTTCCCGCGACTACTGCTCTTTTTAGAGTTATGTTCTTCCCCAGCCAAATCTTTTGCAAATTTCATCCAAATCTGTTGAGTGGTTTACGGTTTAGAACGACAGAGTTACTATTGCATTTTATATCAAGTTTGGGTACCTCTTATCGCACTAAACATTTGACGTATTTGCCACATGCCGTCTTTTTATAGACTTTATAGAAATATATGTTATTTATGACACATTTAGCGCGATACCGACCCAGCGTCCGACAGCGTCTTTGACTTTCCTGTATAGTATGTGTCGGTAATATTATTTGATTTTATAATACTAATTTAATATTTGACAATTTCGAATCATGATAATTGATTACTATTTTAGATTTTTGATTATTTTATTTTATTGTTTTTAACATTTACTTGAAACTATTAGTAAATCTATTCATGGAGATATTTTAAATGACGATGTATGGTTGTTAGAACGAATAAATGAATATGAATGTATACGTCTGTCGATCTCACCTGGCATGCGGGCGTCTGATGGAGTTGTGCGATGGGAACTGGAGCGCCATCTGCCGCCGCAACTCCGCTATCTTTTTCATCAGCTCTGTCACGTCTTGGCCCTCCTGTGGATGTTATTTGACGTTATAGATATATACATGATAGGAATTCCGAATTGGAGCGTCGGTGGCCGAGCGGTTAGGGTATCTGACTCGTAAGCGAGAGGCACCGGGCTCGAATCCCGCTGCGGCCATGTACCAATGACTCTTTTCTGAGTTATGTACATTAGTTCGATACTAACGGATGCTCTTACGGTAAGGGAAAACATCGTGATAATACCTGCACATTCAGGCGACTGAATGTGTAACTATGATCCAATCTGGTCAGTCTCCCCTGGTACCAGGGTCACGGAGGCCAGATGGCAGTCGCTCCACTGTAATTACCTGATCTTCCAAATCCTGTATCATAGTCAAAATGGACCCCGGACCCTCCCGCGCGAAGGCACAACCGGGACATTATCCATGGCCATTATCCTCTTAGGTAAATTTTGACTGTGATACAGGATTTGGCAGATCAGTTAATTATAGTGGAGCAACTGCCATCTGACCTCCGTGCGTTGTTAACAGAGGAACCTGACCAGATTGGATCATGGCTACGCTCAGACTTTCAGTTTCAAGGCATCAGGGTTTCAGTCACCTGAATGTGCAGGTTTTGAGTATCGTTCTATATGCCCTAACCGTAAGAGCTTCGGTTACTGTTTAAAGTGTGAAAATGGTTTTTTGGGGTCGGCAACGCGTGGGTGATGCCCCTGGTATTGCAAACATCCCTAAGCTGCGGTGACTGCTTACCATCAGGCGGGCCGTAAGCTTGTTTGCCACCTTAGTGGTATAAAAAAAAGAAACACGGAAAGTTTTACAACTACAAAAGTTGAAAGACACCCTGGTGTTGCTGATGTCCATAGGCGGCGGTGACCACTTTCCATCAGGTGGCCCGCTAGCCTGCCGTATAAAAAAAGTAACACTGACCTGTTGCTTGGTAAACATGTCCAGCTCAGCGTCAAGAATCTCCTTCTGCGCCTCCTCCCGTGTCTTTGGTTTCTTTGTCTACGGACAAATGTATTTACATGTTTATATTAGCGTATGGGAAGCGATTTACAAAGCGTTACATTGGCGTGGGTGTGAACACTGCAAATTGTTAAGTTTTATTAGAAACTGTTCAACAATAAAAAGTATTATTTATATATTAAATTTTCAATTAACAAACTTTTAGTTTTGGGACATGATTTCTTTACTTTTAATGGTTTTATAAGCATTGTCAAAACTAATTACAAGCTCGAACTACAGAGTTATGCTGCGTAAAGTGGTAACTGTCCCTAATCCATTGCTGGCATTTTAGGCAATTCGTCACGCGGAACAGATACCAAGCCCGCATTGGACGGGAAACAGAAGTTTCCGCTTAACGCAGCACACAAGGTTGAAAACAAAACTAGATAATTCTGTAATTAACAATGGCAATAACAACTCTATACAATTCTAAATACTAAGTATGGGACTAAATTACCAAGTAAGTTTTAATGGAAATGGATGACGTTTATTATACAAAAATACCATGAATATGCCTTGTCAAGATTAAATACATTATTGACATGGAAAACCCCGATCCGAACACCTTACCAAGTTCTTTTCACTATAGGTATGTTCACTGAAGTGGAGAACCTTCCCTAAAGCAACTCGAAATGAATACAAAATGTCTTGGACAAGATTTAGCCCCGGTTGCACCAAATTCTTAAACACGTTTTAGAATGACGTATAAGCGTTTTTTGTATAAAGTTTTTTGTTGATGTATCAGCTTAAATGCGTTTAAGGATTTGCTGCTAACTACCCTTAAAAGCGCACATTAGACAATCCTGTAGGATTATCCCAATCTTGTGGGATTGTCTCAGGTGCCCTTTAAAATCTTGTCCAAGATATTTTGTATTTATATTAATTTTGAGTACACACCGTTGAAATATTACCCACAGTAACCCCATATGGGTCTATGACGATGTTATATACAACACATGAGTAACACATGAGTAATGGTTACTAAATACACATGAGCCAAACACTATAGTGTGAATGTAGCCTACGTATGCGTGCACACATGCCGTGACAAGAAACTATTCATACAAGAAATGCACAGTTCTTGGAGAGAAGAGTCGAAATTTTGTACTGGGTTTTTGATGAACTTCTATATATGAAAAATGGATCAAAAATATCTGGATTTTTATGTAATACTTAGGCAAACTGATAAGTTGATAATATTTTTAAATTCTAGCACATCATTGTTTATAGGTAATGTACGTGAAAAAGTATTTTTTTTAGATTAGAATAGTAAAAAAAACGAAAAAGTAAAGAACCAACTCATGCACAAACAAAACACAGACTTTGAATAAAAAATACAAAACCCTTTGAAACAAAAGTGTATAAAAAATACTAAAAAACAAAAAAAAAATTTATTATTATTATACTGTAACTTGAAAATATCTCAGTGCACATACAAGAAGAATGATTAAATTAAAATTATGCTCCCATGTGCTTAACAAAATGATATGCCAGTATTCAAGAAAGCGTCAACGAAATGAAGTTGCTGACGATGCATTCGCTATGGACTAACGTCGCTGTGGTACAGTGGAGTTTATGCTGTGTACGTGTGTGTATGGGTGTATGGCAGTCGGCAGTGAATATTGCACATCGGCTGTTCTTTTTTATTCTAGGCAGTGACAAACGAGCAGACAGCCCACCTGATGAGAAGTGTCTGTCGCCCATAACATCTACGATTCATGCATTTAGGTTGCAGCCAACAAAAATGCAGAACCGCAGGTGCGTTGTCACTGTGAGGACTAAGATGCCTCATGCCTGTAATGGCGCTGGCTACCTTATCCTTATAAATGTCCGTAATTGCGTGAACTATCGTCGGTCTTCTCTGTCGCACGCGTGTGAGTAAATACGAATCCGAAAGTAGCCGATGTGCATTATTAACCGCTTTGTAATGTAGCCTATAAGATACGATCAGATCTATCTATAGTCAGGAGTGCGAGTCTCTAACATCCTTGATCGTAGCTATGGAATGTAGGATATTCGGTCGGATGATAGCAATATTTCAATAGAAATTTGCTTGGCAACCAACCCACGATCGGTCACATTTAATGTCGCCCATAGATGTTGTCTTAGAGAATAACATAGCTGTAGGTAGATGTGACCAATTATTTCCAGTTGTCTCCTCTAGCTCTGTCCCCCGGGGCGACAAGTGGGAATTTTCTTCCTGGAGTGACAAATCTTCCCAACCGTCCACTTCCGCTTCATGTCAGAGAACGGGGAAACTTTCCCAGTTATCGCCCGAGATGAGAATTCGTCGAGATTTGTGTCAAGATGGTGTAAAATTGTGATCTTTAATGTCTGCCCCGTTTTGTGTATTAATGGCGTGAGTTACCCATCTCTTTCACACTCGTCGCAATTTACCTCGAGTGATAGAGATAGCCAGTTAATTCGCCTACGAATTCAATTAGAACGGTGCAAAAAAGGTGCCTATCCCGTCAGACTTCACCCCCGTGCGCTACCCACGTGAACCCAACTGTACCACACGCGTACTACCAAACATATAGTCAGACAGACAGACATGCGTGCACGTATCGCGGCTGCGTACCTGCGCCAGCTGCAGGCGGGACATCGAGCGGGACACTGTCTCCTCCTGTCACCATTTACCATCATGTTACTGTTTTGACGTGACCACCGATCGACCAAGCGTTACCGCTGTGAGTTTGGTCCTATCACTAGTGGTTTCCTTACGCTCTGGTTTTAAGACTACCAGGCCACCAGGCAGAAATAGCAGTCCACAACATTGCCCATAATGTCACAATACAACTCGGGCTCTGTGTAATACCCACAATGTTTCTGATACTGTCAGTGTGACAGAGATCATTACACACATGTACAGTTGAGGAAACTGAATGTTTAGCATTATACTTCTTCTTATTTTGTTCGTATTATTACGAAAAAACATTGCACAATGACAATCCGTACGTTAGAAAATAGTAATACGACCAATTTAAGATGTACGTCAATTTGCTAAACATTCAGTTTCGTCGACTGTACATATAAATGTCTGCGGTAAATAATGCACATCAGCTAGTTGGGAATCGAAAGTATTGACCTTAGTTTTGATTCCCAATTAGATGGCGCCACAAGTAAGGTTCGTTTTTATAGATACTGTATTAAGGGTAAAAATATAACGAAGTGGCCAAATCGAAAAACGGTCTCCTCTAGAATTGGCACCAACAAAAAGTGATCGAATCCAAAACTGGTAAAATCTAGAATATGTCATATCAAGAAATTGTCACTGACCGCCAGAAGGGTCCAAATACCTCGCGCTATTGGCGCTGAAGGGCTGAATCTGAAGCTCTAAGTTGACAGTTGGATTTCAGCCAATAGAACGTTGTTATTTTGACATTCATTGACACTCATTTTATGACGTGTAACTCTGTTACAAATTAAGGATTTGTACTTGTATACTAGGGGGGAGGCCTTTGCCCAGCAGTGGGATGATTCAGGCTGATATAAATCAATAAATAACTTGTATTTGTATAGCCGATGCACATTATTCACCATTGAGGCACGCACATGCCACAGTATTACTATAGGCGTTACGCTAACTCAATACGTCAATGCCAATGAGGAAAAAAAATCCCTAAAGAGAACAGGCCGAATAGTCCAATTTCTACAGCGGCTATGAGCGTGCCTTTTAAAGCTTTATATTTACTAGGGGACCAATATTGGGCGACGTCGAGCGCTTTCGGCTGACGACACCGGATAACACTATGGTCATAGGCATAGTCATAGGTAGTATAACAAAAAACAGGACATAACTTGGACCACTTTGGAGAGACAAATCACTTTTAAAATATAAAACAAAAACGTAAAAATACATAGAAAAATCAATGGCAACAATATAAAAAAAATCCATCTGACAAGCGCACTGCCTGACAGTCACTAGACAGCACAACGATTAAAATCGGATCATCGATATCAACATAGCTATAGTCGTTATCGAAAAAATCGACACGAAATTTGTGGCCTGACTTTTAAACAATCTTAGATTGAATCGCATTTTCCAAATAATTAAAATTGCTACCAAGATTGAGTTACTTTTCCAAAAGTCGGGAAACAAACCTAGATTTAGTCCACCAATAAATATTATAGAATTTTTAACACTTTAAAAGTTTCACAGCCAATATATTGAACTACGAGCGCAGTCTCTTCGCTGCCCTACATCGAACATTGTTTTAATAACTTGCTGAATAAATTGAAAGACTAAAGGCCTCTTCCACCACCTACTGATAAGTATCCGGGTGTCTCATCTGACAGTTATTTATCTGTGATGCAGTACATTTCGTTTTAAACTAACTAGAGTGAGAGTGCATCACAGATATCTTGTCAAATGAGATACTTAACAGTAGGTTGGGAAGAAGGCTCTTAAATTACTAGCAAAAAAAAGAAGAAACTTGTATGGTGATGCCAACAAAATAAGTAGGCGAAAAGACATATGTAATGAAGAACACTATCTATGATCTGTCCAGACCGACTTGTCTTATTTGGTGAATAAACAATACCCAAAATCATGACTTGCCATATTAATTACGCGTATATTGTGTATAGATGTCTCCAATTATATAAGAAACACAAAGAATATGAATTTCAATAAATACTGCTGCAATAAAGCCATTTAAATACATAATTTCCTTAATCAAATAAGACAAGTCAGTCTGGACAGATTTAATAGTATTTAGAACAACTATCATTCAAATAAGGTGGTTTGCGATTCCATAATCCAGCAGATGGCGGCACTAATGGTCTGCTGTCAAAACACTGTCCTGCTATTGAAAAGACACCATTAACCATGATCCAATCTGGTCTGGTTGCCCTGGTAGCAGGGTCGCGGAGGTCATTGACATTGATATGCATGTAACTGGTACATACATAATGAAATATGGAAGTAGGAACAAGTCGAGAAGTCCCCGTCCCCCTTTTGTATTCCATCATCTGTTTTTAATATATTTTTTTAAGAAAACCTTTGCACAGCTGAGGCATTTATTCTCCATAATTTTTTCTACAGTAAGTGACTAATCCAATGATATGACACGGCTTTATTTCGACAGCGGCCCGTATGACTCAGTGGTAATAACTGCTGGGCTTTGAAATCGCATATACCCACCCTCATGACCTAGTTAGATGTTATGCTCCTATGCCAAGAGATAAGTCAAAGAATATAATTCATTTTGGGCTGAAAGTGCGTACCGTTGGGCGTACAGGTTTAACACTTTAGCAATTTCTTTTAGAAACTATATACTTTATCTGACACTTTTATGCATTTGTCGGACCTTTCATAAATTAATGACATCTTTTCCTAAATTCATTTATGTAAAATTTTGAGTAGAATTTTAATCTTTTTGCATTTCAATGTTTTCGTTGGGTGTCGTCTGTTAACTACTAACTAAACTATAAGTATAGCACAGTAGATAAGTATAGTATCATCATCATCATTGGCCTTAGTTAGTATAATAGATGATTTAAACAGCGTCATTGTTAATCGTACGGCACTTTTCTGATGGCTGGGGAGGCCAACAGTATTGTATAATAAATCAATCTTTATTTGTTTATAACAATTGCCTAGAAGTTTCAGGAACCTCCTTTCAATAATTTAATACCTGTATTAGGAGACTCCGCTCCTTCTTAATTAACTAAACATAATAAACTATAGTATAGAATTTAAATTTACATTTAAGTGTTGAAGATATTTCATGTTATATTTCAATGTAACAAAAAGTGTAAAGGAGTTCCGGTCAACCCAGCCTAAATGTCCAATAACGTTGAGCGATATGTCAATGGAAAGGATTTTTCATTTTCTAGAACTTCGACTATGGCGACAATCCTTGAATCGCTGTGAGAAAAAGGTTCTGGATACTTAAAGTAAACATTGTTTTGTACTATTATGACCGATCATAATCTTTATTCGCACAACGATTCGAGAATTGTGGCAATAGTAAAAGTTGTAGAAAATGAAAAGTCCTTTCTAATGACATATCGCTCAACGCTATTGGCGATATAGGCTGGGTTGTCCGGACCTCCGTTGGCGAATAAAAAAATCGTTAAAATAAATAAAATATAATAGATATTCCTATATAAAGCTCACCTGCATCTGCCTAAGCGAGTTGTTGTAAGCCAGCAACTCCCTGCGAAGGTTCTCGATGCCCTCCTGCGAGGAGTTGATCGCCTCCATCAGGGCTGCGCGTTGGGGCTCGCTCACGTTGCCTAAGGAGAGAAAGGAGCGAGGTTAGAGAGGGGAGAGAGGTATATGACGCAAAAACGCATCAGGCGTATAATTAGAGAGAAAACCGCGGACACCGCTAGTTATCTTTTGTTATTATAAACTAGCGCCTTTCCCAAGCTTTGATGTAGTATAAGCTACCGCGTCCTCACAGTCTATATGCTATTTATTTATTTAAACATCATGCACCATTACGTACAATGGCGGATTTGAAGCTTCATAGCTTCAAATCCGCCATTGACGACCTGAGTGGTTCAGTGGTCAACATGCCGGTCTGCCACGCAAGAGGTCCCGGGTTCGATTCCCGGCCGGGCAGAAATTGAAATGATGAATTTTAATTTCTGTTACGGGTCTGGGTGTTCTATGTATAATAAGTATGTATTTAAAAAAAAGAAGTATATAAGTAGTTTATCAGTTATCTAGCACTCATAACACAAGCTTTGCTTACTTTAGGGCTAGATGGCGCTGTGTGAATTTGTCCACGATTATTTATTTATTTATTTATTTATTATTTATAGCTTTCTCTACCAATCAACCGGAGAGTTGATAGTATGAAAAATTGCAGGGATCAGGGTGGTATATCAGTCACAAACAAGTGTCCCCCATTTTAAGGGTACTGTTGCATGCATCATGACCACGGGCCAGCCGTCCCGTGGTCATGACGCATGCATCGAAATATCGGGCCACTCGTCAACAAAGGTATGCGGTAGGAAACCCGGAGCATACCATTAAAAGGTCCCCCTACCAAGCCAGCTGACCACACTCACCCTTCTCCAGGCGTTCGATGAGCAACCTTTGCTGCTGCAATTGGGTTTCCAGAAGAGCCTGCGCGCGCCGGGACATCTCCACCACCTGGGGATACCACCACATTGTTAAATATAACATTCGTCATCATGTCACATAACATGGTCACATGCTAAGATAAGTTACTATAATAAGACAAATTACTATGAATCATATTATGATAGAGCTCGTCTAGTCTAAAATGCCGCGCCCCACTACTTAGTTAGTTGATTTCGATGAGTGAGTGCAAATATTAATAACGACACTTCATCTGTGTGGGAGCGTCGACTGCTCCAATCGAACGACGCGTGCAACGTGAACGAGTCTCACCGGCAACTGAATGACCAATTACAACGGCATTTGTATATGTATTGCGTCCATATTTTAAACTTGCTTGCGTTAATGCGATAGTGGGGCGCGTCATTTTAGATTAGACGAGCTCTACGCTAACGTGGCCTATTTAGACGACCCCCAAGGAACAAATTTTTAAAAAGCTCGCCTTTTAATAATTAAGCTAAACAATACTACTTTAAATAGTATTGTATTTCTGCCGGTTAGATAGGTCTCCAGTGCTCCATGGGGTGGGGATTTGGGGAACCGTGGCTTTGGCAGTGGAGGGACATTTGCCTTTTTGCTGCCAGAGCAACGTGTTATGGAGGTGGGCAACGCATTGGCGATACTATTGGTGTTGCTAATGTCTATAGGCAGTGGTGACCACTTTTCATCAGATGGCCCACTT
The DNA here is from genome assembly GCA_905147135.1 of Blastobasis lacticolella. NCBI lineage: Eukaryota > Metazoa > Arthropoda > Insecta > Lepidoptera > Blastobasidae > Blastobasis > Blastobasis lacticolella. The sequence goes on from LR990068.1 coordinate 6,154,538, forward strand.
GCCTGTTTGCCTACCGTATGACATAAAAAAAAAGAGCGCGTTCGATGCTATTGTTAATGTTAGTTTGCCTGTCATTGGATTTACATTTAAGTGTTAAAGATCTTTCATGTACTATTTCAATGTAACAAAGAGTGTAAATATGTTGGCAAATAAAATAAATAAATAATGCTTGAGTGTGAAAGGGATAGGAAGCGAACGCAAGCGTACGCGGGGTTGCGAGCGGTTTCAAAAATTGAGCCCCCGGGGATATAAAAAGCGTTTCATAATATGATTTATATTAATTTATCACAAACTAATCTGCAGCGTCGCTATTGTTGACATCGACAGTTTTCTTTCAAAATGGCGTCACTTAGTTCCAGTTATTGGCCACCGGATCCGATGAGTTTGTGGCACTCTTTACCGCCTTTGTACTATATTGTCTTACTGTTACTATGTTCTACTGTCTTTGTATGTACAATAAAGAGTAATAAATAAATAAATAAATGTCTCCTTTTTAGACCCCCTGATCGTAGATCGTATATGTGTAGACATAGACATAGACGTATTTTTATTTGGTCCAATTACACATTAAAACACTCTAAACTAACAGAATAAGTACATAATAAGGAACCAGGGCGATGCGTCATCGGACCAAATTGGATCAGCCTCAGCGTAATGCTATGAATCTGTCCACAATACCTTGTTATCCCGATGCGGCATGAATCGTAATATGAAACTCTAATGTGGCCTTTTTACAGCCCCAGATCGTAAATCGTATGTGTGTGTGTATACGTGTATCTGTCCCCATACCTTGTTATCCCACTGCGGCACGAATCGTATTATAAAACGCTAATGTAGCCTTTTTAGACCCCCAGATCGTAGATCGTATGTGTGTATGTCTATATATGACATGTGTGTGTGTGGGTTTACAATACCTTGTTATCCCTCTGGGGCACCTGGGCCTGTCCGGTGGGTGTAGCCGCCTGGGGCGCGGGCCCGTCCTTGCGCGGCTCCTGCCCGTTGGCAGCCAGCGGCTCCTTGGCCAGGGCTGTCTCCTTGGCCTGATGGACAATGGATAGGTTAAATATACGGGTAAAATAGTAGTTTATGCAACTCGCATATAAAAGGGGGTATTAAAACGGGAGTGTCTGTTTATCATAGCCTCGTATGATAAATAGTTTGACAGGAGTGTTTAAATTCCTAATGATATGCAGTTGCATACACTGTTTTATCTATTCATATTTTAATGATTTAGATTTATTTATTTCTCTCTTAAAGATCTTACATAATTATAATATTCTTATTAGATTACATCAGTTCAATAAAAGAGATCGTCGAGTCATATGCATAGAATTATTACATAGATAATTGCTTTCATACCAGAAAGCAAATAATTAATAAATTAAAATAATATAATAATTAATGTCAATACAGAAAACGAATACATAAAATTACACTAAGGTAAACTGATACAAAGCATGTCAAATTTCCAAAATAATAGTACCAGTAAGGTAGGTAGGTAACTTATTCAAATAGTCAAATAAAATAGAAGAAAAAATTAAATGTCCCTTATTAAATACAAAAAATACAAAAATGTCAATAAATGGAAATAAAACTCATATTGAAAAATCATAGATACGAAAAACATGTAATAATCTGAGAGTCAGTTCTGTACCTACGCGTCGAGGACATCAAGCGGCGGGAAATTCACTTCACTACTTTCATATTTTTATATTTAATTACTTCAAACAAGAAAAAAACAATCAAAAACACAACGGCTTACCTTAGCAGCGGCCGCCATCTTGGTGTTGTGCGTAGCGCGCACATTCTCTCTATTGATGAGCACCTTGTTGTGCGAGCCGTGCGGCGCGGTGGGGGCCGGCGCGGGGGGGTGCGCGGAGGGGGGGTCCTGCTTGCTTTGCTGGGGGGAGGGATGTTTTTTTTTTTTATTAGAATAATAATAAAACTCTCGTCGAAGACGACTAGGCAGACTGGCTAGAGTTAGAAACTTAGTTCTCAAATGAAAAAACATTTTTCATAACAAGCTTTTTGCGCGATATAGTACCTACTCATCAAGACCATTCCAAAGAGCCCACAATGGGGTGATCTTATTGCGTTCATTAGTTCCTAAGACCTTCTTCCGACTCCATCATCAGACCAGCTCCATGGTACCATATCAATGTATTGTCATTCAAGTTACTTAGGTATAACAAATTTCAGCTCAATCGGATACCAACAAATGGTTTGCAAATTATGACGAACAACTTACATGCGAGCAGTGAAAGTTAAATAAAAGCTTGTAAAAAAGGACCAGTCTGCCTTACATTTGTTATCGTTACGTGAGTATAAAGGTTAGCCTCATCTCCTCACCTCAGGATTATGCCAGAACACCTTGATGAAACGATTATTGAGCACAGCTTCCGTACTCTTGTACGCCACGCTGGCTTCGGCTGGCGTCGCGAACGTTATCAGGGCACCTTCCGGGTCATCTTTGAAGCACACCTGGGGATGGAGGGATGGTGTTAGGTTCACGTATGAATAAAAATAAATTTGCCGAACGAACGTTTAGGTTACTGGGCTCCTTTTCTGCACCTGGACTCTTGTTGCCTAACGTAGGTTTAGGTTATTGGGCTCCCTTTTCTGCGCACCTGGACTATTATTGCCTAATGTAGGTTTAGGTTATTGGGCGCCTTTTTCTACGCCTGGACTCTAATGCCCAACATACTAGGTTTAAGTTACCGACGCTCGTAGGTCGAAGCAGGTTAATATAGGAATGTAGGGGGTCTCAAAAGTTGGTGTCATTTTAAAAATGAAGGAAGGGTACTAATATAATTTTTTTTTCTTGATATCTGCTTGGGTCCTCCCCTCTTGAGATTTAATCATGACACAACATTTTGGTTAAATGTGGCCCGTTGCTTTTTTGGCAGGACTTGACGACATTTTGAATCATGTCGGAGGCCACCGACGCTCCGGCTGCATGTATCATAATTAGCTCGTAAATAAAAAAGGTCTAATGACGATGCCCACTGACCTGTATATTGACGATTTTGCCGAACTTGGAGAAGTGGTTGTTCAGGTGCGTGATGTCGTTGAGTCCGCGCGGCACCTTCTTCACTTCTAGGGCACATTGACCGCCCATAGACGCGCCTATGCGGTTCGCACCTGGGGAGTGGATAGGTGGGTCAGGATTGGGTGTTGAATGGTGTAAAAGTAACACATATTTGGTTGTCTCCGATGAAATTAGAGTTTTGCCAACAATAAAGGCATTTATTTGCGACACAGGTAGGCATACAAGATACTACAACGTTTGTGAGTATCTTAGTGTTAACCCCGATTGCGGGCATTCGAATATTATAATTGTACAAATAAAATCATAATAACTAATAATTATTAAATTATAATAACTAACGGTTTAAAAGGTTGTTCATTCATATCATAAAAACTCTCTTTCCGGTAAATTTTTAATTTCATTAGTAAGTTATTTGTACGACGAAAATAACAGAAACGTGGTTAAGTCCGGCAGAGTAGAATAGTACTAATCCCTTACACTCCTGAGTGTCGTATAAGGCGACTAATGTTTTCGAGGCATAACATCTAGCAAGTCTCCTCAGACTGGAAAATGGGCAGCAGCGTTTTCCATAACTCTGCGATGCTTTCTAGAGATAAGCAGTGCTACTTTTGTAACATAACGTGTATGTTTTATCTTGTGCACAATAAACTGTTAAATAGTAAGACAGACATACCGATCCGGTTGTAGTCGAAGCTCTTCTTGATAGGGTTGGGGTGTCGCGGCGGCGGCAGAGACATCGGCGGCCCGGGCGGCTCGTGGCGGACTCTGGACGGACAGACGAATTACCAATTATTAATAAGAAAACTCATTTGGATATAATGGACATGCGTATCTCTATTATGGACATACACACGAGTAGCTAGTGACCGTAAAGGCATACGTACGGTCTGACGTGGATGGATCAGCAGGAAGGGAAAGATCAAACGAAAGATGGATTGATTGTGTGATGAGGGATATCCAAATAAATGGGCATACGTATAGGTGGTCGTACTTGCAAGATCTTGGTACTGTATGTGGGCATGCGTTTGAAATTTTGGATACGTATTATAACGGGGTCTTTAGTCGATTCACACCGCGAGCGGTTCGGACCGCGGTGCGAATCGCCCAAGAGCTCTTTCTGAATGGGTCCTTTCGCACCGCGGTGCAAATCGCCCAAGCACTTTTTGGAATGGGTCGATTCGGACCGCAATGGAGAACAAAACAGTTCTCTTTTGGGATAGGTGAATTCGGACAGAGAAGATATGTAGTTTTATTGCACGTCACTATAGTACAACCAGGCACAAAATAACAGGAAACACTAAATAATTTATAAGTTACATTAAGTAATAAGCCCACTACCTAAATTTTTCATCCAATATAAAATTATTGTTTACAAGTATTTTAATTTGTTGATTTTAAAAATTTTACGCCTGTGATTTTCAATGATTACCTAGTTATAAGTATATAATAAGCTGTGATTTAAAACCATTACCATGTTACACCAAACAAGATAAACATCTGTTGAGCAAAAATGATACCAATTATAATATACACTTGTTATAGGTAAGTGCTAAAACAAGTGTGTATTATTTCGGAATCATTTTTGCCCAACAGATGTTTATTTTGTTGGAGAAAGACAGTTAGTACTCAATTTGTGATTATGCCACGTTTAAAATCTATGTTAAAACAAAATTTAAGTATCTATTATATTGCATTTTCACTAACCACTTTTCTACTCATCTGTACAAATAAATAATTGAAATTGATACGAGTCCAAATCGGACCTACGAAAAGAACATTGGTGGTATGAATCGACCCATTCCAAAAGATACCTTGGGCCATTCGCACCGCTCCAACCACGCGGTGCGAATGGCCCCATTCAGAAACAGTCTTTGGTCGATTCGCACCGCGGTCCGAACCGGTCGCGGTGCGAAACGACTAAAGACCCTTATAACGTATTTGTGTATAAAGCACACCTACATATAGGTATCACGATGGACATATCTGGTAGAATTGGGAATGCGTTTGGATTTTTGCATACATATTTGGATCTAGGCATGCCCTATTACGTTCCACAAGGCTACAGGCATACCATGCTAGGTATAACGTTGGTCATACGGACAGTCCGATATACCTGGTTCTGGGTACTGTCCTTGGGCATGCGTTTGGAATTTTGGCTACACGTTACTACATATTTGGCTACAGGCATGCCACACTAGGGTATACTGTGTACTGTATACTGTAGGGTACCTGGGAATGGGGATGAGCTCCCTGGGGTGCGGTGGCGGCGCGCCGTACGCCGGGAACGCGTTGCCGCACCAAATGTCCGGCGTTAGCGGGTTGTATTCTGTTTGGGAGCGAAAAAAAACACATTATAATCCATATAGAGGTTAAATAAATCAATTACTCATAACACTATAGGTACATTCAAATATTAAAAATTATACAGTGGCATTAAAAATGATACAGTGACATTAAAAATGAAACAGTGACATTATAACCGTAATGTATCGCTACCCGTGGCATGGGAGGACGTGCAAAGGAGTCACACTCAGCGTATGCCATGGCTGGAGCTATGGCGCTGGTTTTCAGTGCGCCCTACAGTAAAGCACGGACGAAATGTCGGTAGCCAAGCGGTTGAGGGTCCAACTCGTAAGCGAGAGGCACCGGCCTCGAATCCCGCTGCGACCATGTACCGATGACTCTTTTCTGAGTTATGTACATTAGTTGAAGTCTAATCGATGCTTTTACGGCGAGGGAAAACATCGTGATGAAACCTGCACATTCAGGCGACTGAATTTGTAACCATAATCCAATCTGGTCAGGCTCCCCTGGTAGCAGGGCCACGGAGGTCAGATGGTAGTCGCTCCACTGTAATTACCTGATATGCCAAATCCTGGATCATGATCAAGGCGGACACCGGGCCCTCGCTCTCGAGAGCACAACCGGGACATTAACGCCAAGATGATGAGAGGTTGGCAGACACTAGAGGAGTGGCGATTGGTACACCAACAGAAGTTATACTCTTAAATATATCGAATTTGTTTTTATACTATATATAGATTCGTCATTGAAACTCCGCTTTAGTAACCAGTAGTGGTACCGCCTATCTCCGATTGGACGCCGCCATTTTGATGCAATTGAGTTTAAACCAATCGCAGCAAGACAACCCTGGCTCTGGCTTGCTGCGATTGGTCTACACTCAATTGCATCAAGATGGCGGCGTACTATCGGAGATCGGCGGTACGGCTACTGCTCTTAGGACGTTCACAGGTTTCTCGAAAGGACCCTGTAGATATGTGTGTGTGTCTATATGTATGTGTGTATCTGCGTACCGGGCACGGGCGGCGGCAGCGTCAGCACCCTCGTCAGCGCGGCGTCTTCCAGCACCACGGGGTCGACGCCATGGTCCCATTGGCAGAGGTCGCCTCGCATGCAGTAGCCCTTCTCTGCAATTGGTGAGGAAAACAATGCGTTTTTAATTACCACTAAAGTCGCAGATGAAATGCATTGGGAGAGGAAAACAATATTTTTTTTAATTACTCGGTGGTGAAATTCAAAATTAAAAGTGTAAATAAAATGCCAGTTTAAAAAACCTATGGGGTGGACATTTGGATTTTTACAATCATTTACACATTGATAAAACATTCCACAATAAAAATGAAATAATATCATTTGAATGTTTAAAATACACCTTTTTTAATAATCCCCTTGAGTTTTATTTATTTAACTATTTATTGTATACAATAAAATAAAAAGGACACAATACAATTATAAACGACACAACAGGCACTACTTATTTTTAAAAAGAGATTTCTTCCAGCAGGCCTACAGAAGCGAGATGTCATCAAAGAAACGTAGATCCGACGATTATTTTGTGGTAATTTGTTTACATTATTGACATTGTATTTTATCCCCGAGTTTATCAATTATTGAGAAAGGTAGGGCATAGCGGGGTATCCTGTTCAAATCGGAGCCGCCCGACTGGGGAAGTACCTCCACCTTACAGAATACCGCAGCCAAACAATACTATTTTAAATAGTATTGTGTTCCTATCAAAGATAGATTAGTCGAGGAGATGTATGGGTTTCTTGCTACCACACACTTCTTGGATGCTAATTTTAAATTGATATTAAATGATAATGCTGAGATCCGAATACTATGATTGATTGATTGATTAGGAGTACCACGCGACTAGGCGTCTGTGTCTGTACTGACTCAAATGGATCTATATTAATTACAATAAGATGTTACTAAGATAAAATTATGGGCGGGCATAATCCGCGCTGTACTTTGTACACTAGTGCTCCATGAGGTGAGGATTTGGGAACCTTGGCTTGGGCAGTGGAGGGCTTTGCCTTATGGGTGCCAGAGCAACTTTTTACAAGCCGATGCCCCTAGTGTTACTGTCTATAAGCAGCAGTGACCACTTTCCATCAGGTGGCTCGTTTGCCTGGTTGCCTACCATATAACGTACAAAAAAAAACACTAAGGTGGCAATATGCAATAATTTCCCATCTTATATAATTGGTAAGTATCCAAGTTCAAACAAACACAATTTTAATTATTTTTTATACCACTAAGGTGGCAAAAAAGCTTACGGCCCGCCTGATGGTAAGCAGTCACCGCAGCCTATGGACGTCAACTGCACAATTGAAGTACTATGATTGAGCAGTATGGCACTTGACTCTTGGTATTGAGTGAAAGCTAACTCTTACCTGACTCTGAATCAAGACAAATATATCGATTCATCATCATCATCATCATTAGTCAAAGGTTGCCTGGTTGAAATCGCTTGCTAGATAAGGCTTTTCTCTATTTTTTAATGTAATTATTCTTGAGCGAGCATTAAAGAATTTATCTATCTATCATCATGACATTTATACGTCAACTCTAATGGACACTAAAAGCTGCCATAATAAAAATAAAGTTTACCGAATTCTGGATCATAATTGTAAAGATCGCAAGTCGCTTTAAAAATGTCACTGTTCTAGTGGCAGCATGCTTGCAAAACCGATAACCAAGGTCACGCAACGCTCGCTGCGTCCGTGAACTGGATGGGTGACCACTTCGTACTTTGAAGCTGGTCGATTGATTGATTAATCAACACACCTGACGAACTTAAGTTCGTCAGGTGTCTCCTAATAACATTGTCTTGGCAAGGTTGACCAAGGTCTCCCGCTGGGGACTCCACTGGTTAAACGGTTTCTCAAGCCGTTTATATATTATTATTTAAAAATGTACACCCGAAATTCAACTTTAAACCAGCACACAAAATGTTCAAAATAGCAACTCACCGTCAAAGTCTCGACAGCGTCGCTTGAACGCGTCCGAGATCTCGTGTCTGTCCTTGTGCGGCGACAGGGATCGTTCCCTGGACCTGTCGTGGGACCTGTATGGGATGGAATGAATGAATAAATGAAATATGCTCGAACAATTGACTTAAAATCGTAAACAAAGAACTGTACTGTAATAGACTCTGAGGGGCAAGTGCAAGAAAATATATCCCTGGATCCCTGGGATCCCTGTGAATCGACAGACCCGCAGGCCTTTGGAAAGCAACCTCTCTTTTAATGCTAGACTAAGAATTTACAGTATTTTAGTTTTTAAATCTTGATGCGCAAGGCGCGAGCATTACCGAGGATAAAAAAAAATTGCGAGCATAGCTAAAAAATTTTTCCATTCTCAAATCCCAAATTCTGTTTCAAAAGAGTTGGGATGAACATGATAAATGCAACACAAACCAATAAATGAGCGAGCGCCGCGAGCTTGGAAGTTTTGAATATTGGCTCTTAAAATTCAGATTAATCGGGTTGAACGATTAAAACAATAAGCGAGCGAAGCAAGCTCGAAATTTCTCAATGTATCACTCGAAAGAGCTGGAGTGAATATGACGAACGCAACATAAACCAATGATACCTGTGCAGTCAGGTCGGTTTGGGATTTTTGGTATACGGGCTCTTAAAATCAGGATTGATTACGTAGCGCGTGTAAAAAAAATTAGCAAGTGCAGCGAGTTGGGAATTTATTGGTATATTACCCATATTGGCTCTTAAAATTCAGATTGGCCACGCTATATAAAATAATGAGCGAGCGCAGCGAGCTAGAAATTCTCAAAATTTGACTCAGAAGAGTTGGGGTGAAAATTATAAATACAGCATATACCAATGAAATAACGGAATAAACTCTCTTAAAATCCGCTGCCCCCAAAATCTCCGCCCAAACTCTCCCCAACCCATACATACCTGTCCCGGTCCCTTGACCGCGACATGCGCTCCCGATCCCGCGACATCCTGTCCCGCTCCATCTCGCGCGGGACCCGCAGTCTGTCTCTTTCGCGCTCGTGGTCGCGCTCGCGGACCGGCACTGGCGATCTTGATCTGGGGAGGGAGGGGGAACTATTTAGACCATTTCAACAGTTTCATCTAGAAAATTATGACAGTTTTGTGTATGATCACAGAACGTACAGAGGGACAGAGGAGCTTCATGTATGTATGTAAGTAAAATCTGTCCAGACTGACTTGTCTTATTTGGTTGTGGAAATTATATATTAAAACTAGCTGACCCGGCAAACGTTGTTTTGCCATATAAATAATTTCCTGGATTGTATGTATTTTTGTATGTTGTATCATAAAAAAATAGAAATAAAAAATTTTGTCTAAAAAATAAAATAAAAAATTTAGGGGTGGACTACCCCTAACATTTAGGGGGATGAAAAATAGAAGTTGGCCGATTCTCATAGATACCGGATAAGCACAAAAAATTTCATCAAAATCGGTCAAGCCGTTTCGGAGGAGTATGGCAACGAAAACTGTGACACGAGAATTTTATATATTAGATAGATAATTTGCTGTGTTATTCGTTATAATTCACATTCTATGTGTTTTTTTATATAATTCAAGACATCTATACACAGTATATGTAGCGTGATTGATATGGCAAGTCGTGATTTTGGGTATTGTTCGTTCACCAAATAAGACAAGTCAGTCTGGACACTCTGGACAGATAATATGTGTATGATCGATCTCTTATATCTTACCCCCGTATTAAAAAACGTAGCGCAACTTTACAGATTATTCTGTGTCAAATTCAGTTGTCCACTGAGATAGCCAATAGCATTCAGTCGCCTGAATGTGTATGTATGTATGTATATATGGGTGACAGACACCCACTCACCTGGAGCGGTCGAGACCAATGGCGGGCGCGGGCGGGCTACGGTTGCGGTAGCGGCCGCGCGGCGATGGCGAACGGGACATGCGGCGGCGGATCTCACTGGGGAGGGCAGACAGACAGATATTAATAATTGAGGTATACACGTAGAGAACATCTGGAGCCTCAAATAAACACACGTTATTAAGTATACAAGTAAAGAGCAGGGTGCCTGCGCCGATCCACCAGTCGGCAGGTACTTTCGACCTAGACACGATTCCGATTTTAATGAAATTTTGGGAGTTTCAAAGCCTGGACAGCTTGGGAGCCTTACCTGGACATAATTCCGATTTTAATGAAATTTCTGAAGTTTGTTCAGAAATTACACACCGCACATTATTCTATTACCGAAATAATGTGCGGTGTGTAATTTAAGTTTTCGTTCTTGAGCAGCCGAGCATACTCCTAAAGTAAGGCGCCTAAGTTTTACCTACCGACCGGGTTACAGCGCTAGCTGAAAACCTTAGGCTAGGCTAGTAACCTTAGGTCGTCAAGGTTTAGTGCAATCGGGCATAAAACCCTGTCTGGACTAACTTCGAGTGCATTATAGAAAAACAACAGTCTCGCCTCTCGTGCTCGCCCGTCTGGGGCTGTCTGTGTGCGTGTGTGCGTGTGTGCGTGTGTGCGTGTGTGCGTGTGTGCGTGCGTGCGTGCTTGCGTGTGTGTATGCCCCTTACTGCCCACTTACCCTCGATCATCCCTCCTCTCGTGTTCATCCCGTGGTAGTCTCCGGGCGCGAGCTCGTCGCTCCCATGAACGCGAACGCCTTCGCCGACGGTCGCCGCCATCACGAATCTGTATTAGGAGGGAGAGAAGAGAAGTTAGGTGGGTAGAGTGGCAGAGGAGAAAGTTTGGCTAATGGCGACAAGGTCTAGCCTTTCAGAAAGTGTGTTTTATTTAGTAGTTTCCCTAGTGTTGTCCTTTGACAGAAATACATTTTCTGAAATGCGAAAGGCACAGGACCGGCCTTTGTGGAGATCTCTGGGGGAGGCCAGGCCTATGCCCAGCAGTGGGCGCCTTTCGGCCGATATGATGAGGCTTTTTCTATACTAATAAGGATTTTTAAATGAAATTTTAAAGATTAGTTTGTTATCGTCAATAGATGGCGCAATTCAGTGCATATTTAATGACTGAATATTTTTATTTTTTCTTTAATCGGACAGGGTTTAAAGTGGTGATGATCGTTTAGCTACTTGGGCTCAATTTACGAGTTGACTTGAGTGATATCTCCTCCTCTGATAAGGACAAAGTTAACATAAGAGTTCAGTACAGCGCCTATTTACAAGGAGATTAAACGGTTTTTTTTAACTGTCAGATTGCTGCAAAATTGACAACAACACAATATAATCAAATACTGAAAAGGCCAACCATACTGGATAACAGAGTTTGTAGGTTATGTTCAATGGGACAAGGCCTGGCATGACATGAATTCTTTCATCACATCAGCTCAGTCACTAGACTGATTGCATAATAATTACAAATTAAAAACCACTAATTAAATTCATATCCTCATAGCATAGTGCGACTTACCATGTCTGGCCTGCGATCCCTCCTCCTAGGCGGCTGGTCCACGGGTTCCTCTAATAACTCTGTCAGGGGTAGCACCTGAAACAGACAAGTTCAGTGAGTAAACTTCTATTCTAGTTGTCGGTCGTGTATTTGTGTGTCATACTAGCTTTTGCCCGCAACTTCATCCGCATCAAATTCGGTTACAACGTTCCAGGTGTCCTATTTTTGAAATCGTTCGCATCCACACGAGCGCTCGCCTTCTAATGCGAGTGAAAGAGATAAGTAGCGCACGCGAGCGCTCGCGCAAATGGGAGCGGTTTCAAAAATAGGCCCCCAAACCTGGTATAATCCGTCCGAGTCAGACGGGCGGATAGACATGAACTCGCGTGCGCACAGTAGACATATTATGTCATGTCAAGGCGACTATGCTATGACTAAAGATTGCTAGGCTAAAGTGACAGTGGGCAAGGCACATAGCTCGAAGAACAAATGGCCGATGGAGCAGTAAAATTCTAGAGTGGCGTACCGGAAGATGCAGCGGCCTCCCACGAGGTAGACCGCCGACTTGGTAAAGATCGCACTCACCAGCTGTATGCGGAAGGCACGGGACATGCCGCCGTGGAGATCTCTGGGGGAGGTCTATGCCCAGCAGTGGGCGTCTTCTGGCAGATATAAGGTTTTTACGGGGTCGGGAACGCCGTCTTTCGGCTGATATGATGATGACAATGACTCAAATAATAATACAACTGTCAACACATTGTAATTCACAATAACGCCTTGTCCTAAATGTCAACATATGTTATGTCACGCCTAGGCGACTACCCCGTACTCACCTTAGATAGATAGATGTATCCGGGCCGTTTCCGCATTACTTTACTAGCCAGGCATTTGACCGCCACTTCACCTGGTGGTAAGTGACGATGCGGTCTATGATGGAGCATGCCTGTCTAGGAACAGCCTATTCACTCTAGCCTTGAAGGCATCCAGATTATATTGATCAGGAAACACACTCGCAGGCAACGCGTTCCACTCCTTAGCCGTACGCATTATTAAGGCGTGTCCAAACATAGAGCGGCACGTGCGCGGCAGCAACACGCGGCATGTCCAGGAAACAATTCTGCCGCGCTCTGGTTAGGACTATTGGCGAATGTTTGCGCGGCAATATTGCGCGGCACTTGCGAGACACGCCGCGCATTTGAATTCAGTCTGAACCAAGACTACAATGAAGGCGGTCAGTATTTTAGAAGAGTGTCCTTGGAAGAGTTTGAACAGTTACATAGCCCACAACTATGAGCCATATATTTCAAACAATCTAATTGATGTTTCATTGTCCTATTTTGAGAAGCGCAAACACATCCAGACAGGATTACAGACGAACGATAACTGCCTGTGCAAACACAACGCGGCAGCCGAGCACACTTGCCGCTCAACGCAACGTTCGCGCGCGCCTGTTGTCCAAACAAAGCGCAGCACGCCGCGCGCGGCTGCCGCGCACGCTTGCGCCGCTTTGGACACACCTTAAAAGTCGAGCCAAAGCGGCTCTACTCTGCGTATCATCGTATCTGCGTATAATCTTTATTCTGCGTGGATATGGTGTATTATAGTACTCACCTTAACGAGTGTCTGTTCCATGGGCGGCGCCCGGGCCTGCTGCGGCGGCGGCGCGGGCTTCGCCCTCACCACCACCCGGTGCCGGCCGGGGGGGGAGCGCAGCCGCGGGGGCGCCGGCACCGTGCCGGGGGCTGGGGGAACGGATTTATTTTTATTGGCATGTATGTTGATGTAAGGTTGTGTGGAAGAGATCACTCTACTGATAAGACCACCCTTTGTACTGCTTATTATTATGTATTTCATCCCATGTATGTATCTAGTGTGCAAATAAAGAGATTTTGTATTGTATTAACACATAAAATACACTCGGCGGATTTATAGTTAAGGCTTTATCTTCCAGTCAACCAGGATTCGAAATAGGGCGCAGGAAATGTAGTAAACTAGGAAGTTTTACGGTAGGATCAGAAGCTTGGACCGTTGAAAAATGCCGATTAATGTCACTAAGATGCACGGAAGGCATCTCAATCATTCAATCAATGTGGTGTGTGGTGCCGCCACCTCAAAGAATAGCACCACCCCATCTCTTCCCGTGGGTGTCGTAAGAGGCGACTAAGGGACAAATCCGAAAGGTGGGCAGCAGCATCTTTCTGGGTAGATTTACATCAACTGCACTGCGATCTCTGACCCGCCTGCCAAGCGTGGAGATTATGGCAATGACCTCCCCTTTCGTGGGAGAGGCCCTACGTCCTGCAGTGGACTGTTATGGGCTGTGATGATGACACGCTCATGAATGACAGAAAGTGTAAAAAATATAAATTTTACGTAAATTAAAATTAAAATGCTCAGGCGCCGCGGCACCACCACCATAAGGTTTTTCCGAATATTATTTTAAATCCTACCCTAATTAACAAATGTGTCCCACATACCACTATTTTCTATTTTTAATTTACTATTTTAATGTTTTAAAGAATCGGTAAAATGTAGAATTGGTCAAATGCAGAATCGGGCAAATGACGACGTTTTTAGTCTACATTTGACTATGTAGACTAAACGACGTCACCATCTTCACAGCCCATAACAGTCCACTATAGGACTTAGGTCTAATAAGAGGGAGGTTATTGCCATAATCTCCACGCTTGGCAGGCGGGTTGGAGATCGCAATGTTGTAAATGTAAAGCTGCGTACGAATTAGAGCGGCTCAGCCCGAGGCATGCTCGCCGCGCGCAGCGAGATGCTCACCGCGCGCGGCGAGGCTGCTCAGTTGCGCATTTGTTTGTGCGTTGAGGCAACGTGCTCGCGGTGAGCCACAAATGCGCCGCACAAATAATATGTTGATGTTGCTTTTATCATTATTGATGGGATTGTTAAAATAATTTTAGATTTTTCGATGCCATAACGCTTTTTTCTGCTTACCATGTTGTTTAGTATATAAGTTTTCCAAATTATTCATTTTTTATTTATTTTATTTTATTTATTTCATTTATTTTATTTATTTCATTTATTTTATTTATTTATTTTATTTCATTTATTTTATTCATTTTATTTTATTTATTTTATTTTATTTCATTTATTTCATTTTATTTATTTTATTTCATTTTATGTATTTTATTTTATTTATATTATTTTATTTATTGATTTATTAGGAAGACCAACAGTTTAATTGACATGAAAATATTAAAGATGTCAAGTGTCAATAAACAATACGCGCGCATTCGTAGTCACGTCCAAACATCGCGAGGCACGCACGCCGAGGCACCTTTGAGCATGGACAGAAAAACCGACAATCGGCGGCTCGCGGTGAGCTGCGCGTGAGCCACGTACGAATTTGAGCAAATGGGCGAGCCGTGCGTGCCTCAACCTGAGGCTGCCTCTAATTCGTACGCACCTTAACAATGGAAAACGCTGCTGCCCATTTTCCAGCGTAAGGAGACTCCAGAACTTTTGCCTCGAAAACATTTGTCGCCTCATACGACACCCACGAGTTTTAGGGATTAGTGTTATTCTACAGGCGGGCAGAGGCCCGCCACCACACTGCCGTACCACCGCGGGAATAAGTTATCGTCCCACTTGAAAAACTTGCAGCCAACAAATTTTACTGAATAAAACTCCTAAAAAAAATAAGTTGTATAAAAAGCTATAAAATTCTTTTTTTATTTTTCAGAACCAGTGTACTCTGTTCACATCAATAGCGCTCGCGTCACTAGCCGTACTTTTACCTGCCTAAACCTAAATTCAATAAAACATATTGCTATCAGACGGACGTTTTAGCGCCTCTTAGGCCCATTGTCCGTCTCGCCGGATCCATTATCACGTACGGCGTCCGAGATCTGTCATCCGTTCTTTTAGCGCCTCGCGTGGACAAACGTTCATATACATATATAGACCGCTTCTTCGGTCCGGTTTTTTCTCGGATGACGGATCCGACGAGACGGACGTCGTGGACAAACGGTCCTACTACTGCCATTCCGCTTTCCTAATTGGCAGATATGATTCTTCGCTCTTCGTGATGCCAGTCTAACACCTATCAATTACGGGTATTTTAAATGGCCTACGAGTCGACGTCGGTAATTATATTGTCTACTTTTCTCAAGTAACACCAAGCACCAATTCCCCAAGTAATTATATTGGCCCCTACTTTTCTCAAGTAACACAAAGCACCAACTCCCCTAATGAGTAATTATATTGGCTCCTACTTTTCTCAAGTAACACCAAGCACCAGCTCCCCTATTGGCTCCTACTTTTCTCAAGTAACACCAAGCACCAATTCCCCAAGTAATTATATTAGCTCCTACTTTTCTCAAGTAACACCAAGCACCAATTCCCCAAGTAATTATATTAGCTCCTACTTTTCTCAAGTAACACCAAACACCAGCTCCCCTATTAGCTCCTACTTCTCTCAAGTAACACCAAGCACCAATTCCCCAAGTAATTATATTAGCTCCTACTTTTCTCAAGTAACACCAATCACCAGCTCCCCTATTAGCTCCTACTTCTCTCAAGTAACACCAAGCACCAATTCCCCAAGTAATTATATTGGCCCCTACTTTTCTCAAGTAACACAAAGCACCAACTCCCCTACTGAGTAATTATATTGGCTCCTACTTTTCTCAAGTAACACCAAGCACCAATTCCCCAAGTAATTATATTAGCTCCTACTTTTCTCAAGTAACACCAAACACCAGCTCCCCTATTAGCTCCTACTTCTCTCAAGTAACACCAAGCACCAATTCCCCAAGTAATTATATTGGCCCCTACTTTTCTCAAGTAACACAAAGCACCAACTCCCCTACTGAGTAATTATATTGGCTCCTACTTTTCTCAAGTAACACCAAGCACCAATTCCCCAAGTAATTAGATTGGCCCCTACTTTTCTGAAATAACACAAAGCACCAACTCCCCTACTGAGTAATTATATTGCCTCCTACTTTCTTAAGTAACACCAAGCACCAACAAACAACGAATATGGGGGCTGACATATTATTATAATGTTTTAAACTATTACGGACATTATCACACATTTCAAAGGTATGGTCCGGGTTTTTCTACCGCGCACCTTTGTTTTCGAGTAGCCCGATATTACGACGCAGTTCCATGCATCATGGTCACGAGACGACTCGCGGAAGTACGCGGTAAGAAATCCGGAAAATACCTTTAAAATGTGTGACATATTCGTGCTCCCCACTTGGCGCCACTGTCGAGTAAAGTCTTGTCACTGGCAAAATAACGCCGTTCTATTGGCTGAAACCCAACTGTCAACTTTGAGCATCTGATTCTGACCAAAGATATTGGACAAAAAGCATAGATGGAGCCTCGACATATACATGTCGTATGACACTGAGTCATTGACTCAATGTCATACAAAGAGCTAGTACATTCAGATGACCAGGAGGGCTATTAGCTATCTTAGTGGACAACTGAATTTGTCATATAATAATCCTTTCACTACTCTAATTTGGTTATAAACCAGTGGCCAACGTAAACGAAGTAGTGTAGAATAATCTAATGTCAAATTCAGTTGGCAACTGAGTTAGACAATAGCAGGTCACCAAATTTGAAAATAGCAGTGGTTATGGAGGGGTATTTGATAACTTATAGCCGTCCCGTTTGGACACGTTATATGTACCATTGAAAACAGAAACAAAATATATTTTGTGACTTCAGCTATGACTCCTGAGGCTGCTTGTATGCCTCTATGTCAAATGTCTTACGATTCTGACCAATAAGCGCGACGTATTTTGCCAGACCTCACGCTACAGTAACGTCATCTAGCGGACCCTCGATTCGCGTTAGCCCCCATTGGTAAACTAAGCCACAACTAACCATGTATCTCAGTATCGTTCTCCATTTTCACTTTGACATCAGCCGCCGCGACTTGTACCGACCAAGAGTGTGCACTATGGACGCCCGCAGCGCCATCTAGGGACCACAAATAGGATGAGGCCCACGACTGGTAAGCCGGGTCTCCTGGGACACTGTTTTACGTTTTCTAACACCAAACGTCTAACAAAATATGGACGTGGCCTAACGGTTTTGTTAGCGAAAACAAGCAAACATGTTATCCAAGGCGGACCGAATATATCTCCGGGTGTTGTGACTTCTTTTTTTTATGTTATACGGCAGACAAACGGGCAAGCATGCCACCTGATGAGAATTGATCACCGCCGCCTATGGACATCAGCAACACCAGGGGCGCTACCAATGCGTTGACTGCCTCTAAAGAGAACTCTAATATACCTCATGAACGATCCCATGTCATAGTCCAAACAAAACACGCAAGACGGGCTTTACTTAAGCTTCTTACCTACAGCGCGTTATAGTATTCGCCCTTGTCAAGTCTATTGACCGTGTACCAATTTTCAGCATTATTCCTACCCCGGCAAAGTCGATAATGGCTTGGCATGTTTTACCTAAGTATAAAAAGCAAGTCCACTAACCGTATATGTCGATAATGGCTTGGCCTGTTCCACCTAAGTTTGGCAGTGACGGGATAAGGTAGCCGCCAATGCTGGCAGGCGAAGATGCAGAAGGTGGAAAAGGGTAATTACCCATCTGGCCCGCTGTTGTATCCAGAGGACCAAGGGTCCGACGGTTGATCGTCGGGTCGGATCTAGCGCGATGCAGGACGGCCAGCGCCATCTATTTGCGGATGCTTGCCAACCTTGTGTTCGTGTACGCGTAATGTGAGTATCGTCGAATTTCCCTGTTGGAGCGATAGACGTCGCTGCGATGTAGGACGGTCAGCGCCATCTATGTGCGGATGCTTGCCAACCTTGTGTTCGTGTACGCGTAATGTAAGTATCGTCGAGGTTCCCTGTTGGAGCGATAGATGTCGCTACACCAATTACACAATCCAAGACATAAATAATAGTATTTCTAACCGTGTATATCAGTCTCGGTCTCCAGTTTGATATCATTCGCTGGTGGCTCCGGGGGCGGGGTGGGGGGCCGCGCGGCCGCCGCCGCCGCCGCGGCCGCCAGATACTCCTGCGACTCTAGCGACTTGAACAGCATGTCCACGAACGGCTTCGTCTCTGTTGGAAAAAGGGGGAGGGGGGGATTGTTATAGTGGGACATATTGTAACAAAGTTGGGATTATATGAAGGGCGGGAACGGTACCGGCGATCTCCAATTGCATGATACCACCCCTTTGGAATGACATCACAACATGCATTTCGGATATTCTGTGACGCCATTCCGGAAAGTGGTATCATGAGATTGATGCGGGTCTACCTTATAGACAGTGAGGGCGCCGTAGGTTATCCCACGTAATGGAGTACAAGGAAAATTCTACTTCGTATCAATAGTAGACTTTTAGATGACCCACAAAACATTAGTCTGACCATGCACAACTTGGCACAATTTTTTTTTATTTACCGTAACTTCGACTTTGACTTACATATCCTCTTGAGTGGATTCTATAGGTAAATAAAAATGGTCCGCCTTACATCCTCTTGGCAGTTTCGCTTTTTGCCACATAAGCAGCGCCTGTTGTGTCTTTTGTTCTCTTATATTTCTCAGTATATCATTATTGTGTACAATAAACAGTTAAATAAAATAAAATAAAGTCACTTTTCTTGTCGTTTTTTTCTTATTTCACCAACGCAAGAGGATAGGTAAATATATGGTATGAGGATATGTTCGGGAAACTAAAAAATGTTTTGCCAGGTCGTGGAAAGGCAGACAAACGTCTGACCAGCACGCACAATCTAATAGATCGACCTGGACTATTACAGCGTTCTATTCGTCGCACAGCGCCATCTACCGTACACGTAACGTAACAAATGTCCCATTACTGCCCGCTAAAGTGCGTGCTATCACCCCAACCACCCACCTTGTTGCAGAAACACGTCCAGCTGATCCAGCATCCCATCGCGCAGCTCCTCCAGTGGCTTGTCCTTCTTGACGAGGGCGTACACGTACTTCGCTAGCGCTGCCGGGTCTGCATCGCATCTGGAGGGAATAAAGGAAAAGGTTAATGAGAACTTAACCTAATAATTAATAGGATATTATTATTATAATCTTTCCGAGTGACACAGATAGTCCATCATCTTGGCGTTAATGTCCCGGTTGTGCTCTCGCGCACTAGGGCCATAGGCGAAGGAAGAGGGGGGCCGGGTGGGCCGTGCCCACCCCAGAATGGTCTGGTGCCCAACCCAGGATGGGGTGCTCACTGGCTGTACATTGGCGATTGACTCGGCTTCATCGGCCACCTCAGGCCCCCCTGGAAAATAGCCCTAGATACGCCAATGACTAGGGCCCGGGGTCCGCCTTGACCATGAGTGCACCTCGAGTGTCACAGATAGTAAAACGTCATTTGTTTTTCAGGACGTCCCACATATCAGCTACCATGTTCTTGTATTCAGGACACGGTCAAAATGATAATGAATAAAAGTAATAATCTAATAATTTTATGAAAAATACAAGGTCCCGAATTTTTTTAAATAAGCATTAACTCGACTTATACTTCGTTCTACTACGTTCGTTTCTGCACTACCATCGCTAAGATGATTATTATAATATTAATTATAATAATCATCTTAGCGTTAATGTCCCAGTTGTGCTCTCGCGCACGAGGGCCCGGGGTCCGCCGTGACCATGATCCAGGATTTGGCAGGTCAGGTAATTATAGTGGAGCGACTGCTATCTGACCTCCATGACCTTGCTACCAGGGGAACCTGACCAGATTGGATCATGGTTACACATCCAGTCGCCTGAATGTGCAGGTTTTTCCTCACCGTAAGAGCATAGGTTAGTATTCCTATCCCCGTAATTGCATCACAACAATTTTTTACTTTCAATTGTACAAAATATAAAATCAAATAATTTTTTAATAAACCATAATTGTCCCATATTTTTGTCCTATAATCCTGTAATTTTAGAACACATGTCCTGTAAAATGAGCACACATGTGACCTTATTCACATGATACTTTATGGACTAGAAACGTAACAGGAGACCGTGGGATAGTAGATTGTTAGAGCTGTAGAGTTTCAGATTGAATGCGACCTAGGTGTAAATACTTATTACTAGCTTTGGTGTCATAGTAGAAGTTCTTTGTTATCACGTGCACATGCTAATGGTACCCCTAGGTATTATGAATTTGAAGTAACCCCATATAATTGCTAAGAAACAGAGTCTTTAGCGTTACGAATTCCAGAAATGGACAACTTTCGTAGGTACCGTAGCACGGGCGTTACGTACGTAGCTAGGTTTTGGTTTTGGCCCCCCCAAAAGAATTATGATTAAAGGTTAATGTTTAAAGAATTTTGATTCGTTTGTGCGACGGCGAAGACGAAGATACAAACCTCAGAGAGGTTTACCAATGTGTTCCGTGAAAAAATAAAATGCTCTTGTGAATAAATAAAATATATAAATAAGTACGTAGTTATAAAAGTAACCAACCCCCCTTTGCTACGCCTATGGTACCTAGGTATAGCTTGTTTGAAAAATATATATAAAACAATGTAATAGAGAATCACAGTCTACTCATCGATAATGATTTGCCTCGTCCATTAAAATATAATCACTTAATGTGGTTTAGGTCAAATCATTATAATCGAAACCACAGCTAGTGCAACTTAATTGCTAACTTTCCAGTACTGACAAAGCTACATCCCATTTCTTGTTACACAACTTTGTAGACACTGTCGTTCATGTTCATCTTCATGGTCATATTATTTATTTGGTAATATAAATGACATGTCAATATTTAATTATATAAAATACGTACAGTAGCACATAATTATTACATTGGTTCTAATATCTATAACACTAAATAGTCGAGCAATATGTCAAAATAGACCTTGGATTGGGCAGAAGATACAATAATAACAGAAGACCTATTAAGCTTCAGATTGGTATGATATGGACGGTATGGCCGCTCTTTATTGGTATCAGGTGGTAGGACTCTGTCAAGCCTGAGGAGTCTGCCTGGGTGAGTACCACCGCCTTATCTATTTATGCCGCTAAGCAACAATACAAAGCAATAGTGTTCCAGTTTGAAGGATAAAGTAGCCAGTTAAATTACAGCCATGAGGCATTTCATCTTAGTCCTCACAGTGACAACACACCTGCGGTTCTGTATTTTTGTTACCTACAACCTAAATGTAGGAATTGTAGATGTCATGAGCGACAGTTGCCACTTACAATTAGGTGTCTGTCAGCTCGTTTGTCACTGAGCAGCATAAAAAAAAAAAACAACAGTCAACAGATTGCAAACATGCCCTGATAACAAAAAGATACGCCTCATTTATACGTAGGTACAATATTTTATACACATAGTAACACAACGTCAATCAACGTGTTTACTCACACTATCTCTCATGACAAGCGCAATACAGAAACCCACAATCAGAAATACAATGAACTAAATACCCTTAACATTACAATATCAAACAGATAATGAAATTGATTATGAAATTGTAAGTTGCATGAACGTGAATGTGAGATTTAATGTTTCCTAAATAGATAAAAATGTGTATGTGTAATCCTTTATTATGTAAGAAGACACACAATGCTTGTAGCAATTGTTGTAAATTTCTTCTTCTGCTTTTCAAATTATGGTTTTCACAATTATTTCACCAACGTCAACGTTACTGATAACACAATTTATTGGCGGTTGATAAGATTTTTTTATTAATAATTTCCGAGGCTCTTTAAACAAACAATATGAATAATAAAATTATCAGTAAAATCCAACTAGTGCTCTGCATACGGCTAGAACTGGAATAGTGTTTTATGTGTTCTGATGGAAAATGTCAAGTGATCACCACTGATCCATTAGCAACACCAAGGGTATCGCCAATGCATTGCCTACTCCTAAGACCTCAAGATACGTTGCTCTGACAGCAAAACTGCAAATTGCCCAAACCCCCACCACATGGTGCATAGGAGGCAACTCACTGGCAAATAATAATGTTGTTTCACTGCTCTACTCTGTTAGCTGTTGGTACTTCCCCAATTGGGCGGCTCCAATTCGAACATGTTACCCTGCTGTGCCCTCCATAAATTGGCATAGTAAATTGAAAGATGAGGAATTTTATATGACAATTACAGGAACACAATACTATTTATAATAATGTTGTATTGCTGTATTACTCTGTGAGGTGTAGTTACTTGCCCAGTTGGGTGGCTCCAATTCGAATGGGTTATCCCACTATGACCTCTAAAGAACAGGAATTTTATATGACAATTCTAGCCAAAAGCAAAGCATGTTAAGGTGCATTTCGATCACTCTCAATGGGGTACAGATTATGGGGATAATGAGAAAAAAATAAGAAAAAAATGGGAAAAAAGAAAAAAAATATGAAAAAGAAAACAAACTAAGTCTCCCATGAAACTTATTATTAATATTATAATACCTAAATAGACAGTCAGTTCGAAGAACTGATATGTCTGTATCTCACTATCTTCAGCCTATTTGACATTCTCAATTAATTCATGTAGTTTTTCTTTAAAAATTCATCCAATCGATTTTTAAAAGCATTGATACTCAGTACTGATACAACTTGCTCAGGTAACTTGTTCAAAGTTTCACAACTCTGTTGCTCGTAATAGAAGTCAAGTTTACGTTGCATTGCAGCAGGATATTGCAACCACATCTCAAGTTGTCTACTAAAATAGAAATACCTAACAGTGGTATACACACAGGAAAATGCATAAAAAAATAATATACCTATGTCCATTCAAGCTATAAATACTAATCACAGTGGAGGTTTGCAGATAATAATAGATTATTTTATTTTAGAAAGACTTGGGGGAAGAAATGTCATATTGTAGAAACGTAATCCTAATTCAATAAATACTTTTTTCATTTTCATTTTCAGGAAAGTTGTATGAAGATTGTTATCATGAAAAAAGAGCAGATACACACCACCTGATGGAAAGCAAGTACGTTGCCTATACATGTAACTATTCATGTAAGAAGGCAGGCACAGGCAGTGAATGTAGGTGCGTTGTCACTGTCTTGACGTAATTTCAAGATTCAAAGTTGAAAACTAGTTCATAGTGACTGAGACCACTAAAGTAAGTAAAATATACAATCCTTGACGAGTATTCAACATTGACAAATACCGGAATACCACACGAGTGATACTTCAAGGGCTGTTAGTGAACAATTCACATAGCGAACATGCTAGGGATTAGAAATACTAACAACATCTCACTTGCCTCCTAGTAGACCTATGTATGCCTTTTTTTAGGAGTAATAATAGGGACATTCTGCACTCAATCCTAAGAAATAGTGTATGACTCTTAATGACCAGTTTTAAATCCATTCTAAAACATAATTCAGACCTGCCTGCCTACGCACACCTCATACATGTCATATGGAGTATGCACACAGCCACATTATTTCAAAACCCGAATCTGTATGACGATGACTCAATCACTTTATAATGTCCGTTGGCATTAAAATGTAGTCTCTAACTAAGTAGAACGGAATATATTTTACGCTTGTACATATGTTAGTAAAATAGAGTGAAGAAAACAAAGATTGTTCTGATACAAAGATAAGATTCTGTGTTACTCATGACATATTTTTAGAACAGTCACTTCAATGTGTTATGTGTAGGAGGGATGTGTTGTGTAGGTAAACAAACCGAAATAATCTATGTGGGAGACAACTAAATATGTTACGTTACGTCATATTTACCAAACCTAGTAGTCTCCCAGGTTTAGTATAAATTGCATAGTGAAATACAGAGCCCTGTTACTAATGATAGCTTGCATGTTACACATTAAGAGGCTGACATGTCATTAAACCATAACCAAACCAACCAACCAAAACCAAACCAAAATTTATTTAATAGTAAAATATGCTACCCTTTCATGAAATTTGGTAGGTAGCATTTATTTAGATGAAACTCACTCACAGATAGAGAAATTGACCTTTATATTTTATGTATATAAACACTCAACAAAATGAGATAGTGAAGACTCACATCCTGAAACAAGTGTCATAATTACATAAAGCAGCACAATTAATTATATTGGTGGAACAATGTGGTCTCTGGCTACCCGTAAAGGAAAAAGGAGTGAGGTTAGGTAGTACAGATGTTATTAGTGCACCATTCATTTGTAGAAGTACTGTTATGATTGTGAAACTTATTTGCTTGATAGAAATTTACAGTTCTTGAGTAATATAGACTACTTAACACAGAGAGGAAAACATTCCCCGGAGAAAAAATTTAATTCGATGAACCTAGGTTACATCAAGAGAAACGGCTGAGGTTATAAAATATACTGAATATTCTGGTAATGGATATTACCTGATTTTGGTGGCCGATATAACATAAGACTTTTATTAATTATGGACGCTATAGTGATTCCCCCCTAAAATCCTAGTTATGATAGTATTCATAAACGAAAACCAAGATACTACATTTGTAAAGAAATATTAAAATTAAAATCTTACCACAAATACTATTGTGGAATATTTGCAACGTAATTTGCAAATTTTGACACACGACATGTAGAGGAAATTACGGCCAAGATTTAATAAAACGGAGTTGTTTATTACGACATAGTAACCTGACACCAATAGGAAAAATATGCGTCTCAGCACCGTGTACCACCGATAAAATGCGTGATTCACGCGTAGAAAGCCAAATTGGTGAAATTTATTCATGAAATGGCAATAGCCATTGTAAATAATTGCAATAAAATATGGCTTCATAGTACTCACAGGGGCTCCAATATGGTCGTCAACCAAGCTTTGAACGCATCAGGGTTGTCGATTATCATCTTAGATGATTTGTAAACGCCTCAATAACAACAATCCATTAACAATCCACTCGGTAATAAATCCAAAAAATGACTATTTTACAACGACGACAAAAATTGGAAGAAACGTAAAGAAAATTCCGTCACACGCGTGTCACCACTTTTTCTAATTTCTTTTTTTATTGGTGTTGCTACGTTGGAATTCAAAATTTCCACAACATTAAAATGTTGCCATTGTCAAAAAAGTTTTTAAAGTGTAGGTTTTGTTTGGCGGCGTATCTAACTAGATGGCGTTGTTCACTAGCGAGTGGTTGTAAATGGTCTACAACTTGTGTTACTTTAAGCTCTAATTACTGCATTCTTCTCTTGTCCTATCTTGCTCTCTTAAACAGTCGGCACAACATGTATTATATCTCTCTTAAAAAGGCACGTCCGCGTTTCATCATCACAGCCCATAAAAGTCCACTGCAGGACTTAGGGCCTCTCCCACAAAAAGGGAGGTTATTGCCATAATATCCACGCTTGGCAGGCGGGTTGGAGATCGCAGTGTTATAATATAACAATGGAAAATGCTGCTGCCCATTTTCCAGTCAACGCTTAGATCTTTTGCCTCGAAAACATTAGTCGCCTTGTACGACACCCACGAGTGTAAGGTGTTGGTGCTATTCTACTCTGCCGGACACCACACGGCCGCGTTTAATTAAAGTAAATAGAAAAAATTTGCATTTAAGTAGCATTTACATAAACGATCCAGGGTCGTCAAAAACACGTTTATCCTAAGGAAATCCGAGCAACAGATCGGTAAAATACATGCCACCGAGTCATACCCCGAGTGTCTCTTTGTCCAATATCGGATCACAGGGATCGTACCGCCGCTCTTCGGCAGTACGCCGCCATCTTTATCCGCTGCGAGTGGTTCCTACTTAATGGGAAATTTTCAGAGAGCTAATGAAAAAAAAAAATAGTCTAAATAATCATTTATAATAGATGCATGGCGTTGATTAGACACGATTCTCAAAATTAAACGAAAACGAGGCCGTTAGATGTATAAAAATGAGATAGTGAAGAAGTCTTTCTTCTCAGGACAGGTACTAAAACAAAGTAAATTTTCACGAAACACCTTTCCGAGTAACTTCGGATGCCAATTTCAATACTTGCAGGATCTAGCGAGGCACGCCAAACTACACCCCTTTAATTTGAAGTCTGAAAATCCCCCGTTGAATACGTCGTACTATTGGAGATAGGCGATAAAGACGCGGGTCCTTGTGATCTGCGCATGAAACCCCAAAGCTAATACCGGAAATAGTACCAACCACACTTGGTGGTGGTTGCTTGAAGGAACACAGTCCAACGAAATATTTCCACTGCTATCAGCGACCCTCCAGTATAGCGACAGACGACGAATCCTTCCAACAACTCTGGGACAGAACATAGGCAGCTATCGCATCGCACGGTCGGCGAGGACGGTACCTACTGGAGATGTCTAGGGGCGGAACCAGCCTTGACAAGGAGAACCTGGTGGTAGAACGACACAATCCAGAGAGATACTAAAGTAAATAGAGCCCTTTTTTAAAGCGGTAAGTGTCCAGATCCCGAATATAACGCTGCATAGTACAGGGATACCAAACGGTTAAAAAGAGCGTTAGACGGAGCTAGACGAGACGACTTGCGTTAATTGTACGATAAGTTCGAACCATCTGGTTGAGGGGCAGAAATAAGTTTATAACTCCCCACAATCGAAGGTCAAAGCAGCAAAGAACATCGCTACCACCTGGTACCATCTCTTTAAGTGGGGATATACAAATGACACTTCTCCGTGCGACTGTGGCATATCTCCGCAAACTATGGAACACCTCGTTTCATGCTCGGCGTGCCATAAAACTTGTACCATGGAGGACTTGTTCGAGGCCAGTTCAAACGCTGTATCCGTCGCCGAATACTGGGCGAATAAAGTATAAGTGAGAGTTTAGTCCATCGACTCGATAAGAAGAAGACCACCTGGTGACCGGGCTGTCTGCTCGTTTGTGACTGTGTAGCGTAAAGAAAAAACATTTACAAGTGTCGTTGTGTAAATGTGTAACCCTCACCTCACGGTAACCTGTAATGCAACGATTGCGTGGTAAAGGAGAGATGCGCTCCTATTTCCACGAGCTGCTGACTGAATAAGCAGCATAAAGAGGTGCCACCGGACCTCCCTCCGAAACAAGGACTTATTATGTAAGTACTTAGCACCGATCACGCTTGTGGAAGTCGAGACGGCTCTTTGCCGCTTGAACAATCGAAAAATCGAAAAGCGGGGTCTGAAAGAGCCAGATGGAGATGCAAACATCATCTTTCTTTAGCACTCTTACCAAGCTTTTTAAGATACATTTAATAATAAGTGTTTAAATCTGACTTTGGATTTATTAAAATCCATCCTACCTATTACGAAGTCCATCGGACAGTAATACAAAGCGACGACTCTCGCTAAAAGACAGATATTATGGACAGCTTAGTTCTTCATCACATTGACAATGCATGATCTGGATCCCCAAAAACACAATATCGTGCTCCCAATCACAAAATAAATAAAAAACAAAGCGTGAGACACACGAGATCAATAATTGTGCGTTTGTTTCCTTATCTATCCATGAAGACACATGAAGGTCACGACACGAGAGAGCAGTTTCAGTTGGCGTCAGATAACTGTCGTGTCGTCAATAATCACGTTGTTCTATTGGTAGATACCTATCACGTACCGACCTAGAAAATCAACTACGGACAGGAAATAACATAAACCGCATTACTTTTCTTTCTTTCTAATGTAGTACCTACCTAACTTACTTAGGTACTACTGCGCTGGCTCAGCAACCCTAGAGGATTTCAGCCTCCGATACCAAATGACACCACGCATGCCGATCCTAAACGGTTTCCTTCCATCTCGGACTCTGAAGTTCGGACATATCCTTCAGCACTTCATCCAGACAGCACCTACCTACCTACAATAGGACCACTATAAGTTGGCATTGACTGACAGTGGTAAAACTTTAAATGTGTGGATTTAGCAATATGGATCTATCCACCTACTTAGTATTTTGATCCAGCTACAGACCTCATCGGACGATAGATGGAATGATGAGAGACCTATTAATCATCAACACACAAACTTGCACAAAATCAAAGCTGCTTTACATTTTCATCATCATCTTCACGTAGCAGGCAGGCGAGCCGCTTTAGTTCAACCTTTATAATGCATACAGCTAAGAAATGGAACGCTTTGCCGATCACGAGTGTAATCCCTGATCATTATAATTTTAATCTAGACGCCCTCAAGGCCAGAGTGAATAGACGGTTCCTGAATGTATTTACTGCTGTTGCTGTACAAACTGTGGGGCCGTGGGGACCGGAAGGTAAAAAAAAGCTTTTCGACTTATTGAAGTGAAAATAATTCGCTCCACCGGCGACCACAAGGCTGGCTCATAGGGGGAATGCCATAAGGGCACTCGCCCCAGTGAAAGCGATATTGGGGACACCGTGTCGATATAAGTTTTCGATTAGGCTTTCGTTTTCATTATTTTACTTTAATTCTTATGATTTATGTTTTTTGTTGGATCTTGTGGACACTTACCTCTACCTATGTATAAAAATTACTGTGAATCTCGAAAATTCCATTGCACACAAGTAGGTATATTCTATAGTCAAGTAGTAGTAATAATCTCGCTCGCTCCGAAAATAATGGATTATGGAATTTATGATATAGCACTGCCATAAAACTTTTTTTGTTTATTACATAGCCAGACCTTTGACCGCTGTCACACTCTGGTGGTAAGTGACTACGTAAGTGACGATGTGGTCAAATAACTTAAGTTACTGTATTAACTATAGCACAGGAGCTTCTTCTCCTATTTTGGTCACCAGATTTCTGATATAACCACATACAAATACTGTTATGAGCTTATATGTATAGCCGTAAGAATATCCTGTATAAGTATTTACAAAAATAAATACATATCATTATTATTATTATATTATTATTTCATCAGGGTGACTATCTGTCTACTTGTTTGTGACTGCGCATGAGTGTGTAACTCTTGTATGAAATAAATAAGTTCTCAAGTGAAAAAAAATTTGTGTACAATCTTTTATCGCGCGGTGTAGAACTCATCAGGACCATTCCAAAGAGCCGAAACACTACGAGGTTATTTTGTCGCGTTCATTAGTTTTTATGACCACTTTCCTTCTCCATCTTATACTGTATTGTAAAAACATCTAGCTAATTTACGCTTATTGCACATTCCTAAATTCAGTAACTGTATTCAGAAATAAAAAGCGTGAGAGCAAATCAAAGTGGTGTATTACTCATGAAATAAGGCCCATTTTTGTATCTCGGATTTTTGACAAGCGGAGCGACACGTGATTTAATATAAGTGATACAAAAATGGACCTTATTCCATGAGCAATATATTCCACTTTGATTTGCTCTCACGCTTTTTGTTTCTGAATCCAGTCTCTGAATTTTTTTAATCTACTCAGTGACAAACAAGCAGACAGCCCGCCTGAAGCTGAGTGTAAGTTTTGCTTCGATTTTACTTTACTATCGCGTTTGCGTTTACGTCAAAATTAGTATGAAGAAAAAAACTTTATTTACGTACCACTAGACGGCGTTATACATTTTTTCATACAAATTTTTACGTAAACTAGAGATGAAACGGATATCCGGTTACTATCTGGTATCCGGCATATCCGGCCTTGATTTACTATCCGGCCGAATACTGGATAGTGCGTTAATATCCGGATGTATACCGGATAGCATAAAATGAAAAGTAGGTAAGTAAATAAAAGTGATTTTGTACATCGGAAAAAAGTAATCGAAACAATGATAATATTAATCAAAGCACTGATGATATGACTGTTGGTACCTGTTGTTTATTTAGTAAGATAGCAAAAAATTAAATTTGCAAAGTTAATCTAAAGTAAATTATTATAAATTGTATTAAACTACGAATAGCTCCTACATTTAAAGGTAACAAGCGCTTTCGTTTGTCTTGACCTTATGAGAATCTTTTACTGCACTCTGGTCCACGATGCTGTGGGCTAATGTGTAAGGCATTTCGAATCTACGGAACCGTCGTACCTATATCGAAGAAATTGTTCAGATCAAAGTTAAAATTAATCACATTGTACGAAGACTTGTAAACACTGACTTGTTCAGAGACTATGTTCTGCCGAATTTCCGGCTATCCGGCCAGTGAGATGGCCGGATATCCGGTATCCGGCCAAACAACTATCCGTTTCATCTCTAGTAGTAACCCATAAACATCTACAAATCATACATTTGTCACTGTAAGGACTGAAATGCCTCATGCTTGTAATTTCGCTGGCCACCTTATCCTTCAAACCGGAATACAACAATGCAGGCGTTGTTGCTTGGCGGCAGAAATAGATAAGGCGACAGTACTCACCCAGGCGGACTCCTCAGGCTTGGCAAAGCCTGAGAAGGCCTATCAACCACAACAACTATAAAGGTAACTCGTGCGTTGTCACTGAAAATAAAGTAAACATTACTTTGATGCGTCGTCCAAAAACACCTAACCCACGTGCGGGACGCGACCGTCGCCGCGTGGCAAGGCTAGTCTAAATAAAGAATCGCCACTATCACATTTAGCATAACTTTCCGTAGTGCCCGTGTGCGCAGCGTGAGTACATGCGTGTTTACATAACCCGAATAAATTAAAACACATGCGCCATTGATATATTTAATATACTAGATAATTAAACAGTTAATTTAGCAGCGTGATCATGATTACGGCATTGAATGGAATGAATACGGAATAGGTATGTCGATCTCTTTGGTGCCGTCTATTCGGGCAGGAACAGTCGCACGTCAAAATAGGCGGGAAGACGTTCCTTGTTCGGTTGTTTTTTTTTTATTCTTTTTTTTTATTACTTGCCTGTGATTAGTGATGTGATGTGCCGTTTTTGATGTTAACAATTGCGTTCTTCGTTGGAATTATTTTTATTTGTTACATTCTCAAGTTTATTTCTAAGAAAAGAAATCCAGAACAGGAGCGTTCTTCAAGTAAGATTATTTTTCGTATAATTTTATTTTTTAGAAGTTTAAAATAGATGTTTTTGTGCATTTCATCAGATCATAAACGACGTGTTTACCACATTAAGTTCTATGACACCTACCTACGGGTACCTACTCATTTATTATTATGCAAAAACGTAAGGTCAAGGCATGCAGCGTTGAATATACTTACCTAAAGGCGCAGTAGGTAATCCACGACGTTTCCTACAAAGTAAAAATCAGCATTATCATAATTTGGCATCTTTCCTTATTTACATCTGATTCTTTTTATATCTACTTACAAGCTTCCGCTACTTCTTTGGAAAGTCAGGAACAAGGTCATTTTAAGAAAAGTGAATAGACAAGTATGAAATAAGGATAATAGTGGAACCAACTAGGATGATCAGCCCAATCGGGTTAGCTTAGAAAAGGCAATTGCGCTGATGGACCATCTGCACCGAATATAGATACAAAATAACGTAACCACCAGGCAGATTGGCTGTCGGTGCCTTTGCCACTAAGTAATAGCTAGAAAAACCCACTACTTAGTTGCTATAAGCCAGCAAAAAACCTTTACAAAAAAAAGTACCTACCTAGAGTACGTCCCATTTAACAGTAGCTTGAAAAAAAAATCGGAAACCAATTGTTACACTGTGACGGCAATATTATTATTATTATTTAACCACTGTTGACCGTGTGGTGTCTGGCAGAGTAGAATAATACCAACCCCTTACACTCGTGGGTGTCGTACAAGGCGACTGATGTTTTCGAGGCAAAAGATCTAGAGTCTCCGTAGACTGCTGGAAAATGGGCAGCAGTTCCATTGTTACATTTATAACACTGCGACCCCCAACCCGCCTGCTAAGCGTGAAGATTATGGCAATAAACTCCCCTTTCGTCGGAGAGGCCTTTAGTCCTGTAGTGGACTGTTATGGGCTGTGATGATGATGATGATGAACCGCTGATGGTGAATAAGTTAGCATTAACAGTAGGACTCATAAAAGAGCGTCGGTGGCCTATTGGTTAATTGGTCCGACACGTAAACAAGGTACACTTCGATTTCCAGTGTCGCGATGTAGGTACTTACCAATTTCTGTTAAATTTTCCGCCATAATGTAGGCGTAACGTTACCTTATTACCTAGTTGAACACTAGCCGATGCTCCTACAGTGAGGGAAAACATCGCGATGAAACCTGTACATTCAGGCGACTGAATGTGTAACCATGATCCAATCTCGTCAGATTCCCCTGCATGTTAACAAGGTCACGAGCGAAGGTCAGATGGCAGTCGGTCCACTGTAATTACCTGATCTGCCAATTCCTTGATCATGGTAAAGCGTATCCCGGGCCCTCGCGTGAGAAGGCATAACCAGGGTATTAATGGAAAGATGACTATTTTATCTAAGCGCCTGGTCGATATTACTAAAGAATGAAGGGTGGCCTCTAGAGGTATCTATCTAGTAGGTAAACTGTACTTGAATCAACGGATTAGTGTCATCATCCACCGAGGCAATGTGACCAGCCTCTTGGGTACACTACTGGGGACCATCTTTTTCTAAGTCATCATCATCTTAGCGTTAATGTCACGGTTGAGCTCTCGCGCACGAGGGCCCTCTGGGCCCGAGGATTTGGCAGATCAGGTAATTACAGTGGAGCGACTACCATCTGACCTCCATGACCCTGCTACCAGGGAAACCTGACCAAATTGGATCATGATTACAAATTCAGTCGCCTGAATGTGCAGGTTTCATCACGATTGTTTCCCTCACAGTTTTTTCTAAGTATATGTCAGCAGTCAGTTTCAGTTAGTTAGGTTTGAAGAGTACATACTTACCTACTTGTAACTTTCCCTAGAATTAGCCCCGCTTGCACTTAATTCCTAAACACATTTAAGAATGGGTTTAACGTTTTTTGTACGAAATTTTTTGTTTATGAATCAGCTTAAGAATCTGGTGCAAACCGCATTTAACATTAAGTGTTGGACATTGAGACTATAAATATTATTTTAATCGTAGAGTGCATAAACGAGATTAAAGTACAAAGTTGTAAAGTTCATGTAATAAGATAGCGCTGGGTGGGAAACGATAGATAAGTGATTAGGGGCCCATTTCACTGAAGTCATTTTGTCGTATAAAAATGTAATAAAGTATTATAATCTTCATCATCGAACGCGGTCCGGCTCTGCCTGGCATTGTTGAGCACGGTCCGTCGTGGTTGGCGTGGGGTGGGTTTGCTGCGGCCATAGGGCGGTCAGCGTGTCACTGTGTGTTTCCTTCCTACTTTCCTACCCCCCTCCTTTTTGACGATTGAAAGAGATATTTAATGCCCTAATCAATAAAGAAATTTTGAATTTTGAATTCATCATCATCATCATATCAGTCGAAAGACGCCCACTGCTGGGCATAAGCCTCCCCAGAGATCTCCAAGGCGGCCAGGCCTATGCCTTCCGCATCCAGCTGGTACCTGCGATCTTTGCCAGGTCGTCGGTCCACCTTGTGGAAAGCCTACCCACGCTGCGTCTTCCGGTACGTGGTCGCCACTCGAGAACTTTACAGCCCCATTGGCCATCTTTTCGTGCTATGTGGTCTGCCCACTGTCAATTTAGCCTGGCGATTCTTGGGCTATGTCGGTGACCTTGGTTAGCTTCTTGACGTTTATGTCCCGGTTGTGCTCTCGCGCACGATGGCCCGGGGTCCGCCTTGTCCATGATCCAATATTTGGCAGATCAGGTAATTACTTTAAGAGAGGTAGGATATAGCGGGGTTTCTCGTTCGAATTGGAGCCGCCCGACTGGGGAAGTACGTCCACCTTACAGAATATCGCAGCTAAATAATACTCTTTTAAATAGTATTGTGTTTCTGCCGGTGAGTAAAGTTTCCAGTGCTCCATGGGGTGGGGATTTGGGGAACCGTGGCTTTGGCCGTGGAGTGGCATTTGCCTTTTTGCTGCCAGAGCAACGTGTTATAGAGGTGGGCAACGCATTGGCGATACTCGAGGTGTTGCTAATGTCAATAGGCAGTGGTGACCACTTTCCATCAGGTGGCCCGCTTGCCTGTTTGCCTACCGTAATACATAAAAAAAAATTACAGTGGAGCGACTGCCATCTGACTTCCGTGACCCTACCAGGGGAACCTAACCAGATCATGATTACATATTCAGTCGC
Organism: Blastobasis lacticolella; assembly: GCA_905147135.1. Classification (NCBI taxonomy): domain Eukaryota; kingdom Metazoa; phylum Arthropoda; class Insecta; order Lepidoptera; family Blastobasidae; genus Blastobasis; species Blastobasis lacticolella. The sequence goes on from LR990068.1 coordinate 6,189,268, forward strand.
CTGAACGTGCCGGTTTCATCACGATATTTTCCCTCACCGTAAGAGCGTCAGTTATCATTCAACTACTAATGTACATAACTCAGAAAAGAACGATTGTGATTTCATACCAAATTATGTATACGTTATTGTGAAGAAATAAATTGATTATTTCTTCATTTATTGGTCGGATAGACTGCGGGATTCAAACCTCTCGTTTATGAGTCGGATACCCTAACCGCACGGCCACCGTCGCTCCCACTTATTAAGTAAATCATTAAGAAATCGGCGGCGGTAGTGTGGAGATTATAGCAAAGCCCTCCGCGAATGTGAAGGAGGCGCCTCGGTGCCTTACATCCTCTTGGCAGTTTCGCATTTCAGACATATTTAAGTCACTTTTCCTTTTGGTGAATATAATGTGGCTGAAAAACTAAACTGGCAAGAAGATGCCGTTTTGTGGGAATTTTTCTTGTACTCGATAACGTAGGATAACCTACGGCTCCCTCACAGTCTATTATAACCCGCGTCACGAAAGAAGAGACTTGTCAAATGGCAGTGGAGGGGATTTCGCGCAGGTAATCGTATACAGCGCAAGTCGAACCACGTGACCCGCCAAGTCTCTTCTTGTTTGACACTAGCTATACGCAGTATTGTTTTGGCCGTGTGGTGTCCGGCAGAGTAACCCCTTACGCTCATGGGTGTCGTACAAGGCGACTAATGTTTTCGAGGCAAAAGATCAAGAGTCTCCGTAGTCTGGAAAATGGGCAGCAGCATTTTCCATTGTTATATTTAAACACTGCGATCTCCAACCCGCCAGCCAAGCGTGGAGATTATGACAATTACCCCCTCTTTCGTGGGAGAGGCCCTCAGTCCTGCAGAAGACTGTTATGGGTTAACTAGAAGAGGTCGCTAGTAGCGATTAGGCCGCCTTATTCTGTGACGTGGCTGAACACCCTGACTCAAAAATAACACAAAAATAGTTTTGAGTTTAAAAACGAAACTTCGTATGAGAGTCCAACTTGTATTTTACTTACTTTATTGTTTATTTTACACAAACATGACATGATGATACAATACAATAACAGAGATGTACAAAGGCGAGCTTAACTCATTAATTGAGTTTTCTACCATCTAGTTTTATATCATCAACACCATCTATAATCGATAACAGTACAGTCGCCTGCAGAATGACCCCTAGCGGTAGATTTTTTTTTTTATGTTGTACGGTAGGCAAACTGGCAAGCGGGCCACCTGATGGAAAGTGGTCACCACTGCCTATAGACATTAGCAACACCAAGAGTATCGCCAATGCGTTGCCCACCTCTATAACACGTTGCTCTGGCAGCAAAAAGGCAAATGCCACTCCATTGCCAAAGCCACGGTTCCCCAAATCCCCACCCCATGGAGCACGTGAAACCTTACTCACCAGCAGAAACACAATACTATTTAAAAGAGTATTATTAAGCTGCGTTATTCTGTAAGGTGGAGGTACTTCCCCAGTCGGGCGGCTCCAATTCGAACGAGATACCCCGCTATGCCCTACCTCTCTTAAAAAGATACCTGCGTTATTCTATTATACCAAGGGTCCGTTGAAATAAAATTCCTTCGTCTCTGTCGCACTCGTCTCTAGCCACTGTGCATTACTTACTAACTTAGTGTACGCATCAGTGACGGCTTACGACGCGAGGATGCCAAAACCGGGCGAAGTGGAGAAGAATGAGTAGGAAAGCGGACCCTGGCAGAGCCCGGGATAAGCGCTAGGACGATGATATTGAGTGTAACGCATGACTCAATCTAGCGTACATAATGAAGTTAGACATGACATTTTTTATTTTAAACACACATCTCCAAAAAGGGTCTGGAGTTTCAACCGGCGTAAATGCATGTAAATATGTATGAATGTGGAATGAGTATGGAAGTGTAGCTTGTGACATGAGCCCTATGGGATACGGGCTTTTAAAAAAACGACAATACACCTTCCTTAATGGTCGGCAACGCATCCGCGACTCCCTGGGGGTTGCGGGTGTCCATGATCGGCGGTGATCACTTCAGATGACCCTGCTTCTTCGTTTATATCCCTCAAATGAAATAAAACATCTTGGCGCTAATGTCTCGGTTGTCAGCCTTGACAATGATCCAGGATTTGTCAGATCAGGTAATTACATTGGAACCAGGGAACCTGATCAGTTTAGATAATGGTTACACATTCAGTCGCCTGAATGTGCAGGTTTCATCACGATGTTTCCCCTCACCGTAAGAGCATCGGTTAGTATTCAACTTTGTTACATAACTCAGAAAAGAGTCATTCGTACCTCTCGCTTACGAGTCGGATACCTTAACCACTCGGCTATCGAGGCACTTTTATATCCCTCTATTAGGTATAAATAAAAATACCCATTAGCTTCACAGGTATAGCTTATGAGTAGGTACAGCCAAAGACCGTACGTGTCGCGAGTCGCGCCTCGGAATCGCCTTTCGTAAAGTACCAGACTATGTAATTAATTAAACATTGGGTCGTTACTAAGGCATGTCATTTACATTCAATAACGAATTCTTAATTAAAATTATACTACGGACGAACGTAGGTACCTTCCAGGTAGACATTGCTACCTCTACTCTATCCTACTTACGTACGATACGTTCCTTTTATTCCGCAAAGTAGAACAGCGAAATCATCATCATCTTCTTCATCATCATCCGGTGGTCTAATGGTTAAGGAGTCAGACTCGTACCCGAAGGTACCGGGTTCAAGCCTCAGTGCCGCCTTGTACCAACGACTCTTTACTGAGTTATGTACATTAGTTGAACACTTACCGATGATCTTACGGTGAGAGAAAACATTGTGAGGTTACCTGCATATTAAGGCAACTGACTGTGTAACCATGATCCAATCTAGTCTTCCCCTGTTATCAGGGTCACGCACGGAGGTCAAATGGAAGTGGGTCCGCTGTCATTACCAAATCCAAATCCTGGACGAGGTCAAGGCGGACCCCGGGCCCTCGCGCGCTATATCACAACCGAGATATACAAGAAGAGATGATTATTCTTCATCATCACAGCGCATAACAGTCTACTGCAGGACTTAGGGCCTCTCCCACGAAAGGGGACGTTATTGCCATATTCTCCACGCTTGGCAGGCGGGTTGGAGATCGCAGTGGTATAAATATAACAATGGAAAACGCTGCTGCCCATTTTCCAGTCTACGGAGACTCTTAGATCTTTTGCCTCGAAAACATTAGTCGCCTTGTACGACACCCACGTCTACCGAACATCACACGGCCAAATGTTGTACATATTGTAGTGTAGCTATGTATAAAAAGTGTGTGTTAGAAAATGAATAGTTACAATCAGTTATCTCTCCCATTGGCACGGTAATGCATTGTGTAGTATGTATAGCATAGAATAAAACAAGAGAGGTAGGGCATAGCGGGGTATCTCGTTCGAATTGGAGCCGCCCGACTGGGGAAGTACCTCCACCTTACAGAATACCGCAGCTAAACAATACTCTTTTAAATAGGATTGTGTTTCTGCCGGTGAGTAAGGTTTCCAGTGCTCCATGGGGTGGGGATTTGGGGAATCGTGGCTTTGGCAGTGGAGTGGCATTTGCCTTTTGCTGCCAGAGCAACGTGTTATAGAGGTAGGCAACGCATTAGCGATACTCTTGGTGTTGCTTATGTCTATAGGCAGTGGTGACCACTTTACATCTGGTGGCCCGCTTGCCTGTTTGCCTACCGTATGACAAAAAAAAAAGTCGCTTCCAGCCATCAGTCCCTACTATATACGCTTACATATTTTAAACTACGCAACGAATTTTAATGCGCTTTTCAACAATAGATAGAGTGATTCAAGAGGAAGGTTTGTAAGCAAGAAATAACGGTGTGTAGTGGTAAATAGTACGCGAACGAAGTCGCACCAGGTCCACTAGTGTTATATTTATATAGAGAATCCTTATGCATGTACTACCTACATATTATATTCTTTTTTTTTTCGATAATCAACAGTTTGTTTACATTTTAAATTACAATGATTAACATTAAACAAAAAAAAAGTCTTACACCAAAAGCCTTAATTCTAACTGAACTAAAGATAAAAAGCTTGACCCAGGTCCCCCGAATTTGGAATTATTCTTTATTGTATACATACTTAATTACTTAGGTACTTAGACGACCTGAGTGGTTCAGTGGTGCCAGTCAGCCACGCAAGAGGTCCCGGGTTCGATTCCCGGCTGGGCAGAAATTTAAATGATGAATTTTAATTTCTGTTACGGGTCTGGGTGTTCTATGTATAATAAGTATGTATTTAAAAAATATATAAGTAGTATATCAGTTAGCTAGCACCCATAGTACAAGCTTTGCTTAGTTTGGGGCTAGATGGCGCTGTGTGAATTTGTCCACGATTATTTATTTTATTTTTATTTTATTTAGTTAGATACATCAAACAAATATACAATCATATACTTATTACAGTGCCATTGGTGGCACCATTACTTGCGCAAATATCGTGTTAGCAATGACCTTTATGACTTTAAATTGATCTTTTGTGTGTTGGCTACGTATTCGCATGTGTGAATTCGGTACGTACTTGTATTTGTACGTCGAACTTTATTACGTGACACAAATCATGGAGGAAGTGGCACTTGTGCGTTAACTTCCGTGTTAACCTACTCGTGCTATAAAAGAGCGAGTAAACTAGGTATATAATAGATTGTACATCATCATCACAGCCCATAACAGTCCACTGCAGGACTCAGGGCCTCTCCCACAAAAAGGGAGGTTATTGCCATAATCTCCACGCTTGGCAGGCGGGTTGGAGATCGCAGTGTTGTAATATAACAATGGAAAATGCTGCTGCCCATTTTCCAGTCTACGGAGGCGCTTAGATCTTTTGCCTCGAAAACATTAGTCGCCTTGTACGACACCCACGAGTGTAAGGGGTTGGTGCTATTCTACTCTGCCGGACACCACACGGCAAGAGAAGATTGTACATATTTTTTTAAAATAACGACGATCGACCACACAAATGACACAATTAACTGGTACCAATACCCATAGATTTAGTATGAGTATGTTATATTAGAATAGAATATAATTTATTTTATTTTGCACTCTATGCATACACATGCAACTTATAAGTAACTCAAAAAAGAAACTTTTTGGAAAATAACAAAATAGAAATTAAGATCGACGAATATGATTTCTAACTACGGACTAACTAATTACTAACTAAAGTCGCATGTGTATGCTGCAGTAACGCAAACAGGTCATGGCTCAGCACAGTGTTGCTTGGGAGAGAAACACACTGGATATTCTGCCAAGACCCGCACAGAAGAAGGGTGCACGTTTAAACAACGATTCCATTAAGGTTCAACTACCCAATTATTAGTCTGGAAATTTGTGTTGTGTGTGTGTTGTATATTAATTACTGCGGCCATGTAGCAATGACTCTTTTCTGTCCTACATTAGTTGAATTCTAACTGACGGTGAGGGAAAACATTGTGATGGCACCTGCAAATTCAGGCAACTAATTTTGTTACTATGATCCAATCTGGTCAGGATCCCTGGTGGCAGGGTCACGGAGGTCAGATGGTAGTCGCTCCACTATAATTATCTGATCGCCAAATCTTGGATCATGGTCTAGGCGGACCACGGGCGCTCGTGCTCAAGAGCACAGCCGGGACATTAACGGTATTAGCGTTTTTCCGAGAAAGATCATATTGAAGTGACGTTTCGCGGAAAATGGTCACTGCCCCGCGCCTCTCATTACCTTCCCACTTACCTCTTGCCCCGCATTTAATGTATCAGTAGTGTGGTTTTGCAACTGCTTTTTAGGATGATTATTTTGAAAGCTCACGATAACGAATCTATTCGATTATCGGCTATCATTTTCATAGAACTTGGTCGTATAGAACTTAAAAGCGGACCCCGGGCCAGGCGGGAGCGAAACCGGGGTTTAACGCTAAGATGATGTTGATGATTCCCATAGAACTTGGAATCAATAGTTGCATGGTTATGCTGTATGTATTACAAAACAAACCATTTTTATTTTGAATAAATAATTTGATAACAAAAACCTACACGACTGGCAATAATTAATGTGCACAATTTAATATATAATTAATGTGCACAATTTTATATATAATTGCGTGATAGATAATTGCAAGTAATTTTAATATTCCAAATAATAATATGGTTACCAAAATTTTCATTTCGAATTATTTTATATGAATATCGATTTTCGATAGTCTTGTAGTTGTTTGTTATGCGTGGCATTTAGTAGTTCCACTCTAGAGGATTAAACCTAAATAATTCTGCTTTAGGTAATCCTCTAAGGCGATACTCATAGAGGATTTTCAAAATATAATGTCTCTATTCATAGAGTTGACAAGCCAGAACCTACGGAAACCAAACAATCGCCAGCAACGTTTTCTGTTGTGTTTTCAACACGACATCTCCAAGTTTGTCTGTGACGTAGTAACCGTTTTGCCGCCTCCGATTTGATCCTGAACTTTGATAACCTTGCATTGCATACATAGAATAGAATTGCCTGTTATTATTCAGAGTGGTGACATTGAAATCAACCTCTCGGTGTCTTTCTCGTAGATAAGCAGAATTTATTGTGATATTCAATCATCGTCATTGTACCATATGTATCCTCATGGTCAATCATGGCCAGGGGTCTGCTTTCATAAGTGTAAGACCATTTTAGAAAAAAATCATTTGTAGCTACTGCCATATGCAGGATATTAGTTTACAAAATATGTAAATTATGTATGTTTTTAAAATATTTTGTCTTATTTGTATACTTATTGATATTTGCAGTGTATTAATACTGTGAAGCTGTAAATTTACATAGGCGTAGGAAGAGGGGGGGCCGGGTGGGCCATGCCCACCCCAGAATGATCTGGTGCCCACCCCAGGATGTACCGATTTAATCAGGCTGATTCGTGTTCACAGACTGTACATTATCGATCGACTTGGCTTCATCGGCCACCTCAGGGGCCAGCCCCCTGGAAAATAGCACTAGAAACGCCAATGTAAATTTATGGTAAATTTATAAATAAATTAGGGGCACTGTTAAACAAATGGAACTGGCTAAAAGAAGGGCCTATTAGCTGCCCTTAAGCACCAATAACTCATTCTTAAACTGCAGGTTTTTTTTACTGTGCTGTACATACGATACTATGGCAGAGCTGATCTAGGAGACACCTATAAGACAGTGGACACAAATCCTAGTAGTAAATAAGATAAAGTTGCTTCCGGTTGCGCGGCGAGCCGACCTTAGTCGGACGTCCGTCCAAGTCCCCCAACCGAAAAGCGGCTTTATTTTACACTACTTAAGGATTGATATCAACTGCAATATGCCTCCTAAATCTGCTCTGCTGCAGTGTCGTCTGAATATCCTCTTCCACTCTTCCCCCTCCACTTCACCAGGTCTACAGCATCCTCACATCACATACATAGATTAATCGCAATCCATCGCTTCTTATCTGGCCCCCGTGCGACCTCTTTCCTGAGACCAGCTGGTTTAGGCAACTATTCCCCACGTATTCCCGGGGCTTACGGAACACGTGACCAAACCAGCGCATTTTCGAACCCGGTGCGACTTCGTTCGCATACACCTACTTTACTCCTACCTGCTGTTCTACAGATACACAGATCCACAGACACGTACGTTCAACTTATAACACTCCGATTTTTCGCCGGGGGTTAAAAACATTAATTTGTTTCTCGATGGAAATGGATCCCGTACCAGCGGATATAAAATTGCCGGATCTATTTCCAACACAACCTGATCCCAGGATCCCTGGATATTAATTTACATCTTTGGCGACCCATTTCTTGTTCTTTTTTAACAAGCTTGTGGCATTTAACTTGCACCGTTCGTATGTAATTTGTGCGTCAAAATTTAAAAACCATTTTCAACTATTTGTTGGTACGTGATCGTGATCGTGATCTAAAATTTGGCACAGGCGTAGCCAAGTTTTGGTTTTGGGGGGGTTCAAGATCAAAACATATAAATATCGATCCGTACCGTAATTTTCCCAATTTTGGCTCAATTGACTCGGGGTGAACATGATACCTAAATATACGAAAAACCAATGACTGAGTGTCCTTAGTAGCTCGGCTCGGACTTTTTGGTATACCTACATATTGACTCTTTAAATCCGAAATAACAACGCGGCGCGATTGGTGTGAATAATAAAGAAATGAACGAGCGCAGCGAGCTCGAATTTTTCAATTTTTTATTGAAAAGAGCTGGAGCAAGCTTATTAAAGAAAACTAATGAATTAGCGAGCGTAGCGAGTTTGGAAATTATGGTATTTTAGCTGTAAAAATTTGGATTGATCACTCGGGGCGCAGGCGGTGTGAAATGATTTCGGGGGGAGTTTGAACCCCCTGAACCCCCCCCCCCCCCCCCCTCCCTCCTCGCTTCGCCTATGAAATTTGGTATACCCATGTAACTTGGATGATAATGTATTGATATGGTACTATTGGTAATATGGTGCTGGTGTGATGGAGTCGAAAGGTGGGCATAGAAACAATAAGATAACGCCGTAGTGTTTGGGCTCTTTGACATGATCTTGATGAGTAGCTACTATACTGCGCGATAAAAGCTTGTTATGATCTTTTTTCATTTTAGAACTTAATACACTGTGGCCTTGCGCTAAACTGTAGCGATTTTGGGTCACCCTTTTAGAAATACTGCCGCGGGTCGACGCTACGCCATGTCGCAAATTTCAAGATTTTCAAGCAAATTCAAAGACAAGACAACATCGAATGCCCTCTATTTCACTTCCTACCGTACCTATCGTTCGTCCGATTTCACCTTCACGGCATGCATGCGCCAATTGTGACATTCGCACTCGACATCCCAACTTTTGACACTTGACACTAGATAACACTGATACCGCGCGGCTGTATAGCGCGTGGGCCTTTGCCTAGTCGTGTTCGTTTGAGCGGAAACAGCTGTTTTGTTGGTTATTTTATAATCTGTTTTTAAACTCCGCTGAAAAGAGGGGTGCATGGAGTATGGAGGAGTGATAGAAAACTTGACGTTCTGTCTGTGTCTGTGGCTGTGGCAGATGCCTGCCAGTCAAAGTCCGATCTTCTCCTAGGAAACCGCTTCCAGAATTATTGAAAACGTTTTGAACGTTTGAATTATCTTAAACTGAACCTAAAAAAAATTTGGGGTTTTGGCTGTTTACGTACAGCGACTTTTTTATGTTATTCGGCAGACAAACAGGCATGCGGGCCACCTGATTTAAAGTGGCTACCGCCGCCTATGGACATCAGCAACACCAGGGGTGCTACCAATGCGTTGCCCGCCTCTAAGGAGACCTCTAATATACCTCTTGAACGATCCAATATCATAGTCCAAATTAAACACTGCGACTATTATAATTATTAAAACGCTTGCATCCACGCGATCGCATGCGTACTCTACCTGTCTATTTCACTTTCGTAGTAGATTGTTAGATATCTGTGGGTTTCTTGCCGTTTCTTTCCCCCACAGAGAACCACCTTGGAAGCGGCGTTAATTTTCCTTCCTCTCCCACACATGGTGTCTCCTGTCTGCGCTAGGGTAGGGGTAGGGTAGTAGTTAGAGTAGGGGTAGGGTAGGGTAGGAGTAAGATAGCGGTAAGGTAGTATAGGGTGGGGTAGGGGTAAGATAGTGGTAGGGTCAGGGTAAGATAGTGGTAGGGTAGGGGTAAGGTAGTGGTAGGGTAGGGTTAAGGCAATGGTAGGATAGGGTAGGGGTAAGGTAGCGATAGGGAAGGGATAGGATAGAGTAGGGTGGGAGCAACTACCTATCACATGCAGCATGTGTGATGCACGCTCACTTAAAAGTCTGTCTGGCGGTGGCGTGGGGGCCGGGTCGCTCTTTTCCCTCAAATAAGGTTGAATTGGACGATGGCTGGGCCCTGCGTTATACTCGTGAACTCTCCTACTCCTGCCTTGGTGGACTGGCTTACTCTTGCTGTAGTTTTAGGTGGTTTTTCTTAATTATACTAGACATACCTACGAGTATATAATATAGCGTTCCGGCTCTGTCTGGCATTGTCGAGCCCGGTTCGGTTGTGGTTGGCGAGGGATACGTTTATCTACAGTTGTCAGCGTGTCACTGTGTGTTTCCTTCCTACTTTCCTACCCCCCTCCTTTTTGACGATTGAAAGAGATATTTAATGTCCTAATCAATAAAGAAATTTTGATTTGATTTGATTTGATTTGATGAGATATAGACAAGACTGGCATTAGAAGGACCACTAGCGTGGAGTATCAGACTAGCTGCTAAGAACCATTTCGATTGAACTGGCTTTCTAATAAAGAAAACCGATTCGAAATCGATCCATCCGTCTGAGACCTACGGTGCTACAAGCAGACAAGCCCACAAATCCATAGAGATTCCAATTTCCAAACAGATCCAAATTCACAAATTCTCTAAGGTAGGTTTCATTAGAAAAACACAAAAGTTAAAAACTAATGCCCAATTGCAATACTCTTATGTTGACGCCGAAATATATTCCTTAGCATATAGGCTTATGTCATAAAGTTAAGAGTAACATAGCGAGTTTAGTTTTCTCATTTAATTGACTTAAATCTATCAGTTCGCGATAAACTCAAAAGCTGCTGAACGAGTTTTCATACGGTTTTCACCAAAAGACAAGTGATTCATGAGGAAGGTTTAGGTGAACAATTTGTTATGGTTTCTATGCTAGTATTTATATAAACATAAATTCTACTTTAGATATCCGTGGATAAACTCACCGTTGTTGTGCTCCACGTTGCCTTTTTCTATTGATACGTAGGTACTTTAAATACGCCCATAACATTACCCGACACCTGCATCTACAAAACAGTTCTACAAACCCCAGGACCCTGCAATAGGAATTCGATCAATTTTCATTAAGACATTCCGTCTGGGGCGAATGCTTTCACGGGCGGGCTCGCTCGTTCAGATTATGTGGCGCTATATTTGCAACCGGTTTTGCGATGAAAGAAAAAAGTCGCAAAAACCCAACAATAACCACTTTTTTGGTCTTGGACTAAACTCATTTAATCGTCATTCTACCGTTCGGGAAACACAGTTGATTATCTATTAGATTTTAATCGAATAACTTCAAAACAACATAAATAACACCATTTAATAATATTCAATGACTAACGAGCAGACAGGCAACATATTAACGTGCGGTGACTGCCATCTGACGGCAGATCATTATCTAAATAAAACAAAATATTGTAAACCCATCTGAAACAATGTACTACACAGTTTATGCGATAAAGTTCTATTCTATTCTATTCTATAAAAATATTATACAAATACTCCTGACAAATAAAACTGAGCAAGTTCATTGTCATGGATAAAAACACTCAAGGAATATTTGCTCATGTAATTTATTTAGGCGAAAGAATGCGACTGAATTTGTTGGAATTCCTTATCCCTTAACCAGGGGTGGCAAGCGATGTACACAGACCAGCCAGTTAAACGTGATATGGGGCAAGTCTATCGCCGTACTCATTAGAGCCGTCCAAAGGGGCTCCTACATGGCTTGCGACGACTTCTAAACTGACCTTCCGTGCCCTCCAAAGCACAGAGCGTGAGGTGACTGTTTGATCCGCATTGAAAAGCCAAATTGGTACAAGTTGATATCCTAAATAGGATAGTGGATAGGTTAGGTCGGTTACTTACTAGGTACATATTAAATGAGTATCATTAGCCATTGGTCATCTTGGCGTTAATGTCCCGGTTATCCTCTCGCGCATGAGAATTTGGCAGATCGTAATTATAGTGGAGCGACTGCCATCTCCGTGACCCTGCTACCAGGGGAACCTGACCAGATTGGATCATGGTTACACATTTAGTCGTCTGAATGTGTAGGTTTCATCGCGATGTTTTCGACGATTGTAGCCATTGTAGGCAGTAAATCCGCAGCCGTGAATCCAAGAGAGGTTGAATGAAAGTTATTTAATATGCGTCTTGCCTCTACACACAACGATGTTTTCTCTTTCGTTACTGTGACGTACTTACATTGGTCATTCAGTTGTAGCTCACTGTGCAGAAACATGGTTTAAGCTTAATTTATCAATAAAAATATGTAAACAAGTATAATTTTAAATCTTCAAAACTTAAGTTAGGTTGTGAAGAGATTAGGCGTGGAAATGGTTTAGTTTGTGTTTTTAAAGTGTGGAATTTTAATTTTGAAGTTTTAAAGTGGTAAATCGGCTGCGAACCCAGGTGGGCCGATGTAAAGAGAATCTCTTCAAGTGGGGATATACAAATGACAGTTCTCAGTGCGACTGTGGCATATCTCCGCAAACTATGGACCACCTCGTTTCATGCTCGGCGTGCCCTAAAACTTGTACCATGGAGGACTTGTTCGAGGCCAGTTCAAACGCTGTATCCGTCGCCGAATACTGGGCGAATAAAGTATAAGTCAGAGTTTAGTCCATCGACTCGTTAAGAAGAACAAGTGTGAAAAACGTGTGTGAAAATGTGTGGGAATGTGTGTTACAGCTTCTTCTGCATACCGACAGGTTGGTTCATTAAAATAAAAGCTAACCAACAGATATTTATTTTGTTTTTTTTTATACACAGCGCCATCTAGCCCCAAAGTAAACAAAGCTTGTGTTATGGGTGTTAGAAAACTGATAAACTAGTTATATTTTTTCAAATATATTACACCTGACATGACGACCTGAATGGTTCAATGGTCAACCACGCAAGAGGTCCCGGGTTCGATTCCCGGCCGGGCAGAAATTGAAATGATGAATTTTAATTTCTGTTACGGGTCTGGGTGTTCTATGTATAATAAGTATGTATGTTTTAAAAAAAGTATTTAAGTAGTATATCAGTTATCTAGCACCCATAGTACAAGCTTTACTTAGTTTGGGGCTAGATGGCGCTGTGTGAATTTGTCCACGAATATTTATTAATATTATTATTAATATTAACATAAAACACCCAGACCCGTAACAGAAACTAAAATTCATCATAAGTATTTCTGCCCGGCCGGGAATCGAACCCGCGATCTCTGTGTAGCATATTAAGTTAACCAACTGAACCACACAGATCGCCTTTGTAAATTCGTACTAGGAAAGATTTAGGATAAGACTTTCATAGACCAGATACTGGACAGAAGCCTTTTCCATTGAAAGTACATCTTCACATTGCGGTGTAGAGCTCGTCTAGTCTAAAATGACGCGCCCCACTACTTAGTTAGTTGATTTCGATGTGTGAGTGCAAATATTGATAACGACACTTCATCTGTGTGGGAGCCAATGAACGACGTGTGCTCCTACGTTTGAATCTCACCGCCAACTGAATGACCAATTACAACGGCATTTGTATATGTATTGCGTCCATATTTTAAACTTGCTTGTGTGCGTTAATGCGATAGTGGGGCGCGTCATTTTAGATTAGACGAGCTCTACCTACGTATTCAATCCGCCTGATTGTCTAATCAATAGGTTGTGCGTAGTATTTTTTTTCTTTATGATATAGGTAATACTTTACACTTAGGTAGCTATTATTTATTTTATTTACTTAAGGAAAACCAATATAAAATAATACTGGCAGCACAGAGCCAATTATAGGTTTCCACCTATAGAAACTAGATAAACTCTATAGTTTAAACTTAAACTAATTACAACTTAAATGGTATATCGCCTCCGCGGTGATGGGGGCAGACTGGATGCCATTTATATATTTTATTTCTTTATTTAGGTTATAGACGAGCAGCATTGTTACTGATGTGTGTATATCACACAGTGTTGAAAGTCATTTTAAATCAAGTAGAGACAGTTTGTTCGACTTCAACCACTCGTCCAGTCTGTTCTTGCTGTCACAACATTTTGTGGTATTCATTAATAAACAATTAATACATTTATAATTTAATTATTAAAGAGATAATGGCAAAACTCGGTACGGGAGAGTTGACATCACGTAATACAACTATAGCACCCTATAACAATCTATAGCTCAATGAGCACACGTGCTGAAGTGTCTCTGAATGAAGTGACGTCACTTTGAGGTGACGTCACCACACTCCCTCCCGCACGGTCCGGGGCTACTTAAGCTGTTGAACCACACTCAGGTCGTCCTTTTGATCAATACCTTTTAAATAGATAACCCAGATTTAGAATTCCAGACAGTCAAATGACAATTACTTTTGGGTCATCATCATCATCACAACCCATAACAGTCCACTGCAGGACTTAGGGCGTCTCCCACGAAATGGGAGGTTATGCCATAATCTCCACGCTTGTCAAGCGGGTTGGAGATCACAATGTTATAAATATGACAACGGAAAAATCCACTGCCCATTTTGCAGCCTACGGAGACTCTAGATCTTTCGTCTCGAAAATATTAGTCGCCTTGTACGACATCCACGAGGTAACGGTTTGATGCTGGATCTGACCTCCGTGACCCTGTCAACTGGGTAACCACCACCACATCATCATGGTTGCACATTCAGCCGCCTGAATGTGCTGGTTTTGATCACGATGATTATAGTGATCAACTATAAAAATGGCGGTAGTGGGATTCTAACTCGGGGCCTTTCGCTTACGTGTCCAGTAGGACCCGAGGAGTCACGAATGCGTTGTTGATTCCCTTCACACAAGTCGCTAATCAAAGAATTGTCTTAGTGAAATGTTTTTTCTTTTTTATTCTATACAGTGACAAACAAGCAGACAGCCCCTGATGGTAAGCGGTAACTGTCGCCCATAATATCTACGATTCATGCATTTAGATTGCAGGCAACAAAAATGCAGAACCGCAGGTTCGTTGTCTCAGTGAGTAGTGAGCTCTGGCTACGTTATCCTTACGACGGAACACAACAATATAAGCATTGTTGCTTCCCGGCAGAAATAGATAAGGCAGTGGTACTCACCCAGGCGGACTCCTCAGCCTTGACAGAGTCCTACCACCTGATGTGAAGTTAATCACCTACTGACCTATTTGTTTTACCCCTTTCCAGGCGCCAAAATGTCGGAGCAGGACCAAGTGAGGGGCTCCTCCAGTGAGAGTGACAACTTCGAGAAGATCGACTCCGAGGAGGTGCGGCAGGATGAGAATGTGAGCTTTTTAACTACCTTATGGCCCTATTTATATTGATCAAGTATTTAGCCAAGTTTACAAGTACAGGGAGCAACTACATTGGCCATTTTATTATTATCAGGATTTATAATAATAAAATGTTTAAGTTGAGTTCATAATCTGCCGTCATGAGTCCATGACGGCAGATTATGAACTCAACTTAAATGGCAGGTTCAGACTTGCAACCACGAAAAAATAGCACAAAATGGACAGACTCTACTAAATTGATTACTTATCTACTTGACAAACTTGTTGGTGTTCAGACACGTCTAGTTACTAAATTACTTGCTACTCGACTATAAGTATTAACGTAATCCGTACGAGGCTTTAAGGACAGTAGCGAGTTTCGTGTACAAGTACAGAACGATGTACGGATTCTGACTACTGTCCAATCGGTTTACACCGGTGTAGTTGCTCACTTTACTTGTCAGCTTTGTTAAACACTTCACCTATATTATCTTGTCCTGGTTGTGCCCTCGCGCACGAGGGCCCGATGTCCACCTTGACCATGATCTAGGATTTGGCAGATCAGATAATTACAATGAGCGACTGTCATCTGACCTCCGTGACCCTGCTACCAGGGGAACCTGACCAAATTAGATCATGGTTACACATTCAGTCGCCTGAATGTGCAGGTTTCATCACGATGTTTTCCCTCATCGTTAGCATTCAACTAATGTACATAACTCAGAATAGAGTTATTGCTACGTGGCCGTAGTAAGTATTCGAACCCGGTACCTCTCGCTTCCGAGTCGGATACCCTAACCACTCGGCCACCGACGCTCAGGAGATTATGTAAATAAACATAGACGGCCACCCACGGCCCCCAGAACAGCTTACAATGTAGCTACCAACAACAGATTGTCAAGATTAGGTGTGGTGGTAGTATGATACAATTATCCAACACACTTGACACAATCCAATGCCTTTATCGAGTGGCCAGCCAAATTTTGCTTTTCGATAGAGAGAGATAAAGAATTATCATTGTTTATGTGCTGTTCCAATTGCCCTACTCTTGTATTATTTAGTTTGGCGAAAATTATCTGTTGTTTAGACGTAAAATTTACTAACATTTCGTTTAATGGTGGGTTTTGATTATTATATTTTTATTGAGTGTGTGATGCGATTGGTATTTGTAATAAGCGATGTGAGAACAAAGTTCAGTTTGTTGTTTATGTAGGTAAGTAAGTACGTCACGAGTACATCCGCGGCAGCCTTGTGAGGGATATCGCAGATTAATTCGAGGAGGCTCGCCTGCGCTGGTTTGGTCACGTGGTGCGTAAGCCCTAGGGATGCGTGTGAAACAGGCGCCTGAACCTGCCGGTATCAGGAAAGAGGCCCCGTGGGCGAACAAGAAGCGATGGATTGACATCGCTGAGTCGGATGCGAGCGTCAAAGGCTTACGACGCAAGGATAGCGAAGACCGGGCGAAGTGGAGAAGAATTAGTAGGAAAGCAAAGGCCGGGATAAGCGCAAGGACGATGATGATGATGATGATATAGGTAAATAGTAGAGCTTGTTTCGTAAGCGTAAGAGCTCTCATATATCTTCCGAAGAACCGGCAATGTTAAACAAATTCTTGAGAGTGACCGCGCCTCGGTAAGCGTAGCGTGGGACGCTCCCCGGAGTGATTTGCGAAAGGCAGGTAATTCGCACAGGTTACTCTATTATAATATGCATTTATTTTTTATACATATGACCAACCATCCAGAAGAAAATCTCTACACGACAGTGAAATCGGCATAACAATCCGTATAGTTGTTTTTGTATGTATCGCGAATAGACTCCGCGTCGCGACTAAGGACTTTGTGTTATAATATGTACCTAGTGATAGTGACATTGTTTAGTATCTGTTTGTTTACCGTATCAGTGTTGCCAGTGTAAACCGCAAAATTCAACGAACCCCCTTTTCCTGACAGGGTGACCCCCTGAAGTTCACGATGGGGGGCGACTCCTCGCCCGTGGAGGAAGACGACGGGCCAGCTCACGAGGGCAGGGATTCGTTCCCGAACGCTCCGCCTCCGAACCTGAGGCGGGTCCTGACGCCTGCTCAGCAGCTGTCGTTGGCTGAGAAGAGAGCTCGGTTGAAGTAAGCTTTCAATTTTTATTTATTTTTATTCTAGGCAGTGGTACGAGCAGACAGCCCACCTGATGGTAAGAGGTAACTGTCGCTCATAACATCTACGATTCATGCTAAATGCATGAAACACGTTGAAGACATTAATGAGCTTGCAGACAACAAAAACGCAGAACCGCAGCTGCGTTGTCACTGTGAGGACTAAGATGAAATGCTTCATGCCTGTAATTGCGATGGCTACTTTATAACTATGGCTACTTATGGCTACTTTACTTACTCAAACTGGAATATAGCAGTGCAAACATGGTTGCTTGGCGCCAGAAGTAGATAACGGGTGGTACTCACCCAGGCGAACTCCGCAGGCTTGACAGAGTCCTACATACCAACTGGTAAATATATTATAGAGCGCAAGATAACATTGCGCGCGGCTGAAAATGGAACTAAAGAAGGCAGCCAAAAAGAGAAACTAATAACAAAAACAATGACGCCATGTATAAGTGCAGACTTATCTTGCGCGCATTCTTGGCGGACGTGGATGACCAACGTACGTTTTTTATGGAAAACAGCTAACAATATTCACTTTCGTAAAAAATATTAATAACAATATTTTTTACGAAAGTGAAGTATTACAAACCATTATAAACTAATGATTACACCGTTTTAAATATTTCCATAGTAAGCGACGATACCTATTTTTTTTTGTTTATATTATTAAACTTCGTGCCTTATACAGTCGGCTGCAGAGAGAACCGACCCCCCTACCATACATTTAATATATGCAAGAGGGGGCTCCAGTCACTCTGCAGTTGCCTGTTCGACCACGCTATGGAACTAGCTTCCCGCAGTGGTATTTCCAGACTATTACGACTTGAGACGAAAAGGATATCCGGTTGCTATTCGGTAACCGGCCTATCCGGCGTTAATTAACTATCCGGCCGGATACCGGATAGTGCGTTAATATCCGACCGGATACCGGATAGCAAAAAATGTGTGAGAAGTACATAAAAGTAATTTTATTCATAGGAAAATGTAATCACAAAAATTATAAATATTCCTCTACCAAAGCACAGTTGATTAGGTACCTACCCGTTTTTCATTTAGGGTTCTTCGTTCGTTCTTCATCACAATTTTTTAATGCAAAGTTTATCCTTAAGTTAACTTTTTATAAATTGGGTTAAAATACGATTGCTCCTACATTGAGAGGTAGCATGCGGTTTCGTGTGTCTTCTTAGGCGAGCTTAAGATAATCTTTCACTACACTCTGGTCCACGATGCTGGAGCTAATTACCCGTATTTCGAATCGAGGGTACCGCCTGAGGTCGGAAGAATTGTTTAGAATAAAGTTCAAATTATTTGTATTTAACGAAGACTTGAAATCACGTAAACACATGCAGTTGTCTAATTTCCCACCCACGCTCATAGGTTGCACAGACTTGTTCAGAGACTATGTCCTGCCAAATATCCGGCTTATGGTGGCCGGATATCCGGTATCCCGCCAAACAACTATCCGTTTTATCTCTAATTACGACATTGAAACCTACAAGAAACGATCGAGCCTTCAATCTCAAAGGCTGGCAACGCCTTTGCGACTCTTCAACAACCGCCAATCTCTAATAGTACATTGCCATCTTGATCCAATAGGAGATTTTCCGAGAGCCAAAAGAGAGAGAGAGAGAGAGATAGGGAAAAAGAAAAAATAGTTCAAATAATTGTAACAGAAATTATCTCTCCCCCTTTTTTGAGTTAGCTTTAGTGAGATTTTCTCGATGGCCTCCCCTAATATATGAATTTTCAAAATATGCGTTTTAGTGTAAATACGTTTAATTATAAAGATTAAAATTATCTTAAGTAATTACC
Source organism: Blastobasis lacticolella (assembly GCA_905147135.1). NCBI lineage: Eukaryota > Metazoa > Arthropoda > Insecta > Lepidoptera > Blastobasidae > Blastobasis > Blastobasis lacticolella. The sequence continues at coordinate 6,208,277 of LR990068.1, forward strand.
TAGTACTTACTTGAGCCTTCTAACAACGCAGTCTAGAATCACCATCAGATAACCGGACAAAATACTTTGTAGCGTTCGCATACCGCGATAAGTACATATTTATTGTATAAGATTAGGCGATATTTAAGTTATAATATGTGATAATTGCTGCCACGCCCCCCCACGCGAGATTGGGTGAGGTCAGCTCAACCCCCTTTCCATATTCCTTCCCCTAAACGCCTCACATAATTTAAAGGTACATATGCCTGGAAAAATTCACACACGCCACCTATCCCCAAAGTAAATAAAGCTTGTGTTGTGTTATGGGTGTTAGATAACTGATAAACTACTTGTATACTTTTTAAATACTTACTACACACCCAGACCCGTAACAGAAATTAAAATTCATCATTTCAATTTCTGCTCGGCCGGGAATTTGATCATGTTGTTGGCATTGGCATCATCAGACTGAACCACTCAGGTCATATTATTTAAGGACATTTACGCTATTAAATACCTACCACAGGAGGCTTAAGTCTAGCAGTGGACTGTCATGGGGTGTGGATATATGGATATCTACGTATTTATATTTGTTATCAAGATCGCGTTACGGCTTATCACTACATAAGTATCAACTGAATCAGGTAGTCATTTATGCTAGTTCCCTTTATATAGATAGATAGATACATTATTTATTACTCACACAAGAATAATTACATAAAAATGTACAGACAGTTGGCCGTGTGGTGTCCGGCAGAGTAGAATAGCACCAACCCCTTACAGTCATAGGTGTCGTACAAGGCGACTAATAGTTTTTGTCTGTACATCTCCACAGCCTAAACCAGTCCACTACAGGACTTAGGGCCTCTCCCACGCAAGGGAAGGTTATTGCCATAATCTCCACGCTTGGCAGGCGGGTTGGAGATCGCAGTTTTATAAATATAACAATAGAAGACGCTGCTGCCCATTTTCCAGCCTACAGACTCTAGATTTTTTGCCTGGAAAACATTTTTTTTTTAAATGCTTAAACAATTTACACAGCGCCCTCTAGCCCCAAAAACTATTAATATATAAGCTAGTTATGGGGGTTAGATAACTGATAAACTACTTATTAATGTATTATTTTTTTAAATACATACTTATTGTACATACTACACCCAGACCAGACACAGTAATTAAAATTCATCATTTAAATTTCTGTTTGGCCGAGGACCTCTGCGTGGCAGACTCGACATGTTAACCATCTGAACCACTCAGGACATTAGTTGCCGTGTACGACACCCACTGTTTTACATGCACATATGTATAACAAGACTAAAATATATTAATCATCTTGGCGTTAACGTCCCGGTTGTGCTCTCGCGCACGAGGGCCCGGGGCCCGTCTTGACCATGATCCAGGATTTGGCAGGTCAGGTAATTACAGTGGAGCTACTGCCATCTGACCTCCATGACCCTTCTACCAGGGGAACCTGACCAGATTGGATCATGGTTACACGTCCAGTCGCCTGAATGTGCAGGTTTCATCACGATGTTTTCCCTCACCGTAAGAATATCGGCTAGTATTCAACTAACACTCTTTCTTTTTTTTCTTGTTTTGTTTATGTCTCTGTTTCATTATATTCTTTTAATTTCATTTTAAGAATTTTGTGCTGTGTGTTTGAGTGTTATAAATGTGTTTTACTTTACTTTACTTTACATACGAAAATAGTCAGTGGTAAATGGCCGGAGCGGGATTCGAACCCGGGTCCTCTGGCTTGCGAGTCGGATACTCTACCCGTCCGCCACCGACACTCTAAGACTAAAATATAATATATACTTAGACAATTTCCCTCCATAAAAATTGACAATAACGGGCATTAATATCCATTTACAAGCCGAGAGGAATTGCGTTCGCAATTTAGTTTTAAATGTGTTGAGTGCCTTGTAGTGTCGAATCTCTTTGGGTAACTGATTCAACAAGACGGTAGCTTTCACAGTGAAGGACTTCATAGCCTCCCACGTATTTATCCAAAGAGATTGGAATGTTAACGACCTTCATGGTTATACAAGAAGGTCGCTAACATTCCAATCTCTTTGTATGTATCCCTAGGGCTTACACAGCACGTTTTTAATGGTACGTAGTGACAAATGAGCAAGCCCGCCTGAGGGTAAGCGGTAACTGTCGCCCATAACATCTACTATTTATCATCAGGTGTGTTGTCACTGTAATGACTAACATGAAATGCCTCATGCCTGTAGTTGAACCGGAACTGGAACACAAACAAACATTGTCGTTTGGCGTCAGAAATAGATTTGAAAGCGGTGGTACTCACCCAGGCGGACTCCTCAGGCTTGACACAGTCCTACCACCTGATATGACGTGACCAAACCAGCGTAGGCAAGCCTCCTCGACCTTATCCGCGATCTCTCTCCAGCCAAGGCTACCGCGGAAGTTACTGGTTTGTTTACTTTTTCCATTAAACCAGCATAAAAGTAATTTTGGTCGAATGCGAGAAGTCGTTTGCCATGACAAGATCTTAGTGTCCGCCGTAGGTTGGCGTGGTATTTGTCTTTCTTCTACATTTTGCATGAAGAAAATAAAATTATTAGACAGTGCCTACGTATTAACATTTTTAAAAGTAACCTAATCAAGATTTTTTTTCATTCTTCCTTCTGAACGAGGCCTCACGCCGTTTAAAAAATAACTTTTTTACACTAGTAGTGGACCCGGCGCGTCTTCTTTATCCCTACCTACCCTTTTTTTAAAAGAAAGACAGAAAGAAATAAAGAAGAAATTTGTTCACGTAGGTATTCACCACGACACGATAATAAGGTACAATAACAACAAAAAATAACAAGAAATAAGCGTAATTAAAAAATAAATTATGCTATAAAAAAAAAAAATTACCTATCTACAGTTAAACTATTCCCAGTGGCATTATACTGGCATTGTTTAAACTCCGTGTCGCGGCTTCCAGTTCAACTGGACCCCCTCAGCATAATGTTGTGGCCGCTTGAGGCGCTTGACGCGTACCACAACCACAACCATACAACCATTTTTCTTTTTTTGACCTTCCTCTTGAATAACTTTATTTGAAAACCGCATTAAAATCCATCGCGTATACATACATAGATACATATTGACAGACTTTGTTTTATACTATATATAGATAGTAGTTACGTATAGGTACAGTCGAGTTCATTAATATGTGAGCATTGCCAAGGCTTCAAATATAAATGTACATGGAAGGGTACTTATATATCTGAGCAGATGTCCATATGTTTGATTGATGAATCTGCTCAGATATATAAGTAGAACTTCTACCCTTCCATGTACATTTATTTTTGAAGCCTTGGCAATGCTCACTTATTAATGAACTCGGCTGTTCAAAAACCGCCTAAAGAACCACAGACTATTTATAACATTACAAAATACTGGTTAATACCAGAAACAACTAGATGGGATAGAGTGATTATTTAAGGATGTAGAGCTCGTCTAATTTAAAATGCCGCGCCCCACTATCGCATTAACGCACACAAGCAAGTTTAAAATATGGACGCAATACATATACAAATGCCGTTGTAATTGGTCATTCAGTTGCCGGTAAGATTCAAACGTCGGAGCACGCGTCGTTCATTGGCTCCCACACAGATGAAGTGTCGTTATTAATATTTGCACTCACACATCGAAATCAACTAACTAAGTAGTGGGGCGCGTCATCTTAGACTAGACGAGCTCTACCTACTTATTGATAATTCTTACTCAAGCAAGGTAGGTACTATACGTAGTTCTACCTTTGGTATTGATCATACGGAAAATGACGTCACAGAATATCCGAAATGCATGTTGTGACGTAATTCCAGAGGGATAGTATCATGCGTTTGGAGTTGCCTTGCGTTTGCGTAAGCCGGATACGTGGGAAATAGGTGCCTGAATCTGCCGGTATCAGGAAAGAGGCCCAGTGGGCGACCCAAGAAGCGATGGATTGACATCGCTGAGTCGGATGCGAGAACCAACGGCTTACGACGCGAGGATGCTGATTACGGGCGAAGTGGAGAAGAATGGGTAGGAAAGCGGACCCGCAGCAGAGGCCGGGATAAGCGCTAGGACGATGATTATGGTATCATGCGTTTGGAGATCAGCGGTGCCGCTGCGGTTTTGGCCATAGGGTCCGGCAGAGTAGAATACACCAACCCCTTACAGTCGTGGGTGTCGTACAAAGCGACTAATGTTTTTGACGAAAAAGTTCTAGAGTCTCAGTAGCGTAGAAAATGGCAGCAGCGTTTTCCATTGTTATATTTAAACACTGCGATCTGCAACCCGCCTGCCAAGCTTGGAGATTATGGCAGTAACCTCCCCATTCATGGGAAGGGCTCTTCGTCCTACAGTGGACTGTTATGGGCTGTGATGATGATAGGTCGTACCTAATCAAACACGGATATCCTGCCTAACCAAGCGATGTAGATAAGTTCTAAGGTTATTAACGACAAAACAACTTGACCGAATTATTAGCAGTCTCATCAAAATGCAATTATTGGAGGCATTTACGTATTCAACGGTCATGACGACATGACTACGCGACTGACCGGCTGAGACGTAACCACAGACTATCAGCCGGCAAGTTGTAGAAATGGCGGGAAAACAATCCAAAACGAAAAGGCAAAGGCAACCAGTCAGTGCCGGCCAAGCCTTCGAGCTTTTCACACGCAATCGACCGTGGAATATAACTGATTCCGCGCGATCTCTACAACAAAATAAAGTTTTTTTTGTGTTGTGCTTCAACGCATCAGTGTGGTACTGTGGTAATATAGTGTGATAAAGTTTTTGTTAGATATAACCACAAGTGTCTGTATTGTTCCTTTTTTTAAATAGTGCTATTCAAAAATGGTTGAATGGGAATTTAGTTTTTTTTTAAGTTTCTGACCTTAAGCCAAGTCTATATTCATTTGTACTGTGAAAAATAAAAGGGAATTTAGTTTATTTTTTCGAATGTTGCCTGCTCATAGAGATTTTTAACACATTTTGTTTTAGTGATGCTCAAGGTCATTTCAGTTTATCGATAGAGAATTTCGGCAAACGATAAATAATGAAAGTAAAAAAAATTTTGCTTGATTGATAAGATAACGTGACACGTGTACCTACTTATATTGATTCGGAAATGATTCACTTACCTATATTTTGAAGTAGGTCCTTATGTAAAGATAAGCGCTACCGCGATCTTGATAACCAATGTAAATACATGTAAATACATAACCAATGTATATCCATATATCCACACCCCATGACAGTCCACTGCTAGACGTACCAAATGTGGTCTGGTAGCTATCTAATCGCATAAATACCTATAGGTACGCGTTCCTTAAATAACACAAAATAGTATTTATTAGGTCAAATTAGGTATTAGCGTAAAAGCAACAGAGGTCATAAAAGTAGATTACGCTTAACTTTTCAATGACAACCATGTCTTATTTTTATCGCTGCGATCTTACTTACCTGACAAGCTTGGGGCATAAAATACTAATCGTTAGTATTGGTTGAACGTTTTGTTGCTGATTACCTACTTAAGCAAATATACTGGATTCTCATTGTGGGTTTAGTAATATGTATTATAAATACAAAAAAAAAGTGTTAGATTTGTCACGTAGTTATTATGTTTTATTTAATATCGGTGCGGATGAGTGAGAAGGCGCTAACTATTCATGGAAGAGAATGATTAGGTACGGTTTTACTATCAGTAGGTATGCAGTCATAATTGTTCGCTACGGTGTTCTATTTTCGTAGTTAATGAAGGTGTAATTGGTATGAGTCGTATTTAAGAAGCACTAATTTATTGCCAATGCCTTTTTCGTTCGTATTTTTGTTTAATGTCTGTCTGCGTAGATACTAGCTTTTATCCGTGACTTTGGCTGCGTAAAATCGGTTATGTTGTGTTTGTTCTCTCGGGACCGATTTCGGAATAAATTATACAAACATTCATCGAAGTCATTTCAGTGCCTAGTTTTTGCATGAAAGCATAGCAAAATCCCAAATTTCAAACATAAATTCTTACATACAAGGGACAGTAGATTCTGCAAGGATGAAACGCCTCTCCGCGTAATCTGCAAATTGAGGCCCTGATGCGCAATCGTAGCATCGATCTGGGTACACACCAACTACTACCTGATAAGGTGCACGATATCAGTGCTAAGAACCTATTACAGTTCATTAGAAACTGTAGGGATTAGCACTTAACTGTAAGAAAGAGGCGATCACGATAGTGGTCGCAGTGATACTAGGACTGAAAAAGCCTTGGGGAGCCCACTTTTACATATAATATTAGGCGTGACACACACAACTTTCACATTTATAATATTTTTGATATGAAATAGGATAGGATAGAAATTAATCTTTTTTGTGAGCAATTGCAAAGAGAATTTTTCGATGTAATAAAAATATTGACAATACAGAAATTAAAATTCATCAGGCTGGGATAGCACCCGGTACTTCTTACGTGGCAGACTGGCATGGTGACCACTGAAGCGCTATGTCGATATTCGTTATCGATAAGTGTAGGTAAATAGTGGTTAAGTATTGAAATGGCTGATGTAGACCTGTTTACCGAACTTCGACCTCGTATTAAAAAAGCCATCTTCATTTTGTAGGCCAAGGCAAAGACTCCATAAATTGGTTAAATGCGAAAAAAATTAATGCTTTCATTACCATACGCACTAGTAAATAACTCCATGTATGAAATGTCAGGTTATGCAATCCACTTATTTAATAAAGTGGATGTTAGGGTGCTTACGTACTGTAGGAATCGAAAAAAATATGTTCGAGGCAACTGCAGTATCTACTATTTCTATGACAGCCTATGTAATACATATTCGAGTTGTGTTCAAGTATTCTATACTCTGTCAAATGTATAGAAAACAAGGAAATAAAGCATGAAAACATATGAGCATTAGTTATATTGCTTCGACTCTACGCTAGCTTAAATTAAACCAAGGTTGTGGTTTGCCAGACGAATTATTTCGTATAATATCACTTCACTACATTAAAAAACAAAGTCCAGGCCGCGTCTGTCTGTCTGTTTGCAGTAAAAACTACGGAATGGTTTTCACCAATATACAGTGTGAGGAATTACAGTAAATTCATAAAGGAATATTAAGGTGTTTTATTTGTTAAGGTTACTACTGTAGGTCGCTAGAGTAGATATAAAGCACCACCTTTGAAACGGCAAATTAAACGCGACAGACTACTAAGTCTGTATTAAACTTCCTTGGATTCTGATCGTGTGCAGTGCGTATACACTCTTACTGTAAAGCAATGTTCAGTATGTGACTAATGGTGGAATATAAATATTAGGTATGCTCCAAGAAAAACAACATTGCTGCAGCAGCAAAGTGTAGTAGGTACATCTACACAATGCAAATATTTAACAGGATTTCGTTGAAAATTATAAGACATTTTGTCAATTAATTCATAGATATGAATTTATACTTATATACATTTTTTCTAAAGTATGATTACCTCTATTACTTAAAATTCGCTTAAATGGTAGGTGAAACTATGATTAACTCTCTATAACATTACAATAAAAAATTTGCTAAAATGGTATATGACGCAATTACTTTGCTGGGTGACATTCTTTGACATTTCACTCTTAAACAGCCGCGTGTTTATTGCATTCTAACTGGGTCGTTCCGGAACCGGTTCTCCAATAAGTAACAATATTATATAAATTCGTGGCTATTATCGAATTATAATAATTAGAACATTGGTATAATTAAATGCTTAAAGGATAAGGAATGTTAATAAAATACACTGTAATCAGAATATTTGATATCATTAACATTGAAATGACTTAAGTATCTACCAAAAATAGATGTAAAAAAACAGATTCAACCAAAAAGCCCTATTCCGCAGTTATAAGAATTAAGGGCACAACTGTCAGTTTTTACGAAATTGAGATTTAGATACCTCTGGACTTTAAAAAAAAGAAGGTGCACCTGCTAATTTATTTAACTCGATAAATTAATTTTTCTCCAAAATCCATAAGAGATGAAAATGTGATTGATGATTTAAAATAAAATGTTCAGCAGTTACAAAGATGTATTTGATAAAACTCAATAGAAAAGACCGTAACTGACGATAATACCATCGGTTACTTCTAAAGTAAGACCAAATATTTGTGTGATTTACATAGATCAAAAGGCGTAAATGACACAGGTGGTAATTATGTGTACCTTCTTATTTTTCTTTGAGTATCAATTTTAAATTTAGCTGATTATTTTGATTAATGTTTAAAATATAAATATGTAAGATTAATTAATTAAAATTATTTCTAAGTTGCAGAAATAACAATGTTAATATAACAGACGAAATTGACGTAAATGCATCACAAATAAAGTAATGGCTATTAAATATTTTATTTTTTGTAATTTGACTAACCAGGCAAATGCCTGGTCAAATGACCGCCACTTGGTGGTAATGATGATGATGGAGCATACCTGTCTAGGAACAGCCTATTCACTGTAGCCTTGAAGACGTCTAGACTATAATGATCAGGGAACACACCCGCAGGCAACGCGTTCCATTCCTTGGCGGTACGCATTATAAAGGTTGAAATCGCAAATAGCTCTTTAATATTAAGAAGAAAAGCAGTATATGACCCATCTCTTGATTTTGCTAAGTTAAAACGACGTAAATAACCAAAATCGTCCATTCTACTAAATATTTGCATTGTCAGTAAATTTTATGTGCTAAGAAGAGAAAGAAAATCCGAAATATATGATTAAATGTATTTAATAAAAAAAATTCAATCGCGTATCTAACTTTGCGCTAATTCCAGTTTATTTTCACTTTCACATTCCCAGTTTATTATTTCGGGGGCTAAAAAATTTGGAACCTTAAATTTTTAAATGCGCTCTTTTTCGTGATGACGGCAATATTATTCATCTGGGGAACTTAACAATTGTGTTGAGGGGTGAAAATGGGGTAACACCGAAAAGGGTTAGATCCCATCATTTAGAGAAATTTTATAAGCAACCCCAGTGTGAGACTTCCTTTTTTTGGTATCTATTATATAACATGAATGCGAAAAATCTCGAAAATGAATCTATAGGTATTTGGAACGATGTTTGTTACCCTCCCGCAAAAGCTACTTAACAGATTTTGATGCAACTTTTAAAACAATAACGCAGAGGTTGAATAAATCTCACGGCACGCGATAGCTAAGTTTTACCTCTTCGGCAGCTGTTCGCAACTGCAATTCACAACCAGTTTCGAATCAAGAGAACTTTTTCCTTAACCGCAACTAGACATTCCGTTATAAGGTATGCGATAGAATTAAAGATAAAAAATGTAAACAAATGGGTTGCAATTATAAAAAAATAACCCAAATGTTGGATTATTTAAAATGAATTAAATATTGATTAAAATTATTATATTCAAAATGAAATAAAATCATATCTATATCTATATTAGCCCGAATCATCCCACTGCTGGGCAAAGGCCTCCCCCCGATCATAATAAAATCATATGCATATTTAAAAATATTTTACTGAATTAAATGGGAACAATGTTGTTTTTGTTTCGTATTTGTGCTGCTTTAATAAAGTATGGGAAGTTTTCATTTATGCCACTGGTAATAGTGAGAAATTCTAAACATTTGGTTTATTTATTATTGCAAAGGCTCGGAAAGTGAGGGATTGACCGACGCCGAGACATATATACCTACTGCTTTTCTCAAATAATAATACAAGATTCAAAATTGCGGCCCCTTCTTTCTAATATTGGAGTTTTCTAACTAGTATTCTAAGACAATAGTTTCCGAATAACTAATTACGTTTTTAATCAATTGAATAAATGGGGGTAAATCGATTTGTTCGTTTTCGAAAGTTTACTAGCCATTTTAAGGCACACTGAAAAGTGTGCGTGATGTTGGTAAATAAATACATTCGATAAAAAATGTTTTATATCCCTGGATAGTCTCCTTGACATTGACAGTTGTGTGTTTACATTTTTTATCTTTAATTTCATCTCTCAAGTATAGTTGCCCCGGCGGCGCGACTTCGTTCGCGTGGCGTCCTACCCCTACCCTACTCTACACCTACCACCTACCTACTTCTCTGTACCTTTTTTTTCTTGCTTATAGACGTCCTCTTGACTTACTCGTATCTATTGTTGAAAACCGCATTGAAATCCGTTGCGTAGTTTAAAAGATCTAAGCGTACATAGATACATAGACACAGACCGCGGAAAGCGACTTTGTTTTATACTATGTATAGATAATACACCAATATCGCATATATAATCTCAAAAGATACGCACATACATACATAATATCACGATTTTTTCCTGTAGGGGTAGGCAGTCACCCATATAGGTACTTAGAACACAAATATTGAAAAATAAGATAAATAAATATTTGTGCTCTATGGAATCAAACCCACGACCTTCAGCTCAGCAGACAGGGTCATTATCAACTCAGCTATCAACTACTTAGAAGAACGATTTGCGCTATTTATGTTTCCTGCACATGGCATACGCAATTACCTACAAAACGTAGTGCCACTGCTTCCTTTCTTACTTTACTACAAACTTATTTCATCTTGAGCCCAAGCGACCGGCCTTGTAGTATGATCTGTAAATAATGCTTGTTTACCCACATGTCATATCGTCATAGACCTTTTTGCTTCCTTTTGCTCATTTAACAACCGGTTTCGTTTTGAATGAAATATTTTAGTATTAGCTTTTCACAGTCATGGCATTTTGGCAAAACTACTTGGCAAATAGAGACTCTTAACTCTAATTAGTAGGTCTCCGAAGCCACGTACATTCCATTTTCCATGCTTTTCCTCATGTACTAGTTATTGTAATATTTCTACATTAGCGTATAGTCTAGTTTTTTTATGCCACTAAGGTGGCAAACAAGCTTACGGCCTGCCTGATGGTAAACAGTCACCGCAGTCTATAGACGTTTGCAATGCCAGGGGCATCACCCACGCGTTGCCAACCCCGTAAAAACCTTTTAACCCCTTTCTTGAAGAACTCTACGTTGTACTCTTCAGGGAAAATCTCTATTACATATCGCAAATCTACAGCCCATAACAGTTCACTGCTGGACTTCATAATTTCCACGCTCGGTGGGATAGGTTGGAGATCGATGGATTTAAATTTCACAATAGAAACCAGTCTCTAGATTCAGAATAGAAAACACTGCTGCCCATTTTCTGGTCTACGGATGTCCTCGATATGACTAGTCTGGAGTAACTTACGAGTGTAAATCAAAGAGGTTAGGGCAATATTCAATGGCGAAATAAAGAAATTTAAATTGAGATCACATGCTTTACAGCAAGAGAAACGATTTTCAGGACAAAAATTATACACAAACACGCAAATAATTTCGCAACTTGCTAGAAAACCTCACTTTTACATATATATGTATATTTGAAACAGAGTCACATTATTTAGGCAATGTATGCTAACAATGCTAAAACGTGTAATTTTGTATACAAAGAATAATAATGATGCGACCCAAAGCCTAATACCATTCGAGCAGGTAGTTTGGACTCGGTTTTTATCAAAGTCAAATGTCGATTAGGAAGACGTTTATTGTTAGATACTTAGGCTCAATTCATACTGGAAAGCAGCGGCCGGTAGTTTTTATCATCATCATCATATCAGCCAGAAGACGCCTACTGCTGTGCATAGGCCTCCCCCAGAGATCTCCACAACGGCCGGTCCTGTGCCTTCCGCATCCAGCACGTACCTGCGATCTTTACCAGGTCGTCGGTCCACCTTGTGGGAGGCCAGGCCAGTTGGTGGGTACCGCAGTTCTACTGTTTCACCATTTTGAGCTTTGTCTCCATTAGGAAATTAAGTCGGTGGAGCGCTGCCGCTTGGATGGCCCGAGTGGTTGCCAGCGGCGCTGCGCAGCACATCGAGCCGCTGCCAATTTCACTTACTGCCGACTGCTGCCGAATGTGTGAATCAGTCTTACCTACTTCTCAAGAAAATACCAAACAATAGTGTTGCAACTTTTTATGGTGTACAGGGGTCATAGTCTGCATCTAAGACATAAGCTGCCTTGAACGATACCTGTGAGTGTCATCAGTGTATGTTACTTAATCGCTTTATAATGGATTGGTTTCTTATTATATTTTTTTGATCTCATCAGAACATGTTATTGATCTTTGGCTTAGCTAGATTTCTGACAATAACAAAAAGTCTGAACAAGTTTACTTAAACTCAAATATTTTCCAAACTACAAACTTGATTTAAATGAAGCAAAGCTAATAACTATCTCGATTAAACTAGCTTTCAAATTGAGAAAACCGTCTCCACATCCGTCCATCCTTTCGGGGGCTACGATGTCATAGACAGTCACACACAAGCCTCAGATACACACGTCCAACTTGTACCACCCCTCTTTTTTCGTCAGGGGTTAAAAATAGGTATCTATTATGTAACAAATACTAGCATTAAGTACGAATACGTTAGATAGTCTCAAAATACAACTTTAAATGCCAGCCAGAATGACCAAATCGTATTAACACCTTTGTGTTGATGTGATGTAGAATTACTGACGTTTTTTATGGACGTTTAAATACGGATGCTGCAATAATAGTTGGTTGCTTGCTTACGTTATAACGCAACACATCCTTCGAAGAAACAAAAAACAACGAGAAGGCATAATCGATGTTAAAGAGCGCTTCTTTTTACCCGTTTACGCAGTACTGGAGTATTTTGTTTTTCACGACTCTTTGATTTAATTTTTCATCTTAGTTTTTTTGCATTATTGACGTAGATTAATCGAAGCAGATGAATATTTCTATGGCTAAAGCACTTAAATATGTTGGATAGAATAGTAATGTAAATTAAAAACTTTACAATGATGCATTAAGGGAAACTAGTTTCTTAAAGCTCCCAACAAAAATAACATAACAAATTGAACTCCCAATCAACATACAAAACTAACAAAAGTATTTGTGTAATACAGCTGAAATAATGTAAAGAGGACAATTGGATACAAATTATCTGTGTATGAATACCTAATAGTGGCGACCATTGCGAATTACTTCAGAGGCTTGTTTGCTACCATGTTGAACAAGAGAAGGACTTCGAAGCGTTTCGTCCTTGGCGACACTTCATCCGAAGATCAGAGCCAAAATTACGATGAAGAAACGGTAGAAGTAATACCGTCGAGCCTGCTACAGAAGTTTCAAATGACTCTTGAAGCGGAACCTGATAGTGATAAAAAAGAATCTGGAAAAGAAAACAGCCAAGAGGATGGCAGGTTTCTGCGACTACCACATCCGACTCTGCAGTAAGTTGCTCTACTAAAATGTAATTTATTAAATTCGATTTATATCTTGAGGAAAATGTTATTGTATTTTCCTCGTAGCCTATAAAACAAACCATATTGTGTAATATTATTTCCGTTTTAAAATAACGCCCGCTTTTGTTTTATAAGCAACGGACGATAGAAAGAAGAGGTGATACTTCCACCGACAACTACGAGGCTCGGGATTATAACATTATCGTGTTGATCATCATCATCACTATCCTCCGAGCGGCGAATACCGGCTTCTGTCAGGGTTCAGTTCCCTGCTTTTACTTCTCCACTTTCAGCACCCTCACGTCGTCCGACGGTATCCGATTCTCGCATCCGACTCGTGCTGATATTACGTGTAAACTATATGCTTAGTATCTGTCTATGTAACTAATTTTCTCGGCAAGTTTCTGTATTATTAATACCATTCAACTGGCCAATGTTTACAAATATACATTTGGCGGCAGAATCGAGTATATCCTCACGCTAGATACCTAAAGAAGGTCGTTCGTATGTAAATAATAAATAATTATGACTTTGCAAATATATCTACTGCTGTAGCTACGTCATTCTTGTAATTTATTGAGTAGATGTTACGTAAAAACAAAGTACCTACAGTGGTCTGCATGTAAGAGTCAGTGGCCTAGTGGTTAAGGGGTCGCCTTCGAACCCCAGTACCGCCATGTAAAAATGACGTTTCCAAAGTTATGTACATTACATGAACACTAGCCGATGCTCTTACGATGAGAGAAAACATCGTGATTAAACCTGCATATTCAAGCTAATGTTGTAACCATGATCCAATCTAGTCAGGTTCCCCTGTTAACAGGGCCACGGAGGTCAAATGGCAGTCGCTCCACTGTAATTACCTGATCTGCCAAATTCTTTGTCATGATTTAAGGACTTCGAGCCCCCGCGTGCGAGAGCGCACCCTGGATATTAACGCCATGAGATGATCAGTAGTTAGTTATTTGGTTACGTATCATCTTAATTCTATAGTAGCATTATAACTTAGGAAGCTACAATCTCTACTTGCTCATCTTTGTTGTGTTGTATTTTGTGTGAAACAAATGCGATCAACAAGTTTTTTTGCTACCTACTGAACTGGTTTCCCAAGCACGTAATAATTTATTTTGTTATTAGGCAAGTGATTAATAAAACCATTCTGATTTTCTAATGGCTGACGTATGTCAAAGACACATAGTTCAAGTAAATAGACGCCGTTTATGTTAATAATGCTTGTACACTTACATATGGACAAATATAACTTTAAATGTACAAGGTGTCTGTAAGTAAGTACTTAAAACTTAGCATAGCTATACGACTTCTTAGGAAAACAAACATTACAACATTTGTTAGGATGATCTAGGTCTTTAAGTAGAATAATTTTGCAGGCGACTGATATGACGATAAATGTTTGAGATCAATCATAACTCTTCTTCTTCTTCCTTGCCCTATCCCACGTTATGTAGGGTCGGCTCTCCTAATTTGTCTATGCCATGACATTCTGGCTAGGATTGCCGGGTCCGGTAGATTTTCATTGTTTATAAGGGTGTCAAGGGGTCATGCTAGTGTACCATGTATATGGAGGTCGTCCTCTGCCTCTCTTTTCTCCGATCATTTCTGAGACCAATCAAAAAAGAAAGAAGAGCGTCGGTGGCCGAGCGGTTAGAGTATCCGACTCGTAAGCCAGAGGTCCCGGGTTCGAATCCCGCTTCGGCCATGTACCAATGACTGTTTTCTGAGTTATGTACATTAGTTACCTAACCTAACCTAACCGATGCTCTTACGGTGAGGGAAAACATCGTGATGAAACCTGCACATTCAGGCGACTGAATATATAACCATGATCCAATCTGGTCAGGTTCCCCTGGTAGCAGTGTCATGGAGGTCAGATGACAGTCGCTCCACTGTAATTACCTGACCTGACAAATCCTGGATCATGGTCACCGCGGACCCCAGGCCCTCGTGCGCGAGAGCACAACCGGGACATTAACGCCAAGATGTTTTTTTTTTTAGTTAAATCATAAATATCCGTGGACAAATTCACACAGCGCCAACTAGCCCCAAACTAAGCAAAGCTTGTGCTATGGGTGCTAGATAACTGATAAACTACTTAAATACTTTTAAATACATACTTATTATACATAGAACACCCAGACCCGTAACAGAAATTAAAATTCATCATTTCAATTTCTGCCCGGCCGGGAATCGAACCCAGGACCTCTTGCGTGGCAGACCGGCATTTTGACCACTGAACCACTCAGGTCGTCAAAACTATACATAACTACGTATATAAATAGAAGTAGACCACTACAATTCTATACCTAAATAATGATGGTACTTGTAGTATCGGGGATACGTGGATGGATAATAGGTATCTAAACATACCGGTATCAGGAAAGAGGGCCTGCTGGAGGCCCAATAAGTGATGAGAAGAGTTAACAGCTTACGACCTGAGAATGCCAAAGATCAAGTAAAGTAAAGAAGAAAGAGCAGGAAAGCAGACCCTGGTAGAAGCTCGGTGGATGATGATGATGATTGGTGGTACTCGTGGTAGAACTCTTTCAAACCAAGGGAGTCCGCTGACCGAGTAAAATTAAATCTATTAATTTTATAACAAAACAAATCACTTCTATTCACTTAACAGTTTGACGTTATTGTTATTTTGCAAATAAAACAAATATTAATGTATAATTCTATGTTGACGTAGGTAGGTACGGTGTATGCAGCACATCAACCTTATATACTTATAAATATAAAATGAGCTGGCATCACTTTGAAGTTTGAATTCGCGTACAAACCGGAGACAAAGGGTGGCTCTAAACGGTAGGTTGTGGTGCCCATACCTACCTGTGTATTTTATTATCCTTTAATATTTCTCTTGTATCACCTTATAGTATTATTATTATCTTTGACGTTATTTAACTTACCATTTTCAACAGGTCTGTTCAGGATTTAAACGAGGATGATGGGTAAAATGAAATATGTATTTATTCGATTTTGAGCTGTGAACTAGATAACGCATTATACCATGCTTCAAGATAGGTATTTCTTTTTAAAACCCAGAAGATACCTACTACTAATAAATAAGATATGAAAAGGATTACTACCAACACACCTTTTACCTGTGAACTAGATAACCCGTTATGCCATGCTTCAGATAGGTATTTATTTTTCTAAACCCAAAAGTATTGGGATACCTACTAATAAAAAATAATGACATGGTTTCATAGAAATATTGCATGGTTTTCTACAAGCAAACCTTAAAGAAAAGTTGTATGGTTTCTTCACAAAATGTGAGGTTGACTTGAATAAATGTCCTTTATAGATCAAGGGCCCTATTTTTGAATCGCTCGCCTCGATTCTAACGGTTTTCAATTATTATTATCGGCATGAAAAATTCAATAACAAAATATTCAAATAAATATTGATTAGTGTTGTCAATGTGATTGCAAAAATATTTAATTTTACATGCCGAAAATCAAATTGTAACCCGTTTGAATTGTCGCGAGCGATTCAAAAATGGAAACCCGCTCAACTTTATACATTGTATTATGATAATAATAATGTAGATTTAACGCCTTGTTTGTATTTATATGTACATCTTATGCAAATTAGGAATCTACCCGGCGCGAATTCATTCGCGTAGTTTAAATGTATTTAACTCTATCTCTACTCTTCCCTATTCGTAGAGACTATCTACTCTGTCTAAATTGAATTAAACTAATTTACGTTACAGCTGTGTTGACTATTAGGTGTTTAGGGTTAAACTTACGTATTTAAAATATAAACCATAAAATAAAAACTGAAATACCTAAGTACAAACTGTTGAAGATGTTGAATACAATTCCATTACGAAAGAAAAAGAAAAATTTTGCATTTAGAGGTAGGTAATCATATCTAACTAATAAAAACCAGCCAGCTGTTTGTAGTAGAGGCATAGTAAGTACGATTTATTTATATCTGTAGGTACCTACAGAACCAGTTTAGTACGCAAGCGATACATTATTTATGAATCATGGATTCCTCAGAAGCACAAAAATATTAAGTAACTACGTACTAGTGTGCCAATTCACACTTAGATAAAATCGCGATGATAATCTCGTTGAAATGTTTTTCGGTATATTGTATATAGGTACTTCTGTAAGTCTAGAGTAAAGAGTCATCTGTGAGTCTTGTGTAAAGACTAAGTACGTATAATGTAAAAGCATAAGTGCGTGACCACCTTAAGAATCATATTCCTTTGCACTACAGTTCAGTTGTTAAACGGTTATTATATCATTCATGAATTAAATTTTTACCTATTATTTAAAAAATACCCTGAGGTTAAAGGAAGTGTTCTGTAGGCATAAGGGACAGCTAATGCTCCTTGTAGCAAACTGATTTTGGCATAAGATGCAAAAAATACCGTGAATGTTGCTGTAGTAGCAGAGGAAAATTTTCATGAAGTGGTTATGCACCTATACTCTTGTACACCCATACTTTACGTAGGTACGAATTGCACAAGAACTTTAAAAAGGGTTTCTAAAACAAAATTACTGGCACCAGTTATAAAGTATATTTATTCTTAAATTACGCGATTCATATAGCCTTTAAAGACAAGACATCCATTAAAAATAATCATAATGTACTTATTTGTACTAATGTTGTTTTTGTACGAACACACAGTAAATAAATTTTATCGACGTTATTATTTTGACCTTAGCTATTAATGCACGTCACTAATCATTGCGGAAAGCAGATCTTATGCAATTTCAAATAAGGATTAGCGGCAAGGCAATGCAAAATGGCAATTTTCATACAACCACGGGCAACTCTGCCTTTTAGTACGTCCCTTTCTTCCATGAACTAATCAATGGGCTAGAGCGAAACAGCACCATCGTATGATCTGTCATTGAATTTCTATTGGCCTTTGAGACGTCAAACTCAAAATACTCAAATGCCGTATGAAAACAAAAAATTGAAATGTTGAGTTTTATTATTTTTAATATTATTAAAAGTGTTTTTAACGCCGATAATAAGTGAAACTGTGTTTTACGTTAATTGGGAAAGTGAAAAATGTATTCTAATATGAATGGATTGTATTCTGAAAACGTATACAGGTTTGAAAAGTGTTTTAATTTCCTTATGTTTTACACTTACATTTTAGGCATTAAAGTGGTTATTAAATAACAAACTAATTATTTAGTGGTTTAATCAACAATTTCATTGATAATAAACGGCATTTATTCTGTTTACGGTAACGAAAACACAAAAGTATGCCATGACTGTGATTTCACTTTTAATTTCTCTTAGCTTGGAATTTCGCTTGAATATTAGTTTTAAATCTGTTGTCTTTATCGTTTTTATTGCATAAATTATTTATTCTACAAACAAATACGTCACTGAAAAAATTACACTATTTGATAAAAAATATTTATGAACAATTCAAGGTGTACTCTAAATGAATTTTCATAATTAATGCACTATATTTTAGAACACTTACATAAATATAAGCTACCTGCAAGTTATGAGATGTATAAAAAATATAATTTTGTTACTTTTTAATATCTTCTTTAAAAATCCATTTTTTTAAGATGTTGCCGTTGCCTTTAAAAGTTTCTTAATAAGTTCTACTTTTTGTTTTAAGTACAACATGATTCCATCTGACCCAGTGACTCGATGTCCGACATGGGTCGGCAATAATAGTTTATATTTTTATCAATTTCTTGGGATTCAACCGAATCTTGAAACAAAAAATAGGAAAGTAACTTCCCATTTCCTATTTTGTTACATTTTTACACATCAGCCTCGGAACTGATTTGGTTAAAATTTGACATGAAGATAAATAGCAACCTGAGGAAGGATGACCAGCTGGATGCGGAAAGCACAGGACCGGTCTTTGTGGAGATCTCTGGGGGAGGCCTATGCCCAGCAGTGGGCGTCTTCTGGCTGATGATGATGATGATGAGGAAGGATGTGGGCTACATTCCAATCTCCAAGATTTTTCTTAAGTTTTCCTAACTGTGATTAAGCTGGTTCTATGTAACCTAAGCCCCATTCTATTATACCTATTTCAG
Source organism: Blastobasis lacticolella (assembly GCA_905147135.1). Taxonomy (NCBI): domain Eukaryota; kingdom Metazoa; phylum Arthropoda; class Insecta; order Lepidoptera; family Blastobasidae; genus Blastobasis; species Blastobasis lacticolella. The sequence continues at coordinate 6,227,615 of LR990068.1, forward strand.
TGTATGTCTTATTCCAGACACTAATCTAGTTACATACCAAATTTCATGCAAATTCGTTTATCCATCAAGAGGTAACAAAAATACACACGCACAATTTTACTGTATGGAAAGCAATAACTGACACCCTTAATATAGGTACTTGATAAAAGTAAAAAAATAATTGTGAACAAATTCACACAGCGCCATCTAGCCCCAAAGTAAGCAAACCTTGTGTTGTGGGTGCTAGATAACTGATAAACTACTTATATACTTTTAAATACATACCTCTTATACATAGAACACCCAGACCCGTAACAGAAATTAAAATCATCATTTCGATTTCTGCCTGGCCGGGAATCGAACCCGGGACCTCTTGCATGGCAGACCACTGTTCATGTTGACCACTGAACCTGATGCACTTAAGTTTACTGTTACACGAATACAGAACACACATGCATTAAGTGCATGTCTAAAAGAAAACAAATAAATAAATTTAAAGTGCCTGCTCAGTACAACTTTAAATGCAATTTATTTTTATGATTTGCCCCTCTTGTGACGATTTATCAGTAAATATTGATTATTTGCCAGCTTAAAGCTTTTATCGCGATTTTCGCAAGATTATCTGAGATTTTCCAATTAATTGCTTTTTAATCAACGACTAATACTTCCAGTTCCTGTACATTAATCTATTGTTAATCATCAATTTAAATTCCCCATCCTTATCTATGGTGAGTTGTAAAAAAGGATGGAAAGTTTTAATTGATGATTAACAATGACAAGCGTTTCAGAACTTTTATATTGTGTATAATGATCAATCATTTAAAATTTGCGTTCTTTATGAGTGGTTCTGTTTTTTTTTTGTACTATATATTACCTTGGACTTTGTCATGTTCCACAATGGAAGGTAGGAAGATAACTTTTGCTATACTCCAATCGTAATGTTGTTTGTTTTAAATTGTCATAAGCATAATAGGTACTTACGGTGAGGGAAAATCATTGTGATGAAACCTGCACATTCAGGCGACTAGATGTGTAACCATGATCCAATCAGGTCAGGTTCCCCTGGTAGCAGGGTCACGGAGTTCAGATGGCAGTCGCTTCACTGTAATTACCTGATCTGCCAAATCCTGGATCATGGTCAAGGCGGACCCCGGGCCCTCGTGCGCAAGGGCTCAACCGGGACATTAACGCCAAGATAACAATTATTTTTTAAACCAATATAGGTACTTATGTTTTTATTTTAATCTCCACAGACCGTCCATGTCCCAGGGCACAGTGGTGCACAGCCAACGGTTCCAGGAGAAGGACTTCACCATTGCAACCCCTGAGGAGTTTGTCAGACGGTTCCAGGGCACCAAGCCAATCAATAAGGTGGGTCATCCATTACTTTCATTTTTATATTATACGGCCGACAAACAGGCAAGCGGGCCATCTGATGGAAACTGGTCACTGCCGCCTATGGACATCAGCAACACCAGGGGTGTTACCAATGCGTTGCCCGCCTCTAAAGAGACCTCAATATACCTCTTGAACGATCCCATGTCATAGTGCAAAGGAATCACTGGAATACGGTAGAATACTAAGGTCACCGACATAACCCAAAGGATTACCAATCTTAAGTGGCAGTGAGCAGGGCACATAGCACGCAGAACAGATGGCCGATGGGGCAGGAAAGTTCTCGACTACGTACCGGAAGACGCAGCGTGGGTAGGCCAGGCCACCCACAAGGTGGACCGACGACCTGGTACAGATCGCAATAACCAGCTGGATGCGGAAGGCACAGAACCGGCCTTTGTAGAGATCTCTGGGGGAGGCATATATCCTACAGTGAGCGTTTTCCGGCTGATATGATGATGAGGCAAACTGGTTAGCCCCTGATGGAGAGTGGTCACCGCCTAAGGACATCTTGAACGACCACACGCCATAGTCCAAGGTTAGCATAACAGCTGCAGTTACATTCAAAATGCTTACATACTAATATGACGCACATTGCACTTACCCTTCCAACCGAAACACTGCAAGCATTGTGAGTTGTGTTTTGTATATAGATTCGTTCTTAATACCAACTGGTATGCAAGTGCTCGTGATAAAAAACAACTTTCACTATGGCAAAAACTCCGAAATCGCGAAAAAAACAATTGCTGTTCATCATACACTTGGCATAATTTGTTTTCAATTTTAAAATATGGTAAATCATCTCTTAATAGATGTGGAGAGCCAGAGGTCCCGGGTCCGAATCCCGCTCCGGCCATGTACCAATGACTGTTTTCTGAGTTATGTACATTAGTTGAATACTAACCGATGCTCTTACGGTGAGGAAAAACATCGCGATGAGACCTGCATATTCAGGCGACTGGATGTGTAACCATTATCCAATCTGGTCGGGTTGTCATAGGATAATGATGATGAAATAGCTGATTTTTTTTCGTGATTCAGAGTTGGTACCGCCGTAGTAAAAGTTAGTTATCAACCGAGTGAATACGACATTTACATGGTATTAATTTTAAGTCCCCTATATTTCACTTGAAAAGTAAATATTACGACCTTTGCGGTTCAGTTGGTTAACGTGCCGCTCTGCCACGCAGAGGTCTCGGGTTGTTTCCCGGCCGAGCCGAAATTGAAGTGATGAATTTTAATTTCTGTTACGGGTCTGTGTGTTATATGTAGACATAGACATGCTTTCTTTTGACATCACAAAAAATGTTTCATCTTAGTATTGAGGGAAGGAAACAAACGCTCTCTCGCGGCGCGAGCTGTGTCGCGGACACACTTGTAAATGTGTTCTAAAATACGTTCTTAATCCGTTTCCAGGTGCTGATCGCGAACAACGGCATTGGCGCTGTGAAGTGCATGCGCTCGATCCGACGATGGTCCTACGAGATGTTCAAGAACGAGCGCGCTGTGCGATTCGTTGTTATGGTGAGTGATGCGTCAGAATTGACACTGTCGACCCCGGATTGTATTCTCTAAGGGGTTGGATTGAATTCCAAAAGGGTAACTTTTGACCCACATGGTTTTCCAGAAGGGGTCACTAATGACCCAAATTAATTTCCAAAAGGGCTCACTATTGACCCCTCATTTCCTATAAGTAAGGGATCATGTTGACCACACATTGTATTTCCAAAGGCACTATTGGCCCTAAGTTGCTTCGCGAAAGGGATCGCTCGTATCTCCAATGGGGTTCACTATTTATCTAACTGTGTATGGTCTTCACTCGATTCGATGATGGTCTAACGAGATATCAAAGAAAGAGTGCGCTGTGCGATTCTTTGTTATCACTGTTGACTCCAGACCCAAGAAGAAACATAATGTAGAGAATATCACAGAATCAAAAAAATCTACGATTAAATTCTACGATCATACTATATTGTATATCATGGCAGGTAGGTGTTATAACCGGTAGGAGTCCGGCACTACCTCGGTCGTCCTCCCCAGGTGTCCATGAGGATTTCCCCTACCTGCCTGATTAAATAAAAAAAAGGGTCACCATTGATCCCTACTTCCAAGTTACTATTTGACTGATTTCAAATTTCCCATTGACCCCACATTGATTCCGATAAAAGGTTTTCCAAAAACTTCCCTGAAAAATAGTTCATTGCATTTTCTCAAGCACCTTTTAAGTTATTGTTCATAGTTCCACACATTTTTGTATATCAATTGTACAATACATTGTTTATCTACCTACAGGTGACACCGGAAGACCTGAAAGCGAACGCGGAGTACATCAAAATGGCGGACCACTATGTGCCCGTCCCCGGCGGCTCCAACAACAACAACTACGCCAACGTCGAGCTGATCGTGGACATTGCTGTCAGGATGCAGGTTCAGGTGGGTTGGAGATTTGTTATACGTGTATTTCATCATCATGTCAGCCGAAAGTCGCCCACTGCTGGGCGTAGGCCTCCCCCCAAAGATATCCACGGCTCCCGGTCCCGTGTCTTCTGCATCCAGCTGGTACCTGCGATCTTTACCAGGTGGTCGGTCCTTGTCCTGCAAAAACAACTACTAAGCCAACGTGGACTTGATCGTGGACATTGCTATCAGGATTGCGTGTTTTCTTTTATGAATGATCTTGCCTATATTGAATGCTAGTGGGCCAGGCGCGATTTTGTTTGCGTGGCGTACTACCCCTATCCTACCCTACATAGACCCTACACCAACAATACACTTATATTACACCTATCCTACATCTACCCTACACCTACCCATGCAAACTTTGTCCTCAATCATCATTTCATCATCATTTGCCTGCCCTTATCCAATTCATTTGGGATCGGCACAGTATGTCCTCAAAAAACACCCAAAAAAAAATTGTAAAATTGCTCCAGTCGTTCTGAAATTTAGCACGAACACAGCATTCTCGAACATTCTCAGGGTCATTCTTGCTCAGGGTCTCCTACATCCCATCCTTGATTATGCAGATTGCTGCTACCCTGACATCACGGCTGAACAGTACGGCAAAGTGGAGCGCCTCCAAAACATGTGTATTAGGTTCATATTCGGTTTACGTAAATACGATCATGTGTCGGAGTACCGTAAACAGCTCATGTGGCTGCCGGTCCGCTTACGTAGGGACCTTCACATGCTTTCCCTTTTATATGCGGTACTATTCAATCCCATTACTCCATCCTACCTTAAGGAACGTTTCCAGTTTCTATCTTCCTCTCACTCCCTTCCCCTCCGCTCTTCTGATAATTTACTCCTTAATATTCCTCTTCACTCATCTAATTTCTATTCCAAATCTTTTACTGTCCAGTCGATTAGATTGTGGAATTCATTGCCTGTGGACATCCGACTAGCCAAAACTGCACCATCTTTTAAAAGGCTGGTTAAAGCTTATCTTCTACAGTCTGTCCCATAAGCTTCTTCAAGTCTATTGCTTCTCATAACTCTTGTTGGGTTATAACCTTATATGTTTGCTATACTCGTATATCATTCCAGATAAACCTTACTCTCTTCTATTCTGTTTTTAAATATGTATTTATAGTATTATGCTAGGTATATAAATTTATCTATAGTTTTATTAGTATTAATTAAAATTACACCACTATGTCTTTTTGTTGAACGGGCTTACTCTCAGCCTATTTCCTTATCATGCACTTCTGTCAACAGTTAACTACCCAAAAAGGTTGCCTGGAAGAAATCGCTTTAAGCGATAAGGCCGCCTGTTGCTTCTCCTGCTGTTAATTTAAGTTACCCATTGTATACTTTTGATTGTGCAATAAAGCGTTATTCATTCATTCATTCATTCTTATCCCCTTCCTATAAATAAAATAAAATTCATTTATTTCAGACATAGGTAGTCCATAATTTTAATGTTAGGTGGATTTAAGATGTAAAGTTAAATAATATTGTAGCTGCATAATAATATTGTTCCTATGAAATCGGAAGATCGCTACCAGAGACTAGATTACCACTTAGCTGTCTAAATTGAACCTCCATCACCCCACAGGCGGTGTGGGCCGGCTGGGGCCACGCTTCCGAAAACCCGAAGTTACCCGAACTCCTCCACCGAGCCGGCGTCGTGTTCATCGGACCACCCGAAAAGGCCATGTGGGCGCTCGGGGACAAGATCGCCTCCTCCATCGTGGCGCAGACGGCTGACATTCCCACGTTGCCTTGGAGCGGGAGCGGTGAGTGCAAATAACAATGGGGTCACTTTTGACCCCACACTGTTTTCCCAACGGGGTCGTTATTGACCCCACATTGTTAGCTCGAAGGGGTCACTATTGACACCGTGCGGTAATCTCGTAGGGTTCACTATTGACCCCGCTCGGTAAACTCGTAGGGGTCACTAGTGACGCCACGTTGTAAGCTCGTAGGGGTCAGTACTGACCCCGCGCGGTGATCTCGGGGAGGGGTGTCACTATTGTTCCCGCACTGTTATCTCGAAGGTCACTAATGACCCCGCAGTGTTACCTTGTAGGGGTCTGTATTGAGCCCTGCTATCTTTACCAGGTCGTCGGTCCTTGTGTGACCATTAGCTAGTAATGCCTAAGAAATATATGTGGAAAGTCGCAGTAAATAATACTATACACCTCTTTCCAGAATTGAAAGCTGAATACAACAGTAAGAAGATCAAGATATCTTCGGAGCTGTTCGCGCGAGGATGTGTCACCTCACCCGAACAGGGCTTGCAGGCCGCCCAGAAGATTGGTAAGTATTTATTTATTCAAACTCAAAACTCTTTAAAATTTATTCAAATTAAATAATGTCTAATCATAAAAAAATTACAAAAAACGAAGACCAGACAGGTAGGGGGGCAAGTAACTACTAGCTGCCCGGCGCGACTTGGTTCGTGTGGTCTACTCTACCTATTTTTTTATTTTTATTTATTTAATTTACACCTATTTAATAAAAATAGATGCTTAGTTGCTTGTTAGGAATTTAAATGCAAAATAAATCAATTATTTCTATTCTTTTTTATATTGGACTCAGGGTAATAGGAACATAGTCTGTTATGAGCCAGATAATTGAGCTCTAGGAAGAGCAGGTAATGTTTTAAGGTAATTCTAGGATAAGCTAAACATGAAAGAGGTGGGCAACGCATTGGCGATACTCTTGGTGTTGCTAATGTCTATAGGCAGTGGTGACTACTTCCCATCAGGTGACCCGTTTGCCTGTTTGCCTATCGTAAGTCATAAAAAAAAACATGCTTTTGTTTATCAGCTTGCTATGTTTTATGGAACTGGAACACCTGATGTGAAACCTTAATAGACCAGCTAGACTATAAGAAACATGGAATTGGCGCCGAATGGATTTTGATTGGATTTTCACAGTTGGGTAGCTTAAGGCCCAGCTTTAAATCTGAGCTATGTTTCCTCTACTTCGGTTGGGTCGCACCAGAGTTAAGCTTTATATCTCCGTATACATTAGGAAGGTCATTCAAAATGAACTTAAATACAAAAAACACAAGCAGCCAAAAACATTACCATCAGATGATATGGCGGTCAAGGCCTGGTTAACGAGTTTAACGAGCTTTGCCCGTTCATCACTCATTCCCACACTCAGGCGTGTCCGAAGACAAGCTAATACTGTCTTGGAACCCTCGACAAATTGAATTAAAAAGTAATAGGTTGGAGTAGGAAATATTGTGTCCCGACCTCCTCCCTCAAAAAGCGGTGACAGCGCCTGTCTGGCTGGCGAAATGCCTGGCTAGTCTAAAAAAACGTGAACTAATCAATCGTCATCGTCACCAGGCTTCCCGGTGATGATCAAGGCGTCCGAGGGCGGCGGCGGGAAGGGCATCCGGAAGGTGGACGGCCCTGATGACTTCAACAACATGTTCCGGCAGGTATGCACGTGCACAGACACACATACACATGTATAAAGTGAAAATAGAAAAAAAAAAAAAAAAAAAAAAAAGAATATGGAGTAAGAGATAGAGAGCGAGAGAGTACATGTTTTCGCTTCATTGATTTCAATGAGATACACCAAGAGCCTATTAAAAAGTAAAAATAGTTTAAATAATTGTAAAAGATAGATAGCCAATAATTGTAATAGACTCGATTCTCAAAAATAAATCAAAATGAGACCGGTAGATATGTCGCAGCCAAATGGTTAAATTAGCCGGTGAATTAAACGGCTAGCTATTTAAGCAGTTATTTAATTGAAAATTGGCCAAATTCATGAACTTTGAAAGTAAAGTCAAATGAATGATATTGCCTCGAGTTTACGGAGCTCTTCCATTCATTGTCATAATGCTAACCTAAACTAACCGAATAGAAACCTATACTTTGAAGTGATTGTGGGTAGGTTAGCATTGGAACAATGTGTGAAAGAGCTGCGTAAACTCGAGGCGATATCTTTCTTTCAATATCACTTTAAAATCTTATGAAACTGGCAAATTTTTAACTAAATAATTGCTCAAAAAGCTAGCCGTTTAGTTAACCGGCTAATTTAACCATCCGGCTGCGACAGATATATAAAAATGTAGACATTTTTCTCAAAAAGTACTAAAGAATTTATCTTTTCAAGAAATACCTGTCCGAGTAACTTCGATTACCAAATTCAATACTTTAGAATCCTGTCTAAACAGCGCCATCTGGTGAGGCACGGCCGAACTACACTTTTTACTTCTCTCTCTCTTCTCCCCATTAAACATTTGCCACCGTTGAAAGGTCGAATCCTCAGACCAAATATAAAATAAATACAGAATTCTACGAACAACATACTGACACACGCAAAACTACGCCACGCTGTGTGTACGTACAAGGTCACAGGCACACATTAAAAACCAAACTACGCCATGGCACACATGTGTACGTAACTGGCCTCATGTAACTATTGACAGAGTGTCGTCTTTGTTTCTTATTTGGTCTGAGGTTAAATCACAAAATAGGCATGATGACTGAGTCTTTTTATTGTTCAATTTGATAGCGTTTGAAAGGCCTAAGTGTCCTTATCACAGAAAATGACATTTTGTTTGAAAAAAAAAATGCAATGCAAGCTGAAAAGAGTTATTTTTCCAAATCGTTCCTAGAGCTGATTTTTTAGTCCACCGTTATATTAGTAACCTTGAACCTGTTGGCTAATTACATAACCCATAAATTACGTTGCTAACTTCTCTGATTTCAAGATTGAAATTGATACCTTTTCGATTACGTATAATCGATTTCATAATTTTAGTTTATCGCAATGGACCTTTGTTAGCAACTGGGGCCTAATTCTTGAGCTGTGACATCACGAATTAGACATTTTTCAATAACTACATTGAAATGTCTATTGCAATATTGTCGAAGATCAATTTCAGTGACGTTTTAATACACTTTTTTGCCAAGAGAGAATATTTAAGATGAACAGAACCCATGAAATCGCAAAAGTAACAATTTCAATCATCGTAATCAGAGAATTGTCAGCAACAGAGTTACGTTATTCGGGTACTATTCCCCGCAGGTGCAAGCCGAGGTGCCCGGCTCGCCCATCTTCGTGATGAAGCTAGCGATGTCGGCGAGACATCTGGAAGTCCAGCTGTTGGCTGACCAGTACGGTGAGTGGTGGTGGGGTACTTGCGAAAAAAAACGACGATTTCATAGGTAAAGACCTAAAAAACAGACATATTATTGTGTCAGTGAAATTGTCGTTTTTTTGGCAAGTATACATTTGCACAAATATTTTTTATTTTACGTAACAGACCGATTTCGAAAATACTGGCGTCTAACCCTACCCGGGTTAGACGCCAGTAAGTCCTTAAAATGAAATAAAAAGTGTTATCTCAATTTTAAGTATAATTTGCATAAGGGTTTAAAAATAGCCCTTTTCATTTGTCGTCAGTATTGCCTATTTATTAACCAGAATTTATTTAGATATAATTTTGTGAAGAAGTTAGTTATCAAAATAAAGAGCTTAAATTTATCTGAATTAATTATGATTAGATATGCACCAGTTCGTTTAACGTCATCTGATTATGCCACAAAGTTTGAATGTACCCAATCGGATGTGTAATTTACAAGAAATTGAAAAATTTGCTTGTATAATAATAATAATAGTTTTCCTCATTTTCCCCATAAAAATGGTAAAAAGATGTATTATAATTTGGGTCCTACCCATAGACGGCAGTCGCTCTATCGTAATTGCCTGGTCAGATCTGTGAAATTCTGGATCATGGTCAAGGCGGACCCCTGGGCCTCGGGCCCGAGAGCCAACGCCAAGACGGCCATCAAAGTCCATGAGAGGATATTGTGGTATTTAGAAATAGTAAAACAAGCAAATTAGCTTGAATATGTATTTGCTATGTGAACAAAACTATGACACTATATTACGTACAATCTGACTACATTGACAATCAAATTGTCTCGTACTCAGACTGTAGCCAATTCAATTGGCAGTCTGATTTAACAGTGTTGTTTTTATGTTGAAATAAAGATTTATTTATGAGTTCAAGTTGTTTTAATAAGTAGATTCGTTTTAGAGAGGAAAGCTTGTTTTTTAATTTAACACAATCAGTTCGTGTCGTATGGAACCCCTTTTATGTATGTGTGTATATGTGTAACAGGCAACGCGATATCTCTGTTCGGTCGCGACTGCTCGATCCAGCGGCGGCACCAGAAGATAATCGAGGAGGCGCCCGCCGGCGTCGCCGACCCCGCCGTCTTCATCGAGATGGAGAAGGTAGGCAGACACCCACACACACACAGCCCATAACTAGCGCCATCTGGTGGACATACGGACGCACAGAATATTATATCATGTATGTACTGGCCCGGTGCGACTTCGTTCGCGTGTTGTCCTACCCCTACTTCTACCCTCTCCCCCACAACCTGACGACCTGAGTGTATCAGTGGTCAACATGCCGGTCTGCCACGCAAGAGGTCCCGGGTTCGATTCCCGGCCTCGGATTCAAATTGAAATGATGAATTTTAATTTCTGTTACGGGTCCGGGTGTTCTATGTATAATAAGTATGTATTTAAAAGTATATAAGTAGTGTATCAGTTATCTAGCACCCATAACACTAGCTTTGCTTACTTTGGGGCTAGATGGCGCTGTGTGAATTTGTCCACGATTATTATTTATTTTATTTTAACCCTACCCTACACCTTCCCTACTTCTACCTACCCTATTTTTCCTTACATACAAACTCTGCCCTGACAATCACCCATCCAACAAAAAAGCAGCCGTTATGAAATTATGCGCAAACATGCAACATTTAGATGCCTTGAGTTGTTGCAATTTGCCTTGGTTACTCGCTGATAATGTAGCTTTCTATAGATGAAATAATTTTTAAAAATCGGTTAAGTCGTTTTTGAATGTATCCATTACAAAACGATAAACAATAAAAAATGTTGTCTTCATAATATTTTGTTACAAGTGGACCCGGCGCGAAATCGTTCGCGTTCACTTACATTACCCCTACCTACCCTTGTTTCTAACTTATAAACCTTGTTCTGGAGTCAATCTATCTATTGTTGAAAACCGCATTAAAATCCTTTGCGTAGTTTAAAAGATCTAAGCTTACACAGATACAGACGCACATACATAAGGACAGACGGCGGAAAGCGACTTTTTATGATGTGGGCTACACCCACCCACACACACACACACACATACGTACAAACACACGTACACACACACATATACTAAAATACTGATATAGTGTGAATGTATGTGTGTGTGTGTGTGTGTAGCCCACAATACTATGTGTAGAAGTACAATGATGATGATTATTGACAATATACCCCCTTTCCCCCCCAGGCAGCCGTCCGCCTAGCCAAAATGGTAGGCTACGTGAGCGCTGGCACAGTGGAATACCTGTACGACCCGATCGCCGGACAGTACTACTTCCTGGAACTGAACCCGAGACTGCAAGTGGAGCATCCGTGCACGGAGATGGTGGCGGATGTGAACTTGCCCGCGGCACAGTTGCAGGTGAGGTGGCGGCTTTGATTTTTTAAATAATTACTTATATATAAATAAATAAAATAAAAAGGTATTTATTTAGCATTTAGCTCAGACATATAAAAAAAATTACATACAATTAAAATAAATTGAACAAGGAACAAAAAATAATGAGAGAAAAAAGAATAAAAAATTATATAAACACTAAACGCTAAAGAGGCCAAAGCTCAGTTCCGCAGATACGCGAATGTGCCAAATTTGATATGTCAAATGTAAATATATTAATAATTTTCAAACTACTTAAGATATATTTAATGAATAACTTGGTACAATACCGTAAGTACGTACAAAATGTATTACTTAATCTTTGTGTTTATGTACAATACTTACTTTTAAGTTTAAAATTGCAGTGCCCGTAAGGGTTCATAATGTTTATTTTATTTATTTATTTATTTATTGGAGTACCAACAGCTATATAAAACATAATAAGTAATATATTAGAATCAATAAGCCAATTACAAGGTCCTCGCTAGTAGTAGTTATGTAACATATGAAGCAATAAATAAATAAATAATTAGGGTAGTGGGTGGGGATGTGTGAGTGTGGATGAGGCGAAAGAAAAAGGTGTGTCAGATGTCCCTGCCTACCCTTGTGGGATGCGGGCGGAGTGTGTAAATAATGTACGTGCTTTTTGTTTTATCGAGAAAGATAGAAACAGCATTAGAAGTTATTTAGCGAAATAACATTTCAGAATTATCCTAACAAGTACGATAATTAAAGATAAACTTTTTACGACAATATACCGTAAAATAAAATTCACTCTAATTAGTACATGTGCTTTTTGCAACCCTTATCTAGTATTCGTATAACCAAAAACACGATTAGTTGTATTTTCTTTGATATATTTTATAACGCAATATCTTTTTGAGAGCATTTATGATTTCACGGCGTCCTCTTGAAGGCTCTAATAGTTCATTCGCGATAAGAAAATATTCAGTCGCCGGCTTAGCCCCGCCCGCTGACTAATCTAGAAAGCTAAATAAATTGCTGTGGAAACAAAACGCAACTGTCACTTTGGCGATGCCTAGGGACTAAGCACCGCCCAATCCCCTTCCTAAGTTTAAGCGTTGCCTAATGGCAATAGTCATTTCCTAGAGGTTGGTGACACATATAAGTGTTTGGGCATTGCATTTAGGCGATTCGTATGTTTAGGGAAAACGGCATTAATCTTTTTTTTTAAATAAATTGTTTGAATTAATACTCCACTCTGAAAACACCCTTCGTCACTATTTTCTTAACGCGAATGGACTATACTTCGTTTTTATATATACAATTATTTCATCTAATCATAAAATGCAGTTTTGTCTTATATTTTACATGTAATTAACTGCTGTTAAACTGTGAAATGAACTAATAAAAAAAATTAAAAAATATATAAATTTGTTATTTTACAACAGCTGTTTCTGGTCAATAACACATCAATATCTTGACAACAGACCTCTCAGTAGCGCCATATGATATCGAGAAAACCCTAATTAAGTAACAAGATAGACTATAGTTTGTACTTCCTCCATTTCCTCCCAAACAGATAGCAATGGGCCTGCCCCTGTACAACATAAAGGACATCCGTCTGCTGTACGGCGAGTCGCCGTGGGGGATGACCGAGATCGAGTTCGACGAGCCCAAGACGCGGCCCTCGCCCTGGGGGCACGTCATCGCCGCCAGGATCACCTCCGAGAACCCGGACGAAGGTAGGGGCACGTCATCGCCGCCAGGATCAGGGGGGGTGGGACACGGGGGGCTAGGCGCTAGATGTGTACTAGACATAATACACATGTCACAGCGAAACTTGCCACATGACATTATTAGACACTAGACGTATGATATTAGACACTAGACTCATGACACTTGGCACAGCACTTTAGACACTAGGTCCATGACACTTGGCACATGATATTAGACACTAGACTCATGACACTTGACCCACAACATTAGACACTAGACTCATGACACTTGGCACATGATATTAGACACTAGACTCATGACACTTGACCCACAACATTAGACACTAGACTCATGACACTTGGCACATGGCACTAGACACATGATAACTCACACGAGTAGCATATACGGCACATGGCGCGTTACCGTCACCTGCCAAATAACACCCGACAAGTCGCGATGGAACATGGTTAAGATCGACCATACATACATAACACAGGGCACATGAAAGATGACGACACATGACAATAGACGTTAAACACAATAACACAAAACAGTAAACCCACTTCTGCAATATACAGACACGGGCAAGACCCGAGTTGTAAGCTGTGACGGCAGACTGTATGTCGTCGTCACATCTTACAACCGCCGCTGTTGTCCATTTTCGAGCCTACGGCGATTCTAGATCTTTTGCCTCGAAAACATCAGTCGCCTTGTGTAAGGGGTTGGTGCTATTCTACTCTGCCGGACACCACACGGCCATAATAATCTTACACTACTCTAATTTGTTTCACGATATAGCCAGAGGCTAGGTCTAGATTTAATCAAATTCCTGATTTAGTTGCCAACTGAGTTTAGACAAGCCCCGCAGGCCACGTCATAAATTACGCTCCATCTTCGGCCGCATTGCTCGCCTGGTGATATTGCGACCATATGTCTGCCTAGGATATTGTGAACCGCCTGTCTTTCCACAAATAATAAAAACAGCTCGTACGATTCGGATGTGGAATGAGCTTCCCAGCCACAGTGTTTTCTGACTACGATATGGGATTGTTCAAGAGGTATATATAGAGGTCGCTTCAGAGGCGGGCAACTCATTGGTAACTCCCCTGGTGTTGCTGATGTCCATAGGCGACAGTGCCCACTTTCCATCAGGTGGCCTGCTTGCCTGTTTGTCTGCCGTGTAACACAATAATAACACCATCTCTCCTCACCCCGCAGGCTTCAAACCGTCATCGGGCACGGTCCAGGAGCTGAACTTCCGCTCGTCGAAGAACGTGTGGGGCTACTTCAGCGTGGCCGCGTCCGGGGGGCTGCACGAGTTCGCCGACTCGCAGTTCGGACACTGCTTCTCGTGGGGGGAGACCCGCGAGCAGGCCAGGGAGTGAGTAGCCATCGTCATACAGTTTTAGGGTATGTTCCGGGTTTCCTACCACGTGCCTTTGTTGACGAGTAGCTCGATATTCGCGCTCACAGCTCCCCAATCGCCCCGTGACCGTGATGCATGCAACTGTGTCGAAATATCGGGCTACTCGTCAACTAAGGTATGCGATAGGAAACCCGGAACATTAGGTAGGCAGGGGACATCCGTCATGGATACCTGGGTCCTCTTCTCTTCCATGACGGGGAAAAGACCTCTTAAAATGTGTGACAATAACCGCGATAGTTTAAAATATTATGTTAAATCATCGATACTGCCTTTTCATCTTAGTATTGAGAGAAAGAAACAAACGCTCTCTCGCGGCGCGAGCTGTGTCGCGGACACACTTGGGATGACCGTGCTGGTATTGCAAACGGCGATAGGCTGCGGTGATTGCTTACCATCAGGCGGGCCGTAAGCTTGTTTGCCACCTTAGTGGTATAAAAAAATATTGTCTTAAGCTATCTCCCTCTCCTATTATCTCCACTAACTCCTCCCCCCACTCCCGCCATCAGGAACCTGGTGATAGCACTGAAGGAGCTGTCCATCCGCGGGGACTTCCGCACGACGGTGGAGTACCTGATCACGCTGCTGGAGACGCCCGCCTTCCAGGAGAACCACTTCGACACCAGCTGGCTGGACGCGTTGATCGCTGAGAGGGTGAGTAAGGGTTGAAGAAAAAAAATTTTTTTTTTTATATATTGTAATAAATTTTTTTTTTAATGATAAACAATTTTTTTTTTATATCCAACATGCTTAAACATATGGAGCGGCGCGGTCGATCAATAAAGTTTTTTTTTGTAATATTATCTGCAATCAGTCCATTGAACTATAATCTGATGATTTGACGTTCAGAGTTGCTTCCCCAGTGGGTTCAACTCCTTAGTTAGACCTTCTCTAGTTAACAAAGTCCATAACTGATGGGTGATCCTGCAGTACCAGTGGATTTGGTGGTGTTTCTTTATAGCATCTGTCAATATAATCTTAAAGCGCGTTTTTGGCTAAGTCCGTCAAGCAGACCGTGAGGATGACACTGTCTCAGGTTTCCACCGCCACCAATTTCGCCTCTCAACTTCATCATTTCTCTTACCATCTCTTTCCATCAGGTGCAATCAGAGAAGCCGGACATAATGCTCGGAGTGATCTGCGGTTCCATCCTCATCGCGGACAACATCATCACCGCCCACTTCTTGGAGTTCAAGAGTGCGCTTGAGAAGTGAGTACATACATACATATACACACATACATACATCACAGATACATACAAAGAATCTATCTTTATATTATTCCTTCACCTTATCTTATTGTTTCTCCCGCAACGTCTACCGTATACGTTAATTCTTTTTTTTCGTGGTTGACTGTTGGCGTGGCGTAAGATTAATTCTACACTACGTCATCCACGTTGGCCACCGGCTATAGCGGCTACCAAATTAGCGTGGTGTTAGATTAATTCTACACTACGTCATCCACGTTGGCCACCGGCTATAGCGGCTACCAAATTAGCGTGGTGTTAGATTAATTCTACACTACGTCATCCACGTAGGCTACTGGCTATAGCGGCTACCAAATTGGCGTGGTGTTAGATTAATTCTACACTACGTCATCCACGTAGGCTACTGGCTATAGCGGCTACCAAATTGGCGTGGTGTAAGATTAATTCTACACTACGTCATCCACGTAGGCTACTGGCTATAGCGGCTACCAAATTGGCGTGGTGTTAGATTAATTCTACACTACGTCATCCACGTTGGCCACCGGCTATAGCGGCTACCAAATTAGCGTGGTGTTAGATTAATTCTACACTACGTCATCCACGTTGGCCACCGGCTATAGCGGCTACCAAATTAGCGTGGTGTTAGATTAATTCTACACTACGTCATCCACGTAGGCTACTGGCTATAGCGGCTACCAAATTGGCGTGGTGTTAGATTAATTCTACACTACGTCATCCACGTAGGCTACTGGCTATAGCGGCTACCAAATTGGCGTGGTGTTAGATTAATTCTACACTACGTCATCCACGTTGGCCACCGGCTATAGCGGCTACCAAATTGGCGTGGTGTTAGATTAATTCTACACTACGTCATCCACGTTGGCCACCGGCTTTAGCGGCTACCAAATTGGCGTGGTGTTAGATTAATTCTACACTACGTCATCCACGTTGGCCACCGGCTATAGCGGCTACCAAATTGGCGTGGTGTTAGATTAATTCTACACTACGTCATCCACGTTGGCCACCGGCTATAGCGGCTACCAAATTTGAGTGGTGTAAGATTAATTCTACACTACGTCATCCACTTTGGCCACCGGCTATAGCGGCTACCAAATTGGCGTGGTGTTAGATTAATTCTACACTACGTCATCCACGTTGGCCACCGGCTATAGCGGCTACCAAATTAGCGTGGTGTAAGATTGTTTTATGTCAAATTCAGTTGTCCACTGAGATAGCCAATAGCCCCGCAGGTTTAGCGGGCCCGACTCGTAAGCGAGACGTAGCGTGTTCGATCGCCAGCGCCTCCATACATACTAGGTTGAGATTTTGAGACTATAATGAGATTTTCTGAATTATGTACTGTGCGAGTTCATGTCCATCAGGCATGATTGTTTAAATAATTCGAGTATCTATTATTAGGCTCGATACATCGCCATCTCACTCTTTTGCGGTTTGAGCGAGTGAGATGGCGATGTATAATCCCTTTGAGTTAGACACTCGGGTCCGATGGACATGGACTCGGGCGCGCTCTGTACGTACATTAACCTAACTGAAAATTTTCTGATCTACTAAGTAGGAAATAATGGACACAATTACATTACACATATTACGAATCGGTCACCCATCCATTTAAAGACTTAACTTTTGTTATCGGCCTCACAAGACTACCCTCACTACACTATATACTTCATAATCTACTATCCCATTCCCCAGGGGCCAGATCCAGGGCTCCGGGCAACTCTCCAACATAGTGGAAGTGGAACTCATCCACACCGGCAGCAAATACCGCGTCCAAGCCACCAAGTCGGGCCCCACCTCGTACTTCCTGTCCATGAACGGGACCTTCAAGGAGGTGGAGGTCCACAAGATGACCGACGGCGGTGAGTGGAGTGACCCACCTTTTCAGGTTTAGCCTTAGACAAAAGAAGAGACACTTCTTCTAAATTTACATATGTATGTGTGGCTCTGGGTATGTGTGTGTCTGTAGCATCGTAGCTTCTAACGGGATGGACTGTTCTCGATGCGGTTCGCTCTATTTGAAAGGCAGTTTAATCGAGTTCAAATCGATTCCTTTCTATGTATTTCCTATTCATGAACGTTCGCTTCAAGGAGACTTTCTGGAGGTTCACAAGATGACCGATGGCGGTGAGTGGAGCGACCCACCTTTCACCCTTTAATTTTTTTATGCTATATAGTGAATTGCTTGAATACAATCGACACCTGATGGTAAAATACAACACCTGATGATGAAATGCCGCTTGCCTGTTATTTCACCTCCGACAAAGGAAGTGTTATAAGTTTTACATGTGTATCTGTGGCTCTGTGTATGTGTATGTCTGTCCGATTTCGATGCAGGTCTCTCTATTTAAAAGCCGGTTTAATCAGGATGGCTCTGATCTTGGTTTCGTTAAAATCGGTTTAGTAATTTAGGAAATATTTCAGTATATTTGTATTCGGTTGGGGGGTTCTCTAAACGGTTTTTTGTCGGGTAGATTGTTTATCAATTAAATTGACGGTAGACGGCATGACGCCGTCACTAAGGTGGCGGTGGTAAGCGAAAATCGAGCAAGCTATTTTCGATCCTATCCTCTATTCAATAGAGGCGACTTTTCCTTCAATAAATACCAAAACGCTCAAATAGACTTGTGATAAAGGCCATTGGTAGTAGTGGAAAGTCCATTGGTAGTAGTGGAAAGTCCAAAGCGGTCATAGATACCGAGTCCAAGCCACCAAGTCGGGCCCTACGTCGTACTTCCTGTCCATGAACGGCAGCATCAAGGAGGTGGAGGTTCACAAGATGACTGACGGCGGTGAGTGGAGTGACCCACCTTTTCATTTTTAGCCCCCTACGAAGGAAGGTGTTTAGTAAGTCTGTTAAGTAGTATGGCAAAGAAAACAAAGGTTGCTTGGAAGAGCTTTGAATGCTTTTTCTGTTTTTAATATTAAGTACAAACCCATCGTATTCTTTCTTGAATGTCTCTTCATTCATTCAAGCAACAGCTTTAAAATGACGAATCCATTCCAGCCAATGACGTCGTGCGACCAATAGGTGACCTCATAACGCCCGTTCGCGTCGCACGACCGTTGCCAATTAGAACAGCGCCTAATTCTCGCGCGGTGACATCTTGAACTCGAAATTTTTTCTCAACTATCTCCTACAGTCGAATATTGTCGACATTCAATTTGAATGACATTTTATTACAGATTAGTGGCTGGAGAAAATGTCGAATTTCAGATGTCACACAGACGTCACAGTAGTGCCATTGTAATGAAGGGCGATATGAATTATCGCCTTTATCAGAAGGCTGTGAAACATTATCTGAAACACTTTACATACCTACCTACATATTGACTCATAAATTCCTCCCCCCACCAGGCACCCTCCTATCAGTGGACGGCGGGTCCTACACGACCTATCTAAAGGACGAGGTGGACAAGTATCGCATAGTGATCGGCAACCAGACGGTCATATTCGACAAGGAGAAGGATCCGAGCAAGCTTCGGGCGCCATCTGCCGGGAAACTGGTCAACTGCTTGGTGGAAGATGGCGGCCGGGTTGGGAAGGGACAGCCGTATGCGGAGATCGAGGTGGGTCATGTAGGAATTTAGTTATATAGGGCAGCTTTAAGCTGAGATTGAGGTTGGTCATGCAGGAATTGGGTTATATAGAGAAGCCCTTAGCTGAGATTGTGGTGGATCATGCAGGAATGAGGAATTTTCCAGTAGGTATTGATAGTTTGTTTCAAAAAGCATCGATAGATGGCGCTTCTACAATTTTGGTAATCTTCTTTAAATCTGTATGATGGTGGCAGTGATTTCATGCTGCCAACTAAAACTAAACTTGAAAATAAAGTGTTTATTAATATTAACATAACTGTTAAATGTTGAACGAAGTGTAAAAAGAAATATTTATAGAAGATGGCACTATGTTCCATTATTATTATAACCTCTAAAATGGTTGAAAACTATTGACAAATATAATATTATCCAATACAACGTACCCAGTGTTTATATCCTGTTTGCTAAGAACCTATTTCAAGCGATTATCAATTACCAAAATTGTCGGGGCGCCATCTAGTGAGTGGTTAGGAATGCCTTAAATACCTATTGGAAAACTGCTCATTGAGTTAAATAGGACAGTCCTACGCCGAGATCGGGTGGATTTACCGTCACGGGGTAATTTTTTTTTGTGCCATGTTATGCACGGGCAGACCAACGTTTCGTGGGTCTCCTAATTTAGGACAAAACATCTACTATTGCTACAGAGCGGAATTTTTCTTGTAGGATAACCTAACTCTGGATTGCGTTGCTTACCTTCGTTTCGGGCTTGCATTGCCATTGCCACGAGTACTAGACTGTCCTCATCATGATCATCATCATTATCCGAGCGGTCAGTCCCGGCCTCTGCCAGTTTGGGCATTTATTTCCCATGTAGAAGAAAAAATATTAAATTAAAAGTTCACGTACCGAAGTATAGTGTAATGTACGATTATGGTATCATTGTTTTGGACGATCTCCGTACATACTTTTGTATTTCTAAGTTTAAGTTATACTTGGATATGAAAATTGTATCTAGCTTGAGAAATAAATGAATCCTTCTATATATCTATCCCTGGGGCTTAAGTAACATGTGAATAAACCAGACTGCTAAACATTGCCCACCGCTGAAACTTGACTATCATTCAGGTGATGAAAATGATAATGACGCTGTCGGCGCCCGAGGCCGGCGTCGTGACGTGGGCGCTGCGGCCCGGCGCCGTGCTGGAAATGGGAGCCCTGCTCGGGACCCTGGGTAAGGATATGAAAAAAAAAAGAAAAAAAAAGAATTGAAATTGCGTTAGAATGTAACAGTTCTTTTACAATTTTTCGGCAGTTTATTATCCAAAGTAGTTAGACCACGTTAGATTGTAAACTAACTGTTACATAAACTTCAAGTTTTCAAGTTTAACAATCAAATTAAATAAGTAATTCCAAAACCTCTCTCGTACATTGACATTTTAAAACCTAATGACGTCTTGAATTGGTTTTGAAATAATTGTTGAATTGTATTGCAATGATTGCTGAATATTATTTTGATTTTGACACAATTTTACTTAAATTTTGGTACAATCTTACGGATTGACACCGTAAGATTGTACCACTTGATTTTTATCACTATTAAATTATTAATATCTAAATTTTTTGTATAAGAACTTACGTGCTGTATAAAACTGACGATCCCTAAATGAAAACACATTTTTGACATCATTATTGAAAATGATCATAATAAAATAATATTTTTTTAAGAAATAAATGCAATTTCAATCTAATCTAAAATTGATTTTGTAAAAATAATATGTCATTTACTTATTGCATTCGACTTGTAAATGTTATGATATGTAGAGATTGATTGGTATGACACTCTTGTATCTGTACAGTACTTACTGCTGTACTTTATAATTACTATCGTATTTTCGAATGCCGACATCTAAATTCTTAATTTATGACATCACTTACGTTGCTTCTCCCCCCGACCAGAACTAGAAGACCCCTCCCTAGTGACGACCGCCAGCCCGTACAAGGGCCAGTTCCCGCTGGCCGACGCCGCCCCGCCCGCGGAGAAGCTCAACCACATGCACAACAAGCATCGCGCTGTGTTGCAGAATACGCTGGATGGTGAGATGTACAGATACACAGATACACAGACCGAATAAGAAATAAAAAATATATAAAATCATTGCCTGAAAATTAGTGATTCGAAGCCGACCACTAACGTTGAGTTGGTGTGTCATTGGAAAGGATTTCTCATTTTCTACAACTTTCACTATGGCGACAACTCTCGAATCGCTGTGGGAAAAAAGTTATGGCCTATTAAAACAATATCCCGGTCCTCCTTTGTATAATAAAGTGGAAGTAGTGTAAAAAAAGATGATTTTTTATTATGAAAATAATGAAGTTTCAGCATGAAGTCACGACACAGTGTTAAATACTTAAAAAGAAGTCCTACGAACACCATACTGACGCCCGCAAAACTACGCCATGCTGTGTGACATTAACAATAAAACTACGCCATTGCTCACTGTTGACAGCGCGCCATCTTTGTTTCTCTATTTGATCTGAGTCTCGTACATACAATTTTAAGCTGAGCAACTATTTTATTATACGTCAACTTGATTGTTGTTCAAAAAAATAAAAAAACAAATTCAAACTGCTTCCGACACACTCATACATACACATACACAATATCAACCATTCAACACCATAACCGCCCAACAGGCTACTGCCTGCCGGAGCCGTACAACACGCCGCGACTTCGCGAAGTCGTCGAGAAGTTCATGCAGAGTCTTCGCGACCCGTCGCTGCCGCTACTCGAATTGCAAGAGGTATGGACACGTAGCTCATGGCTTTTAAAATTTGATGGTAGTAAATTGTATTTGGTTTATTAATAACTTCAGTACCTGAACATTTGCATTCGCACATTCGCATGCTGAACATTTGCTTTCCTGAATGTCGAGAATATGAGATGGTTTAAAGTGTGTTTGAGTAGAAAAGGTGCTCACATACCTATATTTGCAACTATTGCAAATAGTTTCGTTTTGTATTATCCTTTTGTTTTATTTTGTATCGATTTGTATTTATTGATTCGATCTGTGTTTATTTATTTTTTATTTATTTAAAACTTTATTGCACAATAATACAATTGGCGGACTTAAAGCCATTAAGGCTTTATCTTCCAGTCAACCAGTAGGCAATGCAGAAAGTGAGTAAGTAGGTGCTTTATAAAGCGTGATGATAGATTGTAACTGACCTAAATACAATACTAACTACATCAAAATAGAATAAACATATATTATATTATAAATACTATACATACATACATATATTAAAAATAAAGATACTTTATACTATTTATATTGACTTTTCGGCCTTTTATCTATAAAAAAAATTCTTAATTTGTTTTTTATAAATAAAGCGATTATAATATTTGACTTACTAATTGCGACAAAACGAACCACATTGTCAAATGTTTCAAAATGTTTTATATTGTTTATAAAATTTCGTTTTTGTATGAAATATTTCGAAACTTTAATTTCACTGCTCCCACACCAGGAGCACTATAGTACTTAATAAACTTATGGATTTATGTGATGTCAAAATAAATCATGTCTATGTCCATATCCCTTCAACAATCCCTATCCCTTCCAGGTGTTATCAACAACCTCGGGCCGGATCCCCATCTCGGTCGAGAAGAAGGTGCGCAAACTGATGGCCCTCTACGAGAGGAACATCACCAGCGTTCTTGCCCAGTTCCCCAGCCAGCAGATCGCTAGCGTCATCGATCAGTGAGTAGATGATTCGGTCGTTTGGGAGCAAAATGTCCCATTCGCGAAATATCCCATTCACAAAATGTCCCATTCGTAAAATATCCCATTCACAAAATGTCCCTTTTGCAAAATGTCCCATTCGCAAAATGTCCCTTTTGCAAAATAACCCATTTACAAAATGTCCCTTTTGCAAAATTTCTCATTCGCAAAATGTCCCTTTTGCAAAATAACCCATTCACAAAATGTCCCTTTTGCAAAATGTCCCTTTTGCAAAATAACCCATTCGCAAAATGGCCCTTTTGCAAAATAACCCATTCACAAAATATCTCATTCGCAAAATGTCCCTTTTGCAAAATAACCCATTCGCAAAATAACCCATTCACAAAATGTCCCTTTTACAAAATGTTTCCTTTTTGGCAAAATAACCCATTCACAAAATGTCCCTTTTGCAAAATGTCTCATTCGCAAAATGTCCCTTTTGCAAAATAACCCATTTACAATATGTCCCTTTTGCAAAATGTCCCATTCGCAAAAGTTTCTATAATTACATGAAATGTTCCATTCACAAAAAGTCCCTTTCGAAAAATGTCCCGTTAACAAAAGGTCCAATTTTCAAAATGTCCCTTTCGCAATTCGTATAAATTTCCCATCTGAAGTAATGGATCTCACGGAGTTTTTCTGCACATATTGTAGTTCATATTATAGTAAAGAAAAGCCGAGACGCCCCACGCTAAGCCAGAGCGGATCGCTAATTCGGCTAATGTGATGATGGTGATGACGACGACGATGATGATGATGATGATGATGATGATGATAATGATAATGATGGTGTTCCCCCCCCAGCCACGCGGCGTCTCTGCAGAAGCGCGCGGAGCGGGACATATTCTTCATCAGCACCAATGCCCTAGTGCTGCTCGTGCAGCGATACAGGTGAATATTACTGGTTTTGTTATAATTTTATTTATCCATCTTACATGATGGCGATTACATATTTGCGCCAATTGGCGTTGAAACTCTTGGGCTGTTGGACCAGGCGCACATTCCTTATTTCGGGAGTTATCTAAGCGCCTGGTCTTTGGCGGTGCAGGATAAGATAGCCGCCAATGTTGGCAAGCGAAAATGGTGAGAAGGTAGAAAAGGGTAATTACCCACCTGGCCGGGTGTTGTGACCAGGGGACCAAGGGCCCGACAGTTGATCGTCGGAAGTTGTATATATGCCGTGGAAGTTGGCACATTTCTCTAGCGCGATGCAGGACGGTTAGCGCCATCTATGTGCGGATGCTTGCCAACCTTGTGTTCGTGTACTCGTAATGTGAGTATCGTTGAGTTTCCCTATTGGAGCGATAGATGTCGCTACATGGTCCAAATTACAAATCACCAGAAGGCTGGCCTCTTTTTGGGTCAGCGTTTAAGCGTCGCTATTCAGCGGGGCAACGCGGCCAGCCTTCTGGGGACTTCCAAATTCGGGGGACCTGGGACAAGTTTTTTATCTTTAATTTAGTTAGAATTAAGGTTGGTGTTAGAGTAAGACTTTTTTTTAATGTTAATAATTGTAAATTGTAAATAAAGTTTTTTTTTTTTTATTACTTTACTAGACAGGCATTTGACCGCCACCTCACCTGGTGGCAAGTGACGATGCGGTCGATGATGGAGCATGCCTGTCTAGGAACAGCCTATTCACTCTAGCCTTGAAGGCATCCAGATTATATAGAATATTTAATGTTTAGACTTTCTAACACGATTGCATAAAATACAAGTAGCGAACTTGTTAAGCCCGACTTGCACCAATTACTTGAACACATTTAGAGCGGCTTGCACCAAATTCTTAAGCTGATATTTAAACAAAAAAGTTAAACGTCATTCTTAAAAGGGTTTCAGAATTTGGTGCAAATGTATGAAATTATGTGTTAGTGTTTGCTTTAATGCGATTGAGAATTTGGTGTACTAGAAAACCATGCAGTAAGTAAACAGGTAGCAAAACTGTTCCTGATTGTTATTTGACGAAAAAAACCTTCAAGTGCTTGCAGGATTAGACCTTAAAATTAGATTTTACTAAGATTTTTTCAACATGAAGCTAGATTTAAAAGCTATACTGAATATAATACGTCTAGTTATGTACCTCCTCAACTTAAGTACTATAACTGTATATTCGGGCGTTTCTATGAAGATAACTTATTGTTAGTTTTGTTATTCTACACCTATAAGAAAGTGTAGATAAATAAAACTAGTAACAGACGCTCCGATATGACTTTAGCCGACCAACCGTCAGTTGCATCCGATACTAATCCTTACGATCTACAGAATAAAGTCGCTCTTGGATTAATTCGGATGCGCAGGCGAGCCGACCTTGGTCGGACGTCAGGCCACGTCCTCCGCACCCAATAGCGACCTTATTTTATACTGCGTAAGGATTAGTATCGACTGCAACTGACGCTTGGTCGGCTCCAGCCAAAACAGAATATCTGTTACTATAATAACAGTAATTTATCAGTTATCTAGCACCCATAACGCAAGCTTTGCTTACTTTGGGGCTAGATGGCGCTGTGTGAATCTGTCCAAGCATTTATTTTGGCCGTGTGGTGTCCGGTAGAGTAGCATAGCACTAACCCCTTACACTCGTGGGTGTCGGACAAGGCGACTAATATTTCGAGGCAAAAGATCTACAGACTCTGTAGGCTGGAAAATGGGCAGCAGCGTTTTCCATTGTTATATTTATAACACTGCGATCTCCAACCCGCCTGCCAAGCGTGGAGATTATGGCAATGACCTTCCCTTTCGTGGGAGAGAGCCTCTTTTCTGCAGTGGACTGTTATGGGCTGTGATGATGATATTTTATTTATAACATGTCTGTCTATTAGGAACGGAATTCGAGGCCGCATGAAGGCGGCTGTCCACGACCTGCTGAAGCAGTACTACAAAGTCGAGAGCAACTTCCAATTGGGTGAGTGGTACTGCATTATAAGTGCTCTTGACGACGCTTCTTTGAAACCACCGTCTCTTTGGAAAAAACTTTGAACACTCGAACTTCGAATAACTTGACGATTGTAAGAGATATTTAAGGACCTAATCAATAAAGAAATTTGGATAACCAGAAAACGCAACAGGTCATTTTTACGCAGGGAACGCAGTTATGATTTTAATCTAAATAGCTTATTTGTTGTTTCGGAATTCTCCTTACTGACCCATTTAGATTGATCATTCAGTGACAATGTATCAGATTTCTTTTATGTTATACGGTAAGCAAACAGGCAAGCTGGCCACCTTCAAACAAGCTTACGGCCTGCCTGCTGGAAAGTGGTCACCGCTGCCTATAGGGTCCTTCCTTACCTATGAAATTGGCGTTTTTTTTTTCATCGTAGTCACGGGAAATATCGGTATACTCGGTAGGAATCCCGGAACGGGTATGTTAAAATGTGTACATAAAATCCTTATGAAAAATGAAAATCTTCATATAATTGTCCCCAGGCTCGTACGACAAATGCGTGATGGCGCTCCGCGAGCGCTACAAGGACAACATGCAAGAGGTCTCCAACATGATATTCTCGCACAACCAGGTCGCCAAGAAGAATCTACTGGTGAGTCTAGACTTAGATTGAGGGAGACAAGAGAATGGGTTTTTTTCAGCTGTCAGTCGAAGAAAGACAATCTTTTTTGTTATTCGTCTTTGAAGATAATTATGTTTAAAAATATATTGCTCTTCTGATGCTTCGCTCCCGATCGACCTTATAATTGTACTGTGAGAGTGCCGTAGGTCGATCGAGTACAAGAAAAGTTCAAGTTCAAGTTCAAACTTCAGGTTCAATGGACTAACTTAAGTGTCCGACCATTCAAACCTTTCGAAAGAGGCAAACTGACTACAAATGGCGATGGCGCCACAATCGACTGTACCCAAAATCTGTTGATTGGTCAATTACTTGTCAAAATGATAATGACAGTCAAGTTTTTACTGGAGTCAAATCGATCAATATATTTTGGGAGTACAGTCGCGTGTAGCGCCGTTTTAGTAGCCCATTACCCATACCCCATTGCGATTAGGCGCAAAATGCTACATTTACAAACTGTGTTATACTTAAAAACTGACCAGGGGCCTAATTTAATATAAATGTATGCTCAAGTCACAGATCTCCATGAATAATGACATTGAAATGTCTATTGCAGGCAAAAAATATTTTCTCAACTATCTACGATAGTCGTGTATGTCAAAAATCAATTTCAGTGACGTTTTAATTCAGTTATTTGGCTAGAGAAAATGTCGAATTTGAGATGTCACAACGCGAGATCACCCCCTATTCTCACAACGTTATATAGCAAAATGCCACATTCGCTAAATGTCACATTCTCGAAGTGTCACATCTTATACTATATATTTTGCTAATGTGGCATTTTGCGAATGCGGCATTTTGAAAAAAGACATTTTGCTAATATGGTATTATGCGCCAAAATGTAATTTTGCGAATGTGGCATTCTGCCTCTAATCGTTGTACCTTTTTTGATTGATTTGGCCATTGACCGATCATTCCCGTTGTCCCCCAAATATACTTATCTCTTTCACACTTGTAAGATGCGATAGAGCCTTATCGCCCTCCACCAGGTGACCCTGCTCATAGACCACCTGTGGTCCAACGAGCCGGGATGACCGACGAGCTGGTGGCTATGTTTATGTCTAATCCCCCCGATTTACTTTCTCGCCCCCCCCCCCCCCCCACCTGGTCACCTTGTTGATGATAGACCACCTGCGGTCCATCTATCTTGTATAGTTTAATGGCCATAATAAAAAAGACTTAAGACATTTTGCTGAATGTAGCATTCTGCGCCAAAATGTAATTTTGCGAATGTGGCATTCTGCGTCTAATCCCCTCATTGAACGGATCGTCCGTCCATGCGTTGACCCCATTGACCTCCCCGCCCTTCCAGGTGACCCTGCTCATAGACCACCTGTGGTCCAACGAGCCGGGGCTCACGGACGAGCTGGCGGCCACGCTCAACGAGCTCACCTCGCTGCATCGCGCCGAGCACAGCCGGGTCGCGTTGCGGGCCAGACAGGTGAGTTATAGGACCTAAGGGTGTTTATAGGACCTAGGGTATTTATAGGACATGGGTCTTTATAGGACATAGGGTCTCTATAGGACTTAGAGTCCTAGGGTCTCTATAGGACTAGGGTCTTTATACGGGCTCGACAGGCGAGTCCTATAGCACAACCGGGTCGCTTTGAGGGCGAGACAGGTGAGTTCTTTATATTAGGTCCTTACCTATGAAATTGGCGGTTTTTCGTAAGTATGTATTTGGTCAAATATTTTTATTTGTTCATAACAAATCACAATTAATACTTGTTTTCGAAAATAGAGGATATTTAGATGCGAATAAGTCTCTAAAATTAAATAAAAATATTTTCTTAAGTTGTTATAATCACAACAGTTCAGGTATAATTATATGAAGGGAGTAGTTATCGCAATAAGTTAGCTTAATGTTCTCTGATTATACCTACATAGTTTTTCACACTAAGGCGACACCACCAACCAAACATACCGTAGTGCGGTGTCTAAACCATCACCGCTTGTGATTTTCATACTTTATGAACGATAAAATAAAGATTGCAGTTTTTTTTCATGTACCTCACGATCTCGACATCCCCATCAGGTGCTGATAGCAGCCCACCAGCCCGCGTACGAGCTCCGCCACAACCAGATGGAGTCCATCTTCCTGTCGGCCGTGGACATGTACGGCCACGACTTCCACCCGGAGAACCTGCAGAAGCTGATACTCTCGGAGACGTCCATCTTCGACATACTGCACGACTTCTTCTACCACAGCAATGCTGCGGTGAGTGACATAAACACGTGACTCACATAACGCACATGTGACTTACACGTGATTCAGGCGGAACACACACGCTACTCACGCGGAACACACACGTTACTCATATGTTACTCACACGTTACTCACATTTTACTCACACGTGACTCGCGTAGTACACACGTAACACAAACGCACATGTACGGCCATGACTGCCACCCGGAGAACCTTCAGAAGCTTATACACTCGGAGACGTCCATCTTCGACATCCTGCACTTCTTCAAAAATGCCGCGGTGAGTGACTCACACGTACATTTTGCACACGTGTCTCACACGTAACGCACACATGACTCTTACGTTACACATGTTATACACACGTTACTAACACATAACGCACATGTGACTCACACGTAACGCACATGTGACTCACACGTTACTCACATGTTACTCACACGTTACTCACATGTTACTCACACGTTACTCACATTCACTATTGGAGAAGTCCATAGTGCCACAGTTGGCAACTGAGTTTAACATTAAATAATTCTACACTATTTCATCTACGTTGGCTACTGGGGCTATATAGCGTCTACAAAATTAGTGTAGTGTAAGATTATTATATGTCAAATTCAGTTGTCCACTGAGATAGCTAATAGCCCCCCCAGGTTTATTACAGTAAGTAGCCCCTGACAAGAGATGAAATATTAGAAAATAATTCAATACACAACCTAATAACATTTATTAGCTACTATATCAAAAACAACAGCAAATTCTTGGCTATGGTTCTACTAACACGTTTGCTACTAACAAATCAGTTCTCCACGGACGGACTCAGTGCAAACTGATCGGTTCTCCACGTATGGTCTAAGATCGTAGGAGAGTGAACATGGAGTAAGATGAGTGCATTATCTGAAAAGGAGAAAGAATGATTTGTGATCACTCGATAAAGTTGCCAGATCTGCTTCGGGAGTGTTGTCCAGTGACCATGATGCATGCAACTGGATCGAAATATCGGACTACTGGTCAACAAAGGTACGCGGTAGGAAACCCGGAACGTACCCTTAAAATGTGTGATAATTACCGCGATTGTTTAAAACGTTATGTCATGAAATTTTCTTCCTTCCATCCTTTGGTTAAAGGTTTTGACTTTTATTAAACCTATTTTCAAATTCAATTAT
This sequence comes from Blastobasis lacticolella, assembly GCA_905147135.1. Classification (NCBI taxonomy): domain Eukaryota; kingdom Metazoa; phylum Arthropoda; class Insecta; order Lepidoptera; family Blastobasidae; genus Blastobasis; species Blastobasis lacticolella. The sequence goes on from LR990068.1 coordinate 6,257,559, forward strand.
TTCAGAGAAGGAAGTTGGGGTTTCTCAGTTTAAATGGGAAAACGTCAGTCAAATGTTAACGTTTTCAAAATCTCTATAATATTTCTTGCAAATGTCTATACGGCTAGGGTAACTGCTTATGATGACGTCTAAAAAAATTTTAAGTGCGTCATGTCATTAAACTTTGCTATTAGTTTTACATCGTGGTTGCACAAATTAACGGGAAAATCATATATCATATCGACTCTCCTAATACGTAAGGAATGGAACGCGTTGCCTGCCAATGTGTTCCTCGAATAATATAATGTGGACTTCCACGGCAGAAGAAATAGGCAGTTTTTAGGAAGAACTATAGCCTATGTTAATCGCTGATAATGATCTATTAATGAAAGTATTTTTAAATCAGTTAAGTAGTTTTTGAGTCTATTAATTACAAACAAAAATACAAATCTTGTATCTTTATAATATTGGTATAGATATTGACAATGACATCGCCGAGTCGGATGCAAGAGCCAATGGCTTACGACGCGAGGATGCCGAAGACCGGCTGAAGTGGAGGAGAATGAGTCTTAAAGCAGACCCTGGTAGAGGCCGGGACTGACCGCTCGGATGATGATGATGATAATGATACAAACATACACATACATAAAGTTGACGCCAGTGTCCCACAGGTGGGGTAGGCAGAGACTATGGACCGCCACTTTGCTCTGTCCTGACACAACTCCCTAGCCTCGCATATATCCACAACTGTTTTCGTACATCTCCTTTTATTCTTGCCACGTCGGACCCCAGCTTTTTTGAGTACATTACTGATCTGATCAGTGAATGTTTTTCTTGTGATGATGATGATGAATAAATAAATAAATATTCTTTATTCAATAAGGTTTGCTCCATACAATGTGGCTCCAACCCTTACAACTAAGCAAAACACTTGTGACTTAAGGTCTAATGTCGAATGCGAACAGTGGTCGAGTAACCGTGGTTTATACTAGTTTAAAAAACAAAAAATTGAAGAATAACAACAATATTTAACATGAATATGAGCATGTATGTGTGAGTGTATGTGTTTGTGTGAGTGGGTGTGGGTCTGTGTGCGTGATATGTATATAAACACATACCGAAACAAACAGCTCCATGTCGATAGTAAGCATATTGAACGCTGTGATGCTGACGGGCACCTGCGCGCGCGCAATCATGAACAGAAGCAGGCGTCGCGAGCGCAAAGCTTGAGATGTCGCGTTGCGCTCCCATCCACTGCAATACAGCTGGGTTGCTGTCTCTAGGGTCTGTAGGGGATCATGGAGAAATGAGTTTAACATCGTAGCAGCCGAAAGACGCCCACTGCTGGGCATAGGCCACCCCCGGAGATCTCCACAAAAGCTGGTCCTGTGCCTTTCGCAGCCAGCTAGTACAGTCAAGGGTACTTATATATCTGAGCAGATGTACATATGTTTGATTGATAAATCTGTTCAGATATATAAGTACCCTTCCATGTACATTTATATTTGAAGCCTTGGTAATGCTCACATATTAATGAACTCGACTGTACCTGCGGTCTTTACCAGGTCGTTGGTCCACCTTGTGGGAGGCCTACCTACGCTGCGTCTTCCGCATGAGCGTATCGCGAGGCGTCGCTGGCGAAAATGGTCCGTTACAATTATACTTTTACATGGAAAACCAACAGTTTTTGATACAAGAATATTACACTTAAATAAATACAAAAAGACAATTACAGGTTCTCACTGATAGCAGTAACGTAACATATTTAAATCGCAAAGCACTAGTCTACGATAAGAACGTATAAAAAATATAAAAACATGCCAGGCTCTTCGCCAGAAACAAACGCTAAAATAGAGAGAACCACATCCAAATCGGTTCGGGAGCTACGTTGCCACAGCCAGACACACACTTCCACACATACACACAGCCACAGACACCCCTTTTTATTGGTTGTCGGTGGTTAAAAAGCTGGTTGTCTCACCGCCAGCTTCAGTTTCCCAGCAAACCAGCACGGCACGAATATGTGGACGACGGAGCCGCAGGTGAACACAATATAGCGGAGGTCGAAGCCAAGACCCTGAAAGGCAATCATCATCATCACAGCCCATAACAGTCCACTACAGGACTTAGGGCCTCTCCCACAAAAGGAGCCATAATCTCCACGTTCGGCAGGCGGGTTGGAGATCGCAGTTTTGCAAATATAACAATGGAAAACGCTGCTGCCCATTTTCTAGTTTACGGAGACTCTAGATCTTTTGCCTCAAAGGCAATGAAAGCACATATTTACAATATTACAATGAAAACATTGCCCGAAGATGATGTCTGAAACCGATGGCAATAAATTATAAGATTAAAAATATATTTATTTAGTGGAACTAGTGTATAACAGTGTTTTAATCTGCAATGTCATTACATTATAGATTAAAACACTGTTATACACTGTAATGGAGTTCCATCAAGAATGCGCAACACAAAGTGTCAACTACGAGTACATATTGACAAATTGTTCGTATAGTTCAACCGTTGTAAACATTTAGAAACATTCGGAACATTTACGGACGCATTCATAAGTGCCTTTAAATTCGTATTCCTGTGCAGCCGTTATAAGGTTGTATAGCATGTAGCATACTGTTCGAAAGGGAAAAAAGTAGAAAACATAAAAAAAATAAAAAAAGTACCAATATAGTTATTTTTTAATTACAATTCAAAATCACCGTCAGTTTTCCTTTTAAAAGTTAAACATCGGAACGGTCACTCAGACGATAAGCGATTTGATTTATTTAGGACCAAAACCACTTATGCAGTAATTTATCGAAATCAATTCATGTTAATGTAGGCTCGACTGCGCTGCTTTGGTCACGTGTTGCGTAAGTCTCAGGGATACGTAGGAAATGGATGCCTAAATCGGCCGGTATCATGGCCGGCTATGGATTGACATCGCCGAGTCGGATGCGAGAGCCAACGGCTTACGACGAGAGGATGCCGAAGACCGGACGAAGTGGAGAAGAATGCGTAGGAAAGCGGACACTGGCAGAGGCCGGGATAAGTGCTATGACATCGAAGTAAAGATCAATCAATAACAATACCATAGATCCACCTAATACCTTAGATTACCTAGATACCATAGAATATCAAAGATCAATACCATACTGAAAAGAGATTATGATCATGTTTGAGTCGTTAGAGCGCGCTATCGATGGGAATTCGTACGAAGCTACCCTTGAAAATGGCTTATTGATTGATTGCATTTGGGAGCAAGTGCAGAGTTTCTGGTTATTACATCAAAAGAGCTTTCCAAAGGACGATGGTGATGAACTGATGTAAATGTAAATAATAAAATTTGTGCGCAACGAACCTCAGTAATCTGATACATGCAGTTACAAATGTGCACTGTAGTCAAGAAGAATATCATGCCCAGCCAGAAGTTGAAGTTCTGCTGGATCATCTCCACGAACCTGTTTCGGACAATGTATATTTGGTTCAATGAGAAGTTTTCCAGTAGGTATTGTCAATTGGTTTCAAAAAGCATCAATAGATTTGGTGATTTTTTACCAAAAGGTTCAACGAAATGTATTTTAATACAATCTTTTCATATTTGTATCGCGTCCATTCTTGATCCTAGTGTCCATGAAACGAATTGACTAAGTTAAATTGATATTTATTTTGTTTGTAATAATTTAATACAACCTCTAAAATTGTTAAAAACTATTGATAAATACAATATTATCCAATACAGCATACCCAGTGTTTACAACCTTTTTGCTAAGAACCTATTTCAAGCTATTATCAATTACCAAAATTGTCGGGGCGCCATTTAGGGAGTGGTTAGGAATGCTTTAGATACCTATTGGAAAACTACTCATTGAATGACTAAATGATTGAACACTTTATTGCATAACTACAGGATACAGTCGGTACATATCGGCAGTAAAAGAGAAAACAACACGCGGCCTTATCGCAATTGATTGATTGCGTGTGGTAGCAAGTGGAGAGTTCATTACATTACAAAAGCTTTCCAAAGCACAATTTAAGAGAGATAGGGCATAGCGGGGTATCCGCTATAAATAAATAATAAATAATCGGAGCCACAAGACTGGGTGAGTACCTCCACGTTACAGAATACTGTGTTCCTGCCTGTAAGTAAGGTTTCCAGTGCTCCATGGGGTGGGTATTTCAGGAACCGTGGCTTTGACAATGAATGGGCATTTGCCTTCTTGCTGCCGGAGCAACGTGTTATAGAGGTGGGCAACGCATTGGCGATACTCTTGGTGTTGCTAATGTCTGTAGGCAGTGGTGACCACTTTGTATCAAGTGGGCTTGCTTATTTTTCCGCTGTATGACAAGAAAAAAACCCAGAAAAAAGAACTTCAGACTCACCTGAACAAGTTATTCTGAGCATGAATGACGTCCACCATAGCCTTATATATGACGTCACCGCTGGGGTTTCTCATCGCCTTCTCCAACGCGTGGCAATACAGCACCATCTTCAGACAGGCGTGGTTAATGGAAATCACGAAGAACCCGTCGTACCCAATGAAGTTCACGTAGAATATCAGGCAGAAGTACAGCATGAAGACGAAGATAATCTCAAAGTATGGGGATTCGAAACTCATTTCGGGATTTTCCAGGAAAGGAAAAGTTACTTCGTGGATCATCTCCCTTTTGGGCTTGCCTGAGAGCGTGTTGTAGATGTTAATCAAGGTGGCTATGATTGGAAAAATGAATATAGTGTTGATCATCAGTACAGCCCAGATTCGTTCGAAGAGTTGTGAGGATTTTATGTGGTCCTCGACTATGGTGCGGTCGTCCTCTTCTAGATCGTTGAAGCTTGCCAAGTCATCGTTGATTTCTCGTATGATGGCCTCGGCTACGACTCGGTTCTTGTACATTATCAGCATCTGAGAATTGTGGATTGCACTTTGGCCAATGTTATTTTAAAATTTATTATTAGTATTATTTGTTGTTATGGTCACATGGTCATAGTAACATATACTCGGTGTGTAAAATGCAAGTGTTCCATCACAAAGAGTACGAGTGTATGGGTAGCGCCATAGCGGCAACCAGGCTGCTGGCATGGTGACGTCACAGCTATATCACGGCAGCAATAATTTCATGCTGCTAATAAACAATACACTAAATCCAAACAAAATATTATAACCTATACCACTTATAAAATTAATAACATAGAAATAATAACTTGGGATCGTTAAAGAGGTATATTAGAGGTCTCCTTAGAGGCGGGCAACGCATTGGTAGCACCCCTGGTGTTGCTGATGTCCATAGGCGGCGGTGACCACGCACCAGGTGGTCCGCATGCCTGTATGTCTGCCGTATTACATACAAAAAACATCACCTTAGCCATACAAGCGATGTACGGCACGAAGACAGTGCTGTGGCGTACGATATTGGCGAGGTCGTGCTGCTTCCAGCTGCCGATGATCTCCAGCATTACCAGCCCGGCGACCGGCGTAGTCGACAACAGGATTAGAACTGTTGGTGTTTTGGTACAGCATCATCACATATAATAAAGTTATGAACGCTTGCAGAGGGCGGGAATTGGATAAATAATAGAGTAGAATACACACAATGGCACACCACAAACATATAACATATTTCAATGGCTCAAAAATGCTTGAATCGCTCCAACCAGAGCTCGACTCGAATTTAGAGCCATGAAACAAATAAAAAGTTAAGGTACAAATAGAAGAAAAAGAACAAACAAAACCAATTTATACAACATAAAAGTAAAACAACGACTAGACAAACAAGCATGAGTAGAAGAAAAATTAAGAACAGTTCTGTTCCATGTGGATGTGGTAAGGTGTGTAAAAGGGAGCTCACTTAGCGTTTTGCCCTGTCGGAGAACAGGGCGCTGGTTTTCAGTGAGACCTGCTGAGTGAGGCACGGACGAAGACGTTAAATAGAACGATACCATTAAAAATCATCTTGGCGAATAATTATCGACTTGGCGTTTCGATTCGCGATCCCGATCGCGCGAAGGCCCGGTGTCCACGTTGACTATGATCCAGGATTTGACGAATCAAGTAATTACAGTGTACTCTGTCGCCTCCGCACGTACAAGCCCGTAACAGGGTGTGTGATTTGAGGCCACTCCTTTCCCCCCCTTTTTCAGGTTTTTCCTTTCCACATCATCAGATCAACTTCAAAATCGAACGAATTAATTGGAGAACGGATATTTCATACAGCATTTTCCTAGCCGAGTTTAAATGGTCAGACATGTTTCTTATGTAAATTTGCCTTACTCCGCGAATCGTGGCCATATCTGTGTATTTTAATAAAGTAATGGCCGTGTGGTGGCCGACAGAGTACAATAACACCAATCTAACGAATAGCGACTAGTTTACGAGGCAAATGATTTAGAGATTCCGTAGGCTGGAAAATTGGCAGCGTTTTCCATTGTTATATTTACAACACTGCAATCTCCAACACGTCTGCCAAGCGTGGAGATTATGGCAATAACTTGAGGGCTTATCCTCGGGCGCGCCTGAGTGTCAAAACTCTGGACCTGTGTGTAGTCGCCGCTGTAGATACCGGCTCTACAGGAGTCGCAGCGGCGGGAATGAGTGGCAATTATTTTTCGTCGGGGAGGTCCTTAGTCCTGCAGTGGACTGTTATGGGCTGTGATGATGATAATGGCAACTAACGTATAGCGTTTCGCCTCCACGTGTCGTTATTGGGGTTGGGATACAGCTGCGCGACTACCAGAGCGAAGCTCACCACACGGAAGGTCACGTGCAGCGGGCCGAACCTCGTCTCCATGGTGCGGGACCTGTAGAAGGAAAATTACTTGGGTAGAACCAACTTCTTCCACTAGTCATCATCATCCTAGCGTTGATCCCGGTTTCTGCCAGGGTCCGCTTTCTGACTCATTCTTGTCCACTTTATCCGGTCTTCGGCATCCTCGCGTAGTAGGCCGTTGGCTCTGGAATCCGACTCAGCGATGTCAATCCATCGCTTCCTGGGTCGCCCACAGTGCCTCTTTCCTGATACCGGCAGGTTCAGGCACCTTATTCCCACATATCCCTGAGGCTTACTCACAAAATTGTTTCGCATCCGATTCGTAAGCGAGAGAAACTCAATACTAGTGGAACTCCTTCCACTAGTATTCAGTAGTGACTAGGATATGACAGAGGAGCGTTGTCGAGCATGCATGAAAAGGTTGATGAATGTGCACGAAAGTCCCATCTTCGGAGGCTGCGATGGCGGAGAAGTGACGGTGGCAAACTAGACAGTTCCTCCGAATGTTCCCCATAGCATGGGAACGGTAGAAATCGTACAGAGTGTGATCCATGACTAAATTAAAACCTATGAAATTCTCTACTCGTTTTGCTACACACGCTTTTTCTAATTCCCAACCGTTTTCAAACAACACACACACAGTCTCGGTTGTGGCGCTAGGCAATAACCTTTTCTTAGGGAATTTTGCCTGGGAAACACTGAAATAACTTACCATTTGCCGCATTAATAATTAGTTCCACCTCTAGCCCCATTTTCGGTTAATTCTACTCCACTACTAATATAGTTTAATTTAAAAAAATGAAATCTAAAAATGTAAAAGATTATTTATTTATTTAACCATTTATTGTACACAAGATTGTTACAAAAGTATATTACATCATATATCAGACACAACAGGCCAACTTATTTCTATAAAGAAATTTCTTCCAGCAGGCCTACAGCAGAGAGATCGTGACAATTAAATGCAGTAAAGACGTGCACCGTAGCAAAAACAAAATAATGATGCTTAACTAATACAATACATAAATAATTACATACCTATATACCTACATTCATAAGGTAGTGCTCTTTTACACGTTTCTTGAAGATGAAAATAGAAGTGCTATCCCGTATTTCATGCGGAATAGAGAGTTCCACAATCTTGCCGCATGGACAGTGAATGAGTAGGAGAAAAAATCAGTGTGATGGGGAGTAATGATTATATTTATTACTCGTATTTAAAGCATACTTACTGCAATACGTTCTCAGTTACCCAGTACAACCGTCACCGGACCAGCCCCCGATATGACTCCAAAGTTGCCCCACCGCATTTTAACTAGTTAATTTTAAGCTCTAGTGATCTTTGACGGCCGGTTGACATCCAAATTGGCCGATGATCGCTCGAATCACTACTTAGGTTACATCAACTTCAAATTAGTTGAAATGATTCCTTGCGAATGGAAGCGATTGAGTGCTGACACGGGAAATTATGACGTGGTGATTGTACGGCACAGTGAAATCGTAAAGGGAATGAAAGGGCGGGGCTGCTAATCTATTTCGTTTCATTGATAGTTGAGTGACAGGCCAGTGACATTTTACTCTCTGATCTAGCCGTGTGTCTCATTAATAATTTCGTTCTAAATATGGATCCAGATATTGTTTAAGTGCTTTTTTTTTTAATTTTCTTTTTAACTTTAATAGTTTAATCTTATGAATCGTTTTCGAAATACTCATTTTGTTGTTTAACAAAAAAGGATGAGTGATACGAAACCGGTTGCAATTTGATAAAATTTGTATAATAAAGTGGAACTAGTGCACAAAAAGTAATTCATAATGTGATGGAGTTCCATCACGAAGTCACAACACAAAATGTTAAATATTTAATCAATCTATCAATGCTACTTGTTTACGCCCAATCAGACGCATAACCACAACATACAAATTCACACACAACAATTTAACACATACGTACATATACCGCGAGACTCGTTAAAAACTATAATGATTTACTTAGATCTTCACCTCCTTCACAGGTATGCAACGCAGCACTCGAAGTGTACGTCCGCCGCGCATATACCTCGTACGACATAATGTGCCTCCAACACCTGGCGCTGTCGGGCGAGCTGGGCGTGGTGCATTTCCAGTTCGTGCTGCCCACCGGACATCCTAACAGGTGAGGGGATATCAGCTTCAAGCAGTGATGGATAAAGCGTTTCAAAAATTCAGTTGTCTAAATTCTGAAGCGAAAAGTGTGAGAGATGTCTTATGAAATAAGGTCCAATTTTGTGTGACGCCTTTTGTAGGACGGAGCGACACGAAAAATAGTATAAGTCTAACAAAAATTGACCTCATTCTATGAGCCACTTCCATATTCCACACAGATTCCACTTTGATTTAGTTTAGGTTATACGACACTGTTATATAAAATTCCAATGATCTGCTCTCGTAAACTGGACGGGCGCGACATAGCACACCGGGCAAGAGAACTACACTCTCCTTCAATCCTTCGTCCGATACCTTCGTAGTCAAACAATTCTGTAATCCTTACACCAGGGCCTAATTTATTAAGGCTCGATTGAATTGGAATTGGATCGCAATAGCAGCTGAACGACTATTATTCTGACCAAATCCTACCTCACCAATGTTTCCAGGATCCCCCTAAGCCAGTCCGAGATCGAGCTCGCCTCGGCGTCGGACCGCGAAGGCGTCCCGGCCGAGCTCTCGGCGGCCGCCATGCGGAAGTGCCACCACCGCACCGGGGCCTTGGCCGCCTTCGATTCCTTCGACCAGTTTCTCCAGTATGCTGAGGAGTTGCTGGATCTGGTGCACGACTTTGCGAGCTCCGCGACTGTTAGGAAGGAGGTAAGAGTATTATTTTGGACACTCCCTCCCCTGTTATATACCTTTTTCCTCTCGAAATCTCCTTTTTCTCTTCCCTTCGAAACCATCCTCCCCCTCCTTACATTTAAGGCCCACCCATTACAGTCTCTATCCGCATCCGACTGTGAGAAATGAGGTAATAGTATGATATTGGAGGGTCCCCGCTCTCATATTCCTCCTCTTCCTACACTCTCCTTACTACCCTTCCTCCGCTTGAAACCATCCTTCCCGTCTCCCATCCTCCCCTCTTCACCATCAATGTGATACTATTGATGGTATATCGGTGAAGGAAAACATAGTGATGAAACCTACACATTCAGGCGACTGAATGTGTAACCATGATCCAACCTGGGCAGATTCCCCTGATAGCATGGAGGTCAGATGGCAGTTGCTCCACTGTAATTACCTGATCTGCCAAATCCTGGATCATGGTCAAGGTGGACCGCGGGCCCTCGTGCGCGAGAGCACGACCGAGACATTAACGCCAAGATGAATTACTATCGATGGTATATCGAATGAATAAATAAACGTTCGTTCGCAGGACCTGCAAGCGCTGCAGGAGGGCAGCGAGAGCCGCGACAGCACCAGCATCAACGTCGGCAACGACTACACCAAGATCGTCGAGGAGGATGTCGTGAGTTGGCATTTATTTATATTTGTGACTAAATTCTGATCTGTGAGCTTTTCTTTTTTTAGCTACGGTTGTTTTTTAATTTTACTTTGTAAGTTGACTATTGACTAAATTATTATTTCATTTTATATTTTAGTAATTTTGTAATAAGTTATTGGCTGCTTTTATAATTTGTAATGTGATCGTGGACGTCCACGATATAGGGGAGAGGTGGCCACATTTAATATTTATTTATTCCATAATCTTAATATGACAGGAGGATGACGTTTTAGGTGTGAATGGTTGTGCTTCGGGGTTGCCACAGATCAAAAATATTGTGGTCTCGAGACGTTTCCTATTTTACCGCTTATTTGATTTATCCGTTTCAATACGTGTCCATTTCATGCCACATCTCCCCTATAATTGCGTCCACGAGAATATCGTCGCGTTACTAATTATAAAAGCGCCCATTGTTTTTAATAATTGATATGGGTTCTGATAGCCTAAAATAAAAATAATGTTATTATTATTTACGTACAAAAACGTGGCCGTAGCCCTATTATTGATTATCTAAAATAAGACGCCTGAAGAGGCTGCACTTATGGGATAACATATGACCTGTCTTATGTAGCTAATGAAGGCGACCCAACATTGAAAGGGATAGCCTAACATGCTACACCATCGTTGATAACAACTCCTTATAGTCTGAGGACTGATCGCATGTTTTTAAAATTGTATAAAGACAAATAATTCAAGTAAATAAGTAAACACTTTTATTCCACCGAGACATACGGCATAGAATTCTTAAATATTCACAGAGAAACAAAAAAAAAAGGGAAAACAGAGACATAAACGAAACAAGAAAAAAAAGATATCTCGTTACCTGTGCCATGTGGAGAGTGCAATGGGGCCACACTCAGCATATGCCGCACGGCAAATGACATATTTACGTATTTGATGAATAAAACTCAATATAAGGATCAACTGCTTATAATTCGGGGATAATACGAGTACTTAAATCCAACTTTTACTATAGTCTTAGCTGTAAGTACACAGGTGTTGCTATACAATTCCGGATGTTGCTAGATAAAAAATTAACATGTAAGAATTACGACACGTACAATAACGTAGCCATTCCTCCCCCAGCCCCTGGAACCGATCCACATCCTCATGATCGGAGTCCGCGACGCGGGCGAGTGTGATGACGCGGCCGTGGCGCGCCGCTTCGGGAACTACTGCCGGGCTAATAGGCTGGAGTTGCATGCGAAGCGGGTTCGGCGGATCACCTTCATGTCGCTTATCAAGTGAGTATATTATCATATCCAGCCTCAAGGTCCCCAAGGTTCGAGTAGCCTCGAAGCACGGATCTTTGAAACTACAGCACCGATTTCGAGGATTCTTTTTGCATTGGATAGGTGGAAATCTAGGAAAAAACGAATCTGAATGGGGTGGAACACCTCATCAAGTAAGTAACAATACCGTTTATAGGATATTAGGCTGCCAATCGGCTCTCGAGACTGTTCAATCAAGCTCACGGCGCCCTACGTAAGTAACATTATACAGATGCCAAAGGACTGTTCAACCAGCCTCAGGATTCCTAGCGGAAGACCTAGGTCGACCTAAGGTGCTGGAATGTTTGTATATTGGGGGGTAATGACGCGGCGGTCGCGCGCCGCTTCGGGAACTACTGCCGGGCGAACCGGCAGGGGCTGTATGCGAAAAGGGTTCGGCGGATCACGTTTATGTCACTTATCAAGTGAGTGGTATATACAGATGTAGATAGTCTCCATATACAGGTACCCGTGACTGTTCAAGACTCTAAACTGTTCGGGGTTCTAGAGACTGTTCAAGGCTCTAGACTGTTCGAGGTTCTAGATACTGTTCAAGGCTCCCGAGGCTGTTCGAAAAGGGTTCGGCGGATCACGTTTATGTCGCTTATCAAGTGAGTATACTGTCAAGGGCATCCAGGCCACATATACAGGTACAGGTCCCTACCTACAAAAAGGCTGGTGGGTGCCAATCGGCTCCCGAGACTATTCAACCGGGCTGAGGGTCGATATAATGCGGACTTCTGGCTTCATACGCATGTGAGTATGGGTGGAGGAGTAGCTTCGGGAACTACTGCCGGGCCAACAGCCAACAGCTGCATGCGAAGCGGGTTAGGCGGATCACGGTTTAGGCGGTTTATGTCGCTTATCAAGTGAGTATAGTATCACAGGGTGTAATGGGCTGCCGAGACTCTCAGCCTTAGGATTCCCAGCGGAAGATCCAGGGCGACCTCGCTAAGCCAACGATATTAGATTATTAAATGTTTGGATATTGGAGAGTAATCTCCGAAACTACAGCATAATTCACGAAATCTACTTGAAAGAAAGAAAGAAAATATTTATTACAAAGGACGCCACGACATAATAATTTACATTTAACACAAAAAAAAAGAGTACATAAAACACGGAGACATTGACTTATTACATTACTTGAATTATTTTTGCATTAAATAGGTAAGGATGCATGTATTATTTCCAAAAGCCTTGTTGGCATCGAAATGTTTGGATATTAGGGGGTAATCTTCAAAAACTCTCAATACTAAAGAATCAATTTCGAAAATTATTTTTGTCTTTGACAGACGGTGGAAGCACTTAGGTTAGTTGTGTGCTCCAAAACTACGTCTAAAGGATTAAAGTTGATATGATACTTTTTGCGAAAGAGTCATTACGAGAAAGGGACCTGTTGCTACCAAGAGACATTTTGAGAGAGGGACATTATGCGACGAAAGGTATCTAAGTAGGGATACACTCTTTTACTGTACTTTTAATTCACTATTCCACCCCCCAGACGCCAGTTCCCGAAGTTCTTCACGTACCGCGCCCGCAATGACTTCACCGAGGACACCATTTACCGCCACCTGGAACCAGCCAGCGCTTTCCAGCTGGAATTGTACCGCATGAGGAGCTACGAGCTGGAAGCCCTGCCCACCAGCAACCAGAAGATGCATCTGTATCTGGGGAAGGCTAAGGTGGGTATCGTAGTGAGGATGAGCCTTGATTGAGAATGATTTTGGACATTCTGTACTGAGGATGCCCCTTTTAAAGTGGGCGTTCCACCCTGAGGATGATCCATCTAGAGTGGAAATTCTACTCTGAGGATGAGCCATCTGGAGTGGACATTCCACCCTAAAGATGAATTATCTAGAGTGAGCATTCTACTCTGAGGATGAGCCACGTAGAGTGCATATTCCGCTCTGAGGATGCCCCATCTGGAGTAGGCATTACACTCTGAGGTTGTGCCACCTAGACTGGACATTCCGCTCTGAGGATGAGTCACCTAGAGTGGACACTCCACTCTGAGGATGACAAATCTAGAATGAGCATTTCATTTTGAGGATGATCCACCTAAAGTTGACTGAAATAGACCGAGTAGGCTCCACCTTGAGTGGACTTGTTGGGTTCTAACTGAAGTGGACATTCCACCTTCATGAGACAGTGTCGGTTAGTAACGTAGTATAGCTTACGAGGACACGATCTACCGCCACCCGGAACCAGCCAGCGCCTTGTACCGCATGAGGAGCTACGAGCTGGAAGCCCTGCCTACTAGCAACCAGAAGATGCATCTGTATCTCGGGAAGGCCAAGGTGGGTACCGTATGTACTGTAGAGTGGACGTTCCATCCTGAGGATGGTCCATGTAGAGTGGAGATTTCACCCTGAGAATGGCTCATCTAGAGTGGGCAGTCTACACTGAGGATGAGTCACCTAGAGAGGGCGTATTACCCTAAGAATGAGCCACCTGGAGTGGGTATTAAACCCTGAGGATGAGCCACGTAAATTAGGCATACCACTCAAGGATGACCAATCTAGAGTGGACATTTCACCCCGAGGATGGCTCACCTGGAGTGGACTGGATAAGTTATACCTTGAGTGGACTTTCCACCCGAAGAGGAAAGTGCCCGAAAATGTCAGACAAAGCCGGACCACATTCGACAATGTCAGGCTGAGCAGTATCTGACAGTTAACACAGAGCAGTCGCCCCTTAGTCCCGGAACAACCAAATGACACCGTGTATCCCATACTCAGGGACAATAAAGTTGCCATCACTTCACGTATCCGTAGAGGAAAGAAGCTGCAAGCAACCCACAGTCCCCACAGAGCCTAGGTTTTATAAGTTAATTCTTTTTTTTATTGTGTTTTGTATTATCGTGAGCGTTTTGTAGATTTGTTCTACAAACTAACTTACTAGGGGCCGATTTTTCAATCTTTAGATAAAAGTTATCTGACCGATAAAGTAATATATAGCCAAATTAAAACGAACTGTAATCCTTCACTTAGATATATAGTAATTATACCATTTTATTTTATCTGCTTTATAACTTATCAGACTGATATGTTTTATCTGAGGATTGTAAAATCGGCCCTTAGCTAACATAACTTGTCTGACTTATGTTTATTTTTATCTCATTCTAGACAAGGGTTGCCTGGAAGAGATTGCTTGTAGCGATAATGCCACCTTTGCGTACAATGTTTGAAAATACCTGTTAAATTTTGTGTATATCTTATATCTTATGAGCAGATAAATACCGACGACAGTCGAAACTTGTTCGAAATAAAACCCAACTCCTATCCCACCCCCAGGTGAAGAAGGGCCAGGAGGTGACGGACTTCCGGTTCTTCATCCGGTCCATCATCCGGCACCAGGACCTCATCACCAAGGAGGCGTCCTTCGAGTACCTCCAGAACGAGGGGGAGAGGTAAGTTAAATAAATAAATATTCGTGGACAAATTCACACACCGCCATCTAGCCCCAAACTAAGCAAAGCTTGTGCTATGGGTGCTAGATAACTGATAAACTACTTAACCTTTTCAACGCCAAAGTCACATATATGTGACATCTCATTTCCGTGCCCATGACGCCAAAGACTGATATATCAGACAAGAAAATAAGTTATAATCAACCATTATTTTAATTGCACAAACGAACATTAACACTGAGTTTATTATGTAATATATCGATATGTTTTATGTTCACAACGCTACCTAAACAACATCTTTTTGGGTCGTGGCATAAAAATCCGTGGCTAAGAAAGGGTTAAATACTTTTTTAAATACATACTTATTATACATTTAGATATATACAGATTATAGTTGGAAGGGGGAAATTTTTTTTATGCTTCTCAGTGACAAACAAGCTAACAGCTCATCTGATGGTAAGGGGTCATCCATAAATTACGTCACACCTTAATAGGGAAGGAGGGAGGGTATTACTGAAATGTGACATAATGTGACAAAGGGCAGGGGGGGTCAAAAATTTTGTGACATCACATGTTAAAAATTAATAATCAAACGCGACGTTTAGATGTGAACAAAAAATCTTAAAATTTTACGAACTTCATCATCATCATCATCATCATCAGCCAGAAGACGCCCACTGCTGGGCATAGGCCTCCCCCAGAGATCTCCACAAAGACCGGTCCTGTGCTTTCCGCATCCAGCTGGTACCTGCGATCCTTACCAGGTCGTCGGTCCACCTTGTAGGAGGCCTACCCACGCTGCGTCTACCGGTACGTGGTCGCCACTCGAGAACTTTACTGCCCCATCGGCCATCTGTTCTTCGAGCTATGTGCCCTGCCCACTGCCACTTTAACGAACTTGATCCATATTTATTAATAATTTCGCATTCTCACTATGAAAAATGACGATAGCTGTTTTCTTTCAATTATATATGATCAAACGAACTTCGCGAAGTTCGATCGATATTATATGAGTCGCTTCATTCGAAGATATAAGATAATTCACAACGTAGTCCCTTTAGCCTACAAGGTAGCTTCGCACGTTTATTTAAAGTAAAATCGATTTGTTTTCAATCGATCATTTTTTTTTCGATCCTACGTATCGATACAGCCAGCCACCATTTTTACGTCATTCTTTTTAGAGATACTATGCGAAACTTCCCCACGCCTGGGAATATGGGCGGGCGGGTGTTATATCTTCGAATGAAGCGACTCATATAATATCGATCGAACTTCGCGAAGTTCGTTTGATCATATATTATATATCGTCGCTTCATTCTTCAGATATAAGATAGTTTGGAGAGGGAAGTTCTGCAAATTTTAAACAAAATATTAATTATTCATACATTTTAAACAATGTATTAATGATACGGTATCAACCGTAAATTAAACATATTACATAATGGACACTGTGGTTAATTTATATTAAGAAAGCAAACGGGTTTAACAAATCGGCCGACATCAGCGATCGGCCTGATATAATATCTGGCGAAAACGCGATGAGCTGGTCCTTGCGGCCACCGCATTGCGGGCCCCGCCGCGGAGACGCCGCCGGCCCAGCGCCGGACATCGGACGCCGGTCACACCGAGCCACAGCACATGGACCCATGACACACTGCTCTCTGTCATCACCCTGCCAATCCATTGGCTAATGGTTTGTCCGTGACTTGTTTATGGTGTGGATTGCACGACAGAAAGAGATACTTATTATGTCCCAGTACTGAGATGCTCGATTCTAATCAGATACTCCTCGAGTGTGATGGAAGGGGTTATGCGTAAATTAGGTACGAAAGAGCCTAGCGATACTAGCGACCTGACCCAAATGTTGTAACTAATTATGATTTTAATGCTATTTGAGGTGGTATTAATATGATCATCCTTAAAAGTGATAGCGTTTGTACCCTGTGTGTGTGTGGTACACAGGGCCAGTAATATTCCTAATGTTCTGGTTAACTTTTTATTATGTTTTATTTATTCGGACGGGACCGAATTTGAAATGTTATCCAATACACTCTCGTGGATTCCAAGTGGCAGTATACCTAGGCAAGCTTGTAATGAATTTAAAAGCTCCTTTTAGTGATCGTTTAATTCGAACATCCTAACTGGGACCAAAATGGGATACGGAGCTGAACGATGATTGTTCAAAGTGTCATACGAAGCATTCGTATTAAAACAATTACCTAAAATGTTATCACAAATTCGTTAGAATCTTTATTTGGATCAGTATTATTCTGCAATCAAAATTGCAAATCGAGAGAAGTGCGGCAAGTGAGAATGCATGAGATTAATCGCATTTACTGCGATAGCCTCCAAGTCCTGTCTGCCAGATAAATAGCGCTCACAGTCGGTATTGACGCGAGACATGAAATCGGTAATCTACCGATACCTCAATCATAGTCTGTCTAACAGTGTGGACTATCTATCGGTAAGCCGAGTCAGAGAGTTTCCACTCTATGTCCTTTACTCTCTTGAGCCCTCGTCAAACTTAATATCACGTAACGAAATATGCCGCGCTAGATTCTTTGCATGAAGGTATTCAATACTTCATTGACAATTTACATAGCTGATAGCTGTGGTGTTATCTACTCGTACCAATATAGCACAATTATTATCGTATGATGCAACATTTTTAGGTTTAGTTTATCCAGTTAATGGGATACTTGAGTTCACATTGCTTCCAACACCCGTTGACCCAATCGTCGCCATAGACGGTTCCCCAGTCAGCACGAGAGGCATAAGTGAAGTTCTCGTTTACATAATGAAGTCCTGAGGGACAATAAAGGGCCAATGTTTTGCGCCCATCAATTAAGATCCTCAAAGAACGTAGAACGGGGGGATATTTATGCTAAAGTTTAAGTAGCTATTATATTTTTAACAATAGATAATAATTTTTGTGTGCAATCAGCTGTATTGTAGCGCTGGACAAGCTGCTACTGACAGCGCAATAAGTTGAGCGAACTTATATTGTTCAACGGGGAAGAGACGAAAATATATACACTGATTGTGCTATAATGTCGCTTTTCTCCAGTTAAAAAAAAAATTTAGTGAAATTTTCAAAATTAAAACATATAAACACTAGAATTTTACACATATTTTTAGGTTGCAAGTTGCTTTTGTTAACGTTGACTATGAATCCGAGACATTGAAGTAATCTGGGCCTCGTTAACATTGCTTAGACATTCCTCGAAGTCATTGCCAGTGCAAATGATATCGTCTAAGTATAGCACGGATTTTGAGCCTTGAGACCTTAAGAAGGTGAAGACCTTAGTCATCACTTTAGTAAACCCTCGCGGGGCAACCGAGATACTAATACGGTAAGGCTGAAAAGTTGTAAATTCTGCCATCGAATTAAAGCTTTTATTATTCACAATTTTAAATTTATCATATTTAAAAATGTGTTTCTTTGAATTTATTTTGAAATGGTACTGTGGTCCGATATACGTGGTCGGTATAAATTTATTTGTGATTTTAGATTTATGGTGAATCTTTTTTCCCATTCGGTTTAGGTGCCGGGAATATTTTAGATAAAAATTGATTAGGTATGTGGGGCTGCCGCCTGCCCAATGCAAGGTGTTCGTTTGAACACTAAAATCGCACCCAAATCTACTAAGATTTTAATGGACTAGGGGACTCCTTCTTTTGTCAGGAGCAAAAGGTTTGGTATTGGTCAGGAGACAGAATACTTGTCTATACCAGGGGCAACATAGATATTGTGCCACGGACTTTTAGAATGGGACTTCTAAACCGTCCCGAATCAATGCCAACAATTATTTATAAAATAATTGTATGCGGGCAACGTGGCGCACCTGAGTCACTTAGGTGACTATGTAGGCGCGGCTGCGGCGGCCGGCGGCTTCCGCGGCGCGGGGAGGCTGCTTGGCCGCCGCTCGCTGCGGATGCCCGGTGATGGCCGGCGCGGGGGGAGCCGGCCATTTCCCCGGGCTCGCGTGGCCGAGCAAGGGGTATGTCGATGGAGCCAATTCGCACACAGTACTTCCGAATAGCGTTTCGTTTCGGTGAGTGTTACGGACGACATTCACGAACGCCTTATCGTTCGAGTCCATAAAATAAAGATCGCAAGAGTATGCGGCGGGCGTCACTCAGATATTTGACGGCGATGAATATGGTATTCTCCTCGTTGGAGTACGTGTTGCGGCGCGGATGACCGCAACGAAGGCGCCTTCTTTCTTGTCGCGGCCGCGGGCGCTCTCGGTTATCGAGCCTAAACTTTATTATTACGAAATTTTATTTTGTAGCCTGGGGTAACTTTATGTTTTCCGGCACTAAATAACTCTTAAGGATCTTTTCCTTGTAAGGGAGTCACAATAGACTCATATTGTTACGTATTTTGTTCCCGTGCTCGGGTTCGATGTGGATATTGGCTTCGAGGGCCCGCACCAGCTGTGGGTCTAACTGTGCGCGGGCGCATCGGCGGCACCGACGAAGGCTCCTTCGCTACTCTAGCGGCGACGGCGACCTGGGGCAGGTCTGTTGACGCCTCAGTAGCAAGTAATACCTCTCAGTAATTGCATTCGGAGGTGTGTCGATGTCTAAAACCGCAGACAAATTCATATTATGTCCGTTTTAGAACAAACGAGTTTACGAACGAGTGGTCGATTACACCCCCTACTTTACTAGTAGGTACTTAATGCCCCACTGTTTAAAGTATTATTCTCATCGTTCATCGAGTGTTCATAATATATTATGGTGTTTGTATTTATCCCCGATCAACTAAAAACCATTCCGAAGATAAAACCACGGATATGTGAAGATTGTGGGTATATCCACAAAATAAATCCGCACTGCCGATTCTCGATCGACGGTGGCGGGTAGGTAGATATCATAGACCTCTAAATGATTCTTGATCATCAGCAGGTTGAGACACTTGGGATTATTGCACATTGCCTTCGTGATGGTTCACGACCAACCTCCAGGCTCTGTGTCGATACCGTCGTGTTGGTTCTCGACCAACATCCAGGTGAATATGCACATTGCCTTCGTGATGGTTCACGACTAACCTCCAGGCTTTGTGTCGATACCGTCGTGTTGGTTCTCGACCAACATCCAGGTGAATATGCACATTGCCTTCGTGATGGTTCACGACCAACCTCCAGGCTCTGTGTCGATACCGTCGTGTTGGTTCTCGACCAACATCCAGGTGTATAATTTTACCGTCGCGTTGATTCTCGACCAACGTCCAGGTTTTTACCATCGTGTTGACTCACGGCCAACCCCCAGGTTTTACATTTAAACACTCGATGCATAAATTACACGTATCACATTAAGCGAAAATCGCGTAAAATAGAAACTTACTTAGTTTTAATCGGAATCTAAAGTATCTAAAAACCTCGATCATCACCAGGTTGAGAAACTAGATTATTGCGTATTGCCTTTGTGATGATTCACGACCAACCCCCAGGCGGTGTATGCGTAGTTATTTGATATCGTCGTGTTGATTCTCGACCAACCTCCAGATGAAATTTTAATTATATTCTTCATTTTTTATTGTATATACATTAAAGCTAAATCAGCGTCGTGTTGACTCACGGCCAACCCCCCGGTCTTGTATTAATACACTCAATGCATAAATTATAAAAGTAACTACATTCGGCGAAAATATTGTAGGTACTTACATGAATTTTTATCGGAATCTGAAGTGGAATCCGAGAATATCGCCACTTTGTGACATCGTAGGTTTTTTGCTTTTTCTTTTAAAATACCGAATCTTGTTTCGGCGCTGCGTTTCTACTTTTGAAATAAAATTTTAACAATTTGTTGTGCACCACGTGTGCACGATGTGCTCGCTACCTCGCACGAAAAAGGAATGACGTAAAAATGGCGGCTGGCTGTATCGATACGTAGGATCGAAAAAAAAATGATCGATTGAAAACAAATCGATTTTACTTTAAATAAACGTGCGAAGCTACCTTGTAGGCTAAAGGGACTACGTTGTGAATTATCTTATATCTGAAGAATGAAGCGACGAAATATAATTCTAAAATACATGGATAAATTTAAAAAATGTGTGACGTCACATCAGGAGGGGGGGATAATAAATTGTGACAACCTGTGACAAGGACGGGGGGAGGGGCTCAACAGTCCTAAAATTCGTGTGACGTAATTTATGGATGGCCCCTAAGTGGTAACTATCGCGGTTAATATTACACATTTTAAGGGTATGTTCCGGGTTTCCTAGCGCGTACCTTTGTTGATTCGGAACATACCCTTAAAATATATCGCCCATTATATATACAATTCATACATTTAGGGTGCAGGACTTGCATCTGATAAGATTGCATCATCGTAATCCATGCATATAGGTTGCAGGCAACAAAAGTGCTAAAACTACTTCCAGTCATCACATTCTCTTTGCTGTAGGCCTGCTGGAAGAAATTTCTTTTTAGAAATATGTAGTGCCTTTTGTGTCATGTATATATTTGCCTTATCTTTGTTACCATTTTTGTCTGCAATAAACTATAAAATAAATAAAAGTGCAGAACTATGACTATGGTAAAATGCCTCATGCCTGTATTTGCGCTGGCTACCTTATCCTTCACACCGGAACACGACAATGCAAGCATCGTTGCTTGGCGGCAGAAATAGATAAGGCGGTGGTATTCACCCAGGCGGACTTGTCAGGCTCGACAGAGTCCTACCACCTGATGAACCTAAAACTGGCAACAGTAGCCGAATAACCGTCAGTTGCAGTTGATACTAATCATTACGAAGTACAAAATAAAGTAGCTTTTGGATTAATTGGGATGTGCGGACGAGCTGTCCTTGGTCGGACATTTAACCACGTCGCCCGCACCCTAAAGCGACTTTATTTTATACTTCGGATGACGGATGGTCGGGCCCAAAAAAAAAAACGGAACGTTTGTTACTAGTAACCTAGTTGGCAGATAAAAATTAGGGGCCTTACCTGGACATAGTTCTGATTTTAATCGAATTTTGGGAGTTTTTTCGGGAGTAGTATGGGAAGTTTTCGACCTCGAGAGGAGCCTGTGCTACCTTTGGCAAAAAACCTTGAAAGTATTAGTCCTTTCCAATTAGTTTTAGGAGCTTATAATTCTCAAACGTCTTTCGGCTGATATGATGATGACGATGATGGTTTCCTCCCCCCAGGGTGCTCCTGGAGGCCATGGACGAGCTGGAGGTGGCGTTCTCGCACCCGCTGGCGAAGCGCACCGACTGCAACCACATATTCCTCAACTTCGGGCCCACCGTCATCATGGACCCCGCCAAGGTGGGACGCAATCATTTATTAATACCTGTAGAAATGTATTAATGAAGTAAATGAATGAATGAATGAACTGAATGAATTAAATGAGCGAATGAATGAAATGAATGGAATTATTGCAATGCATGAGATGAATGCATGGAATTAATGCAATAAATGAGTGAATGAAATGAATGAATGGAATTAATGCAATGAATGAGTGAATGAAATGAATGCATGGAATTAATGCAATGAATGAGTGAATGAAATGAAAGCATGAAATGAATGGAATTAATGCAATGAATGAGTGAATTAAATGAATGCATGGAATGAATGGAATTAATGCAATGAATAAGTGAATGAAATGAATGAATGACCGAAATGAATAATAATACAATGTAACGCAATGCAATCCAATGCAATGCATTGAGCGTCTGTTACTAGTTTAAGTATTACGTCCAAACCCCGTTATCTCGGAATCTAGAAGAATTGTTTTGTAGTGATTGAACGTTTTTTCTATCGACTATCGATGGTGCTTTACTAGTGTTAAAAATATCTATATCTTTCCTACTTTCTCACCCCCTCCTCTTTGATGATTTAAAGAGATATGTAATGTCCTACTAAATAAAGAAATTTTAAATTTGACTTTATATCCTGTCTAGATCGAAGAGTCGGTGCTGGGCATGGTGATGCGTTATGGACCTCGGCTTTGGAAGCTTCGGGTTCTGCAGGCCGAGATACGGTTCACCCTGAGGATAGGTGAGTTTGCTGCCTTGACCTGTGAATAAATAAATAAATAACTTCTTTATTTCTCTCACGAATACGTCGTAGCTACATCGCGCTAGCGGAATCTTTCATCGCACAAATATAACATCCAAAAATCGTTATGCTTGCACATTTAAAGCTGGGACGCCTTTTCTACGTCATTGTCATGTAGTGTGTGCACTCTCTTAAACCCCTTTTGTATATATAAGGAGGAGTTTTCCAGTAGGTAGATGGTTCCATTGATAGATGGTTTCAAAAAGCATCAATAGATGGCGCTCCTACAGTTTTGGCAATCTTTTTATAATCTGTATGATGGTGGCAGTGATTTCATGCACCCAACTAATACTAAACTTAAAAATAAAATGTTATTTAATATAAACATAACTGTTAAAGGTTGAACGATGTGTAAAAAGAAATATTTATAGAACTTGGCACTATTTTCCATTATTATTACAACCTCTAAAATGGTTGAAAACTATTGACAAATACAATATTATCCAATACAACGTGCCCAGTGTTCATTTCATGTTTGCTAAGAACCTATTTCAAGCGATTATCAATTACCAAAATTGTCGGGGCGCCATCTAGTGAGTGGTTAGGAATGCTTTCGATACCTATTGAAAAACTGCTCATTGCAATCATCATCCTTCTGCCCTTATCACTAGGTGGGTTATAAACCGCTAATATTTAACATGTAAAAATCCGTTTCGCGGTTAATTTGATACATTTACTAAACACGTTAAACCCTTGTAAGAATGTTACCTAACAGGTTATATAAAATTTGTACGCAAACGTTCCACCTCAAGTCCATTTATTTAATTATCAATTCCATCTCTCTAATTCTCTACTGAAACACCACTAAAAAAGCTCCCTTCCAGTCCACACTCCCACACACCACACTAACAAAAAAAAACATCCTTCCACAGGCCCCGGCGCTCCCACCAAGAACGTTCGTCTGTGTCTCTCCAACGGCTCGGGGTATTCCCTTGACGTGTACACTTATGAGGAGGTGTCGGATCCCAGGCTGGGGGTGGTGAGTCTTATTGCAATGGTGGTAGAGTCGAGATTTGAACGGCCAGCGATGCGTGGGAAATATGTGCTTGAAACAGTAATGGAAGAAGCTCCTTACTACGTAAGGAGGACTGACTGGTTATGGTTTCTATGGTGACGATTGGCTGCCTATTCGCCATATTATTCGCTATGGAATTCTAGTTCATATGCTAGTTCTTTTTGGGTCCATTCTATGTACCAAAAGGTTTATCACGCATTGCACGCATTGTTTAACGTTGTGCCCTCTCCTCTTGAGGGAGTTTTTTCTTACTTCATTGGTCTGAACCTTCTGGTATCAAGAAAGAGATCCTCAAGGGCCCAAGAAGAGCTGAGTCGGATGCGAGAGCCAACGGCTTACGACGCGAGGATGCCTCGGACCGGGCGAAGTGAAGGAGAATGAGTAGGAAAGCGGACCCTGGCTGAAGCCGGGATTGACTGCTAAGATGATGGTGACAATGATCACTTAACAACGCGTGGGTGATGCCCCTGGTATTGCGAACGTCCATAGGCTGCTGTGACCGCTCACCATCAGGCAGGCCGTAAGCTTGTTTGCCACATAAAATGAAAAGTGGAGCCATAACTTTAAGAAACCAGCAAGTGAGCAGCACAGGGCTTATCTATCTACGCATCTTATTTTGTTTTCTATGATTGTCGTACATACATTCACTTATTCATTCATTGTTCCCACAGATAATGTTCCAGTCGTTCGGTCCTAAGCAGGGCCCGATGCACGGCTTGCCGATCTCCACGCCCTACGTCACCAAGGACTATTTGCAGCAGAAGAGGTTCCTTGTGAGTGATAAGGCTGCCCTTTTACGGCGACCATGGGCCCGATTTTTGAATCGCACGGCTCGATTCGAACGGTTATCTATTTTCGGTTTTTGGTATGAAAATTTCGATATTTTAATGCACGATGCTGATTTTCTCTATCCTTGAATCGTATTCTTTCGGTATTGCCACTGTGTTTTAAAAAATATTGAATTTTTCATGCTGAAAATCATAATTGAAAACTGTTCGAATCGAGGCCAGCGTTCACAAATAGAGCCCCAGGGGCTCGCTTTCTGATGCCTGTCTTTTCAATCTCTAGCCACGTATCACGAATGTGAAAGAGATGAGTTCACTTTCATCACACATATTATCGGGTTTACATATTTCGGAAAATAATACTAACCGTGGTAACAAATTTGCAATTGCATGTAATATTGTTAAAGACTGTTTGTTTCCTGAATAAATAAATAAATAAATAAACAAAGCCGATAATATGTGTGTTGTACATTCATTGTTTTCGCCGAATACAAAACGACATCTTCATAGGTAAACCTGTTAAAACGTTTTTTATTATTATTACGTATTATAACGTTATTATATTATAACAAAATATAATGTATATTTTTTTCTCCCCCAGGCAACGTCCCAGGGAACGACATACGTGTACGACATCCCGGACATGTTCCGGCAAATGGTCGAGCGACGCTGGCAGGAGTGCATCGACGATGGCAGCGTGGACGGTATGCTATTCGGATTATAGACATAGACTTCAAATTCGTGATACCCAAGGGGTACCGTACGCATGTGCTCGTGATAACATGCCATGCCATAGTAACTCCAAAATCACGAAAAAAATTGGCAAAATTCATTTTCAATTTTGTATGAAATAACTGAATTTTTTGCGATTTCAGATTTGGTGCCGTAGTAAAAGTAAATGTTGGTACCCCTTGGTGTGATGAATTTGAAGTCTACCTGTATATTTTAATGACTGACTGGCACGGGTCTAGCGTTAAAGTGCTTACGCGATCGATAATCAAGGTTAAATAAAAATAATAAAATAAATAATCGTGGACAAATTCACACAACGCCATCTAGCCCCAAAGTAAGCTAAGCTTGTGTATGGGTGCTAGGTAACTGATAAACTACATATTTACTTTTAAATACATACTTATTATACATAGAATACCCTGACCCATAACAGAAATTAAAATTCATCATTTCAATTTCTGCCCGGCCGGGAATCGAACCCGGGACCTCTTGCGTGGACCACTGAACCACTCAAGTCGTCAATTCTTGGCTAAGCAATTCTTGCAATGTCCGCGCACTAGATGGGACTAGACGTAGGTTGAGGGTAGAGGAAATTCAGCACCGCAGCACACAGCGTTTGTCTATGTGTTTGTGTATGTTTGTTACCTCTGAACGGGTTTGAATGAAATTCGGTCGGTAGGTAGATAAGGTGCGTGCATGCGTGTTCGCTACCTCTTCACGCCCAAACTAGTACTAAATACATGTTTGTACTAACGTATTTTTTTCCCCAAATCCTTGCCCCAGCCCCCGCGCCGGACAATGTGATGTCGTCGGTGGAGCTGGTGGTGGAGCCCGACGGCGAGCGGAGGGTCGTCGAGGTCACGAGGCTGCCCGGACAGAACACCGTGAGTGCCATGTGTGGCTTTCTTTTTCTATACAGTGACAGGAGTAACCGACCTCCACCCAGGGTCCTATCGACCTCTCGGCCACACGGGCCGCGTATGTATGTATGCAAGGTCTTCATCATCACAGCCCGTAACAGTCCACTGCAGGACTTAGGGCCTCTCCCACAAAAGGGGAGGTTATTGCCATTATCTCCACGCTTGGCAGGCGGGTTGGAGATCGCAGTGTTTAAATATAACAATGGAAAATGCTGCTGCCCATTTTCCAGACTACGGAGACTCTTGATCTTTTCCCTCGAAAACATTAGTCGCCTTGTACGACACCCATGAGTGTAAGTAAGGGGTTGGCGCTATTCTACTCTGCCGGACACCACACGGCCAAAGTCTTTATTGCTTAATAAATACAGGAGTTACAAAAATAATTTTACAAAGCAAAGGCGGGCTTATCCCACAATGGGATTTCGTCAGACCTAATCACGGGTGATGCGCACGCTTACTTGCCGGTGGCTCTTTAGGCTTGCGCAGTGACAGGAGTGAGTGAGTGGAAAGGCCCAAGAAGCGATGGGTTAGTCGTCAAGAATGACATGCGTGCCATGTTGGCATTGGCCCAATGACGTGACGGTATGTGTGTATGTATGTAGGCACCAGGTAGGTAGGACTCTGTCAAGCCTGAGGAGTCCGCCTGAGTGAGTACCAGCGGTTTATCTATTTCCGCTCTCAAGCAACAATGTATGCTTGACATTCCGCTTTGGAGGATAAGGTAGCCAGCGTAATTACAGACATGAGGACAAAGATATTAGTGCCTCTAAGTCCAATTTCTTTGCATGAGGCATTTCAACGTACCGTAACAACAACCTGCGGTTCTGCATTTTTGTAGCCGGCAACCTAGATTAGATTTATTTATTACTCTTACACAAGATTAACTTACATTTAAGATAAATTTAAATACATTTTTGTGGTAAGAGATCGTCAAATATACAAATTATCAAAAGGATATTCCTTTTGATAATTTGTATATTTGACGATCGTAATTAATAAAATGATTACATAATGTCCATGAAAAATACATGTTAATATGAGATTAAACATGTCAATAAAATAAATTTAAATAAAGTAATTAAATGTCAAAAGTGAATACTTTCAATAATGTACAAATTGTGTCAACAAATAACCTAAATGCATGAATCGTAGATGTTATGAGCGACAGTTACCGCCTACCATCAGATAGACTGTCTGCTCGTTTATCAGTGCGTAAAATAAAAATAAAAATAATAATAGATAACTGAAGCCCCCCTTTTTTCTCCACAGGTGGGCATGGTAGCCTGGCGTCTAACCCTCTATACGCCGGAGTGTCCGGATGGTCGCGACATAGTGCTCATAGCGAACGACCTGACCCACTACATGGGGTCGTTCGGCCCCCAAGAGGACTGGGTCTACTACCGCGCCTCGCAGTACTCTAGGGAGCGCAAGATACCTAGGGTGAGTAGAATTGGGTCTTGTGAAATAGACTTTGGTGAATCTAGGAGGTAAGGATAATTGGCGTGTCTTGACGGATTTGGCGGACTGGAGAGAAGATAGAGTGAGCTAGACGTGGATTCAGTGTTCTATCGATATCGATCGAGATGAAAGCGTTTTAGAACCATACTCTCTTTGATTTAGAGGCGACTTTTGCTTAACCTGTTCTACACTGTCTCCTAGACTGTATATCAGGTTACCGTTCTTTTGAGATTTCTCCTCATACCCAGTTTCATTCTTATAGACACCAAAACTAGGATTTAGGCTTCATACCTACTTATCTGTCGTGGGGAATTCCAGAGAAGGTTTAGGCTGATACCTAAAAAATGTGAAAAAACATTTTTTTTTAAACTTTTATTTCAAAAATGTGCACCCCCCACAGATCTACATAAGCGTAAACTCTGGCGCCCGCATAGGAGTCGCGGAAGAGGTGAAGTCCGAGTTCCAGGTGGCCTGGGTGGACCGCGAGAGGCCGGAGAGGGGTTTCAAGTACCTCTACCTGACCCCGGAGTCGTATTCCAAGCTGATGGGCGTGACCGAGGTGAAGTCCGTGAAGACTGAGCTGATCGAGGATGAGGGAGAGTCCCGGTATAGGATCACCGATATTATTGGTTAGTGGACATTTTTTTTTCTTATTATCTCCCGAAGAAGAAAGAGGGTGTTGGAAGTTTGACGTGTGTATCCTTGGCTCTGTGTATCTATGTGTATATTTTTTGTATTGTAGCTTCCGAAAGGAGGAGGGATCAATTTGGGTGCGGTTTTCGTTGTTTGATAGCCAGTTTAATTGTGATGGTTTTGAGCTTTGTTTCGTTAAAATCCGTTCGGAAGTTTATAAAGTCCGCCAAAGTTTAAGAAGTCCGCCAGGTGGCGCTGTTATGTAAACACGTATCTCTGTGTACATCTGTGATTTAAAATAGAAATACTAAAATATTTCACTTGATTTTAGTAGTTTATAGTGAATAAGGCCTTAAATATCTAGTGTAAAAGTTAGTGACAAAAATCATATTAGTTTAATCATAATCTACAGTGTTAATTGGTGACAATAATTATTAAACATTACGATCGTTTAACGTAACTTTAAACGAACTATTGAATACGCAAATATCGTATAAGGTGGCAATACAAACAAGGACAACAGTGGTGTGCAACATAATCTGCAATTAGTGAATTGATTATATTCCTAATGAATGAGTGATCGTACAAATACCCTCGTTTATGAATGCAATGTTACACATATTACAATAGCAGGGATCCATCACAACTATATCGCAAAATTCACAAGGTCACTCGTAGCATTGAGTAGTTGAATAGAAATAAGACAAGAGTTGTGCGCACGGAGACTCCGGTTCGATACTGCGATGAGACTATTCGTTTTTTTTGTTTGCTTTTTTGACAATTAATTATTATTACTTTTTTGACATTATCCCACTATTAAATTATAATTGACATGGCATATAAATGTAACAAATGCAACATTGACATAACATCAAGACAATTATTATGCTGTAGAGAATGCAACAAATATTATGATTTGCCATGTGCAAACGTATCATTCGAGCGCTATAAGAATATGACTAAGGAACATAAGGAAAATTGGAAATGCAAACAATGCTACCAAAACTGGTCTATTAGGCGCCAGGAAACGTTGATGCAACATGATATTCCATGTAGTACACCAATGGATTTCGTCACCCAGCGTAAAAAGTTGATGATTAATGTGTCCACAAGCAATTCTTTTGAGTCACTTTGCACTGAAGATGATTCATACAATATTTCAAGTTGTAAATTAAATAGAAGTTGCCCAGACTTGCGAAATGATGCCGAGGATAGAAGAGTGTTACAAAGGGAAAATATGTCTTTAAAGTCAAAATTGGAGAATGCTGAAGCTGAAATTGACAACTTATTATCGGAAAATTTTAAACTGCAAAATCTTATGAAGGAACGTGAAGCCAAATTAGATATATTAAATAAAATATGTAGATCAACAACTAAGAAGGAAACTTACCGGAAAACTCCTAGGAGTATCACTAAACGAAAATTAGATCTTTCACAACAGTCGCTAGCCCCGAGTACTTCAAAATTGCACCCGCCGGCATTGAAACCAAATGAAACCGTTCGTAGTACCACCGTAGCGCCATCTAGCGCATTTTCACAGAAACTAAATGCAGGTGTACCCGACGAGTTAACGACGTGTAACACCAATAGTAACAAAAATAAAAATGAGACTGTACGACGGCGAAATATTGTAATTATAGGCGACGAACAAATTAAGGGATTATGTAAAATTTTAACGAGATCTCGATGTGATAAGTGGAACGACCAATATAATATATTTTCATTTGTAAAACCAAACGCTGTCTCAAAGGATGTACTAAGCTATTGCAATAACTTACAAGATTTAAATAGAAATGATTATGTTATCATTTGTGCAGGCGGGAATGATACGAATCCAAATGTAGTATTTGGAAATTTGTATTCTACTTTAAAGTTATTGTATAAAACAAATGTTGTATTACTCCCCGTCAACTATAATAAGAGTTTAAATGAGAAATTGTTAAATAATCAATTAAAATTATTGACCTCGGTATATCAGAATTGTAATTATATTGACATTGATTATTGTTTGGACCACAATTTATTTATAAATTTAGTACGTGATAGAATTAATATTTTAATTGATTATTATGAATATAAGATGCAATTCTTGACAAGTGTAAATAAATTTGTATTGACTAATCCGATAAGACAAAGACTAAATAATAATTTGCAGCCCAAAAAGGGTACAATACCGTACTATTTTACAAGACTGTCTTCGGTAAAAGAGGATAAGTCGGATGTACCTGTTTCGAATGATAAACAGCTTTTTCGTTAACCATGACATAAAATATATTAATCCATTAAGTAATAACAAAAACAGCACATTCAGAATATTACATCAAAATATTTGTGGAGTATTGGGTAAATTAGACGCGCTTGAAATAGTATTAACTGAGTTTAATAATAATAACAAAGGGTTTGATGCAATTTGTTTGAGTGAGACATTTGTTAAACAGTTAAAAAGTTAAAAAATTATAAGTTGGGTACATGTTATTGTAGAAAAAAAGGAAGAGGTGGTACGGCCATTCTCATTCATAAGCAATTCCGTGCAAAGCCGTTGCCTTTCATCACTGAATTAGCAAATGACATGTATTTTGAGGCATGTGGTATTGAAATAGAAGGCATGAATTTGATTATAGTAGTTATATACAGAATACCAAATCAGAGTAAGGGCCATGTTGGCATATTTATTTATAAAATAAATAAATTACTTGACTATCTGTCTAAAAAACACAAAAATAAGAAAATAGTGTTATGTGGAGATTGGAATATTGATATCCTAAAAAACAATGCATTTTCGAAAGATCTAAAGAGCGCACTAAGTAATTACAATTTTAATGTACATATGGCGACTGGTCGCCTACAAGGTTGAATGCATGTTTAGATCAGATTGCTAGCAATGTGAGAAATGCAAAGCCGGAAATTCACACACTCAGTCTGTCTGATCACGAAACAGCCCAATCATTACAATTAAATATACTTAAGCGGAAACCAATTATAACTTGGTATGAATATAAAAGAGACTATAACTCAGAAAATGTTTCTAAATTTCAGAATTGTCTATCAGCACTTTCCTTCTCTGAAGTATATAACTGTAAAGACGTAAATACTGCTTTCAATGAGTTCTATGATTTGCTGTGTTTGTTTTACAATATGTGCTTTCCCATTATTAAGATCAAAGTTAATAATAAAAGTAAAAAATCTAACTGGCTAACAAAGGGGATAAAAAAATCTTGTAAAGTTAAACGTAAATTACACATACATAATAGAAATAGAAATCACGGAAATATATTGAATAACAGAAATAAAATACAAATGTACAATAAAATTCTAAAAAGGTGCATCAACTTAGCCCAAAAAAATTATAATCACAGATACATTTATTCCAATAAGAATAAATGCAAGGCAACTTGGAATGTAATATCAGACACATTGAATGAGGACATTTACAGGAATGACATTGAATCAATTAAACATAATAATGACATTTACCACAATCCAATTGACATTTGCAATTTATTTAATAGAATTTTCACTGACATTCCTAATAATAATAATAATATAAATAATAATACCCCAAATTTGACATGTTCTACACAAAATAACATACATTCAATATTTTTAAAACCAATTGACGAAAATGAAATATCAAAAATAATAATGCAATTAAAAAATACTAAAACTAGTGGTATAGATGACATTACAACAAATATGATAAAGGCTAATGCTAAGTGGTTATGTAAACCCTTATCATATATTATAAATTTAACTTTTAGTCAAGGATCATTCCCTGAACAACTGAAACTATCAGTTGTAAAACCTTTGCACAAGAAAGGGGACCGTACAGACCCGAATAACTATAGGCCAATCACTATTGTTTCTATAATGTCTAAAATAGTTGAAAAGGCAATGTATGTAAGGCTAAGTGAGTTCATATCCAAATATAACTTACTACAACCTGATCAATATGGATTCCGAAAAGGTTCTTCGACGGAATTGGCATGTTTCAATTTTGTTAAGTACATTACCGTATCATTAAATAACAAAACCCCAATTACGTCAATTTTCCTTGACATGAGCAAGGCATTTGATTATGTCAATCATGATAAACTGCTCTCTAAATTAGAAGTATTTGGAATAAGAGGCAACGCATTACAGTGGATTAAAAGTTATTTAGATAATCGAAAGCAATGCACAGAGTTAACCAGATTAGTCAAGGGAAATAATAGGGTAACTAAACAGGCCTATCAATCGACATTCTTAAATAAAGTGTCAGGAGTACCGCAAGGTAGTATATTAGGGCCGTTATTGTTCCTTTTATATGTGAATGATCTACCTACAGTTACCTCACATAAATGTTTTTTATTCGCCGATGACACGACAGTAATAGTAAAGGGTGAAGACTTATCTAATTATGAAAATAATTTAAATGATGCATTAAATGATATAATAACATGGATGAAAAATAATAATTTAAATATTAATTTGACGAAAACTAATTTTATACAATTCCAATCATACAATACAAATTCACATAAATTAAATATAAAGCATAACAAATGTTTATTACAAGAAACTAGCAGCACAAAATTCTTAGGTTTATTTATTGACAAACACTTACATTGGAAGGATCACATTGATTATATTTGCAAACGGTTGGATCGGTTTGTATTTGCACTGTACAGACTGAGAAGTACTGTATCTATGGATGCAGCCCTAACTGCTTACCATGGGCATGTTTCCTCAGTTCTCAACTATGGACTTATATTGTGGGGAAATTCAGTAGAGATAGGAAGAACTTTTAGACTTCAAAAGAAATGTGTTCGTGCAATTACAAAGTCATGGGTCACAGATAGCTGTAGACCATTATTTTATAAATTACGAATCCTACCATTGCCATGTATGTACATTAAAAATATATGTGTATTTACGAAAACACATCCGGAATATTTTAAAAGTTTATCAGATGTTAGCCGGAGGACACAAAGAGCGCAATATATGAACATGTTGCATAAACCTCCGTGTAAAACCTACATATATAAAAAGAATGTATATAATATGTGTATTACTATATTTAATAACTTACCCAATGAAATTAAAAAATTACCAGAAAGAGAGTTTAATAATAAGTTAACAGAGTGGCTTATCAAATATTGTTTTTATGATATAAATGAATACTTAAATTTTAGAGATATGGTACCCTGTAACACATAGTTATGTTAAAAATGACTAAAATGATTTAAATAGTATTAGCCATTACGATTTTATTGTGTAATTATAATATTTGTATGCCCACAATTGGGGTTAACACAGAGATACTCATAATCATGATTATATCCTAATGAACTGTATGCCTACCTGTGTCACAAATAAATGCCTTTGACTTTGACTTTGAAATATTTGTATGATTGTAAAATTGTTTATTGGTTATTCGACTTTTCTGTAGGTCTTCTGGTTACAACAGATTATAACAGATGTGGATGCGGTGTTTTTCAATACGATTTTAACGAAACAAAGCCAAGAACCTCGATGAAACTGGCTTTCAAATCCAGAAATCCACATCTCGGCCCATCCATTCGGGAGCTACGACGCCACAGACAATACACACATAGCCACAGATACACACGTCTGACTTATAACACCCTTCTTTTTTCGTCGGCGGTTAAAACAAGACTAACAACGGCCAGCCTCAAATTCTTAAACACTTAAGCTGATTCTTAAATAAATAATCATACTGATGTTATGGGTGACAGTTACCGCTTATCTTCAGGTGGACTGTATGTCACTGCGTGATATAGAAAGATGTTTAAGAATTGGTGTAAACGGGTTTAAATGGCATGCCATTGCCGTTAGGCAAGAAAATCTTCCTGGACATGGAGTGCTTGCGCACGATATGAAGTTTATAATCATCATCATCTGCTGGTCTAGCCATCTTTGACAGCTCCGCTTGCGTGATGCGTGTATGGTAGAAAATTGACAGGTCGAAGTTCGACTATTTCTACCAACATCTACATTGACTCTGATTGTGTAGGATCATCCGCCAATCCGCCTCCTTTGTACACGGAAAGTACGTGAATTGTCTATGGACCAAGAATTTCTACCACAAACCGCTTATTTCAGATAACGTTAGCTTATGTCAAATCCCATACACTTTTTCTACCACAAACGATTGTAGATTAACGCAACCTCTTGGCTAAGGCCGCTGTTATGGGCTGTGATGACGATGCTAATTATGTTGTCCCACCCAGGCAAGGAAGACGGCCTAGGCGTGGAATGCCTCCGCGCAGCCGGCCAGATAGCCGGCGAGACGGCGCAGGCGTACGAAGACGTGGTCACCATCTCGGTGGTCACCTGCCGCGCCATCGGGATCGGCTCATACGTCGTCAGGTGGGTGTCACACGTACACAAACACAAACACTACATAGTCATCAAACTCTGCCCAGTTATTTGCCACCTCAGTTGGAAACTGAATTTGACATTAATTTATTCTACACAACGTCATCCACGTAAGCCACTGACAATAGCGACTACTAAATTAGAGTAGTGTAATTTTTTTTATGTTAAATGAAGTCCACTAATATATCCAATAGCCCCTCAGACTAACTTAATTTTACAAATAAACTTGATTGATTATCTTATTTGGTAAACGAGGCTTGGGGTTTGCCTGAAAAATCATGGATATAATTGATTTCCGAATGTCATTATGTCAATGCTCATGCTATGTCAATAAATCTTTGGCTTTGGCTACAAAGTATTGACATGGTCATAGACACTGTATTGATATTATATATTTAAATGGACAATTTAATGCAGTATTCGTTGAAATTTACGTTCTATGTGTTTCTTATATAATTTAACGCACCTATACATACACAGTTTACGTAGCGTGATTGATACGGCAAGTAGTGTTTTTGTTACGAGTATTGTTTGTTTACCAAATAAAAAAGTCAGTCTGGATAGATTTTAGATGGCCTGACCACGGGGCCTGCCCTTCTTTAGTAAGTTTCTTTCTTTCGTCACTAACTCGCTTTCACAGACATTATACATTTTCATTGGACAGAGTACACGATCTGAATTGTAAAAAGTGGGTGTTAAAAAATTTCTAAATAAGGACTACCGAATTTTAAAAATCCACCACAGTGCGCTACTGCAAAGTAAGGTCCGTTGTCAAAATACTCTCTTACTCGGACAGAAACAACTGCTGTAAAATGACGGTTCCATTCCAGCCAATGGCAGGGCTTTATTTTGACAGCAGACCTCACGTCTCAATAGCGCCATCTGTTGATTTTTCAAATTATTGCAAAACTACTTAGTTTAGTATTTTCTTATGCGCTGATTACATTTGACTGGATTCAGAAGCAAAAAGCGTAAGAGCAAATCAAAGTGGAATGTGTTGCTCTTTAAATAAGGTCAATTTTTGTATCACGGCTTTTGAAAAGCGGAGCGACACGTATCATAATATAAATGATACAAAAATGGACCTTATTCCATGAGCAATATTTCACTGTATAATATATTTCACTTTGATTTGCTCTCACGCTTTTTACTTCGGAATTTGGTCAAATGAAATCAGCGCGTTATCATTATAATTTCATCCCCAGACTGGGCCACCGAGTGATCCAAGTGGAGTCCTCGTACATAATCCTGACCGGCTACATGGCACTGAACAAGGTGCTCGGCCGAGGAGTCTACGCCAGCAACAACCAGCTGGGAGGAGTTCAGATCATGCACAACAATGGCGTCTCCCACGCCGTGGCTGGCTCCGATTTGGACGCGGTTCGGACCGTCGTGCAGTGGCTGTCTTATGTGCCTAAGGTAAGAAAGAAAGAAAGAAAGGCACGACATGATAAGAGATATTTAGGGAGGCAACCTGAACGAGCGAGGGAGCTCCATGGCAACCCTATAGTTTGACCAGGGTGATAGTAAGCAACCCATATTTATTATGAGTCATATTCTGGTGAGAGATTTGTGATGTTTTCTCTAGATTTTTCGGCGAGGCAACGCATACGAGCGAAGGAGCTCCATAGCAACCCTATAGTTGGACTAGGGTGGGAGTGGGCAACCCATATTTTTTCTTTTTTGAGTCATTTTCACTCGTATAGTGATCGATTTTCCGAATTACGGATGAGGGAAGATATTGCTATGGCCGGATCTTAGACCGGAGGTAGACAGCTAGATACAGTCTCACCACTCATCGCCACCGCCTTTTTAAACCACGGTGCGAATAATACGATATGTACGTTTCAAAACCTGTACGACTTTTCTTGAAGAATGCAGCCAAATATTAAGCATGAATGTGACTAGAATATTGCTGTTCAGGGAACTTCTTAGGCCTCCATTTTTTTATACAATGAAGATGTCAAATGTCATCAGGAAGACTGCCACGTGCAAAATTAAACGTAATTGAATTTCTGTTATTTAGGTTAATTAGTACCGGTTGAAATAAATTTAATTTAATTATAAGTGCTCAATATTGCCTCCACCGCTCTTTAGATCTCTTTTCAGAGTGTTAAAGGTTGGCTGGAAGAAATCCTATAATGGAATAAGCCCGCCTTTGCTAAGTAAAATTATATTTTTCTCACTTCTGTACCTTTTTATTATTTATAAACATACATACATACATGATGATGATGACTCTATTCTCTCCCAGGACAAACTGAGCATAGTCCCCATGCTCCGCCCATCGGACCCCATCGACAGACCCGTGGAGTACGTCCCCCCGCGGGCCGCTGCCGACCCTCGCCTGATGCTGACAGGAGATGGAACGAAGCTAGGGTTCTTCGACATTGGCTCCTTCGACGAGATCATGAGGCCTTGGGCGCAGACTGTCATTACTGGTGAGTATTATATTACACTACACAAGTCTTCACACATCAAAGAACATATATTAGGTCCTTACCTATGAAATTGAGGTTTTTTTTTCGCAATTACACATTTGCTCAAACATTTTTTATTATACGTAATATATCAAAAAGGATCCAATACATAGAAACAAAAATGTGCAGCGATTATTTTAAATTTTATATTGTTTAATTTAGACTTTGGTGCTACAGTGATTAAGACTTTATACTAGGTATGCGTATCTGTGTCTATAGTGATCTTGCTCTTTCAAATATAGTATATTTAGCGTAGCTAAAAAATATATTCGAGATACACAAGTCTTGAACGAGAAACGGGGGCAAAAGGATTTATATTTTATATATATCAGCGGGAATAGCTATTCTATTATGTATTCTGTTTTTGCGATGGACAGTAGAATCGAAAGCAAAATGTATGGGATTTGACGAATGAAGTGGTGGAATTTAATTTCTGTTACGGGTCTGGGTAAATTAAGTATGTATTTGTGTTTCATTTTATGTATTTATTTTATATACAGGGCGTCCCAAGACTATGAGACATAAAGGGAAAGTACCTTAAGTATCGTAGATAGGATATTTTGCTGATAGAAGACTTTATTTTTAAATGTTAGTAATACTGCATTCAAAGATATTTTAAAAATTACTTGCTTCATCTGGGAATCGAACCGACTTAAATGTGAAAATGAATAATTTCACGTTTATAGGAATTATTATTTTTTGTCCATTCTTTCGATTGACATCATAAAAATAGGGGTGACTTTTTTTTACATTTAAGTCGGTACGATTCCCAGACGAAGCAAGTAATTTTTAAAATATCTTTGAATGCTGTATTATTAACATAAAGTCTTCTTTCAGCAAAATATCCTCCTATCTACGATATTTAAAGTACTTTCCCTTCATGTCTCATAGTCTTGGGACGTCTTCTTGCCATTTACACTAACAATAGCATTTACATTGAAGTGTCAAAGATGTCTCATGTAATATTCCAATGTAACAGAGTGTAAAACTGCTGGCAAATGAAATACAATGTTTTAAACTATCGCGGTATTGTTGACGAGTAGCCCGATATTTCGACGCTGTCGTCCCGTGACCACGATGCATGCAACTGCGTCGAAATATCGGGCTACTCGTTAGCAAAGGTACGCGGTAGGAAACCCGGAACATACCCTTCATCATCACAGCCCGTAACAGTCCACTGCAGGACTTAGGGCCTCTCCCGCGAAAGGGGAGGTTATTGCCATAATCTCCACGCTCGGCAGGCGGGTTGGAGGTCGCAGTGTTTAAATATAACAATGGAAAATGCTGCTGCCCATTTTCCAGACTACGGAGACTCTTGATCTTTAGCCTCGAAAACATTAGTCGCTTTGTACGACACCCATGAGTGTAAGGGGTTTGTGCTATTCTACTCTGCCGGACACCACACGGCAACATACGCTTAGAATGTATAAATAAATAAAGTTGTCCCGTTCCCCGTACCCCAGGTCGTGCCCGGTTAGGCGGTATCCCGGTTGGAGTGGTGGCGGTGGAAACCCGTACGGTGGAGATCACGCTGCCCGCCGACCCCGCCAACCTCGACAGCGAGCAGAAGGTCGTGCAACAGGCCGGACAGGTGGGTACCAGCTTGGGACAGGAGCCTGCGGTATAGATGAATGTTTACAGAGATCCGAACTAGGCGCGGTTGAAAATTGCAGGGAGCGGCTGGTCCTGCTCTACTATTCTACATCATCATATCAGCCAGAAGTCGCCCACTGCTGGACATAGGCCTCCCCCAGAGATCTCCACAAAGGCCGGTCTTGTACCATTCGCATCCAGCTGGTACCTGCGATCTTTACCAGATCGTCGGTCCACCTTGTAGGAGGCCTACCCACGCTGCGTCTAATATTCTACATACAAATATTATAAATGCGAACATTGGTGTGGATGTTTGTTACTTCTTCACACAAAAGCTACTGAAAGGGTTTTGAGGAAGTTCGGAAAAATTTAGATTATAGCCCAGAATAGCACATGACGAGTTCGGAACGTAATCACCGAATTTTACTCGGGCAAAGCGGGCAACAGCTAAATTGGTCGCGAACTGTGCGGTTCCAAAGGAACTTTCTCCCACGTACACTAAGGTTGTGGAATGAACTACCCGGAGAGGTTTTCCCTGGAGAGTAGTGTGAAAGGTAGTGAAAGGGGTGAAAAGGTATTTACGGGAAACGGCAGTACGTGGGTGATGCCCTGGTATTGCAAACGTCCATAGGCTGAGAAGACTGCTTACCATCAGGCGGGCCGTAAGCTTGTTTGCAACCTTAGTGGTGTAAAAAAATAAGAATATAGTGGGTAATTGTATAAACATGGAAGGTCTGTGATGATCTTACTCCTCTAACAAATATGTATAACCCATTCCTAGGTATGGTTCCCGGACTCTGCGTACAAGACTTCGGAGGCTATCAACGACTTCTCGCGCGAAGGTCTGCCCATCATCATCTTCGCCAACTGGCGTGGCTTCAGTGGCGGACAGAAAGGTAAGTTGAAATTATTTAAAATTACAATTATATTATATTTATCAACTCGGTGGACTGATCTGATAAAGAAAACTAGAGAATCGACCATGGTCCAATGTACTCGCAGCGTCTCCAACCGGCAAAAATGGAAGCAAATCGCTGAGAGAGCAATCCTCGGGGAGGTCTGCGACGCAATGGGCTTTCCGGGTACCTCGTCTACGCAACCACGACCACTCTGACAAGAGTGTCCGACTAGGAAGAAGAATATTTATTTCAGACCATAGATCCATAACTTGTCAGTATTATATTAGTAACAATTGTACTTATATGTTATGTTAGTAATTAATTGAGTAAGTATTTGAGGCCTATAGCTAACTCAATCCAATGCCTTTGGGGCATAGGACAGTCGAGCAGTTAAATAACGTACTTATAGTTAGTGCCAAATGGGTTGGCAATAGCTGACTTTGACCATATTCATATTCGTTTATCGTTGTCTTATAAGATGCAAGAGGGAAGATCTTATTCTTCTCTTCATCTGTTATTGAGAAACATCTTACACTGTTCGAGAGAATGATTAAAGTAAGAAAAATTTTGTATGGATTGCCTATTCTCACCCTAGTCCAACTATGGGGTTGCCATAGAAATAATCGACCCTCTTATCGACCGATTAAATTGAGTTATATGTCAAAATAATTTCCGTTCAGACCATGTTTTGCTTAGGCAACCATATATTGTTGGATAGGGAGGGATTGAAAAAATACCTTTTATTTGACGTATACCTCGATTAAATAATAGCTGAGAGTAGATTATCTCCATGGCAACCCCGTAGTTGGACCAGAGGGCATATCGGCTATCTCAGTGGACAACTGAATTTGACATAAAAAAATCTGACACTACTCTAATTTGGTAGACGCTATTGCCAGTTGTTAACGTAGATGACGTGGTGTAGAATTATCTAGTGTCAAATACAGTTGTCAACTGAGTTAGCCAATAGCCCCGCAGGGTGAGAGTAGGCAACCTACAAAGTACATAGTACTAGCTTACCAATTTATATTCCGTTGTTTGACTGAAGCCCTTTCTCTCCTAAATTGCTGCGTCCAACCGGGTCCATATTGTATTTTACATTATTATTGTAATATCTTTGTTGATTGCTTCCACAAAGATATTACAATAATAATATGATATGATAATTATGATGAAATGATACATTATTGTTCTTAATAGAGTCATAACATCTCGTACAATGCATGATTCTACTAAATATCAGATGAGCGAAGATTACTATACCGAATCTCCAACTCTCATCGTCGTATCTTAATGTCTCTTTTAATGACCCAACCTGCAAAGGTCAAAAGCAAGCTAATAATAAAAAAAAAAGCCAAATACAATATAATAATAAACTTCGCTAACTTGCTCCCAGCTCCCTAACACGTACACCCCTCCCCCCAGATATGTACGAGCAAATCCTCAAGTTCGGTGCGGAGATAGTGCGAGCACTGAGGGGGGCTACGGCCCCTGTGCTCGTGTACATCCCCCCGGGGGCCGAGCTGCGAGGGGGGGCCTGGGCGGTGGTGGATCCCAGCGTGAACAGTGCCAGGATGGAGATGTATGCTGATCCGGATAGCAGGTGAGGGAGGATTTATACATGTAGCGACATCTATCGCTCCACTAGGGAAACTCAACGATACTCACATTACGAGTATACGAACACAGGGTTGGCAAGCATCCGCACATAGATGGCGTTAACCGTCCTGCATCGCGATAGAGAAATGTGCCAACTTCCACGGCATATATACTACTTCCGACGATCAACTGTCGGGCCCTTGGTCCCCTGGTCACAACACCCGGCCAGGTGGGTAATTACCCTTATCCACCTTCTCACCATCTTCGCTTGCCAACATTGGCGGCTACCTTATCCCTTCACCGCCAAATACATATTTAGGTAGTATCATCATCACAGCCCATAACAGTCCACTGCAGGACTTAGGGCCTCTCCCACAAAAAGGGAGGTTATTGCCATAATCTCCACGCTTGGCAGGCGGT
The DNA here is from genome assembly GCA_905147135.1 of Blastobasis lacticolella. Classification (NCBI taxonomy): domain Eukaryota; kingdom Metazoa; phylum Arthropoda; class Insecta; order Lepidoptera; family Blastobasidae; genus Blastobasis; species Blastobasis lacticolella. Next base: position 6,299,498 of record LR990068.1, read on the forward strand.
TTGGAGATCGCAGTGTTATAATATAACAATGGAAAATGCTGCTGCCCATTTTCCAGTCTACGGAGGCGCTTAGATCTTTTGCCTCGAAAACATTAGTCGCCTCGTACGACACCCACGAGTGTAAGGGGTTGGTGCTATTCTACTCTGCCGGACTACGGCCGTATCGGACACCACACGGCATAATTTAGGTAGTATAACGCCTGTTTATAAAAAGTAATAACATGCGAGAACAACCGCGCAGTAATGAAAGATATTTTGATAAAATATCAAATAAAAACTATGCTATGGCTCCTGTGTTCTGTGCTTACCTACATTTTGCAGACGCCGTAAAACGTTGATTAACCACGTCTGGCATTTACTTAATTAGTGTATGTTTTTCTGTTTCCTAATACTCCGAATAAGGTTTTTAGAAAAATGAATAAATTGCTTAAGTCGCCCGAAATTTTTTAATTTAACCTGGTATTTTCCGGGGTAAAAAGTATGTAACTTATTGTGTTACTCAGTGATAATGTGGCATTCTATTAGTGATAAAATTTTTAGTAGTTTTTGAGTTTATTCGCTACAAACAAACGACAAATCTTATCTCTTTATAATATCAGTATAGCTAGTCTCAGCGCCATACATCTCACATTTTGAATTCTTCATACTGAAAATCAAAATAAAAACCATTCGACTTGAGGCGATAGGTTCAAAAATGCGAGCCCTAGAAGCGAAATTTACTTTTTTGTGATTTTGTGTGCGATGAAGTTTTTCCATCTATATATTCAGTTACAAGTAATAAAACCCCTATTCTCCCCAGGGGCGGAGTCCTGGAAGCGGAAGGCATAGTGGAGGTGAAGTTCAAGCAGCGCGACATCCTCAAGACCATGCACCGGATGGATCCAGAACTGCTACGGCTCACCGCCAGGATCAACGGTCAGTGGGACCCAGTAGGACTGGTGGGACTGAGTAGGACTGTTGTTTTTGTAACAGAGTCTGGTGGGGTAGAGTTGGTGTGATAGGGAAGAGTGGGTCTGGTGGGGCTAATGTGATTCAGTAGGACTGTAGGTCGGTCAAGTGTCTCACGATCAGGATCAACAGTCAGTGGTAGAGACGCTCCGATTGGAATGGTGGGACTCAGTGGGACTGTAGCAAAGCAAGCGGAAAGTGATCACCGCAGTTTTTGGGGTGAAGTAGGTCTGGTGGGGTAGATTACGACTTGTGATGTAGACTAGGGTAGAGGTCTGGTGGGGCTAATGTGATTCATTATAGTCAAGTTGGAATCTTGTTAAATACATTTCAATTTTACATTTTCAAAAACACGTTAAAGATAAAAATAATAAATATTTTTGCATAAGCTAGGATAATAGGATATTATTCTAGCGCCCTGTGTTTCAGGCGAGAAATTACAGATCATTCAAATTAGATCAGATCAAAACAAGAACAGTTTTAAATAAACTATGACACTAACAAAATATGACACTTCTGTGTATGATACTTCAGTGGGACTCAGTTGTAATGGTGGGGTGAAGTGATTCCGTTGAGTCACAGGTATAGAACGGAACTGTTTAGTATAAGTAGTATCGGCCTGATTGGTTGTTTTGGCGGAATTTATGCAAATAGTAGGTAGAGTGGGTTTCTCTGGATAGATTCTGCTTTGTAGAGTAGAATGGGGCTGACAGGGTAGAGTGAGACTGGGGGGGTACAGTCTAGAGTTCAGAATCTGAATGAATCGTCCCGTCATCATCTTTCCTATGACTTAATTATTATTTGATATTATAATTCCAATTCTTGACGATTTCGAATCTCATGATTAATTGATTAATTAATTCAATAGTATCAAATTATCATTAATTTGATACTATTGAATTAATTGTTGTTTAACATTGACATCAACTATTAGTACTTAATTCAATTCATGAAACTATTTTAAATGACGATGTATGATTATTACTACGAATAAATGAATATGAATATGTAATTTTTTTAAATCTTTCCACAGAACTGAAAGAGCAAATAAAGGAGATTTCGAAGAACCTGGACCGGCGCGGCTCCATCGACGATGTGCTCATCAAGACGGACGCCGGGAAGCAAGGTAATATACCCATTTTGTTATTTATATAAAGAAGAGTATAAAGTTGGTTTGACCATATAGAAAGGATGACTGTAAGGAGATTAACGAAAGAGAAATATATGTGTAGAGCTCGTCTAATCTAAAATGACGCGCCCCACTATCTCATTAACGCACACAAGCAAGTTTGAAATATGGACGCAAACAGATACAAATGCCGTTGTAATTGGTCATTCAGTTGCCGGTGAGATTCAAACGTAGGAGCACGCGTCGTTCATTGGCTCCCACACAGATGAAGTGTCGTTATCAATATTTGCACTCACACATCGAAATCAACTAACTAAGTAGTGGGGCGCGTCATCTTAGACTAGACAAGCTCTACCTTAGTGTAATTTTAAGTATTAGTTTTCTGTATTGACATTAATTATTATATTATTTTAATTTATCAATTATTTGCTTTCTAGTATGAAAGCTATTATCTATGTAATAATTCTATGCATATAACTCGACGATCTCTTTTATTGAACTGATGTAATCTAATAAGAATATTATAATTATGTAAGAACTTTAAAAAAGAAATAAATAAATCTAAATCTATGGCAGGAGTGAATGTAATTGTTGGTAAAGGAAGCCCGAGACGTACGTGTAACGATCAAATCGATAATATCCCTAAAGAACGTCGTATCTGCATATATTTATCATATCTCTCTTTTTGTAGGCCTGCTGGAAGAGATTTCTTTTTAGAGATAAGTAGTGCCTGTTGTCTAATATCTAATTTGTACTATCTATTTAATTTTCTTGTGTACAATAAATTGTTAAATAAATAAACAAAAGGATAATGAATATGGAAGAAGCGAGTGAAATCTATCATAACATCTGTCATGTATCTGTGATTATTGTTTCTATTTAGTCGCTAACGCAGCCCCATACATTTTGCATACCTTGACTGTATGTTATTTTATTAAAGTGCCTTTTCGGTCAAAAGATAAAAGCTGAAGAGTTCGCCTGGGTGGCTACTACTGTCTTATCTATTTCTGCCGCCAAGCAACATTGCATTTTTGTGTTGGTAATTGAATGATAAGGCGGCCAGCGCAATAATGTTTTCGAGACAGACGATCTAGACTAGAAAATGGGCAGCAGTGTTTTCCATTGTTATTTTACAATTACAATCTCCAACCCGCTAAAATATGTATAATAAACGTCAAATAAATTTGCGAAAAAGGCTTTTGGTTTCTACTATATGTTTGTCATTGGTTCTTGAAAATGAAATTTCGTTTCCATTCCCCACCTCACGGATAAAGAGGACGAAGATTCTGTGGAAGGTGAGTCTGGCCTTGGTTTGCGTGTAGATTGTCACTAATAATCAGATGTGAAAGTGTTTTTATACTTTAATTTCACAGTTTTAGATTTAGTGAATCAGTTTTTTTAGATTTAGCAAATCAGTTTTGTTGTTGTTAATTTGCAGTTTTTGTTGCAAATTACTTTTTTAAAGATATTTTGACCCTGTGTTTGTTAAGTTTTGCTTAGCGTTGAATAGAAGCATCCGTTTTGTTTGTATTTTGTTTGTCATTATAATCGAATCCACTTTGAACGGTTTAAATGGTATAGTTATATCAATGTCAAAAGAGATTAGAGCAGCAGTAGCCCGTATTTCATGCTCGTGAAAGCATCATGCTAAAATAGTGGGATCTACAGTCAAAACATGCTCCTATTATTAACTAGAATAGATCGATACAGCTGTTGCATTTGTCTGTATAACATGCCAGCTCCTTTACTCTCCAGAATATGCATGGAACCGCAACCTTAAAGTCTATAGATTAAAGCACAATTTCAAAACAAATTTGCTCTTTTAAAGATTAAGTACAGCGACGGCCAAAAACTGAAAATTGATTCGTTTGATAGAACGTTTCATTCTGAACGTTTTTATTACTCCAACTACACTATAAGACCACTAGTATACGACTAGAGTTGTTAATGAAGCCTAAAAATCTAGACTTCGCTTTTTATCATAGAAAAGTTAGATTTACAGGTTTCAAAGACAATAGTGATTGTCGGATAGCTTAACTGTCCTAATGGAAAATGTTCAAAATGAAGCATGTTCCGGTTTTTTAACAAAATGATCTAGCATCAGCATCAACTAGCATCATCATCATGATGATGTTCAGGTGAGATGGCGGTTAAATAAATGCCTCACTAGTTCCTGTAAAAAATAATTTTGTTGGCACTTTCAAATTCTGGTACTATATATATGGCCCATGAATTTTCTCTATTTAAAGTCTGTACTACCCATCTGAGAAACAACATGTTCCTTAGCATCTATTGAAAAATGACCCCCTACCCCTGTGCAATAGAGTTCATTATCCAATTCGTTCCGCAGCGGAGAGCAAGATCCGCGAGCTAGAGGGCGAGCTTGTGTATCCAAATACTTTTTGTAAAACCCATGAACGGCTTCCATTTAAATTCTGTATTACCCAGCTAAGGAATCACAAGTTCCTCACCCTGTTCATTCAATAATGACCCCTAACCCCTTGTACAATAGAGTTCATTGTCCAATTCGTTCTGCAGCGGAGAGCAAGGTCCGCGAGTTGGAGGGCGAGGTGGTGTATTCACATTTTTGTATGGCCCATGAATAGTCTCCATCAAATTTCTGTATTACCCAGTTAAGAAATCACAAGTCCCCAATTCTTTCCATTCAAAAATGACCCCAACCACTATACAATAGAGTTAATTTTTCATTTCTTTACGCAGCGGAGAGTAAGGTTCGGGAGTTGGAAGGCGAGCTGGTGAATGCTGAGAAGTCTGCCAAGGCAAGGGAAAAGGAGCTCAGCCCCATCTACCATGAGGTGAGTGCTTCGATTTCCATACAAAATTTCTCTTACTAATCTTTTATTCGATGTTGTACTTAGTAATTGTTTTATGGTTTATACTCTTAGTTGGCTTAAGTGTACGTACTACCTTTGTAATATTATGAATGTAAAGCTGTGTTTTAATCAATAAAGAAAATAAAATGAAATAAAATAAATGTATCTCTGGAGAGGCCTATGCCCAGCAGTGGTTCTACTGCCGTTTTCAAGAAATAAACTTTAAATTTTTTAATTAAAGAAACTGGGTCATATACGGGTTTATTACCCTTTTGCGAAATGGCTAAGGATGTATTAAACATTTACGGCTTTAGCTGCAAAGAAAATTATTCATACAGTGGTTATTCGCTTATGCTCTTATATTGTACAGTCGAGAAAATGTAATCGTCTTCATACTTATTAAAGTTCACGTCCATCGGGCCCGACCGTCTATCTCGAACGGATTAAAAATCGTCATCTCACTCGCTCAAACCGCAACCGAGTGAGATGTATCGAGCTTTCAATCATTATTACTCGAATTATTTTAGCAGTCATGCCCTGATGGACATGGACTCGCGCGCGCACAGTACACACTCACGCCCGTATCCCACAGGGGTACCGAGTGTCTTCTTAATTTGATCGTGTTACTACGAGGAACATAGCATAATCACAAACCACATCTTGGAAAATAATAACATGACCAATTTCAAACTTATATCAAGGAAACATTGCGTTTCCTCGTCTTTTCAATGACATTTAAATATGGCTGTTAAGCATATGTACAGTTCATGTTCCAAAATATTGGAAAACTTATAAATATTAAAATTGGTTGATTTCCCTTTCAGATCGCAGTGCAGTTCGCGGAACTCCACGATACGGCTGAAAGGATGTTGGAGAAGGGCTGCATATTCGTGAGTATACACATATGCATATACACATATATATTTCGGAAGAAAATATCTTAATAACCGTGAAAATCGCATCAAAATCTGTTGCGTGACTTAGGAGGAAATAGTGGATATACAGACGCAGAAGGCAACTTTAGTTTATACTAAGTAAGAATAAGGATTATTGCGTGACTTAGGAGGAAATAGTGGATATACAGACGCAGAAGGCAACTTTAGTTCATACTAAGTAAGAACTGGATGGAGTGCTAAACATATTAAAACGATATGTACAATTATTTCTGTCGTACGTGGAATTTTTGTACCTATCGTTTTCATACATTAAGCACTCCATCCGGATCACGGCTTCATACATATATTATGTAACACTCTGTATATAGACATACAGATGAGAAAAAAAAGGGGTGTGTGATGAAGTTTGACGTGAGCCTGTTTTTTGTGGAGGTGTGTGTCTGTCTGTGGCGTCGTAGCTCCCGAACGGATGGAGCGATTTGGATGCGGTTTTCTCTAAGCGAAAGCCAATTTAATCGAGATGGTTTTTAGCTTTGCTGCATTAATATCCGTTCAGTAGTTTAGAAAATATTTGAGTATATGTAAACTTGGTCGGGGGTTATCAGACTTTTTCTGTCGGTTTGGTTATATATCTACTATGTAGGGTAAGGACTATGTAAGGATATTTAATTATCATCAACATCATCTTGGCGTTAATGTGTCGGTCATTGACGATGATCTAGGGTTTGGCAGATCAGGTTATCACAGTGGAGCGACTGCCGTCTGACCTCCGTGACCCTGCTACCAGTCAAACCTGACCAGATTGAGTCATTGTTACACATCCAGTCGCCAGAATGTGCAGGTTTCATCACGATGTTTTCCCTCACCGTAAGAGAATCGGTTAGTATTCAACTAATGTACATAACTAAGAAAAGAGTCATTGGTACATGGCCGCAGCGGGGTTCTAACCCGGTACCTCTCGCTTACGACGTACTTTACGGATACCGTACCCACTCGGCTACCGACGCTCCGTGTATACAAGGATATTCAATAGCACTCACGAGTCTGATACAGTAACCGCTCAGCCACCGACTCTCCTCCATGTAAGGTTATCCAATACTTAATTTACTTTTAGTTTAAATAACTGGAAAATAAATAACTTTAAATTGTTCTACTCAAATTTTAACATAGGTAGGTTACTTTTAAATTTAACTGTGTAATTTAAGATTTAAGTTACTTGAATACATTATTTATTATTATTAATATTAGTTATTTTATTTTATCTCAGTCACTCAGTGTGACCGGTAATATAAGTGATTAGATTACTCCAAGTGTTATTATTATTATTATACCCCACCCCAATCCCCAACAGGATATAATCCCCTGGCGCGCTTCCCGCCGCCTTCTCCACTGGCGCCTGAAACGCCTGCTCAGGCAGAACGAGCAGGAGTCCCGCGTCCAGGCCGCCGCCGCCGCCGGGGGGGACGGTGGGGACGGGGGGAACGGTGGGGCTGGGGGGGACGTGGTGCCCGGGATGGACCAGGGTGCCGCCGCTGCTACGTTGCGGAGGTGGTTCACTGAGGATAGGGGGGAGACGCAGGTAAGATTCTGTGTTCCTAGTGATCACTTGGACATACACATACACACGCACTCGCATACGCATACTCTCTCTCTTTCTCACACACACATACGCGCTCACACACACACACACACACAGACACACACACACACACACACACACACACACACACACACACACACACCCACACCCACACCCACACACACCCACACCCACACTCACACACACACACTCACACCCACACCCACACCCACACACACCCACACCCACACTCACACACACACACACACACACACACTCACACTCACACTCACACACTCACACACTCATACTCATACTCATACTCGCACACGCACACGCACACATACACATACTCACGTACGCACACGATATTACTATGTTTAAGTCCTCGACGGTCCTAATAGCTTTAGCTATCGGCAGGCCAGAGTAAGTGTCTTTATTTGGTCGGACCAGAGCGGTAAGGTAAGATTAGAAGGAGGTGATCAGTGATCACTTGGGTAGGTATAGGCATATGCAGGAACATACACGCACTCGCATACTCACGCACGCACATGAGATTTATTTTCTTTATTCTAAAGCAAACAATCTTTAACAAGTTTTATGAATAAAAAAATATATTTAAATAGACCTATAGTTTCCTATATGTAATTCACAAATTAGAATTTTAGGGACAATTTTGATATTTTATGTTTTTTGTGACTTTAATTAAAGATACCTATTTATGACATTATTTTAAATTCAATAAGTATTATTATTATATTTGTAAATGTAGATCAATTGTGGATATACGTCTTACAAAAGTAGGAATTTGGTGCAAAAACAACTACTGCATCTTAAACTGCACAATCATGTCACCTAATTTCCACATTTAATAAAATTTCATTTCAAACCAGCGCTGTAAGACGCGTTTCTTGATTCAAATGTCGTTTTATACTGTCAGACTTAAATTTACAATAAGTATTTTTTATTCATTTAATCAAATTTGTCATCTGACATAGAGTTTTAATGCAATTCAAAAGAGTTTGCGATGTTTCGGGTATTTTCTAGACCATTTACATGGTCCACATACGACATACATCCTGCGCCAGTGATAAATTTAAAATCGCTGATTTTTCCGTAAATACTGGACCGATTATGATACTTTGCAGTCTTGTTTTAGATATCCTACTAAACTAGTCCAGCACGGCTAGCACAGGTATGCTCTCGCCCGTGATAAGTGAGAAAAAGCGCGACATAGCGCTGTCTCTTTCATCCTAGTTTCAAAAGAAGAAAACAAACGCTCCCTCGCAGCGCGAGGTGTGTCGCGGTCACGTTTGTGCTAGCCGTGCAGAACGTAATATATACTATAACCTAACCTACCCCCCCTACTCCCCCAGTCCCACCAGTGGGAGCACGACAACGAGGCGGTGTGCCACTGGTTGGAATCCCAAGCTGCTGACGACAACTCGGTGCTGAACAGCAACCTGCGGGCCATCAAGGAGGATGCCGTCATGATGGCCGTCAAGAATCTTGTGCTGGTGAGTTGGCTTTTTTGGTCTATTCTATTGATTTTTATGCCAACATATACAGGTTGTTACTTAAAATACGTATGAATCCGTGAATTGGATGGAGTCCTAAACTTGTAGAGCTCGTCTAATCTAAAATGCCGCGCCCCACTATCGCATTACCGCACACAAGCAAGTTTAAAATATGGACGCAATACATATACAAATGCCGTTGTAATTGGTCATTCAGTTGCCGGTGAGATTCAAACGTCGGAGCACGCGTCGTTCATTGGCTCCCACACAGATGAAGTGTCGTTATCAATATTTGCACTCACACATCGAAATCAACTAACTAAGTAGTGGGGCGCGTCATCTTAGACTAGACGAGCTCTACCTAGTTCACGGCTTCTTACATATTATGTAACACCCTGTAAATATAAATAAATAATATATAATCGTGGACAAATTCGCACAGCGCCATTGAGTCCTAAACTAATTTTGGGTGCTAGATAACTGATATACTTACTACATATAAGCTTTTTAAAACATTCTTATTATACATAGAACACCCAATTCATAATTTCAATTTCTGTCCACCGGGAATCGAACCTGTGACCTCTTGTGTGGCATACTGGCATGATGACCACTGGACCACTCAGGTCGTCAACTATCGACCGTCAAGATAATAGAAATTATGACTGAGTTATTTTTATTATTTAATTTTTATTATTGATAACGTTTTACTTATCGAATAGAAAAGTATAATTACTACTTTTTCAGATCTTCAAAAATAAGCAAGATATGAACGTTCAGTATTAGAACAGAGGGTGATATTTACAGCTGTGACATTACCGTTTAGTATCGCCATTTAAAATACACTTAGGGCCGTATTCACAGTCGTGTCTCAAGACCGTTCTTGGGATCGCCTCACGTAAGTTCGTCTTAAGACACTGAGACGATCTTGAGACCTTATGTATTCACAGTCGGAAAGTAAGATCACCTTACGTAAGAATTTGGTCACAACCATTTACTTATTTCGTTTAAGATCACCTTAGCGCAGTCAATGCTTGAGACGATCTCACATGAGGTTCGGGTCTTTCCGGAATTATTCCGTTAGAGCAGCCAATCAATAAGCTCATATAGTTGTGTGACGAATGTGAAATTCGTCGACAGAGTGCGCTAGTAACTTTCGCAAAAAGACCGCGTAATTGCAAAGAGCAATACATTCGATATAATTATTTTAATATTTTATCAGAAAGGAATAGGCATTCATTATAAAATTAGATTATTAACGAGTTATGAGAGGAATGTAATAGGGGATGTGGTTACCTATAAGACGTCAGCATTAAACAATAACATATTCTGACAGTACTTGTAATTTTATGGGTTCCTCCATAAAATTTTAGTAGTTTGTAATGTTTATCGAAAAAATATCGAGAGTTTTGTTTATTCGAACGTACTAGAGTCGAGCACAACAGCGATCGAACCCTCTCACAAGCATGAAAGGTCCTACACACAAGAGGCCAGACCCTTCGGTGGGGAGAGCTACGAGACGTGATTGGATGCGCGAAAATTAAACGTACGGAGTCTGCGCTGAGACTCCAAAGATTTCAGAGTTCTGAACGTAGAGAAAATATTCTCCAAAAACTTCGAAAAAATCACCAATACATTACAAACGCGTGCAAACACAATAGTGTTTAATGAAATGTATACGAGTCACTTCGAATACTCCTATCATGAAATATTTAATACCATTGATAGAACTGAAACCGTATTATTTATAAAAATATGTTTCTGAGATCATCTTAAGTCGACTTGAAATATTTCGACTGCTGTGCTCAAATATTGAGGTTATGTTGGCATTTAAGATCTCTCAGAATCGACTGTGAATCATGCGCAGTAAGATCGTCTTGAGACCGAGCTCAAGCATCGTTTGTGAATTAGTTCTGCCTTGGGTAAGGTAGCGATTTGAATTCTGCCTTAAGACGGTCTCAAGGTGCGTCTGTGAATCGAAATGCGATCTTATGATCGCCTTAAGACCGACTTACATTTAAGAATCGACTGTGAATACCGCCCTTAAACTCCATTTTCCAAGGAGCCTGACTATAAATCTTTAAGATCTTAGAATAAGTATTAGAATCATTTATTTGCTACAAATGCGGTATATTCATACAGGAACATTAATAGGAATACAGAGCTTTAGGATATAATAATAGCATGATTTTAATATTCTCTATTCATTCCAGAAACTGACACCCGCCCAACGCGCCGAGTTCCTCAGAAACATGTCCGCGTTGGACACCTACTAGCTTCCGCGTCTGTCGTTCAGTAGTTAGCTCAAAACATTCGTTATCTAGCTGGTAATTGCGAACAAAATTTGTATAGAGGCTTGTAAATTAGGTCGTTGGAAGCATTCGCTTCTAGTTGTAAGTCGCCGCAGTTGAGCTGAAGGTGGTAAGTGATAATATTGTATCGTTATTTCGCTTGTATCTCGTTTTTTACGATGCGGTATAGTGTTTTGTGGGTACGGCTAAATTGTAAGCTAGAACCAAAAACTATTATTTTAGATATACGCGGATCTGAAAAAGTACGGCCGGATACTCTCTAAAGTCATAGGTCAAGCATAGAAATGGCCGCCCATTTATGCGTGTGTGTGTAATGACACTGTCACTGGTGTGACAGCGCGGTACGAAATCAAACAAAATGGCGGCGGATTGTCAGATCACCGCACAGTTACTGAAATGCTTGTCAATGTTAATCATCGATTAAACATATTTCCGTCTCTGTCTTTAACTACGATAGATAAGGATAGCGAATTTTAATTGATGATTGAGAATAGATTAAAGTACGAGTAACTGGCCGCTAGTGTATCTGCGTAAGTGTGTAGGTCATGTACAACAAAATAAATTGTCAAGATATTGTCGTACCTTGCATGCTTCGCTTCTCTTTAGTGTAGAATGGCGTCCGTATTTTTGTCAGGTCCGTGGTTAGATAGTAGAATGTTCGAATCTCGTAACCTTCAGGTATGATTTTCCACTGTTATTGTTCTTACCTGACTCATAAAATCTTAACGAACTTTATACAACCTCTATACGAAACTTATCCTAAATGTATTTATTTTAATTTTTAGTTTAAAAAAATGGCTATTCTACTTTTTTTAAGCGCCCATGTCTATATCGTAGTTTATAGTAGGGTATCGGGTAACCAATTGTGCGTATGACATTTGAAAATGATGAAAAAAAAAACATGAATTATTTTATAGTCTATGGAATTTCTGTGAAATCTCTTAGCGTTCTTTTTTTAAGTTACGTTGTTGTCAATGTGTTTTATCTTTAAAATTATGTATTTTTTTATATAGCGTGATGGATAATGTTGGTCAATTTTTTTAAATTTTAATCGGATAGGTATCTTTTTTTTTATTTTAGCAAAATATTTAATACTTCCTCAACATAAGAAATGTGATATAGTTTTCATATGTAGGAGTTAGAATATTTTTAATAACGCCCGGCTAAACTTTGGTACGGTCAAATGCAAATTCGGCCTTTGACTTTGAATTTGCTGTCTTTTACATTTTTAAACTTTATAAAATTAAATGTCATAATATGCCAATGTATTTTTAAATGTCAATTTATGATAAACACAATTTTAAAAGTAATCGACTTAAAAGTATAATCAAAGTCAAGGAAAACATTCCAGTTCTACGGCTACCATCAGGCGGGCCGTAAGCTTGTTTGCCATCTTAGTGGTATAAAAAATTTATAAAACTATATTGATATGTTTCTTTAAATCTAAAGTGTACCGTTTTTGCTTTTGACCGTACTTTCATTTCTAGTATAGAATTGTGGCTAACACCTTGTGCTTAGTACATTCCTGTTTTGTTTGTAATTTATTACTTGTTTTATACTTTTTTACTAAAGGAATACAAAATTGTTATGAATTTTTCGATTTAAAATGTATTTCAATGGAAGGAGACAAAAGAAGAGAATATTTATTATTATTATATTGATTACCTTAAAATTATATAATTATACAAATTGATTATGGAATAATTTGATTTTACTTAAATCATTTAAAAAAACCTTGATTCAAACTAAGGATGCGTTTTGCCTGATTGCACTGAAATTCGGCGACACCTAAGTTGTCGCCTTAAGCATTTAGGCGTCACAATGTCGTGAAGTCATGAAGTTGACAGACTTAAAGTCCATTCGCGTTAAGAAAATAGTAAAGGTGCTTTCACAGTGGAGTAAATTCAAACAATTTATATTTAAAAAAAGATTAAGTATCAAAAAATCACTTTATGGTCTCAAATAAAAAATAAAGCCAAGGATATCCCTCTGCTTAGAAGCTAGTCTAGTATTTGCCATTTATTCCAACCAGCGAGGTATTCATTTTTATTACTTTCTGCCGTCAACTGGTCACTGTGAACTTGGCTTTCTAATTAGCTGCGACCCGATTGCTCGAGGGGCGGGGCTAGGCCGGTAGACAACGATGACTCACTATTTTCTTACCGCGAATGAATTATAGTGAGTTTAGTTTTCACTTAAGGTTGGTGATTGATGCAATATTTTTAATTTGAATATTTATATTTGTATTATCTGAAATCAACTTAGGCGTTGCCTAAAGTTGAGTGAAATCGGGCATAGCGTCTTTTCATAGTAGTTTCTCTGTTGGTGCAATGTTAGACCATTTTTACGTCACCTTCGTTATTAACTTTGTCCCACTAAATTGCCTTCGCTTTCTATTGAAACACATTTTATCTAAAATCTGTGCAGATTGACTTGTCTTAAAAATAAAATACATAAAAAATGAATTTCTACTGAAATTATCCATTTTAATACATTTACTGAAAATATCAACAATTTTTCTGTCACAAATAATCTATTTCTTCTATGATTTTTTACAAGCATACCCCAGCCCCAAAAATATTAGACATAAAGCATAGATGGAGCCTCGACCTATAGAGAATGTAGACTGTCAATTTGTCACAACTCTATACAAATGAACTCAATGTCATACAAAAAGCTAGTACATTAACATGACCAAGGCCACCAAATTTGACAATAGCAGTGGTTATGGAGGGGTATTTGACAACTTATAGCCGTCCCTTTTGGACACGTTATATGCACCATTAAAAAAAGAAACAAAACATTGTGACTTCAGCTGAGCAGGCTCCATCTGTCTCTCTGTGCAATTTCTTTGCCCATCCCCATAAATTAACTGCATTTAATTATCATGATCATGATGCTTTAGGCCTGCTGGAACAAATTTCTTTTTAGAAATAAGTTGGCATGTGTTTGTCATATAGTTTTGTAACACTCTTGTGTACAATAAATGGTTAAATAAATAATAAATAAATGAATACATTTTCTTTGGTCGCTAGTACGCCATATTTGTTTACCAAATAGGACAAGTCAATGTGGCCAGATTTTACTGCTCCTGTTAGCTATCTGTTAGTAATTTCTTTTTATTTATTTGCTCGAAATGGGTTATGATTAAGCAAGTGTCATATAATTTAGTCATGAGGCCCCATGGAGGACTTAGCTCAATGAAACAAAAATTATATTCCCTGCATTAGACAGATTAAATATGTATGTTTAGGGACTCTGGTCTACTGACGCAGACATTTCGTGCAATATTTAAATTAAAATTGTTTAAAAATATAGTTTTTTTATTGAATAGTCAGTCAAGATTTCTATCTATTTGTGGAATGAATTTATTTAACCTAAAGTTGAATCAGAATTTCATTAAAATATTTTGAGGAACTAGATATGCGACCTTTATTTGTTTACGCAGTCAGGCCAAGTAAATGCTTGATCGATTTTGAACTTCCCTTGGAACCGAAATAAATGGTAGAGACTGTAAACTGTTATAATACCATTGCAAGGGAAATTCGACCTTAGGGTGATAAAGGATTTTCTTGGTCGATTGTACATACAAGATATAAAATGTGTCATTGGACTATGTCCTTTATGTGAAGGTCGAAGAATTTCTTTTTGTATTTAGCGTCGCCTTACTGGGGTTTGGTTGTTAATGCGTTTGTAAGAAACATGTTTAATTTATATTTGAATAAATAGTTTTAATAAATTTAAATTGTTTTCTTTAACGTTAAAGTCCCTTTTAAATTATTATAAGAGGTCTCCATCTGGGTCTCTGGCATGTACTATGAATCATATTCCTTTACACTATAATGCAGTTGTTAAACGGTTTTTATAGCATTCATGAATTAACTTTTTATTTATTATAAAAAAATACCCTGGGGATAAATGACGAGTCCTTTGGGCATAAGGGACATCTAATTCTCCCTTCTTTTAGCTAACCGATTTTGACTAAAGATGCACCAAATGCCGTGAATGTTGCTGTAGCGGCAAAGGAAAATTTTCTTGAAGTGGTAATGCACTTTTGCGCTTTACTGTACCTATGTCTGCCTTATTCTGGCGTGTAATATTATTACGCTTACATATAAAGGAAAGGGCAGGGAAAAAATTATATTAAAACATAGTTCTAGAAATATTTATTGTTCTTTTGCTTCCATAATATAATATACACTGAAAATAATTGCATTGTTGTATGTTTATCTATAGTAGGTCTGTACAGTAGACTATAACACAATAGCAAAAATTTTAACAACTAATAAAACAGTCAAAGCTTAAACAACTTTAATTACTACAAAAATATCAAGACTTCTATAAAAAATACATCTATATCTTTAAACTTAAAATAAAATAAAATTGTGTCCCGACAATTTCAAGCCGTAGTTATTACTTACCATCAGAGGTTCTACGTTTGAACCGCTCGCCTTTAGTATCGCCAGGACTGACCACTAGGATGATGACAATGATGATTGGACACATCGACAGGGGGCGGTTCAAAAATAGGGAAAATCAGCATCATGCATCAAAATATTGAAATTAAAAACCGTTCCACTTGATGCGAGCGGTTTCAAATATAGGGCCCCAGGTGATCTGCTTGCCTGTTCGCTCCCCTTTATTATAAAAATCTACAAACTAGGTAATTACTACTATTACTTCGACGAACACACATTGACAGCCCTTCTTCTCATTTTGGACAAGTATCAAAATGGCGTAGGAAGACCGAGGCTGGACAAGGTAGACTGACAACCTGGTACAGATCGCAGGTACGCGGAAGGCATAGGACCGGACGCCGTGGAGATCTCTGGAGAGGCCTATGCCTAGCAGTTGGTGTCTTCCGGCTGATATGATGACGATGAAAAAGCTGTATTAAAACGTCATGAAATTGAGCTTCGACATTGCAGGTATTATATGGTGGTATATGGAGATTTGTGGCTAGAAAAAATGTTGAATTCGAGATGTCTAAGCGCGATATTTAGGCCCCAGGTTTCTATATATAGGGCTTCTTCGGTGGCTCGAGCCACACGACGAAAGTTCGGATTTGCGTTGGACGCAATGTTGCCACAAATTCGCCGGCTTCATCCGCATCTTGTTCCGAAGTAGTCTCTGTAGGCAATTCGTCTGGAGACCTGCGGATGTTGGTAAAATAACGATAATATGTATGCCTCTACCCTGTGTGTTGTAACCCTGATTCTCAAACTAGGAAAATACCTGTAACTTGGGAATCAGGGAGACGTTTGGGAGAGGTTTTGGATAAACATTATTTATACTATAGAAATTATGCTGTCATCCCATTCCGATCAACAATTAGCGACCAAGGAAAGACCGAGCGAAGTGGACATGGCGAAGTAGGATTGACGCAAGATGATGATAATATCATTCTGATTAACTGAAGCCGGTTTTAGCGGTGGTAGGACTTTGTCCAGGCGCGCGGCTTTTGTTTGGAACGGCGATTCGGTGATTCTTTACGCGGAATAGTAAAATACATTTTATATCATAATACTAATATAGATAATAAGGATTTGCGCAGGAAAAGCTGTACATATATAAGTAATATTCAGACGAATTACAAAATTGAAAGCCCACTAGCTGTTTTTTGTTTCATTTCTGAGTTTGTTAAACAAGCTAGAGGCATAACACAGTTTTGGCGGTCTAATGGTTAGGAGTCCGTAACTCAAAAAGAGTCATTGGTTGGAACCCCAGTGCCGCAATGTATCTACCTACTAAAGTTTTTTGAGTTATGTACGTTAGTCGAACATTAACCGATTCTGTTACGGTGAGGGAAAACATCTCAACTCAACATCAAACCTGCACAATCGAGTGAATGTGTAATCAAAATCCAATCTGGTAAGGTTCCCCTGGTAGGGTCACGGAGGTCAGATGGCAGTCGCTCCACTGTAATTACCTGATCTCCACGGTTGGAGATCGCAGTGTAATAAATATAACAATGGAAAACGCTACTGCCATTTTATCCTCTTAGATCTTTTGCCTCTAAACATTTGTCGCCTTGTACTATTACCCAAGAGTGTAAGGGGTTGGTGTTATTCTACTTTGCCGGTCACCACACCACACGGCCAAACAACCCAAATCCAAAACCAAAGAAGGTTCAAATACGTTTAATTCTACTTCTACGCATCTCTTACCGTCTCTGTCTGGATCGATTTCGCTGATGCACAGTTTGTCTGTAGTCACGATCGAGTTCTTTCTCTTCCTCATCCTCTACTGGAGTGTCGTAGTCATCTCTGTCTCTTTGATTGGCTCTTAGATCTGATAGTTCCCGCCTTAATGTTTCTGTGGAGGAGAAATTGGAGTAACCTGTAGGCTCAAAATGCAAAATTCAAAATTTCTTTATTGATTAGGACATTAAATATCTCTTTCAATCGTCAAAAAGGAGGTAGGAAAGTAGGAAGGAAACACACAGTGTCACGCTGATCGCCCTATGGCCGCAGCAAACCCAACCCACGCCAACCACGACCGGCCCGGGCTCGATATATTTATATGGGTATGTCTAGTATAATTAAGAAAAAAACTGCTAACTACGTAACTGTGTTGCTAACAATTATCTGATTTCAATTATTGAAATTGTTCGATTTAATAGTTTTAGTTTATTGCAATGGAACTTTGTTAGCGACTGGCAACTGCTTACCATCAGGTAGGCCGTAAGCTTGTTTGCCACCATAAAAAAATCGATGATACGTAATCGCAAAAGTAACAATTTCAATCACTGAAATCAGAGAATTGTTACCAACAGAGTTACGTAATTAGCCTTCTGATGGTAGCGTCGTTGTGTATGAGAGACTTATTTTTTTATTTCAAGATTTAATAAACAGATAAATAATATCTAATTATAGTAAATAAACAAAAAAAAACTTTGAAAGTTTTCGGCAATATCGTTTGGTGGCGTTGTAATGTAATTACAAATTATATCTTTCAATACAAAGGTGCAACATAGGACAAGGTTAGAAAAGTAAAAAGGAAACTAGTGACAGAGCCAGACCGAGCGTCAATGCAAAACTTACCTGTCCCATATTGCGAGCCAAGTCCTTGCGTCCTGTCTTCACCACTGTGCGACATACCAGGTCGTGACTGTGTCTTATTTTGCGTAGGGAAGTTGCCGGTCAAAAAGAAAGGCATATCAACCGTGTCGCTACTCATTTGCTTTCTTCTTTTGTTCTTCGACTTCCTCCTCACATCTTCTGCTGATCCACCTTCTCCATACTCTTTATTCTCAACCTCTGCTGAGCGTTCTGTATGCTTCACCATTTTCCGTTTATTCTTCAAGGCCTCTCCCGAATCTTCTGTGTTCTTTATTATTTTTCTCCTATTTTTTAACATCTCTCCTGAGTCTTCTGTGTTCTTAGCCATCTTTCTGTTATTCGCCACGGTCTCTGCAGAGTGTTCTGTGTTCTTTGACATCTTTCTTCTTTTCGCCACGGTCTCTGCTGAGTGTTCGGTGTTCTTTACCATTTTTCTTCTGTTCTTGTCGACTTCTGACGAGTCTTCTCTATTCTTTACATTTTTCCTACTATTCCTCATGATCTCTGCGGAATCTTCTGTATCCTTTATCTTTTTCCTTCTATTCTTCATATTTTCTCTTGAATCTTCAGTATTCTTGTTATTCTTGTTTCTTTTTGTTTCTGTTACATCGTGTCTTTCTTGGGAACCCCTTGGTTTAAAAGACGCTTGTCTTGGCTTCACTTTGTAATACATTTCATAAATCGATTTTGTTACACCATCATCAACATCGTCCGTTTCTGTGAAACCTAAAATGCATTTTTTTTTGGATTAATGCATATTTTAAATTGTAAAATGAGCTCACATGGTTACACTATGTCTAATGCAAAGTAATATAGTGACTGTCTAGCAATGCTAATTTAATACATGTCTTTAAAGTTTAAATGTAACAAAAAAGCACAGAGCCCTAGGTCACTGTGAAGCATGACATGAGATATTGATTTTTTTATTATTAAATCATAATTATTAACTGCCCATTATTTCATTATATAATAAATATCTACATCAAATATTACCACCATGTCTCAATATTCTAAACCAACATGCTAAAATTTCATCTGCATCGGCACTTATTACTATTACTCCATAAACCATAAGAATACCTGAAAAAGAAGATGCCAAGATCTTCCTATCTTTTTTCTTCTTTCGGTTTCTTCTCACGATTGCTGCATAATCCTCCTCGTCAGACGTAATCTCATCGGAAAGTCTTT
The DNA here is from genome assembly GCA_905147135.1 of Blastobasis lacticolella. Classification (NCBI taxonomy): domain Eukaryota; kingdom Metazoa; phylum Arthropoda; class Insecta; order Lepidoptera; family Blastobasidae; genus Blastobasis; species Blastobasis lacticolella. Next base: position 6,318,962 of record LR990068.1, read on the forward strand.
CGTCTTCCATCTTTGTATGCTTGGCCCATACCGGAGTTTTTGTGCTCAGGAAACTTAATTTGGGTGACTTTTTCTTGACCCTCAATAAATTTGACTTTGCTAATTTCAATGCGTGTTCTGGTACATATGTTGAATACGTATCATTGAAATTATTGAACTTAGGCATTTTAATATTGACATCATGAGAAAATTCACTAATATTTAAATAGGATTTGCCTTTAATATCTGCATCATTACTTTCATTAAATGTGCCGTTGATAATATTTTGTCCTATACTTTCGTTCAATGAGCGTTTTCGTCTATTATAATTCATCCTGGATCGTTCTCTGGGTGGTAATCTCTTGCTGGCTTTCTGTTTCTGGTAACTTGGGTCTTCTTCTGATAATGGAGCTGAAATAAATAAGTAAGTTTATATATTCGCTATCTTAATCGCCCGCAGTCCACTGTTAGAGCCTCATCAACAGCCCCATAGATACCTACGTGCATAGGCGTAGCGAGGGAAGAATCTACTTACGGTCAACTATGGTTTCCTCCTTCTCGTAATGCACATCCTTGCGGTATTCCATCTGGTCCTCTGGCAGGATGTCATCATCTGCGCCGTCGTACACGTACCTAACAAGATTTAAGAACAGTTCTGTAATATTTCGGTTTTCACCAGTGCCGACAATTTAAACCTATGAGCTGATGACTTGTAAACATACGTGTGTACCTAACTAACGTATACCAGTCGGCGGTCATTGCACATCGGCTATAGATATGTGTATCGCTCGCGGTGAAGTAGGTGGGAGGGGGATTTTCGGGGTTGTTTCAAGGCTGAAAGCGGGGGCGCGGGGCAGGGACCTCAAGTGTTTTCACTCACTCGTTATTTGATGACATTTCGAGGAACAAAATGCTTCCTGCCCAGCACCCCGTGCCCCGCGTTTATCCTATAAACTTCACTCTCCTTGCCACCGCGGGCGATATATCACTTCTCTTGTCGATGAACAGTTTCGGTTTCAAATTAACTGATGAGCGTGTTACGGACACGATGCCCTACGAAGTTGATGCAAATTAATAATTGAATTGAAATAGCTGATGTGCAAAATTTATGTTTAGAGAACTTGTTGATATATTTATAAGTACGCCACCAAACCTGGTACTCCAATCCATCTGCCTCGCGTCGTCCAGCCACTGGTTCCCTCCCAGCGTGGTCTCCCGCACGGCGACCACCTTCATGTGGAGGAAGAGCTTCCGTAGGTGGACCGTCACGTGGCCTCGACCCGCCTCGCGATCTTGGTCTTTAGAAGGTTTATTTATTTATTTATTTATTGGAGTACCAACAGCCATATATCAGCTTTATCAGCCAGGGTTTCTTATAGAGTTCTTTCCCGTATGTTTTTTTACTCCCGTAACACACGGCAGGGTTGACTGGATGAGATCTCTTTTAGAGATGAGTCCACCTTTGTATAACTATTTCTACTGTATCATTACTATAATTTCTATTGTGTACAATAATTCATCATCTTGGCGTTAATGTCCCGGTTGTGCTATCGTGCACGAGGGCCCGGGGTCCGCCTTGACCATGATCCAGGATTTGGCAGGTCAGGTAATTACAGTGGAGCGACTGCCGTCTGACCTCCATGACCCTGCTAACAAGGGAAACTGACCAGATTGGATCTGGTTACACATCCAGTCGCCTGAATGTGCAGGTCTCATCATGATGTTTTCCCTCACCGTAAGAGCATCGGTTAGTATTAAACTAATGTATATAACTCAGAAAACAGTCATTGGTACATGGCCGGAGCGGGATTCGAACCCGGGACCTCTGGCTTACGAGTCGTATACTCTAATCGTTCGGCCACCGACGCTCTCAATTGTGTACAATAATTGTGTATTTATGATTCAATTGATAAATCAAGAGAAGCGGCGCAGGTCTAGTGGCTTGCTTGGGAGACCGATAATCCAGGGTTAAGGCAATGCTCGCAGAGTCCGGGACCTGGTTGGATGACCTTTTTGTGTTTTGAGGATATTCGAATTTAGTTTAGCACTGCAATGAACTCGCAACTCATCAGGTGTGTGTCCTAAATACCGTTGGCGAAGCGAGGTTGGACAAGGTCTTCCAAGGTCACCCATCTGAGGCGCTGTCCTAAGTGGCAGCGGTCGTGCGACCATGATAGACGTCGCCCGACCAATAGGAGACCTCAGAACCGCCCGTTGCACGACCACGGTCGTACGATCGCTGCCAAATAGAACAGCACCGAAAGCGTGAGACGCATTTTATTTATTCATTTATCGTGTGAGGTATCAACCTTTTCCAAGTTGGAGCCCAAGAGGCCTACGACTTGGCTTTTGGCTGATAATGTTTACTTCATAATCACAGCCCGTAACAGTCCACTGCAGGACTAAGAGCCTCTCCCACGAAAGGGGAGGTTATTGCCATAATCTCCACGCTTGGCAGGCGGGTTGGAGATCGCAGTGTTTAAATATAACAATGGAAAATGCTGCTGCCCATTTTCTAGACTACGGAGACTCTTGATATTTTGCCTCGGAAACATTAGTCGCCTTGTACGACACCCATGAGTGTAAGGGGTTGGTGCTATTCTACTCTGCCGGCCACCACACGGCCAAAGTTTATTTTACTCAAATATTTCCCAAACTACCAAACCGAATTCAATGAAACAAAGCTAAGAACCGTCCCGATTAAACTGGCTTCCAAATGATGAAGAGACTCTTAGGAGCTACGATGCCAAAGACAGACACACAGGTACAGAAGATACTAAAATACACAGACAGACCGACGGCCTGCCTGAGCAGTCACCGTAGCCTATTGACATTTGCAATACCAGGGGCATCATCCACGCGATGCCGACTCCATAAAAACCTTTTCACCCCTTTCTCAAACTCCATATTGAACTCTCCAGGTAGTTCATTCCACAACCTTAGTGTGCGTGGGAGAAAGTTCCTTTGAACTGCACAGTTCGCGACCAATTTGGCTCCATTGTGTGACGATGAACTCCCTGGCGGTGGCAAACTCACAAGTTGAGACCCCTCTTATTAAAGCGTATTTAAAATAGGGGTAAAGAGCGTCGGTGGCCGAGCGGTTAGGGTATCCGACTTGTAAGCGAGAGGTACCCGGTTCAAATCCCCCTGCGGCCATGTACCAATGATTCTTGTCCGAGTCTCGTACATTAGTTGAATACTAACTGATGCTCTTGCGGTGAGGGAAAACCTGCACATTCCAGCGACTGAATATGTAACCATGATCCAATCTGGTCAGGTTCCCCTGGTAAGAAAGTTACGGAGGTCAGATGGCAGTCGCCCCACTGTAATTTCCTGATCAGCCAAATCCTGGATCATGGTCAAGGCGGACCCCGGGCCCTCGTGCGCGAGAGCACATCCAGGACATAAACGCCAAGATGATTATTATTTAAAATAAGGAACTCACTAGTCCTAGTATTCTCGAGCCTCAGCAGCACGGTGCCGGCCTTCCATGGCTCCAGGGTCAGCACGTGGATGTGCCGCGGCACCCCGTGGAGCCGGACCGCCGTGAACTGGAAGGAGGTGAGTATTATATAATGTTTTAAACTATCGCGGTTATTATCACACATTTTAAGGGTATGTTCCGGGTTACCTACCGCGTACCTTTGTTGACGAGCACTCCAGTCGTCCCGTGACCATGATGCATGCAACTGTGTCAAAATATCGGGCTACTCGTAAACAAAGGTACGCGGTAGGAAACCCGGAACATACCCTTAAAAAGAGTGAGTATTGGTTGTGGGGCTGGTAGTGTTTTATCAAGTGATAGAAGCCTCAAGCCAAACCAAGCCAAGAGCGAGGAGGGTCAAGCCAGAGGAGTATGTCTGGGTGAGAAGGTGCCACGCCTTTTCTGATTTTGCCGCCAAGTAGGTAATAATTTTGTGCTTCCGATTTGGAAGACTTGGGCATGTGGTGTCCGGCAGAGTAGAATAGCACCAAACCCTTACACTCGTTGGTGCAAGGCGACTTATTTTGGTTTGCATATTGAAACAACTAGTATCTACATGCGCCTTAACTGTACTTATTTTGTAACATGAAGGAGGGGCTAGCAACCAAGTAACTGGATCTGCCTAGCTTGGAGGCTAGTACACACTGTCCTTATTAAGTTAATTAAGAAGACTTACGTATGTACCTACACTGTAACTTTATTTTGGACACAATAAGTTATTTATTTATTTAATGTTATCGAAGCAAAAGATCTAGAGTCTCCGTAAGCTGGAAAATGGACAGCAGCGGTTTTCATTGTTACATTGTAACACTGCGATCTCCAATCCGCCTGCCAAGCGTGGACACTGGACATTATGGCAATAACCTTCCCTTTCGTTGGAGATACTCTCAGTTATGGGCTGTGATGATGATGAATATTCTGTCAAGCCTGAGGAGTCTATCTGGGTGTGAAGGTAGCACAGCCTTCTCTGATTTTTGCCGCCAAGTAGGTCGACGGCCTGAGTGGTTCAGTTGGTTAACATGGTGGTACGGTAACATGACGCAAAGTTCCCGGGTTCGATTCCCGACCAGGCGGAAATTAAAATGTTGAATTTTGATTTCTGTTGTTGGTACGGGTATGCATAATAATTATTGTATTTAAATATATTATATAAGTAGTTTATCAGTTTTTGACACCCATAACACAAGCTTTGCTACACGCGATATCGTGTCCTCGGCTATCGACGACATAGGCCGGATAACACGTTATCATGTGCTGGTGGTGGAACATACCCTCTTGGTCCTTATGCTTTGCCACTTGCGTCTATTGATCTTTTCTCCAGGCGTGAAGAAGAGCCAGGGTTCGTAGCGCCAGCGACGCGCCGCTGCAGACATCCGCTCGTTGAATGAGAGGCCGTCCTCTGGAAGAATAAACTTACAATACACATCGGTATACATAATAGACCTATCATCATCATCATCATCATATCAGCCAGAAAACGACCACTGCTGGGCATAGGCCTCCTCCAGAGATCTCCACAAAGACCGGTCCTGTGCATTCCGCATCCAGCTGGTACCTGCGATCCTAACAAGGTCGTCGGTCCACCTTGTAGGAGGTCTACCCACGCTGCGTCTACCGGTACGTGGTCGCCACTCGAGAACTTTACTGCGCCATCGGCTATCTGTTCTTCGAGTTATGTGCCCTGCCCACTGCCACTTCAGTCTGGCAATCCTTAGAGGTATGTCGGTAACCTTGGTTCGCTTGCGGATCTCCTCATCGGTATACATAATAGACCTATAGACATAGACATAATTCCAATAAATATTGAATATTTCGTTGCTTGTCCTGAGCATAACGTCTGAAATCGGAACGGAAATTTTAAAACTGGCAGTTGTCCACCGCATAATCTATTTCTGCCGCCAAGCAACAATCCTTGCATTGTTGTGTTCCGGTTTGAAGGATAAGGTAGCCAGCGCAATTACAAGCATGAGGCATTTCATTTCAGTCCTCACAGTGACAACGCACATGCGGTTTTGTTTTTTGTTGCCTGCAATCTAAGTGCATGAATCGTAGATGTTATAGGCGACAGTTATGTTCTTACCATTTGTGGGATGTCTGCTCGTTTGACACTGCGTAGCATAAAAAAATAAGTTTGACACGTATATTGAGTGCAGGCAATCCGTGCGTATTGCAAAACCCCAGGGCGTCCAGACGCACAGCTTGGGCATCACTAGATAACTATGTGTCTTCAATGGGTCATGAATATATCTTCAGATACATACCCAGAATAGTTATAGATCGAATAGAATAATGGTCGATCTATTAGGTTATTTGGTTAAAAAAAAAAACCCAAGTAATGTACTCCTCATCATGTTCCGATTTTTAAGTCAATAGTGCTTCTTTCATAAACAATTTGTGCTCCTAGTGTCCGTCACCCCGCAATTATTAAGTGCAGCTGTTTGCAGAGTAAAACATCTATTAAATGAGTCGTAGTGTTGTGATTAAATATCGTGATTTTGTACCTTCATTTTGGAAAAGTCACAGTGTACCCTCAGAGGCAGTAAGTTTTGAACTGTCAACAGTCAATTGACGTTGACGTTGACGTCTTGTACAACTACAAGTTTGTTCTGTCAAAATCAAAGTGACAGTGACATCGTGTCAAACTGACACCTACTTGACATAACGAGTGTTGCCAGTAAATAAGTCTGTCCAACGATAATACAAATAATAAGCAATGAATTCCTGTCGACGTTGTAAAGACTCCATCAAATTAACTGATATGAAAACATGCTCTCTTTGTGACAAGAAGTACCACTACCAATGTTTGAAAATATCATTGGAGAATTTCTCAAAGGAATCCAAGACCTACAAGGCTAACTGGAAGTGCCTGGAGTGTAAGCGTAGCGAAAAGCGTGGTGAGAATTCAGATACATCAGTTCCTGCAAGTGGTCAGACATCAAATAATTCAACTTTGTCTGAAGATAATCCTGATCATTCACCACCAACACAACAAACATCAGATTATCTGGCGAATCCAGCCAAATATGTAACAGAGGAATCGCTCAGAAGTATACTAAAACAAGAACTTGCAGGCGTAATAAAATCTACAATCAAGGAATTAGTATCCGAACACCTAAGTAATATCCAGGGTCAGATCTCCGAATTTAAGGATTCTCTTGTATTTTTTAACAATCAATATGATGACCTGAAAAGTAGTCTCGAAGAAAGAAACACTACAATCGAACATCTTCAGAAGGAGAAGTCTCAACTCAAAACAACTGTGCAAGATATATCTAACAGATTGTGCATCGTTGAACAAGGCCTTTGCGATAGCAACATTGAAATAAATGGAATACCAGAGAATAAATCAGAAAATCTACCTAACACTATGATCCAGCTTGCAAAGGTGGTCGGCAGTCCTTTGGTGGATAGCGATGTCCTTCAAGTAGTTCGAGTGGCAAAGATGAATAAAGACAGTGACCGTCCGCGCACAGTAGTTGCTAAGCTCCGAACCCCCCGTCTTCGTGATGAAATGCTTGCCGCAGTTACTATTTTCAACAAGAAGAACAAGGACGACAAACTAAGCTTGCACCACCTTGGCATAGGTGGTCCACGCTCCCCAGTTTATGTCTCCGAGCATCTGACACCTGCGAACAAGAATCTGCACGCTGCTACACGAAAGAAGGCGAAGGAGATAGACATAGACATAGACGTAACTTTATTTGGTCCAATAACACATTAAAATAGATGGGTTACAAGTTTGTTTGGGTTCGGAATGGTCGAGTTTTCGCACGAAAGGAAGAAAATAGTCAATGTATTTCTGTTAAAACATGCGATCACTTGAATCTTCTTGTTTAAGGTACGTTCTTGTTAAGCTTGCTTAAGTCAATGTTTTGGTATTATTATTATAAAATTCAATATTTATTATCAAAATGTACGTGGGACCAGAACTAAGACAAATGAAATACATAAAAATATTTCACAAAATAATTATGATATAATCGTTTTCACAGAGACTTGGTTAAATTTTAGTATCTTGGATAGTGAGCTTATAGATTCAAGATACGTGGTTTATCGTCGAGATCGCTTATGTTCTAGTGGTCTGAATACATCTAATACAAAAACTCAGAAATTGGATGGCGGTGGGGTTCTGATAGCGGTATTAGAAAATATTAAATCTTCGCGTATGTATGTATGGGAGACAAATTCTGATTTCGAGGACCTTTGGATAAGTGTTAATTTGGATGATAATACTATATCTAAAAATATTGCTATATGTGGAGTATACTTGCCGTCCCCAACTAAGTTAGAACGTCAAAATTTATTTTTAAGTAACGTAAGCGCGATTATGAATAATGTAGATAAAGTGATTATTCTGGGTGACTTTAATCTTAATGGTATAGTCTGGAATAAGTGCGCGGATACAGTCGCAACTGATCCCATAAATTATAATTATCCCTTGGGTTATTCAATGGTTGATTTTCTATCGACCAATGGTTTACATCAATTAAATCATATTCGAAACAGTGACGATAGAACGCTTGATCTCATACTTACTAATGTTTCAAACACTTATGTGGAGGACCCTATTGATATTTTATCGAAACTAGATGCCTATCATCCGCCTTTATTATTAGTGTATCCAACTTTAGCTCGCAAACATGCTAACATTCCAAAGCGTAAGGACTTGAACTATTTTAAGGCCGATTATGAGAGTATAAATGAAGAGCTGAGTGGTATCGATTGGGAAACTGTGTTTGCGGGCTGTAGTGGTATTGATGATATGGTGTCACTATTCTATCACAAACTTCGTGATATAATATGTAAATTTGTGCCGAGTTATACATAAAAAAAACAGAAATACCCACCGTGGTTTACTGCGCCATTGATTAAGTTACTTTCGGAGAAAAATAAATTACGCCTGAGATTTAAGAAGTTTAAAAACTCTCGAGATAAAATTGAGTACGAAATATTGAGAAGTCGCTGCAATACCTTGTACGATAAATGTTTGAGTAATTATAAGCATAACGTTGAGGATAATATAATTCGGGACCCGACCTCATTCTGGCGCTATATAAAATATAAGAGGAATCATAGTGATGATACATTTCCAGATACTATGTATTTAAATGACTTATCTGGCGGGGACGACCAAACCATTACAAATCTTTTTGCACAACATTTTGCGTCGGTTTTTAATCACAACAAGATAGAACCTCTTTCCATATCTTCTTTAGTCGAGCAATCTGTAGACAACATTCAGATTGCAGAATCTGACGTATTGAAGGGCATAGCTAAGCTGGACTCGTGCAAAGGCGCTGGTCCAGATTGTATTCCACCTGTATTTGTGAAAAGGTGTGGTTCGTCATTGGCTTATCCCCTAACTTTACTATTTAATAAGTCATTAGCTGATGGTACATTTCCAATTGAATGGAAAAGAGCCAGGATCACACCAGTGTACAAAAAGGGAGATCCCAGGGATTGTAAAAATTACCGACCTATCTCTATCCTCTCGTGCTTTCCTAAACTGTTCGAGTCGTTGATCTGCCCAATAATTACTCATTGCACAGATAATTATATTGTACCAGAGCAGCACGGGTTTAGAACTGGTCGTTCAGTGCAAACTAATTTAGTTTCCTTCGTCAATGATGTCAGCTATGAATTGGATAGAGGTGGTGAAGTTGACGCCTTGTACACAGACTTAGGAGCGCGTTTGATAAGGTCAGTCACACTTTGCTTGTCCAAAAACTGGCATCATACGGATTTCATGGGTCGCTTTTAAACTGGTTTGGATCCTACTTGAGTAATAGAACGCAGTCTGTTGTGCTGAGGGGTTGTGAATCGCAATCTTATAATGTCGCATCTGGGGTACCTCAGGGATCCCACCTTGGGCCTATGCTGTTCTTATTGTTCATCAATGACATCACTTCGGTAGTTCAAAATTGTAAACCTTCGTTATTCGCTGATGACCTTAAAATTTATAAAACTGTCGATTCTTCTCATGATGTCTCTCAAATTCAATGTGATTTGGATAGAATTTTTCATTGGTGTGTTAAGAACGGCATGGAATTAAATATCTTAAAATGTAAATTTATTAAATTCACAAGAAAAAAACTGCCTTATAGGTCTGCTTACTCCCTCAATGGCTTAAATGTATCCGAGGTCCAAGAGGTACGTGACCTGGGAGTCGTCTTGGATCGTGGATTGACATTTGTGACTCATATCAATGAAACAGCAAAGAGTTCAGGGAAAATGCTGGGTTTTCTTAAAAGAAATACTAAAGGATTCGCACCTAAAACCAAATTATATCTATACAATGCACTTGTTCGTAGTCGATTAGAATACTGTAGTATTGTGTGGAATCCACATTATGCCAACCACTCCCAGAGAATTAAAAGTTTGCAGCGAGCATTCACGAGGCACTTGGCTTTCATTTCACAGGGGATTTCGCACAGGCAACCATACGAACAGCGTCTCTCCTTTTTAAAAATGACCTCACTTCGCAATCGTAGAAAATTGCTTGATTTAACTTTTTTGTACAAACTAATTCGGGGATTCACAAATTGCAGTGATATTTTATGCTGTATCAATTTTTCAGTGCCGCACAAGTTGCCTAGATATCCACACTGGAAACCATTTAGCCTCCCATTCTGCCGCACTAATATAGGTTGTAATGCACCTATTACCAGGATTTGTAGGCAATATAACGAAATGTGTCATTTGACGGATAGCATTGATATCAACCATGATTCGTTCCCTGGATTTCGTCGATCAGTGCTCAAGTCCTATACACCTGAACTATCTACCTGACAGACGCACGTTTTCTGGCCTGTTTTTGCTTTTACTTTTTATAAAGGTTAGAATTATATGTTAAGTAATATTAAGTTTTTTTTGTATAAGTTTTTTATTTTTTTGTATTTGAAAAACTGAAATTTCCTTATGAATATTCCATTGTTATTTTGAGTAAGTACTTAGGTTAAAGTGAATGTTGTATATACCTGTAATTGGGGTGCATATAAGTCTTGTACCTTGTCTAAAGTAAATTGTAACTGTTACATGTGTACTCTGTTGGTATATTAAATAAATGAAAATAAAATTATAAATAAATAAGGATTACAGACAAGATTGGCGGGAGAAGATCAAGAGACCGCAGCCCTGTGCGATGGACCTACCAAGGTCAGTCTACATTAGCTTCAGATCCCCAAAATGCTTTACACAATAATAAGCGTAGTCATAATTAGCGTATTATCGTCCGAGAAAAGGTGTATATTCAGGTGACTGAATGTGTAACCATGATCCAATCTGGTCAGGTTCCCCTGTTAGCATGGTCACGGAGGTCAGATGGCTGTCGTTCCATTACAATTACCAAATCGTGGATCATGGTAATGGCGGACCCCGGGCCCTCGTGCGCAAGAGCACAACTGGGACATTAACGCCAAGATGATACTTTTTTTTCTTAGTTAGTTATTTATTGTTAAAAGATGCCGTGGAAAACCGTGCGAAGCCGGAACGTTAACATCAAGATGATTATTATATTATATTCTCCGACAGAAAGTTTACTCTTGTGGGAGTCACGACCCTCAGTAATGATTAGAAGGCATTATGTCGTGTAGAAAGGATAAACCATAAAACCAAAGCGTACTTACGCTCCTGCATATGATTGCTGATGTACAGCCGGTGCTTCCCTCTTACTACCAGCCCTACTCCGTAAGCTTCCTCATTGAGAGACTCCTCAAGTCCAAAGCCGTCGTCGGTGAGCAGCCTGCGGTGGACCTGGACATCAACATCGTCGTCGTCATTCATCACATCAAGGTAGATTACGGAACAGTGTGAAATACTTTTAGTGGTGGCCACTTACCACTCACCACCATACGGCTTGTTCCAGTCGTATGACAAATAAACTAGATCAAGCCAAATTTATCCCACACACCGACAAGTAGCATGACGTCCTTCCGAAATTATTACACACAGTCAGTTTGGCTTCATCTCAGCCCATAGCAGTCCACTACAGAACTTAGGACCTCTCCCACGGAAAGGGAGGTTGGTGCCATAATTGCCTCGTTTGGCAGGCGGGTTGGAGATCGCAGTGTTATAAAAATAACAATGGAAAACGATGCTGCCCATTTTCTCTAGATCTCTATCTAGAGACTCTAGATGTTTTACCTCGTTAACATTAGTCGCCTTGTACGACACCCACGAGTTTAAGGGGTTGGTGCTATTTTACTCTGTCGGACACCACATGGCCACGACAGTTTGGCTTGATCAAGTGCATGATGGTAAATGGACATAATTTACTGAATGAGGTATTTACTTAACTTGTTTAAGGAAGGAGTGCTCCATTTATGGTTGCACTGTCACTCTCCATCCGGTGAGCTCGCAATCATAAAACCCAGATTTAGATAAAAATAAGATGATTTCTTTACTACCTACATACTCAGCAGGCATTCGACCATCATCTCGCGTGATGGTAAGTGACGATGCGGCCGAATATGGGGCATGCCTTTCTAGGAACAGCCTATTCACTCTGGGAAGGCGTCCAGATTATAATGATGAATATACTTGCAGGTAACGGGTTCCATTCCCTAGCCGTACGCATTATAAAGATCGAACCAAAGTGGCTTCTTCGGATAGTTGGAAGATGAACGACGTAATGGTCGATAGATTATTTGTACTGATTCTATTTAGCTATTAAGTATTGTGACGACCTGAGTGGTTCAGTGCCGGTCTGCCACGCAAGAGGTCCCGGGTTCAATTCCCGGCCGGGCAGAAATTGAAATGATGAATTTTAATTTCTGTTACGGGTCTGGTTGTTCTATGTATAATAAGTATGTATTTAAAAGTATTTAAGTAGTTTATCAGTTATCTAGCACCCATAACACAAGATTTGCTTACTTTGGGGCTAGATGGCGCTGTGTGAATTTTTCCACGATTATTTATTTGTTTATTGTTTGTTTTCCGAAGGTAATAAAAAAAGTAAAGATCAACCCACCATCAGCTCAATCTCCCCATCCTGATAGGAGGCACCACCTTGTGCCCGATCGGGGAGGACACAGAGGGCAGCGCTCGCGTTGTGAGCGTGTATGCATATCCTGGACGTCACCGGGTAGTAGCAGGCTGGCACTGGCTTCTTCTTCGGTGGACCTGCGAGCAGAGATCGGTTGGTTCATTACTGGTGCCGTAAAGCTGAAAGTTTCTAGGCGCTTGGGCACAAAATAGACTGGAAAAGATATCAAAAATTTGCTATTAATTTTACGGTCGGAAGCAAATCATGTAACAAGTTGCTAACAAGGATTTTCCGGGTTTTTGGACATAGCTCAATCTAAAAATGTTATGCACTTCGAGATAGTAATATGACTATCTCTTATGTCTGAAATCTAAGATGGCCGCCAAAAAACGTACCATATTCAATATTAAATGAAAGGGCTCCTTTATTATATTACAAATATATAACATACCATTATCTGGTCAAACAACTTTTTGAAAAACGATTTGAAAATCCAGCCTTCAGAGTTGACTTTGTATTGTTGTAGATAAAAAAACCACTGAATGGGTGTTGGCTATGTGTTGTCTCATTAGTCTCTACACAGTGACTTGGCATGTGACTAGGTTTGTAAGCGGAGACATATATCAGCGGTTACTCACCCGTATAATTCCAACAGGTCCGTTGTATCATATGGCGCCCATTCGAGTCTGTGTAGAATTCGCCCTTGTGGCTAATGTTGGTCTGGAACAGGGAAACTATCTCCTTGCCGAGATCGGTCCTAGAAGATTGTTCAATATAAAACATCAGAAAGTTTTTCATTTTCATGGAATACTGTAAAAGTTGTAACGTCTATATTGGAAAAATAATAAGAGCCTGACTTAAACCCGGATTGCCACTTTCAAATTTTAGCGTTTTAAAATTTTTGTTCTATAATCAATGTCACTTAATGATAAGTGATCTATCTAAATCTAATTGACAATGCGTATCATGCTATAGCCTACTACCTCGTCATCTTAACCTCAAGATGTGTACTGCTGGACATAGGTCTTTTAGATGGTATCTATTCATGTCATACATAAAACCTGTAGATATTTTTGATGCCCACCAAGGGACCACTTAAAAACGATTACTTTGCTTACGTACTTAATAATATTTAATATTCAGTATTACATATTATATTATAGTATTAGCATGAGTACTCACTAAAATGTTTACACAATTAGTCCCTACTAGGGCGCCAAAACTTGACCACACATTGTAGAAATACTATTAATTACACAATACTGTTCATACTGCCATATGCTTATAATCAGTGAATCCGAGTGATTATCAAATTACTATATATTCACGCCCAACATGGCACATGCCGATTTTCGATGAAGTGATCAATAACACAGTAATGTTAATACACCAGACCATACATGATTATACTTTAGCAAATACAGCATTTTATTCTATTCTATAGAGGCTACATTTGTCTATCCGCAATGAGAACGTGCGCGGTAGTCTGTCTGTACGTGATAACGTCGATAAACGACAAGCTGTAGAAAAAGCAGACCTTAACCTCAGGAAAGGTCAGGTATCATGGTTGGTGGTTAATGGTCACATATAGTTATGTCAAGAGGCTACCTGATTATCAATATTATATCCACAAGGACCACATAGACAAATGTTGCCACTAGCCCAATGCCGCTCTGCATCGCATACTCTAGTCAGTGAGGTCCCTTCGTGGGCGACAGAACTTCTTCAAAGTTCAAAGTTCAAAGTCATTTATTTGTAACATAGGTGTGTATACATAACTTAGTTGTTAGAAAGTTGAATGTCTCTCTATGTCTAGCCCTATTTTGGGCATACAAATATTAAATTAGTAGGTATATAAGCATATTTCACACATTTCACAAAATTAATAATTAATAGCACTTATAATATTAATTTATCACTTTTTTCTACAAAGTCTGTGTCATTTTGACCATATTTTTATAATTAAAAAATTCTTTAGTATCATAAAAACAATATTGTAGAAGCCATTCAGTTAACTTTACTTTAAACTGCCTCTCCTCTAATATTTTAATTTCATTCGGTAAATTATTATACAAGATTATGCACATATTGTATACATTGTTTTTATATATAAAAGATTTGCATGGAGGTTTATGCAACAGATTTTCGTATTGTGCCCTTTGAGTCCTGGTACTTACTTCTGAGACTGTCTTAAAATACTCTGGATAACTCTTTGTAAACATACAGATATTTCGGATATACATGCATGGCAATGGCAAAATCCTTAACTTAAAGAACAATGGTCTGCAGCTGTCTCTGAACCATGTGTTTGTAATAGCACGAATACATTTCTTTTGTAACCTAAATGCTCTTATTACATCAACTGAATTTCCCCACAAGATTAATTCATAGTTTAACACTGATGAAACGTGTCCATGGTAAGCTGTCAACGCTGCATCTACTGATACGGAACTTCTTAATCTACTCAGCGCGAATACAAAACGATCCAATCGCTTAACAATGGAATCTATGTGGTCTTTCCAATTTAGATGTTTGTCAAGTATTAAACCTAAAAACTTTGTGCTGTCAGATTCTTGTACTATAATGTCATTATATTTTACATTTAATTTAATTGGAATAGAATTATAAGATTGAAATTGTATGAAATTAGTTTTTGTCATATTAATGCTAAGATTATTTTTGTTCATCCATGTTACAAGGTCAGTCAGGGAATTATTTATATTGTTTTCATATTCACATGGCTCTTCATCTCTTACTATGACAGTCGTGTCATCGGCAAACAATAAAGATTTGTGTTTAGTAACTTGTGGAAGGTCATTTATATACAAGAGAAACAATAATGGTCCCAGATTGCTTCCCTGTGGTACTCCTGAAGTCTTTTTTACAAAATCTGACCGATAGGATTGTTTAATTACATTATTTTCCACATTGACCAATTTACTTATCTCTGTACACTGTTCCCTATCCTTTAGATAAGTTTTAATCCATTGTAGCGCATTACCTCTCACACCATAATTTTCCAGTTTAGAAAGCAATTTGTCATGATTGACATAGTCAAAAGCCTTACTCATGTCGAGAAATATAGCCGTGACTGGCGTCTTACAATTTAAGGATTCAGTGATATACTTGACAAAGTTAAAACATGCTCTCTCCGTAGAGTAACCTTTCCTGAACCCATATTGGTCTGGCTGAAGCAGGTTGTATTTGGCAATAAACTCGTTCAACCTAACACACATTGCCTTTTCTATTATTTTAGATATAATAGAAACTCTAGTAATTGGCCTGTAATTATTTGGGTCTGTACGATCACCTTTTTTGTATATAGGAGTAACAATTGAGTGTTTGAGCTGCTCAGGGAATATTCCTTGAGTAAACGACAAATTTATGATATGTGTTAGTGGTTTACATAACCATTTAGCACTTAGTTTTATTATATTTGTAGTGATAGCATCTATACCAGTGGCTTGGCTGTTTTTTAATTCCCTTATTATATTAATTATTTCATTTTCGTCAACTGGTCTTAAAAATAAAGAATGTACATTATTATGTGATGTGTATGTCAAATTTGGATTATTAAATGTTGTATTAGTAGGAATGTCATTGAAAAAATTGTTAATTATAATACAAATTTCAATAGGATTATGGCATATGTCATTATTTGATTTAATAGATTTAATGTCATGTCTATGTATACTCTCACTCACGGTCTCTGTTATTATGTTCCACGTGGCTTTGCACTTATTCTTGTTGGAATATATGTATTTCTGGTTACAATTTTTTTGTGACATTTTGATACATTTTTTTAGTATCTTCCAACATATACGAAGTGGAAGAAGAACGTGACCGCACTACTATTATGGGAAGACTGTAGGTAAAGGAGATTAAGAGGGAGAGATTAGTTAAAGTAAATGGTTTATATTCGATTTAGTTTTGGCGCCCACGAAGGGACCTCACTCATTACAGTTTGCGATGCGGACTACTATATACTGGTGTAGTGGAAACATGCTTGCGAAACCGATAACTAAGGTTAAGCAAAATTCGCACAGTTCCGGAACTGAATGGATGACTGTTTCGTACTTTGAGGCTAGTCTTACTTCCGCACCTCAACGAACTCGCCACTACTTAGTTGCGCCTCCTAATATCGTTGGCGAAGCGAGGTCGAGCAAGGTTTTGCGCTGGGGACCCTGAGACTGGCTGAACAGTCTTATGAGCCGATTGGCAACTCGTGACGGTACTTATATGATTCTCCAGAGAACAACAATAACATGATGCTTCAACAACCGGAGCGATTCAGTTGGTAAACAGTTGGTCTGCCACACCGAGGTCCCGGGTTAGATTCTTGGTAGAGCAGAAATTGAAATGATGAATTTTAATTTCTGTTACGGGTCTGAGTGTAGTATGTATAAGTAGTTTATCAATTATCTAACAATAACACAAGCTTTGCTTACTTTAGGGCTAGATGGCGCTGTATGAAATTGTCCAAGCATATTTATTATATTATTATTATTTATTCAAAGCTTACCCAATAGGCACTGGCCCGACCGTCCAGTCCAGTTCAACGAACTCCTCGCCCCTATGCAGTCTGATCACCTGCGTCACCCAATCCGAGAACTTTTGTCGGATCTCCTTCACAATCGGGCCGCTAACTATTGTGAAGGCAGCCTTATCTGATACCTGAAAGCTTTAAAAGGTCAGGATTTCTTTGTAACTTTGTAACACAATTTGCAACAACACTGGAGAGTACAACATGGAGTTCTTCAAAAAAGGGGTTTAATAGTAGTTTATGCAACTGTCATATAAAAGGGGGTATTAAAACATGAGTGTCTGTTTATCATACGAGGCGTAGCCGAGTATGATAATAGTTTGACTCGAGTGTTTTAATACCTAATTATATGCAGTTGCATACACTACTTTATCTACACTCATATTTTTATGTTAAAATATCGTTCCTATAATTTTCTCAACTTAGCTGGAAGTAAGCTGCGAGTCAGTTCTGTTGTATCTACGCGTCGAGGATATCAAGCGGCGGGAAATTCACTTTACTACTTTCACATTTATCTATTTATTTGCTTAAAATAAGAAAAACATTAACAAACACAAATTACAACAATTACAAAAATTATCCTGTTTAGCGGGAAAACAATTACACAGAATATAAACAGGAAAATTTAAATTGGAATTTGAATTTGTTAAAGACATCTAAGTATTCAGCCTACATTACGCCGTGTCCCGGCGCCCGACAAAAATTTAAAAAATAAAAGTGTTGCATAATGATTAAAAAGTTATTTTACGATACAGCTGTAATGAAAATAGTATGGGAAATGCTGTATCGAAAAGTAATTTTTTAAAATTTTATGGTTTGGCGTGAAAAAAGTGTATCTTTAAACGACTGTTTTCGAATATGTAATTGGAACATTAAGCTATGAGTGTAGATAAAGGTTTTTACGCGGTCGGCAACGCGAGGGTGATGCCCCTGGTATTGCAAACGTCCACCATGCGTCCACCATGGTGACTGCTTACCATCAGGTAGGCCGTAAGCTTGTTTGCCATCTTAGTGGTATAAAAAAAATATAAAGACACACTCATAGGTATAACTTCAACTTGAAAAAATCTTTCACTAATTTGTACTTAGACTAGTACTCAGTATTTACCGGAGTAGGTCTACTCTTTTCAGGTCTAAAGCTGTAAGCTCCTGATTGCAGACCTTGCTGACTTGGGGAGTAGTAATGGAAGTTCTGTGCGATCTCCAGCTTGGTACCGTCGATGTGCTGTATCATCTTCATTAGCCCAGTGTCTTTATCCACATAGACTTTTAGGTACTGGAAGAAAATATACAACGATATAACATGCATGATTGAATAGAATCAATTTGGTGACAAGATAGGGACATGTATTTTGGATTCCCCTTTATAATTAAAATGTTTTAATAAGTACTTACTGCTCTTGATATTTCAATCAATATAGGTAGAGCTCGTCTAATCTAAAATGACGCGCCCCACTATCGCATTAACGCACACAAGCAAGTTTAAAATATGGACGCAATACATATACAAATGCCGTTGTAATTGGTCATTCAGTTGCCGGTAAGATTCAAACGTAGGAGCACGCTCGTTCATTGGCTCCCACACAGAGGAAGCGTCGTTATCAATATTTGCACTCACACATCGAAATCAACTAACTAAGTAGTGGGGCGCGTCATTTTAGACTAGACGAGCTCTACTTTTATTCAAAATACTAAATTAAAAAATCCTCAACATCATTATTTTTGTAATATTTGGGTAAGAAAAAGCTTAGTTTACCTCATTCGCAATATTCGGCTCAGCTGAGGTGTCTGGAGGCTCATTGCCTTTAGTTATTTTCTTTGCCAGAGCCATTTCCTCCTGAAAATCAACAGGCATACATGAAGATCTTGTAAGTACTTGTAGGTCATTAGGTACAGTATAGGCTTTTCTTATAGTTGACGACCTGAGTGGTCCAGTAGTCAACATGCCGGTCTGCCACGCAAGAGGTCCCGGGTTCAATTCCCGGCCGGGCAGAAATTGAAATGATGAATTTTAATTTCTGTTACGGGTCTGGGTGTTCTATGTATAATAAGTAGGTATTTAAAAAAGTATATAAGTAGTTTATCAGTTATCTAACACCCATAACACAAGATTTGCTTACTTTGGGGCTAGATGGTGTTGTGTGAATTTGTCCACGATTGTATTTTGTATTTGTAATTAGACTAGCCAGGCCACCCACCCAACCCCAACCAACCAACAACAACCAGGTGAGCCAACTCACCTGGTGACGGTGCGGCCGATGATGGAGCATGCCTGTCTAGGAACAGCCTATTTGCACAAGCCTTGAAGGTGTCTAAAATATAGCTCAGGGAACACACTCGCAGGCAACGCCTTCCATTCCTTAGTCGTATTATAATTGTTGAACTAAGGAGGCTAAGGCTGTTTAAAAATGTCAGGTACTTGATATAAATAAATGACAAACTGTATTTAAACAAAAAAAAAGCTTCTTAATACGAGGGTAGTGCGGTCTTGATTCGTGAATCGAGAGGCGAGTTACGAGTAGTCCGTGATATCGTCAATGGTTCTCATACTAAAGGGGTGGATAGAGAAGCGTCTATGCGAAAGATAGTCATAGTCATGGTAATTTTTATTTATGTAACATAGGTATTAATGATGTTACGTATCTGTTTGGAATCTCTGTGTGTGTTGTAGAATAAGTATAGAGATTCCTAACCTACCTACCTAAGTAACTCAAGATTGTCAGATAAGACCTAGCGAAATCACAAGATTCTAGGTCTACGGAAAGTACCCTACAGATAGATAGGAGTTGATGACGGTCCGACTTCCATTGCATAACAAAATTGCAGAAACCGAGAGAAAATATGAACCGCATCAAAATCAAGTACCATCAAAACTACTTTACCAGTTGATCCCTGACAGGTGAGATGTAGTACGCAGAGAATCCCAGAGGCGGCACGTTCTCCGCTTCGAAACACAGCTCCTGGATGGCAGAAGAGCTGCGCCCTGGCATGTTGATGATGGCAGCCGGGAGAGGAACCAGCTGGTATTCCACTTCTTCATCTGGGTGGAGGAATGGCACTGTAGCATTTTTTTATACCACTAAGGTGGCAAACAAGCTAACGGCCTGCCGTTGGACGTTTGCAGTACCCACGGTTTGACGACCCCGTAAAAACCTTTTCAGGCCTCTCTTAAAGAACTACATGTTGTACTCTCCAGGGAAAACCTCTCCAGGTAGTTCATTCCACAACCTTTGTGTGCGTGGGAGAAAGTTTCTTTGGAACCACACAGTTCGCGACCAATTTGGCTCAAAGGTGTGTGCTCTAGCAGTTCTTACGTTAGTTCGGGCTTTGGGATAGGTAGACTTTTAGAATGGGTTCCGATGGTGTGGCCGGGGCCTTAGTACCTAGGTTAAGCAGGTTAGGTCGTTAGGCGTACGCTTTATTTGTAATTATGCCAGCCAGCATTCGGGTAGGTTAAGGTAGGAGATCGGTATGGGCCCTGGGTCTACTGGTGTGAGTGCGCTTCGATTAGTGGTGAATACCGTTTTCCGAGTAGATCGAGAAATTTGTCGATTCCGTATCAGATTCTAATTTCTGAGCCATTGTGAATACGGCAGCTGCTGATCTACCCTTTTTGCGGGTATGAGTTGCGTATAATGGCCCCGATTGCCGAATCCTTCACGTAACTTAACTTCGGTAAGTGCGATCCCTACACTAGCCAAATTGCTTCATGCATTTACCATTGAAATCCCGTATGGAGTAGTGCAGCGCGACCCCAGGTATCCTCACGTGATGGTAGGTCTTCACCGTGGAGGGGTTGTACACCATCAGCAGCATCGCCTCTTGGCTCTCTGTGAACTGGGTATGGTATTTATTAAGTTACTAGTATAATTACACTTTAAAAGCTAGCTTCTAAAGTGTAATTCAGAAATCAGAAATCATTTATTGTAAAACTGTAGTAGGTACATTGTAGGTGGTATTTGATTTAGATTTCACTTATTTTAAACTCCGAACCTCTAGACAGAAGAACCCTAACTGCGAGCCGACAACATTGTGGCATCGCATCGCATAAAAGGCATTGCACCGTAATACGATGCGATGACGCAACGCAAAAAAATTCAACGAAACTGCATCGTACAAGAAGACAACGACCATGACTTCACTTTCCTGTGAGACATATCCTAAAGGACGGGAAGTTCCTCAATTAAAGGAATGAAATACTCGGTGTCGTAATTAGTCATCTTATTACTGGGTTATCCGACGTTTTAGGCTAGGTTAGCTTTATTTATACCTGACACTGCGTCATGTTGAGCTCGTGGCAAACCGTGAAGTGCTGGCTGGTCTTCGAACGTCGGCTCCAGCCCCAGGTAGGCGTCAGAGAGCTGGAATTTGATAATTTTATTGTAGCTAGCCAGCAGACCAAACGAATAAAATATGTAATACTCCTTTAGTATTAATAGTTCTAGTAGTAGGTACAGGATAGTTCTCAAAAATTTCAACATTTCTATAGTTCACTACTTTGGGAAGTCAAACTCTCAAAAGGACTTTCCTCTCATTAAAAAAAGCCTACACATTCACAAAATACTGAGAAATTGTCCCATACAAATTGATAGAAATCACACCAAAGTGATAGAAATTACACTACTAAGAAAAAGCGTATCCAATTGTTACGTTGGTAGTTTCCATTAGATAACGCCTTTGTACTATTTTGTGCATGAAGATTTAATAAATAAATAATAACATGAAATTAAATTGGCTGGAATGGTCAACTTGTAATATCTCTTGATAATGTGACAGAGAAGAGAGTGCAGCAATCCTTTCTAGTAACGGTTTTCATACACATTTTTAACATTACCTAGGTCTAGACAAACATTTGATCACCATCTCATCTGATGGTAAGGAACTATGTGACCTACGGAACACGCTTATCTAGAAAGAGCCTTGAAGAAGTTTCACGCCCTGCCACGTCTTGTGCGTGCGCGGTAAAAAGGCGACGCCTCTACATTCTTCCAGAAATCTGTCCCATCGTTGCGTCGGACACTTACCTTAGCAAATAAGAAATTTTCTTAGTGCACGCTTCGATCGCTTCGCTCAGTATTCGGACGAAGTCGTTCGCCACATGCTGCTGACTGGTTCCTGGACAAATCAGTTGCATATAATTATGGGTTTTTTTTTTACCTAGAGTGGTATATTTAAAACACCTACTTCAAAAAAGTGTAACTAGAACGTGTAAAGTGAAAAGAAATTGGGCAAGGCAACATACATAAATTCAGTTGAAGTCTCTGTGGAGCGTCTTGGAATGAAAGAAATATTATTTTGTTTAGATTTTATTACTGAACTCATATTTTTGATATGAGTCATATCATTTTTCACATATGAACTCTGGAAAAAAGATGAAATAAGATCTCACCCATGTTCTTTACGACTTTGCCAAATATATCCTATACCGCGTCAACGACCCATGCGTGATGCGTGACGTATAACACTCGTAATCTGGAACGTTACTATGAGGTCTCACAGTGTACACAAACGAGTTCCAACTGACAACACTAGAGACAATACAACGCTATCGAATCGCTGTAAAAATAAGTTATGGAGGATAACTGTTCATTTAATACACTGTGCAAGGACAATGACGTCGATTTATTTAATACAGTCGTTCTTTATTGATTATTCCCTGAGCGGTGCATGAGATACGATGATATGTATGTATAACGTGCATATTATCCTATCTCATATATATAGTGTTACATAATCTAACTGGATATTAAGTAACTTACGTTGGTGCCATGTTTATATTTAATCCTTATGTTGTTTTTCTGCAATATGTGTTTGATTGCTTTACTGTATTTTGTCTGATCAGCGAGTATCTATAATTGGCTTGACTGTGTCTACTCATAATATGTAATTTGTTTTATAAGCTGTTGGTACTCCAATGAATAAATAAATAAAAATAAATAGGAAAGGCGCACACACCAAGTTGCTAAGAAGCACTGTCAGAACGCATGTACAAATATTGTTTAACTTTGTTATTACGAGTTCTAAGGCGGATGCTGTACGCTCGATATTTATCGCGATACGTATCGTTGATGCGGATCGTAGATTTCTGAATTTCTAGAAATCCTGCGATCCGTATATCTATCAACATTTATATCTGGATCCTGATCGCAACCCACGTATCACAGTATGTACGTGTGATCAGACTCTTTTATGTTCAGTTTGGACAATTACGCTTACAAAAGGAGGTTATGCAACTGCAATAAATCACAATATGGATCGTAGCTTTTGGCACTCTATAACCACTGCCTACTCCTATGGGATACGTGTGTGAGTGTGTATATATGTATGGAGCTACAAGAATCTTGTTCACCAGTGATACCGTCGTGGTGGAGTACCAGGTTGACAGCGTGCCGGAGGAGGTGGAGTTCGTACGAGTCGCCCAGCCGCGCCAGTACCGTCAGCTGCTTTATTACCTGGGACAAATACGTCAGCATTGTTAAGGTCGGTGTCAAGCACCTGCTTGCTTGCCTATGACAAGGAGATTCTTTTTCTGACTCCTGTCACTCACTTGAAAAATATTGTTTCTAAACATAGAGAAAATATTTACTAACGTAATAGAGCAGCCATCACAAACAAAAATATTGTACCAACCTGTCACGTCATAGAATGACCGATGAAATGTTATCATTTTCTTTATTTTTGGCCCTCGAATGGTTCGTACAGTTTTTAATGCACAAGATGGCGTCTTTTTGAATATCCAAGCTACTGTCAGATTGGTCCGCGTCGCGCAATGTCTCAGAACTGACTGCGGCCACTGTTGTCCATGGACCGCAAAGCGTGGTTCAAAGAAAATACTTGCGGTGTCTCCTCTATTACTTTAGTAAATATTTTCTCTGTCTCTAAATCATTGAAATATCTATACATAAGTAGTTAGATCAAAACAATAATCACCATATCACCTTCAGACGCTTCACTATTCTGCTCAAAAGGTAATTTTACTGGTAATAAGTTTGACAATAGGGATGATGACTGGGTCAACATTTTCAAGCTCCGACAAAAGAAGAGGGATGTTATAAGTTTGACGTATGTATCTGTGTATTTGTGGCTTTGTGTATCTGTCTGTGGCACCGAAGACAGACACACAAAGCCACAGAACAAAATTATGAAACCGCTCTTTTATCGCAGGTGTTAAAAAACGAGCAGATCTGTCTACTGTTTAAATTTAAGAAACTTTCTCCCACGCACACTAAGATTGTGGAATGAACTACCTGGAGAGGTTTTCTCTGGAGAGTACGACATGGAGTTCTTCAAGAAAGGGGTTAAAAGGTTTTTACGGGGTCGGCAACGCGTGGGTGATGCCCCTGGTATTGCAAACGTCCATGGCAGCGGTGACTGCTTACCATCAGGCAGGCCGCAAGCTTGTTTGCCAGCTTAGTGGTATAAAAAAAAATTGCTCTGTGTTAGATGCTGCCATAATTGTAACACAATGTATACCTTACCCTCAAGAAAGATGCAGCCTTTCTGACAAGCAGCTTGAGCGCGGGCCGGGAGCTGTAGTAGCCGGTCCAGTAGGTGTTGACGTCGCTGCCGTATGGAATGTGGTCGCCCTGGTGTGGTGGAATCAAACGCACTTACATATGATTTAGGAACGTCGGTGGCCGAGCGGTTAAGGTAAGTCTCTCGTAAGTGAGAGGTACTGGGTGCGAATCCCACTGCGGCCATGTATTAATGACGCTTTTCTGAGTTATGTACCTACATTAGTTGAATACTAACCTTGTGGTGAGGGAAATCGCAGTGTTGTAAATATAACAATGGAAAACGCTGCTGCCCATTTTCCAGACTACGGAGACTGTTGATCTTTTGTCTCGAAAACATTAGTCGCCTTGTACGACACCCGCGAGTGTAAGGGGTTGGTGCTAATCTACTCTGCCACCATATACCTATTATAACGAAAATCGAATAGTTTCGGAATCGCCTTTACTAAATTTCATTATCTTTGATTAATCAGAGACAGCGAAATATTAGAAAGCGGGTCAAAGTCTACCTGGGTATCTAAATACAAAATATCTCATACAAAGAACAACATGAGTGAGTC
The DNA here is from genome assembly GCA_905147135.1 of Blastobasis lacticolella. Taxonomy (NCBI): domain Eukaryota; kingdom Metazoa; phylum Arthropoda; class Insecta; order Lepidoptera; family Blastobasidae; genus Blastobasis; species Blastobasis lacticolella. Next base: position 6,344,025 of record LR990068.1, read on the forward strand.
AGATAGGGTAATGTATAAAACACTGGGTCTGTTCAAAAATTTCCGTGGGTATACCCTGCCATTTTGATTGACTCATCGTTATGTAATCTTCTTGTTAAGCTAATTAGCAACCGCGGGATTTGTATGTATTGAGGACAAATTTAATCCGTTAATAAAAAATTATCATCTTTGCAAAATAATACAGGGAAATTTGATTGAATAGCGTTAGTTATTTACCTTTAATAAACTAAAAACCCTTACTTAACCTAACTATTATTATAGATAAAAATAATTGCAAAATAAATAAATGTGCTCTCGCGCACGAGGGCCTAGGGTCCGTCTTGACCATGATCCAGGATTTGGCAGATCAAATAATTACAGTGGAGCACCTGCCCTCTGACCTCCGTGACCCTGCTACCAGGGGAACCTGATCAAATTGGATTATGGTAATCGGGGCCCGAGTGGTTAAGGTATCCGACTAGTATTGGAGAGGTCGTCGGTCCACGTTGTGGGAGGCCTTCCGGTGCGTGAATACCCTAATTAAATAATATTAATTTATCCTTGTTAATACAAGGAAAAATAAATCCTGTATGTAATCATCACTGTTGAAGCGCATTGAGGTCAACACAAATTTCTCGAAAACTAAATGGTAAAAACCTAAAAATGCACTATGTAGGTGCGAAAATAAAGGTAATAAAAACAGGTAATGCCACAGGAAAAGATAGTTAGGTAGTATGAGTAACAATAAATTATAACAGAACATAAAGTATCGACTCTGTGACACGCTACCTGTTTTTATTATTATGTTATGTTTTTCCTAATGCTGCAAGAATAATTTCCCTACTACGTTAAGCTAGTAACTACTTGCAGTAAAAGAACAGTGTAATAATACAAATAACGCCTCATCCTAACAGTATGGCTTCTCAGCCCCAAGAAATTGTGACAAAATTGTCACATCAAAGAAATTTTATTTGATGTGACAATGAGCAATTTTCCAATAGGTATCTAAAGCATTCTTAACCACTCACTAGATGGCGCCGCGACAATTTTGGTAATTGTTAGTCTCTTTAAATTGGTTCTTAGCAAAGAGGATATAAACGGATATGGTACGTTGTATTGGATAATATTGTATTTGTCAATAGTTTTCAACCATTTTAGAGCTTGTAATAATAATGGAACATAGTGCCAACTTATATAAATATTTCTTTGTACAGTTCGTTCAACCTTTAACAGTTATGTTTATATTAATAAACATTTTATTTTTAAGTTTAGTATTAGCTGGCTGCATGAAATCACTGCCATCATCATACAGATTAAAAAATGATTACCAAAATTGTAGGAGCGCCATCTATTGATGCTTTTTGAAACCAACTGACAATATCTACTGGAAAACTCCTCATTGTCACATCAAATAAATATATTGTCAATTGACAATCTTATTAAAGTGTTTGTTTGTAATTTTGTTCTCGATCGATTTGCGCTAGGATTTGCTGCGTTAATTGAAAAAAAAAAGTAAGTTGTGGTAAGTATCCCAAATATGTTCCAACTTCTTTCCTGCAAAAAGAGTCGCTTGAATATAACGATCGTCCAGTAGAAGATAGAAATATTCATGCTCATGCTCATTCATGCTGTACGGACATGATGCGGTTTTTGGAGGGCGGCAGTAGGACAGTCGCACTCAAGAAAGCACATTGAAAAGGACCGACTTTCGGCCGAAGTTCGGCTTTGAACTTTTACCGAATGTTGGGCTGGAGTTCGTATTCAGTCCAAAGCACATTCAACCCAATACTAGTTAAAACACATTTGTAAATAGAAAAACAAATAAGTCCATAACTCATTCACGTGTATCCCACAGGGATATAACAGTGATAAAAATAATAAAAAAGAAATAAATGAGAAAAATATTCGGTTTGATGTACATACTAAATTAATTTTACCATTCATTCATTCGTTTGAGTATTTAATAATTGCATTATGGTTTATATATACTTAGTAAACGTATTTAATGGCGCGCAAAATGGGTTTCTATATATAAAAAAGCAGTTATATCAATAATAAACCATAGAAATCGCCTCTAGGTGGTGTTATTTTGTGATTTCATACATACATACATAAAGCTCACGCCTGTGTCCCACAGGTGGGGTAGGCAGAGACTATGGACCGCCACTTTGCTCTGATTTCATTATTTTTCTTTTTAATTGCTTTGTTTTATATAACAATAAATTATTTTTAAACTCATTTGAATACATTTACTAACATCCAATTGCACAAAACGTCAAACCCTTGAATGAATGGATAAATAAGGTTAGATAAAATTTGTATGAAAAACGTTCCTGCTTAAACTATGATTTTCAGTGCATGGTTCAGTTTACTCACTTTTTCAGTGTATATAGCTTTATTCCTTCTGCCGTACAGATAAATAGCCTTCAGGAAACACGACGGCGTCGAGTAGAATATGTTTACATCTGTGATGTTTGCGGGATGCGTGTTCACGTGGCTGGAAATTTTATTTTATTTACTTAAGGAAAACCAACAGCAATGATTACAATATAAAATAACACTAGCAGCACAGAGCCAATTACAGGTTTCCACCGATAAAAATTGGATAAACTAATACATACTTAACTAAGAGTTAAGCATTCCGAACAGTCTTTAAGATTACAAATTCAAACTTAAACTAAAATACACCTACAATACCCGAAAGTAATATAACAATAGTTACTTAATAATATAGTTTGAAAAAAGCTACAACGTATCCAAAAATCAAAATAAAGAAATAAAGTATATCATCAGAAACTAGCATATGTTGATAAACTACATATACCACAATTGTAGCTTGGCGGCTAAAATATGTTGTGTGTGCCTGACTGTGCCTACAATTACATTATCTCTTATTTTGTAGTGTCCTATAATGGGACACTGGAGCAATGTCCTACTGGGGGCAGACCCCTTATTTTTTTTATTCTTTTTTTATGCGATACGGTAGGCAAACATGCGAGCGGGCCACCTGATGGAAAGTGGTCACCACTGCCTATAGACATTAGCAACACCGAGAATATCGCCAAAGCGTTGCACACCTCTATAACACGTAACTCTGATAGCAAAAAGGCAAATGCCCCTCCACAAAGCCACGGTTCCCCAAACCCCCACCCCATGGAGCAATGTAAACCTTACTCACTGGTAGAAACACATTACTATTTAAAAGAGTATTATTTAGCTGCGGTATTCTGTAAGGTGGAGGTACTTCCCCAGTCGGGCGGCTCCAATTCGAACGGGATACCCCGCTATGCCCTACCTCTCTTAAAATAGAATAATAATAATAATAATAAATATTCGTGGACAAATTCACACAGCGCCATCTAGCCCAAAACTAAGCAAAGCTTGTACTATGGGTGCTAGATAACTGATATACTACTTAGATACTTTTTAAATACATACTTATGAACACCCAGCAGATCCGTAACATAAATTAAAATTCATAATTTCAATTTCTGCCCGGCCGGAAATCGAACCCGAAAATGTAACCGAGAATAAGTAAACTGTGTGCATTTATTACTTGCTTAGATTTACTAACATTAGATATAAGTATTATTTTTTGTTTAAGATACTAACAAACTATGGACCATCGTTTGAAATAAAAGTATATTTATTTTATCTATCAATTAAATATACTTATCTATAATACAATGTCAAAATTACGAACAAACTATCCATCGTTTGAAATAAATGTATATTTATTTTATCTATCAATTAAATATGCTTCTTTGATAATACAATGTCAAAATTACATGTCAAAACTTACAACAATAACTTTGTCAGCCAATAACCCACCTCTGACCGCTCCCAGTACAAAGGTGCCACGCTCGATGCATTACCGCGTTGAATCGCAATGACCAATCAATTTGTCTATTAACTGAACTGGTTGTAATGAAACTTACTTGATAAGCTTGTCCATATTCATGAACCAGTTAGCTGCACCTTGATACGTGAAATCTCCGCCCATAGTCACGATTAGATTGTCATGCTCGTAGTATTTAGCTTGTCTCTCTATTTGTAGTATGAAATCGTTTACCTGTATAGGATTTAAACATGCGATTATTCTTGCATTATACATTCTAGTTTACATTTCGAGTAGAATAGCACCAACCCCTTACGCTCATGGGTGTCGTACAAGGCGACTATTGTTTTCGAGGCAAAAGATCAAAAGTCTCCGTAGTCTGAAAAATGGGCAGCAGCATTTTCCATTGTTATATTTAAACACTGCGATCTCCAACCCGCCTGCCAAGCGTGGAGATTATGGCAATAACCTCCCCTTTTGTGGGAGAGGCCCTAAGTCCTGCAGTGGACTGTTACGGGCTGTGATGATGATGATGATACATTCTAAGAAAATTGTATTTTAATTTTTAATTTTATTGAAATGGTGTTGAACGACAGAACCCTGTGCCGAATTTGTGTGATTTAATCAGAGCTTAAAGAGGAAATAAGAAATGAGTAACTGTTTTATCAAGTAGGTAATAAAACATAATGTTTCATAATACATATTTTTGTTTAGATATGGAATGTAAGTTTTTCTCAGTAACGTCTCTTAATCTTTACTTAGTAAGGGATTGAATGTTTGTTTATATTTCTGATAAGATTTCTGTGTATTTGGTAAATTTACATAATTTGTTCTGGCGCGCGATAAGCGAGAAAAAACGCGACATAGGTAGATAGCAATAAATATAAAATTGAGAGCGTCGGTGGCCGAACGGTTAGAGTATACGACTCGTAAGCCAGAGGTCCCGGGTTCGAATCCCGCTCCGGCCATGTACCAATGACTGTTTTCTGAGTTATGTACATTAGTTGAATACTAACCGATGCTCTTACGGTGAGGGAAAACATCGTGATGAAACCTACACATTCAGGCGATTGGATGTGTAACCATGATCCAATCTGGTCAGGATCCCTTGTTAGCAGGGTCATGGAGGTCAGACGGCAGTCGCTCCACTGTAATTACCTGACTTGCCAAATCCTGGATCATGGTCAAGGCGGACCCCGGGCCCTCGTGCGCGAGAGCACAACCGGGACATTAATGCCAAAATGATGATGATGAGGTAGATAGCAATACCTATACCAATACCTTCGTCTTAGTATTGAGAGAATGGAACAAACGCTCTCTCGCGGCGCGAGTTTTGTCGCAGACACACTTGTGCTAGGGCCACTGGCTATATGGAACATCTTAGATGAAAGGGATAGGAAGATCTCCGTCGCCCTTTTTATTAATCGCGAGCACACTTATGCTAATAATACAATGTGCAATTTTTTTATTTTTTTATTTAAAAGGCACATACAACAAATTACAGTCATTAAACAATACTGTGCATAATTTCTTAAATGTAAGTACTAGACTATAATTCTTTTCCATTATGTGCACAGCATGGCTTAAATTCTAAAATTATAATAGTGTTAGTAGTATTGGTTAATTAGAACAAAAAACATCAAAATTTCAGTGGTGATTGAACTAGAGAAGTTCAAACTCTCAAAAATCAAACATATTTGTTTGATTTTTGAGAGCTCGAACTGCTTAGTTACCAACAGAAGAATACCAAGCAAACACATTATTCTTAAATTTTGATAAACTCGGATGAAATATGTCAAGCGACGAGTGTTTCTGAACCGCTTCATTGTATTGGCGACAAATACGGACTACAGGGTTATAATAAGATGAATACATCTAATAATTCGTGTAAACTTGAAGGGCGAAAAGTCTCTGACTAGGATTACGTGATTTATAGCGGGTATTAAAGTTTAATAAAGAGAGGAGCGCTGGAGAGTCATAATAGTTGTGGACTATTTTGTAAAGCGTGACCAAATCGTTGCAATTGCGACGTGTTTCCAAGGACAATTTACTGTCGTTATCAGCAGATGCAATCGGAGCGTCAGTGGCCGAGTGCTTGAGGTCTCCTACTCGTAAGCGAGAAGTACCGGGTTCGAATCCCGCTGTGGCTATTTACCGATGACTTTTTCTGAGTTATGTACATTTGAATGCTAACCGATGCGCTTACGGAGAGGGAAAACATCGTGTTCAAACCTGCACATACAGGCGACTGACTATGTTACCATGATCCTCTCAGGTCAGATTCATGGAGATCAGACGCCAGTCGCTCCACTGTAATAACCTGATCTGCCAAATCCTGTATCACGATCAAGGCGGACCCCGGGCCCTCGCGAGGGCACACCAGGACATTAACGCTAAGATGATTATTATTATTTCTATCTGTAAGTTTAATCTACTCACTCGCTTTACGCATGGCCTACTGGTTGACTGGTAGATAAAGCCTTGACGGCTTTAAGTCCACCAATTGTATTATTTTTAGTGCAATAAAGTTTTTGAACAAATAAAATAATACTCACCCGTTTCTCAGCATTATAAACCTTGCTATCTGGATCGTCGACGATCGGCTCGTCGCTGCAGAGAAAGTCGAAGCAAAAACCCTCCGGTGCGTTGTACAGGTTGTACAACGTGTGCGTCATTATGTCCGACATCTTGCCTGGGGAATACCGCCGAAAAAGTAGATATAAATTATGGCGGGGACTTTGTATTGGGTTTCCCGTTTATAAAAAGCTTGTTTTTTAAATTTGCTGGGTATTCCTGCTTGTTAGGTTTATTTCATACCAGCGGGGCTATTAGCTATATCAGTGGACGACTGAATTAGACATATAATAATCTTACACTACTCTAATTTGGTAGACAGTATAGCCAGTGGCTTACGTAGATGACGTAGTGTAGAATTATTTGATGTCACATTCAGTTGCCAAATGAGTTAGACAATAGTCCCGCAGAGTGGCATCAGTTTCATTGTCACATCATAACAAAAAATCAAAATGAAATTATTTTACACAAATTGTATTATTTTGATAACATGGGTAATTACAAAGTGACTGTAAAGTACGTAGACCTTAGTAAGGTAAGTAAGTAAGGTTCGAAAGAACGTTTCTCGCTTGTACGATTCGGATGTGGAAAGAGCTTCCAGCTGCAGGGTTTCCTTTGGACCTATGACGTAGGATTGTTCAAGAGGTCTTCTTAGGGACCCTGGTGATGCTGATGTCCGCAGGCGGCGGTGACAACTTTCCATCAGGTGCCCCGCTTGCCTGTTTGCCGTATACCATAAAAAAAAGTAAGGCAAGAATTTACAACCCTGCCTCCTAAACCAGGAATAAATCCTGTATCGTGTTCGATAGTGTCATCATTAAATGCCATGTAGCCAGATTAACCAAGCTAGCTTCATTTATTCTATTAGGAAATGTTTAGCATCGCTTGAAATACTGCCAATAGCTGCCACTCCGGTGTGAATGGAGCCTAAAATGCATAGTTTTGTCTAAACATAAGTATCAAAGCATAAACAAGGACGGGTACCTACTGAATATCGTTCAGGCAATTGGTTTTTACGAGGTAAATGAATTTAACACTCGTACGCTCATTTGACCTCCCTTTCGTGGGAGAGGCCCCAAGTCTTGCAGTGGACTGTTATGTTCTGTGATGATAGGTGATTATAGTCGTGTGGTGTCCGGCTGAGTAGAATGTTACCTGTCAAGGGATGTTGTACCTACAGTCAGAGTACAAGTGCATTACCAACTCAAATATCAAATTCCTGTGCAGCTATTAAAAGGTTTTTTATGCATGTGGCATATAGTGAGACAGGAAATAAAGTTGAGAATAATTGAGAATAATAAGACAAAGTTGAGAATTGAAGTTGAAGAACAAAATTTATAAATAAGAGAATAAGAAGAGTATAATTTTTAAAATAACAAGAATATCACAATCGCTGTTCATTGTTTTTTATTACAATGCCACTGACACTTGTCTGTTTTCTTTTTAAAGTAACAATTGTTTAATGCTTTAAATAAAATAAGTTGTCTATACTTGAAACAAAATTAAATTTTATTGGATCCATTCAATAAAACTAGAGGCCAAGCCGTCGAGAAATAATTTTTATTTAAGAGATAAAAAAAACGTACTGTTCAATGACGAATTCTTAGATACAGCTAATATGCCTTACTTAAAATAAATTCAATTTGTTTAAAGATATTTTGTACCAACGTTACAGTACATGCAAAAGACTTTTTTTAAAGAAGTAGTGCACTTACGATCTTGTACTGTCATCACAGCCCGTAACAGTTCACTGCACGACTTAAGGGCCTCTCCCAAGAAAGGGGAGGTTATTGCCATAATCTCCACGCTTGGCAGGCGGGTTGGAGATCGCAGTGTTTAAATGTAACAATAGAAAATGCTGCTGCCCAATTTCCATACTTAGGAGACTCTTGATCTTTTGCCTCGAAAACATTAGTCGCCTTGTACGACACCCATGAGTGTAAGGGGTTGGTGCTATTCTACTCTGCCGGACACCACACGGGCAATATTGGCCGTGTGGTGTCTTGTACTGTACAAGGCGACTTATATCTGAGAGGCTAACCAGCCAGGACCTCCGTACACCATTAGCAAGTCGAAAATAGGCAGTAGCGTTCTCTGTTGAGTATTTCAAATGGTACATCTATTAGAGAGGGGTTTTTGTATATAAATTAGAGAGATATATAATAATAGGTACGTAACCAGCTCACCTAGTACATCGCTGCCGCGCCACATGAACTCCATTCTATCTTCGTCGATCATCGCTTCGCGCAGCCTATGGTCAACTCGACCTGTAGCAATAACACATAAAACTAGCTAAGCTAGTAAGCACACCATCTACGACAGCAGTGTTTTCTACTGAATTAGGCTAGTGAAATACCCAGCAACGTCTAGAGAGACCAAATACTGCTTTGGATTAGATGGAAAAACGTGCAAATAGGATAATTTGTAACCCGCAGATCATGATGCAGCTGCAAAGCGTCGAGCATCGGCGTAGGGTTGCGCGTCTGTCGGTCTTCTACAGGTTGCATTTCGGAGAGTGTGCGAAGCAGTAGCACGACCTCATTGCGCCGGCCCCGCCCTGCCATCGGGACATTTCATCCCAATGTCGTGGATCTTCCAGCTCTCTATCCCCACGAACTGCTTTGGCTCGACTTTTATAATGCGGTCGGCTAAGGAACAGAACAGGTTGCCTGCGAGTGTGTTGAATAGGCTGTTCTTAGACACGCATGTTCCATTTTCGGCCGCATCGTCGCTTACTACCAGGTGAGATGGCGGTCAAATGCCTGACTAGTCTCATCATCATCATGTCAGCCGAAAGACGCCCACTGCTGGGCATAGGCCTCCCCCAGAGATCTCCATTAAGGCCGGTCCAGTGCCTTCCGCATACAGCTGGTACCTGCGATCCTACGAGGCCTCCCCACGCTACGTCGCCCGGTACGTGAACGCCACTGTCCGGCTCGAGGTGTGGTTCCCACAAGGTAGACCGACGGCTAACTAATCGAATGGCTAGTCTAATATATTATTTAAAATAAACACTCTAAACATACCTATGAACAGCCCGTCGTAACCCATCTGCGCGAGCAGCGACGCCTGTTCCCTAGTGTGTCCGTACGCGTCGATCTGCCACGCGGCGCGCGGCTTGCCGCAGGGGCCCACTGTGTCGTTGATCTTCCTGCCGGTTAAATCATCATCATCACAGCTCATAACAATCCACTGTAACACTAAGGGCCTCTCCCACGAAAGGGGAGGTTATTGCCATAATCTCCAAGCATGGCCGGCGGGTTTGAGATCGGTTTAAATATAACAATGGAAAACGCTGCTGCCCATTTTCCAGCCTACGGGAACTAGATATTTGCCTCGAAAACATTAGTCGCCTTGTACGACACCCACGAGTGTAAGGGGTTGGTGCTATTCTACTCTGCCGGACACCACACGGCCGATAAGTAAATAAAAACTATTTCAACAAAAACTTGTGTATAATTAAATAATTGTGGACAAATTCACACAGCGCCATCTAGCCCCAAAGTAAGCAAAGCTTGTGTTATGGGTGATAGATAACTGATAAACTACTTATATACTTTTAAATACATACTTATTATACATAGAACAGGGTATACAGGGTACAGGAATACAGGGTACTATGGGGCTCTGCACTAAGATCGACTTGTTTCGCAAGCCGAGAGATTTACAAAAACCAAGGTTGCAATAATTCTTAGTTTTGCCGCGGTGGTTACCGGTATAAAAGGAGCTAACATTGCTATGCTCGTCTATAGAGACGCGAGCTCATCTTATACTGGTTATTAAATCAGTACAAAAGGAGCTATCATTGCTATTGCACGTCTATATGGACGCTTGCTCATCTTATATTGGTCTATAAATCCAGTATAAAAGGAGCTAATATTGCTATGCGCGTCTAAAGAGATGCTAGCTCATCTTATACTGGTTATGGTATATCGTGATGCTGGACCTAAAAAAAACAGTGTAAAAGGAGCTAACATTGCTATGCGCGTCTATAGAGACGCTAGATCATATTACACTGGTTCTACGTAGGTCGGTACGATTCCTCACCTCAACCCCCAAGTGAACTGGTCAATGATCTGATCGTAGTCCAGGGTGGCTTCGTCGTTCTGCACCCAGCCTCCGCCAGCGAACTCGATCCGGCCTTCCTGCACCAAGGAGCGGAAGGTGGCCCTGGTGGCTGGCCGCTGCTCCTTCCACCAGCGCCAGAAGTAAGCGGCTTCCGAGAAGGTGAACCTTGGGATTTCGACATTTATATTTCAAAATCTATTATTTTGGGGCCTTAGCCCTGCAGTGGGACAGAAGTGGCTAAGCTAAATAAATAATTATTTTAAATTTTTTTTATACCACTAAGGTGGCAAACAAGCTTACGGCCCGCCTGATGGTAAGCAATCACCGCTGCCTATGGACGTTCGCAATACCAGGGGCATCACCAACGCGTTGCGAGTAATATGCCTGAATTTGGAACTGTCTCGCGGGAGTCTATTATTTTCTCGGGATAAAAAGTAGCCTATGTTACTCTGTAATAATCTAGCATTATTTATTTATTTATTTCACAGTCTTACAGCAATGTACATTTGTTTACATTCAGATACAGATAAAAGTGGTACTGCCAATTACAAAACTGCAATTTACAAATGGGATTAGTGAAGCTAAGAATACCAAACAGCAAAGTACCCTTAGATTTGTTCAGTGATGATACGGATAAAATAATAATAACAATGATAAAATAATAATGATAAATGAACATAGTAATAACGTTTGCGTTTGCTTTATATTAATAAAGCATTTTTTAAATCGACCTAGCAGCTTTAAAATTTATTCATTACAAACAAAAACACAAATAACAATGTTTTGAACTATCGCGGTTATTATTACACTACCTTTGTTTACGAGTTGCCCGATTTTCGACGCAGTTGCATGCATCATGGCCACGGGGCGATAGCTTTGTTGCTAACCAACACCGCCTGGCGCTCGCAGTTCTCCAGCCGTCCCGGGCCATGATGCAAGCAACTGCGTCGCAATATCGGGCTACTCGTAAACAAAGTTACGCGGTGGGAAGCCCGGGACATACTTTAAAAATACAAATCTTTTCTCTTTCTTAGTGATGTCGCGCACGAGGGCCCGGGGTCCGCTGTGACCATGATTCAGGATTTGGCAGGTCAGGTAATTACAGTGGAGCTACTGCCATCTGACCACCATGACCTTGTTACCAGGGGAACCTGACCAGATTGGATCATGGTTACATATCCAGTCTCCTGAATGTGCAGGTTTCATCACGATGTTTTCCCTCACCGTAAGAGCATCGTTTTGTATTCAACTATTGTACATAACTCAGAAAACAGTCATTGGTACATGGCCGGAGCGGGATTCGAACCCGGGACCTCTGGCTTACGAGTCAGATACTCTAACCGCTCGAAAATCAACGCTCTTTTTCTTAGTGTAGTAGTAAAATTATAAATCGAACTGCTCTTGAGTTCCTACTGCTAAATAAAACTTTAAAATTTGTAATTTACGTTTCGTCGAGTAGTCGAGAGCTTTGGCCTAAAGCGACTGAAAATATTCCGCTTGCCTGCTGTATTATCAATTATTATAGGACTAATGAACACATTGATACTCACTTCCTTCTTTTGTCGTGGAGCAACTCTGACATGACTGTATGGTAGATGAGCTGGACGTTCGCTGTGCTCACTGAGGTTTTGGCTGCAAATGTAACAAATGAATGAATAAAACAACCGCTTTTGTTCAACTCGTTGGAAATGTGTAAATCGTTATTAGGGCAGTTTATCTTTTTCTCGAGGGACCATTTTTAATTACCTCATTTAATTAATTATTAATGTATGAAAGTACTACGCAGAGGTCAAGGTTTTACCCAACCGAATTAGATGAAACATGGCCTAGATTTTAAGTTGGACATCAAACTACCAATCTGAAAACCCCATCAAAATCCATTCAGCGCCATTACCATATTTCTTTGAAATTATATGGTTTATTATGGTTCTACATCAGGTGTTCCAGTTTCCAAAATCACATACGAGTATGTACAGACACACTTTTTTACTATTTTATCATGTCTAGAAGAACTCATGGAACGAACTGCGAGTGTGTTACCTGATCATTATAATCTGGACGCCTTCAAGGCTAGAGTGAATAGGCTGTTCCATGACAGGCTCCATCTTTGTCGGGCGCTATCCGGCTCTCGGGGGGAGGCCTATGCCCAGCAGTCTTTCGGCTGGTATGATGAAACACTTACTGCCATAATAGTACTCGTCGAAGGTCTTCACCCACCCGGCGTCCATGTGCGAGTGAGGGATCAGGTGCACGTTCAGCGCGCCGTCGCGCGTCGGTGGGCATTGCTGTGTATGGATAATATATAAACACATAGGAAGGCGGACCCCGGGCTCTTACGAACATAACTCCCCAGATGATGATGATTATGATGACATAGGCAGGTGGAGTTGAGCGGTTAGAGAGCCTCGGTAGCTTTGGTTAAGGGGTCCGACTCATACCCTAGGTATTAGGTAGGGTTCAAACTTCGTACCCCAGTGTCGCCATGTACCAATGACTCTTTTCTCTGAGATATGTACGTGCATTAGTTGAACACTAACCGATGCTTTGCGGGAAAACATCGTGATGAAACTTACACATTCAGGCATGATCCAATCTGGTCAGGTAACCCTGGAGGTCAGATGGCAGTTTCTCCACTGTAATTACCTGATCTGCCAGTTCCTGGATCATGGTCAAGGCGGACCAAAGGGCCTCGCGCAGGGGAGCACAATAAGGATTTTGGCTTCATGATGATTATTATTATACTATGTCCTCATCCCTCTATGCAGCGTACCTCAGTTAAGATTTCTGGGGGAGGTCTATGCCCACCAGGGCGTCTTTCAACGGATCTGATAATGATGATGTAAGCCAAATCTAAATTCAAATGCCAAATCCTGGATCATGGTCAAGGCGGACCCCGGGTCTTCGCGCGCGAGAGCATAACCGGCACATTTACGCCAAGGCGTGGATTATAATTTTCTAATGCAAGCGCCGACGCAACTTGGGTTGTCGAGGCTACGTGCTGACGCAACCTGAGTCACCGACGCAATCAATGCATTAAATTTTTTTGAGTTGACACTATTGACTACATAAGGGACTGATTAACCAAAACCTAAAATACACTGCACTTGCTCTGGGATGGGCGATGGGCACATGGGCGATGCCGCGTCGTCGGATTAGCAGATAGTCGGGCTGTGATTGGTGCGGGTCAGTTTTATAGGTGATGAGGGTTTTGGAAGACGTTGTTAACGACGGCTAAGTCGGTGGCCAGTGAGGTTCGGAGAATATCTTCTCCCTCATTGTTTCGCTGGCCGTAGCCAAAGCCACCGTTCACCCGACCGAACTCCTCGCTCCTCTGTTCCGTGAGTGGCCGTTGAGGACCAAAGGCGGTCTTTTCGGTGTCGGCGCAGCCGGACAGAGGAGCATAGGCGCTGATAAAGTTGATCCTTCTATCAGCGTCTCAATCAGCATGAGCCGATTGCTCACTCTGTTCATCTCCAAGATGCTGTTCCGGAATTCGTCGCACACCACAATAGCGACCCCATTCCTCCTTTCTGCTGATCCGGTGCACACCACTTGTACTCCTGCCCGATGTTCCGGGACTTAAGCCGTGCCACCTGACTTCTTGCAGGAATGCAATCTAAACGCGCCACTGTAGAGCAGGTCTGCCAGCTCTCGAGAACGGCCAGTCAGGGAGCCAACGTTCAAGGTGAAGCAGAGCTTGCAGGTATGCGCTAAGGTCTTTAGCCCTGCCCGTGCGTGGCAGGGTAGCCCTCGCCCATTGTTCACAGGTTTAGGGCGTCGTCTCTGCGCGTCGTTAAACGGCGACGCCCTAGCCCGGTATGCATTTTTTATATCTAAAATAAAAACATTGTATTTACCTTATATCCACATTCTTGTTTAGGCTTCGTGGAGGAAACTGTATTTTGGTTAACATAAAGTATTAAAACTGTTACAATTGTCTTCAACATTTTTCACTGAGACACCTGTTTTGTCACGATTCGATTTTCGAGTAATATTGCGTAGTAGATTTTGAATTTGAATTTTATGAGTATTTTTCTTCTTTGCAATACATCATCGAAGTATTTGCTTTGTTCAAAATACCAAATAGAAGTATTTAGACACGTACCTACATTTAGTACCTACTGTTTATTTTAAGTAATTATTAATTCTTATTAAATATAACAAATAGGAAATTAAATTAACAATGGTTTTGGAACTACAATGATTTTTATCATATTCTTTATTTATTAAAGTAAAATATTTATTTTTTGTAAATTAATTGGCAATATTTTTATATATACAGTTTAACCTAATTACTGTCACTTTATGTCCTAAATTAATCGTTGTTTATTAATTGTCACCATAAAATTAATAATAATGTTTATTATTTTCTATCTAAACACATACACTATCCTGTCGTATATTTTTAAATACTTGTCGTCTATTTTTAAATTAATACTCAATTTACACACGGAAGCAACGTCTTTGAATCCGATCGGTCCCCTTTGCATACTGCTAACACCTTAACAGCATAATTCACGTAATTCCTCGCAATGTTTGTAATAAAGCCGCGTCCACACTCGTTTCTGGTTTGAGGATGAAGATTTGCAGCTGATAGAGATCAACTGGGTATGAAACTTGATGTACCGACCCAAAATGAATGGGACAAGGGCAGGCAAATGATTCTGATTGATGATTCTCTCCAATCTTATTCTGTTCTTGATAATGCTTCCTCGTCTCGTTATTTCACAGACAATTTAATTTTTTTTTCATTCAACATGTGCGTGAACTCCGACCTACAAATAATTTAAGACTACATATTACTAATTGTGTTGCTGTGCAAAAATTACCAAATTTTAAGTTTAGATTGTGATGTATCGGACTCCCTCGGTTTTCATCTGCATTTCGAAATTCTAATAACTTTTTACTTCCCCCCAGGATTGTGATTTACCGGGTATAAAGTAGCAACCCTTCAGTAAAATAATTTTTGAAACCGGTTCAGTAGTTGCGGAGATAACCACCAATATACGACTTTTATAGGCATCTTGGGTCACATTATTGCAAATTTCATAGGTATATTTTGGTTTGCGAAGAGAGATGCTAAACAGGAAACCCCGAGAGGCGTGACCGAATCGATTCCTTTGATTCCGACACCTGGCGCACTTTGGTGGCGATTAGATTAGATATACCCGGGCATTTACCGTAACTCGAAACCTGGAGCCTCTTTTACGTGAGGGTAGAAATTATGGTTTGGGTAACACTAATGTTCCTGCCAACACAATTCCTCTACAAAATTCAAGAGACCCTTCAGCCTTAGCAAGATCTCCGAGAGGGTGGTTGGTTGTCCTAAATACTTAGACCTATTTGGAGCAACGCCACTGCATTTGAGCAGCTGTTTCTTCCTTTAGGCATGTTCTAGACACGGGGCTGTCCGTCAGACCTATGGTACAAAAGGTGTTTATTATACAGGCCGTGTCCTAGTATACTGGTACTTATTAGCTAGATCTAATAACTTAAGGTCTATAGAACCACCGCCACAACAGTCACATCGCCCACGAGGCGTAGGAAATAGGCATGGGAAAAAATGGGAGGATGATGTTTCGGGGATGAACGTAAGGGGCGTCAGTGAAAAACACTTGAGATCCCTTCCCCGCGCTCCCGCTTACAGCCCCGAAACAACCCCGAATCGTACCTCCCCTCCCGCCAACCTCACCGCGGGCGATACTAGTAGTATGGTCGATCTATAGCTGGCCAATTATTGCACCACGTTGGACCTAAATAAAAACAGAATACGGACCCCCGTCTCCGGCTCTACGGTCAGGATCCTACTGCAGGTCCAGTTTCCTGGCGTCAGTTGCAGAGCTTCAGGACTTAACATAGGGACCGATATCGCCGACGTGATCATGATAATCATGATATTAGCCAAAAATATGTGTTATAATAATAAAACTTTATGAGCATGTCGAAAAATTTGCAACAACGCTTTGTGGACCAAGCCGTATAGTTACAACGCATTGTAATCCAACGCCCCAGGTGCGGGCATCGCGGAAAACACACTCGAGTTTACTAAAACATTCAACATGGCCGCGGTTCCTTTTTTTGTGTAAATATACGTAATATTGGAATTGGCAATGCTTGGGAAGATGTCGCCTGGGGATCGTGTAACAGCTGTTTTTTTTCGGGTGTCAGCGCCATTGATTAAGATGTGTATGACTCGAGGAATGTTTTTGTCTTCTTCGCTAATGTTATTGCGCGGAATTTTAAATAAAATTTAAGGAGCTCAATCGAGTTATAAACAAGTTCACATATGAAAAATATTGTTTATAACAAGCTTATCGCGTAGCTACTCATACTTAAGACCATTTCAAAAAGCCCAGACACGATGGGGTTTTCTTATTGCGTTCATTAGTTCCTATAACCTCCTTTCGCCTCCATCATCAGACCAGCTCCATGGTACCATATTAATGCATTGTCATCCAAGTAACATAGGTATACCAAATTTCAGCTCAAACGGATACCAACAAATGGTCGGAAAATGGTTTGCAAATTTTGTCGGACAACTTCCATACAAACAGTGCAAGTTAAATAAAAGCTTGTAAAAATACGAAATCAACTTCATCTACAGAGAAAATCGGGGATAACTGACCAAGTTTACTTGTAGGTACTGTAGCATGTGTGCTCGGGCAGGTCTTAGGTAAGGACGGGTTCTAAGACAGGTCGGTTTCGGAGGCCGTATGTTTGGACGGGCTCTAAGTTAAATAGGCGTTCGGGTTGGCCTGGTGCTCTTGTAGGGTAACCGGGGCTTAAGTCGGTTAAGTAGGTTAGAGCAAGTAGGATGTAGGCGTGTAGGCTTAGATAGGTCGGAGTAAGTAAGACGCAAGCTGCTTTGAACCCCATGATCCGTTAGCATAAACTAATGTACATAACTCAGAAAAGAGTCATTGGTATATAGCCGCAATTAGATTCGAACCCGGTACCTCTCGTTTCGGAGTCGGATACCTAAACCACTCGGCCACCGACGCTCCAGCACATAGGCCATAATTTATCTCAAAATTAAATATAGTTCCTGCGGGAACCGATCAGGAACGTAATAGGTAAATTAAAAACCCGTACCGAATTTTACACGAATGAAGTCGCTGGCAAAAGCTACTACCATAAAAACAACTCTTTCTTCAACCTTATACCTCGCCAATCATCGATATCAGGGAAGTAGTTCAGAAATTTATTGCTACGCTGTAATAGAAGATTACAATGTTCAGAGTTTATTTTGCTTAAATAAACATGTTGAGATAAACGCAATACAGTGTAGCCAATCTTATCACTGTGATACGTAGTTACCCGGAGCTATCAGTTACTACAAACTATAAGCTACAAGGAAAAATAAATATACATGTCCTAGATGTCTGATGTGATTTGCTTATATTACAACGTACATGATTTTGCACGATTTGTCTTACATGTTTATGCAATTTTGGTTTCTATACTATAATGAGGATTGACAGGCTAAAGCGGCAGTGGGCAGGTCACATAGCTCGAAGAACAGATGGCCGATGGGGCAGAATAGTTCTCGAGTGACGACCACGTACCGGAAGACGCAATGTGGGTAGGAATCCCACAAGGTGGAACGACAACCTGGTAAAGGTCGCAGGTACCTGCTGGATGCGGAAGGCAAAACACTGGCCTTTGTGGAGATCTCTGGGGGAGGCCTATGCCCAGCAGTAGGCTTCTTTCGGCTGATATAATGACGATAATAATGATGATAAGGTTCAGTGGTATCTCCCACACTGTTTTTTCTGCATATGAATTATTGAGATATACTGAATATATCCCAGTATTCATTGTCATGCGGATGACAATATTGCTGAGATGCTCGTTATGCTCGTTATACTGTCTGGTCAAGGATCATTTTGATATAGTGCCGCAGTTCCAAGGAACACCCCCACCCAGCCAGAAAGAATCGGGATCTTTGGTTTCGGAGTTACCAAAGCCGAACTAAACTCGAAATAGCTTGGAGTGCTTAAGGAGGCTGTACAATGGGGAATGTTCGCCACCACGTAGACCCTCTGTTGGTGTCCACGCGAAGGTTTGGAAAAACGTTTCTCGCGCGTACGATTCTGATGTGTAATGAGCTCCCAGCCACTGTGTTTCCTTTGCACTATGACATGGGATCGTTCAAGAGGTATATTAGAGGTCTCTTCAGAAGCGGGCGAACGAGAACCTTGTGTTGCTAATGTAAAATGGCGGCGGTGACCACTTTCCATCAAGTGGCCCGCTTGAATGTTCTGTCGTATAACATAAAACAAATTCAGAAAGCTTTTTTATTAACGTCCACTATATCAGAATGTCCACTAGATCAGAATGACCACTGTATCAGAACATCCACTGTAGCAAAATCTGCTCTGTATCAGAACGTCCATTGTACAGACAAGAATGTCCACTGAATCAGAACGTCCATTGTACAGACCAGAATGTCCACTGAATCAGAAAGTTAGGGTGGGGTAGGGTAGAGAAGGGGTAGGGGCCAACGAAGTCGTGACGGGAAGCTAAGTGCTAAGTTTGTAAGTTTGTTGTTCTTGGAGGTAAGCTGCGAATCTACTGAAACGATTTCGAGTATTCTGCCAAAATGTCGACGAGTAATAATTATTATGTTTGTTAACTAGTGCTTTAGGACCAATAGTTTCCTAGACTATTTGCTAGTATGTTCTTAGACTAAAATAGAAGCGAATAATTTTTTATTTATTTCCATACAACGACACACCACAAACATAACATATTTCAATGCTCAAAAATGCTTAAATCCATAGCAGTGAAACAAATAAAAAAATAAAGTTATTTAAAAAAAGTAGTACAAAACCTAAAAAAACTCAAAACTCCGACTGCTCTTAAAAAACTGAAAAAAAGAAATAAACCGAATGCCGTGTAAATAGGCGATTAAGTGAAAACAATAGTTTAAATATAACTTATTTATAATTTAGTTTAATTGAAAGTAGGCGGGGGACCCATTTTCATATAAGTAGGTGGACACAGGTACTCAATATTTATAGATATTTATTAAAATGGGTGCTCGCCTGCTTTTAAATTTAAATTAAACTAACGCTTGCACTTTATATACCTATTTATACGCCATTCGGCTTGTGTCTAACTTTTCAGTTTCTTAATAGCAGTCGGGGTTTTGAGCTTTAGTACTACTTTTTTTATTTTCCGCTTGTTATATTAATTATCGGTACCATGAAAGTATCATTGAAGTGAGAATGGTTGCTAACTAACTTTAAATTGTGAAAGAAATCTTAAAGAAAATTTTTAATACCTATTCAACGATACTCCACATTATATAGTTTGCCGAATGAAATAAAAGAATAAAATGAAGTTTTATTTTTCACAAAATGGCGGCTGGCTGTCGCCATATTGAATTTTGATTCATATCCTCAGTGACATTCGCACTATTAGGACAAATCGATAGACGACGCAACGCAGATTTATATTTATTTAACTAAAACTTGAGCGCATGCTACCCTTATACTAAACTAAATACTAACCTTTTGAATACTCACCTTGAAAGCATTGATATATAAAATCTTTGCTTGAAAGTATCTTCTTATACTACGCCTGCGTACTTACGGTGTGATATTTTATAGAAATGTAGAATTACTCCCACCGGGGGCGTCGCTCGCGTTGAACTCTTTTGTATGAAAAACCAACATTTTCTTGAATTACATAATACCAAATCAATTACCAAATACCAAATCCTGGATCATGGTTTTTTTTTATTTGCATGCTACATGGTCAAGGCGGACCGCGGGCCTTCGTGCGCAAGAGCACAACAGGGACACGATTCACATGATCATGTGGTTGTGAGACTGGCAGCTGTCACCCGAAACTTATGAATCTCATAGAAATAGAAAAACATTTTTAAATGACGCGTCTTTTATTTTTATTTTTTGTCAAAAAGTTATAAATTTATTAAACACTAAAATAGAATAATGACAATTATATAAATAACTAATTAAAATTGTAATTAGTATTATGGTCTAAGATAATACTAATTAATTACAAATTTACATATTTTGATATTATTTTCATTTCTCTATCTTAATAATTGACCACGTTAAGCTAATTCTAAAAAGTTACCATATTAGACCATCAGCGTTGGCTCTGTCCCTTAGGCGCTGTCCTAATTGTTAAAGGTCTTGTGCCGGGCGGTTTTGAGGTCTCCATTGGTCGTGCGACGTCCGTCGTACGACCATGATCGCACGACCATTGCCAATTACTAGGGATATCCATCATCATCAACGTCTCACTTCACTCATAGGCGGATACATGATAAACATCAAAATATGTATTTTATTTTTATTTTATCATCTTTAGATTGTTTTGTGATGTTTAATTAATTGGTATTATGTATTTATAGTATTGTATTTTAGTGATATAGGTTTATTAATATTAATGAAATATGCCATAGTAATGTTCAGTAGAACAGACTTACCATCTATCCTAGTGTATACTCTGTTTTTAGATGTTTAAGGTTGCCTGGAAGAAATCGCTTTAAGCGATAAGGCCGCCGGTTGCTTTTATTTGTTTATTTTTTTTCCTCTGTTTTTGTTTTATTCTATTTTTTCATTCATTTCATTCAATTACTGTACATTTTTCTGGTGACCAGACCCTGGTGCTGTGTGTCCTTTGTAGACGTCCGATGGCGTTCAACCGCCACTGGAACTATAGTCCCCCGCGCCGGT
The DNA here is from genome assembly GCA_905147135.1 of Blastobasis lacticolella. Lineage (NCBI taxonomy): Eukaryota > Metazoa > Arthropoda > Insecta > Lepidoptera > Blastobasidae > Blastobasis > Blastobasis lacticolella. The sequence continues at coordinate 6,365,196 of LR990068.1, forward strand.
ACTTAAGTCTTTTGTGGGGCCGCATTTTCATATGGGTTTTATTAGGTGGTCGTTTCGATGGGCTAGAGATTTTGCTTGGCGGCACAGTGAACAATTGGCCGTGTGGTGTCCGGCAGAGTAGAATAGCACAAAACTCTTACACTCATAGGTGTCGTACAAGGTAACTAATGTTTCGAGGCAAAATCCAGGAAGAATCCAAGAGTCTCCGTAGGCTGGAAAATGGGCAGCATCGTTTTCCATTATTATATTTATAACAATGCGATCTCCAACCCGACTGATCAGCGTGATAATTATGGCAATAACATCCCCTCTCGTGGGAGAGGCCCTAAGTCCTGCTGTGGACTGTTATGAACTGTGATGAAAAAAGCCCTAAATCAGTTTTTCTTGGTGTGTACCTAAATAATATAATAAAGAATTTACTAGGTGGTGCTTTATCTTAAAGTTATTACACTACTGTTATCGATGGGTATTCCCCCTCTCCATTTATTATAATAATTTACGCTATAATCGGCACAATAATAAGTAATTCCTTGCTAACTTATCTGTACATAATGTGGTTTCTGACCAGAGGTTACAAGCTATCTAGGACTGATAGGCGTTTTCGCCTTTATAAATATAGTTAGTTAAAATAACTAGCGATCCCCCGCGGTTTTGTCAGCTATCATTAGCTTGGTTTTGCTTCTGGTGATAGGCAATCCCAAGGCCTCACTTTCGGTCTCTAGTTTCTGCAACAGCTGTTTCATCTCCTCCAGCTAGTAGCTTCGTATAAGTAGTACTGTGTCATCGGCGTACCTCAGATTTGTTATCTTGGGACCTCCCCCTGCAAATCCTCCTTACTGCTCCATGTTTTTCCGAATTATAAATTCACCGGTTATATTAAAGAGCAGTGATAGATAGATAGATAGATAGATTAACTCTTTATTGCACACAAAATTACAGGAAAGAACATTTAACAGGTATATTTAAACATTGTGGGCAAAGGCGGCCTTATCGCTACAAGCGATCTCTTCCAGGCAACCCTTGTCTAGAAAGAGAAAAAGATACAAATCAGTCAGACAAGCAACAAAAATAGCATTAATCATCTAGGCACACAAAATTACAGGAAAGAACATTTAACAGGTATATTTAAACATTGTGGGCAAAGGCGGCCTTATCGCTACAAGCGATCTCTTCCAGGCAACCCTTGTCTAGAAAGAGAAAAAGATACAAATCAGTCAGACAAGCAACAAAAATAGCATTAATCATCTAAATAGTATATTAATCTACTATATTTTAAGCTAAAAATTTACACCTACAGTGGTGATAGAATACGGTACAGCCTCGCTCCCTTTTTGATTTGACACATAAGAACAGTCGGTCTCAATCCTAACAAGAGGTTAGACATGTAACGGGTTGTGCCTCGTATGATCTCGAATCTCGGATGATCGTACGACGGACGTCGCCCGACCAATAGGAGACCAGAAAACCGCCTGTCGCATGACCATGGTCGCAAGACCGTTGTCAATTAATAATAATAATAATAATAATCGTGGACAAATTCACACAGCGCCATCTAGCCCCAAAGTAAGCAAAGCTTGTGTTATGGGTGCTAGATAACTGATAAACTACTTATATACTTTTTAAATACATACTTATTATATAGGACAACGCCTAACAGTCTCGTTTTGATTTATTTTTGAGAATCGTGTTCAATCAACGCCATCTGTTACAAGTAATTGAACTATTTTTTCTGTCTAATCGACTCTCGGAAAATCTCTCATTGCTCATTATGGGACAATTCGTGCAGAAATCGTTTACGTCTGTATTGGTTCTTGCTTTTCCGGGACCTATGAGTCATAGGGTACTTATAGGAGTCATAAGCTAAGATACTCGGGACGAATATAGATTCCTATTAGTGAAAATAAAATTCGAAATCGGTTCAACAGTTTCAGAGTTTATCGCATTCACACAAACAGACAGCCGCCGCGGAGGTCTTTATTTTATAATATGTGTAGAAATAGGTAAAGAATATAAAATATCGTTAACATAACATTATGATACTGTAAAAACCCAAGAACACAATGTACGTAAAGACTTTAACTTTGATTGTGTTATTTATAATTATTTACTTAAAATACTGTTAATTGAGACTCCACAGTATCCTGTTTAAATGTTCTTGGATGAGTACAAGATTAAAGATTAAATATAAGTACAAGTACAAGATTAAATATTACACCTTACAGAACACCGCAGCTAAACAATACTCTCTGTTTCTGCCGGTGAGTAAGGTCTCCAGTGCTCCATGGGGTAGGGATTTGGGGAACCGTGGCTTTGGCAGTGGAGGGGCATTTGCCTTTTTGCTGCCAGAGCAACGTGTTATAGAGGTGGGCAACGCATTGGCGATACTCTTGGTGTTGCTAATGTCTATAGGCAGTGGTGACCACTTTCAATCAGGTGGCCCGCTTGCCTGTTTGCCTACTGTATGACATAAAATTAAAAATTTCTGTGCCGTGTGGTATCTAGCAAAGTAGAATATGACACAAGAACTTACGACTTGTGCGCAGCTAGCATGTAGCCGTAGTTCCCCATCCCAACCCATATTTTCACTCTCGTACGATTCGGATGTGAAATGAGCTCCCAGCCACAGTGTTTCCTTTGGTCTATAACATGGGATCGTTCAAGAGGAATTCGTATAGTAGAGGTCTCCTTAGTGGCGGGCAACGCACTGATAGCGCTCCTGGAGTTGCTGATGTCCATAAGTGGCGGTGACCACTTTCCATCAGGTGGCCCGCATGAATGTTTGTCTGCTGTATTAAATAAAACAAATCTTACTTTGTTATTTAGCTTTAGCTGTTATCTTATATATAGTCATGTATTTGACTGACATATCACTTGATGTGCCGATGCAGTCTACGATGGCGCATACCTGTCTATTAAATACCTATTCACTTTTGTCTTTGAGAGACTCAAGATGTAGCGCTCAGGGAAAACATGTGCCGGCTGCGAGTTCCAGTCCCTTACCGTTCGCATCAGAAAAGAGCTAGAAAAACGCTGAGATAGTTAGAATGTCGACAATATAGGGATGGTACGCCGACCTGAAGCCCCGAAGATGGAATGGGGCTGGGGGAACTAACTCGTGTAATTCGGTCGCACATTGCCCAGAGTGTAATAGAAGATCCGCACATAATAATACTTAAATCAGCTTATTTTATAATTCATCATCATTATCTTGGCGTTATATCCCGGTTGCGCCCCCGCGCAGCACGCGAGGGCCTAGGCGGAGGCGCTATTCTTTGCCCACCTCGCTCGGTCTTCGGCATCCTTAGTGGTGAGCTTATTGGCACGCATATCATTCTTGACTACGTCAAGCCATCGCTTCTTGGGCCGGCCTCTCCTTCCCGTGTCCGGCGGGGGCGGCATGGCCAGACACTTTTTCCCCACATAACTTGCCGGTCTGCGCAAGACGTGGCCATACCAGTGAAGGCGGCATTCTTGCAGCATATCTGCGATGTCACGGACGCCAAGGCTACCCCAGATATGGACCTTTCGAAAGCGATCCTTCCGTGAAACTTCGTACGTCCACCGCAGCATCTTCAATTCCGTGACGCGCAGCATGGATCATGCTCTAGGCGGACCACGGGCCTTTGTCCGCTAGTGTATAACCGGGATATTAACGCCAATATAATTATTAAGGGATGAGGGAAGATATTGTTATACCCAGATCTTAAACCATTATGTCTCCCGCGGGACATCTGTCCAGAAACGAGTATGTTTAGGAACTCGTGGCAAATAGCATACTATTGTACGTGACAATTTTTTATGCTACTCAGTGACAAACGAACAGACAGCCCACCTGATGGAAAGTGGTAAATATAGCCCATAACATCTACAATTCATACACTTAGGATACAGGTAAAAAAAATTCAGTACCGCAGGTGCGTTGTCACTGTGAGGACTAAGAAAAAATGCCTCATGCCTGTAATTTCGGTGGCTACATTATTCTTCAAACCGCACACAACAATGCAAGCATTGCTACTTGGCGGCAATAATGCATAAGGCGGTGGTACGTCATTTTCTGGTTTAGTCACCTTTTTATATTGCCTGACCTGCCTCGCCAAAAGGCAATTTTTTAAAATACAAGATACACATTACAAGACAGGCATTTGACCGCCATCTCACCTGAAGATGAAGCATGCCCGTCTTGGAGATAGAAATCACGATCCTCAGACACGAGGAATCCGAACTGAGGAGGGAAGAAGGAGGGAGACAAGGGTTCGCAGAATCACGTAAGTATGTGAATCATTATGTCTGTCATAGAAATAGTAATGTGGCTACTTCGAGCTGTTACTTCATATATGCTCGTAACTATTTGAGTTGTGAAATATGTGATTTTCGCAAATGTTGCTCAAAATAGGAATAAATAAAAGACAAAAAATTTATTTTAAAAAATACTTGAAAATAGTGTTTGTTTAGTAGGTCGCTAACGACCCCATGGGATAATAGGTGCCGTATAATGTATGAAATGAAATGATTCGTCAACTTGATTCGAAACTTGTTTTGAATAACAAAAGTGTAGTAAACAATTAAAATTACGAATTGTATTATTCAAAACACTTGTTGTAAACACAAGTGCGGTAGCTATCGAGGTTATACGTCATACAATGAAGCTTTTCGACCGTACTATAGATCAGAGACTTCACCCGGAATCCTCCGTGTGGGATTGCTAGTACGATTTCAGGCCGGACTGCAGCAAAATGGATCCTATATAGTCCGTAACGAGTACATTCGTGGCGACCTTGATGTGATAAACATATCGAATAAGATTGAAGAGGCTCGCCTGCACTGATTTGGTCATGTGCTATGCAAGACCCAGAGATACGTGGCCAATATATGCTTAAACCTGCTTCCTGTGAGAGGCCCAGGAAGCGATGAATTGGCATAATTGAATTGGAAGCGAGAGCCAACGGCTACGACGTGAACAATTTAGGATGTCGAAGACCAGGGGAAATGGAAGAAAAATACCCAGGCAGAAGTCGCGACTGATCACTCAACAGCTTTCTGTTGTTAGCGGCTGTTTATACCAACAATTTTTGTCTGTCGAGTCACTGGTGACCATCAGCAAGAAGATCCAAGTATTCATCTATATGACAAAAACATATTTCTCTTGCATTGTGTGGTCTAAAACTTTTAAAATTTCGAATGCAGTCAAGCCACGCTTCAAACTGGGACAAAAATGGAAAGGTCAGGGATTATCCCAATGTGTCGTTGGCGGCCAAACATAAACGTACAACAAATACTTTACTTATAGTCGTCACATGTCTCAAAATCATGAACCAATTAATGATTTTCATGAACGTAACTGTTGTTAATAATATGTACGTTTTTCGGACACAGAAATGTTTCTTCAATCGTGAAAGAAAACGTTTCAGAGCTATAGAAATGTGATTTATACTTGGATTGACAAAACAAAATACTTCATACTTCATAAAATGCTTCATACTTCCAATTATCAGACAGACTGGACTCTGAGTTAAATAACATAATACCTAAAAATATAAGAGTTTTTGAAAGAACCGACTAATTTTGGGTCACTAACAACCCTATGGGGTAATAAAGGTTACGTGCTGTTATTGTAACTTATAGAGCATTGGTGGCGTAATGGTTTAGGAGTCTGACTCGTAAGCAAGAGGTACCATGTTTGAATCCCAGTCCCGCCATGTACCAATGACTCTTTTATGAGCTATGTACATTAACTGAATACTAATCGATGCTCTTACGGTGAGGGAAAACTGTCTATTCAGGCGACAGGATGTGTAACCATCATCTAATCTGATCCCCTATTAAGAAGGTCACAGAGGTCAGATGGCAGCCGCTCTGAAAAATCTTGGAACAGGGTCAAGCAAGGTGGACCTCGGGCCCTCGTGCGAGAGTGCAACCGGGACATCAACGTCAAGATTTTTTAACTTTAAAATTTGTAACTTTTAGAAGTCGCGGTAGAAAGCTTTTGAAATGATAATTGGAAATTTATCTAGATTACATGGTAAATAATCAGTAAATCCCAGGCTGGCAATTACTAAGTATTACGTTTAAAGTACAAAGAAAAATGAATTATACAATCAACACTTATCTTTTGTTATTGTTACAGTCGAAACACTTAATCAGTCAAAACTATTATTGACTGAAAAAACCAGGCAAAAGTACTTATGACCGCAGACTCTCCACTACACTACACATAAGTGCTTTGGACTGAAATTACGGTCAAAACTAGTTTTGGCCAATGGAGCTGGTTAAAACTAGATATGACTAGTTTTATCAGTCAAATCTCTTGAAAGGTTAAGGAGGTCGATAAAAATAATAAGAGTTTGAGTAAGGTTCCTACGGTTGTCGGCAACGCGTGGGTGATGCCCCTGGTATTGCAAACGTCCATAGGCTGCGGTGACTGCTTACCATCAGATTGGCCGTAAGCTTGTTTGACACAAAAAATAGTCTGTAACGTAATCAATTCAACGAGCCGTTTAAGATCAACGTAGGAGTGTAAGGGAGACCGAGGCTGGTTGTTATAGGGGCAATAGTTCAGCACCACCAACACAGCCCACAACAGTCCACTGCAGGACTAAGGGCCTCTGTCAAGAAAGGGAGGTTATTACCATAATCTCCATGCTTGGGTTGGAGATCGCAGTGTTAAAACGCTGACGCCCATTTTCCAGCCTACGGGGACTAGATCCTTTGCCTCGTATGTTTAAATATAGAAATAACCATATTTTTTACTTTGATGAGGCAAGGGACTGTGTTTACATTGATCGTATTATTGATCCCACTGAAAATCAGCGCTGCAGCACTTGTTGTAGCCATTAGCGTATCTAGGCTATTTTCCAGGCCCCTGACGTGGCCGATGAAGCCGAGTTAATCGCCAATGTACAGTCAGTGAGCACCCGATCTTGGGGTGGGCACGGTCCACCCGGCCCCCCCTCTTCCTACGCCTATGGTTGTAGCTAATGCTGAGCTGGGGTCTTTTTGTGGCATCGCATTGGTCCATGATTTGTTGTGTTTGTGTGTTTGTACCTACTGTATTTTTGTTTAGTATTGAAGTGTTCTAAAATTTCCATAACATGTAAACGCTTATGGATTTTTGTGATGTCAGTATAAATCATGTCTATGTCTATATTAGAAAAATAAACTTGAATAAAAATACTGAGATTACGTTTGATATTTTTATTGTAACTTTATACCCCTTCTGTTGGAATAACCAACCCCTGGCGCGGGATTGAAAGTGATACCTCTCTGTGTAGTCTCCGTGTGTATTTTATGTTTTAATAATTGTGTTATTTTTATGTATTTTTGGTTTACTGTTTTTTTTTTATGTTGTGGTGTTGTTGTTTGTGTCAATAAATGTTCTTTCTTTCTTTCTTTCTTTCTTTTCCTAGAATTCATTAGTTTATTAACCTCCGACGAAAAAAGAGGGGTAAGTTGGACGTGTGTATCCGTGGCTTTGTGTATCTTTCTGTGGCATCGTAGCCCTAAAACGGATGGTCCGATTTGGATGCGGCTTTTTCTATTTGAAAGCCAGTTTAATCGAGATGGTTTTGGGTTTTGTTGCATTAAAATCGGTTTCGTAGTTTAGTAAATATTTGAATTTAAGTAAACTTGGTCGGAAGTCGACTTTTTGTATCGGTTAGTTTATTTCATATTCAAAAGGCTGGTACGTAAAATTAAGTTTAAATTAAAACCACAGAATGAACAGTTACTGAATCCAACAAACCCATAAACAGGTAAAACAATCAAATAATAAAAAAGTTCTCCAACCCGCCTGCCAAGCGTGGAGATTATGGCAATAACCTCCCCTTTTGTGGGAGTGGCCCTAAGTCCTGCAGTGGACTATTACGGGCTGTGATCAATAAAAAAGTTATGACACAATATAACAGCCAGTATCAATACCCACATGTTAATCTACGAAACCGTTTTCGTGACACATCGTTTGATAACATACCAAGTAAAAACGATGTCAACATCTTATATGGCGAGGATTTCTCGACACTATCTCTTCTCCTTGGTAGTGTGTTATCAGGTGCTGGCTAGACAATGTTGAATTCATTCAAACCATAGTTCCCAACAAGCGGCAGAACTGCTTACTAAAACTTCCCATACAAAACGATTAGGTTATCAACTAAAGTGTTTACAACTAGCGCTACAATGAAATGTATTATTGATTTGTAACATATAATGTGTTGAATTACATGTATTTACTACCTACATTGATAAGGATTTCCAAGAAATTGTTTGTGTATGTTGTATTTATTGTGGACAATCTGCGAAATGCAAGTAGTACGCCGCGCGCTTTTGGAGGGAACGCATTGCTCGGTTTTTTTTACCGATCTCTCTTGGCAAAGGAACACATGTTTTGATGCCGTTTGGTAAAACCCGCGGAGATAGAAGCGGGAAGAATCGCGCTCGACGTATTTAGTCTGTACTTAACGTTCGAACACAACAGTTGTTTCATATGTGTCGCGAATTAAATCGATACTCATTTCGTAATTTATAAATAAACAACAAACTTTCAGTCGCTGTGTGGTCTTAACTTTAAATAGAAGTGAATTGCGAATTTGAAACAATAGATTGTATTACAAATACCTAATTGTTGTTTGCGAACAAAATAAACATTATAATGTGCTCGTAAAGATAAATATATGACAGTTTTAGTGGTGCATTGGAGTGTTTTTGTTAGAAAGTGAATATTAAAATAGGTACTTAAGAAATAAGACTTTATTTGTTGCGTGTTGTGTGTGATATATCACAATGGATCCAGGCTACTTTGACAAAGTTGACAGACAAAGGAACCCGAGGGAAGAAGCCAGTCTCCTTTCTAAAACGACTTTTTGGTGAGTTTACTTTTTATTATGTTTACGTTTGTGATTTTGAATTCTTAAAAATAAAAGTACCTAATTATACTTTTGTGTTGATTACAATAAGATTTTAATTACTGTCTATTACCGTGGGTAGGGTTTTCGTCCGTTATTTACTAATTATATAATTAACTTAGTGTCTTATTACACTAAGTCACTATACTCATGACAGAGTTAGACTGAGCGAACGCGACAGTTAGAGTGGTCCCATTATTTACAGTATGCTTTGCAAGAACGTCTAAAGACGATGAGATTAGTAAGCCATAAAGTCTTCGCTAAAAAAAATTTCGGTCGACTCTGGGTTTTGTTATACTATTCATAATATGTACATCAAACATATATTATAATTTACTGCAAAATCGATTTGTTATACTAGATATTTTGTTTATAAATGATACAATTTCCATACAAATCAATCAATTGCTCTTCGTTAATCTTGCTGTAACTCGACAACGGCTAGACCGATTTGAATAATTCTTCTTTTGTTTTGTTGGTTATAATGCAGGGGTGATTAGTTATAAAGAAAAAAGGCCCCTACATACCCTTTTTAACTTTGGTAGGTGCGATTCTCATACAGTATAATAACTTCTATATTACATGGTTTAAGAGGCTGATTTTTTAAAACCATAATGAGGTAACTATAATGAAGCCATTTTTATTCATTTCGTTGCTGTCAATTCTGGGTTTTTTGTCTATGACTTTTTAGCCAATCCTTTCATCCCTGTGCAACGTACTTGATATAAAAAATTTTAGGAGATACATTTTTTACAGTATGCAAATTCCTGTATCGATTACGTTTCTAGTGTAATTGATAAATATGCGTTTGCATACTTTATCGCACGCGTACTTATTTTTACACGAATTTCCAATGTTTGTCAAAATTGCGACTACTTTTAAAGCACTAGGGTAATCAACATAAACCGCGAAATACCAATACCCAATTTAACAAATTTTAAAGGTATACGACTCGCAAGCGAGAGGAACCGGGTCCGAATCCCACTGCCGCCATGTACAAATGACTCTTTTCTGAGTTATGTACATTAGTTGAACGCTAACCGATGCTCTTACGGCGAGGGAAAACATCGTGATAAAACCTGCACATACAGAATGTGTAACCATGATCAATCCAGTCAGGTTCCTGGAGTCACGGAGGCCAGATTACAGTCGCTCCACTGTAATTACCTGTAGCCGTATTCACAATGATTCGAATCCGTTTCCGAACGATTAGAAACGAAATTCGTGAGCGGCGAATCCGTGTCTATCGATTCGAAAACTGTTATTCAAAATCCCGATAGATTCCACGGAAACTCTACTCTCTATAACATATGAAACATCAAAATTAACTGAAACCAGATTTTCCTAAGAACTTTTGCGGGGGTCCTGTGTCGATTCCGTATCCGAATCCGATTTCCGAGCCATTGTGAATACGGCTACTGATCTGCCAAGTCCCTGATCACGGTCAAGGCGGACACCGGGCCGTCGTGTGCGAGAGCACAACCGGGACATTAACGCGAAGATGATTATTTTTTTATTGACTAATGAGTAATGTTTGTAGTCTCCTTGCTACGTAGGGAACCGTGTATTTGAACTGCCTAACTAAAATTGTTTTTGAAGTATTGTTTTTTAAACAAAACAGGTACGTTACCATACAGAGGCAGTATGCTAATGGAAATTTCTAGATAAATTATAAATTTTCTAGACCAATCGCGTCAGCTGTTTCGCTTATACGTACGTACATACAACATTGTCATACAAAAGACATCAACGACCTATCCTTTATCGGGCATTGAAAGATGTATGAATGAATGTATGTAATCTCATTATTGCATATGTTGTGTATGAATTTATAAACTACATTACTAAACTTGCCTACGATAAGCGAAGATACAATCGGAGTTATATCTGTCATTCACAAAGTGATCCCGATTTCATCATCACAGCCCATAACAGTCCAGTGCAGGACGTGCCTCTCCCACGAAACTCCACGCTTGGCAGGCGGGTTGGAGATCGCAGTGTTATGAATATGACAATGGAATACGCTGCTGCCCATTTTCCAGCCTCCGGAGACTCTAGCTAGATCTTTTGCATCGAAAAGATTAGTCGCCTTCGACACCCACGAGTGTAAGGGGGTGCTATTATACTCCGCCGGACACCACACGGCTGATCCCGATTTAACTTGTGTTAAAAACAAATTTAGGCTGATTTATGATCGTTGTAACAAATGCGCTAACCACTGGGAAAACCCAGAGCACATTGCTTGGACGAAGTCCCAGACCGAATTTACTTGGTAAAACCCGGAGTAAAAATAAAATTTAGATCGCAAATGTCGCAGACAAAGTCCAATGGGATGATTAGCTAATTTTGTGACAGTCGGTAGGTACGTAATGGTTGACAAGCAACGAAATATATTATTGAAGGATTATAAGTATTACTTTTACGTGCAAGTCTTTCCTTTGCTGGTTCTTCAAACGGTATCTCTACAAGAAGGTACGTACAGTCGAGGAAACTGAATGTTTAGACATGACATGACATGACATGATTTATTTAGATGTCACAAAAATCGTTCAACGTTTACATGTTTAGGTAATTTTAGAACACTTCAATGCTAAATTAAAAGAAAGTATGTACAAAACTACAAACACACAAATACAATAAATCATGGACCAATGCGGTTTATTTATTTATTTATTCTTTTGTACAACATTACAGCCAAAAACTAATGCGTTGCACAAATTAGGTTATAAATTACAGCTATACAAATTACATATTCATCATCACAGCCCGTAACAGTCCACTGCAGGACTTAGGGCCTGTCCCACGAAAGGGAAGGTTATTGCCATAATTTCCACACTTGACAAGCGGGTTGGAGATCGCAGTGTTTAAATATAACAATAGAAAATGCTGCTGCCCATTTTTCAGACTACGGAGACTCTTGATCTTTTGCCTCGAAAACATTAGTCACCTTGTACGACACCCATGAGTGTAAGGGGTTGGTGCTATTCTACTCTGCCGGACACCACACGGCCAAATTACATATTACTTAGGTAAAATTTTCAGAAAACATCACTATTATTGTATGCATATTCACTAAATGATCGGCAAACAGATTATAGAGGTGGGCAACGCATTGGCGATAGTCTCGGTGTTGCTAATGTCTATAGGCAGTGGTGACCACTTTCCATCAGGTGGCCCGCTTGCCTGCTGCCTATCGTATGACATAAGAAAAACAGATCGCAGTCTGGTACAAATGCCGAAAAAAAGCCCAGCTCAGCATAAGATACAGAAAGTGCTGCAGCGCTGATTTTCGGTGCAATCTTGACTAGGATACCTGCATGAAGCACACAGCATAAATAAAATAAAGAAATTAATGAAATTAAAGTATACAACACACACAGTACAGTAGTAGTAAATAGTTGTTTAGGTGTCTCCTTAATTTGTTCGTATTATTACGAGTACCATCGCATATTGACATAAGTGACAAACTACACGTCAGACAATAATAACTCGGCCAATTTCAGAGTTACGTCAACTTGCATGAATCATACACACCTACACACCTTCCTCATTAGCAGAGTGCGCGTTTTCATGGTGGCTATTCGCTTATGATGTCAATGACCATTTTCAAGGTGGTTTTTGTTTATGTTCGTAGACGCACGGCGATTTCACCATTGCAGGTCATTGCTATTTTCCTCCGCCATTAACACTTTCGCTGCAGCGGTCTACTCGTTTAAGACCGGCTCTGGTTGGCATTGTCGGACACTGGCCGGCTCTGTCTGGTATTGTCGGACATGATCCGGCTGTTGTCGGCGGGGGATGTTACTGTGTGTTTCCTTCCTACTTTCCTAGCCCCTCCTCTTTGACGATTGAAAGATATATGTAAAGTCCTACGCAATAAAAAAAATTTCGGCATGAAAAATTTGATATTTTGACGCCTGTTGCTGATTTTCCATATTTTTGAACCGTACTCTTTCGCTGTTGCCATTGTGATTTAAAAAATATTAAATTTTTTATGCCAAAAATTTAAATTATAAACCGTTCGAATCGAGGCGAGCGTATCAAAAATAGACCCCTGATGTTGCTTAGTGTGTTTTCACGGTGGCTGTTCGCTTGTGATGTGAATGACCATTTTCAAGGTCGTTTTTGTTTATGTTCGTATGGTCGTCTATCCTAGTGGGGCATTGCTATTTTCCACTATTAACACTTTCGCTGCAGCGGCCTACGGGTTAAAGTTGTATCGTGAAACTCGAGGGAGTCTGTACTTTAGGACTCGAACCATCACGACTCAGTATGACAGAGCCTGCGCTGCTCGATGTATTCTCGATCCAAAAACCCTTTTTATTTTGAAATATCATCTTGAAACCTCTCAGTTCTGTTAGTTGGTAGCAAAAGACAGCATATCGACCTACGCTATATAAAAAATAATAATCATCGTTAATGTGTAAAATAATAATCTCGTGCACGAGGGCCCGGGGTCCGCCTTGACCATGATCCAGGATTTGGCAGGTCAGGTTATTATAGTGGAGCGACTGCCATCTGACCTCCATGACCCTGCTACCAGGGGAACCTGACCAGATTGGATCATCATGGTTACACATCCAGTCGTCTGAATGTGCAGGTTTCATCACGATGTTTTCCCTCACCGTAAGAGCATCGGTTAGTATTCAACTAATGTACATAACTCAGAAAACAGTCATTGGTACATGGCCGGAGCGGGATTCGAACCCGGGACCTCTGGCTTACGAGTCGTATACTCTAACCGCTCGGCCACCGACGCAATACCACTATGAAATTAGCTTCGAGGAGTCAAATGGTCGGCGCTAGGTCGACATACTATTTTCTTATCGCGAATTAACTATAGTCGACTCCGTGTTTACACTGTGAACTTCCGCACTCGGCCTAGATCCGTGTACACCTAGTGTCTATACTTAAACACCTAAATCCAAACTACAAATTCAAACAACTATCAACAATCTGTACGAGCGCAGACGCCTGCTTTCGCACATACGGATTGTTATCAAAACACTTTGTTAGCTTGTCACAATATTTGGAGAGGAAAAGTCAACTTCGTATGGCAAGGTTATGGAATGGCACTTATTTTATGTGTGAGCGTACAACGCACTAGAAGGAAACCCTTGTGTTTTTATTTATTAATTCACTGTTTATAGTGGAACAAATTATCTGAAACTAGTGGACCCGGCAGCAGCGTTTTCCATTGTTACATTTATAACACTGCGATCTCCAACCCGCCTACCAAGCGTGGAGATTATGGCAATAGCTATCGCTATAACCACTTAAAAATTTTTGACTAAGAGGTCATTGTCCGCTACTGCCAGTCCATTTGGCATCGAACTTTATCTACCTATTACCATATCTAACCTGATTGTTTTGCTAATAGGGCTGCCTATCAAGAACTTCACTCGAATATAGTGCTAAAGATAGGTGATAAATATGGCCATAGGCGGCGGTAACCACTTTCCATCAGGTGGCCCGCTTGCGTGTTTGTCTGATGTGTAACATAAAAAAAAAATGATAGCGTCACTAGAATCGGCGGCACGTTTGTATCTGACGCCCCCTTATGGTCCTTTTTATCGTGTGTCCTATATGTTATGGCGTGATTTTGTAACATAGTTCCATCGTGAAAAGTCACAGTGACACTACCGTGACGCGTTTTACCATCCATTTCTATCACTTGTTCGCAGAGAAGGTTCATTAGAGGCCGTCTTTTTAGCAGAATAAACAGATAGTACACATGATTATAGATTGTTCTTGTTTCTTTTCTATTGGAACGCATTTTTCCAACTGAAGCTAGTTGCTTGCTAAAGCTAGCAAGTGTAGTTCGTTTTCTAATAAGCTATTCTTGGTTTCAGGTACACCAGATCAATATTTGGAAAGGGAAGAAAAGGCCAGCTCACCATTTCCGACGTCTACGAGTTAGTAAATTGACCCAATTTCTTAAGAGATGAAATGTGATTGTTCATCATCATCATAACAGCCGGAAGACGCCCATTGCTGGGAACTAGCATAATCGAATTTAAACCTAATAATGATTATATGTTTCCTTAAAAAATAGTGCAGTAATTGTAAAATGTTTGGTGAATTTTGTGACAGTGCATATATTTCGATGGTATTGGAACTATGGACAAATTTTATAGTAATGGTGGTCATGATACTGTAACGAGGTACACCAAAACTCCGAACCTAAATACGTCATTTTCACTATAGGTAAAACTGTTTCAGAGACAACAATACAAGAATTGCTCATCAAAACCAACATAATATACAGGAAAATTATGTATTGGTTTGTTATTGATAAACTATGAAACTACGGAACCGATGTCAAAAATAACATAATATAGAAAATTCTGAACTGCGCAGTAACTGAGTGTGAAACAATAATTCAAAATAGTCATTTTGAATTCATGTTTACTAGAATCTTAGTTACAGTAGGTAGGTATTATGCAACAACATTATACCTACCTAATAAAAATCTACTTTAATAACGTTCTAGCAATATTGGCCACGAATTGGATAAGTAAATAATTTAATATTACCAATGTATTTACTAAATATATTAGAATACTGTCTCGGTTAGAACGCGTTTGTGGGGCGTGTTTTCCTTGTGACTGATGGAAGTTAATAGTGCGCTTTATCCGGAAGGTAAATAAAAAAGAAATTAAATACAGAACATAGGTATTACAGTTTAAAAATAGAATAAATTCGAATCGAATAGTTCGGTTTATCTACTACACACTCGATTAACACTATTTTATTTTGAAGCGACATGATTCAGTTTTATTATCTGTGTGCTATTTAATGAGGTACTTATAAATATAACAGATTGTAGGTCATCATTTCTAATAAGTATAAACATTTATAATTACGTAGTACCTATCATGTCTGTCTTTTTATACAAATATTCTAGGTACTAAAATAGCTACCTACTTGTCGTGATTCATTCACACTTCTGAAGTCTGGGTGACACTGGATTTAATGAAAATCTTTTTTTGAGTGAATGAATGAATGAATGAAAATTATTTACTGCTTATACACAAATAGTAACAAAAACAAAGGAAAAAAGAAAAAACATAAACTTCTTTTCATTTCTGTTTCTCTTCCAAACATTTTTGTGTTGTTTTTAACGATAAGGTAGGCAGCGCAATTACATTGGAATTCTTCGGGTCTTGCTGAACCGCCAACCGCTAGGGTTTGAGTACAGATAGCGGTTTGAGAAGCATAGTGTAGGAAGCCCTTTGACCTATGGTGGACAATTTGCGAAAGGCTGCGGGCAATATGGCAAGCCGAGGACAGGGTACATTTGACGACCTAAGTGGTTCTGTTGGTTAGCAAGCCGGTCTGCCCCGCAGAGGTCCCGGATTCCCGGGAAATTCAACATTTCAATTTCTGCCGGGCCGGGAATCGAACCCGGGACCTCTTGCGTGGCAGACCGGCATGTTGACCATTGAACCACTCAGGTCGTCAAATGTACCATGTCCTCGGCTTGCCGTATGAATAAGTATGTATTTAAAAATGCATATAAGTACTCTATTACTTATCTGATACCCATAACACAAGCTTTGCTTCCTATCTGGCTAGATGGCGCTGTCTGATGAATTTGTCCATGCATATTTATTTAGAGTTACGTAAGCCTACTGAACTTGCAAAAAAGCTCAGTGTTTCCGCATTCGACGCAGTCTCACTTTTACGGCTTTGGCATGGATAGTATTAATAAAATGTCTTACGCAGCTGGTTATGCATATATTAGTTGAATAATAGTTCAACATTCTATCGTTTGATGATTCATTGACATTGGGAAAACCACACTAGCTCATTAAAATGCAATGCAAGAGCAACCACCTTAAGAATCATATTCCTATGCACTACTGTGCAATTGTTAAGCGGTTTTTATAGCTTTCATTAACCAAATTTTAATCTTAATCTTAATATATATATATAAAATGCTTGTGTGGGTACGTGTGTGACCGGTTTTCTTTATCACCACCAATTCCAATCAACACCCCATTGGGGTGGTAGACACCCCTTGGGTCCTAGAAGGAAGTAAGGGAGTTTGGGCGCGGTGGGTGGAAGTGGGTGGTTGTGGGAGGCAAAAATGTAATATAAGATATATATCTGTTCTAACTCATTAGAACTTCGGGAAAGTTCGGTGTATATTTTAACCCGTGCAACGCCGGGTTTCGCAGCTAGTTTATTATATAAAAAATGCCCTGGGGGTTAAGGACGAGTCCTTTGGGTGTGAAGGACAGCTAATGCTCCCTTCGTTTAGCAAACTGATTTTGGTTAAAGATGCACCAAATACCGTGAATGTTGCTGTAGCGGCAATGAAAATTTTTCTTGAAGTGGTAATGCGATTATGCCCTTGTACTGCACAGAAAAGGGCAAAATGCATTAACCTTAAGAATAAAATTCCCGAACAGTTGATAAAAGGCTTTTGTAGAATGTATCGCATCATTAGATAGGGAATAAACAAAGTAGAGAACATGCAAAACAATTCTGCAGTGTAACACGGTCAAATAGGCTGCGGTGACTGCTTACCATCAGTAGCCGTATTCACAATGATTCGAAACCGTTTCCGAACGATTCGACACGAAATTTGTGAGCGGCGAATCCGTGTTGATCGATTCGAAAACTGTTATTCAGAATCCCGATAGATTCCACGGAAACTCTACTCTCTATAACATATGAAAATTTCATCAAAATTAACTGAAACCACAATTTCCTAAGAACTTTTGCGGGGTCCCTTGTCGATTCCGTATCTGAATCCGATTTCCGAGCCATTGTGAATACGGCTACAGGCAAGCCGCCAGCTTGTTTGCCACCTTAGTGGTATAAAAAAAATGCTGCCTTGTCGCCATCATCATCCTGTGTTCTGCCTCCTTTGTGTGAGAGGAAGGTCTGCGGGTCTATGAGGTCGCCTCGTGCCCGAGCATCTTCTCCGCTGGGTGATGAGGTCGCTGACAACCCAGTGGGTCATGTAGTGGCCTTTTTGTTCCCCTGTGGCTTCTCCTGGTAGACTTCAGTATTTCAAGTTTTTTGTTATTGTGGTATTTATAAACCGCTTGCGTCGTGTCGAACGGTTTTTTGGTTTTTGGCATGAAAATTTCGATATTTTTGAAACAGGCGACCTCTGCGTGGCGAACCGGCTTGATGCTGTTACCAACTGAACTATTCGGGTCAAAATACTGAAGTCTGTGTAGTAAACATGACGCTAGATACGTCATAACGGATACACGGACGCAATCCTTTACTGTGTACTGTTTTATCATTGGATTTAACCGCAGCGCTTGTGCTTATGACCTTCTGATTATAATATATAAGTAAATAAATATACTTGGACAATTTCACACAGCGCCATCTAGCTTCTTAGCCTCTTATTACCAGGTACCAGAAAACTGATAAACTACTTATACTTATTTAAATACATTCTTATGATACATGCTATACCCAGACCCGTAACAGAAATTAAAATTATAGCCGGGAATAGCACCCGGAACCTCTGCGTGGCATACCAAGAGACCCACTGTCAAAATACTATTGAAGTCTATGTCATTAACAAGACGCTAGGTAGGTCATAACGATAGCAAGTCTTTTACTGTGTACTTTTTTATCTTCGGGTTTAACCTGAGCACTGGTGCTTATGACCTTCTGATTGTAATCAGGTGGTTTTAACGTTTCGTTACCCACTTGAGTATAATAACAGGAAAAGATGACCAACTGAAGTAGCGTGCTGTAATAAGTGGTTGGTATTATAAACGGAATGGGTTATTGCCGTGCGGTTATGTGTCATAGGTGAATTACAGTCACTCAGCTTTGATATTTTTATGTAATACGGCAGACAAACAGGCTTTCTGGGTTATGTATATTAGTCGAATTCTAACCGATGCTTTTACGGTGAGGGAAACGTCGTGATGAAACCTGCAAATACAGGCAAATGAATATGCAAACATGATCCAATCTGGTCAGGTTCCCCTGATAACAGGGTCACGGAGGTCACTGTAATTACCTGATCTGCCAAATCCAGGGCGAACCCAGGGCCCTCGTGCTCGAGAGCGTAACCGAGACATTAACGCCAAGATGATTATTTTTATTTTTTACGATTGAACACGGGGCACCACTATAAGTCTTATATATTACATATCGGATCGAGCTAACATGTTATTTTATTCCCAGGTGCACACCGGGGCACCGCGCCGCACCACGCGGTGACGCGTTTTCGGAAAAATGGGAGGAAGAAATGTTAAAAAAAAGTGAGTACATATTCAATGAGAAATACGCTAACAATATTAATGAATAATCATCTAACTAAACAAATAATGCATTGACAAGAGAAATTAAAACATTAGTAATAATTCAGCCGACAGCATTTTTAATACTAACTTTTTCTTTGTTCAGTTTGCTCAGTCTCTTGACAAATATGACCTTTGGAAGTATTAAAACAATCGCTCTGTCCACATACGGATTAGTTCCGACCAGAGAGATCTCCGACGAGCGATCAACGCCCTCTATTGCTAATCTATTTGGCACGTACTATAAGCATTTCTTTCTCAATTTTTTACAGAAGTGGGGAAGAAGCCGTCGCTGCTAAAAGCCATCGCTAAAGTCCACGGCTACAAATTTATTCTAGTCAATTTGATATTTGCCATAGTCGATACAACTATAAGGTATGTAAACTATTTTTACAAATCGATGTACTAATACTGTACTGTATTAGATGGTAAATAATGCACATTGGCTTGGTTCGGCTTCGTATTTACTCACACGAGTCCAACAGACACGACGCTATTAATTTCTCAGGTGGTAGAACTCTGTCAAGCCTGAGGATTCCGCCTGGGTGAGACTACCGCCTTATCTATTTCTGCCGCCAAGCGACAACGCTTGCATTGGTGTGTTCCGGTTTGAAGGAGTAGCCAGCGAAATTACAGGCATGAGGCATTTCATCTCAGTCCTCACAGTGACAACGCACCAGCGGTTCTGCATTTTTGTTACCTGCAACCTAAATGTATGAATTGTAGATGTGTAGAGACAGTTACCATTTACCATCAGGTGGTCTGCTCGTTTGTCACTGAGTAGTATAAGAAAATATCGAAGCTCTCTAGAATGGCGCTGTTGTCCCTAGCCCAGCTATATTCTTATAATAATGTTAGTAGTTCCGCTGATTACCACGGGACTTTAAAGATGAAACGCTATCTAGCTGATGTGCATTATTTTTATCACCAACATCTGTATCTAGAATTAACTTTAGGAGAAGGTGAGTCACGGACTGAGTAATATATCTGGACACAAAAATTTCTGGACGGATCAATCTAAAAATAATCCAGTGGACGTTCTGGTACAGTGGTAGCGCCTCTGGTGTTGCTGATGTCCATAGGTGCCGGTACCACTTTCCGTCAGGCCCACTTGCTTGGTCTGCTGTTTAACATAAAAAAGTGGACATTCTGATAAAGTGGACGTTTTAATACATTGGTTTACATTCAAGTATTCAAGATCACCATAATGAATTTAAGAGCCTCACTCTTCTCGGTGGAATTCACCATTAGTATTAGTTTGTGTTAATTTTTTTCTCCTGTTTATTTTTCTTATTGTCTTAATTTTTTTTGTTTTATTTCCAGATTAACCATTCCAGTATGCTTAGAAGGTTTTATTAATTATTTCTCTGCATCTCGCGCCGACGTGCCTCCGCAGTTGGCTTATGTATACGCTTTAGGAATAGTGGGGTATGTTTGAAACTTATATTACTTGTTTTCTATTATATCTTCTTACCGTTACCTCACTACATTTATTAAATAAAATAAATAAAATAAAATTCATTTATTTCAGACCTTTTTGTCCATATTGTGTTAGTATTAAAGGACTTATTAACTAGGTTAGTGTCTTAAGAAATGAATTAGGTACATTATTAAATATGAAGTAAATGTCAGTTCAATTCTAAATAAATGTCAAATATATTATTATTGACTGTCTCAAATAAATTGTCCATCTACGTGAACAAACGGTAAAATTAAAAATCGTTGTTTATTGTCTTGTTCGCCGTGCCCGTGTGGTGTCCGGCAGTATAGAATAACACCAACCTTAACCTCGTTGGTGTAGTACAAGGCGACTAATGTTTTTGAGGCATAAGATCTAGAGTCGCCGTAGACTGGAAAAAGGTCAGCAGCGTTTTCCATTGTTACATGTACAATACTGCGATCTTATGAGACTTTCATGAGAGTGCCCCTATGTCCTGCGGTGGACTGTAACGGGCTGTGATCATGCTACTAGACGTTTTTAGCATTCCTTCGAAAGTTTGTTACATCGATCAAAATCATCGTCCTAGCGGTTAATCCCACTTTATTTATAAAAAGTTGCTTCATCACAATACCACTACCTCGTAACAATACATCTTTATGCAATACTTGCAGTTGTATTGCACGTGATTGCAACAACAATGAGCAGTTTTCCAATAGGTATCTAAAGCATTCCTAACCACTCACTAGATGGCGCCCCGACAATTTTGGTAATTGATAATCGCTTGAAATAGGTTCTTAGCAAATAGGATATAAACACTGGGTACGTCGTATTGGATAATATTGTATTTGTCAATAGTTTTCAACCATTTTAGAGGTTGTAATAATAATGGAACATAGTGCCAACTTTTCTAAATATTTCTTTTTACACTTCGTTCAACCTTTAACAGTTATGTTTATATTAATAAACATTTTATTTTTAAGTTTAGTATGAATTGGCTGCATGAAATCACTTCCACCATCATACAGATTAAAAAATGATTTCCAAAATTGTAGGAACGCCATCTATTGATGCTTTTTGAAACCAACTGACAATACCTACTGGAAAACTCCTCATTGCAAAAAGATTAATACGCATTGAATTTACAGTTTGATGACTGCAAGCGCCAGCATGACACATCCGATGAGCTTGTGGCTTCTACACACCAGTATGAAAGTAAAAGTCGGCTGTTGTTCTCTCATTTATAGGAAGGTGTGTATTTTTGTCTTTTTCTTAATTACTTGTTTACCAAATAATTATGTTGGCAGAAAAAAAATGTTTTGTTTATCCTTTGGAAATAACATAGTGTTTTCTCTTATTTTACATGCTAAGATGGTACTATGAGTAAGTTAAACTATTTGTTACGTGTAGATAAATGTACAACAATAGTCAGAATAAAAAAAACCAATGCCTCTGAAGAGCGGTCACACCGCTTTAAGCTGTTGCTTCCCAATAGTTACCCGGTTCGATCTGAATTTAAGAAACTAGTATTGCCATTAAAAAAATTGCAGGGTTTGATTTCCATCTTTCCCAATCCTGGTCACGGCACAACACTGTAACACCTCTCTCTCTCTATTCTGTATGAATGTAATAACTGTATAACAATATATGGGACCTATGCCTGAAAATAAACGGTTTTTTTTTCTAGCTTTTACGCCTCGATTTAACAGTTAGAGGGCAAGCGTCGGAAGGTCTAACTAGTCACGTGATTAATCTGCTAACAGTAGACGCTCAGAGGTTTGACATAGCCACAATATTCTTGGTAGACTTAGTGAAGAACCCAATTGAAAGTCTGATAGTGGCATACGTGATGTACAGACGGGTTGGCATCGCCACCCTCATCGGAGTTTCCTTCTTGATGGTTTTCATTCCATTGCAAGGTGAGTACGCGTTTTTTATACCACTCGGTGAGAAAGAGCTGATGGAAATGGAACACTGATCAATGTAATCTGGACGCCTTCAAGGCTAGAGTGAATAGGCTGTTCCTAGACAGGCATGCTTCATGTTCGGCCGCATCGTCACTTACCATCAGGTGAAATGGTGGTCAAATGCCTGACTAGTGTAATAAATAAAAAGAAAAAGGTGGTACTGTCACCCTTAACTACGACTACGACTCATTACATTGAAAAAGGCAGAATTGAACTTACAAAATTATTCTAAAATTGCCTCATGTCTGTGTTTATATTAGCTATTTTACCCTTCAAACTGAAATGGAACAACGCATTATTATCTTTTTATTTTTATATGGCGGCATAAAATAGAAATCGTTATCTGATATCGATATTATATTTATTGATATAGATCTAGGGTATTTAAAGTCACGCGACGACGTTCTGGTTGTAACATGCACGTGGTGTTTATGTCGCAACCATCTGGGTAAATCAGCCATTTAATGAGAAGGCTAGTCAGTTAACGCCGGCATTCAATTGAGTGGCAAGAGGACAACAAGCCAAGTAGTTGAATATAACGTTCAGCTAGATGGCTAAACGTTATTTAGCCGTTTTGTTAAAGGGGATGTTTAGTTAGAGTGACGTAACTTATGTAATAAAGAAATTATTAGTGGCAACAAATTCATTCAGTAAGTATACAATTAATTGTATTGCGAGTACCTATGCATTAAAAACAATAAAAACTTTAAATATGCAATGGCACGAAACATTGACAGTCATTTATGTTTCTAATTATAAGTATAAATAGAAAATGAACAATTACGTTATCTTAATTATCACTCAACTTTATCTTAATGCTTACTTGAAAACATATAGGTACCACAGTTAAAACGAAAAATATACAAAAACATTGCTTGCTGTGCGAGCTGCCTGACGCCATATTTGTTTTGTCACTACCAGCGCCGAATTGGATAAAATATTAACTACATTTAAATCACCTGCCTGATTTAGCGTCAGCCGTCTTTAAAAGGCTTACTTAAGCCTTATAAGCCAACTAGTTAAACGTTGAGTGTTGCTATTCAGTAAACGATCGGCCTAGGCATTCATATGAATGCCGCCAATTAGTTAACGTACTAGCCTTCTCATTAAATGGCTGATTAAACCAGATGGCTGCGACATTTACACTTGTTACTTTTTAAGTAAATAAAGACACTAGTTACAACCAAGTATGAAAAATTTGGGCAGGAGAATATTTTTTTACCACTAAGGTGGAAAACAAGCTTACGGCCTGCCTGATAGGAAGCAGTCACCGCAGCCTATGTACATTTGCAATACCAGGGGCATCACCCACGCGCTGACGACCCCGTAAAAACCTTGTTACGCCTTCCTTGAAGAACTTAAGCTAAAGCGAAAAACTGGACTAAAACTAAGAATTTATTTTATACCACTAAGGTGGCAAACAAGCTTGCGGCCTGCCTGATGGTAAGCAGTCACCGCAGCCTAAGTACTGAGTTTCCTTTGGACTATAAATAACATAAATAAATAAATAATCGTGGACAAATTCACACAGCGCCATCTAGCCCCAAAGTCAGCAAAGCTTGTGTTATAGGTACTAGATAACTGATAAACTACTTATATACTTTTAAATACATTCTTATTATACATAGAACACCCAGACCCGTAACAGAAACTACGACATGGGATCGTTCAAGAGGTATATTAGAGGTCTCTTCAGCAACGCATTAGTAGCGCTCCTGGTGTTGCTGATATAAATAGGCGGCAGTGACCACGCACCATCAGGTGGCCCGCATCCCTGTTTGTCTGCCGTATAAGATAAAAAAAAAGCAAAACCAACCAAATAAGACTAAAGATATTCCAGACCACAACTAATCAATGAAACCCATTTCAGCCTACCTAGGCAAGATGACAAGTGACCTCCGCCACCAGACCTCGTTTCGGACCGACAACAGGATACGCGTGATGAACGAAGTGATACAGAGCATTGAGGCCATCAAAATGTACGCTTGGGAGAACGTGTTCGCCAGGATCATCGGGGATGCCAGGAAGTAGGTTCATTGTATTTATTTATTTCCGTACAGTTTTACAGTAATGAAATTTAGTTATAACTGAACAATTCAAAGTTGCAATGCCAATAACAAAACTGCGGTTAAATATTTTGAGTATCAAACTATCTAGCAATATGATAACCTTAATGACAAAAGAGAAGAAAAAACCATTCAACTCGGTTCGAACTCGGTGCCTCTCGCTTACGAGTCGGATCACTGGGCCACCGACACTCCTATCTCGTAAATAACATAATAAATTGTTCAAACTTTCATCCGTCCACGTGCAAAGCTGGCTGAAGTTGTTATTTACATCAATTATTCTTTTTAAAACTGATTTTTAAAAACATGTATACAATAGTAGGTAACTAGTGTTTTTGATCGCATCAAACACGTGCCACAATTTGAACGATAGTGTAGCGCCACTTTATCAAAAGAAAATTGACAACACGATAACTTGTATGTCATTGTAGTTGCTATCTCGCTATCTTACAATTTATTACGGTTATTGTTTCTATGTGCCTTGAGATTGTTATGTAGATTGTCTGTCACTTGTAGTGAAGAAGATTTATGATTTACGCATTGTTCTGTTTAACTTTATTAAAGTATTGTGTAATTTAGGATTTTGAATGTTATCTTTGCACTCAGTCAATTTCAATCCCGGAAAAGTCTGTCTGTTCTGTCTTTTGCGTAGTTTTGCGTAGATTGTCACAACTTTTTAGAACACATTTTAAGAAATAGTTTAAGGTGAATAGAAAGAATGAAAGAAAAGACAGAGATTTATTACACATAGCACACTACGATACAATAACAGCTACATAATTAAAAAAGAAACATCTAAATTGTAAAGAATTAAAACAATGAGTAGCCTTCCATGCCACAGTCGGTGCCGCGGCGACCAGCATAAATGGTACCCACTTAGCTGAATAGCATTTCTATTCTTATCTAAGAAGAGTATTATTATCAATGTGTATATATTTCAGGAAAGAAATGAGCGTCATAAAGAAGATATCCTGGCTGAGAGCAGTAACTATATCCTTTGTGAAACTGAACACGAAAATCGCCATTTTTCTGTCAATCATATTCTTCATACGCGCCCAAAACGAGTTGACTGCTGCTAAGGTGTTCGTCATATTCGCTTACTACGAAATATTAAAGTACAAACTTGTGGACTATCTCCCTCTTGCAATCACGTTCACGCTAGAGGCAGCTGTGAGTGTGAAAAGGATGGAGGACTTCCTGTTGCTACCCGAAGTTGATACGCAAGATAGCATAAATTTAACCAAAATTGATGAAGATGAGAACGCCAAAAACAATGTTTTTGGAAAGATCTATAACGGGTGAGTTGTTTTAATAATAATAATAACATTTACTATTAATGAGCACGCACCAAATTTAATCTAGCCACTCGGGAATCTCTTTATAAACGGATAACCAATCAAAGTGAAGGTTCTTATGTTGTCCGTTGCTAGACATACAGCAATGGACAACATGCGAATCATCATCACAGCCCATAATAGTTCACTGCAAGTCTTAGGGCCTCCCACGACAGTAGAGGTAATTGCCATAATCTCCACGTTTGGCAGGCGGGTCGGAGACCGCAGTGTTATGAATATAATAATGGACAATCTGCTGCCCATTTTCTAGTCTACGGAGACTCTAGAACGTTTATTGAGTGTAAGGGGTTGGTGCTATTCAACTGTACCGGACACCACACGGCCTCAACATGCGAATGTTAAGTTAAAAAATCATAACTCTTTTTCAGAAATTTACCTGCGATCCAATCAGAGTCGAACCTGCATACACTAGAGCCACAAGTGTTGATAAGTATGAATAACTACAACTCACATTGGCGAAATCTAGACGAAAGTAGTAATGAAAAGGACATAGTGGCTTTGGCTGACATTAATTTGACTGTAAGTACCTATAACAACCTCATTCGTTAATGTTTGGCAGGCGGGATAAGGTAGCCGCTAATGTTAGCAAGCGAAGATGCGAAGGTGGAAAAGGGTAATTACCCACCTGGCCTGGTGTTGTAACCAGGGGACCAGGGGTCCGATAGTTGATCGTTGAAAATAGTATTTACATCACAGAAGATTGAACACTTCACTAGCGCGATGTAGGAACGATCAGCGCAATCTATGTGCGGATGCTTGCCGACCTTGTTTCAGTTTACTCGTAATGTGAGTATTGTTGAGCTTCCCTATAGGCGCGATAGATGACGCTACAAATGCTTTGCAATAAGTGAGTAGCTTGGGCGAAATTATTGAAATAGAACTGAGAGAGATTCGATTGTTATTAGTACTAATAATTTGATTATAATCAAATTCGAGTGCTCAGTAAAAGTATGTGTAAACGTCTGCTGGTAAACTTAAAAATAATTTTATTTTCTGTAAAATAATAGAGAGAAAACTTATCAATGAAGAGGCAAAGGATAATAAACCAGAAAAATCTGTAGTAATGAGATTATGTAGACTTGCAATAGAAAAGGTATTACAGTATACTCTAACGACAACCAACACATCGACACTAATGTTTTTCCCCCCGATACCTATATTGACAATACTAGCATTTCTTTGTTAATATATATGGATCTTCAATTTGTAGATAACAAAAGGAACCTTGACAACCGTAGTGGGAGTAGTGGGCTCTGGGAAATCTACTCTCCTCCAAGCAATGCTACGGGAACTTACGCCCACCAGTGGATCTCTTCATGTCAACGGCACTGTGGCATATGCCTCGCAGGACCCGTGGCTCTTTGAGGCTACTGTAAGTTATTTTATGAACTTTTAAATTGATAGTTTGGTTCTTTCCAGAGGCTTAACTATCGCGCTGTGACATGTCGAATTCGATATTTTTTCTAAACACATATCTCCATTAATAATGACATTCAAATGTCTTTACAGGTGTGCCAAAACATTCTGTTTGGACAAGAAATGGATAAAAGACGCTATCGGGAGGTCTTGAAGTGTTGCCAATTGAAGAATGATCTTGAGCTTTTGCCATATGGAGACCGGACTACAGTTGGTGAACGAGGTAATAAAGATTTTCTAGAATCTAGACTGTACTTAAAATAAAATTATAGAAAATACATGATCTAAGATAGATAGATATAGGTACTCTTTATTGCACACAAAATCGCAAGAAAGAAAATCAAACAGGTCTATTCAAACATTGTGGGCAAAGGCGGGCTTTTCGCTACAAGCGATCTCTTCCATGCAACCCCTTGTCTAGAAAGAGAAAAAGATAACAATTAGCGAGAGAAGCAACAAAAATAGTATTAATTATATGTGGTAAACTACTATGTTATAAGATAAAAATAAGTTATTGACATAGGTATGAACGAATCGTAGCCGTTATGGGCGACAGTTAATGCTTACCATCATGTGGGCTGTCTGCTTGCACTAAGTAGCCTGATAATATTATTATTAAAAGACAAACGGGTTAAGTATAATGCTTTATAATCAATATATTTTTCTTCGAAACTCTTTTTGGTGTTTAGCTGTATGTATTAATAATTTAAGTAAAGAAAAAACCCAGCAGCAATAACTCAGCAGGCAAAACAAGCTAACATCGGTTTAGTTTGTTCACCAATTATATTATTAGGACATTGTTTATCTACAAATAAGAATTCTAGTAAACAATGTTTTTAATTTATCGCTCCACTTCCAGGGGCATCTCTATCTGGGGGCCAGAGAGCAAGGATATCCTTAGCACGGTGCGTTTATCAAATCGCTGATGTTTATCTGTTGGACGATCCACTAGCTGCAGTTGATGCCAAGGTATGTTTAAACAAATAAATAATCGTGGACAAATTTATACAGCGCCATCTAGCGCCATCTAGCCCCAAATAAGTACAGAATGGAGCAAGTACATCGACCTACCCAAAACCATTATAAAAGGAGTGCGTTCATAAAGATGCAGTTTTGGATAGGGTGATGTGCTGCCTTGTGTACAATATTATACAATCTATTGCCATACATTTATTGCAGAGGAAAGCTAGTGAAATATAAAATAGAAGTACATGGAACAAAGTTCAAAATTAAATCAGCATCACGAGTGGCCCAAAGGAGTACTAGGAATAAAGTTCCATTGCAAAAAACTGAAACAATTAAATAGATTAAACGTAATCCCAAAAGCAACAATTTCACTCATTGAAATCATAATTGAAATCAGAATTGTTAGCAACAGCGTTACATAATTAGCCTACTAACCGTGTCTGTCTTTTCTATAAACTGCCTTTCACCAATCAATATTAATTTACCACTAGGTGGCCCAAGCAATATACAAGGACTGCATCCGAGGGTTCCTCAGCGAGGAGGCCACGGTGTTGGTCACCCATCAGGTGCAGTACGCGAGGAACGCCGACCTTGTTTGCGTCATGAGCGCGGGACAGGTGAGCTACTTGTACCTATAAAGATATAGCAATAACTGAGGTAACCTGTCAATTGTGTGCGTTTTATGTAGCAACACCGCAAGCATGTAATATTCCATGACAGGATTCGAATGCTGCCAACAATGCGACATGGATAATAACGAAGATCTGTTTGTTCTTGATGCTGGGATAAGGAATGTGGCGAAAAAAAATTCCAAAGTTCCCATGTTTACATGAATATATATAATGGACAAACGATATTGGTTGCCCCTTGTATTATTTTTCTATTAAGTCTTAATTTTCCATATCTACCCCCATAGGTCAACAAACTTATCTGACCCGGTTACAGTGTCGCCGTTGTTGGAATTGACATGACATTTTAAAATACCGACATTTAGGTCCAGCTTTGGCCACCGGGTCAGATAAGTTTGTGACGCTATAGAATGAACGCAAAATGATACTTTGTCGAGATTTAAAAAGTTCACTAAGGCGTTGTCCTAATTGGTAACGGACGTACGACCATGGTCATGCGACGGGTGGTTTTGAGGTCTCCTATTGGTCGGGCGACGTTCGTCGTACGACCATGGTCACAATACCATTGCCAATTAGGACAGCGCCAAAGGCGGAAGAAAAGAGTATTTCAGTATCGATATTCTAATAAGAGTTAAATGATTACAGATAGTGGCCCAAGGGAAATACTTTGAGCTGAGAAAGAGTGTGCCTGAATTTGAGAAGCTAATCGAGCTGGGAGAGAAAGTGGAGGAAGAGAAGCAAAAACAAAACGCCAGCAACTACGCTCGGCAGGATAGTGAGGTGAGTTTAGAAATTATAATCAAATTCCAAAAAATATTTGACCATTTATCAAAAATTTGCAAAAGCTAAATAATGTGCTTCACCAAAGTATGGAAAAAGAAATTGGGACTATTAGGTTTTATGCCTATGTTGCTTAATATGACTGTGTTGCTGATATTTCTAGTGGACCACGATTTGCATAAACCACATTAAATTAAATGAATAATGTGTTCTATAATGTGATTTATATTGATATGAACTTATTTTAATTACAATAATAATTGTCCACTTCTACTTATGAACTTGTATCAATAATGTAATTTTATTGCCTTTTGTCATATACATTTTTATTTTTGAAAATAAATCAGTCAATCGATCAGTGTCGTCCTCATTAACATATCTTCAATTCAAACTAGAGCTTGTAGATAAAAAAATCACTGCGATAAATCTTCTTGAAATCTTCATTAGGTATAAATAGACATTAGACACGTAAGTGACAGTGAATAAAATTAATTGTGATTGTAATATTATCTACGACGTGTATTAAAAAATTGTTAATAAACGTATTTCTATGTCTAAGATTGTCAGTTTCTCAATTCTGAAGAACATTAAATATTTTCAGAGCCAAGGCCCTCTGGAATTGCACCGGTCGATATCGAAAGCGTCGCAAATATCCTTCAATCTTGAGCTTGAAAATAACTTGGAACCTACATACGAAGGTACAGTCACTAGCAAACATGTTTAAGAGTTGGCCCTAGTATACTACCCTGAGGTACACTACCTTGAGGTACACCACCCTGAGGTACACTACCCTGAGGTACACCACCCTGAGGTACACAACCCTGAGGAACACTACCCTGAGGTACACACCCTGAGGTACACCACCCTGAGGTACACAACCCTGAGGAACACTACCCTGAGGTACACTACCTTGAGGTACACCACCCTGAGGTACACAACCCTGAGGAACACTACCCTGAGGTACACCACCCTGAGGTACACCACCCTGAGGTACACCACCCTGATGTACACTACCCTGAGGTACACCACCCTGAGGTACACAACCCTCAGGTGCATTACCCTGAGGTACACCATCCTGAGGTTCACCACCCTGAGGTACATCACCCTGAGGTACACCACCCTGAGGTACACCATCCTGAGGTACACAACCCTCAGGTGCACTACCCCGAGATACACCACCCTGAGGTACACTACCTTGAGGTACACCACCCTGAGATACACCACCCTGAGGTACACCATATAAAAAGTAAGTGATTTTACCTAATATTTCTGTGTAACTTATTTCAGGCGAGAGTCAGTATCGAGGATCAGTTGACAATAGTGTGTACATGGCTTTCATAAGAAGTGGAGGCAGCAGATTGTCCATGGTTTTACTCTTTACACTTTTCATGCTTTCGCAAATTTTCTACTCAGCAACGGATATCTGGCTTAAAGAATGGTAAGCTGATCCTTTGTGAACGTTATAGTATGTAATATTTATTTATTATTGTTGTAATTGTGACTTGTTACGAATTTAAAATAAACAAACTAATAGAGTTTGAAATAAGTATTTTCATATCAGTGTTTATCTTCCAGGGTCAGAATTGAACAGGTACAAGGGACAGTAAATCAGAATGTCACGGGAACGGCTCCGCCAATGGGTAAGTTGAATTAGATGAAAAGGGATATTATACTTCACTGGTCAGCAAAAAATTCTAATTTGTACAAATTGCACCACACAAGAAACAAGAAGTAAAATATGTTGTATGTCAACAGATCGAGTGATTGATTGCTGAATATAATACAATCATATTTGATCAGAATTTAGTAATGGTTTTGCAAATAAATCAGTTTTAATGTGAAATTTCACAAAAATTAAACAATAAAAATATATTTTTACTCCACAGCTCTTCAAGATTGGATCAGAAATTTACAACTTACAAGGGAACAGTGTGTATGTGTTTACGCTGGACTAATCGGCGTTGGCATCTTATTCACCTGGAACAAGCTGGTGGTATTCTACAACATCTGCATACGAGCCTCTGTGAAGTTGCATGATGATATGTTCAAGTGAGATTCAATTCCTTATGATTTAATGAATAAAATGTTATTATTAATAGAATTTATAATAATTCAACTATAAAAATCTCCAATCTTAAGAAGCGATAGAGTTAAGCAACCTCTCTTTGAGTGAATCCATCTATCATTTATTTATTTATTTAAAATCTAATCGATTTACACCATTACAACGTTCTTGTATTACTGATAAAAACAATATAAAAAAACTATATCATTTATATTTATTTTATAATTGTTATTATTTTATTTAAATTTTAGCATCTTGTGTAAGCTAGTAAATAACTGGTTTTTAAAACGCTATTAATTTTATTAAATAAATTTGGAACCTTTTTTCAGGGGTGTAACCAACACAGCCATGTGCTTCTTCCACCACAACCCGTCAGGGCGGATTCTGAATAGGTTTGCAAAAGACATCGGGCAAATTGATACCTGGTTGCCTTTGGCCTTGGTCGACTGTCTTGGGGTAAGCATACTTGTACCTTTAAATTCTTTTCTTCATCATATCAGCCGAACGACGCCCACTGCTGGGCATTGGCCTCCCACAGAGATCTCCACAAAGGCCGGTTTTGTGCCGTATGCATCCAGCTGGTACTTGCAATCGTACCAGATCGTCGGTCCACCTTGTGGGAGGCCTAACCCACGCATCTTGTTTTACTTGTTACTAATATTATAAATTCGAATGTTTGTAAGGATGGATGTTTTGTTACAGTTCTTCCTGGAAGTGGTAGCGATATTAGTGGTAGTGTGTCTGGTGAACTGGTGGATGCTGCTGCCAACCTCCTTCATCGCGACCCTGCTCTTCCTGATGAGGAATACCTTCCTGAGCACCAGTCGGGAGTTGAAAAGGATCGAGGCTATAGGTAAGTGTTAATATACTTAGGAAATCTCCATTTTTTATTTAGGAAATACAAAGTGATAAATAGCCTACCTGATGGTAAGTGGTTAAGTGGTAAAGTTTAGTGCAATAAAGTTTTTAAATAAATAAATAAATAAATAAAACTGCAGAGCAGCAGGTGCCTTGTCACTGTGAGGACTAAGATGAAATGCCTCATGCCTGTAATTGCGCTGGCTACCTTATCCTTCAAACCGGAACACAATAATGCAAGCATTGTTGCTTGGCAGCAGAAATAGATAAGGCGGTAGTACTCACCAGGGAGACTCCTCAGGCTTGACAAAATCCTACCACCTGATACAAACAATAACTACAAGAATTCAATAATTTTAGTAAATTCTGTCAGGGATTTGCTATATCACCCTAAAATCAATTGTCCCTTGCAATGATAGTCTGACGTAGGTACAGGTGTAGTGTGTCGGTGTGCCGTAATGTCTCTGGGGTGTCAGCCCTTGGCCAGTATCTGAACCACTGCGCGGCCACGGTGTCCGGGCTGGCCGCGGTGCGCGCGGCGGGTGTAGTGTGTCGGTGTGGTCGTAATGTCTCTGGGGTGTCAGCCCGCAGCCAGTCGCTGAACCACTGCGCGGCCACGGTGTCCGGGCTGGCCACGGTGCGCGCGGCGCGCGGCGGGCGGGTGTAGTGTGTCGGTGTGGTCGTAATGTCTCTGGGGTGTCAGCCCGCAGCCAGTCGCTGAACCACTGCGCGGCCACGGTGTCCGGGCTGGCCACGGTGCGCGCGGCGGGCGGCGGGCGGGTGTAGTGTGTCGGTGTGGTCGTAATGTCTCTGGGGTGTCAGCCCGCAGCCAGTCGCTGAACCACTGCGCGGCCACGGTGTCCGGGCTGGCCACGGTGCGCGCGGCGGGCGGCGGGCGGGTGTAGTGTGTCGGTGTGGTCGTAATGTCTCTGGGGTGTCAGCCCGCAGCCAGTCGCTGAACCACTGCGCGGCCACGGTGTCCGGGCTGGCCACGGTGCGCGCGGCGGGCGGCGGGCGGGTGTAGTGTGTCGGTGTGGTCGTAATGTCTCTGGGGTGTCAGCCCGCAGCCAGTCGCTGAACCACTGCGCGGCCACGGTGTCCGGGCTGGCCACGGTGCGCGCGGCGGGCGGCGGGCGGGTGTAGTGTGTCGGTGTGGTCGTAATGTCTCTGGGGTGTCAGCCCGCAGCCAGTCGCTGAACCACTGCGCGGCCACGGTGTCCGGGCTGGCCACGGCGGGCGGCGGGCGGGTGTAGTGTGTCGGTGTGGTCGTAATGTCTCTGGGGTGTCAGCCCGCAGCCAGTCGCTGAACCACTGCGCGGCCACGGTGTCCGGGCTGGCCACGGCGGGCGGCGGGCGGGTGTAGTGTGTCGGTGTGGTCGTAATGTCTCTGGGGTGCCAGCCCGCAGCCAGTCGCTGAACCACTGCGCGGCCACGGTGTCCGGGCTGGCCACGGTGCGCGCGGCGGGCGGGGCGCAGCGCACGCTGGCGCGCGAGTTCGACAAACTGCAGGACCTGCACTCCGCCGCCTGGGCGCTCGTGCTCAACACCAACCGGGCCTTCGGCTTCTGGATGGACATGCTGTGCTGCCTCTACCTCGCCTTCGTCACCTTCAGCTTCTTCTTGTTCGATAATAATGGTGAGTTATAGCTTCAGTATTTGCTTTTGCATATTTATCTTGATATGACCTACAGTCGAGGAAACTGAATGTTTTGCAAGTTGCTTTATGTTTGAAATTGTGCATGCTACTATATTTCGACGTGGGGTGTGCAAGCATAAGTTGGTGTTACACGACACAAACGGATCGTGTAGACGTCACATTTTAAGTTGGCGTTGAAATTTTCTAATTTTACATTTGACGTCTACACGATCCGTTTGCGCAAACTTTGTTTGTACAAACGCACTGTGCAAGCATAAGTTGGTGCCGTGTGGATCGGCTTTATTTGTGATGGTTCACATACCTAATAACACAAACAAATTAAGAAGAGTGTTAAACTGCCAAACTTTCAGTTTCATCAAAGTCAAAAGCCTTTTATTGCCAAAAGTAAATTCAAGGTTACAAATTATTAGATTACATCCTAAGAAACCCAATGAGGCATGCAAAAATTCAATAATTATAAATTACACAATTTCGTGATATCATACATATAAGATTAACATTTGCATTTATATATCAATTTACCTGGACTTAAAAAATCCTTTACAGAATAAAAACATTTTTCCAATAGCCAATCCAATTTTTTATTGTTTCAATTGTGTCTGAGGATAATCCTTTATCCATTGTCGCCTATACGTATCATAAAATGTAATTATTTGTCCACACAGAAACATTAGGCAGCAACGTTGGTCTCACAATCACACAAGTCATATCACTCGTAGGCATGTGTCAGTACGGCATGCGACAGACTGCGGAGGTTGAAAACCAGATGACGTCGGTGAGTAATAGCTTAATTTCATAACAAATCAACACTTCAGTTCTTTTCTATATACTATGTTGACTCAACGACCTAAAATAAGTCTTGGCCTTCGACACTAAGATATTCCATTCCACTCTGTCCTGTGTCACCTCCTGCCAACAGCCAGACCGGAGTTCCAACAGGTCTCAGTCGTCTTCTATATATGATATAGAATGATGGTTCTGTAGATGAAAAGTATATTATAGCTTTACTTCGCTGGTAGGATTCTGTCAAGTATGAGGAATCCTTCTGGGTGGATACCACCACCTTGTCTCAAGCAACACAGTTTGCATTCTCGTGTTCCGGTTCGAAGGAGGAACTTGGTTACATGCAAGAGGCATGTTAATTTAGACTTTGCATTTCTGTTACTTAAAACCTAAGTATGAATCCTAGATGATATGGGCGACAATTACCACTTTCAATCAGGTGGACTGTCTGCTGAATTATCGTTAAAAATATAATTATTATAAAATGAAAAAAGTTGAATCAAAATCGATAGTAGAAGTTCTCTACGTAGGTATAAATACTCCATTGCAACTTTGTCACTTTATTGTGAAACAATAACTAAAAAACTATCTTCTCACAGGTGGAGAGAATATTGGAATACACCAGCCTGCAACCCGAAAAGCCTTTGGAACCGAACATGACAGAAATCGAATCCAACCACCCTAATCTCGAGTTCGAGAAATGGCCCGTCAATGGTTTGTACAATACTTTTTCTACTGCCTCTGTATCTACGTTTGAGACCACATTTTATAGAGAGTTACCGAAATTGAAATTTTTCAACACACTTATAGTCTAGTATATGAGCATTTACTCGTATATTACATCTAATTTGAAATGGATACCCAAACACTTAGCAGAGTATTCATATATCCATGAATTAATTGACACATTTACACAGTCAGATAATTTTACAGTAAACTAATTAATTACTTCTTCGAATCTGGGTGTAATTCTGAATATCGAAGTTAAAAATAGCGCTCTACTAGTATTGAAAATGTTCATCATTGCGATGTACGGAGCTTCGAAAAATTATGTATTGAGAATTTCAAAGTTCCATAGATATGCGTTCGAAGTTCCGTACATGGTGATTATGGACATTCTTAATCTTAGTACATCGCTGTTTTGAACTTCGAGAATAAGAATTACATCCTTCGAATCTGAGCAACAATAATACAAAACAATAATTTATATAATTTAACAGGTGAAATAGTATTCGAAGACGTGACTCTAGAATACGAGAAACCCCCAAAGAAAGAGCCTCAAATCGTGGTTATTAACAACAAAACTAAGGAAGACGAACCATTAACAGTGAACAATGTCAGAGAGGAACCAGTGTACGCCATTAAAGGAGTCAATTTTAGAATCAAACCCGCTGAGAAAGTGGCCGTGGTCGGAAGAACTGGAGCCGGAAAGAGCTCGTTGATAGCAGCCCTGTTTAGGTAAGAACTTTGCATCTACTATACTATAGTATATTAACCGCTAGGTTAATATAACATAAAGTCTAAAGAAATTAAAGACAAGATATGATATCAGTTAACGAAATAATACTTAATCAATTTCTCGAAGGCTTTTGGTATTTACCGCTTAACTCTTTTGAAGAAGTCATCCAACATCAATATACTTAGTGACTTTTACTAGATTAATAAAATAATACTTTAGTTATTAAAGTTAGGCTTCGTCCTTAAACTGCGCTTATCAATGGTTTTAAGGCATAATATCTACTGGGGTGCTACAGGGCTCACACCTTGGTCCGTGAAGTATACAATTCACTTCTAATTCATTATGTTAGTCAATCTTTATTTCATTGCTGACTGAATGTTGGAAAAATTATTCATGGCTTTAAAGCTCTTTATAACTTCTTTGTACACAGTCAGTTAGAATTTGCGAGTGTAGTGAAAAATGCGTTATCCTTTCATCGTGTCGCTGAGACTTTTTAAATATTTTCGGATGCCGATTGGAGCTTCGTGTCTGTACATTATTATTGTTATAAATTTCAATGAAAGAGCCAAAAAGGGTTTGTCATGGTCGTAACTTGTGTTACGCGTCTCTGTATACCCCTGTGGGATATCGACATGATATATGGGACGGTGCTATGTATCAACTTCAATCTGAAAATAAATATTTCAGACTGAACAAAACCAGTGGCACGGTGACAGTGGACGGCGTGAACGCTGACGAGGCAGGCTTAAGGCTGTGGCGCTCGCGGCTGTGCGCGTTGCCGCAAAGGCCCGCGCTGTTCGCCGCCACGTTGCGGGATAATTTGGACCCGCAGCAGCAGTACAGCGATGCGCAGATCTACGTAGCGTTGGATCAGGTACCGGCACATATACAATATAAATTAAAACTACTTTCATACACTGCAACCGCCAGACTTTATGTAATGTCTGCTTGTTCATTATGAAAGGGCCGGGTG
The DNA here is from genome assembly GCA_905147135.1 of Blastobasis lacticolella. Lineage (NCBI taxonomy): Eukaryota > Metazoa > Arthropoda > Insecta > Lepidoptera > Blastobasidae > Blastobasis > Blastobasis lacticolella. The sequence continues at coordinate 6,402,788 of LR990068.1, forward strand.
GATTTCTGTATCTTATGTGGACCTCCACGTATGGGGCATCTATAATCGTGTACACAAGTGTGCCCGCGACAAAGTTCGCGCCACGAGAGAGAGAGCCTTTGTTTCCTTCTCTCTTCTCTTTGTTTTGTTGCCTGCAACCTAAATGCATGAATCGTAGATATATGTCGCGTTGACAGTTGCCGCTTACCATCAGGTGGGATGTCTACTCGTTTATCACTGCGTAGAATAAAAAAAATATATGAAAGATGAAAGATATAGCGCCTATTGATCTATTTCGCGCCATTGTTTCGAGAGTCTACTTGTGCTAGCCGTGCAGAATAACACAGTTGTTAAGGACTACAAATACTAAAATGACCTTTTTTGTCATATAAGTTTGGTCTCGGTAGATCACAACCATCTCAACAACCCTCTCTCCATCAACAGGTCGGTCTTCGAGAGATGGTGTCGAACCTACCAGCAGGACTGTTCTTCATGGTCGGTGACGGCGGTGGCAACCTCTCCTCGGGACAGAGGCAACTGGTCTGCCTTGCGCGGGCTGCGTTGGCTGGATGCAGCGTACTGGTGTTGGATGAGGCTACAGCTAATGTGGATACTAAGTGAGTGCATCATGTCTTTTATTAGGCTGCGACAGAAGGAGGGATATTAACATTTTACAAGCATATAATAGATAAATTGATACATACAAACCAAACGATCGACATACAACAATAATAATAATAAGTACAACAATTAGATGGGTATCAAAAATTACTAGGAATTACTTCTTTAAAATAATTTAAAGCATAAATATAGCAGGCGTCATATATATTTGTGTACTAGTATAGCTTCGTTGGATCCCCGTGATCAAAGGGCAGAGAGGACAGAGTCACAGTAGAGCCAGTCATAGGAATAGTCAAGATTGTAACGATAGTTATTCTGGTCACGGCAAAATAAATATTGTAACAACGCTCAGCTACCCTGGTCACGGCATAATAAAAATTGTAATGACGCTCAGCTATCCTGGTCACGAAAAAATGAATATTGTAACAGCATTCAGCCATCCTGGTCACGACAAAATAAAAATTGTTATAACACTCTGCCATCCTGGTCACGACAAAATAAATATTGTAACAACGCTTGGCCACCCTGGTCACAGCAAAATAAAAATTGTAATAACACTCAGCCATCCTGGTACCAGCAAAATAAATATTTAAACCACGTTCAGCCATCCTGGTTCCAGCAAATTAAATATTTAAACCACGCTTAGCTATCCTGGTCACGGTAATATAAATATTGTAACAGCACTCAGCCATCCTGGTCACCGCAAAATGAATATTGTAACATAGCTCAGCTATCCTGGTCATGACAAAATAAATTTTGTTACAACAGTCAACCATACTACTAAACTGGGACTTCATTCCACAATTCCCCGTATTTGTCGAGAGTACAATATTTTGTGTGGCGTGGCGGATGTAGACCACAACAAAAGCACAACCTTTAAAACCATCTTATTCAGGCGTATTTCTGATGGACTCTGATCTTGTAGGCGTAAATTGTACCTGCCTATTATTATTATTATTATTTAACATTTATTGTGCACAATAAATAGTATACAAAATAGACACCATACATACCTATTTAAAAATTATTGTTTACTTTCTTGAATTGTTTATTTACTTGTAATCAGTCACATAATTTATTAACTTTGGGTTTTGTTTATTTGCATTTGAACCATGTTAAAACTTTAAATAATGTAATTTCTTTTTTGCACTCTGTACAGTTAGAGATGATGTCCAGTTGTGATACCAATTAATTTCAAACGCATGCTGAGTTTACCTATCATTGGTTTTATACTTAAAACTAGATAAATGCTGTTACTTTACATACTATAAGATTTTCATGTAGTATATAAATTTTTTTAGTCTTTGACCGTGGACTGATAAGCTTTGTTTACTTTGTGTGGTGATAAATATCAACATTTAAATTACAAATAGTTATCATTTTCATATTTATATATATTGGAAATAGTACAATAGTGATTGTTATTCAGACTAGTGTGTGCAGTATAAGGTGATATTTAAGCAAGAAATTGCTTAATACTGAGCCATCGAATAATTTATTTATCGATCTACCGTGCGCCACCCGCGATTACCCACGGGCTCCGCGCAAGCGACACTCGCGGCTGCGTGCCCAGCGGTCGGGTCAAAATCGCGCGCGCGCATCGATCAGCGTAACTCGCAGCGCGTCATCGCTGCACCGCGCATAGATTAAGTCGCAGCAGCGGTACTTCTTTATACTACCTACAGTGCGCGAAACCGACTGTCTCTGAGAGACATTATCTCATACATCAAATTTGACATAATTTGAAATTGCACTTTGCGCTATAACATAATGTTATGTTACGGATGCAATAGAGACGTCGTTCCTGAAGACGAAATAACTTGCAGTGTTTGTAAAAACGTATATCATTACCGGTGTCTTAGCATAGATTCGATAAAATTTAGAGAGCATAAGGAAGAGTTGGAAGCTTCACTGGTATGTCCTGTTTGTGCCTGCAAGAAACCACGCGGAAATAACGATGGAACACCTGTTGGAGCCCGGCGTGTTATTCTGAATGATACGATAGTCTCTGTGGATGACCTACTCGGTAGTGATTTTAATGCAACTACTGACGCCGATGTCTCAAAATTAGATAAGTCGCAATTATTCGATAATGTTACGGTTCGTGGCAATAAAACCAGTGCCTAAAATTAGACGATATCCGTAGTATTGTTTGTGAAGAAATGCAGAAATTTGTAATTAAGATTACTGAGGAGAACGCAGCGTTGACTAAGCTGCTACTGAACACAATCAAAATACTCACAGACAAAGTTGCGGCGCTAGAACACGAAGTAAAAACCTTACCGAAGGAACATCAGGGTGTGCTTCTTGAGAAATGTGAGGCTCACAATCCCGTCGATGTAATCCCCGTACGGACTGTTTCGGATGGCAGTGACATCGTAAACGAATCTGTGTTGCTGCCCGTTATGATTAAGCCTAAAACAAAGGAGTTAAAAGCAAAGCCGAAAAAAGCAAAGAAGAATCTCCCAAATAAAGCTGATCGTGAAGTGCAGGATTCGTCGTTGAATGTAATTCCAGCTAATAATAGACCCTCTGCGTCTGCGTCCGCTACCGTGATGGCGGCGCCTATCGATGGGAACCCTGACGGTGATGTGCAGGTTGTTCTAGACCATCTTTTGCCGCAGTTTTACGTGGAACAGCGACCCCAGGTACAACACTGCTTGAAGCTGCTGAAAAGGAGGTATTTGTACATCTATATTATGTCAAGAAAGGTACATCTATCAAACAAGTTACTGAGCACCTGGAAAGAATCTGTGGAGAGGATGTGTGTACTGTGGAGGCCTTGAATGCTCGTGGAAACTACGCATCTTTTAAATTGGGAGTTCCAGATAAATATTTAAAAAATATCATGGCTACTGATAATTGGGCTACCAATATCTGTGTAAAACCTTGGAGGTCATTTCGCTCACAACGAAACAGAACTAACTACTCTTAGAAACCATTCGTACTGCACCCCAACATATAACCATGTATCGGGCAGAACAGACTTCCTAAACATTATCTATCAAAATGTACGAGGTTTAAAAACTAAATTAGCGCATTGGAGAAGCAGTTTAATGGCTCAGGAAGCGGATATAGTTGCAGTAACGGAGACTTTTTTAGATAGTTCAGTGAGGGACGCTGAGATCGTGCCAGATGGTTGGACCGTTTTACGTCGAGACAGACAATCCAAAGGCGGCGGGGGTGTGCTCATTGCCGCAAGACCTGGTTTGAGTTTGAAGCGCCTTAGTAATCTTCAAACAGGCCAAGGAGAAGATTTGTGGGCAGAGTTTACCTTACTCAACATAAAGCACTTTGTTAATGTTGTGTATATTCCACCAAATGCAAAAGCTGCAAACTATATGGTATGGTTTCATATGGTAGAATCTGATATCGACCTGCTGAATGGGAGTGTAATTGTGTTGGGTGATTTAAACCTTAATAGTGCCACCCTGGAGGTATCGAGTTATTACTGTTATTTTCTGAATGTTTGTAATTTTAGTGATTACAATAACATATTTAATACACATAATAGTAAATTAGACGTTATTTTGTTACAAGATCGTGTTGCGAGATCAGTTACTGTATCCAAAATTGAAGGCGAAGGGCTAGTACCCCATGCCGACGCTTATCATCCACCATTTGATATTTACGTTTTGTTAGAAATTGGCATTAGAAATAACCTTGATACATACGTCGATCCCAGTAATATCGATGCTCAGAAAGATTGGAATTTTTCAAGGGCTGACTTTCAGACAATGTATGATTTAATTTCAGAAGTGGACTGGGACTCTGTCCTTCAGGAAATCAGTCTCAGCAACGCCGTAAACAATTTCTATCATATATTATATGAAATATTTGATATTTGTGCACCGAAAAAACACCGATCCGGTCACGTTAGTAGGCGATATCCAGTTTGGTTTACGGGAGATATAATAACTGACCTAAGAAAAAAGGCCGAATGTCATCGTAACTGGAAGTCCACTGGGGATGCAGTATCATACAAAGCTTTTAGCCGTTTACGTTCAAGCATCAAGGCACGAATAGTAAAGGCCTATGACGACTATGTACAGAGCATCCAATATAATATAAAGTCTAATCCTAGAGCGTTTTGGAGTCACATTAGTAATCTCAGGTCAAAAGGTGGATTTAAGTCTACGGTAACCTACCAAGGTATTGAATTCTCGGGATGTGAGACGGCTAATGCCTTTGCTGACTATTTCTCGAGCGTTTTTCTCCCTCATAATCCACAGCTCGACTACCAGGCGGTAAATGTCGAATATGAACCTTGGATTTCAGCTCGGATTCATATTTATAACATATCCGAGACTGATGTACTACAAAGCTTAGAAAAGTTGAAGCCTAGGAGCTCGGTTGGGCCTGACAATGTGCCGCCATACATTCTTAAGGCGTGTAAGCACTTTTTAAAGTTGCCTCTTTGTCACATTTTTAATTTATCTTTAAGTACGGGCAAATACCCTGATCAGTTTAAAATATCACGAGTATGTCCAATACCTAAATCTGGTGATACTTCCTGCGTTGAAAACAATCGACCAATAGCCATACTGTCGTCACCAGCAAAAGTTTTCGAATATATTTTACACAACAAAATTGATTTGCAGATAAAACCATACATGTCTGATTGTCAGCACGGTTTCAGAAGTCAACGTTCTGTCAATACGAATTTACTAAGTCTCACAGACTTCGTATCACAGTGTCTTGACAGAGGTTCCCAAGTAGACGTACTTTACTTCGATTTTCAGAAGGCATTTGATTGTGTGGACAATGACGTCTTGCTCTCCAAACTTTATGCCAAGGGATTCAGCCCTGGGTTATTACAATTCTTTGCCGATTACCTCCGTGACCGTCGACAATATGTACGGTATGGTTGTTATGTTTCCAACTCATATCCCACGCGTTTTGGTGTTAGTCAGGGTTCTATTCTCGGTCCACAATTGTTCACGATTATGGTTGATGATCTCAAATCTGTAGTCAAACATTCCAGGTGTCTGCTTTATGCAGACGACCTTAAGGTATTTTGTGAGATAAAAGAACCCGAGGATAGCATATTACTCCAGGCCGACATTGATGCAATTCTTCAATGGAGCAATAATAACAAACTTCAAATGAATATTGCGAAATGCTCTACTATCTCCTTTACCAGATCTCGTAATCCAATACCATCCATGTACTACTTAGGAGCAGATTTAATAACACGAGTGGAAACAGTAACGGATCTTGGCGTCATATTTGACCAAAAATTATCGTTTAATGAACATATAAAAAATCTAGCGGTTGATGGTTATAAAAGATTAGGTTTCATTATTCGTTCGTAACACAAAGGACTTTCATAATGTTAGTGCGATTACCTTAATTTACACTGCGTTAGTGCGTACAAAATTAGAGACAGGGGCGGTCGTGTGGGGTCCACACGAAAGTTCATACAGACTTTTATTAGAAAAAGTGCAAAAGGCATTCTTACGTTTTTTGTTTAAAAAACTATATAGGTATTACCCATTTCTGTATCCTACAAAATATCTTCTGGGGGCATTGGGCTTTAATTACGCCGGAATTTTAATTTAATGATGATCTTTTGTAAAATTTTACGTAGTGAACTTGACTGTCCTGATCTCGTATCACGCATCTGCTCATTGTTCGTACCTAATAAGTACACGCGGTTCCGTAGCAATCGTATCCGGTTGCTGGCTGAGGACAGTTGTCGCACGGTGGCCCATAGTAATTCGCCTTTGGTAAAATCACGCATCCTGCTGAATGGTCTTCTCAGCTCGGCGTCGGACTGCGACTTGTTTGCGGACCGTTTCTGTGTTGTTTGTAAATTTATTTTAAGATTTTGTGAAAATTGTGATACATGAAAGTATTTGTAAACCATTATGATAAATTTGAATGTTGTGCACAGTGCTTTGGCTCGCTGTAATGCTGTGTACTTTCTGTAATATTAAATAAAAAAATAAAAAAAATATTAAATAAACTGTTGGTGAACCTAATAAGTAAATAAAAAATAAAAATAAAATAAAACCATCCTGGTCACAGTATAAGAATATTGTAACAACACTCAGCCATCCTGGACATGGTAAAATAAATATTGTAACAACTTTTAGCTATCCTGGTCACAGCAAAATAAATATTGTAACAACTCTCAGCCATCCTGGTCACGGAAAAATAAATATAGAAACAACTTTTAGCTATTCTTCTCAAGGCATGTACCAAAATTTTACCACCCAAAAAAAATTGTTTTGTTTATTAACCACCCCCCTTCTCCTCTGAACAGGACGGACAAGTACATCCAGCAGACGATCCGCCGCAAGTTCGCGGACTCCACCGTGCTGACCATCGCGCACCGCCTCAACACCGTCATGGACTACGACCGCGTCATCGTCATGGACAAGTATGCTCGTTTTGCGAAAAAAATATTATCATCATCATCATAGAGGGGTAGCGCTGGGGATCGTGAGACGGGTTGAAAGCTTAGAGCAATCAAACAATAATTATTATGGTCCCGTGAAGATATTTATTTATTTATCATCATCAACTATCAGCCGGTAAGTCGTCAGACTTGAACCACCTTCAAAATACAAGAATATTATATGGCATTAGCTTTGTGGTATCTGGTAAAGAAGGAAGTGGCACCAACCCCATCCAATAACGGGTGTCACGGTACCCCGAGATACCGGGTTCGAACCTAAGTTCCGCCATGTACCAACGACTCTTTTCAGAGTTATGTAAGTACATTAGTTGAACACTAACCGATGCTCTTACGGTAAGGGAAATCGTTACGAAACTTGCACATTCAGACGACTGAATGTGTAAATAATCCAATCTGGTCAGGATCCCCTGTTAACAGGGTCTAGGACGTCAGATAGCAGTCGCTTCACTGTAATTACCATCGCAATCTAATACCAATAACTTGCAACATACTTCTACTTAAACAGAATATAACAAAGTATCTTATACAGTAGAAACATTTTTCACCTAGTTATTTTATTTTATTTTTTAATTTACTTTATTCAGAACACACAAGCTACAAGTAATACTTACAAACATTTATCACAGCGAGGCTATTAACAGGTGCTCGCAGATAGTAAATCCTTTTCTCCCTCACAGAGGACACGTGGCTGAGTCGGGCCATCCTTACGAGCTGCTGACGCAACCTGAGAGTTACCAGGACTCGAATGAGGAAGAGAGTGGCATCTTCAAGTCCCTAGTGGAGCAGACTGGGAAGGAAACCTCGAGGCTCTTGCACCAAATGGCTGAGGAGGTAAGCTTCGTTTGTATAGCACTTTTTCTTTATATGTAGGTAGATATAATGTCACTGACAGGGCCGAGCTGGTATGTCTCATGTCTGCGATTGTGCTGGCTATCTTATCCTTCACACCGGAATACAAAAATGCAAGCATTATTGCTTGATAATGTGCGGTGCAGAGCACGAAGACATTTGTGCATTGACTTGTTACCTGTCTTTATTGCTCCCGCGTAAATATATTGCATCACGCTCGCACAGATTCAAGGACGTGAGTCTTTGGGAACGACAAAGTCAAGTAGTGATAGGTCAATGTAGAAAATTCTTTCTGGTCCGCGACCGCACTTTAGCAGAAATCAAAATCAAATCAAAGCTTTCTTGAACAGGACATCAAATATCCCTTTCAATCGTCAAATGGGACAGTGATAGGCGAGTAGGAGGTAAACATACTGTGACGATTTTTTAATTACAAAAAAATCATTTGTGGGGACAAACCAAATTGAACCTTGAAATTTTATTCGTTTAAAGATAGTACTGTGTTTACTTTAAAATAAATAAATAGTATGAATTTCTTTCAGAGTTACAAAAACTTCCTGGAAAAGAAAAAGACGTCGTAAAGAAGTTTCTAGAATTAAAAAGTATTTATTTTTAATTTTAGTTAAGCACAGTAAGAAGGCTGTGTAAAGTACTGAATACAACAGAATATTAATTTTTAATAAAGTAGCGTTAGGTAGAATTTTCAAATGTATTGTTGTAATTGACAAATATTTAATTTATTATACATATATGATTTAATTTATGATTAGCTGTAATAATAAGTGATATTATTTTTACTTCATTGTATAAATAATTTTGAATTGCTCATCTGTGGGGACCAAACGGTAAACAATTTGCTTGAATAATGAGATGTTTGAGAGGTGATATTATGTAAATGCTTATTAAAATAAAAATTAAGTAACAAATGCTTAAGCCATTGCATTTAAATAAAAGCATCAGTGAATATAAAATCTACGTAAAGTGTATTTAAGTATTTTGTGGTTTTTTTAACTACCAGATATATTAATGTTAACTATAAGCGATTATAATACTCCATAGAATAAATATAATTTATAATATTAATTTTGTATTTAATAGAACTAAGTAGGTACTTATATATTTAAAACACATTATAATAATAATATTTTTTTAGTTCTTGCATTTGCTATTATAAACTTTAGTTTGACTTGTAGGTACTTGTTGAGTACACTTTATTCTTAAATTGGAATTTGAAATAGTATGGCACTATTAATTAATTACTTAAATTGTAAACAGTAGATAAAATCTAAATAATTAGTATATAGGTAGCTAGTGTAAATATTATACCATACAATAAAATGTTGAACGAAATTAAATGTGATATGTACAAGAAATTTTTTTTTTTATTATATTTCAAATACTGAACGAAGTTGCTAGGTATTCCATTACCTAGGTAGTTATTTACCAGTTCTAAGATCATAAGTTTCACATACATTGGCGTATCTAGGGCTATTTTCCAGGGAGGGCCTAGCCCCTGAGGTGGCCGGTAAAACCAAGCCGATTGCCAATCAGTGAGCACGAATCAACACGATTAAAGCCACCATACAAGCCAAGCCACAAGCGTTAGTTTTACATAGTCGAACTATGTAATTCTTTTTGAATTTCTGATATATTGGTTCTTATAATCTGAATTGATGGGCGCTATAGGCGATGGAAATGTTTTAAAAATGAGCGAATGTAGAGCTCGAAATTTTTTCAATCATGGCTCAAAAGAACTAGTGTGAACACATTGAATGAACGAGCTCACAATGGTTGGGGAGGGACGTACGATTTAAAAAATTTAGCAAAATCAAAATGATTTGGATTTTATTCTCAAAAGACCTAGACGAATTTAATACAAGTAATAAACGAGGAGGAGTAAGGAGCGAGCGTAGCGAGCTCAGATATTTTGGTATATTGGCTCTTAAAATCGGGATTGATTATACGGGCAGTATGAATGTATAAAGAAATGATCGTTCATTCGTGATGCCCTCGTGGGCAGCGAGCCGAAATTTTTTATATTTTAGCTCAACCGAGCTGGAAAGAACATAATAAAAGAACTAATGAATGAGCCAGCTCAGCGAGTTTGGGATTTTTGGTATTTTGGCTCATAAAATCCAGATGGAGGACTCGGCGGTTACATAATCAAAACTTAATTTAGCAAATTTTGAAAGGACAACAAATGAAATAACAAAATTTAAAAGACAAAATGTTTTGTTTTATCCAAATATATGTTTCATAAAATGGACGACTGACTAAAATTTGTTAGATGTTAAAGTACCAAATCATCCCTTATCAAATTATATAGAATTTCCTCCACAGTAGTAGTATATTTTAGTATATAGTATATTTCATTTCCTAAGTCTAATGGTTAAAGGATCATGATCCAGAAGTCGCCGGTTTTAAATCTAGTTCAGTAATTATTCACAAATTCGAATCTATAGTTGTTGTAAACCACCGCGCACGAGCCGAGCGAGCGAAGCGAACGTGCCGCGGCTCGAAATTTTAGACATTTTGGCTTAGGTGCTGTGAGGATGGACGATGCTGACCGTACAACCCCCTGGATCCGCGCCTGACTACAGCGCGTCTTCTCTACACTCGTACAAGCTATAAAAATATTGTGTTGTTTGCTACTGAGTACCATGCATGATCCAAAACTTGGTCCTGATCCGGTCATTGCTGCGCCTGTACAGGATCTGCACCCTGTGCCTGGGCATCGCTGGTATAGCTCTAGTTAAGCTACTGGCGGCGAGCCAGTTAATCAGGGCAAATACTGTTGGAGGCAGTATACTTTGTGCCGTTCGCTGCATAGACTGTGGGCGGGCCCGCGGACTGAAATATTTTCTCTTAGATTTTATTACCCGACTTTTGGAAATATAACTCCATCTAGGTAGCTTTGATTGTAATTTAATTTAATTGTAATGAATTGTGGTTGTCCATTGAAAGAGCTAAGTGGTCGCTTTTCAATATTCGACATTTTGTTTAAAAAAATGCGATACAAAATTACAAACTGAAAAGACCAAAAGTCAGGCAACCAACCTAGAGTCGAGGTTTTAGTCCACCACTATACAATATATACCTAAACTCAGTTGCAAAAAAAAGTAGGTACCGAATAGTAAGTTCGAAATTTCCTCGGTGGAAATCATGTTTGTGTGTAGTTTTTAATGTGTCCAGCCCAGAATTTCGTATCGGTATATCCTAGGGTGGGCACCAGACCATTCTGGGGTGCCCCCCTCCCCTTCCTACGCCTATGTTCACATAGTCCACTGTGTCAAAATGTCCACTGTATTCAAAAGTCCACTCGTAAGCGAGAGGTAACCGGTTCGAATCCCTCTGCTGCCATAGACTGCATGGCCGCATGCTTAAATGCTAACCGATGCTCTTACGGTGAGGGAAAACATCTTCATGAAACCCGGACATTCAGACGTGATCCAATCTGGCGAAGTTCCCCTGTTAACTGTGACGGAGGTCAGACAGCAGTCTCTCCACTGAAAATACCTGATCTGCCAAATCCTGGATCATGGTCAAGGGCCTTCGTGTGCGAGAGCACAACTGGGTCATTAACGCAAAAATTATTATATTATTTATTTATTATCCTCAAGAAACAGTATAGGATCGAGACACGTGTGGTGGTGGTGTAGTATGGTGAGCCATTGGCAAGTACGATAAAGCTAAATATTATATTTTTTAAGAGAGGTAAGGCATAGCGGGGTATCCCGTTCGAATAGGAGCCGCCCGACTGGGGAAGTACCTCCACCTTACAGAATACCGCAGCTAAACAATACTCTTTTAAATAGTATTATGTTTCTGCCGGTGAGTAAGGTTTCCAGTGCTCCATGGGGTGGGGATTTAGGGAACCGTGGCTTTGGCAGTGGAGCTTTAGCATTTGCCTTTTTGCTGCCAGAGCAACGTGTTATAGAGGTGGGCAACGCATTAGCGATACTCTTGGTTTTGCTAATGTCTATTGGCAGTGGTGACCACTTTCCATCAGGTGGCCCGCTTGCCTGTTTGCCTACAGTATGACATAAAAAAAAATTAACGCCACTTATTGACAAACGAGCAGACAGTCTACCCGATGGCAAGTGGTAACTACCATAGCATTAACAATTCATACATTTAGGTTGCAGGTAAATAAAATTGCAAACTGTAGGTGCGTTGTCACTAAGATGAAATGCCCCATGCCATTGCGCTAGGCTACCTTATCCTTCAAACCGGAACACAACAATGCAAGCATTGTTATTTAGCGGCAGAAATAGATAAGACGGTGGTACACACCTAGGCACTCCTCAGCCTTGACACCTACCACCTGATAAAGGTGCTATTCAATATTTAAAGTCCAATTAATGACAGTCCCGCGAGTTGAAGCCTGATGCCTACTATCAATAACCTCCTCGTACGAGCGTCGGTAGCATGATAGCTAGCGTGTCGGACTCGTAAGAGAGAGGTGCCGAATTCGAACTCGGTAAAGCCATGGATGTCAACTGAAAGTGCAGGTTTAAATGTTTAACCATGTGGTATTCACAGAATGACTGCAGACAAGCAAGGGAGGCCCTTCCCATGATTCTCCCATATCTATCGAACAAACTAATAAAGCTAACAAAAAATACAACTCCGAATGGCACTTAAGGACACGGCCCGTATAATAAACACCTTTTTACCATAGGTCTAACAAACAGCCCCATGTGCAGAGCATGCCTAGAGGAAGAAGAAACAGCTGCCCATGTCCTGCTAAAATGCAGTGGCGTGGCTTCTTCGAGGTCTAAGTATTTAGGACAACCAACCGGTCTCCGAATTTCCTTAAGGAATTGGGTTGGCACGAACATTAGTGTTACCCAAACTATAATTTAGACCCTCGCGTAAAAGAGGCGCAGAGTGGTCGAGTTAGAGTAAATGCCCGGGTATAGGTATCTAATCTGAGTGTAGGTTTCCTCTCGATGTTTTCCGTCACCGTAAGAGAATCGATTAGTGTTCAACTAATGTACATAACTCAGAAAAAGTAATTGATAGACGACGGCACTGGGAATCGAACTCAATACCTGTCTGTCGCTGACCCGTTAGCAATTATTGTTAGGCGCTCTTATGAATAAATAACCTTTCAAAATATTATTCTAATAATTGTTAGCTTTCCAATAAATAAATAACACATCGATTTCACAATATAAATTATTTATTATCTATATCACATAAGTACTCTCACAACCAAAAGTGGTTCGTGATTCTTTTAAAACAGAGGCCGTCACTTCTGACCGCGGTTGTACATACAAAAATATACACAATCTAAGTACTTAGTATTATTTTACATAAAAATTAAGTGTAATTTGCTACATTTTTTATGTGATGTATTTATACATTGCCTTGCAAAGTAACTTACTTTACAAATTCCTGGGGCATAATATTTTCTACGACAAGGTATATGCAAGCATAAGTTATTAAATATTTGATACAAATAATATTCACTGGATATGTATACAGACCGTCAGACTAACACATCATATCGACGGAATGTATGTATTCAGTTAAATTCGAGAGAAAGAAATTCACAAGAGAAAAACTGTTTCATTTCATAGGTTGACAAAAACATGCTCCCATACAGTTTTCCTATATTCGTTGCGTTATCAACAGCACACTTCATACACAAATTATTATAGCACCAACGTAAGGCATTTTCTGTATTTTAAAACTAATGTAGGCCGATTCTCATAGCACAATTATCGTTTTAAGGAAGGCAACTTTGAGCCAGGCTCAATTAATTGAAGGCAACTTTGAGCCGATCCCATTGATTGAAGGCAACTTTGAGTCAAGCTCAATTTGAGTAAAGATCATCAATAATTTGATATTGATGTAATAAAAAATTATTAAACGTATTAAGGCAAGATTATGTTCAATTCGTTGTAAAATTATCTATTAATTTAATAATAAAAATAACATTTGCTAAATAAAATAGTGGATAATTTAAATACTGGTATGTATTGGAAGACAGACAGAAGATACATCGACAAAATTTATAATAAGTTTTACAATCTACTATTCGGATAGATTTTTATATGCTCATGCATAATTTATAGTACAATGACAAATCTGTACAAAATCAAAACATTATTTGAAAAATTGCAATTTTTTGGAATATAAACATTCCAACATATTTTAAATTTTAAACCAACTTATAAATTAAGTCCTATGTGCAGTTATGCGTTATGACATAACTTAAGTACCAATATAGCACCACGCGTGGTAATTTTAATTAAGTATTTAATTTTTGTATATTCATTTTTCTTTATAATTTTTTTGTTTAGTTATTTCTTCTTTTACTCTACATTCACCTATAGTTTTCCTATCGCGTGCAAAATTGTTACAATTATTTAATTATTTTTACTTTTAATAGGTAACTTCTACCATATTTTTTAAATTAAATTAATTAATTCAATAAAAAATCGAATACAAAAGCCACCTTGTCTTAATACTGATTTCTTCTGAGTAAAAGCTTCCATTTAAAAAATACAATAACTTAACCGTAAAATGGCAAATGTAACTAACATATTTATTTATAGTGGCTTCGAAATGACATTATGTGACTGCAATTTTGCAACTTCGTCACTTATGACATACTTCATTTCGAGTAGAAAAGGACGTACTATGCAATAACTATGGAGTGCGGCTGAGCCAACAATAGCCATTGTGTTGCAATACAATGTTTTAATTAAATTTTATGTCTAAATTATCTTAAAGTCAACTGAATCTGAATTCTATGGATTTTATCATTAGAATCATAGTTTTGGTAGTATGTTGTTGACAAATTTTTATTTTTAGTGAAATAACGTATTTAAATGGATAATTTGCAGCAGTATTCGTTGAAAATCACATATATATGTTTCTTATATAATTCAAGACATCCATATACAGTGTTCGTAGCGTCAATGATACGGTAAGTCGTGAATTTTTGTTACAATAAGGAAAGTCAATCAGGACAGATTTTACATCCGACATGTAAAATAATAGGTAATAACTCAAAAACTACTGTACCGGTTACAAAAAAATTTTTTTTTTTTTATTAAGGAAGCTACGTTATTCTCTAGTGACATACTACTCTTTATCCCGGGAAAATAATAGAGACCCGCGGAAATGTCGAATATTTACCGAGATCCAAATGCGCGCGGGTGAAAACCGCTGGGTACAGCTAGTTCGGAATAATTTGAATAGCACTTTTATTAGAATAGTTGTGCATTCGAATGAACATTCGAATAAATAATTCCTATTCGCCCATTACTATACTCGGCTGCAGTCGGAAGTTTTCACTTCTAGTGTGGTCGAAATAACACTTAATTTTTTTTATCGAAACTAGTGGACCCGGCATCTTCATTCGCGTACACCTACATTACCCCTCACTACCCTTTTTTCTTGCTTATAAACCTTCCTCTTGAATCACTCTATCTATTATTGAAAACTGCATTAAAATCCGTTGCGTAGTTTAAAAGATCTAAGCATACATAGATACATAGGGACAGACGGCGGGAAGCGACTTTATTTTATATTATGTATAGAAGTAAACAGATGTCAGCGGTAAATAATGCGCCGGCTAGTTCGGCTTCAAAGAGCGCCGTCTCTATAAGCCGATGTTTATCACTTATACGTCCGAATTGGGCAACACTTAATAAGAAATTACAGTGTCATACAATTAAAAATTTCTATTTCTATTACTTCATTCGTGATAAGAAAATAGTGAGTCATCGTTGTCCGCCGGCCTAGCCCCGCCCCTCGACCAATCGGGTCGCAGAAAATTAGAAAGCCAAGCTCACAGTGATCAGTTGACGGCAGAGAATAATGAAAATAAATACCTCGCCGGTTGGAACAAACAGCAAATACTAGACTGGCTGCTAAGCAAAGGGACATTTATTTTTCCTTTGAGACTATTAAGTTCAATATTTTTCATTGATAAGCTCAATTTTTTTATATAAATTGATTGAATTTTTACTGAAAACGTCAAAACGCCGTTGCTCACTTTTTTCTTAACGCAAATGGACTATAATGCTAGGTAGTAGTGCAGTATACAAAAATATACAATTTTAACATTGCTAGGAAGTAGTGGCATAGCTGTCTAGAAAATTTTTTATTGTTCGATAAATTTAAAAAAAATCTATTTACATGTAAGTACACAAACGAACGTAAATAGCTACCTCTTCAGCGCAACCATTATTTAAATCTGGAATTCTCATTTAGTCTTCGTTCAACGTTATTTTTGACATAAACGGTCGTCTGACATAACTCCAAAGGCTGAGCAAAATTATGCTCGATTCAGACATGCTTCTTACGTTCCAGCATTCTCATGTAGCCCTGTAACAATGCAACAATATATTATTATTAACATAAATTAACATAATATTATCATCATCATCACAGCCCGTAACAATCCACTGCAGGACTTAGGGCCTCTCCCACGAATAGGGAGATTTAAATGTTAAGCCATGGATTTTTATCTCTGGCGATGTACGGTAGCGTTCATAAGTGCATGAACACCTTAAAGTTCTTATTCCTGTGCAGCTGTTAAAAGGTTTTTATACCATGTAGCATACTATTCGAAAGGGAAGACAAAAGAAAACATTTTAAAATTAAAATAATACCAAAATATCTTGTACTTTTTTTTTTTTTCTTTCTTTTTACTCAGAATTATTTTTGTCAGTTTTTCTTTTCAAAGGCACTATGGTTTTGTGACTAAAAAAATTAAGATTATGTGCAAATATTTTTTAATGTATTGTAACCATACATTAATATTTAATTAAAAATAACATTTTGAGGCTGTATTTTAATTTTAAATTTGCAAGTAAAAATATAAAATTTCATTACAGCAATCTTTATTTATTAAATAAATAAAAAACTGCAGTTTGAGAATGAGTTATTAATGCCTAGGGCAAGACTACTGATCTAGATTTAAGAAATAAATGGGGTTTCGAAAATTGACTCGACGAAGAAGAAGAACTGCTTAAGGGACAGCCAATAAAAGGCCCTTCTTTTAGCCAATTCCATTTCTTTACCATGCTCCTAATTTCCTGTATGTGGCAGTAGCTACAAATGATTTTTTCAAAAATATTCAAACACCATTGAACGCGGACAGTACAATCAAGGATAAGGCCGCCACTCACCTCCTCGGCCATCTGGTACAGCATTCGCGCCGTTTCGGGGCCCGTCTGCTCGACCAGCCCCTTGAATATGCCACCGGATTCCGGTTCTGCGTCCGATCTATAAAAAATGTTTAAGATGTGTAATAAATTTGATTGAACACGCTGCGTTTTCCGGTACGTCTTCGGGTATATGGTAGTCGCTCCACTGTAATTACCTAATCGCCAAATCCTGGATCATGGTCAAGACGGACCCCAGACCCTCGTATTCGAGAGCAGAACCGGGACATTAACGGCAAGATAATTATTTTTTTATTTACTAGGCGGAGCAACAAAAAAGAAGAGAAAATAACATAAAATAGACTAAATGTGACATTAAATTTAAATTTACAATATCAAACATTCACAGACCGAAATTTATAGATAGAATAGGACCACGATAAGTCTATATTGACTGACAGTACTAAAAATTATAAAGTGTCGATTTGGCAACAATCTGGCAATAATCTATCATTGTCAATCCTTCTTGTAAACTTTCATTTCAAATAAATTGTAACTTGTACTAAATTATTAATCACGCTGAAAATTATCTCCCGCACTTCCTTTTTGATTGTATTGTCCATTATTTAATAATATTTTTCATAACTCACGAAAACAAACAATCCTACAAAAATCAAATTGTTTGTAATGACTTTTATGAATGACGTTCAATGACGTTTAAAAAACTTGGCATAAGTTGCCAGATAGAGATTTTTTTAAATAAACGATTCGAATTTAGCGTGGTCTTATTCTAGTATAACAGTATATTATAAGTACCCATACCGATTAGAATACGTCCGTATCCTGTCCCTGGCCAGCACGAAGGTCTCGTTGGGGTCGTCAGGGCGCGGCGACGACTCGAAGGTGAAGTTCTCAGGGATCGCCAGCGGGGCCTGCTGGCAAGGGGATGAGGGGTTAGGTCCATACCATGTCTTATTTTTTAATGTAATACGGCACACAAACAGCTGAGTGGGGTTACAATATTTGTTGTGCCGTGACCAGGATGGCTGAGTGTTGTCACAATATTTGTTGTGCCGTGACCAGGATACCTAAACGTTGTTACAATATTAATTTTACCGCGACCAGAAAAGCTGAGAGTTGTTACAATATTTAGTTTGTCGTGACCAGGATACCTAAACGTTGTTACAATATTAATTTTACCGCGACCAAAAAAGCTGAGAGTTGTTACAATATTTAGTTTGTCGTTACCAGGATGGCTAATCGTTGTTACAATATTTATTTTGGCAAGCGGGCCACCTGATGGTTCGTGGTCACCGCCGCCTATGGCCATCAGCAACACCAGGGGCGCAACCAATGCGTAGCTCGCCACTAAGGTGACCTCTAATATACCTCTGGAACGATCCCATGTCCAAGTTCAAAGGAAACACTGTGGCTGGGAGCTCATTCCACATCCGAATCGCCCGAGCGAGAAACGTTCTTTCGAATCTTCGCGTGGACTGCACTAGAGGTCGTGATGTCGAGTTGTTGGGGAGACGGTAATTTTTTTTTTTTTTTTTTTTTTGCTGCACTGGCAGACTCGGCAGTGTTCTAGTTCTATAACATACATACACACGCCTTTTTCCCGTAGAGGTTAAAGCCACACCACATTGTTCCACTTGCTACGGTCCTAACAAACCTCACTTTCACTTTCATCAAGCCACACACATGCTCGTTGGTTTAGGGAACTCTTGACCTGGCGGTCTAAAAAGGCCACTCATATGATTGATATTAATTTATAACAAACGTATCTGCAGCGTCGTTGTTGTTGACATTGACATGACAATTCAAATATAAAGGCATTCTAACATGAATCATAATATTACACGTTAATGTGCCCCCTGACCTTTCTTTAAAATATCTCCGATTTGATCGTCATATGTAAGTCTCAGTCTTCCCTCGCAACGCTTTAAATTCTCGTCTCCTTCTATAATTCAGCTGAGACATATTTATATGGGATCGTTCAAGAGGTAAATTAGAGGTCTCTTCAGAGGCGGGCAACGCATTGGTGACTCCCCTGGTGTTGCTGATGTCCATAGGCGGCGGTGACCACTTTCCATCAGGTGGCCCGCTTGTCTGTTTGTCTACCGAATAACATAAAGAAAACAACAAAAAAACAACAGTCTTACTGGCACAGAGCCCTTCGAAAGCAGCGACCGCCTGGGCGCAGATTCTTGCTTCATAAGTGTCTGCGTCAGCAACTCGAATGGGTGCCCAGTCTCGGCTACTCGACCCCTGGAGAATAATCGAAAAAAAATTCATCATTTTATTTTATTATTTTATTTCATTATATTCTAAGCAATCCAAAAAAAAAATATTTCAAAAGACGTTAATCCTATTTCAATAAATATTTCCTCATGTAATAATATTTTTACACCCTTTGCTTTTCCCGTAGTTTTTTTACGTTTGGTGAAAGTTTGAAACGTCAAAAAATTACGGAAGAAACATTGCGATCGTCTAACGAGCTCATGGAGGTAGAAGATGACGCAAGTACCGATTTAATTTTTTAAACCATCACTAGTCGTAAAGCCAGCGCAGTAACTAACTATACCTGTCAACATATATTTAAGAGTATGACTCTTGTCGGTGGAGCAATCGCCACTCTTCTCTCCTGTCTGCCAACCTCTTCATCTCTTTATAATCAAAGGCAATAAGGCAAAGTTGAGGGAAAGAGAGGAAGAGGCAGGCCAAGATTTGAATATAGGTTTTAAGACTTTCGTGGTTATTCACTACACTTTCACTACACATATTATCGGGTTTGTTACCACGGTTAGTATTGTTTTTACCTCGATATTTCGACGCAGTTGCATGCGTCATGGTCACGAGTTGACTGGTGCCGCTGCGTGAAGTCGCTCCTAAGGACAGACATATCGGTCTACCCTCTTTCGGATTCAACGATTACCCTCACTTTGAACTCTCGAACCACTACCATTGTTACTCGCTTGATTCCCGCGACACACGAAACTCACTACGTCTTTACCGGGTTTGTTACGTGGTAACAAACCCGATAATATGTGTAGTGAAAGTGTCAAGATTTGAATATTGGAAGGACGTGAAGGAAAAAGTGAGCGCCGGGGAGCTATACCTGTGGCGAAGTAAAAACACGCGTACCTGTCCATGACGATGACGCGGTCGTAGTCCATGACGGTGTTGAGGCGGTGCGCGATGGTCAGCACGGTGGAGTCCGCGAACTTGCGGCGGATCGTCTGCTGGATGTGCTTGTCCGTCCTGACAAGAGATGGTAAATCATCATCATCATCGCATATTGCTTTAGAATATCGCGGTAATTATCACAGATTGTAAGGGTATAATCCAGGTTTCCTACCGCGTACCTTTGTTGATATTTCGACGCAGTTGCATGCATCATGGTCACGGGACGACTGACTTACGCAGTATGTAGAAAACCCGGAAGATACCCATAAAATAGCGCTTATACCCGTCCTCTACCAGGGTTTAATACGGTGAGGAAATTTGATGTTTACCTGCAATATTTTCTCAGAGTGGTAGAATTTGGTGTGTTGTTTCAATATTTATTGTGCCGTGACCAGGATGGCTGAGTACTGTTACAATTTTTATTTTGCCTTAATAAGGATGGCCGAGTGTTGTCACAATATTAATTTTGCAGTGACCAAGATGGCTGAGTGTTATTGCAATATTTATTATGCCGTGACCAGGTTTTTTTTTCTTTAATTTTAGACTATCCAGGCATTTGACCGCCATCTCACCTGGTGGTAAGTCCCGATGCAGTCGAAGATGGAGCATGCCTGTCTAGGAACAGCCTATTCACTCTAGCCTTGAAGGCGTCCAGATTATAGTGTTCAGGGAACACACTCGCAGGCAACGCGTAGGATAGCAGAGTGTTGTTGCAATATTAATGTTGCCGTGACCAGGATGGCTGAGCAAGCGTTGATACAATATTTATTTTGTCGTAACCAGGATGGCCGAGTGTTGTCACAATATTTATTTTGCCGTGACCAGGTTGGCTCAGTGTTGTTGCAATATTTATTTTGCCGTGACCAGGACTGCTAAGCATTGTTATTAATATTTGTCTGATGGATGTGCTTGTCCGTCCTGTGCTGTATGAGTGACACGGTCTGTAAAAGGAGACCAGTCACGGCCTGTATTTTTATTTTTATTTGATTTATGGTCGGCAACTTAACAATCACCCTTAATAAATAAATAAAAATAAATAAATATTCGTGGACAAATTCACACAGCGCCATCTAGCCCCAAACTAAGCAAAGCTTGTACTATGGGTGCTAGATAACTGATATACTACATCAACCATTCATCACATCAATCAAAACCATTCATCGAATCATTGACGTACATCTCTCAGACGTCAATAATTATTACTGTACATACATCACATTTAATTTTTAAAGTTACTCTAAGAATCTCTGTAATTCATTTACAACATAGGCTGCGGTGACTGCTTACCATCAGGCAGGCCAATAAAAACAATACAAAAACACTACACAAGCCACTCACTCAGTATCAACATTGGCGGTAGCCTCATCTAAGACGAGCACAGTACAGCCGGCCAACGCTGCCCGCGCCAAGCACACGAGTTGTCGTTGCCCGGCAGAGAGGTTGCCACCGCCGTCGCCGACCTTCGTACTCAGGCCGGCTGGCAGGTTGGCTACCATCTCGCGGAGTTCCACCTGTAGGGAGGTTTGTAGTTATATCAACAGCCCATATTAAAAGAACATGTAACCGTGAGGATTATATTAAGTAGGTAGCCAGCGTTTGATATGTTTACGATGAAGGTATTGTCGCTTGCTGAGGTGCTTGCACTCATCTGGTGTTTGCATTTCGGCTGTTAGGTTTGGTCATATTGAGTGTGGGAGGTATAACATTCAAAATGCTGTCCATTTTATAATATTCCTTTTATTTAAGAGGCCTCTAAAAGGCACTAAAAACCAATATGTGGCTGAAACATTTTTAACAATTAAGGACGACTGAACCAACAATAGACAATTAAAGTTTTTGGCAATGGTTAGGCAATACCGGCCACTGTTTTCCAGCGACATATTTCAGTAACAATATTTCCCGTTCAGAAGCCCCTTTAAGTTTTCGGCGTTACAAATAAATGTGTCTAACAAGAAACGACACAAACGAGCGTCGGTAGCCTAGTGGTAAAGGTATCCAATTCGCAAGCGAGAAGTATCGGGTGCGAATCCTTCTGCCGCCAGGTACCAATCACTCTTTTCTGAGTTTTGTGCATTAGTTGAACACTAACCGATGCTATTACAGTAAGGGAAACATCGTGATGAAACCTGCACATTCGGGCGACTGAATGTGTAATCGTGATCCATTCAGAGAGGCTATCTCAGTGGACAACTGAATTTGACATAAAAACATCTCACACTACTGTAATTTGGTAGACGCTATCGCCAGTGGCCTACGTAGATGACGTAGTGTAGAATTTTTTAATGTCAAATTCAGTTTACAACTGAGTTAGACAAAAACCCCGCTGGTCAGATTCCCCTGGTAGCAGGGTCATAGAGGTCAGATGATAGTCGCTCCACTGTAATGACATGATCGGCCAAATCATGGATCATGGTCAGGGCGGACCCCGGGCCCTCGTACATACCTGGTCCAACGCCGCATAGATCTGCGCATCGCTATACCGCTGCTGCGGATCCAGATTCTCTCTCAACGTGGCGGCGAACAACGCCGGCCTTTGTGGTAACGCGCACAGCCGCGAACGCCATAAACGCAGGCCGGCCTCGGAGGCGTTTACGCCGTCCACTGTCACTTTGCCGGAGGTGCGGCCGAGTCTGCGGGATGACAGCATTACCGAATTATATAACGATACCAACGATACAATTAACAAGATATATCGCGGATAATATCGAATGATGACCAACTATACTAGTAATGATACGATATAAGTAACGATAGCATTGTCCGTTGTCAAGATACCTCGCGCTCAGACAGAATCAAACGCTTCAAGTATATAGTCGGATTTATTTTGACAGTGACACTACTTTATATATTATGCGATACTTCGACAGTGGCGCCCACTGGCACAGAAACGGTTGCCCTCATCAAGAGACAAACTCTTGTCGGAGCAATCGCTAGTCAGGATTGAGAAATCGTTGTTGCCTTAACCTCTAATTTCCCAAAGATGTGGATTCACGCGACCGAACTAATTTAAAGCGGGCCTCAGAGGCGTTCACGCCGTCCACTGTCACTTTGCCGGAGGTGCGGCCGAGTCTGGGGGATGACAGCCCTTGTTACAGTGACAAACGAGCAGACAGCCCACCCAGCCAGCCCACGCAATAAAGTTTATTCTATTCTATTCTATTCTGAAGGTGAGTGGTGACTGTCACCAAAAACATCTAGAATTCATGCATGCAAGTTGAAGGCAACAGAAATGCAGAACCGCCGGTGCGTTGTCAATGTGAGGACTAAAATGAGATGCCTCATGCCCGTAATTTCACATACCGTAAATTGAATAAGAAAGTTAATAGTACAAAACCGAGTAATGTAGGAAGAATATATAACTGGGAATATATGTGCAAAGAACGAATGTGTCTTAGTTCATAACTCGGTTTTCTGCGAAGAATTATTTTCCTTGTGCGGCCGAGTCTGTGAGGAGGGTTTGATTAATTTTTATAACCAATTTTCGGGTAGACTGGTAGATAAAGCTACCAACCTTTGTACTATTTGTGCATAAACTGTTAAATAAAAATAAATAATCGTTCAAGAGGTATATTAGAGGTCTCTTCAGAGAGCATAGGTAACTCCCCTGGTGTTGCTGATGTCCATAGGTGGCGGTGACCACGCACCATCAGGTGGCCCGCTTGCCTATCCTACTCTACCATTGATCTACTAAACCGTAGATTAAGCACTTCATACAAAAATGCGCTTGAAATCTGTCGCCTAATTGACAATACATTTGTACGTAGCAATTTTATGCCAAATACGCACGCCCCAATCAAAATGCCATTACTTACAGTATCGTATTTACCAAATATCAACTTTTTTTCATACTTATAAAGCTCAAAATTGCTTTTCGCGCTGTGGATAATGCTTTCTTTTTGTGTGCAATTTGTTTTCGCTTTAATGCATGCGCAAGAATGAGACAACTGACGTGATGTCTGACACTGACAATATGTTTATGATTAAAATAATTATTTTTGATGGTTTTTTATGTGTAAATCGCTATATTTATGCATGATAAGATGTATAATGAGTTTATTCACGCATAATATGAAATCCTATCCTTTTTTCGTCGTATAAGGCTATTGTTTCGTCAATTTTTGAACGCGCACTTGGGCATGCTTACGTGCCAACGGCTAATGACAGACTACGGAAAAGGACTGCTTGACTAGCGATTAAGCAGTCCTTCCTCGGCCCACTTTTCAAGCGTTCATGCGCTATCTACGGTTAGTAATAAATCAATGTACTCTACAGAATAACTCACCTAAACAAGGCAGCAATAAGCGAACTCTTCCCAGCTCCAGTCCGACCCACCACGGCCACCTTCTCGGCAGGTCGCACCGTGAAGTTGACCCCCCTGATGGCGTAGATGGGGTCCTCCTTCACATCAGGGGTGGGCGTCATTGCCGGGATCGGGTGGTCCTTCTTGGGGACCTTCTCGTACTCCAGGGAGACGTCCTCGAATAGGATTTCGCCTGGGTGAGAGAAATGAAAGTTTAATATTACGTCTCAATGAGTTTTCCAGTAGGTATTGATAGTTGGTTTCAAAAAGCATCAATAGATGGCGCTCCTACAATTTTGGTAATCTTTTTATAATCTGTATGATGGTGGCAGTGATTTCATGCAGCCAATTAATACTAAACTTAAAAATAAAATGTTTAATTATATAAACATAACTGTTAAAGGTTAAACGAAGTGTAAAAATAAATATTTATAGAAGTTAGCACTATGTCCCATTATTATTACAACCTCTAAAATGGTTGAAAACTATTGACAAATACAATATTATCCAATACAACGTACCCTACCCTATTTCAAGCGATTGTCAATTACCCAAAATTGTCGGGGCGCCATCTAGTGAGTGGTTAGGAATGCTTTAGATACCTATTAGAAAACTCCTCATTAAGAGAAAGAAAACATCGTTATCTTCACAAAAATATCACGACCGAAGGTTCCAACTCCACGTTGTACTCTCCAGGGAAAACTTCCATATCCACAACCTTAGTGAGGGAGGAAGTTTGGTTAGAACCGCACAGTTCACGACCACAAGGTGTGAGGATGAAGTCACTGTCCCTTAGCAGTATAAGACGCCCACTAAGACTTTTTGCCGGGAATTTATGGAGTGAAGTTGTAGTTTTTATTGAATTACTCTCCTATTGTATATGTCGGGTTTTGATTGTCATTAGTGAGTAGCAAAGACATGTGAAAGTGTATAGTTATGGAGAAATGCAACAAACATAACGGAATTGACCTTTCGGGTTGCTCCAAGAAGTGGCATTAGAACCTGCAATATCATTACTATTGTGCTTTTGTGGAGGAGTAGAGACCATGGAAAACATAGCTACGGCCTTGAAATAAACGGTTTTAAACCGATTGAACAATATTTTTCGGCAGTCTCTAAAGCCGAGACATTATTGTAGAATGAACTCCATAGAACATTTTTCCCTGGAGAGTACAACATGGAGTTCTTCAAGAAAGGCCCTGGCCCCTGGTATTGCAAACGGCCATAGGCTGCGGTGACTGCTTACCATCAGGCAGGCCGTTTGCCACCTTAGTGGTATACGAAAAAAGGTTTAAAATACTGTTATTTGTTTCGTTTTTGACTGTGAACCTGGACAAAAATGCCTTATGCCTATTAAAAAGAAGCATACAAACCCTTGACAGGCCACTTGTCGAAGTCCAAGTCGGGATGGTTGGCCTTCAGCGCCTTCTCATCAGGGTCCACGGGCTGCTCTGGTGGGAGGTTTGTGTACTCCAGTATCCTTTCCACCTGGGAATATGTTTGATTGATTGATGGATTGTTGTAATAGATAGATAGATAGATAAACACTTTATTGCTCATAAAACATAACAGTAAAAAACAGTTTCAGTATCAAGGAACACATATGAACAAAGGCGGCGTTATCGGTACAAGCGAAATTAAGACAGTAGTTTTACAGCAGGTAATCTTAATGTTTTAAGCTATCGGGGTTATTATCACACATTTTAAGGGCAGGGTTCAAAAAAAAAATATTCGTGGTCAAATTCACACAGCGCCATCTAGCCCCAAACTAAGCAAAGCTTGTACTATCGGTGCTAGAGATAACTGATATACTACTTAAATACTTTTAAATAAATACTTATTATACATACAACACCCAGACCCGTAAACAGAAATTAAAATTCATCATTTCAATTTCTGCCCGGCCGGGAATCGAACCCGGGACCTCTGCGTGGCAGACCGGCATGTTGACATTGTTGACCATTGAACCACTCAGGTCGTCAAGGTTTCCTACCGGCGTACCTTTGTTGACGAGTAGCCCGATATTTCGACGCAGTTGCTTGCATGGTCACGGGTCGTCGTGAAGGTACGCGGTAGGAAACCCGGAACATACCCTTAAAATGTGTGACGTAATATTTATTTATACCAAAAGGAAATGTTCTTGCTATAAATATATTTGCTTGGTAAATTCCATAAAACACAGCACCAGCTTTAAAATAAGCAAAGTTTTGTGTTATGGGTGCTAGACAAATGATGAACTACTTATACACTTATTTGTACATATAACACCCACTTACAGTACAGTTGGGGTACACTAGGGGTATGTATAGGGTAGGTGTTAGGTAGGTGTAGGTTAGGGGAAGGTGTAAAGTAGGAGTATAGTAGGTGTACGGTGGGTCGAGGGTAGGTGTAGGGTAGTGTAGAGTAGGGTAGGGGCAGGTGTAGTAGCGTAAGGCTAGAAAATGTGTAGGAAAACCCGGCGACACACCGACGTCATCTGGTTCTCTATATCACCAGTATAGGCAGAGTAGGGTAGGGCAAAGACACCACGCGAACGAAGCCGCGCCGGGCCAACTAGCCAATACAACTCACCGACGTCATCTGGTTCTCCACTTCAGCGGTCTGCCGCATCCCGTACTGGCACATCCCGACCAGGCCGATCACCTGCGTGATGGCCAGGCCCACGTTGCCGCCTATGCTGTCTGTGGGGCGATCGAATTGTCATCATCACACACACCACAGCCCAAGTTGACAAGTCACGTCAGAATATTGTAATCAATTGAGTAAGTGACCATAGGATCACCACAACACTTGTTTTGGGTCGAAAATCAATCTAAAATGGCTAGCCCAAGTTTACGTTAAAAAATTAAAATCTGCAATCATTCGATATTATTGGTCCTTGCGTGTATGTTTGACACTAGGACCAAGAATGCTTGGTCCTAGGTTTGACATCATCATCACAGCCCATACATAACAGTACATTGCAGGACTTAGGGTCTCTCCCACGAGGTTGTTGTCATAATCTCCACGCTTGGCAGGCGGGTTGGAGTTCGCCTCGAAAACATCAGTCGCCTTTTACGACACGAGTGTAAGGGGTTGGTGCTATTCTACTCTGCCGGACACCACACGGCCATTATCAAAAGTCCATATTTATTATTGCCATTAATTACCACTATTGTGTCGTTTTATAATTTTTTAATTTATCAATTATATTATTATTTCCATCACGAGTTGCGAGAACTAGTGAGCACAAAAATGGTTGCACTTCTTCTTCTTAGCGTTTCAATGATAAACATTATATTGTTGTGGCCCAAAACTTAAGCAAGGCTGCTCATACTGAGTAAATTTTCTGGTTTTCCACGTTAGCGGTTTGCCGCTTGCGATACTCTACTAGCACATCCAATCAAATTCAACATACTGAGGACTTTCGCGATTCCAAAATCCTGGATAATGTTCTGCAGCGTTTTTCATTGTGATATTTACAACACTGCGATCCCCTTTCACGGGAGAGGCCCTGTCATGCAATTGACTGTTATGGGCTGTAATAATGAAGTGAATTCGTCATTATGAGAAATACAAATATAATCAGTCTTTGTTATTTTGGAACAAGATAATTTTATTGTTATTTTAGGGCCGATTTTTCAATCCTCAGACAAAACATATCGGTCTGATAAGTAATTGTGCGACTAAAATAAAATTGTACCATTACATCATAATTATAAAGGATTTTCGTTTGTTTAACTTAAGTTACTTTATCGGGCAGAAAAATTTTATCTAAGGATTGAAAAATCGGTCTTTAATAAATTAGTTGGGGATTCGCTAAATAATTACAACAACCAACTCACCCTTAGTGGCGAACAGGAAGAAGCTGAAGGTGACGAAGGCGAGGTAGAGGCAGCACAGCATGTCCATCCAGAAGCCGAAGGCCCGGTTGGTGTTGAGCACGAGCGCCCAGGCGGCGGAGTGCAGGTCCTGCAGTTTGTCGAACTCGCGCGCCAGCGTGCGCTGCGCCCCGCCCGCCGCGCGCACCGTGGCCAGCCCGGACACCGTGGCCGCGCAGTGGTTCAGCGACTGGCTGCGGGCTGACACCCCAGAGACATTACGACCACACCGACACACTACACCCGCCCGCCGCCCGCCGCCCGCCGCGCGCACCGTGGCCAGCCCGGACACCGTGGCCGCGCAGTGGTTCAGCGACTGGCTGCGGGCTGACACCCCAGAGACATTACGACCACACCGACACACTACACCCGCCCGCCGCCCGCCGCGCGCACCGTGGCCAGCCCGGACACCGTGGCCGCGCAGTGGTTCAGCGACTGGCTGCGGGCTGACACCCCAGAGACATTACGACCACACCGACACACTACACCCGCCCGCCGCCCGCCGCGCGCACCGTGGCCAGCCCGGACACCGTGGCCGCGCAGTGGTTCAGCGACTGGCTGCGGGCTGACACCCCAGAGACATTACGACCACACCGACACACTACACCCGCCCGCCGCCCGCCGCCCGCCGCGCGCACCGTGGCCAGCCCGGACACCGTGGCCGCGCAGTGGTTCAGCGACTGGCTGCGGGCTGACACCCCAGAGACATTACGACCACACCGACACACTACACCCGCCCGCCGCCCGCCGCGCGCACCGTGGCCAGCCCGGACACCGTGGCCGCGCAGTGGTTCAGCGACTGGCTGCGGGCTGACACCCCAGAGACATTACGACCACACCGACACACTACACCCGCCCGCCGCCCGCCGCGCGCACCGTGGCCAGCCCGGACACCGTGGCCGCGCAGTGGTTCAGCGACTGGCTGCGGGCTGACACCCCAGAGACATTACGACCACACCGACACACTACACCCGCCCGCCGCGCGCACCGTGGCCAGCCCGGACACCGTGGCCGCGCAGTGGTTCAGCGACTGGCTGCGGGCTGACACCCCAGAGACATTACGACCACACCGACACACTACACCCGCCCGCCGCGCGCACCGTGGCCAGCCCGGACACCGTGGCCGCGCAGTGGTTCAGCGACTGGCTGCGGGCTGACACCCCAGAGACATTACGACCACACCGACACACTACACCCGCCCGCCGCCCGCCGCCCGCCGCGCGCACCGTGGCCAGCCCGGACACCGTGGCCGCGCAGTGGTTCAGCGACTGGCTGCGGGCTGACACCCCAGAGACATTACGACCACACCGACACACTACACCCGCCCGCCGCCCGCCGCCCGCCGCGCGCACCGTGGCCAGCCCGGACACCGTGGCCGCGCAGTGGTTCAGCGACTGGCTGCGGGCTGACACCCCAGAGACATTACGACCACACCGACACACTACACCCGCCCGCCGCCCGCCGCCCGACGCGCGCACCGTGGCCAGCCCGGACACCGTGGCCGCGCAGTGGTTCAGCGACTGGCTGCGGGCTGACACCCCAGGGACATTACGACACACCGACACACTACACCCGCCCGCCGCCCGCCGCGCGCACCGTGGCCAGCCCGGACACCGTGGCCGCGCAGTGGTTCAGCGACTGGCTGCGGGCTGACACCCCAGAGACATTACGACCACACCGACACACTACACCCGCCCGCCGCCCGCCGCCCGCCGCGCGCACCGTGGCCAGCCCGGACACCGTGGCCGCGCAGTGGTTCAGCGACTGGCTGCGGGCTGACACCCCAGAGACATTACGACCACACCGACACACTACACCCGCCCGCCGCCCGCCGCGCGCACCGTGGCCAGCCCGGACACCGTGGCCGCGCAGTGGTTCAGCGACTGGCTGCGGGCTGACACCCCAGGGACATTACGACACACCGACACAATACACCCGCCCGCCGCCCGCCGCGCGCACCGTGGCCAGCCCGGACACCGTGGCCGCGCAGTGGTTCAGCGACTGGCTGCGGGCTGACACCCCAGAGACATTACGACCACACCGACACACTACACCCGCCCGCCGCCCGCCGCGCGCACCGTGGCCAGCCCGGACACCGTGGCCGCGCAGTGGTTCAGCGACTGGCTGCGGGCTGACACCCCAGAGACATTACGACCACACCGACTTACTACGATACATGCTATTCAATTAAATAATAGCATCAAATATAAACCACACATGAACACTCAGTATAGGACAATAATTTATAGAATCTTAAGTTAGATTTCCACAGGCGGGGCGAAGAGGAGACGATTTGGGTATTCTGCATAAACTTTTATGAATAGAGTGGTAATAGTCTCTCAGTTAAATAGTTACTGATGCTGACTTTTACAATCTACAGAGACTGCCGTTTTAGTCCACAACCGAGTTACAATCAGACTAGGAAATGGTCCAGTGGCAGTTCAATGGAATGTCAATGGAATACCATTGGTCTTAAATTAGTAGCAGAATACCAAAAACGTGTCAAACTTCTTATGAGCCGTTTTCAAGAATGGAGCAAAAATTTACATAGATGACGCGCTCTAAATACAACATTATTATAATCTTTTGATTATATTTTGTATAGCAAATCATATGTGTGACTGTCATCCAAAGAGATTGGAAAGTTGGCTACTTTCTAGCTTATGTAGAGTGGCCCTCAGGGATAAAATGCAGTCAGCGTGACAAGTAGTTTAATTGTCAGACACAAATTTGTAAACAAACGATACAGTTTATGTATTGGAAAAATAATTAATATTTTGTGTTAAACGTTTTGTTATTTTATTATATTAGTGAAGTGCATTAGACCACTACCTTAAGTATATTGTAAGTCACTGGTTATCGCTCGTACAATGTGTGGAGAGGTGTACAGAATATGTGTTAAATATTCTTGTTTTATGAGCTTTTTTATTTGAAATATTTTGAGGTTTCAGTAATTTCTTGACTTAAATAATACGACAAACTCTGTAATATATAGTGTTAAAACATCGACAATTCATAATTACCTATTTAATCCCAAGAATCCCAAGAGAGCAAGAAGTTGCTTTTCCCCAGTGTCGATGTAAACAAAAAATACCTATTGATCCGAGGAGTGGAAAAATTGGGAGAGATCGTTCACTAAAATAATAGTTGAGCTTTGAAATTTGTAAGAAGTTAATCTGATCTACTTAACCTACTAGAGCCCCGGTTACCCTACTGGAGCACCAGACCAACCCGAACGCCTACTTAACTTAGAGCCCGTCTAAACATACGGCCTCCGAAACCTACCTGTCTTAGAGCCCGTCCTTACCTAAGGCCTGCACGAGCACACATGCTACAGTAAACAATCAACTTTCCCACGGGAACTTGTAACTTTCCCGGGATAAAACTGACCTATGTCACTGGGAATAATATAGCTTCCTAGTAATGGAAGTGATTTTTAAAAACGGTCCAGTACTTTTTGAGTTAATTTATTACAAACAAACAAAAATAAAATCTTTTTTCTTTACAATATAAGTATCTACCGACTACCTAACGATTGTATGTAACGCGGTAATAAATAAGTCGGAAGGTCTACTGAAGTAGATACTGACATTACCACACATGCTGTACCTAATGAACGATATATTTTTAAAGATTTTATTATTGCTAATTTACAAATAAAATACACAAAGAAACAAGGCAAAAGGTGCAAGGAAACAATGTACACTTTAAGGAAAAGTACCATATTATGCCAAGTACCTACTTAACCGGGATGGTGATGACTTAAGAACGATTCCTTTAACATCGATATCGATAATATCGCTAATACATCGAAAGAAAATATCGACCGAGAGGACATCCCTTTTTATTGTCTGCTGACAGAAAAACAAGGAGATTTCATTATTTTTTGTCTCTGACCTGGCACCATGGACTTACTACCCAAAGGGACTGCGCACTGCTTTGACTAAAACCGGGCAGAGCGAGAGTCACCATCGATAGTCCTGTGTCCCTTTCTAGTGTTGCCACCATTGTTGATGCAAATTCCGAATTACTTTTATTATTTGGCGCGGACACCGACCTCAGGGCCAGGCAGAGCCGGAGCGGGTGCAATCTGAAGGTCATGTTTTCACCAGGGTCCAGCCCAAGCTTACACTTAGTCCTAGAACACTAGTTCCTAGAGTGAAATGATAGCATTCCTCGAGATCATCATTTCGTATGACAGCTGTCAATGTTAAATCTTTTATAAATCCTATTATGTATAAATGTACCCATTGGTCCTAAAACACTAATTTCAAGAGAGAAATGATAGTACTTGTTGAGATCTACATTTCGAATGACACCTGTCAAAGTTTGAACTAAAATAACTCCTAAACTATTGGTGCTATAACACTCGTTCCTAAAGAAAAATGATAGTGTTCGCCGAGATCTACATTTCGCATGACAGCTGTCAAATTTAGAACTGTTGTAACTCGGAAACGATTGGTCTTAGAACACTAGTTCCTTGAGCAATACGATAGTACTCATCGAGATCTACATTTTGGATGACAGTTCTAAGTTTAACAGCTGTCATATGAAATGTAGATCTCGGACGAGTACTATCATATTTCTTTAGAAACTAGTGTTCTAGAACCAATGGGTTTCGAGTTATAACACATTTAAGTTTGACAGCTGTCACCCGAAATGTAGATATCGACGAGTACTATCACTTCTCTTTAGAAACTAGTTTTGTAGGATAAATCGTTACCGAACTCTTTAATCAGTTTTGTGGAACAAAAAGTCATAGGTTAATAATTATGTCGACTCGACGTTTGTCGGAGAAACGTTCAGTAGATCAAAAGGCATTTTGACAACTACTTTTCGGATTGTACGGATTACCTCATAATAATACCAAATTCACGGTAAATATATTTCTCCAATAATGGCAACACCAAACACAACACTTGTCAATTTAGAATGACGGTGATTATGCCAATAACATTGTGTTTACACTGTTAGAAAGGGACAAAGGACTATCGATGGTGACTCTCGCTCTGCCCGGTTTTAGTCAAAGCAGTGCGCAGTCCCTTTGGGTAGTAAGTCCATGCCTGGCACGCATATTTTATATGAAAAAGCTGTCACAGCCCTCTCTATAGACTGGCAAGAAGGTAGCTAACTTTCCAATCTCTTTGCTGTCATCATTCATTGCCTTAGAACAAATTAAACTGAGTTAATACGCTAGTTATTATTAAATATTTGTGCTAACATGCTCACCTAAAAAAGTATATTAATTATTAACTTAATGGACGATGACAAACATAAAGTTGCACAGCTTTATCTTTCAGTCAACCAAAAATCGATTAATAAAATTTATAAGAGCCCCAAGAAGCGCTGACATTGAAAAACATTAAATGATTCGCTCTAAAATAAATTGTATCGAAATAATGATAAATATCAACACCATACAGCTAAGATATTATAATAATGTCGTCAGTCTTTAGAGCGCGCCATCTATGAGAATTTGTAGGAAGCGAGCCTTGAAAACGCCTCTTTGGGAACCAATTGAGCCATTCGTCAATTAGCAGAAAGCGTCAAGCCACAGAGTGGTATAAAAAATTATACCAAACGAAAAAACAAATCTCATCTATTTCTCGCAAATACCCTAACCTACTCACCAATAGCCTCAATCCGCTTCAACTCCCGACTGGTGCTGAGGAAGAGGCTCCTCATCATGAAGAGTAGGCCGGCTACCAAAGCGGTGGGCAGCAACAGCCACCAGTTCACCAGACAGACCACCACCAGGATGGACGTCACTTCCAGGAAGAACTGGAAAGAATTATCTGGTTGAGTCACCGTTTCCCGATCAGTATGACCTTGGGGCCTTCAAGTCAGGAGTGTATAAGTATGTGCTAGGCAAGCGTGCTACGTATTCGATCTCATCGTCGCTTTCCACCAGGTGAGTTGAGGTGAAATGCAAGCCAATTGATAATAAAGCTAAGGTTCGAAAGGACGTTTCTCACTCGTACGATTCGGATGTGGAATATCACAGCCACAGTGTTTCCTTTGGACTATGGCATGGGATTGTTTAAGAGGTATATTAGTGGTCGCTTCAGAGGCGGGCAACGCATTGGTAGCGCCCCTGGTGTTGCTAATGTCTATAGACAGCGGTTATACAATTGTACCTATAATTTCGCGCATACGGAGTGAAATCTATCGGTCGAGTGTAGCAGAAACAAGCTTTGACAAGCTACTCTCCGCGTGTCTCGCCAGATGGCGTTGCTAATAACTAAATGATATAACACTATATAAATAAATAAATAAATAATTTGTGGACAAATTCACACAGCGCCATCTAGCCCCAAACTAAGCAAAGCTTGTACTATGGGTGCTAGATAACTGATATACTACTTAAATACTTTTTTTTAAATACATACCCATACATGGGACCCAAACTCACCCCCAGACAATCAACCAGAGCTACAGGCAGCAGCGTGTCGACCTGCCCCATGTCCTTCGAGAACCAATCTCTTCCACGCCTTGCAAGCTTCGACTCTACTACGTTCACGACTTTTGCGTAACCTTCTTAACGCCAGTTTTTACCATACATACATAACATACATAAAGCTCACGCCTGTGTCCCGCAGGTGGGGTAGGCAGAGACTATGGACCGCCACTTTGCTCTGTCCTGACACAACTCCCTAGCCTCGCATATATCCACAACTCTTTCATACATCTCCTTTTATTCTTACCACTTCGGACCCCAGCTTTTTTGAGAACATTACTGATCAGAGGGCCTATCGGCTATCTCAGTGGACAACTGAATTTGACATAAAAAAATCTGACACTACTCTAATTTGGTAGACGCTATTGCCAGGTTTCAACGTAGATGACGTGGTGTAGAATTATCTAGTGTCAAATACAGTTGTCAACTGAGTTAGCCGATAGCCCCGCTGATCTGATTCGTAAGTTTTTACCTTTTTTTATACTGCAACCGCACAATTTATCTAGGTATGCTGTACAATCGTAAGTTACTTAAGGGGGAGGTGCACTCCAGTTTAGGTATGTTATACAATCACCTATAATTTCGCGCATACGTAGTGAACGATATCAGTCGATTTACTTAACCTTTTCAGCGCCAAAGTCTGATATATCAGACGTTTAAGTTTCGTGCCCTCACCGCCAATGTCGATATTATCAGACAAATAAATCTTACCAATTTAACTCTATTTTTTCTTATCGTTATAGTACCTGACGACACATGCATACAGTTTTCAGACAGTTTATATTTTATTGTCGTGGCGTGTGGTGAACGTTTTTGACGAAAACTCTTGGCGGGGAAAGGGTCTGAGTAGTGCCTATGGGGTCCAAGCTATTAGTTAAATCTGTATTGTGTCTACTCACCCCGAGACAATCAACCAGCGCTACAGGCAGCAGCGTGTCGACCTGCCCCATGTCCTTCGAGAACCGGTTCAGGATCCGACCGCTCGGGTTGTGGTGGTAGAACCACATTGGTGCGTTGGTCACGCCCCTGGGGGATGGGGGAAAAGGATGAGTAGACTCATACATTTGCATAATAATGTTATGTGCTAGGTTTCGTCATTTAGAGTGAAACACTGATGAAGGTTCCGTTCCAATTCCACGTCAAGAGTATCTTGTAGTCCGTAGGTCGCCGCAGTCGTAGGATGTCGCAGGTGTAGCGACATCTATCGCTACAATAGGGAAACTCAACGAAACTCACATTAGGCAAGGTTGGCAAGCAACCGCATATACATGGCGCTGACCGCCCTACATCGCGCTAGAGAAGGGTGCCAACTACCGCGGAATAAATAGTACTTCCGACGATCAACTGTTAGACTCCTGTGGGCTAATTACTTAACTCTGTTGCCAACAATTCTCTTATTACAATGATTGAAATTCTTACTTTTGAGATTGCATATGATTGTTTTAACAGTTTCAATTTATTGCAGTGGAACTTTGTTGGCAACTGAACCCATGGAACCGATGATACGGAATTGCCTGAGTAACAATTTTAATAATTGAAATTAGAGAATATTACTACTGGTCCCTCTGATTACAACACTCGGCCAGGTGGGTAATTACCCTTTTCCACCTTTACCATCTTCGCTTGCCAACTTTGGCGGCTACCCTACCTATTTCCGCCAAAGACTCATACGCCTGCATGCGTACACAAACATAACACTCATCAAAACTCAAGTTTCTTGAATATTACAAAAACAAACTCACTTGAACATATTGTTATGCAGCTTAACAGAAGCTCGTATGCAGGTGTTGTAGAACACAACAAGCTTGTTCCAGGTGAAGAATATGCAGACGCCGATCAAGCTAGCGTATATGTAGACGCACTGGTCTCTAGTTAGATGGAAGATATTCTTCGGCAGTTGTTGGAAGTCTGTAAGGGATAAGGCCGGTTTCTTATACTGTTCGGGGACAGACGAGCAGAGAGAGACAACCCGATGGTATGCGGTAATCTTTTTTTAATTCAATTGGAGGTTTTAAATTTGACAGTTAAAGAAAAAGAAACAAGTTTGTAAATAGATGGCGCTGTACTAAGCTCTTATGTCAGGTTGGAATGTTACGTCATAACTGGGGAGGTTGGAACCAGAGTGATCTAAGTGTCATTTTTAATAATATTGAGTTTAATACACTTCGGGACGCAGAAAAATAAATAAATAAATTATCGTGGACAAATTCACACAGCGCCATCTAGACCCAAAGTAAGCAAAGCTTGTGCTATGGGTGCTAGATAACTGATAAACTACTTATATACTTTTTAAATACATACTTATTATATATATAAATTAAAATTCATCATTTCAATTTCTGCCCGGCCGGGAATCGAACCCGGGACCTCTTGCGTGGCAGACAACGGCATGTTGACCTCTGAACCACTCAGGTCGTCATAAATTCTTTCATGCCACACCGATCTAAGTACTCTTGGTAAAAATGTCACTTAGATCACTCTAATTCCAACCTCGCCAACTATGGTCATCATGACACGTTTTGTGTTTAAAATAAATCTAAAATGGTTATAACCCGCGCAGACTGAATGCATTGGATTATTATTTATTTAAGACCTGAATTGCTAAACTGTGTTCGTGCAAAAAAAAATTATTTACTATATTATGATATTTACGTTAAAACCTAGAACCAACACGGCTGTCACAAGTGTGTCGGCGACACAGCTCGCGCCGCGAGAGAGCGTTTGTTTCTTTCTCTCAATACTAAGATGAAAAAGATAGCAATATGTATGTCGCGCCTTTTCTCGCTTGAAGAACCTGTGCTACCTGCATTGGAATGCTTTGTCGTAAGTTTGACATATTATGAGGACCGAATTGCGCCATCTATTGACGATAACAAAAGTATGTTTGTTTTTTTAATGTCATCTTAAAACCTCCCATTTTGAAGTAACTGGATCGGTAGTCCACCGGTAGGCTAATTGTGTAACTCTGTTGCCAACAATTCTCTGATTTCAATGATTGAAATTGTTACTTTTGCGATTTCGTATGATCGATTTAATAGTTTCAGTGTATTGCAATGGAACTTTGTTAGAAACTGAACCCAAAAGTGACAATTTCGATCATTGAAATCAGAGAATTGTTGGCAACAGAGTAACCTAATCAGCCTACAGTATACGAACATACCTGGCGGAACTGTTGCGTTCGTGGCGGCGGCAATAGCTGCACTGTTCTCTTCCTCAATGTTCACCCTGAAGGAAAATAATAATTTATAAGTGAGTAGTCCTGTAGCTTAAGTGGTGATATTTTAGGGATATTCCGGTCAGAAGGTACATTCCATCTAGATACTATTCCGATTTTAATGAATTTTTGGGAGTTTCTTCGGGAAGTGTGCGGTGACTAATTTAAGTTTTCGACACGCGAAATTTTTGCACTCTTTTAGTTTTTTCTTATAACTCGAAAACGGCGGCCCACAGCTAAAAATTTTCCGACACTCCTAACTTAACATAATGTCCTACATTCATAAAAGATTGCAATAAGCAAGGTATTACAGCACAAGTAAAGGGGAAAGAAATAAAACTGGTCATTTGTACACATATCCCATAAAAATACATGTATATTTTCTCATACAATTCCCCAAGAAAAGGGCATTTTACTTACTGTCACAACCGAGACTATTTGGCTCGTAAACGGTTGGGAACTTGAAAAAGTGTACAAAGTAAAAGTAGTAGACAATTTTATGTAGATCAACTAAGTGTCAGACCATTTTTCGCTACGGGCCGCCGTTTTAGTATTATAAGCAAAAAACTAAAAAAAATCCTAAATTTCGCAGTTTTTCAAGCACCAAGAAAGTAGTACAAGCTCCTTGAGGTCGAAATCTTAAATTACACACCCCACACTAATACCGAACAAACTCCCAAAATTTCATTAACATCGGAATTGTAAGATTTGGTTTATTTATTTCTCTCTTAAAGTTCTTACATAATTATAATATTCTTATTATACATTACATTAGTTCAATAAAAGAGATCGTCGAGTTACAAGCATAGAATTATTACATAGATAATCGCGTTCATACCAGAAAGCAATTTCAAATAAATAATAAATTAAAATAATAATCAATGTCAAAATAGAGAATTAATACATAAAATTAGTGTCCAGGTAAGGCCCCTAATTTTTACCTACCGACCGAACTAGGAGGGAAGGTTGGAGATCTAGTTTAAAACACAAAAAAAAACTTTCTGCCCATACTCACCACTCCTTCAGCCATACATCGGTCGAGGAATAGAACACCTGGGCCAGCAAGAAAAGGACGAACAGTATCGACATGGACAGCTTGCTGCCTCCACTCTTGATGTAGGACGTGTATACACTGCTGGATACCGAGCCACGGTTCTGGCTTTCACCTGGAAAGAACGAATGAATGAAGACACTTACATGAATAAATAAATAAACCGGAGCCGTACCAAATGTACAATTTTGAACGATATAAAGTTGGTAATACTCTAACTTCATGGGAGTGGATTTTAGTTTACGTTCTACTAACATAATTTCCATGCTTTCTATTTTAAATTTTATCGAATTTCATAACTATATTTAGCATTGCTTAATACATAATATGATGCACTTAAAATAACAAAATACGAAAAAATCTTAAAATATTCTGTTATAAATACATTATTCTAGCAATTTAAAAAGTATGATGTTTCAAAATCAAAATGCGTAACGGGTCGTTACTATAATCTCCAATGGCATTCATTACGTTCATTCTGACCGATACTGAGTTAGGCGGTACCGATTCTGTGACGTCATTCTACAGGATTGAATCAAGATGGCGGCGTTCAATTGGAGTTAGGCGGTACGACCCCGGGTCTAGCCAAGACGCCAATCGCTAGGAATTTGTCGGCTACATTCGGCCATTTTCTCACTGTTCTCAGCACTGCACCGATCTACGAGCGTTCGCGTTGGCTGAACGTAGCCGTCAAGTTCCGATCTAAATCGCAAGAGAACTTACCTCCTCCCTGCTGCCAGGGGAACCTGACCAGATTAAATCATGGTTATAAACACATTCAGTCGCCTGAATGTGCAGGTTTCATCACGATGTTTTCCGTCACCGTAAGAGCATTGGTTAGCATTCAACTAATGTACATAACACAGAAAAGAGACATTGATACATGGCCGCAGCGGGATTCGAAACCGGTACCTCTCGCACAGCCATGTCATTTTAGTACAAGCTGTCATTTTAGTTAAGATTTAGTCTACTAAAGAGATAAGTTAGTAATGTATAATAGTTTTCCCCAGGAGTTTGTCCGTGTTCGATAAAGCTGTTTAGTAATCATCTTGGCGTTAATGTCCCGGTTGTACTCTCGCGCACGAGGGCCCGGGGTCCGCCTTGACCATGATCCAGCATTTGGCAGATCAGATAATTGACAGACAGTGAAGCAACTGCTATCTGACCTCCGTGACACTGCTTCCAGTGGAACCTGACCAGATTTGAGTTATTGGTACATAATCGCAGTAGGATTCGAGCCCGGTACCTCTCGTTGACGTGTCCACACTTAACCACTCGGCTACAGACGACCCGACAAAGCTGTTTAAAGTATCCAATGTTATTGCTAGATAGGTATTATTAGGATCAAAAGTCCATAACCTCAAAAACCTTACCTTCATACTTAGGGTCAGTATTCTCCAAATCGAGGTTGAACGACAACTCGGAGGCTTCCGACATGGACCTCTGAGAGCGTAGCTTGTGAATGTGTTCCTGTAGCAATATCATAAAATTAATAGGTTTATTTGTAATCTCTCTATAGCATAAAACATACGCGGAAAAAAACAGTTATAAAAATACTAAAAAGACATTTTTAATAAGTCTAAATACTCTAGTCTAAATGGTCAATTATCGAATAAGATGTGTAATTTTCTACTGTTTGTAACTCTGAGACAAAGAAAGTTCTACTAAGAAAACTGTAGAAGAAATTAAGGGGACAACCAACCATCTACGAGTATATTAGATCTAAACGTGTACTATCACTACAAAGTTGTGGAATGAGCTACCTGGAGAGGTTTTCCCTGGAGAGTACAACATGGAGTTCTTCAAGAAAGGGGTGAAAAGGTTTTTACGGGGTCGGCAACGCGTGGGTGATGCCCCTGGTATTGCAAACGGCCATAGGCTGCGGTGAGTGCTTACCATCAGGCAGGGCGCAAGCTTGTTTGCCACCTTAGTGGTATAAAAAAAAATGGATTGTTTTGCACTCTATAAAGTTGGATA
Organism: Blastobasis lacticolella; assembly: GCA_905147135.1. Lineage (NCBI taxonomy): Eukaryota > Metazoa > Arthropoda > Insecta > Lepidoptera > Blastobasidae > Blastobasis > Blastobasis lacticolella. The sequence goes on from LR990068.1 coordinate 6,443,837, forward strand.
ACCTACAGCGTAATGACAGTCTATAATGAGTCAACGTAGTCTAGTCTAGGTATACAGTCTATTACTGAATTACACTGTCTTTGCGATTTCTATGCATACATTAACAATGCAATTATTTGTTGTTCAAACATAGAAACTAACACTTTTCTTGGCATCGGCCTTGAAGTCGGTTTTCACTAAAGCGTTGTAGAGCACCTTGGGGGAAAAATATAATTAAAATTGAGGAAATCTGTCAGGGACAACAAGCTATCATCGTCATCTTGGCGTTAATGTCCCGGTTGTGCTCTCGCACACGAGGGCCCGGGGTCCAGAATTTGGCGGATCAGGTAATTACAGTCGAGCGACTATTATCCGACCTCCGTCGTTAACAGGGGAACTTGACCACGACCCAGGATTTGGCAAATCAAGTTATTACAGTGGAGCGACTGCCATTCAACCTCCGTGACCAGAGGAATCCGAGATTGGATCATGGTTACACATTCAGTCGCCTGAATGTGCAGGTTTCATTACGATGTTTTCCCTCACCGTAAGAGCATCGGTTAGTATTCAGCTAATGTACATAACTCAGAAAAGAGTCATTGATACATGGCGGCAATTATATTCGAACCCGGCACCTCTTGGTTGAGTCGGATACCTAAACCACTAGGCCACCGATGCTCGGTTGTGCTCTAGATTATTTTGTCTTTTTTCTGTCGAAAAGTAATGCACATTTTACACCCAGGCACAGAAGAAAAATAATTTATTGCCATTTATTGCCACAAGACAGCACGACAAAAAATAATACAAAAAAAGACGGGGTAAACAAAAAAATATATTGTCCTACGTAGATAAGTAATTTCAATTTATTTTATTCAGACAACAGAGATCCATTTTTGTAAGTTGTACAAGTACCTTACAGTCTATGTTAGCAAAACATACATAAACCATTTAATTGTGGAATATATAATGTTACAGTTCACTCACCACACTCTCTTGCTGCTCGTAGCTGGCGACCTTCAGCTTTTTCTTCTCCTCCTCACTCTTCTCTCCCATCTCCATCAGTTTATCGAACTCCGCCACTCCACTCTTCAGTTCGTTGTACGTGCCTTGTGCCACTATCTGTTGACGGGAGAGGATTTTGTATGAAGGACAGTGAGGCTGCCTGTCCAGTGGTGTGGAGAGGAGCGGTGCGGAGCTGTGCCAATATTAACCAATGGAATGGGGGATTTTCAGACAGATACTTTCAAAATAAAAAGTGTATTTCGGCGTCCTCGCTAGATGGCGCTGCTTAGACAGGATTCTCAAGCGTTGAATTTGGTAACCGAAGCTACTCGGAAAGATATTAGGTTTTAAAACTTTTTCTAAGAAAGCGCAAAATGTAAGTAAGTAAGTAAGTAAAAACTCTTTATTGCACACATATTATAAGACAATATACAAGAATCAGCATAATATACATGCGCGCAAAGGCGGTCTTATCGCTTTAAGCGATCTCTCCCGGACAACCTTTGGGAAGAAAGTAATGTTTTTTTATTTTATTTTATGTACTTTAATTACCTTGTTTTTTTTGTATTATATTGTCGTGTCGTGGTGTCTGCGTGTAATAAATGTCTTCTTTCTTTCTTTCTTTCACAAGAACTAGTAAGTAGTGTAATATAGATAAGTATAGAAATGTGTACTTTTTTACGTCTAATAGGTGTCATTTTGATATATTTTTGAGAATCGAGTCTAACTAACGCCATCTTTTACATATATTAGAACTATTTGTCTTTTTAATAGGGTCTCGGTGGTACCAGCTGGATGCGGAGACCTATAGCAGTGGGCGTCTTTCGGCTGATATGAATCATCAAATACCCTCGGAAAACGATCTGACCCATTAATAAGGCTACCAACGCTGTCAATGAGTAATACAAAGTAACAAAAAACGATGTCAAATCCAAAATATCACCAAAGCCTGCTAGCTACTCACCCTGCCAGCCTTCATGACGCACAGTAGGTCGGCCCTCGCGGCGTACTGTGCATGGTGGGTCACCAATATCGTGGCCTTGTCCCGAAGGAATCCGCGGATGCACTCCTCGTAGATGGCTTGCGCTACCTGGGTAGGGGATTGGCATAAAATAGAATCATCATCATCACAGCTCATAACAGTCCCCTGCAGGACTTAGGGCCTCTCCCACGAAAGGGGAAGTTATTGAGATAAACTCCGCGCTTGGCAGGCGGGTTGGAGATCGCGGTGTTATAAATATAACAATGGAAAACGCTGCTGCCCATTTTCCAGCCTACGGAGACTCTAGATCTTTTGCCTCGAAAACATTAGTCGCCTCGTACGACACCCGCGGGTGTAAGGGGTTGGTGCTATTTAACTCTGCCGGACACCACATGGCCATACAACAGAATAAAAGTTTTTGTTTGCCTATAAATTAACAGATTTTTATAACAATGTATGTTTAATACAAAAGTTTCTTATAGACTAAATGGTCCATGACTTAGCGTATGGGGGAAGGTGAAATTCACACCCGCTGCTTTACAATTACAAGTTTTACGGCTTTCATACGAGACAATTGAATTGTCAATCTGATCGTCGAATCAGCAGGGTCTCCAAAATTTACGCAGATCAAATTGCGCTGGTGACCCTATCCTTCAAATCGGAACACAACAACGCAACGCATTGTTGCTTGGTATCAGAAAGGCGGTGGTACTCACCCAGGCGGACTCCTCTGGCTTGACAGAGTCCTACCACCTCTTCGCTAGTGTTCTGAGTGTCTTTCATCACTGGAAAATCACCCGCTACATCCAAAGAAACCACCCCATACCAAGCATCCCATACCCACCTTAGCATCCACGGCCGCCAACGGGTCGTCCAACAAGTAAACATCGGCATGTTGATACACGCAGCGAGCGAGGGAGATGCGGGCACGTTGCCCGCCCGATAGGGAGGCTCCTGTTAAGAAATTAATAGACTAGAATAATAATAATCATCTTGGCGTTAATGTCCTGGTTATGCTCTCGCACACGAGGACCCGGGGTCCGCCTTGACGATGATTCAGGATTTGGCAGTTTAGATAATTACAATGGAGCTACTGCCGTCTGACCTCCGAGGTTCTGCAAAAGGAATCTGACCAGATAGGATCATGGTTGCACATTCAGCCGCTTGAATGTGCAGGTTTCATCACGATGTTTTCCCTCACCGTAAGATCATCGGTTAGTTGTCAACTAATGTACGTAACTCAGGAAAAAGTAATTGTTAAACGGCCGCAGTGGGATTCGAACACGGTAAGAGCATCGATTACTGTTCAACTAATGTACATTGCCTAAGGATTGCCAGGCTAAAGTGGCAGTGGGCAGGGCACATAGCTTGAAGAACGGCTGGGGCTGTAAAGTTCTCAAGTGGCGACCACTGAGCAGACGCAGCGTGGGTATCCCTCCCACAAGGTGGACCGACGACCTGGTAAAGATCGCAGGTACCAGCTGGATGCGGAAGGCACGGGACCGGCCGCCGTGGAGATCTCTGGGGGAGGCCTATGACCAGCAGTCGGCTTCTTCTGGGTGATATGCTGATGATGATGACGGGTGTTATGACCAGGGGACCAAGGGTCCGACAGTTGAACGTCGGAAGTAGCATTTATGCCGCGGAAGTTGGCACACTTCTCTAGCGCGATGTACGAAGGTCAGCGCCATCTATGTGCGGATGCTTGCCAACCTTGTGTTCGTTGTACTCGTAATGTGAGTACTGTCGAGTTTCCCTATTGGAGCTATAGATGTCGCTCTCTTTTGCAATCTTTATAAGGCCAAACAAAACACAAGGAATTGAAAACTAAAAAAAAAATTATACCACTAATGCTGGCGGCCTGCCTGATGGTAAACAGTCACCGCAGCCTATGGACGTTTGCAATACCAGGGGCATCACCTATGTGAATTTAAGCAAAGTAGGTATCTCACCCCGCTCCCCGACGACGGTCTTATCCCCGTGCGGCAGGATCTCCAAATCGCTCTTCAGCTGGCAGCACTTGATAACCTGCTTGTAGCGGCGTAAGTCCATGTCCTGGCCGAACAGGATGTTCTGGCGGACCTGGGATGAGTGGAATAAATAAATAAATAAAAATAGTTTTTATTTTCTCCACACAACTGCAACATGTGATACAACAATGCACACGATTCCTATTTAATACGAATGATCATTCGTTTTTCGTATTATTGTATGATCAATGTTTAGTCTAAATCTGGCCATGACAATACCAGCGGGTGTGGATTTCACCTTCATACATCCACTGAGTCATGTATACTATCAGAAGTAACTGAGCAACCAGACAGACTGACAAATAGGGAAATATAAGCTTTATATAAACACGATATAGTTCTAATTAAAATAACAGTTCGCGTGAATTACGCTCATACTGAAACGGACTTTATGTCACAATGCGCCATGCTCATATTGAATGAAATTGTTAACATTTACTTACAAATAACATAATACATAAGTGTATATGTACATAATGTAGCATATTTATAAGAAATATATAATCTAGAGGATGGAGGATAGAGAATGGCACAATGGTAGATAGGAGAATAGAATATTGATAGAATGACAAAACGCGCCAACACTACAAAGCTCCACGCACCGGGATGGTATAATGGTATATGGTATAATGGTATATGATATAATGGTATATGGTATAATGCTATATGGTATAATGGTAGAAATCTCCACCCACCGATCCCTCGAAGAGCCAGGGCTCCTGCGAGCCGTAGGCCAGCCGTCCGTTGATCTGCACGTGGCCGCAGGTGGGCGCCACCTCGCGGAGCATCGCCTGCAGAAGCGTACTCTTGCCCGCGCCCACCGTACCCACCACCACCGTTAGGGACTCTGGGCGGATCTGTTGGGGGAGGGGGGGATTTTTTTTTATTACAGTTGCCGTGCCAGGCTTTCCGACATCGCCCTCCAATGGATGCAATCCCCTGAGCCCCGGCTCCGACTCACAGACACCCATGGTTTTGAGAATTAAAAGGCCCGCTGCGCTCGCTCAAATGTTCATTTTGACAATCACCCCAGCTTTTAAAAACCATGATGTTATGGGTTGGTACGTGTTCCGAATGCTCAATCAATTATTTTAATTTCTTTTATTACGATCCACTGATATCATCACAGCCTCTAAAGCAAAATGTTAAAAATTTCGAGATTGCTCCGCTCTCATTCATTCATTGATCACCCCAGCCTTTAAGACCAAAAATATTAAAGATTTCGAGCTCTTTTCGCTCGCTCATTCATAGGTTTAAGTTACTTTTCTTATATTTCACCAAGCTCGTTGCAGTTGCCCATTCATTGATTTAGACATAGACATTATTTATTTTGACATCACAATACTCATAATACAAAACTCATTGAGCAACTTACATTTGTAAAGATCAACCCTTACAGTTAAGACCCAAAATATCTAAAATTTCTTTTTCGCTCATTTATTCTATCATCACCTCAGGCTATTATAACCCAAAATTTCAAAAATTTCGAGCTTGCTCTGCTCGCTAATTCATTCATTGATCACCTACTTTTACGAACCACAATGTGAAAAATGTCGAGCTTATTCATAGGTTTCAGATACTTTTCTTACCATTCACCTAGCTCGTTGCGGTAACTAATTCATTTATTTCCTTAAATTACTATTGTAAGGACCACCTGTAACCATTACGAGCTCGCTCCGCTCGCTCATTCATTCATTGGTCACCTCAGGCTTTTGTATCCCAAAATGTCACAAACTTCAAGTTCGCTCCGCTCCGCAGCTTTTAAGAACTTAAATGTCAAAAATGTCGGCTTGCTCCGGTCGCTTATCATTTATCACCCCAGCTTTGAAGACGCAAAATATCAAAAATTTCCGCTCAGTCACACATTAGTTGTTGTCCCCCAGGTTTTAAAACCCAAAATTTCCGAGCTGCTCCGCTTTGCCCCTTCCTCAGGGGCTTTTGGTTCAGACCAAATCCTGGATCCGCGCCTGGGTCGCCCCGTGCACAAACCGGCGTAGAAACATTTTTGTTGTTGTTATGTTTTGGCCTCCCTTTTTCTTTTACTTCTAGAAGAGGATAAGTAAGAAACTATCGCCAAGGACTGGGTCAATAAAAAAAAATTGTACCAGGTTGTGCACAGGCTGACGAACGTTTTGTCGGATCTCCTAAACGTCGACTATCCCTACAAAGTGGAATTTTACTTGTACTCAATGAAGTATGATAACCCCTTACAATCTATTATAGTCCTACTTACGATGCAACGATCAGTTGCAGTTTCACCTTCGACCCCCATCAGACGTAAACGTGTGCCAGACAAAAATAAACCCTAACAACTCACCATAAGGTTGATATCGCCCAATGCAATCACCTTCCTGTCGAGCAATACATCCTCAGTGTTCCTCCAATGCGCCGTGTAGTCCTTCATGCTGATCAGAACTTGGGGCTTGGGTTGGTCCAGATTCGTATCGGACTTTATGTACGCTTGTTGCCTGGAAGAGATTGATTTTTGTTATAACCTTCGTTAATACGTTCATCATCACAGCCCATAACAGTCCACTGTAGGACGAAAAGCCCATGAAAGGGGAGGTTATTTTCATAGTCTCCACGCTTGGCAGGCGGATTGGAGATCGCAATGTTATAAATGTAACAATGGAAAACGCTGTTGTCCATTTAACGGGGACTAGATCTTTTAGAAGGGATTGACGTTTTTAATGAAAGTTTGTGCAATTGGCTATAAATAAATGGATTTGATAACATGTTAATAATATAAGCGATAAGAAGGAGAAATAATGAAATCACAAAACAACGCAATATACCGGCAATTTCTGTTATTTTTTCGATTAAACTGCTTTATTATAATCATTCACGTATAGAAACCCATTTTGCGCACCAGTGAGTACATTTAGTAAGAGTATAAACCATAATTCAATTACTAAACACTCAAACGATTGAAAGAATGGGAAAATAAATTTAGTATGGAAACCGAACCCTTAATCCATTCACTCACTCACCCGTTCCCGATCTTCTCGAAGATCCCGTTCACCTTGTTCACGTTCTTGTTCTCATCGATAACCAGCAGGTCGATACCGTCCTTGTTGTCAACTTCGGGCAGTAGCAGGAACTCCTGTATCCTTTTGATACTCACGTACGCTTCTAGGGTGAACGTTATCGCCAATGGCAGGAAATCTGGGAAGGTAGCCTCAGTTGAATAGAAGCCTTTTTATTATTTACAACTCAAACATAACACACAAACATAGAATTACATTTTTTTATGTCATACGGTAGGCAAACAGGCAAGCGGCTTACTACATACCAATAAAAACCTTACCCAAAATTATTTGCCCCTTTGAAACCTTATTTTTATTATTTATCAGTTTATTGTGCACAGGAAATACATAGCGCATTGAATAACAGGCAAAGTAATAAAAGAAATCTCTTCCAGCAGGCCTTCGGAAGTTTTTTATTTAGTAGCAGAGCTTGTCTAAGCTGAAATGACGCGCCCCACTACTTAATTAGTTGATTTCGATGTGCGAGTGCAAATATTAATAACGGCACTTCATCTGTGTGGGAGCGTCGACTGCTCCAATCGAACGATGCGTGCTCCTACGTTTGAGTCTCACCAGCAACTGAATGACCAATTACAACGGCATTTGTATATGTATTGCGTCCATATTTTAAATTTGATGGTGTGCGTTGATGCGATAGTGGGGCGCGTCATTTCAGCTTAGACGAGCTTTATCTGTGGGTCTGTGTCTGTCTTTGACATCGTAGTTCCCGAATGGATGAATCGATTCCGATCCGGAATGGATTTGTTTATTTGAAAGCCAGTTTAATCAAGTTCTTAAGGACTAATTTAAATTTAAGATATTTTTTTATTATTTTAAGTTCGTTCAGACATTGCCGGCTGTTATCTTTTGAAGTTCGATGAAAAACATTAATTATTTTTTTATTGCCTTAATACATAACACATCCGGTACATATCGGCAGCATATTGTTGGTTGACACTTTCAAATTTTCAATACTTTTTAATAGCATAGTGTAGGGTAAACATAATACTTCACTCACCGACCAAAGTATACTTCAAGATCTCGTAGTAGGAGAATATGACGAACACCTTCGCCGCAGTCAGGTCGTTCCCGAACGACAGGAACGATATAATGGACAGGAATATGGCTACTTTGGTGTTCAGTTTCACGCACGATATCATGACAGCTCGCAGCCAGGACATCTTCTTTATCACGTTCATTTCTTTCCTGGAAACGGTTGATATTTAGTAAGGAAAAATAAATTAGTGAGTGAACATCGTGATGAAACCTGCACAATCTTTAACTTTTTGGGTCTTGAAAGCTGGGGTGATTAATAAATGAATCATAATTTTTTACTTTTGGTTTAGGTGCTGTGATGATGTGTTATGTTAATCGTAATAATAAAGTAACTTAAATTATCGAATCAAAGCGCGCACGACTTTTAACAGACTTGATCCACTCTGGTCAGCTTCTCTGTTAACAGTGTCACGCAGGTCAGATGGCAGTCGGTCCACTGTAATTATCTGATTTACAAAATCCTGGATCATGGTCAAAGCGGACCCAGTGCCCTCGCGTGTGAGAGCAAAACTAAGATATTGGCACCAAGATAAATAGAGAACAGTGGATGGTTAACTTGTGGCAACCCTGTTGGCAACAATTATAGAATTTGATACCTTTGCGATTCCGTATTATCGATTTCATGGGTTCAGTTGCTAAAAAAGTTCCGTGTCATAATATATTGTACGTAGCGTGCTTGATACGGCGAATCGAATTTCAGTATTGTCTGTTACAAATAAAACAAGTCATTCCGGACAGATTTTATGTGTGTCATGTATGTATGGCCACTAACTTCCTAGCCTGCCCGATGATCCCAACGAAGGCGTCCTCCCAGGCGCACTTCGTTCCTCTGGATCACTTCGTTCATGAGACGGATACGGTTGTCCGTACGGACGGCATACGGACGTGAGTGTGTATGTATGTTTGGCGGTGAAGGGATATGGTAGCCTCCAATGTTGGCCATCAAACATGTAGAAGGTGGTAAAGGGCAATCACCCACCTAGCCGGGTGTCGTGACCAGGGGACCAGGGGTCCGACACTTGATCGTCGGAAGTAGCATTAATGCCGCGGAAGTAGGTACACTTCTCTAGCGCGATGTAGGACGGCCAGCGCCATCTATGTGCGGATGCTTGCCAACCTTGTGTTCGTGTACTCGTAATGTGAGTGTCGTTGAGTTTCCCTATTGGAGCGATAGATGTCGCTACATATGCAGAATACGGATATCCATCCAGACGGGTATGGAATACAGGCGTGAGCGTGTATGTGTGTATGTCATGTATGTATATGTATGTATGTATATCCACTAACTTCCTAGCCTGCCCAATGATCCCGACGAAGGCTTCCTCCCAGGCGTACATTTTGATCGCTTCAATGCTCTGGATCACCTCGTTCATGAGACGGATGCGGTTGTCCGTACGGACGGCGGTCTGCCGGCGGAACTTGGAGGAGACCTTGCCGAGATACGCTAAAAAAAGGGGATAGAAGGATTAGAGTGCCGTTTTTTTTATCACCCCATTCGGGAGACAACGGGAATTTTAGTTTTGTAGTTCCCCGAATTCAAAAATGGGGGATAACGAAACTAAAATTTCCGTTGTCCCCCAATCGGGGAATAGCATTAGGGGGACAACGGGAATGATTCGTTTTTTTAATGGGACAGTTAGGATATTTAAACAAAGGAGGTTAAACCAACTCAGCCTATATGACCACTGACATTGAGCGATAGATCATATAGGCTGAATATTCCAGTATAAAATTGGTTTTTTATTTATTGACTATAACTTTTTCCCCATAGCGATTCGAGAGTTGTCGCTGTAAATGTTGTACGAAATGAAAAATCCTTTCTAACGAGATACCGCTCAACGTTATTGGTCATATAGGCTGGGTTCCATACATTTATGCCGGTCCTCCTTTATAGAATAGTACAGAATACTGTTATTTGCGAAAAACATGATCACAATAGATCTTACATACAGAACACTAGTTTTTCCCGCGATTTCGCCCACTAGTGGACGGTGTAAACAAAGCAAATAATTTAGAAAATTAAAATTGTTATGAAAAATTTACTAAGCCGTCTCCTACCCGGAGAAGCACAAACTTCGTATGTTTTCGATAAACTTGAACTTTTAGAAAACAGGTGGCCGAATTACGATAATATATTTTAAGAAATGGCTCATGAAGACTTTTCATTTGACACCAAACACGATGGATTTCTGATAAATAATAATTTCACATCCCAGGTGTAGAATAGGGTAGGGTAGGAGTACGGAGCCGGTCTAGCCATCTTTGACAGCTCCGCTTGCGTGATGCGTGTATGGTAGAAAATTGACAGGTCGAAGTTCGACTATTTCTACCAACATCTACATTGACTCTGATTGTGTAGGATCATCCGCCAATCCGCCTCCTTTGTACACCGAAAGTACGTGAATTGTCTATGGACCAAGAATTTCTACCACAAACAGCTTATGTCAGATAACGTTAGCTTATGTCAGATAACGTTAGCTTATGTCAGATAACGTTAGCTTATGTTCTACCACAAACGATTGTAGATTAACGAAACCTCTTGGCTAAGGCTGCAGGTAGGGTAGTGTAGGACACCGCGTGACTAAAATCATACACAAAGACATTAACCAACCTTGCAACGGTATAAACATCATCAGAAACGACACTCCAATCAGGGTAGCCACGCCAATCTGTTGATACATCAGGTATATGATCAGGACGCTCTCTATTGGCGTCCTGATGAGGTCCACAAGGAACAGGCTGGCCATGTCGAACCTCTGCGCGTCTGTGGTCATCAGGTTGATCACGTGCCCTGCCAGGCCTTCTGAGGCTTTGCCACCGGCGTTTAGGTCTAGGCGGAGGAGCTGGGGAGGAAAATAAGTATATTATATCATCATCACAGCCCATAACAGTCCACTGCAGGACTTAAGGCCTCTCCCATGAAAGGGAAGGTTATTGCCATAATCTCCACGTTTCGCAGGCGGGTTGGAGATCGCAGTGATGTAAATATAACAATGGAAAACGCTGGTGCCCATTTTCCAGCCTACGGAGACTCTAGAAATTTTGCCTCAGAAACATTAGTCGCCTCGTACGACACCCACAAGTGTAAGGGGTTGGTGCTATTCTACTCTGCCGGACACCACACGGCCAGTCTATTATATATACACCATATATAATATCCACGGCTATTATATATAAATAAATAAATATTCGTGGACAAATTTCACACAGCGCCATCTAGCCCCAAACTAAGCAAAGCTTGTACTATGGGTGCTAGATCACTGATATACTACTTAAATACTTTTTTTTTAATACATACTTATTATACACAGAATACCCAGACCCGTAACAGAAATTAAAATTCATAATTTCAATTGGCAGACCATTGAACCTCTCTGGTTGTCAATAAAATTGCATATAAATGCGCTTCATAAGGCCGTGATGGAAGGAAAAGGTTCAGGATCGACATGAGAGGCGTCTTTTGGCGTCGGAAGCCAAGATTATTTTTGGGTAGCTGAGCCAGCGCAGTAAGTAAGTCAAGACTAATGAGGGTGAGGGGAATATACGGTATCCGACTCGTAAGCGAGAGGTACCGGGGTCGAATCCCACTGCGGCCATGTACCAATGACTCTTTTGTAAGTTATGTACATTAGTTTAACACAAACCGATGCTCTTACGGTGAGGGAAAACATCGTGACGAAACCTGCACATTCAGGCGACTGGATGTGTAACCATGATCCAATCTAGTCAGGTTCCGCTGGTAGCAGGGTCACGGAGGTCAGACGGCAGTCGCTCCACTGTAATTACCTGATCCGCCAAATCGGTACTTTAACGCCAAGATAATGATGAAGACGATGATGATGATGATGATAAATAAATCATTATAATAAATAAATATTCGTGGACAAATTCACATAGCGCCATCTAGCCCCAAACTAAGCAAAGCTTGTACTATGGGTGCTAGATAACTGATATACTACTTAAATACTCTTATAAATACATACTTAGCACACCCAGACCCGTAACAGAAATTAAAATTCATCATTTCAATTTCTGCCCGGCCGGGAATCGAACCCGGGACCTCTTGCGTGGCAGACCATGATGTTGACCAGACCAGACCGTGTGACCAGATGTTGACCATTGAACCACTCAGGTCGTCGATATAAAACCACCGATATAGAACCACTCAGGTCGATGATGAAAGTGGTACGCACCTTTCTGTAAATCAAGGAACAGCATCCAACGCGTATCTTCATACTCATGTTCAGGAGCCACAGCAACATCGGGTGGATCAGTGTCGCTGATAGCGCCATCAAACTGAAATTCAGATATTTAATATTTCAGATTCTTTTTTGTATCACGCCTTTTGAAAACCGAAACGACGATTAACACAATATAAGTTATACAAAAATGGACCTTAGTCCATGAGCAATAGATTCCACTTTGATTTGCACGCTTTCGCTTCTGAATCTAGACCACTGAAATGAACCAAATGTAATAAGCGTATAAGGGTCAATTTTGAGTAAGGGACAAATGCTCGACTAAAAACATAAAAACGTGGTAAAACATCGGCGTATGTGAAAGAGGCATAAGAGGAGTACAGCTCGTCTAAGCTGAAATGACGCGCCCCACTATCGCATTAACGCACACAAGCAAATTTAAAATATGGACGCAATACATATACAAATGCCATTGTAATTGGTCATTCTGCCGGTGAGACTCAAACGTAGGAGCACGCGTCGTTCGATTGGAGCAGTCGACGCTCCCACACAGATGGAGTGTCGTTATTAATATTTGCACTCGCACATCGAATCAACTAATTAAGTAGTGGGGCGCGTCATTTCAGCTTAGACAAGCTCTATCAGGATAGTAGCTTGTGGCACTCTATAGTCTCTGGCTACCTCTGTGGGATACTGGCGTGTATGTATGTAAGTGTATATATATTAGGATTGTAACGGAGGCCTTCTTAACGGAATCTTGGCAATGCTTCGGGCTATGTCGGTAACCTTAGTTTGCTTACGGATCCCCTCATTTCTGATTCTATCGCGCAACGAGACTCCGAGCATAGCCCTTTCCATCGCCCTTTGGGTAACAGTGAGTTTTCTTACAAGGCCCACAGCGAGCGGCTACAGAATTAAATAATGGTAAACGTAATCTCGTATTTTACTTATTTCTATTATAAATAGTAGTATACAATAGTATGTGTAACAGGCCTACCCCTGCGGTATCCTTTTTTTCTTTTTTTTAGTATGATATAGACCGGTATTTAACTGCCATCTCACCTGATGTTAAGTGCAGATGCACTCTACGATGGTGCATTTTTTTTTTTTATGTCATACGGTAGGCAAACAGGCAAGCGGGCCACCTGATGGAAAGTGGTCACCACTGCCTATAGACATTAGCAACACCAAGAGTATCGCTAATGCGTTGCCCACCTCTATAACACGTTGCTCTGGCAGCAAAAAGCAAATGCCACTCCACTGCCAAAGCCACGGTTCCCCAAATCCCCACCCCATGGAGCACTGGAAACCTTACTCACCGGCAGAAACACAATACTATTTAAAAGAGTATTATTTAGCTGCGATATTCTGTAAGGTGGAGGTACTTCCCCAGTCGGGCGGCTCGAATTCGAACGAGATACCCCGCTATGCATACCTGTCTATTAAGTACCTATCCACTCTTGTCTTACAGACACCCAAGTTGTATCGCTCAGGGAAAACATGTGCAGGCAGCGAGTTCCATTCCCTTGCCACACAGATCTTCCACGTTCTTATACCACACAGGTGGCAAACAAGCTTACGGCCTGCCTGATGGTCACCGCAGCCTATGGACGTATACTGGCGTGTATGTAAATGTATGTATGTGTCATACATACATACAACTCACCCAACAACGCCCATCGCGTACATGTAGGCGTGGTGCGCGGGGATCCCCGCGTGCGACGGCGAAAAGTAGTTGATCAGCCCCTCCAGGCACATCGGTATTGATAACCTGCATGGGGGATAGGGAAAGATATTCATATTCATATTATTCATATTCATTTATTCGTAGTAATAATCATAAATCGTCATTTAAAATAGTTTCATGAATAGAATATTGAAATACTTGTAGAAAGTGCGTCGGTTCCATAAGTAAAAAAACTGGTCTGCCTCGCATCCTCTTGGCAGTTCCGCTTTTCGGCCACATTAAACCAAAAAGAAAATTGTAAGAATAGTACTATGGCTATGCTAAAAGTCGAAGTTTATAATACTAAAAAATGATTTTGTGCACGGACAGACCAACGTTTTGTGGATCTCCTAAACGTCTACCATCGCTACAAAGTGGAACTTTTCTTGTACTCGATGACGTAGGATTACCAACGTCACCCTCACAGTTTGATACATAGGGATTTGAGCAGCGCTCGTCTGGTAGCAGCATGCGAGACCGACAACCAAAAGTAAGCAACGCACGCAAAGTGGTGACAGTTTAACCAAAGCGGCCCGTAAGCAAAATTACGCACCGTTGAAAGCAGGCTTTACACTTTACTTTAAGAGTTCATGAATTTGGAGTTGCCTTACTTGAAACTTAGTACCGATTCAGCCGTTTAACTAAACGCTAACCATCCGTCTGCGACAGATACGTCCTTTCATCCGTCCTAATTATGAGAGGATTTTAGGCCACATTTATCACCAGGATTCAGTGCTCTTACGGTGAGGTAAAACATCGTAATGAAACCTACATTCAAGCAACTAAATGTTTAACCATGATCCAATCTAGTAAAGTTCCCCTGGTAGCAGACTCACGGAGGTCAGATAGCAGTCGCTCCATGGTAATTACTTGATCTGCCATATCCTAAATCATGGTCAAGGCGGACCCCGGGCCCTCGTACGTGAGAGCACAACCAGGACATTGACGCCAAGATGATGATTTTTTTAGATCCCCAGCACTCACCTAACGGAAGCATCGACAACTGCGAAAATGGTGTTGACGAAGAAGAACTTCGGCCCGTACAGCTTCATTATGGACCTTAGTAGCGACGGCTTCTTGCCTTTATCTGAACAAGGAAATAATACTTAACACAATAATAATTTACAGGAGCGTCGGTGGACGAGTGGTACAGGTATCCTTTGTACATCTCTTTTACTCTACTGTATCATTATGTCATGTTTGTGTATAATAAAGAAAGAAAGAAAGAAAGGTACCGGGTACGAATCCCACTGCAGCCATGTACCAATGACTCTTTTCTGAGTTATGTACATTAGTTGAACGCTAACTAATGCTCTTACGGTGACGGGAAAACATCGTGATGAAACCTGAACATTTTGGCGACTGAATGTGTAACCACGATCCAGTCTGGGCAGGTTCCCCTGGTAGCAGGGTCACGGAGGTCAGATGGCAGTAGTTCCAGTGTAATCATCAGATCTGCCAAATCGTAGATCATGGTCAAGGCAGTCCCCGGGCCTTCGTGAACGAGAGCGCACCGGGATATTAACGCCAACATGAGTTTTTATTTACTATAGTAATTTACACTTGCTTGTTGTAAGTAATTATCACATCTTTTATACAATCTAAAATGAACTTTAAAGCGACGTACCTTGGTTCAAAATTTCGTCTTTCCAATGGTCGCCTAGCGCGTCGCCGCGGGGCGCAGCGCGGTGCCCTGGCGAACATCTGAAAGGCAATTCAGTTCAATATTTCGTTATCATCATCATCATCATCATTATTATCATGGTCATCTGATATTGTGTGAAACTCGTGTGAGAAATCGATTGTTTTTCTCGCAAACTTGATGTTGTGTACGTGTATTGTATACGTGGTTGTTGTAACTCGATTCTTATATAATTATCCTAACCGACAGGGAATGTCAGATAATACTCGACAAAGTTTACTTAAACTCATATATTTTCTAATGTACAGAACCGATTTTAATGACATCAAGCTAAACTGGCTTTCGGGAGCTATGATGCCACAGACAGATACACAAAGCTGTGATGTTATGTCATGCTCATCCTAAGGAAAAAAATAGCCCCTTACAAATTGTTTTTAAACCTGACGAAATATCTATCCAGTCTTTTATTTCACTATCTAGGCATTTGACCGCCATCTTACCTGGTGGTAAGTGACGATGCGGCCGAAGACTGTGCCTACCTAGGAACAGCCTATTCACTCTAGCCTTGAAGGCGTCCAGATTATAATGATCAGGGAACACATTCGCAGGCAACGCGTTACATTCCTTAGCCGTACGCATTATACAGGTTTTAGTTGATTTCCTAGTTCTTGCTTTTATTAAGATTTTTTCTAATAAGGGATCCTGGCTTTACAGAAAATGAGCTGGGGTTTTGCTCTAACACGACACAAGTTATCATTACGTACCTGTAAACATCTGATATGCTAAGCTGCCCCTTCCGACCTTTATTGAATATAGGACGTGTGTACCTGAAAATATAAACAAAAAAAATAAGTCCCTATACCGGTTCTTAAGACGCAGGCGAGCTATGGTCACCGACATAGCCGAACAATTGTCAGGCTTCAGTGGCGGTAGGTAGGACACATAGCTCGCAGGACAGGCTTATGGGGCAGTCAAGTTCTCGAGTGGCGACCACAAGACGCACCGGAAGACGCAGCGCGGATAGGTTCATTACATAGTTTAAAATTTAATCGCTTTCCACGTCTGACTGTCTATATAAGACTGTATATCCACTAACTCCTGCTAACCCACGCAACGGATTTGGGTCCGGTTTTCACC
Organism: Blastobasis lacticolella; assembly: GCA_905147135.1. Classification (NCBI taxonomy): domain Eukaryota; kingdom Metazoa; phylum Arthropoda; class Insecta; order Lepidoptera; family Blastobasidae; genus Blastobasis; species Blastobasis lacticolella. The sequence continues at coordinate 6,460,616 of LR990068.1, forward strand.
ATCATTTAGTTTTCTTCCGAAAGTTTTATATATATAATACGTTGGCACCTGCACATTCAGGCGACTGAATGTATAACCATGATCCAATCTGATCATATTCCCGGAGAGAAGAACGTATTCCTGCCTGGACGTGGTGCAGGCAGGAACAGACAGCACATCTACCTACCCTGTTTAGACTTTGGACTGTCTCTGGTTTGTACTCGCATCCATATTAATGCTAGCCCATCTTAAACTGGTCGTGGTACATCTTATACTTCCGAGTAACAGAAGCCAAACTCACACTTCGCCGGTTGCGCAAAAGATTTATTTATTTAAAAACTTTATTGCACAAATTACAGCAATTGGCGGACTTAAAGCCATTGAGGCTTTGTCTAACAGTCAACCAGCAGACCATGCAGAGAGTGATTAAGTAGGTGCTAACAGGACAACATTGACATAAGTGAAAAAAAAATGAGATTATTGACTATGAGATTATGAGACTATTAAAAAAATACAATAAACATATACCTATTATATATACATTCACTAGATACAAAATGTGATAATGACTACGCCAAGCTCATCACTCATTGCTTACGACCGAAAGATACTGGCGTACGAAAAAGAACTTGCACATGGTGTCCGTTGACCTCGAGAAGGCATACAGTAGGGTATCCCTCGAAAGATAGGCGTTGAATTGGAAGTGAAAGGAGTGCCAGAGAAGTATGTGAAGATTGTAAAAGCGATATATTATTATAGAGTACTAAAATAAGGTGCGACTGAGGCTGCGGCGGTTGAGTAGAGCTTTGGTGACCGAGTGGTTAAGGTATTCGACTCGTAAGGGAGAAGTACCGGGTTTTAATCCCACTGCGACCATGTACCAATGACCCTTTAGTACTCACCGTAAGAGCATCGGTTAGAATACAACTAATGTACATAACTCAGAAACATGTCATTGTTACATGTAAGCAGCGGGATTCGAACCCGGTAGAGCTCGTCTAGTCTAAAATGACGCGCCCCACTACTTAGTTAGTTGATTTCGATGTGTGAGTGCAAATATTGATAACGACACTTCATCTGAGTGGGAGCCAATGAACGACGCGTGCTCCTACGTTTGAATTTCACCGGCAACTGAATGACCAATTACAACGGCATTTGTATATGTATTGCGTCCATATTTTAAACTTGCTTGTGTGCGTTAATGCGATAGTGGGGCGCGGCATTTTAGATAAGACGAGCTCTACCTCTCGTTTACGAGTTGGATACTCAACCGCCCGACTACCGACGCGCTCACTCTTTAGTTACTGCAACGTAAATGTATGAATTGTAGATGTTATGGGTGATAGTTATCGCTTACCATCAGGTGGGCTGTCTGCTCGTTTGGCAATGAGTAGCATAAAAAATGTATATCGACAGAGAAATGGCACTGGAAGTAAGTAAAACTGTAGTACTAAACAGTGACTCACTACTGTCCTTGACCAATTTAGGTGAACGCACATTCATAAGAGCCAAACGTACAGAACGAATCGAACGAAACTAATTTTTGAATTCCTAATATGAAATTCTATGAAACCTCGCACACCTGTCCGCGCCGAATCGTCCTTGGAAGAACCCAAGGAATCCTAGACGAATTCGGGTGTCGCCATCAGATTCGACGAAGGCGACACGACCGAATCGATCGATGCGCTCGCATTATGACACTGACAGTTGCGCGCGAGAGTACAGCTCTTCTTTCCTTTTCTTTGACATGTAATTATAGTGCGACAGATGGGAAGGAAATAAGAATTTTTCATTTTAAAACTATGTTTCGGGTTTCCTACCGCGTACCTTTGTTAACGAGTAGCCCGACATTAACAACAACATACAACAACACACAACAAATCTTTAAAATTTGTGATAATAACCCCGATAGTTTAAAACATTATGGGAATCATTCTTTCGGCGTGAAAGGAGTGCGAGGCTCCGCTGACTTCGATTCGTTCGACGCGTTCGGTTCGGATATATGTGCGTTCACAATAATAGAGTACTCACGTCACGAGTAATTCACAAGTTCAATGTGGCTGTCTGTAGGCCTCTAGGCATCCGCTTTAAGCCCATATTTGTTCAACCTAATTATGGATTCACAGGGGACTAAAATAGGTGACAGAGCTTGCCGGTATCAGGAAAGAGGTCCCGCGGGAGACCAAAGATGCGAGTCGGATACGACAATCTACAGGTTACGAGGTGAGGATGCCGGAGATCGGGCAAAATACAGAAGAAGAACTTTCCTACAGAGGACCCTGGCAGTAGCCGGGATTGGCCGGGGACGATGATGATGTTCATGGACGGATTGACACTATATGGGGCCCTTTATTTGATACTGGACACGGCGCGACTTCGTTCGCTCGACTCGACATACTTTACCCCTATCTACAACTGTCCACTGGAATCACTCTATATATTGTTGAAAACCGCATTAAAATACGTTGCGTACCTAGTTTAAAATATATAAGCGTACAGAGATACATATATCTATAGATACATAGGGACAGACGGTGGGAAGCGACTTTGTTTTATACTATGTCTAGACAGACATACGAGAGGTTGCCAACTTTACATTGTAATCATTTGTCAATCATAATTGTATTCGGCGATACTTTTAGTTATCCTTTGTATTTTTATATTGGAATTATGGCCTGCAACGCTATCGATGTTTCGACTTAATAAATAAAGCTGGCTTTGGCAGTAGAGTGGCATTTGCCTTTTGCTGCTAGAGCAACGTGTTATAGAGGTAGGCAACGCATTAGCGATACTCTTGGTGTTGCTAATGTCTTTAGGCAGTGGTGACCACTTTCCATCAGGTGGCCCGCTTACTTGTTTGCCTACTGTATGACATAAAAAAAATAGAAAAAAAAAAGAAAATACTTATAAAAACTTACCAAAAAGCGGTCTTCGAAACGAAGTTCGCCGTCTCCCTCGGATTCTGTTTCCTCTCCATATCGAAGTAACCGGGATCCATAATGTACAATAACTACACTTATTTTACACTAATTATATTATATAACACCATATAATAAATTATATAACAATATTGTATAACTAGGTGGCACTTTAAGTAATTGCAGTCGTCAAGTATCACTTTTTTTGTATCACTGGTTAAGTACGTATTAAGTAGGTAGGTTTTTTTTTATAATTGTTTTCTCAACTTCCTTTCGATACAGCAGACATGATTGGTGATGATCTGAAACAATAAAAAACCAATATTAAGACACAATTTCCATACAACACGACGACAAACTAACAGACTATGCTTTATCATAACAGCCCACAACAGTCCACTGCAGGACTTAGAGCCACGAAAGGGGAGGTTATTACCATACTCTCCACGCTTGGAAGGCGGGTTGGAGATCGCAGTATTATAAATATAACAATGGAAAACGCTGCTGCCCATTTTCCAGCCTACGGAAACTCTAGATCTTTTGCCTCGAAAACATTAGTCGCCTTGTCCGACACCCACGAGTGTAAGGGGTTGGTGCTATTCTACTCTGCCGGACACCACACGGCCAATAATTACTTAACTGACAATTATGTTGGAAAAATCCCGACAAAGTCTACTTAAATATTTCCCAAACCAGTTTAAATAAAGCTTAATTTTTCCTGTTTGTTTAGATAATTATGAAGTTTGGTTGCTTAGCTACTTCTGTACCTTACCTACACATGTCAAACTTATCTTAATACCAAATTTTGGGACAGGTTTTTTTTATTGGTTTACCAACAGATAAAACACTAAATCTAAGCTCAACGTGTAAGGTATTACAATCGTTTTGTTAGTGCTTATATGTAAACACATAGTTTACAAAAAAAAATTTATTGTATTGCTGGTTTCCGCAGAACAATAAGTTTTTTTGTTTTTTTTTTATGTCATACGGTAGGCAAACAGGCAATCGGGCCACCTGATGGAAAGTGGTCACCACTGCCTATAGACATTAGCAACACCAAGAGTATCGCCAATGCGTTGCCCACCTCTATAACACGTTGCTCTGGCAGCAAAAAGGCAAATGAACCTCCACTGCCAAAGCCACGGTTCCCCAAATCCCCACCCCATGGAGCGCTGGAAACATTACTCACCGGCAGAAACACAACACTATTTAAAAGAGTATTGTTTAGCTGCGGTATTCTGTAAGGTGGAGGTACTTCCCCAGTCGGGCGGCTCCAATTCGAACGGGATACCCCGCTATGCCCTACCTCTCTTTATATTAGGCTGGTCAATAAAAAGAAATAAACCTAATACAAACTAACAGATCGGAAAGCCCCACAAACATAATACGCGCCGCACCGCTTCACTCTTTCCCGCTTTCAATACCATACACACATACCATGCAAATAGTTGACATGTCATTGACATACATTATGGTGCGAAGCGACCAGCGCAACTTGAGCCCCGATAGCTCATTGCAGCGATACTGGCCGGAGGTACCTTCAAATTGGACGTTTTATAATATTGATACAGTGTTTTAATCTGGTTTGAAGAACATCTGTCATTTATTATCTATATTGCGCAATTTATAAAGTAGTCATTCATCATAAGTGGAGATTTAACAACTGGTCAGATTACTTGTTGTTTGTTTGTCCGCGGCTATGTTCGCTTCGTGAAAGTTGTGTAAGTAATAAGTATACGAACAGAATGATTATTTCCTTATGTTTAGTGGCTAACGACCTGAGTGGCTCAGTTGGTTAACATGCCGGTCGCGCAGAGGCGGGTTCGATTGCCGGCTGAGCAAAAATTGAAATGATGAATTTTAATTTCTGTTACAGGTCTGGGTGTAGCATGTATAATAAGTTACCTAACACCCACAACACAAGCTTTGCTTACTTTGGGGCTAGATGGCGCTGTGTGAATTTGTCCAAGCATATTTATTTTTTATTTATTGTAGTCTAAACCTACTAATAGGTCTCTACCTATGAAATTGACGTTTTGTTCGCAAGTATCATCATCACAGCCCGTAACAGTCCACTGCAGGACTTAGGACCTCTTCCACGAAAGGGAAGGTTATTGCCATAATCTCCACGCTTGGCAGGCGGGTTGGCGATCGCAGTGTTTAAATATAACAATGGAAAATGCTGCTGCCCATTTTCCAGACTACGGAGACTCTTGATCTTTTGCCTCGAAAACATTAGTCGCCTTGTACGACAGCCATGAGTGTAAGGGGTTGGTGCTATTCTACTCTGCCAGACTACATTTGTTGGCCCAGTATACATTTGTTCAAATATTTTTTATTGTACATCATCATCATCATCATCTTAGTGTTAAATCCCGGTTGCGCTGTCGTGCGATACGCGAGGGCCCGGGGTCCGCCTTCCTACTCTTCCTAGCCCACTCCGTCGGTCTTCGGCATCCTTAGTGGTATTGTACAGCGTTAATTTCGGATAATATCCAATAGATGGCGTTGTACACGTTTGCGTTATTATTCTACATCGCGGGAGCAAGTTCGCTATCGAAAATATATAGTGTTTTAGAGAGATTTGTATATTAACCAAATTTTTGAGGAGTAAACCATTCTTCGAGTATCTTGACTAGTTTTACTTGCATCAGCACCCTTGGTAGTTGGACCCCTTTAATGGTGTGAGGGTTTTACAGGTAGTGTACATAACAGATCAAAATTATTACTTGATTTCGAAAATAGAGTATGATTCAAACGAAGTCCATTATATGAAACAAACACTATTATCTTAAGTTTTTATAAGGGTTTGAAAATACTCCTTTTAATTTGTCGTCAGTATTGTCTATTTAACAAGAAGTAAGTTTATAAAACCTGCGGTTTTGCATTTTTGTTGCCTGCAGCCTAAATGTTAGATTCGTAGTTGTTATGAGCGACAGTTACCACTTACCATCAGGTGGGCTGTCTGCTCGTTTGTCACTGACAAAATTAAAATTAAAAAAAAATACCACGCTTACTTCTGTCGAGGGCTTCACCGAGAGTCAAAAGAACTTCCAATCCCAACGGGCGTCTGACCCACAAGCCACGGAGTAATCGCGCAGATTATAACGAATCGGAAAGTTCAGGGCCTCGGCGAACGACCTACGACCTATTAGGTCGCGACCCACGATTAGATACGACTCCAACGTAACACCACGTCGAATCAATCGAATTTCGGCGTTATTCCAAGCTGGGGAAAGTCGATAATTGTTTGTCTACTTTGTGACTAGCCAAATGTATCCTAGGTGGGGTATGACCAACGGGTTTGATGCAGCATTGACCTGATTTTGGTCGAGTTATTGCGGATTTTCTAGAAATTGTTAGGGCATCGATTTTAACATAAAACGGTCAAGAATGCACTGACCTTGCAATTATTTAAAGTAAAGTAAAGTAAAGTAAAACACATTTATTACACTCGAACACACAGCACAAAATTCTCAAAATATAATGAAACAGAGACACAAACAAAACAAGAAAATAAATAAATAAAGATACTCTAATCTCGTTACTTGTGCCATGTGGAGAGTGCAATGGGGCCACACTCAGCATAAGCCACGACAGTTGCCGTGACGCTGGTTTTCAGTGGGCCCCCTATTTGATTATTTGAGGCGGGCAACGCATTGGTAGACATAGACATAATATTTATTTGGCAATTTCTACAATATAAATTAACTAAAATATTTGTTACTAACATAGATTAGGTTAAATATTGTAGTGTCATGCCAAACTAGAGGTCAGCTCAGCATATGCTGTAGGTAGTAAGACCACAGCGCTGATTTTCAGCTGACCCCTACAGTTAGTGCGTGAATTACTCGCCAAGTGGTCAGACAGGTAACGTAGTGCTGTACATTGGCCCATATTTAGCTAGCGCCCCTGGCGTTGCTTTTGTCCATAGGTGGCGGTGACCACTTTCCATCAGGTGGCCCGCATGCCTGTTTGTCTGCCGTATTACATAAAAAAGACATGCATAGAACTGCAGTCGTCCAGAGTCAATAATGTGTTGAAGTTCTAATACGAGTCGTCATCATCATATCAGCCGGAAGACGCCCACTACTGGGCATAGGACTCCCCCAGATATATCCACAAAGGCCGGCCCTGTGCCTGATCTGAGATGATAAAATGGTTAATTTTTTTAAATTACATAGTTATTGTAATTTAAAAATATTGGTACTGCAGAATCTCAGCGATTGTGACTGTGAGGGCTGATAGTAATTGACAAAAGCTAGTAATGTGAACATGTAGTTTGTCTTCTAAAGCGCATAAAATAATCTCTGTTCATATGATCATGTTCTTAAAAACCTGCCAAGTGCGAGTCGAACGCGCACACGAAGGGTTCCGAACTTGTAATTGAACATTATATTTTAAGATCATGGTCTTGTTGTAGGTTTTCCCTAAATCTTAAATCATAATTTGGTGGTAGGTATTATTTGTTGTTAATATTTAGAATTTAGTTTTTTTTTTTAATTTAGCTATTTGTTTTCCTAATTACCCTTGTCAATTAATTAATTAATCTATACAAGTTACTATAAATTAAAAAAGAATTAATAAAGAGTTTTTGTATTGTATTGTATTGTATAAATTGATTTCATCACGTATTTGATCTTTCATTTATTATTATTGTATATAGAATTGCAGATAGAATTTTGTTTTAAATTTTCCAACTTGTCCCTCAACGGTGACCCCCACATTCGAAATGTGTGTATTCATTCACTGACTGATCCTACATGGACTCCGTTTTTTCTTCGCACGTACGGGACCCTAAAAATAATCTTACTTCACACACACACACATCCAATCAAAAGTAATCGACTGTAAGTTCTCCCAACGAACACAGTTGTCAATGAAATGCATTCTTGGCTTTCGAATCAATTTTCCTGTTAGTAGGTACGTCGTAGGTAATAGAGAAGGAGGGCATTAGGTTACTGCCAAGACGGCAGCCTTCTTACTAAGAGCTTACTGCCCTAGTTTCATTCACACGAGGTTTATGGTGTCATCTAATTATTTGTCATAATAATTTATATGCTATAAAACTGTGAAATAAATAAATAAATAAATCTTTGTGATCCTGACCCAGGTAAACCGAGAACGGGCACACCTAGGTACTTACTGCGATTGCATAAGCATTTCATTATTTAACTCATGACAAAAAGGAGCGGTGTTATAAGTTGTATGTATCTGTGTTTATGTGGCTTTGTGTGTCTGTCTGTGGCATCGTAGCTCCCGAACGGATGGACCGATTTGGATGCGGTTTTCTCTATTTCAAAGTCAGTTTAATCGAGATGGTTCCTAGCTTTGTTTCATTTAAATCGGTTCTGTCTTTTAGAAAATATTTGAGTTAAAGTAAACTTTGTTGTGTTCCACTTTTTCTGTTGGTTAGGTTATGTGCGCTCAACAAGGCTGCCTACAGACGTTCCGATCCCCAGTACGTATAAATCTACCTAACCGAAGCGCACTCACACCAGACGAGTGCGAGCACTCCAGCCAGCGGGCCCAGGACCAATACCTCTGGTCTACCTCAACCTATCAGAACGAAGGCTCCTAGCCCAAATAAAGACTAATCCTAATGACCCAACCATCTTAACAAAAACCTGATACCGTCGGAAGGATAAACAAAAATCATCTTAGCGTTAATGTCCCGGTTGTGCTCTCGAGGACGAGGGCCCGGGGTCCGCATTGACCATGATCCAGGATTTGGCGAATACTCAGCCGCCCGGCCACCGGCGCTCTTGTACCGTCGGAACGATAACCCATCCTGAAAGTCTACCTATCCTAGAGCCCAACCTAAATTAAGGTCTGCCAGAGCACACATGCTACAGCACTAATTACTAGCTTTTGAACGTGACTTTATTCGCGTGGAAAAAGTTTTTAGAGCAGTTTATCTTTTTCCTGAACGACCATTTAAAATGACCTCCGTAATGTATGAAATCTAGTATTACGGAGAGGTCAATCTGTATCTCTGGTTCTACCCAACCCAATTAGATGAAACATGGCCTAGATTTTAAGTTGGACCCCAAACTATCACAATCAGTTCAGTAATTTTTCCATATTTCTAATAGTTGAGCTGGTTTATTGCTTCTGCATCAGATGTTCCAGTTTAAAAAATAAATTATGCCCTAATGTTGCCCAGGTTATACCACAACAAAAGTTTTATTACAATGTTCAAACAGACAAAGTAAATGAAAAAAGAAATCCTCATCGCCCAAATTTTTTTTTTGTATATTTTGTTTAATGTAGGTACAGACACACGTTTTTGTACTGTTTTATTATATGTATAGGTAGATTAAGTACAGCCCTGCCTGCGATATGAATGACAAGCCAATCCTAAGCCGAAAGAGGTAAAAAACAACACGAAAAGCTTAGCAAAACCTGTTTAGTCTGTCGCCGGCCGGTCATTTGTAAAACAGAAACCACGTTTCAATAGCAACAAGAGAGCACAACACACGGTATTGCAAACGTCCATTGGCTGCGGTGACTGCTTACCATCAGGCAGGTCGTAAGCTTGTTTGCCACCTTTGTGGTATAAAAAAAAACACGGCGATATCGCAACCAATTTTATAAGTGAACGTAATGACTGGTAACGTAGGTACCAACTTTGTAATAAGCCAAAACTATGCGAAGGACAAGTCTCAGATTAAACTGACGTAAATTGTCGACTTTAATGTGCTTGCTTAGCAACAGTAACTACAACCAATCGCATAGGTTCTTTTTTATACCACTAAGGTGGCAAACAAGCTTGCGGCCTGCCTGATGGTAAGCAATCACCGCAGGCAATGGACGTTAGCAATACTACAGGCATCACCCACGCGTTGCCGACACCGTAAAAACCTTTTCATCCCTTTCTGAGAGGTATTATTAAGTTCTTATTTACATAGTCGTCCCACGCGGTTTTCTATTCAAAAGAGTTAGGATCAAAATTCAATTATCCTGCGGGACCCTATTATATCCGGGTACAAAAGTACCCCAAATAGTATTAAAGAGCTGTTCATGAGTGAGTAAAAGATAAAATGTATACTTCTTTAACAATAAGCTGCCGAGTGATTAAGGTATCCGACTCGTAAGCGAGAGGTACCGGGTTCGAATCCCATGTACCAGTGACCCTTTCCTGAGTTATGTACATTAGTTGAATGCTAACCGATGCTCTTACGGTGAGTGAAAACATCGTGATGAAACCTGCACATTCAGGCGACTGAATGTTTAACCATGATCCAATGTGGTCAGGTTCCTCTGTCAACAGGGTGATGGAGGTCAGAATGCAGTCGCTCCACCATAATTACCTGCAAAATCTTGGATCATGGTCAAGGCCCTCGTGCGCGAGAGCACAACCGGGACATTAACGCCAAGATGATTATTTTTTTATATCGACTACACATAAAACGCGCCATCATAGTGCTGCGAGCTCGCGTATGAACGCAGTCTTTAGATTAATTATACTTTAAATACAATTATTAATAACTAACTAACTAACTAACTTAATATTACGAAATATGCTTTACTAACAGAAAATGAGACATGTTACTTGAATTTATGGATAAATTGGAAATTAAATTTTTAACATGGCGATGATATTATATTTAGATCTTGACATTTCAATTGTAATACTAATGAATTATATTTTAATTATTTGACATTGCACTCATAACGTTGACATTCTAATGTAATATGGACTTCTTCGTCTGAAATAAATCAATTTTAATTTTAATTTATTTTATAGTAATTCCCACTAGTTTGTGACATTGATAATGCCGTCTAGCATCAAATCAGCCATAGTGTTGGACCATGCCCTCGATTTCCTATCTAATAGTAGACACTCAGGATAAGTGTAGTCTCCAGATAGCGTAAGGGTTTTCGAAATCAATTCAGTGGTTTAACCGAAACTTACAAACTTTCCCTCTTTAGAATATTAGTACAGACAATTAGCCAACCTGATGCAAAGCGGTTACTATCGCCCATCTATACACAGCCTACAACAGTCCACTGCAGGACCCAGGGCCTCTCCCACAAAAAGGGAGGTTATTGCCATAATCTCCACGCTTGGCAGGCGGGTTGGAGATCGCAGTGTTATCATATAAGAATGGAAAATGCTGCTGCCCATTTCCCAGTCTACGGAGGCGCTTAGATCTTTTGCCTCGAAAACATTAGTCGCCTTGTACGACACCCACGAGTGTAAGGGGTTGGTGCTATTCTACTCTGCCGGACACCACACGGCCATCTATACATAGTACAAAGCAAAGTCGCTTCCCGCCATCCCTATGTATCTATATACATATGTATATATGTATCTGAATATGTATCTGTGTAGTATTTTACCAAGACGATTAATGCTATTTTTGTTGCTTGTCTGACTCATGTTTAGCTTTTCACTTTCTAGACAAGGGTTGCCTGGAAGATATCGCTTGTAGCGAATCGGTCGCCTTTGCCCACAATGTTTGAAAAGACCTTAGAAATTTTCTTTTTTGTAATTTCGTGTGTAATAAAGAGTGTATCTATCTATGAACGCGTAGATCTTTCAAATTACGGAACCGATTTTAAAGCGGTTTTTAACAGCAGATAGAGTGATTCAAGAGGTAAGTTTATAAGCAAGAAAATCAGCGTATATCGCGCCGGGTCCACTAGAAACAATATGAATGCGATTAAATCCAGTTACACGTTTGATGTAGCAAAATTGTGTACCTTGGCCGTGAGAACCAAGTCCGCATGACTCGTACCGTAGTTAGATAATTATACTGGTATAACAATGCAAGCATAGATAAAGTGGTGGTAGGTACCGGCTAGACGGATTCATAGGAAGATTTCTTGTCCCATGCTCATAGAGGCCTACCGTCCATAGGTACCTATCATGCTCATGCTAGCACATTAATTTATTCAATTTAGTTATAAGGATTGTCATGGACGCTGCGGTGGATGTGCGGAGTTACGCGACTCGATCGAGTACATCCGTGGCAGCCTTGGCGTGAGGGATATCGCGTATAAGATCGAGGTGGCTCGCCTGCGTTGGTTTAGTCACGTGTTGCGTAAGCCCTAGGGATGCGTTGGAAATCGGTGCCTGAACCTGCCGGTATCAGGAAACAGGCCACGTGGGCGTACCCAAGAAGCGATGGATTGACATCGCTGAGTCGGATGCGAGAGCCAACGGCTTACGACGAGAGAATGCCGAAGACCGGGAAAGCGGACCTTGGCTAAAGCCGGGATAAGCGCTAGGACGATGATGATGATTGTTATAATGTCATGTGGTCAGCTAATTAGTTGTGTGACTGTACTAAGTACCTGAGTGGTGTGTGGTGCCGCCACCTCAAAGAATAGCACCACCCCATCTCTTCCCGTGGGTGTCGTAAGAGGCGACTAAGGGACAAATCCGACAGATGGGCAGCAGCATCTTTCTGGGTAGATTTACATCAACTGCACTGCGATCTCCAACCCGCCTGCCAAGCGTGGGGATTATGGCAATGACCTCCCCTTTCGTGGGAGAGGCCCGAAGTCCTGCAGTGGACTTTTATGGGCTGTGATGATGATGACTAAGTACCTATCGACAGTATCTCTTCAGTAAGCCTTTATACTTGACGACCTGAGTGGTTCAGTTGGTTAAAATGCCGGTCTGCCACGCAGAGGTCTCGGGTTCCCTTTTACGTGATTTCTGTTACGGATCTGGGTGTTACATGTATAACAAGTATGTATTTAAAAATATATAGGTAAGTAGTTTATCAGTTAACAAGCACCCATAACACAAGCTTTGCTTACTTTGGGGCTAGATGGCGCTGTGTGAATTGTCCAAGTATATTTATTTATACGGGCGTTGTCTCTCTGACATTCGGTCACATAATTATGACGGAGATTTTCCGTTTCAGCGCAAAACTTAACAGTGGCCATATTAATTGGCAAAGGTCGAGAGAACGGTCAGCGACTGGAGGCACAGATCAGTTGAAGGTGGCGCGTGTTTGTTTGTGTATGTTTAATATGTCTATATTTTAGAGAAAAGTTGTGCGAAGGAATTGTAAGATCTGATTCGGCCGACTCCTTTCCGCCCTCGGGACACGAAAAGCGTGTATGCATTCCTCTCTTATGCCGTAGATATAGATTAGATTAGATTATTTATTTACTAATGAAATTTACATCCGAATGTCATAATATAAGTAAGTCACAAAGATATCGTCAAATAGAATTAAAATAATGTCATACAAAAAAATGTCAAAATATACAAATTCACAACAAAAATGAATAATACTAAAATGTCAAATGAATACATATTAAATTAATAATGTCACAGTTGACACAAAATTGTAATACATTGTCAATAAATACTATGGGTATACGTAATAGTATACCTACTAACTAAAAAAATTTATATATATTAGCTGTCCGGACGAACCGCTATTGCGTACTCTAAGAAATGGAACGCATTGCCTGCCAATGTATTCCCCGAACAGAACAATCTGAACTCCTTCAAGGCCGAAGTGAATGAGCTGTTTTCTAGACGCGCATGTGTCATCCTCGGCAGACTCAAAACAGCTGTTTTTAGGTGACTTTAACGTGCCTGTCTATGATCTGTTTAAACTGCCCATGTTTACATACCCATATTTGAATTTCAAATTAATTTTGTTTTATAATATTAACCTACACTAACCTGTAACTCGTTATTTTTGTTATACCTGTTTTAACTTACCTTAATATAAAAGTACTCACTGCTGTTGTTATGATGTCCAGTTAGTTATCAATGATTAACGATACAAGATGTGTTTGCCTATAATTGGTTTTACACTTAAAACTAGAGTACAAAATGTATTTTTTATAGTTTATACCTACCTATGTATCTTGTGTACAAACTGTTGGTGAACCAAAATAAATAAATAAATAAACTGAGTTGTCTTATTTGGTGAACAAACAATGCCCAAAATCATGTCTTGCCGTATCCATCACGCTACGTATATTGTGTATAAATGTCTTGAATTATACAAAAAACACATAGAATGTGAATTTCAACGAATACTGCTGCACATTATCCATTTAAATGCATAATTTCCTTAACCAAATAAGATAAGTTAGTCTGGACAGATTATAGCGATACTGCTAAGAGGATGTAAGGCAGACCGGTTTTTTCTACTTCTATAAGTGAGTACTATCGCAAAGAAAAGTCTGAAGTTTAGGTCGAAACCTTCATCTTCGACTATACAGAACGTGCCAGGTTTTGTTATAGGCAGACCAATGACATTACACACACATCACAGCCCGTAACAGTCCACTGCAGGACTTAGGGCCTCTCCCACGAAAGGGGAGGTTATTGCCATAATCTCCACGCTTGGCAGGCGGGTTGGAGATCGCGGTGTATAAATATAACAATGGAAAACGCTGCTGCCCATTTTCCAGACTACGGAGACTCTTGATCTTTTGCCTCGAAAACATTAGTCGCCTTGTACGACACCCACGAGTGTAAGGGGTTGGTGCTATTCTACTCTGCCGGACACCACACGGGCAATATAAAAATAGGCCAAATACCATTATAAAGAGGTAACACAAACTTAGTGTTATTGTATCGTATACCTAAGTGGATTGTATCGTATACCGTATGGTGGAACATGGAGATCTGTTAAATATATGTAACCGACTTTGTAACCCATGTTGACGATTAATTAAATAAATTGAAGTTTAAAAGTCATGTTTGCCGCATATCCGAGTTGCTATAGGCTACAACCGTAACAGCTTGGACACCCAATTCTCGGAAACGACGTCACGGCAGACCCAAGAAAAGGTGGACAGTGAGCTGCGGGCCTTCGAAAGTAACTGGCAGACCGGCACATGATCGCGAAGAATGAAAGAATCGGGGGAATGCCTTTGCCCAGCAGTGTGATGATTCAGGCTAGTATATTTTTGGATCTTCCAGCACGTGCCGCTTTGATTCGATCTTTATAATGCGTACGGCTAAGGAATGGAACACGTTGCCGGCGAGTGTGTTCCCTGATCAATATAATCTGGACGCCTTGAAGGCTAGAGTGAATAGGTTGTTCCAAAACGGGCATGCTCCGGCCACATCGTCTCTCACCAACAGGAGAGATGGCGATCAAATGTCTCTCCTATGTAATATAAAAAAATAGATCTAAGTCACGACCTGAGTGGTTCAATGGTTAACATACTGGTCCGCCACGCAAGAGGTTCCGGATTCGATTCCCGGCCGTGCAGAAATTGAAATGATAAATTTTAATTTCTGTTACGGGTCTGGGTGTTCTATGTATAATAAGTATATATTTAAAATTATTTAAGCAGTACATCAGTTATCTAGCACCCATAGTACAAGCTTTGCTTAGTTTGGGGCTAGATGGCGCTGTGTGAATTTGTCCACGAATATTTATTAATTATTATTAAATTTAAAACAGCAGATTATCTCCGAAACTAAAGAATCGATATCGAAATATACGTTTCAATAAAAGGAAGCTACATTATTCTCGACTGCTAAAGACTCTATTGGCTCCGGAAAGGTACTAACTACGTAATACTGTGAGGCAGTAACTGAATACTTGCAGACCGAGAAAAGCCGAGGCGAGTCAATTGTATAAAGTGTCGCAGTTTTATAGTCAATACAAATATTTCAATGTATTAATCATCGAGAATATGGCTATGATTCAGGAAATATATTTAAACACTCACAATAAAATAACATTCACAATTTAAATACATCAACGCAGAAAAATGTTTCCCTTTCTGACTAATGAGTTTGTTACATTTGACTAAATATTATATATTTATAGGTATTTATTTAGTATTTGTGTTATTTATTTTATATGTAGGTAATATTACTATTATATATATTAAGTAATTCAATGATATTATGTATTTGGGTGCACGTCATATCTGCCTCTCTTCAGTAGGTCTGCTGTGAGACATTTCTTTTTAGAAATAAGCTGTACCTTTTGTGATTGTTATCTTTATGTTCATATTATTGTAACCTTCTTTGTGCACAATAAATGGTTATATAAATAAATAAATTCAGTAATGTAAATTCAGAATCAAAAAGCGGGAGAGCATATCATTGTGGAATGTATTGTCCATAGAATAAGGTTGCATATTGCGCATTGAGCCATGATCCAATCTGGTCAGGTTCCCCGGTAGTAGGAACACGGAAGTCAGTTGACAGTCGCTCCACTGTAATTATCTGATCTGCTAAATCCTGGATCATGGTCAAGGCGGACCCTGGGCCCTCGTGCGCGAGGGTATAACCGGGATATAACGCCAAGATAATAATGATGATGAGAGCTAAGAACCATGTCGAAAAAATCGCATCCAAATCGGAGCTACGATGCCACAGCCAGATACACAAAGCCACAGATACACACATCGAACATATAACACCCCATTTTTTTCATCGGGGTTAGAAAATTGCACCATATGACAAAGCAAATTGAGATATATGACTTCTTAGTAATGAAAATGATAAACAATATGACAATGTACATTATTATTACAGCTGGTGAAATGGTATTTGCCACGGACGCGACCCTGTAACTTCATTTATACAACACTCATAGCGTAATGTTCCAATTTCACATTCGAAAACAATTGTATAAGGATACCTACACGTTTTTCACGCCAGACTACTTACTAATTTCATTATAGCTGTTACGTAAAATACCCTTTTAAACGTTATTTTTTAAATTTTTGTCGGGCGCCAAGACACGGCGAAATGTAGGCTCAATACCTAAATCATCATCATCATCACAGCCCATAACAATGCACTGCAGGACTTCGGGCCTCTCCCACGAAAGGGGAGGTCATTGCCATAATCTCCACGCTTGGCAGGCGGGTTGGAGATCGCAGTGCAGTTGATGTAAATGTTGAAAACCTGAATGTCTTTGTCAAATTCAAAATTCAAATTTTCCTGTTTATATTTGTGTGTAATTTTTTTCCCGCTAAACAGAATATTTTTTCTAATTGTTGTAATTTGTGTTTGTGAATGTTTTTTCTTGTTTGAAGCAAATAATGTAAAAGTAGTGAAGTGAATTTCCCGCCGCTTGATATCCTCGACGCGTAGATACAACAGAACTGACTCGCTTACTTCCAGCAAAGTTGAGAAAATTATAGGTACGATAGTTGAACATAAAAATATGAGTGTAGATAAAGTAGTGTATGCAACTGCATATAATTAGGTATTAAAACACTCGTGTCAAACTATTATCATACTCGCCTCGTATGATAAACAGACACTCATGTTTTAATACCCCCTTTTATATGACAGTTGCATAAACTGCTATTATTCTCTTCCGTGTTGTATTTGTTTTGTATTTTTATTTTATTTATTTAGAAGATCAACAGTTTACAGATGAGTAGTGGTACAAAACAGTCAGAAGCCAATTATTAATCTTCACCAATAGGTAAACGAAGCTTATGCAACAATAACAAATTCATGGCATATAATAAGTGAGTGAAAACATCATGCAGTAAACTAAAAAAAACTACAATAGCAAATATTATACTTAAAAATAAGTGTATGTATATAGTTCGCATATTAACAGCAAAGATAGAAGTGTCAAGGTGTTAGATCGCCCAAAAATTCATCACTTGGAATTCGTTTAACTGTAGTAGCATTCCTACTCGTATTGAGTATGCATAGATAATTCCATGTTTTTTATACCGTAACATGACTACATGAAGCCCGAAGGTATCAATAAAAAGGTCCCGCGGGAGGCCCAAGAAGCGATTGATTGACATCGCGGAGTGGAGAGAGATGTGGAGGAGTGGAGAAGAAATAGTCGGATTATGAGGAAGGCTCTACATACAGCTAAGCCCTATGGTTTCAGGAAAGAGGTCCAGCAGAAGACGACGAAGCGATGGATTAACATCGCCGCATCGGACGCGAGAGCCAACGGCTTACGACGCGAGCGTGCCCAAGACCGGAAGGAGTGGAGAAGAAAGAGTCGGATTATGAGGAAAGCTATACATACACCTAAGCCCTAAGGTTTCAGGAAAGAGGTCCAGTAGGAGACGACGAAGCGATGGATTAACATCGCCGCGTCGGACGCGAGAGCCAACGGCTTACGACGCGAGGATGCCCAAGATGTGGAGGAGTGGAGAAGAAAGAGTCGAATGATGAGGAAGGCTATACATACAACTAAGCCCTAAGGTTTCAGGAAAGAGGTCCAGTAGGAGACGACGAAGCGATGGATTAACATCGCCGCGTCGGACGCGAAAGCCAACGGCTTACGACGCGAGCACGCCCAAGACCGGGAGGGGTGGAGAAGAAAGAGTCGAATGATGAGGAAGGCTCTACATACGGGTAAACCCTGAGGTATCAGGAAAGATGTCTTAACCGAGGGAGACCCAAGAAGCAATGGATAGACATTGCCGAGTCTGACACGAGAGCCAACGGCTAACGACGCGAAGATGACCACGACCGGCAGCAGTGGAGAAGAAAGAGTCGGATGATGAGAAAGGCTACGTACAGCTAGATATACTGGGTTCGAATTCCACTACGGCCATGTACTTACCAATTACTCTTTTCTGAGTTATGTACATTAGTTGAATGCTCTTACGGTAAGGGAAAACATAGAGATGAAACCTGCGCAAGGCGACAGAATGTGTAACCATGTCCAATTTGCTACCTTATTTGCTTATTTATTTATTTATTTAATTTTCCGACAGATATACACATACATATTTTTTACATTGAAATATTACATAAAAGATCTTAAACACCGCAATGTCAATCCAATAACAGGCAAACAATAGGCAGGTTGACAATAGAATTATCGGGCTTAATTAAAAAAATAAATGTAAATATACCACCACTTAACAAATAAACAATGTTATTGTTAGTGTAAATGGCAATAAGACGTACTCAAGATATTATACAAAATGATTATTATATATTACATGATACGGAATAACATTACACCTAGATATAATCCGCGTCATGAAAGAAGAGACTTGTCAAATGGCAGTAGAGGGGATTTCGTGCAGGTGATCGCCTACTGCGCAAGACGAACCACGTGACCCGCCAAGTCTCTTCTTATTTGACACTAGTTGTACTACTGATAGTATCAGTTAGGAGCGCCATTGGCCGAGTGGTTAAGGTATCCGACTCGTAAGCGAGAGGTACCGGGTTCAAATTCCACAGCGGCCATGTGACCAATGATTTTTTTCTGAGTTATGTACATTAGTTGAACACTAACCGATGCTCTTACGGTGAGGGAAAACATCGTGATGAAACCTGCGCATTCAGGACACTGAATGTGTAACCATGATCCAATCTGGCCAGGTTCCCCTGGTAGCAGAGTCACGGAGGTCAGATGGCAGTCGCTCCACTGTAATTATCAGATCAGCCAAATCAAGGCGGACTCCAGGCCCGCGAGCGCGAGAGCACAACCGGGACATTAACGCCAAGAAGATTATTTAATATTACATAATAAAGGATAACATTATACCTACCTACAGATACTATCAGTGGCTTCATCATCATCATCACAGCCCGTAACAGTCCACTGCAGGACTTAGGGCCTCTCCCACGAAAGGGGAGGTTATTGCCATAATCTCCACGCTTGGCAGGCGGGTTGGAGATCGCAGTGTTTAAATAATACAATGGAAAATGCTGCTGCCCGTTTTCCAGACTACGGAGACTCTTGATCTTTTGCCTCGAAAACATTAGTCGCCTTGTACGACACCCATAAGTGTAAGGGCTTGACAACAACAAATTCAAATACTTATATTGTGACACACAGGTTGGTATCGTGTATAAATAATATACAGATGTTAAGTGAATACAGAGAGCTCTGTGGTCTGCCCACAGACATACACAGACATAACAGATCACAAACATTGCGCTACACTACATGAGTCATTTCTGTGTACCTATACCATCTTTCCGAACACGAGTTATGTCAACAAGCGTATTATACTGCACGCACGGACATGCACGAAAGAAACATTGTGCAATAATAGGAAATGTCAACCGATCTCGTCACAGTTCGTCCGAATCGAGCTGTCCGTCAAAGTTATCATTATCCGAACGGAATCTGATAAGGTGATCAGCGGGGCTATTGGCTAACTCAGTTGACAACTGTATTTGACACTAAATGATTCTACACCACGTCATCTACGCTGAAAACTGGCAATAGCGTCTACCAAATTAGAGTAGTGTCAGATTTTTTTATGTCAAATTCAGTTGTTCACTGAGATAGCCGATAGGCCCTCTGATACCTCGGCGCTACTGTTGGGTGTGACCGAAGTTATCTTCAATGACTACAAATACTTTAAATATCTTCAAATACTGATTGAGTGGGACCGAAAATTATCTGTACTACTTTGGATGCTGTGTTTTCGTTATTTTTATATCTATACATAGTATAAAACAAAGTCGCGTCCCGCCGTCTGTCCCTGTGTATCTATGTACGGTTAGATCTTTTAAACTACGCAACGGATTTTAATGCAGTTTTCAACAATAGATAAGAGTTATTCAAGAGGAAGGTTTATAAGCAAGAAAAAAGGGGTAGGTAGGGGTGAAGTAGGTGTACGTGACCGAAGTCGCGCCGGGTCCATTAGTCTATTTATATATCCATGTATGTATCTATGTACGCTTAGGTCTTTTAAACTACACAAAGGATTTTAATGCGTTTTTCAACAATAGATTTAAGAGTGATTTAAAAGGAAAGAAGGATGTATTTTTTTTATACCACTAAGGTGGCAAACAAGCTTACGGCCCGCCTGATGTTACCACGCCTGCAGTCACCGCAGTCTATAGACGTTTGCAATACCAGAGGCATCATATAGAATGGGCTACTTGATTGAGACAAACTGTGATAAGATTTGTTGTCATTACCTAATATTACACAATATTTCTTTTGCGCATGTTTCTGTGTGCAGAAATAGTACGTCTGTTGACACGACACGAGTTCGGAAAGATCCTACGTATACATATACAACAATGACTCATTTAGTGTAGTGCCATGTTTGTGTTCTGTTGTTGTCAAGCCACTGATAGTATCTGTGGTAGGTATAGTGTCTCTATTCATCATCACAGCCCGTAACAGTCCACTGCAGGACTTAGGGCCTCTCCCACGAAAGGGGAGGTTAATGCCACAATCTCCACGCTTGGCAGGCGGGTTGGAGATCGCAGTGTTTAAATGTAACAATGGAAAATGCTGCTGCCCATTTTCCAGACTACGGAGACTCTTGATCTTTTTCCTCGAAAACATTAGGCGCCTTGTACGACACCCGTTAGTGTAAGGGGTTGGTGCTATTCTACTCTGCCGGACACCACACGGCCATTCTCTATTATGCAATATATAATCATCATCCGTTGCGTAGTTAAAAAGCGTACATAGCGGCGGGAAGCGACTTTGTTTTCTGAATGAAAGGTACCATAATCACGTAAAATAATAAAAAGAACATCGTAGAAATAAGTTGCACGCCCCACCGTCACGAGTAGACCACTCGTGACAACTGCTTGGACATAATATCGAGGTAAATATACTCAAAAGCGTGGTGATAATCCCGATAATGTAACAATTGCACTTGGCACGATTATTTGACGCAGTTTGGCGGATTTTAGGTGTCATATTGTGTGACTTTCGATCATCAGACGATTTAAAAAATATATGTAACAAGTAACTTAGTACTATTGATATGGTGAGTAAGGTTTCCAGTGCTCCATGGGGTGGGGATTTGGGGAACCGTGGCTTTGGCAGTGGAGTGGCATTTGCTTTTTGCTGCCAGAGCAACGTGTTATAGAGGTGGGCAACGCATTAGCGATATTCTTGGTGTTGCTAATGTCTATAGGCAGTGGTGACCACTTTCCATCAGGTGGCCCGCTTGCCTGTTTGCCTACCGTATGACATAAAAAAAAAAAAAATGGTGAACTGTAGCTACAGTGGCCATCGACCACCATCGATTTAATGATTATCGATTTCGTAATCTAGACCTATATGAATATACCGTACGGGGATTTCAACCAGTCTCCAGGGTCCCAGGTCTCCAATTGAGCTGAACGTTCAACTAGCCTAAAATTCCGAAACGGCCACCCATCCGCGAGCGTGCTTAACCTTGCTTATCGGTCTCGCAAGCACCAGTGCCGATTCTCACCGAAAGCCGACCATGCAAAATGCACAGCCACTTTTTCAGCAAACTAAGAGCTCATAATTAGTCTACGGCTTGCGAAACAGCAAAAACTATACAAATAATTAAATGGCGACCCAATTGCTGGGGCCAAGGTCGTACAAGGTCGTACGTCAACGCTTGTACGAATGCCGCATTCTCTGTGTTGGTAACTGGCGAATGGTAACAGTCTGGCCGTGTGGTGTCCGGCAGAGTAGAATAGCACCAATCCCTTACACTCGTAGGTGTCGCACAAGGCGACTAATGTTTTCGAGGCAAAATATCTAGAGTCTCCGCAGGCTGAAAAATGGGCAGCAGCGTTTTCCATTGTTATATTTATAACACTGCGATCTCCAACCCGCCTGCCAAGCGTGGAGATTACGGCAACAACCTCCCCTTTCGTGGGAGAGGCCCTTAGTCCTGCAGTGGACTGTTATGGGCTGTGATGGTGAATGGTAACAGTCATTGTCATTCATTATTAGTTTATCCGTTTTCTTGTAGCCATAATGAGATTGATGTCAAATGCCTGTCTTGTCTTATATACAGGTTGTTACATAATATATGTATGAAGCCGTGAACCGGATGGAGCGCTAAATGTATGAAAACGATAGGTACAAAAATTCCACGTACGACAGAAATAATTGTACATATCGTTTTAATATGTTTAGCACTCCATCCAGTTCATGGCTTCATACATATATTATGTAACACCCTATATATAAAAAAGAAATAGTACAAGCTTTTCTGAGTTAAGGGCTAGATGGTATATAATTTGTTAAGGTGGGGCGGGTCGCATGTTGCTAATAAAAGGAAAAGTTCATATGTTTGTACACTAGTCGGCGATAAGTAGCACAATACAAAAATCGACTCATGTCGACTTTGTATTTACTCACACGCGACAGTTTTCGCTTTAATTGTGCTACCTATTGGTAACACACTAAGATGAAAGTTATGCGTTTTCCTTGTAGGTAACATAACTTGTAGAGCAAAAATTTTTTCTCAATGACCAAACTCGTACATACCTACATTCTTAAGGTTTACTTTACCGAGAAATGCTTAAGGTTTTCCTTATGCTCCTGTATGACCCTCGTGCTAATGGCGAAAAATGAAAATACCTAGATTTTTTGTCTAGATTATTCTAGAGCTTGATTCAATCTGGTCAGGTTCAGTAAGTTGGTAGTAAGTCAGTGGGTTAGTAACAGGGTCACGGAGGTCAGGTGGCAGTCGCTCCACTGTAATTATCTGATCTGCCAACTCCTGGATCATGGTCAAGGCGGACCCTCGCCCCTCGCACGCGAGAGTACAACCGGGACATCAACGCCAATGGTTAACAGTTTAATTTTATCTCTAGATCTATGGTTCTTAACTGGAACCACTGGTGGTCCGTAGAGGCACCCGAAGTTGTCTTAGAGTGGAAATAATTCCAAAAAAAGAGGGTCGGTGGCCGAGTGGTTAAGGTACACGACACGTAAGCAAGAAGTACCGGGTTATGTAACTTTTATTACGAGCCACAATACAAACAGTTTAGAGCACGCTGAGCTCGCTCATTTGGTAATTCGAGTTCTCAACTTTCAAGTTGTCAACCACAGCTTCTAAGGGTGAAAATTCCAAAAAGAATACCACTAAGGTGGCAAACAATCTTACGGCTTGCCTGATGGTAAGCAGTCACCGCAGCCTATGGACGTTTGCAATACCAGGGGCATCACCCACGCGAGTTACTTTTGATATGATCAGCTCCGATTTCTAAGCTTCCGAATCCTAAAATTCTAAAATCCTATTGTTGATTTTTTAGCCGCGATTAACTCTAGCTTCGAAGGGCCAAAATGCAAAAACAAAAGATAGTTATGGCAAGTCAAAAATTATTATTGTAATAGTCGAATGTTCACAGTTTCGAAATGAAGCCGAGGGAATCAGCGAGGGACCGCGACCAATAAACAAAAACTTATAACAGTAGACACTGAAAAGAATCGGAAAACTCGACAAATTGGTAATAGTTAAAATCTAGTAAACCACACAAACTTACCTGATATTTTCTGAAGTAGCACAGCAAGTTGTCTCAGTAAATTTATGAAAAAAAAAAACAAGAAATATCACACAGTCCCTGAGATAACAACTAATTTTTGAAGTATTTTTAAGTGAACACGACCACTCACATCAATTCCAAGATATGTATTAAAAGATCGAGAGTAAAGGAGCAAAACTTATATTTCATTCATGCTATTTTACGTGTACCATGTTTAGATATGATAAGGATTTAGGATGCATACAGAGTGAACCTTAATACCAGGTATTACGGTTCACTCACACATAGGGCCGCGCGCACAACTGAGTTGAAATATCTATATAGTGTTCGTACAAATATCATCATCTCATCCCAATATGAAAAATATTATCATCACTTTGGAGCCAAATTGGTCGCGAACTGTGCGGTTCCAAAGGTACTTTCTTCCACGCACACTATGGTTGCGGAACGAACTACCTGGACAGGTTTTCCCTGGAGAGTGCAACATGGCGTTCTTCAAGAAAGGGGTGAAAAGGTTTTTACGGGGTCGGCGACGAGTGGGTGATGGCCATGTTATTGCAAACGTTCATAGGCTGCGGTGACTGCTTACCATCAGGCAGGCCGTAAGTTTGTTTGCCATCTTAATGGTATTAAAATAAATATAGAGGGAAGTCTATAGTATTTAAAACTGTATTGTGTTTCTGCCGAAAATCGCATAGTATCGTCGCTTCCCGCCATCTCTCTCATGATGGACGCTTAGTTTTTTAATCTACGCAATGGATTTTAATGCGGTTGACGACCTGAGTGGTTTAGTGGTCAACATGCCTGCCACGCAAGAGGTCCCGGGTTCGATTCCCGGCCAGGCAGAAATTAAAATGATGAATTTTAATTTCTGTTACGTGTCTGGGTGTTCTATGTCTAATAAGTATGTATTTAAAAGTAATTAAGTAGTTTATCAGTTATCTAGCACCCATAGCACAAGCTTTGCTTAGTTTGGGGCTAGATGGCGCTGTATGAATTTGTCCACAAATATTTATTTATTTATTATTTATTTCAACAATAGATAGGGCGTGTCAAGAGGATGGTTTGTAAGCAAAAAAAAGGGTAGGTAAGGTATTATTTTAACGAAGTCGCGCCGTATGTGGCCACTAGCACAACATAAAACGAATGTTGTACTATTTGTTCACACAACAACCTCGCTACAACATCCTGTACGAAAACGACAGAGCAACCTCTAAAATGGTATCTACAGATACGTAGGAGTACAAAGGAAAATAATATTTGAGCATGCTGGGACATGTGCACGAAAGTATTTGCCATTGTCAAATAAGACGCTACTGAGAGCAAACTGTGGTTGCAACTAGTAATAAATTATTGTGAAACTTATCTCATATTATAAACGGAGCAAACATGTAATGTGTGCCTTAGTAAACCATTATGATAGAACAACATCTACAGTAGATCAATTCAATTAAAGGTCGATGTTGGGAACGTAGAGCCCTAGCGCTAGTTCTTTTTAGAATTATCCAATAGGTGACGGGCGTTGGTGACCTTGGTCGGACGTCCTACCACGTCCCCCGCACGTAAGAGCGACTTTATTTTACACTACGTAAGGATTTTCGACGTTGGTCGACTCCAGCCAAAACAGAACGTCTGTTACTCCCTGTGGGGTAGAGAGGGTGTAGGGATAGGACAACTTGCGAAGCCAACTAGTCATCATCATCATCTTGGC
The DNA here is from genome assembly GCA_905147135.1 of Blastobasis lacticolella. Taxonomy (NCBI): domain Eukaryota; kingdom Metazoa; phylum Arthropoda; class Insecta; order Lepidoptera; family Blastobasidae; genus Blastobasis; species Blastobasis lacticolella. The sequence goes on from LR990068.1 coordinate 6,486,354, forward strand.
GTTAAATCCCGGTTGCGGGGGCCCGGGCTCCACCTTCCTGCTTTTCTTAGTCCACTTTGCTCGGTCTTCAGCACCCTTAGTGATGAGTCCAGCCATCGCTTCTTGGGCCGGCCTCTCCTTCCCGTGCCCGGCGGGGGCGGCATGGCCAGACATCGTTCCCCGCATAATTTGCCCGTCTGCGCAAGACGTAGCCGTGCCATCGAAGGCTGAACGTAGCTTATCTGCGATGTCATGGCGTTACGCACGCGATCTTTGCGGGAAACCCCACACATCCACTACAGCATCTTCATTTCCGCGCTAAGTCAACTAGTAGTTATATGTATAAAAAATCATAGCGTACGATAAATTACTTATTTATTTATTTAACAGTTTATTGTGCACAATAACATTGATACAATATTGACATAAGGGAAACAACACAACAGGTACAGCTTATTTCATAAGAAATATCTTACAGCAGACCTACGGAAGAGACAGGGCATAATCAGAAACGCAGACGGCGTGCACCTTAAAATACCTAACCTACATAACACTACCAAAAAAAAAATACTACAATGTAATTATAATACCTAATTACTTGTTACCAGGCAGCGCTTGGTGAAGCTATACCTACGTAACTGATAATATTAACTGTAACTGGAACTAATGCAACGAAAAACATTCCTGTACGTATAGGCCAGTCAAATCTTACATCTAAAACGCAAAGCGCGATGTAACGCTGCATTTTTGGTATGTTATTTGGACCCCTTAAGAGAGTGTGAAACTACATTTTGCAAGCAAAAAATAATTGTGCTTCCTGCGTAATACGTGAAAAACTGCGAAATTTTGGGATTTTTTTCACTTTCAGGTCTAAAACTCAAAAACTATGCATTTTTCGACCAACAAAGCTTAATAGCTTTTAAAATTGATTATTTTTGCAAGGATTTAAGCCCAAACACAGCTCTATAAAGCGTATAGCAACCAAGTTATGACTCTTTAAAGATGGTCTATTTTTTCCGAAAAACTTCAATTTTAGGTTTTGCTCCTGTCCGGAACAAATTATTAGTAAAATTGCTAGTTCTATTATAAAAAAAATTAAAAGGGAGATGTAGTACATTTAATTTGCTTTAAATGATGTACAGAACGAACTATGTGAGACTAATGGTGCATTTACAATCTTAAAAAAACGAGGAGAACGTAAAAATGTATTTTTGAAAAATAAAGTATTTATTAAGGTAGGAACAACAATTAAATATATTATGAATACTAATCTGACATAATACAAATTATGAATACTAATCTGACATAATACAAATTACAAATAACAACTAACTTAATAAAACAATCACTAATTTTGTCCAAGTTCCACGGTATTAGAACTATTAGGAATGCTGCTCAGAAGGCTGGCCGTATTGTCCCCCGTCCGAAGTGGAAGTCAGCCCTATGGGTCTTTAGTAATATCAATTAGCTACCTCCCGAAATAGGGAGTGTGCGCATGGACACTAGAATTCAAGGGTTTCCACACCAAACGGCGTAAATATGTGGTTTCCACCAACACTTGCGCCGTTTGACACTTTCAGTTGAGACGGCATCAGGCCGTTACTGGAAGATGGAACTGTGCAAGGGTATCGCTACACGTGGTGTCCCTGACCAAACGTCGTCCCAGCTCCCAGGGTGGGAGTGTCATCCCTGCGGGCCTCTTACCGTCATCACGGGCCAAACCACCTGGCTCAAGCTTAGCGGGTGCTCCAGCGGAGGTGAAGACCCGGCGGATGATATAGTGCGTAACGCGGTCGAGAAGTGTCCCAATATTTTTAGAAGACATTGCCTGAAGTTAGAGACCCAATTTACACTCGCCAGCAGCCAGCAAACGGGCACGCTCTGCAGAGTTGGTTGGTGCGCTTAAAAGATTGCTCCGCACCAATCTGCAGCGAGGCTCGCCCTATAGCCGCTGGGAACAGGAATTTTTCGGGAGCTCGGCCTCCGGAAAAGCTTCGTGCCAAAGGCATTTATTTGGCCTCGATAGAATACGCCGTAATAAAAGTCCCTAGTTTAGATAATAACTTCTACACTGGATACTGTGAATTATGCACCGAGGACAGAAAAGCTGACAGGGACACATCTGAAACTTTCCTAACGCCTAGACCTCCATATCCATCTGTTTCCAAGATGAATTATCATGATTTATGTTAAGAATTAAAATATAAGAATATGTTTCACTGTATTGTTGACAACACCGCAAAACACAACAATAGAATTGGAATTATTTCTTTAATGAAGTCCGAGAGGGATTAATTAAAACTACCTAGAAGGTGAAGTCACGCCGTGTCGACTACATTGTAATAGCAATAGCGTCAAAAGCTGCAGAAATGGTACCAGCCCACGGACTGCACACCAATCACCCTCTACTCGCGCATGAGGAACTGAAAATCCTGTAAAACCGTGTTCGCATCTCCTCGTAGGATCCCGTATTCTAAGTAGGTCGTACTACCACACGTTAAATTTAGAATTTAGCTTCTCGAGAGTCGCCTATTGCAGGCAGCCGACTACTGATTGCAAGAGGTAGCCTTTGTATATAAGATTGCTCGGCTTTTTGTAGCATTGGCGCATCAACTTATAAGCGGCCGGCAGCTTAGATCGTATTTGACCAAGCAACGCGCCTCGCGCTATCGACGGAGTTGAATCCATTTTTACGTCACCCTTCAGTACGACTTCAACACTATTACTTTGGAGGAAAGTTCTCATGGCGTGGACGGTGGCTTCGCAGTCACCTTTAGATCCAAAGTCGAGTTGGATATGCTGGAAGTAATTTGCTAGGCTGGGGGGTGGAAAACCGGCGTCGGTAGTCCCTACCGCAATAGGACTAATGAAACCATCATTTTTTTAGTTTTAGGCGCCATAAAGCGTATTTACTAAGGACTGTTCTACCTAGCCTGCCAGTGGTGTCGAGCATTCGTTTATAGAGGCTTGTTCCTTGAAGGCCACAATGTCGTCGTTGTATGAATGTAGATACAACACTAAAGCCAAGTAATGTCAAAAAAATACAATATTACGATTTTAAAAGAACTCGGTAGAATGTCAGTAACCCATGGTAAAACTAAGCAACTTCAAACTAACATACAAACGGCCCTGGGTTCAGTTATTGAATCGCTCGAATCAAAGCGAGCAATTCATTGGCGAGGTTGACAAATATCTTCCACTGTACCCTGAGACTGATAGAACGGTCTCGGAAGCTGATTGGCACCTTGTGATGGTATTTTATTATTATGAAACGTAATTTCTAACAAGCATAGCATAAGTACTTTGGTACCATTCACACAAATAAGTATTCACATAATTCTTCAAAAAACCATTTTCAAGATTGTAAGTAAACTATTAGTCTCACTTAGTTCGTTTTCTACTTCAATGAAAGTAAATTAAATGTACTACAACTTTCTTTTATTTACTTTTATCATAGGACTAGCGATTTTATCAATAATTTGCTCCGGACGGGAGCAAAACTTAAAATTGTAAATTTTCCGAAAAAATTGACCATCTTCGAAGAGTCATAACTTGGTCACTGTACATTTTGTAGAGCTGCGTTTGAGCTTAAATAGTGGCAAATATAATGAACTTTATAAACCATTAAGCTTCATTGGTCGAAAAATGCATAGTTTTTTATTTTTATACCAGTAAGTAAAAAAATACCGAAAATTTCGCAGTTTTTCACGTATTACGCCGGAAGCACAATTTTTTTTTGCTTGCAAAATGTAGTTTCACACTCTCTTATGGGGTCCAAATAACATACCAAAAATGCAGCGTTACATCGCGCTTTGCGTTTTAGGGCCATTTTTTTGTAAGATTTGACTGGCCTAGTATAGGTACTAGTAATTTTATTCTGTAGCCTTGATGGTTAATTTGGTATGTAGGCAGAGACTATGGACCGCCACTTTGCTCTGTCCTGACACAACTCTCTAGCCTCGCATATATACACAACTCTTTTCATACATCTCCTTTCATTCACTTCCACTGGCGCCACTTCGGACAGCAGCTTTTTATGTGCACTGGAAACTTTTTATTATTTTTCTCTCGTTTTGGTGTTCAGACATTTCGGCCCGGTCTGGGCCTGCGGCCCGAAACGCCCGATTAATTAAAATTGTTACTTTTCCTCAGGCGTTTGGGCACGCAGTTAAAAATTCCAAAAACCAATTTTATGAACATTTATACCTGCGCGCCCAAACGCCTGACGAAAAATATTGATTTTAATGCATCAGTCGTTACGGCCCGCGGGCCAAAACCAGGCCGGGTCAAAACGCCCGAACTCTTGTTGCTTACTGCAAAAAGCTTGTAAAAATATTGAATGTACTTTTAGCTGTAGCTACTCTTACTGTAGCGTCAACGCATCCCACGTATTCAAAGAAAGCACGAAATACTAATTATGTATGCGCCGCCGAACGTCGTAAAACGTCGTTTTCGGCTCCAAAATAGGAAATTTGCATTTTCGTTGTACACAATTGTACTTGCATATTCATGTTCTCTTTTACATGGGTAGGGCTATATCATCACATCATCATCATAGATATAAGAGCCTCGGTGCGTCGGTCTTGCCGGTGGAGCAATCGTCATTTCACTCCTATCGACGCTTGGAGCATTATTATATACTTTATTGCACATGAAACTAGTTGAACACTAACCGATGCTCTTACGGTGAGAGAAAACAACGTGATGAACACCTGCACATTCAGTCGACTGAATGTGTAACCGTGATCCAATCTGGTCAGGTTCCCCTGGTAGCAGCGTCACGGAAGTCAGATGGCAGTCGCTCCACTGTAATTAACTGTTTTTTTATACCACTAAAGTGGCAAACAAGCTTACGGCCTGCCTGATGGTAACCAGTCACCGCCGCCTATGGACGTTTGCAATACCAGGGGCGTCATCCACGCGATGCCGACCCCGTAAAAACCTTTTTGAACTGCTAAATCCTGGATCATGGTCAAGGCAGACCCTGGAAGCTCGTGCGCGAGAGCACAACCGGGACATTTAACGCCATGATGATTAAATCAATCCATAAATAAATGTACCAACATCAACTTAATTCTTGGATTGACTAATAACTTACCTTTACTTAGTTTAATACATTCTTTCCATGCATGTCGCTTCAAATAACAGTAAGCACTTGACATTCACCAAGGACTAAGACCGTAAAACGTCCATAGTATTGTAAAACAAACAAAAAAAAACTCCGCACGTTTGCGCATACCGTAATCCTGGCCGTTTCTCAGTATTGTTTTGTTTGAGGATAAAAGTGACCGTTTCTCAAAATACAGTCTGTTCGCTACAAGATTATGTAGCATGTTTCATAACATGCGGCCGAGACAAAGCAGCGATGCTTTGTGCTAAACTGTGTCTATATTTGGTTCTAGGTATGCTAGTGCATTACTTAGGTTACCTAGACGATGTTCGCACGAGAAAAACTGACGTATGGCGTAGGGGTCGCAAGCCGGGATTGCGCTGGATGCCCAAGAAAAATGCCACTGGGAACACTATAATTATCCCCGTGTTTTATGTACCGTTTTTTGCGTTAAATATAATTGAATTGCAAATTATCATGTCGTGGCGTGTGGTGCCGCCACCTCAAAGAATAGCACCACCCCATCTCTTCCCGTGGGTGTCGTAAGAGGCGACTAAGGGACAAATCCGAAAGGTGGGCAGCAGCATCTTTCTGGGTAGATTTACATCAACTGCACTGCGATCTCCAACCGGCCTGCCAAGCGTGGAGATTATGGCAATGACCTCCCCTTTCGTGGGAGAGGCCCGAAGTCCTGCAGTGGATTGTTATGGGCTGTGATGATGATGATGATGATGTCGTGGCGTCCTTTGTAATAAATGTTTTCTTTCTTGCTAATAGAATCGGAGAGATTAAAGCTGCGACTTCGCTGGTTCGGACATTATGAAAGAATGTGAGGGGATCGTGCGGCCAAACTTGCATACCTGGGCCGAATAGCCGGTAAGCGCTCGGTGGGACGGCCCAGCGGCCTTAGCCAAGAGGTTTCGTTAATCTACAATCGTTTGCGGTAGAAAAAATGTATGGGATTTGACATAAGCTAACGTTATCTGACATAAGCGGTTTGTGGTAGAAATTCTTGGTCCATAGACAATTCTAGATATTCACACACTTTTAGATTCATAGATAATTTTGTATTACTAACATAGTGGTATAAGATAATATTGATACTAACATTTTGGATTACATAATAATCTGATAAATAAATATATTTAATTTAATTTAATTCACGTACTTTCGGTGTACAAAGGAGGCGGATTGGCGGATGATCCTACACAATCAGAGTCAATGTAGACGTTGGTAGAAATAGTCGAACCTGTCAATTTCTACCATACACGCATCACGCAAGCGGAACTGTCAAAGATGGCTAGACCGGCAGGTATCAAAGGTGGAGGTGGAAATAATAGATGGACGAAGCCGGAAAGTCCTGCGCGAACTCCAAATAACTGAATTAACTAACAGGGAACAATGGCAAATCTTTCTGGCGAGATAGTTGCGGTGTTGAACGTCCGACTAGCCTCAAAATACGAAACGGTCACCCATCCAGTTCTTGGACATTTCGAGCATTGCTTAACCTTGTTTATCGGTCTCACAAGCACGCTGCCACTAGACCAGGGGGACAATTCTCGCGTTGTATCATTTCGAATTCGACGTGTATTCTAGATAAATATTTCTATTTAAAATGTAATTTTAAACAATCTTCGTCAAAAAATGATTAGTGAAGATCGTGGGGATTAAGTTTTTTGCTTGCAATAGAGATTCAGTGACTTCTTAATAGATATTTGTGAATACAGAAAATGTCGAATTCTAATGTCGAAATCGCCCCCCAGTGCAGCTCCCTATAATACGACTTGACGATTTGACGACCTGAGTGGTTCAGTGGTCTGCCACGCAAGAGGTCCCGGGTTCGATTCCCGGCTGGGCAGAAATTTAAATGATAAATTGTTACGGGTCTGGGTGTTCTATGTATAATAAGTATGTATTAAAAAAAAAGCATATAAGTAGTATATAATAATATATAATATAATATAAGTAGTTTATCAGTTATCTAGCACCCATAACACAAGCTTTGCTTACTTTGGGGCTAGATGGCGCTGTGTGAATTTGTCAGTTTTTTTTATATTTTATAATAATAATAATAATCAGTTAATTTCAGGCTGAAAATATACAGATTTACGTAACTATAATGCCCATATATTGTAAGTAATTCCTAAAACACTACGTGTTAGTACTTATTTAATACAAAGATATTAATTTCCCCTTTTTATAATCCCAGTAATAGCCCGGGGGTATTCTGGCAAATTGCCGTGTGGTGTCCGGCAGAGTAGAATAGCACCAACCCCTTACGCTCATGGGTGTCGTACAAGGCGACTAATGTTTTCGAGACAAAAGATCAAGAGTCTCCGTAGTCTGGAAAATGGGCAGCAGCATTTTCCATTGTTATATTTAAACACTGCGATCTCCAACCCGCCTGCCAAGCGTGGAGATTATGGCAATAACCTCCCCTTTCGTGGGAGAGGCCCGAAGTCCTGCAGTGGACTGTTACGGGTTGTGATGGTGATGATTCTGGCAAATTGTGCGGTCGGCGCAGGGATAACGCTGGCACGAGACAGTCCTGGCGCTTCTGGAACAGCAGACACTGGAAGCGGTCTTCGTTTCCACCTCAGGCTGGTCACGCGGACGCTTTGGCATAACATAACGCCGAAACACAACTCCACGCGGCCCGAGATCTTTCTCGAGGAAAAATTTCGTCCTTTCCGTCGATATCCGAATCCGGAAAGCTCTAAAATCGATGTCTTTATAAAACGAGGTCTATTAGTCGAGGCCTATTAGTGACATATTTATAATACAGATTTGTGGTTAGGAATAATATAGAATAGAATAGAATAGAATACATTTATTTACACACAATAACACCACAAACACATTACAAATGGCTCAAAGGGGTAGAATCACTGACCTCCAAATACGTATTTTTTGAGGTCAGTGGCTCGACTCCAGAGCCGTAAAACAAAAAATTAAAAAAAAGTATTAAGAATAAGTGACATAAAAAAAAATGCACAAACAAAATTATTAATAACAAACAACATGACATATAATATCGAATCGGAGATGCGCTGACTCGTCGCTGATTCCTTCCCACATAACAAGCCAGGGCAAACGACCCCAACACTTAACCCCAATAAAGAGGCAAGGCACAACATAACAATCAGACTATCTCGTCTTACTAATCAGCTTGTTCATAAACAAGCCTAATTGAATGGCATTGTTTAGCAATTGGAAGAGACTACACCCACAAGAGTAAGTACCTACTATCTAGATTCTAGACTATTGTCAAAATATTGACCGACCACATGGTCATACTATGTATATACATATGTATGTATGTATCCATCGGTAGGTACTTAAGGCAGGCAAGAGCGTCGGTGGCCGAACGGTTAGAGTATACGACTCGTAACCCAGTGGTCCCGGGTTCGTATCCCGCTTCGGCCATGTACCAATGACTGTTTTCTGAGTTATGTAGGTACATTAGTAGAATACTAACCGATGCTCTTACGGTGAAGGAAAACATCGTAATGAAACCTGCACATTTAGGCGACTGGATGTGTAACCATGATCCAATGTGCTCCGTTTCCCTTGTTAGCAGGGTCATGGAGGTCAGACGGCAGTCGCTCCACTGTAATTACCTGATCTGCCAAATCCTGGATCATGGTCAAGGCGGACCCCGGGCCCTCGTGCGCGAGAGCACAACCGGGACATTAACGCTAAGATGATGATGATGAGGTACTTAAGGCAGGCGACTGAATGTGGAACCATGATCCAATCCGGTCAGGTTAATTGCTCCACTGTAATTAACTGATCTGCCAAATCTTGTATCATGGTAAATGCGAACCCAGGGCCTTCGTGTGCGAGAGCACAACCGGGATATGGACGCCATGGTGATTAATGACATTTATTCTCGCTCTAATTGTGGAACAAAGGAAAGAGAACGTCGCGTCACAAAACTCGACACCTAAGGTTGAAGTTCAGTTGCATACCATAAAGGAATAAGGTCCATTTTCCCTTGCAATAATATTCTGACTGTACACAATGCGGCGGCGGGCGACGGTCATTATGACAACATGAGGAAATACTCAGAACCTTTCTCTCGAATACCTAATTATCAATTTGATATTTAAGGCCGTGAGGTGTCAATTCTTATTGCAAATTATTATTTGCTCTCATGCCACTTTGAAATTTCGGGCTTTTAGCGTTAGCGGCAAATCGTTCGAGATCGGACATCCGATCATTACGGCTCGAATCAGCCGGGGACGAGGCAAATTCGCTAATTCGGCAACCAGTACTTTGCCGGTACTAATGGCACATAGACCCAGTGTACCTATACGACCACACAGACCTAATAAAAATATGTTCTGTGTATACGACTGAAGAGAATGGTTTAGAAACCTGGAGAGTACAACATGGAGTTCTTCGAGAAAGGGGGTTAAAGGTTTTTCGGGGTCGGCAACGCGTGGGTGATGCCCCTGGTATTGCAAACGTCCATAGGCTGCGGTGACTGCGCACCATCAGGCAGGCCGCAAGCTTGTTTGCCACCTTAGTGGTATAAAACTTAATCTGTGTCAATAGAATAGCAACACAGGGATCGCCTTTTAGAAGGGCGTCCTAAAAAAACCGGTTAGTAAAGGTAGTCGCTGTACGAAAAAGATTGGGAAGTCCTGGTATTATTAACATTATTAAACAACTAGCGTTTCTGCCCCGGCCTACCTGTGTCGCTCCCTGAGATCGGAACAAATAAGTAAAAAAAAATGGCTGTCTGTCAGTACGCCGCTTCATAGAGGAATATGACAATCTGTGCGAGAAAGAAACGGCAAGAAACCAACAGGTAATATTTATTTTAGCTTAAAATATGGTAGCTCAATCGGACACAGTTGTACTAACAAGATATGGACAATAGTATGTAATTTATTTTATTTATCTGAAAAAAAATATATTGTAAGTATTGTATGGGTAGGTAAAGTTAATAATTATGTAGGGCAGGGAGATAATCACAGCCCATAACAGTCCACTGCAGGATTTATGGCCTCTCCCACGAAAGGGGAAGTTATTGACATAATCTCCATGCTTGGTCGGCGGGTTGGAGATCACAGTGTTATAAATATAACAATGGAAAACGCTGCTGCCCATTTTCCAGCCTACGGAGACTAGATCTTTTGCCTCGAAAACATTAGTCGCCTTGTACGACACACGCGAGTGTAAGGGGTTGGTGCTATTCTACTCTGCCGGACACCATACGGCCATACCATAAGGCTTAGGGAGATAATGATGATGGTAAATCATGTCACACCCATTTCACGGTAGAGTAACTTAATCTGTATATACAGATTTCTTCTGTACGTGTTGTCACCTCACTTCTGAAAGGCTGGATGTAATTGTGTTCACATGACGACACTACCTAGTTATAACAATTCGTTTTCAGAGTTGTCCGGAAGCACGTAAATGGCCACGTACCTAACATAAACTGAACAGTGTGATAAGGTACGTATGTACTCTATCTACACAATGCTTCCAGAGCGAGATGAAAACAAATTACGCAAGTAACTGAACGCTGCAGCCACAATACAATGCCTACAACGTGTAACGTGGTGGAATAATCTAATGTAGGACTAATTAAATTAAAAAATGTAAATGACTTACCGTAATTTGTAAAAGATACCCATGAAATTGTCCTGTTCGCTGATAATACGTCTTCAGTGTTTAAAGTAAAAAGACAACAATTAACATAATGAAGACGTGAACAATGATATTGCAGACGCGGGAAACTGGTTTACGATAAATAATTTATTACTGAATGGCAAGAAGACAAAATGTTTAAAATTCTCCTTGCCAAATGTTAGATCAGTGTCCACTAATGTACAAATAAAAGGCGAAAATTTGAATCTTGTTGATTCTACAGTATTTTAGGCTTTACTAAAATACTGTAGAATCAAATCTAAACTTAGCCTTTTCGCCACTTTATCTCTGGATAAAGTGGCGAAAAGGCTAAGTTCTGTAGCATATGCTGTAAAGAAGATACGAGGTATTTCTGACGAGGCTACAGCAAGATTGGTTTACTTTAGTTATTTCCACAGTATTATGGCGTATGGCATACTGCCGTGGGGACACGCTGCCGACTCGCACAATGTATTTGAACTGCAGAAAAGGGCTATTCGAGCGATTTATCAATTGAGACCTGGTACTTCACTAAGAGATAAATTCAGGAATATTGATATAATGACAATGCCGTCACAATATATATATGTCGCAGCCGGATGGTTAAATTAGCCAGTTAATTAAACGGCTAGCTTCTTATGCTATTATTTAATTGAAAAATTGCCAAATTCAAGAACTTTTAAAGTAATGTTTAAAGAACGAAATTGACCCGAATTTACTGAGCTCTTCCAAATATTGTCACAATGCTAACTTAATCACAATAATCTCAAACAATAATAATTGTTTGCATTAGGTTTTAATTCGGTTGGGTTAGGTTAATGTTGTGACAATGCATGGAGGAGCTCCGTAAACTCGGGGCAATATCGTTCGTTAGACGTAACTTTCAAAATTCATGAGTTTGGAAAATATTCAATGAAATAATTGCTTATAAAGCTAGCCATTTAATTAACCGGCTAATTTAACCATCCGGCTGCGACATATATATATGAGAACTTAATGTATGTTCATAAAAAATTACACTTATTTAAGAAGAATAGTGATGTTCATAATATTAATACGAGAAATAAAGATAAGCTTGTTGCTGGTGCTTGTCGTCTAGCCAAAGTCCACAAATCATTTATGGGTCAATTTGTACGCTTTTATAATAAGGTTCCAACAGATATTCAGAATTTAAGTCACTATAAACAACAAATTATGTCAAAAAAGTTATTATAGTATATCTGAATACGTAAATGACAAAAGTCCATGGGACTGAACTGCTGTTCTATACAGGTATTTACTTTTAAGATATTATATAGGACAAATAATGTATTAAAAAAAAAAATGTTTAAAAAAATGCTGCAGGGTAGGGGTAGGGTAGTAGTTAGAGTAGGGGTAGGGTAAGGTAGGGTAGGAGTAAGATAGGGATAGGGTAGAGGTAAGGTAGTGATAGGGTAGGGTAGGGGTAAGATAGTGGTAGGGTAGGGGTAAGGTAGTGATAGGGTAGGGTAGGGGTAAGATAGTGGTAGGGTAGGGGTAAGGTAGTGGTAGGGTAGGGTTAAGGCAATGGTAGGATAGGGTAGTGGTAAGGTAGCGGTAGGGTAGGGATAGGATAGAGTAGGGTGAGAGCGACTACCTATCATATGCAGCATGTGTGATGCACGCTCACTTAAAAGTCTGTCGTCAAATATGGTTGAATTGGACGATGGCTGGGCCCTGCGTTATACTTGTGAACGGGTGCTGCCTTGGTGGACTGGCGTAAGCGTAATCTTGCTGTAGTTTTAGGTGGTTTTTCTTAATTATACTAGACATATAACCGGCGTCACGAAAGAAGAGACTTGTCAAATGGCAGTGGAGGGGATTTCGCGCAGGTAATCGTATACAGCGCAAGTCTTTTGAGAAATAAACCCCAGCTGAGGTAAGGTAAATAAATATGAGGTATTTAAATTAAAGTAACCAAATCAATGAATGAGTGAGCTAGGAAATTTAGCATTTTATCTCTTCTGCAATCCTAAATGAGTGTAGAGAAGATATTTATGGCATTTGGCTCTTACAATCAAGAAGCGAATTAGATACAATGCAACTTTTTCTCTCGTTATTTTGCCCTTCGATTCATACACCTTGCTAGGGGTTGCCCCTGCTCTATGCTGGCTACACCCATGTATATAATAATTGTGCAACTTAAACATAGCGCTTACGAATAAGGATACAATTTGCGTATAAGCAAAAAAGAATTTTCATTCATTCAAAAGTGCTGCCAATTTAGGGGAAAAGATAATTTCCTGCTAACTCTTTAGTCTAAACTAGACTAAAGAACTATTCTTTTTTACAAACACCGTGACATCAAACTAATTTTAACTGTTGTTAAAGTCTGTACGTAATTATTTTTCTCGCGGCTCATTTCCTGTCTTAGTTCATAATTTTCCTAATGGCATTGCACAATATTTCACCTAGGTAGGGCGGCGCGACAAAATACCAAACCTTTTTTTGTCGCGCCGCGCCCTCTTTGACAAAATATTGCGCAATGATGACACCAGGAAAAAAACAAACAATGGCAACCTAAGACTCATCATCATCATTCATCATATTATCTCCTAAACGGTTAACCGTAACCGTGATAAAAAAAGACTGTCAGAGAGAACTTGTAGAGAAATAACCGACGAATACAATGGCGGTGTAAGTGGAGATATGACAGTTAGCAAGTAAGGCGACAATCTGCCGGGCAAAGACCTCTCCCCCAGGATCGCCATAAAGCACAGTTATTAGCAACTGAAGCCATGAAATCGATGAATCTAATCGCAAATCTAACCATTTCAATCATTGACATCAGACAATCGTTGGCAATTGCGTTACGTAAGAAGCATACAGGAAAAAGAGAAACTTTGGCAATCTAAGACTCCATCATCATTTATTATAATGACTGAAGGGCATAGGCCTCTCCCAGAGATCTCCACAAAGGCCGGCCCATCCTGTCCGCATGCAGCCATTACCAACCTTTACCAGATCGATTGTCGGTCCACCTTGCCCCTTAACCGACCTTCTGTTCTGCGACCTACCTATGATGAAGTTTGACGTCACGTCATTACAAATGTCAAGACTCAAGATCGTTCTGAAATATTCGATTTGCAACAGGAAATCGAATTTTTCTTTTGATCTTATGGACGCATTCCGTTTCACGGGAAAACAAGCAATCTTCGTTCAGAAATATTCGTAAAATCTTAAGGGCGCATTCCGTTTTGCGGTAAGTGGTAATATTTTGTTAATTAAATATAAGAGTTTCGCCTACTATATTTTAATTTTTAATTTATAGTAGGTAGACTCCTAATATAGTAGGATACTATAATATATGTATAGTAGGGTTGGCAACCCTAGGTATCGCAAAAGTAACAATTTCAATCATTGAAATCAGAGAATTATTTCCAACAGCGTTACGTAATTAGCCAACTAGTGGCCATCCATCCTTAGGGCTGCATCGCCTGCAGATCTCCTCATAACTTATTCAATCGAGCTGTGAGACTCCGAGCATAGGTAGTGCTTTCCATTGCCCTTTACGTGACGACAACGCCGACAAATTCTCGCAATATTACGAACGAAGACGTAAAAGAATAAAAGTATTGGGTTCACACTCTCCTGACATAAAAGGAGCATTTTATACAATGTATGATAACATGAAGAGAAATCTTCCTTTATTATATCTATGTATAGGTATGTGACAGTCATAGGCGTAGGAAGAGGGGGGGCCGTGCCCACCCCAGAATGGTCTGGTGCCCACCCCAGGATAGGGTGCTTACTGGCTGTATGTACATTGGATTGACTCAGCTTCATCGGCCACCCCAGGGGCCAGGCCCTCTGGAAAATAGCCCTAGATACGCCAATGGTGTCAGTGAACTTTCTTATAGCTAGTGTCAAATAAGAAGAGACTTGGCGGGTCACGTGGTTCGACTTGCGCTGCATACGATTACCTGCGCGACATCCCCTCCACTGCCATTTGACAAGTCTCTTCTTTCGTGACGCGGGTTATGATAATGCTAAATTTATACCTAACTAGCTACCCGCCCCGGCTTCGCACGGGATTTCTCTATTATAATATACATTTAAACCTTCCGGAACAAATTCTCTAAATGACAGTGAAAACCGCATCAAAATCCGTTGCATGGTTTAAGCGTTAGCGGATATAGTATAGACAGACACGCGAAAATCGACTTTCATTTATACCAGGAACCTAGTGTAAAGGACAATGGAAAATCAATGAAACTTTCTCCCACGCACACTAAGGTTGTGGAATGAACTACCTGGAGAGGTTTTCCCTGGAGAGTACAACATGGAGTTCTTCAAGAAAGGTGTTAAAAGGTTTATACGGGGTCGGCGACGCGTGGGTGATGCCCCTGGTATTGCAAACGTCCATAGGCTGTGGTGACTACTTACCATCAGGCAGGCCGTAAGCTTGTTTGCCACCTTGGTGGTAGAAAAAAAAATCTTTTGATTTTTTCCAAAAGGCGCACCTCACGCTGTATGATTGATTGCGATCTCTATAACCTGCAAAGCGTGGAGATTATGGCAAAACCCTCCACTGATATGATATGGAAGTGGCTAAAGTCACGTGGACTGCATGGATAATGGTGGTCGAACGACGTATAACACTTTCCATCAAGTGGACTGTCTGCTTGTTTGCGAACAGGAAAGTTCGAACTCTACACGAACCGCTTCAAGCAGACGGCTATTTGTTTACAAGCAAGACCTATTTCGCGGAAACCTAAATAAAGTAAACAATGTACGCAAATAACCCGGTCTAAGATAATGAGAAAGGCGCCGTGGAGGCTTAACACGGCTAACACTAACTCCCCAGACCCAGAAAAGAGATCATTTTTATGATTATTTATATCCGCACGAGCCGCTATGGCTCAACCTTTATAATGCGTACGGCTAAGGAATGGAACACGTTGCCTGCGAGTGTGTTCCCTGATCGCTATAATCTGGACGCCTTCAAGGCTAGAGTGAATAGGCTGTTCCTATTCCTAGCATGCTCCATCTTCGGCCGATTGTCACTTAGCACCAGGTGAGATGGCGGAGAAATGACTGGAGACTGAATTTAAAAAAGAATTCGCCCGCCTGGTATCGAACCGGCGAGCTAGGCATTAAGACCCTATCTATTCCATAATTTTATAAGTCGAATAACTATAAAAAGCTGGAACTTATAGCTCAGGAAAATAATAAAATATTCGCACATCGGTTTACGCAGTTTCACGACCATGTAAAACAGGATTGCATAAGTAGGTAGATAATTGGTAGGCATTACAGTTAGGTATGAACGTAGGTACATTGACCTTAGTAGGCCGTAAGGCTTAAGTTATTTTATTATGCGTTTATAGTGAAAAATAGACAGACAACACGTAATACTACTACAAGATAAGTAAATAATTCAGCTACAATATTTTTAAATATTTTATTTACGATGCGGTTGCGTACCCTACTTGCGATGTTGTGAAATAATTTTACCACATGTTTCATACAATTTTACGGCGTTAATTAGCCGTATACGTTTAGCTTACACGATATTTATAAATTTTCGGTACGTAATAAGTACTTACTTTCAGTCTACACGAGTAGTCAAATAATATTATTTCAAACAAATGACTTACCAAGAGCCGACAGGAAGATCAGCTGATTTCAAATTCACCAAAAATATTTCTTTCACACCATCACTGAACACCATAAAATATGCACAATTGACAATGAGAAAATTTCTTTGAAATTGACGCGGTTACTCCGTTTTTTACGAAAAATAAATAAATAGTTCCGATTTATTTTCCAAAACAGAACTGGCGTGCTGCCATGTGAAAGGAAATTTTCAAATTGTGTCAAATTCAATTTTCAAATTGTCAATTGCACGGTGACCACAGACAATAAAAAGACTGTGAACGCAGCCGTATTTGTGTTGCCATAAATAAAAATGTAGGTAGAGAGTTATAGTAGAGGATCAACAATAGATGGCGCTAATCTAATTTGAAAACGATAAAAAAGGCGCCCACAATCTTATAAATGAAATAACGAAGCGACGCCTAAGTTTAATTTCCAGATATTTCGAACAAGAAATGTATTGTAGCCACAGAATATGTCAAAAACTTGCTTTTCACCCATCGCCAATCTTAGGTGAAGAAAACACTCGTTAAGCTACTTTTTACATGATGACACCTATTTTGTGACCCCTAATTGCTTCGCGACAACAGCCTGTGGCTGACAGACGTGCGAGTAAGTACGCGTACTTGTGGTTCAGAAACAGACTGACATGAATTATTTACAGACTTCATAGAAAATTGAGTCAAATAATTATGTTCGTGAATTTGAAAAATCACGTAAAGCTAGTGTCATGTAAGAAGAGACTTGGCGGGTCACGTGGTTCGACTTGCGCAGTAGGCGATTACCTGCCCAATATCCCCTTTACTGCCATTTGACAAGTCTCTTCTTTCATGACGCGGATTATACTTTAAGTTCGTACGTCTGTCACCCACATAAGAAGTGCGAAAGTGACTCCTCCCTGAAATCATGATTTTTTTTTAATTTACACATCTTGCTCCGCGTTATCAATCGGATTGTAGGAAGTCGCTGCGCTCGCTCATTCATTGGTTTGTTACTTTTAGTACGAAGATCTAAAGTCTCGTTATTTCCGAGCTTCATTGATCTGGCTACGTCTGTGCCTGTAGTGACTGAAGAATGCTATAAAAAGCACCTTCGTGTGCTTTCGGGCTTTGAATTCATAGGAATAATTAGAGAATGCGATGGGTAGCCATGTAGAAGAATAAAACACATGTGAACTTTCTGTGAACGCAGCCATATTTGTGTTGCCATATATACAAAATTTAGTAGAGTTAAAGTAGATGATCAACAACAGATGGCGCTAACCATATTACAAACAAAAAGTTTAACATTGGATTGATTGAACACATGAGGTAAGCGGCGCCCTCATTCATTTACTACGTTTTATGGTCAAACTGTCGGCAGATTGGTGTTGAGATGATGATTCTAAGGTAAGATTAGCTTAAAGAAATCCCATCATGGGATAAGCCCGCCTTTGCAATGTATATTTAGTTTCTTTTGTTAATGTTCTTTATGTAGTTATACGCAATAAAGAGTTTACATACATACATTTTTCCAAACTTCGGAACTCGGCGCTATTAATCCATTAGAAGTTAATTTCGTCATTTTACGTCGTGCTTCATCGGAGAATAAATAGGTAACGCCACTGGTACCGGACCTAAACACTTACGGTACCGGGACGGGATAATTTTTTTTAGATCATATATTTTTGGTATCGCCTATGATGGTAATCAGCAGCCTCAGTGTAATTTGCGTAGGTACCTACATGTCCTTGATAATATGTATGTAGGCATAGGTATCCAGGTGAAGCTCTGATACAGCCAGTAAGATAAAGAAAAGCGCATTTTTTTTCTTTTTATTCTTCAAAATTATAACGATATTGATTTCATTATCACGTTTTTCTTTCATTTACTGACAAACAAGTAATAATCATCTTGGTGTTAATATCCCGGTGGTGGTCATCGGTCCGCCTTGACCATGATCCAGCATTTGGCAGATCAGGTAATTAGTTAGAGCTCGTCTTGTCTAAAATGACGCGCCCCACTACTTAGTTAGTTGATTTCGATGTGTGAGTGCAAATATTAATAACGACAATTCATCTGTGTGGGAGCGTCGACTGCTCCAATCAAACGACGCGAGCTCCTACGTTGGTGTCTCACCGACAACTGAATGACCAATTACAACGGCATTTGTATATGTATTGCGTCCATAGTTTAAACTTGCTTGTGTGCGTTAATGCGATAGTGGGGCGCGTCATTTTAGATTAGACGAGCTCTACTACAGTAGAGCGACAGCTGTATATTCTGGAGATCGAACTCGGTACTCGCTTAAAAGCACTTACTAGCCATTAGGCTATCGACGCTCTATACAACGTTCGACGGTATAATGACCATTTTGGTGTTAATGTCCCAGGTGCGCTCGCGCATGAGGGCCTTTAGTCCGCCTTGACCATGATCCAGGATTTGGCAGATTAGGTAATTATAGTGGAGCGACCATCTGACCTCCGTGACCCTACTACCAGGGGAATATGTCCAGATTGGACCATGGCTGCGAATTCAGTCGCCTGAATAGGTTTCATCACGATGTTTTCCCTCAACGTAAGAGGAATGGTTAGCATTCCACTAATGTACATAACTCAGACGAGAGTCATTGGTACATGGGTAGTGGGATTTGAACCCAGTACCTCTGGCTTACGAGTCGGATACCTTAACCACTCGGCCAACGACGCTACACAACGCTCGTCGATATAACATAGCCATTTTCAGACTTATGTAAACTTGCCAAGCATTTAGTTTTCTCAACTGTTACAGATGACCTGTTTTAAACAATTGAAGAGTGGTGCATGAGCAAAAGCCACCATTGTTTATCATTATTTGTAATACGGCAGACAAACAGGCAAAAGAGCCACCTGATGGGGCATGGTCACCGCCGCCTATGGACTTCAGCAACCTTAGGGGCACTACCAATACCTTGCCCGCCACTAAGGCTCTAATATATCTCTTGAACAATCCCATATCATAGTCCAAAGGAATGTTTAGATACACGATAATAAAAAGAAACATACTACACATAATAATCCATCGTATATTAATATAAATTAATAACTACAGTACTAATATCAACAATACAACTATTGATTTACATAACTTAATTTCCTGAAATACAGTTTGCGGTGCAAGACATACAGTTACTGTACCTTTACTGCAAACAGTGGCCGGGCCATATTAAAGCCATTCTGCATTGCTCTTCTACCTCAAAAACCTACAATAAAACGCTAGCTAGCTTAATGGAGTGTTCATACCATAGAGAAAATATTTACTAAAGTAATAGAGCAGACATCACAAACAAAAATATTGTACCAACCTGTCACGTGCGGGAGGTGCGGGGGGAGGCTGCTAAGTCATAGAATGACCGATGCAAAGTTTATCATTTTCTTTATTTTTGGCCCTCCAATGGTTCGTACAGTTTTTAATGCACAAGATGGCGTTTTTTTGAATATCCAAGCCACTGTCAGATTGGTCCGCGTCGCGCAATGTCTCAGTACTGACTGCGGCCCATGGACTTACTACCCAAAGGGACTGCGCACTGCTTTGACTAAAACCGGGCAGAGCGAGAGTCACCATCGATAGTCCTGTGTCCCTTTCTAGTGTTGCCACCATTGTTGATGCAAATTCCGAATTACCTTTATTACTTAGCGCGGACACCGACCTACCGATCAGGGCCAGGCAGAGTCGGACCGGGTGCAATCTGAAGGTCATATTTTCACCAGGGTCCAGCCCAAGGTTTCCCTGCTACTCGGAAAATATTGGTCCTAGAACACTAGTTCCTAGAGTGAAATGATAGCACTCCTCGAGATTTACTATGACAGCTGTCAAAATTAAAGATTTTATAACTCGGAACCCATTTGTCCTAAAACACTAGTTTCTAGAGATAAATTATAGTACTTGTTGATCTACATTTCGAATGACAGCTGTCAAACTTAAAACTGCAATAACTCCTAAACTATTGGTGCTAGAACACTAGTTCCTAAAGAAAAATGATAGTTCTCGTCGAGATCTACATTTCGGATGGCAGCTGTCAAACTTAGAACTGTTGTAACTCGGAAACGATTGGTCTTACAACACTAGCTCCTAGAGTAATATACTAATACTCATCGAGATCTAGATTTCGGATGACAGTTTTAAGTTTGACAGCTGTCATACGAAATGTAGATCTCAACAAGTACTGTCATTTCTCTCTAGAAACTAGTGCTTTAGGACCAATGAGTTCAGAGTTATAAAAGATTTAACTTTGACAGCTGTCATACGAAATGTAGATATCGACGAGTACTATCACTTATCTTTAGGAACTAGTGTTGTAGGATATATCGTTACCGAACTCTTTTATCTGTTTTGTGGAACAAAAAGTCGTAGGTTGATAATTATGTCGACTCGACGTTTGTCGGAGAAACGTTCAGTAGATCAAAAGGTATTTTGACAACTACTTTTCGGATTGTACGGATTACCCCATAATAATACCAAAGTCACGGTAAATATATTTCTCCAATAATGGCAACACCAAACATGACACTTGTCAAGTTAGAATGACGGTGATTATGCCAATAACATTGTGTTTACACTGTAAGAAAGGGACAAAGGACTATCGATGGTGACTCTCGCTCTGCCCGGTTTTAGTCAAAGCAGTGCGCAGTCCCTTTGGGTAGTAGGTCCATGCTGCGGCCACTGTTGTCCATGGACCACAAAGCGTGGTTCAAAGAAAATACTTGCGGTGTCTCCTCTATTACTTTAGTAAATATTTTCTCTATGGTTCGTACCTAAGGCACGGATAGACATCCTAGTAGTCCTGGGGCCCTATTGTTGAAACCCATGCGAACGCTCGCGTGCGCCGTCTCTTTCACACTCGTGGTAACTCGCTATAGATAGAAAAGACAAGCATTAGAAGGCAAGCGCTCGCGTAGATGCGAGCAGTTTCAAAAATAAGGCACCTGAATTAAAAAAGGTTATATTACTTTAAAATTATATTAAAAGCAAACTGCATTATTTCATATCCATAAGGACTAAAAGTTAATTGCATATTAGGCTTAATGAGGGCTAAAAGAAGTCCTGTTAGAAGTAGAATCGCAACATTAGTCACTTTTATCACGGGCAAGTATACAGATTCATCCAATTTCATTCATGATACCATAAAGTTGCAGTTTAAGGCATATTTTTTGCATATTCTTCAGTTCAACCTATCTAAACCTTTATACATTATGTAGAAAGTAACATAGACAACAACAGAAACATTACTGATTATAAATTTTTTATAAGAGTCAAATCTGACTGCAATTCAGCTACCACCCTTGTGCTATATTGTATCTTACTTACTTTGGTATTTAAAACTAAATTGAAGACTTAATTATAACCTTAATTTTCGTTCCCTATTAATAGATTTCTAATGCATTGAGGTGGTACGTTTTGCATACAAATTTTGTGTAACCTTTGATCGACTTTCCTACATTGACTTTTAGTACAATGAATCCACTTGAGCGCGAAATGGATATCTACATGTTAATAATATGAATTTCATCGTAAATGCATCGTCACTTACCACCAGGTGATGTGGCGGTCAAATGCCTGGCTAGTCGAACTATAAAAAAAACAAAGCAATGAAAAAAAACAATAAAATTTAAAACAGGGTCGGGTTTTTTTCATACTGCTTTATTTTATTTTAACTTACAGAAACCCATTTTGCGCACCAATGAATACATTTATAAATAAACCATATGAAATGATTTAAAGAATGACAACAGAAATTTAGTATTGGAATCGAACCACGTTTTAATCTCGACTTTGATTTTATTTGTATGGAGAGTGGCGCCGCCACGTAATATTGGTAATTTGGTGCACTAACAAAATTTATAACGCTTGTATAAAATGATACAATTCGCGGTACACAACAAACACACGAAGATAGTTTAAATAATAATAACCTATCCTTATACAAGGCACTGGTCCCAATAACTCAATAGATCTACCTAATCTAAAATGTTGTTGCAATATCTTTATTATTTTTTACACTTAACCGTCAACATCTCATCTTACTACAAGTGTCGTCACGAACGAAGATGGAATAGCCTGTTCAATCAATAGGGTATTCAGACTGAGGGTCTGCCCAAGGTGCCCATCGCTTAGCGATTCTGCTGCGAGTGTCATCCGTGAAAATAGAACGCATCTCAGCTACACCTGCAGGTCTCGATGACTAAAGACACTTATCAAAATTTGCACGTTAAATTTCGTAGTCATTATTCACCGTCTGTCTCCACTAAACACATCACAAACACTTCACTTGCACCATCACCGTTTCATCACTGGACACACATCAGCTGAACACAGTCTAACGCATGCTGACCTCGCGTCTAAGGCCTGCTGACCACGCGTCAAACGCCTGACCACGCGTCCAAGCCCAGCTGACCACCCGTCTAAGGCGTCCAAGCCAGCGAGGAGTTGGGCACGAACACAGCCCCGTGCGTGGTGGCCGCCCGACGAGCGCTGGCAGGCTGCAACGGAGTCCGGGAGAGACGACCGCTGCGTCGGACCGGTGTGCATATGTACTTCGGTGAGGATTGCGATTGGCGGCTGGAAAGGTGGGAGAGAAGTTGTTATTGAGAGATAAAAAATTATATATAAAATTAAAGTAACGTAGGTAATTTTTCGCAGCGTGGGTAGGCCTCCCGCAAGGTGGACCGACGACCTGGTAAAGATCGCAGGTACCAGCTGGATGCGGAAGGCACGGGACCGGGCGCCGTGGAGATATCTGGTGGAAGCCTATGCCCAGCTGTGGGCGTCTTCTGGCTGATATGATGATGATGAGGTCGCTTTTCATCCCGGATAAATAATAGCTGCACCCGAGAAAGTTTATTGTCTACGGAGATCCAAACTGCGCGCGGATGAAAGACACTGAGAACGGCGATCACTACATATTCTAAAACAAAGTCCCACGTCGCGTCTATCTGTCTGTTCCCAATGAACTCAAAAACTACTGAACGGATTTTCATGTCGTTTTCACCAATACACAGAGTGATTCATGAGGAAGATGCGCGCGAACGAAGTCGCGGCAGGCCAGCTATAATAAATAGTAATAAAAACAAAAGTGACGGGCGACAACATACCGGCAAGTCCAGCGCAAGATGGTCCCCCAGGATGGACGGCCTAACTAGATTGACCTAGGGTCGTTGGAATGGAAGATTGGTAATAAAAGTATGGAAGAAGAAAACTGGATAGTGTGCAAGAGACAAGGAAGGCCTACGTCCAGCAGTAGACAGCCTGACACTAATGAGACTTTTTTATTACCGCAGCCTATGGCCGTTTGCAATACTAGGGGCATCACCCATGCGTTGCCGACCCCGTAAAAACCTTTTCACCCCACCCCAGTATATCAGTTATCTAGCACCCATAGTACAAGTTTTGCTTAGTTTGGGGCTAGATGGCGCTGTGTGAGTTTGTCCACGAATATTTATTTATTTATTACTAGTGGACCCGGCGCGACTTCGTTCGCGTACACCTACTTTACTCCTACCTACCCTCTTTCTACTTGCTAATAAACCTTCCTCTTGAATCACTCTATCTGCTGTTGAAACCCGCATCAAAATCCGTTGCGTAGTTTTAAAGATTTAAGCATACAAAGGGACATAGGGACAGAGAAAGCGACTTTGTTTTATACTATGTAGTGATTATTTATTTATATTCTTGAAGAACTACCGTCACGGGGTGCCAATCGACTCCCGAGACAGTGCAACCAGTGTCGGTGTCCTCAGCGGGAGATCTCGCTTTGCCAACGGTATTAGGGGGCCACTTTATGACTGACAAGCTTGTTGCGGTGCTGAAGTTCAACTAGTCTTAGAACCTGGAAGGCTAGGCTAGTTCCTGCACTCTGCGTGCTTTGCTTAACTTTAGTAATTGTTCTCACAAGCATGCTGAGTCGAGTTTGACAGGAGAATGGCTGGTCCACCTGATGGAAAAGGGCAACTGTCGCTCATAAACATCTGCTGTTTAATCACCGAGGCGGTTATGTCCCGGATATGCTCTCGCGCACGAGAGGTCGGGGTCCGGCATCACCATGATCCAGGATTTGGCAGAGCAGGTAATTACGCGAGCGACTGCCATCTGACCTACGTGACCTTGCTACCCGGGGAACCGAACTGGATTGGATCATGGTTACACATTCAGTCTTACTGATTTCATCACGATGTTTTCCCTCACCATAAGAGCATCTGTTAGCATTCAACCTAAGATACAAGTAAATAATTTACTTAGTTTAGGTGTCCAAACTATCAATAACTAGAATTAAGTACCTATTATTATTTGTGCAAGAGTTGTAAATATGTAGCATTGATTTTATTTGTACCCATTTACTATAAGTAGGTATGTTGTAATTTTTAATGAACTTGTAATTTGTGATTAATTTTATTTGAATAAATAAATTTATTATATTATTATTATATTATAACTAATGAACATAACTCAAAAAAATGGCCGCAGTGGGATTCGAACCCTTTACGCTTACGAGCCGGACACACTTACCACTCGGCCACAGACGCTCCTAACGTGTACTAAATTTAATTTAAGAGCTCAATATTGCCTCCACCGCTTCTTAGATCTCCATTCAGAGGGTCTAAGGTTGGCTGGAAGAAACCCCATGTCGGATAAGCCCGCTTTTGCTATGTAAAATTATACTTTAGTTAACAATACTCACAGTTTTGCCTTCTGCACGGCGAATCTGATTATTGAACTCTTGAATATGTTTCTGATGTCAATAAACTTGGGGTCCGCATGCTTCTTCCCACTGTTGGGGCTGATCTTCAGCTGCATGAACTTGTCCAGCAGCTGGTCCAGGTTGGACTCCACAACGGAGCGCTGGAAGTTAAAGTGATTTGTTGATAAAACTACATATTTTAATTAAATAATCCCACGCCGCGTCTGTCTGTCTGTCTGTTGGCGATAATCTCTTATACTACTGAACGGATTTTCATGTGGGTGTCACACAATATTAAATTGTGGTAACTACATGTTCGAAGCCGGGGCGGGTGGCTAGTAATAAATATATAGTTAATAGGTAGAGGCCGTGTGACCGTGTGGAGTCCGGCAGAGTAGAATAGCACCAACCCCTTACACTCGTGGATGTCGTACAAGGCGAATAATGTAATATAATAAAGTAATGTAATAAATTGCAGTTTTGTAATTGGCATTTCAACATAATAATGTAACCTTTTTAAAAAATAATGCATGTGCTGTAAAACTGTGAAATAAATGAATAATAAATGTTTTCGAGGCAAAAGATCTAAGTGTCTCCGAAGGCTGGAAAATGGGCAGCAGCGTTTTCCCTTGTTATATTTATAACACTGCGATATCCAACCCGCCTGCCAAGCGTGGAGATTATGGCAATAACCTCCCCTTTTGCGGGAGAGGCCCAAAGTCCTGTAGTGGACTGTTATGGGCTGTGATGATGATATCCAACCCGCCTGCCAAGCGTGGAGATTATGGCAACAACCTCCCCTTTTGTGGGAGAGGCCCTTAATCCTGTGTTATGGGCTGTG
This sequence comes from Blastobasis lacticolella, assembly GCA_905147135.1. NCBI lineage: Eukaryota > Metazoa > Arthropoda > Insecta > Lepidoptera > Blastobasidae > Blastobasis > Blastobasis lacticolella. The sequence goes on from LR990068.1 coordinate 6,512,234, forward strand.
ATGATGATGAGAGGCCGTGTGGTGTCTGGCAGAGGAGAATAGCCAAAACCCTTTACACTCGTAGGTGTCGAACAAGGCGACAAATGTTACAAAAGAACTAGAGTATCCATAGGCTGGAAAATGGGCAGCAGCGTTTTCCATTGGAGATTCCTTGCCTTTCGTGGGAGCGGCCCTAAGTCTTGCAGTGGACTGTTATGGGCTGTAATGATGAGATAGAGACATGGTGGCCCATGCAAGCGCTGCCCTTAGGGATCTATCAGACGGAAAGCGGTCAATATTTTAGCAGATCAATATCTTACTGCACCGTCCCAGCCACTGGCCCCATACAAACTATTATGTGTTTTGCATATGTGTATGAGTAACACATCCACAAATATCTACCCACCTCAACCCCATTAGCCAACGCCTCCTCCCAACACTGCAGAGTAGTAGGCAGGTCCCCTCTCGACTCCTCGAGCGCTGCCCTGCACTCCCAGTAGGCGGCGGTCTCGGGCGCTCTCGGGTATCGTTCCCGGATAGCCCGGAGCCAACGGGCGCATTGGTCGCGGTCGAAGCCCTGTGGAGGAGTTGAAGTCGTTATTTTGGTGAAGATGAGGAGTGGTATGATATGGGATCGTTCAAAAGGAATATTAGCTCTCCTTAGAGGCGGGCAACGCATTGGTAGCGCCCCTGGTGTTGGGGGCCTACTTGCACATATGTCCACTATATAAAACCAAAAATAAAGACATGAGACAATGCTTATTTATACATAGTATCAAACAAAGTCGCTTCCCGCTGTCCGTCCCTACGTAGTAGGTATTTCTAATCCAGGAAAAATATTAGGATCCGTCGGGAATGTTTTCAGTTTACAGAGATACGAAGTGCGCGCGTGTGTAGTCCCCCGCTGTAGTAGTCTATACATAGTATAAAACAAAGTCGCTTACTACCATCTGTAACGGATTTTAATGCGTTTTCAACAATAGATACAGTGTTTCAAGAGAAAGGTAGGGGTAAAGTAGGTGTAGAGTGGATGTAAGGTAGGTGAAGGGTAGGGGTAGGACACCTCGCGAATGAAGTCGCGCCTGGTCCACAAGTAATATAATAAAACTGTACTGACCTCATGAAGCAAATTAGTTAGATCATACAACGCGCCCATGAGAAGATCATCAACTGGCTTAGGAGTTTCTGCTGATGTCAAAGTTGTGTTGTTACTGTCGTTCATGTCACATATGCTGTCACTGCGGTAACTAGCCCTACGCCATTTATTTTTCTCGAAATCCTTGTCAGCAGACACCAAATCATCTACTTCCGTTACGCAATTATTGACCGGATCATTCATATTGTCATCAAAGGAATCATTGTCACTATCCGATTCTAATGGGATATTCTCTTTATTTTCCTCATCGTCATTGAACTTTGGGGCTTCCAATTCCAAGGGCCTGATGTTGTGTGCCAAGTGATGGATCCCGAAGCATTGCAAATGATGGTACGAGTCAAGGGATTTCCCTCGCTTTTGCAGCCAGTTTTGTAAGCGAGCTTGCAGCTCTTCTGGTCTGGGTGTATTCAAGCTGAAGGTCTGGAATTTGACCTTCTTCCTCTCACTCTTGATGGCAGAGACAACTTTGTCTTCTCTTATCTGTTCGTCTTCATTAATCTCCTGCAAGTGTAGCGTGTTTATTTTCTCTCCGACAGAAGACCATTTGTGGAAGCAGTTTCCAAGCTCGCTCTTACTTATTCTCTTGAAATGCACGGCCGATATTGACCTCCGTACCGGAGCCAGCACTGGCTTAGTTGTCTCAAACACTGTATGCCTCTTTGTAAGCACTGAAGCATTCTTTATAATTTTCCTCAAATACTCTGGATTCGTTTTCAATTTTGTCACCTCGTCAATTTGCACTTTTGGAACCGTCTTCGGTTTATACAATCTCTCAAACACAGATTGCGTATTAGAATTCGATTTTGGGGCAGAAATGCTTTTTCTGCTTTTCTCAATAGGTTTAACATCATGTGGTTTCGACAATGTGGACGTAGCACTCTTAGTAGTGGCACCAACGTATCCAAAATTTAATGTTTTTCTCATTTGTACTCTATCAGGTTTTACAGCCAATACATCCTTATTCTTACCGTCTATCTGCTTATCATTCTTACATTCAACCCCTATTTGTTTCTGATTCGGTATTAATTTCTGCACACCGACAGTACTTTTGTTAATCATTGATTTACGTACTGGCACAGTCGGCAATTCAATTTTAACACCAGCTAATTCAATTTTGGGCACTTTTTGGTGGAACTTGTTATTTGCAACTTTCCCATTTGGTGTGTTTGGAGGATTTGGTTTGGAGTATGGTTTCGTGAAGTTCTTTTTAACATCAGTTTTGTGTGGTTCCACAGTGGACTTATTTGGTGCACTAGTGGTTCGGTTTAGGGGCCCATTCATGTACGGTTTGTTCTTCACCGGAATTGCAGAAGCACTCTTGGGTAATGCCGTGACTGGTTTGGCTGAGGTGGGCCTCATAAATAGAGATTCAGCATTGTTGTATTTCTTCAAATTAAGTTGTTTCAACTGGAAAACAAATTTAAATCATAATTTTTTATTTAACTGAAAGCTTTGATGGTACAATTGTCACTAAGTTGATCTTGCCTTTGTAAATCTACCACAATGTCCACAACTCAAAAATAAATAAAAAAGTAAACAAATTGTAAATAAAAAAATTCTTACAGTGTGTGTTAAATAACTTTTATGATTAAGACTATTAGTCTATTTTTTTATGGTTCTTATAAGAACCCTACTACATGGTCAGTAACCAGGACTGTCCAGTAACCCAGCAGTGGGGAATTGTGTAAAAGCTTTAAAGAAGAAGTATTATTCTTTAACATTAGAAGTATTATTTTTTCACACAGTGTCCCTCAGTAAAAACAAAGCTCACGCCTGTGTCCCACAGGTGGGGTAGGCAGAGACTATGGACCGCCACTTTGCTCTGTCCTAACACAACTCCCGAGCCTCGCATATATGCACAACTCTTTTCACAAATTTCCTTTTATTCTTGCCACTTCGGACCCCATCTTTGAGAACATTACTGATCAGTGAATGTTTTTCTAGTAAAAGATGGTAAGTATAATAAATATTATTATTATTATAACAAAACAGTAAGTACTCAAATCTCGTGACTCCCATTAGCTAATTAGTGACCGGATGAGTAGTTACATACGGTTTAGCTATCTAATTTTTGGTAGAGTAAGGCACACACAACCAAATTTTATACAGGCGGAGCGAGGCCAGTTTTTTTGTAAACTATACATTCAGTACATTACCTTTTCTATTCGCGCCTTTTCCCTAGCCACTCGCTCTTCGCGAAGCTTCTGGAGGTGGTCCACAACTGACGCCATCCTTGATCGAGGTTCGCAGCTGTTTAAAATGTACAGTAGATATTAGAAGTAGATTCAGTGTGGATAAGTCAAACAGACATTGTTTTGTTTGATCCATTACGGTCGAATTTAAATTGTAATAGCAGCATCTTTTGTTTATATTTATTTCAAATCGTCAATTATAATTTTCAGTCTTGAGTAAGTAACTTGAAAATTGCATTGTAAGTACTAAATTTAATATTAGAACTAATTTATCGAAGTAAATAATTACCGGGCAACCGACCGAGCAACAACACACAGAGGTTTTGTTTCACAGTAATCACACAGCCCTTTTCACTTAACGACACAAACAGTGAGTGAAACAAGAATATATTATTTTAAGCAAAACTTAAAATCAACAAATAACAATGCTATGCTATGATGCGAGAAATAACAGTCAACTCAAAAACGGTTTTCAAACTGCCGGTTTTTCAAATAGTCAAGTTTTTTTAAATATTTTACGGCTTGGAAACTAAAGTACCACAAACTTATCTGACTCAATGACAGTGTCGCTATTGTTCGAAAAAATGTCATTTCAATGTGGATACACTTAGTACTAGTTTTTACCACTAGGTTAGATAAGTTAGTGGCATTGTGTTGATAATTTTGACATTTGTAAATTGATGTTGCCTGTGTGCGTAAACATTTTATACGCAAAACAAATTATTTTTAGGATACATGGTGGAAATATCCTCTTCCATTCTCAAAAATAAAATAAAGAGGCTAAGGTGGTAGTTTTTTTTAGTGTTATATGTGTAAATACATTTATACATTTATTATTCTACGTAGGACTTGGTTAAGTGTAAGCTTTAAGTAAACACAAAATATTTACAGGGGTGAAATAAAAATAAACACTAAGTTACATAAAAATACAAAAAGTTTAAAAAGGCGTCCATACCGCTGTCCCCCGGAATGGTGCCCAGAAAACTGATTGCGTTACTTCGTTGGATAATGATGGTAATTTTTCCAGTACGTTTATATTTATTTTCTTAGGCTTTACAATATTATTATAAAAAGCATATATTTCATTGTTTGTTAGTAATAGTAGATAAAGTCAAAAGCTACAAAACTATAAGTAAAATATCAATTGAAGTTGAGATTAGTGATAAAGACATACCTGGCGCTTCATGCAGCGCTCCGCACAACTACCTCTGTGGGTGTTCTGTTAACCGGCTCTGCCACCATGGTTTGTCGACAGCAGGAGTACCGGACGCATTCCATGACACGCCGACCTAACCGATGTCATTCGTCAGGCGCGTGCTGGAACCCGACGGTTTAGCCCGCGATGATGGTAAAAGACAAAAGCTGGGACCAGTGTCACCTCTGCTGAAAACGCTAAACGGCATAAATAGGCTTGTCTAGGTAGCAACTACATACTCGTATTTGCGCCATTTGGCGTGGAAACCCTTGGGTTGTGGGGACCGGGCACATATTCCTTTAATGGGAAACTAGCCAAGCGCCTGGTGGACACTAGTAATGATATGAAGGCTGGTCTCTACTTGGGTCAGCGTATAAGCCGCGCTATCCATCGGGGCAAAGCGGCCAGCCTTCTGGGCACTTTATTACAATAAGTATATCCAAGCAAAACAATAACTTTATTTTTATGTTTACACAACTAGGGTCGATTAGAGCTGTCAAAATGAGGTGTAAGCCCGCCGTTTTAAGTTGCCCTGGCAACCTTATACAAAAGATGCGTTCGCACGGTACTATTTATGATGTTGTGCACCTTATACACTATTTACAATAGTGGTTGATAAGTTTACATCGTAACTTAGGAGACATTGCTGGTAACACTTTTCAAGACTGCCAACACTGTGCAGCTACGTCACAATGTTCGGCCCGTCATGTTGGCAGTATTGCCAGTGTTAATGCCCGGTCAGTCACGAGTGCGCGAGTCGGAATTTAAAACGTATCTGAAATACGGATTTTTATCACATCCTGAATTTTCATCTCATAAATCCGGTAAGTGATTTGTTGCCTACATAGTTTTTACGTAATTATTGACACGTTTATATACACAATACGCGTGTAACTAGCCTGGTTTGCGAATAAAAAAAGTTGCATTCATCCGTCTGCCGCGCCGCCGGCATCTCCGGCAAGTAAAATTGTGAGATTTGCAAACTGGTTTTCGTTCTCAAGTGCTTTTGTTTTAATAACTTTTTGGATTTTAGCTGTACGCGGTTGCGTTTCACCTTTCTACGATAACTTATGCCTACTTTATTTGCATGTTTTCTCTTATGCAGCGACTGCAGTCTTATCAACTTAACGGTAAATTTAACTTAGTATTGATTGTCACTTCGCTGTTAAATTAATCGTTATTACTTACCCACAATCTGCACTTGGCAATAAAAATGTCAGAAACTAAAGTTGTTTATAAGTTTGTACCTACGAGTGGTTAAGGGAAATCATCTTCGGTCAGGAACTGAATAGCTTTCAAAAACTATTTCAGTGCCTTAAACGGAAGAAAGCTGGACGTAAATCGTAATACTGATAGACCGGCAAAATATGAGGACAGTGCAAGTCAAATTTCGAATCGAAATTTTGTTTAAAATTAAACATTTATTGCATTTAAACCAATAACTAACATAACTACCCACATACTTAAAAGATATGGAGTTAGCTAGGGCATCAGAAGTTATTTAAAAATTTAAAAATGTTAGGATATGCATAAGTGCGCTAATTTGTAAGGATGAATGGATGGATGGATGTTATTTCGTTCACGCAGAAATTATTGAATCACATCAGTAATTAGGAAGGACAGGCCTTTGCGAAAGGTTAGGCTCCACAGCAGGTCCACACAGTCCACTGGAGGGTCTCACGCAAGAAATGGAGGTTATTGCCATAATCTCCACGCTTGACAATCGGGTTAGAGATCGTAGTGTTGTAAAATAACAATGGAAAACGCGGCTGCCCATTTCGAGACTACATTTTTGCTTCGAAAATATTAGTCGCCTTATACGACACCCACGAGTGTAAGGGCTTGGTGCTATTCTACTCTTCGGGACACCACACGGCATGTTTGAATAGGTAATCATACAAAATTGCCAAGACACAGACCCCCAGGACCGGTATTTCGTAGATATTATAATAAACCTTTTTTCATTATTTACCAGCACCCATAAGTAGGTGTCCACCTATTAACATCTCGTGAGACGCGCAGTTCGTGTTTATAATCGCGAATTTAATCATCAATTGTTTAGCACCTTGATTCTTCTAGGACAATACCAAATTGTCGGCGAGTTTTTGTTATGATAACGATTGTTGAGAGTTAGGTCTAGACTTCTAGAACAGACTAACTCTGTTGGGAGTGGGTTACGTCTCTAGTTATAGATACACGAATAAAATTTGCGCAATTGGTATTACTATAGGTACTGATACTGGGGCACCATCTAGCTTAAATTGAATCTTATACTATTTAGTCCCGGGTGCGACCGCCTAACAATTGAACGTCGGCCATCTTTAAGCAATAGCATCGCAACGACGTCACATCTCTTCTATAATCTGTCTATATCTATTATAATAAAATTGTAAATAATCCGTGTCTGGCATCATCATCACAGCCCACAACAGTCCACTGGAGGACTTAGGGCCTCTTTCACAAAAGAGGAGTTTATTGCCATAATCTCCACGTTTGGCAGGCGGGTTGGAGATCGCAGTATTATAATAAAATAATGACAAACACAGCAGCCCATTTTTCAGCCTACGGACACTCTAGATCTTTTGTCTCAAACTCAAAACTCAAAACCAGTTGTATCAAACTTCTTTTGGAACTGTTCAGTAGTATCAGACATTGCCACTATCTGCAATGGCGCGTCCTTCCTAAAAAACATAAATAATGTCATCTCTACAACTCAACCCGTAACTGTTCATGAACTTAATACTTGACCCTGGAGAGTACTGGAGTGGAGACTATAGTTTAGGCAGTCTCTACTCTTGATTCTGGTGTCTATCTATCCTTACCTTACAATCGGTTTCCCGACTTCTGCCAAGGTCCGCTTTCCTGTTCTTTCTTCTCCACTTTGGCCGATCGTCGGCATTTTCTCATCGTAAGCCTTGGATGTTGGCTCTCGCATCCGACTCGGCGAAGTCAATTCATCGCTTCTAGAGTCTCCCGGGGGACCCGGGGTCCGCCTTCCTTCTCTTGGCCATTTCGCTCGGTCTTCGGCATCCTTGGTGATGAGTTTTTTGGCACTAATGTCATTCTCAACGACGTCAAGCCATCGCTTCTGGGCCGGCCTCTCCTTCCCGTGCCTGGCGGGGGTGGCATGGCCAATATTGTTCCGCACGTAATTTGCCGGTCTGCGCAACGTGGCCTATTTCCTTGTCATACCATATAATAAAGTCTGAGAAGTGGCATAAGTAGTCATACGTAAATAACGCATGTTTACAAAGTGTGTATTGGGGGCATACAGCCAGAGATAACAGCGAGAAAATAATTGTGAGGTTTACCTTGTAACTTTGCAGGTAAACAACTATCGATGTAATAAGTGTGAAATTCGCGCGTACATTTTGTTATGAGACGCTTTCCTTTTAAATAATACGCCCAATATGAAACTCGAGAAAAAACTTTCTTTAGATTACTGTAATTAGGTATCCAAAGCTTCATCCTTATGTCGTGGATCGTCCAGCAATTCCGCACGAGCCGCTTTGGCTCGACTTTTATGATACGTACGGCTAAGCAAGAACACGCTGCCTGCGAGTGCGTTCCCTGATCAATATAATCTGGACGCCTTAAAGGCTAGAGTGAATAGGCTGTTCCAAGACGGGCATGCTCCATCTTCGGCCGCATCGTCACTTAGCAACAGGTGAGATGGCGGTCAAATGTCTTGTTTAATATGAAAAGAAAAAACAAGAAATAATAATCATCTTAGCCCTTAGTTAATGTCCCGGTTGCGCTCTCCCGCACAAGGGCTCGAGGTAAGCCTTGACATTGATCCAGGATTGGCAGATCAAGTAATTACAGTGAAGCGACTGCCATCTGATCTCCGTGACCCTGCCACCATGGGCACCTGACCAGATTGGATCATGATTACACATTCAGTCGTCTGAATGTGCAGGTTTCATCGCGATGTTTTCCCTGACATTTATTTTACAATTATTTTACAATTTTGACAAATATGACCCTTTGAAGTGTTACAAAAATCGGTCTAACTACCGAAAAATCCTATATCTATGCTACATACGAATTGCTTCCGACCAAGAGGTCGACGACCGCTATCGCCAAGCCATTTGGCACCTTTATTATACCATGGAGCCATCTGAGAACGAACGATCTGGGAATGGGCCATTCAAAAATGCGTAACGAGTTCGGATATGGGATCATTGCTTCTGGATTGCGTCTACTGAAATTGGACTTGCGTCGGCATTTTCGATGGGCATTTTCGTAGACCTTCACTAGCATTGAACATTGTCAAAACATCCTAACTAAGTGTTAATTAGATCTGGTTCCATAGCTTTATAGGTTGTTTTCTTCTGTCTTAATTACTACGTTGTTTTATGAAATAGTCCCACGATTACTTGTTCTAAATTTGCTAACAAATGCGAACATATTGTAAAGGCAAGTCAAGGTTCAGTTTTCTATTTGTGAAAACATCTAAATGTTTTATATTTGTAATCGATAATCTACTGTTTAAGAACAGTTTGTTTTCCTGTAAAATAAAGTACAATAAAACAAATAAAAATTGACACTCCGTCTGCCACATCTTTAGGCCTCTTTGTGGCGTCACCAAATATTTCATCACATCATAATTCATGTCTCGTTTACTGTCATTGTGTCATTGTAAAACTTAAAGGTAGTGCCATTGTTTAGTACGCCCTATGACACATTAGTGCTCAAACCAAACACTGATGGTGTGCCGATATAGTAATGCCATTCAAATGTGCAGTCGAAACCTTTTTGGTCCTTCGTAAACATTTGTTAGCTGGAAAATTGTTGGCATTGTTTCGAAACAAGGATGTCTGGTTGACAGGTCGAGCGTTTTTACGAGCTTTTATTTACCTTGTGGTGTGTGGTGCCGCCACCTCATCTCTTCCCGTGGGTGTCGTAAGAGGCGACTAAGGGACCAATCCGAAAGGTGGGCAGCAGCATCTTTCTGGGTAGATTTACATCAACTACACTGCGATCTCCAACCCGCTTGCCAAGCGTGGAGATTATGGCAATGACCTCCCCTTTCGTGGGAGAGGCCCGAAGTCCTGCAGTGGACTGTTGTGGGCTGTGATGATGATTTACCTTGCACTGTTCGACAAAATTTGCATACAATTTTTCGACCATTTGTTGGAATCCGATTGAGCTGAATGGTAAACCTATGTAACTTGGACGACAATGCATTAATATGGTACCATGGAGCTGGTCTGAGGATGGAGTCGGAAGGTGGTGATAGGAACTAATGAACGCAATAAGATAACCTCATCGTGTTTGGGCTCTTTGAAATTGTCTTGATGAGTAAGTACTATATCGCGGGATAAAAGCTTGTTATGAAAAAAACGATTTTTATATGAGAACTTATTTTATAATTCTTGCGACGAGGGTGAAGTGACGTAATATTTTTGTCTTGAATCCTTCAAGGCGCTCGAAGGCGGTGTTACCATAGTTACGGAACATCACAACAAGCCTAGTGGTCAATCTCGGCTTTTGTTTGCCAGTGTCCGCTTTCATTCTCCTCCAATACGACCGTTTGCTCTCACATTCGGTACATGTTAATCGGGGATGAAACTCTTCAATCTTTTCCGCGATATCCTCACGCCAAGGCCGCCACGGATGTACTCGTTACTTACTCGGTCGAGTCGCGTAACGTCGCATATCCACCGCAGAATTTTAATTTCGTTGGCGTTGAGTTCGCGGACGTGCTTTGTCAGGAATGACGTCATAGAATATCCGAAACGCATGTTGTGACGTCATCCCAGAGGGTGGGATCGTACCATTGGAGATCGGCGGTGCAGCTGCAGGTCTCGCAGCCTTGCATACTTCTATATAGGTATATATAGGCATCACATCACACTTACTCACAAACCATTTATTATTTAGCTTCATGGCAATGCGTCTCAGTACATTAGCGCCCTTGAAAAAGAATGACTCATGCGACTCATACAAACCTCGTGGTTCATATATTGGTCATTTTAGCGTGATAATTTCTCTGCAACTTGACATCTTACTCATTCGAGTGTATAGCGTCTCTTTCCTCGCTACAGTGTGTGAGAAGGACACAACTGTTCTGTTACGTGTGAAATTGAAAGTGGATGTTTAATGAATAAACAAATAAAATTCGAAACGAATTGCGCTACATCATGGAAGCACAGTTTTTAATATGATTTGATTGATTAAATAATAATCATCTTGGCGTTAATGTCCCGGTTGTCCGCGCGCGAGGGCCAAGGTCCGCCTTGACCATGATCCAGGATTTATCAGATCAAGTAATTACAGTGGAGCGACTGCCATCTGATCTCTGTGAGCCTTTTAACAGAGGAACCTGACCAGATTGGATCACGGTTACACATTCAGTCGCCTGAACGTGCGATGTTTTCCCTCACCGTAAGAGCATCGGTTAGTTACAACACGATAAAATGCATGATTTTAATGGTTTGTAGATAGGTAGTTACTATGTTTTTATCATTAAAAAATGACTTATGCTTTATTTACTGTAGCTATATTCAGCCTGTATCTAATTGTTTTTATACTACAGCTTATGGTAGCTATTACTTTGTTGATACCTTTATCTTACCAGTCGTTCAACGAGACTTGATAAGAATTATAAGACTGTTTTAAAATAGCTAGTGTTTGTTGTACTCTGTATACTTAATAATGATATGCCTAGATCAAGATTATCGTAGATAAAACGCCCAGCCCTACAGATGATAATTATGACAGATTAAAGTTTGGGTAAAGTTGCCCAAACAATTTTAACGCGTGGGTGATGCCCTTGGTATTGCAAACGTCCATAGGCTGCGGTGACTGCTTACCATTAGGCAGACCGTAAGAGGCCGTTTGCCACCTTTGCGGCATAAAAAAATTGGTGCTCAGAAAGTTGGTGCGTTGCCTCTTTGCACAGCAATAGATACCCTTTGCTTGAGGATCAAACCAGCTCCCCGGTCTTCGTGGTGACCATTAGCGTTTAGAAAGTAAATAAATAAGTACTATAAAATAAATAAAATATGCTTGGACATTTCACACAGCGCCATAAGTATAATTAGACCGGTGATGCTCTATAGCTGTGACACATGGCCAGCGCTGACGAAACACGTTCGCGAACTTCACGCCAGCGAAATGAAAATGCTGCGGTGGATGTGCGGAGTTACGCCGATCGAGTACATCCGTGGCAGCCTTGGCATGTGGGATATCGCAGATATCGAGGAGGCTCGTCTGCGCTGGTTTGGTCACGTGTTGCGTAAGCCTCAGGGATACGTGGGAAATAGGTGCTTGAATCTGCCGGTATCAGGAAAGAGGCCCCGTGGGCGACCCAAGAAGCGATGGATTGACATCGCTGAGTCGAATGCGAGAGCCAACGGCTTACGACGAGAGGATGCTGAAGACCGGGCGAAGTGGAGAAGATTGAGTAGGAAAGCGGACCCTGCCAGAGGCCGGGATAAGCGCTAGGACGATGATGATGATGATTTCACACAGCGCCATCTAATCCTAAAGTAAGCAAAGCTTGTGTTATAGGTGTTAGAGCACTAGTAAACTATTTATATACTTTTAAATACATACTTATTATACATATAACACCCAGACCCGTAACAGAAATTAAACTCTCTTCTTCTTCTTCTTTATCTATTTAAAATTTATTGTGCACAATGAATAGTATACAAAATTGACGTACAGAAAAAATCACAACAGGTACAGCTTATTTCTAAAGAAATATCTTCCAGCCGACCAACGCAAGAGGGAGGGCAAAATCGAGAGGCAGATGGCGTGCACCTTAAATTTACTTATCTACTACTTACTTTACTTAAATACTTACACAATACATAATAGTGCATAATACATACATACAAATATAAAGAAAATACATATATATAGCGTTCCGGCTCTGCCTAGCATTGTCGAGCACGGTTCGGTCGTGGTTGGCGTGGGATACGTTTATCTACGGCCATAGGGCTGTCAGCGTGTCACTGTGTGTTTCCTTCCTACTTTCCTACCCCCCTCCTTTTTGACGATTGAAGAGATATTTAATGTCCTAATCAATAAAGAAATTTTGAATTTTGAATTTATCATGGATAACAAATGGAAAGATAGTGCTCTTTTACTCGTTTTTTAAACTTGTACGAACAGTATGTGGCAGCGAATTCCACAATCTAGCCGCATGAACAGAAAAGGAGTTGGAATAACATTCTTACTATCCGGGTACGGAACCCTGAAAACATTCCAAACCGATCTACGTCTAGAACTTTCGTTAGTGCATATTGTACAAAGCAATATCCGGATACATCTGCACGTTCCCATTCTAGAAATCCATTGACCTGTAGAAGAGAAAGAATGTTGCATATCAAATGCACACTCGTAGGCATATTATTGACACAATTTGCTATGCCTAGTCATTTTAGTCGGTTGCCGTAAGCGAGAGGTACCGGGTTCGAGTCCCGCTGCGGCCATGTATCAATGACTCTTTTCTGAGTTATATACATTAGTTGAATACTAACCGATGCTCTTACGGTGAGGGAAAACATGTATGCAATTCATGTTCAGGCGACTTAATGTGTAACCCTGATTTGATCTGGTCAGGTTCCCCTGGTAGCAGGGTCACATCGGATGGCAGTCGCTCTGTAATTGTAATAATCTGGTCCGCCAAATCCTGGATCATGGTCAAGGCGGACCGAGGCCCTCGCGAGCGATATCACAACCGTTAAACAACGCAATGATGATTTAGTCGTCATGTTATTCATTTACCGAGTGTGGTATTTAGAGGCGTGGCCACCATCGCCTGTCAGCTTCATTTTAAGTCAGTAGTATGTAGGGTTGTCAACCCTACTATATAATATAGTAGAGCTCGTCTAATCTAAAATGGCGCGCCCCACTATCGCATTAACGCACACAAGCAAGTTTAAAATATGGACGCAATACATATACAAACGCCGTTGTAATTGGTCATTCAGTTGCCGGTGAAATTCAAACGTAGGAGCACGCGTCGTTCATTGGCTCCCACACAGATGCAGTGTCGTTATCAATATTTGCACTCACACTTCGAAATCAACTAACTAAGTAGTGGGGCGCGTCATTTTAAACTAGACGAGCTCTATCTTACTATATTAGGAGTCTACCTACCATAAATTAAAAATTAAAATATAGTAGGCGAAACTACTATATTTAATTAGCACAACATTACCACTTACCGCAAAACGGAACGCGTACATAAGAACATCAAAAGAATAATTCCCCGATGCAAATCGAATATTATATAAGCTCAATGTAGCAGAAAATATACATTTAAGAACCTACCTACCTATAGGTACGTACATTTTATTTAAAAACCTACTATATATATTTTAAATTAATTCCCTACCTACTATATTTTTATGGCTTCTAAACCCGAAAATACTATGTTTGGTCTAAAAAAAGTTGGCAACACTAGTAGTATGGTACCTAACACAACAAAAATAGTACTTGAAACCTTCACGAGATATGGAATATTTTCGGTGGCCACGCTGCAGAGTATGCGTCTTCGCTCGGCCACCTCTTGTTTGCAGGATACCTACACTACTAAGTTATTATTCAATGAATCTACGCAATAAGTTGTTATGTCGGGCTACTCGTAAACAAAGGTTTCGCGGTAGGAAACCCGGACACACCTCTAAAATATGGTACATGTCTACCACAAAAAAGATTTAGGTGGTCTATATAATTACCTACATAGTTTTAGTATTACTACATCACTCTTGTTACACTTTACTTACACACCTTTTAATGACAAAAATTGTAATTATTACACCAAGTGTAACAAAAGAGTAATGTAAGTAGTAATACTACAACTATGTAATAAGACCATCATTCTGAGACTTTTTATTGTGTACATACATACATACATACCATACATACATAAAGCTCACGTCTCTGTCCCACAGGTGGGGTAGGCAGTTGTGTACACATAACACAGTTGTTTAATTCTTTCCGCTAATAAAACCGTTCGTAACCGGCATTTCTATAATTTTATCTAGACTTATTTTAGTTCTTAAATGGAAATTCTTTTATGGTTTATTGGAATCGCCAAACTTTTTTATATCTGACTTGACTTATTTGGTGAACAAACATTCTTCACAGACCTGAAGATACTTTATTTCTTGTAAAAAATGTTGGCAAGCCTAAGCTACGATCCTGACACACCATTGCCTCCACATTATAACATATCTTATACGTTTATGTCGGTTGGAGTCCGAAGAGGCAAGAATAAAATAAATAAATAAAATATATAAATAATCGTGGACAAATTCACACAGCGCCATCTAGCCCCAAAGTAAGCAATTGTGTTATGGGTGCTAGATAACTGATATACTAATTAAATACTTTTTTTTTTAAATACATACTTATTATACATAGAACACCCAGACCCGTCACAGAAATTAAAATTCATCATTTCAATTTCCGCCCGGCCGGGAATCGAACCCGGGACCTCTTGCGTGGCAGACCGGCATGTTGACCATTGCACCACTCAGGTCGTCAATAAAATAAATAAAATAAATAAATAATCGTGGACAAATTCACACAGCGCCATCTAGCCTTAAAGTAAGCAAAGCTTGTGTTATGGGTGCTAGATAACTGATACAACTACTTATATACTTTTAAATATATACTTATTATACATAGAACACCCGGACCCGTAACAGAAATTAAAATTCATCATTAAAAACAAATAAAAGCAGATGTATAAGAAAAGAGCTGTGGATATATGCGAGGCTAGGGAGTTGAGTGAGAGTGTCAGGATAGAGCAAAGTGGTGGTCCATAGTCTCTGCCTACCCCATCTGGAGGACAAGGCGTAAGCTTTATGTTAAGATGTATTTATCCTTTTCAGCGCCAAACTCTGATAGATCAGACGTTTAAGTTTCGTGCCCTCGCCGCCAATGTCGATATTATCAGACAAATAAATCTTACCAATTTAACTCTATTTTTTCTTATCGATATATTACCTGACGACACATGCATACAGTTTTCAGACAGTTTATACTTTATTGTCGTGGCGTGTGGTGAACGTTTTTGACGAAAACTCTTGGCGGGGAAAGGGTTATGCTGGTTGAGGGTACTCCTGACCTGCCCTTTTTAGAAAAGTTTTAAAATAAGCTTTTAAATTTGACTAGCGGCCCGCCCCGGCTCCGCACGGGTAGAGTAGCGTTAACAAATTATACACCTAAATCTTCCTCATGAATTACTGTTTACTGGTGGAAACTGCAAGAAACTCCGTTCAGTAGTTGAGTTTCTCGCGAACAGACAGACAGGCGCGGCGTGGGAGTTTGTATAATTATAACTAGTGATACTTCCATAACCACTGAACCAATTTTAATGAAACACGACTAAGAACCATCTCGGTTGAACTAGGTTTCAAATAGAGAAAACCGCATCCAAATCGGTCTATCCGTTTGGGAGCTACGATGGCACAGCCAGACACACACCTCGACACATACACAGTCACAAATACACCGATACACACGACAAACTTACAACAACATAACTTTCATTTTGTGTCAAAAATGACAAGATTTTCTGTAGGTACCTTACTAGTCAAGATTGGAGTATCGGTGGCCGAGCGGTTAGAGTATACGACTCGTAAGCCAGAGGTCCCGGGTTCGAATCCCGCTCCGGCCATGTACCAATGACTGTTTTCTGAGTTATGTATATTAGTTGAATACTAACCGATGCTCTTATGGTGAGGGAAAACATCGTGATGAAACCTGCACATTCAGGCGACTGGATGTGTAACCATGATCCAATCTGATCAGGTTCCCCTGGTAGCAGGGTCATGGAGATGGCAGTCGCTCCACTGTAATTACCTGACCTGCCAAATCCTGGATCATGGTCAAGGCGGACCCCGGGCCCTCGTGCGCGAGAGCACAACCGGGACATTAACGCTAAGATGATTATTTTTTTATTTTTACATTACTAGTCAAGATTACTAGATTTTGACCGCCATCCGAGTGACGATGCGTATATCATGGGTGACAATGACCTCCTTCCAATTGTTTTTAAAGAAGGTTATAATCTTAAACTCAATTAAGAGGACAAATTCACGCTCCAAGATCTTTAACTGAATGTTAGGTAAACGTTTGTAAGATTTACAAATTCAATACAGTATACAGATAAGTATGACGGGAGAAACAATAGATAGTTTATAGCGGAAAATCAAAATATGTGAGTCATAGTGACTTGTAGGACGGTGTAGAAACATAAATGACTAACTTTTGCCCGACTTCGCGTGAAATTCGGTTGCGTTTTGGACAAGTTCCCGCGGGAACCGCATTGAATTTCGGGATAATTTATAGTCTATGTGCTGTTCTGGGCTATGAGCTACTTTATTGACAAATTTCATCAAAATCCGTTTAACGGTTTTTGCTTAAAGGAGTAACAAATATTCATCCATCCATCCTTTCAAACTTTCGCATTTATAGTATTAGTAGGACAATATTTTACACAAGTGTAATTAACCAGGAAATTGGCTAATAGGCCTTATCGATATAAGCTATCATATCCAGGCAACTTATTGGAGCGTCGGTGGCCGATCGCTTAGGGTATCCGACTCGTAAGCGAAAGCTGACACCCGAGATCGCCACCTCTTCCTGTCCTGCGCCATCTCCTGCCAATCAATGCCTAGTACATGCAGGTCTTTTAGGACTTCACCCATCCAGCTATATCTGGGTCGCCCAACCCGAACTTATAACACCGCACTGTTTTCGTCGGCAGTTAAAAATGCATAATCCGTATGTGGATCACGTAATTGTCGTTACGTAAAAAAGACCGGTTAAATGCATTTCACTACTACACCTACAAGTTCAATGCGGATACAAGATCGAGTTTAACTTTAAAAAGCCCGGTTTCTTTAGAGTTTCACATTCTAAATGTCCTCAGCACTTTCACTGGTGACTGTGTCTTTATTTATTAAGTTCGACAATGTAGGTATGGATCGACGAGGTGCGTGTGCGCTGGTTTGGTCACGTGTTGCGTAAGCCTCAGGGATACGTCGGAAATAGGTGCCTGAATGTACCGGTATCGGGAAAGAGGCCCCGTGGGCGACAAAAGGAGCGATGGATTGACATCGCTGAGTCGAATGCGAGAGCCAACGGCTTTAGACGGGAGGATGCCGAAGACCGGGTGAAGTGGAGAAGAATGAGTAAGAAAGCGGATCCTGGCAGAGGCCGGAATGACTAGCGCTCATTGATGCGCACGATGATGATGATGAATGTAGGTATAGTAGGACCACGCTAAGTCCGAATCAACTGACAGTGGTAGAAATTATAAAGTGTGGATATGGCAATATCGATTGGTTAATCTGTCCTTGTCAGTTATTTCCCATTATTATTTAGGTGATTCTCTCACTGGAACGCAGCACCGTACGGTTGTGCGTGACGTGCGTTAGTGCGTGACATAAAGTTCTTTAAGATGTCATCGGTTTCTATGGAAATCACGCATAGTCGAACACACTGAAAACTGATCCGTCGTTTTTTTCTTTGACACATGTACCAAAGCTCCAAGGAAACCGACAAGGATCAAGAATACATCATAAACGTGGCGTAAAAAGGAACTAACGGTGCTGCGCTCCAATGTGCCAATCGCCTTTATAATATTTTTCAAGTCAGTCAAGTTCTTTGTTATGACTTTGATGAATGACGTTCTATGACGGATAAAAGGCATGGCATAAGTTGCCATACAGAGATTTTTTTTTTTAACAAGCGATTCGGTCTTAGCGTGGTCTTAGTATATAGATCGACAACACAACCGGTGTATCGCCCGCGGTGGGGTAGCCGGGAGGGGGACGTTTATGGGTTGTTTCGAGGGGCGCGGGGCAGGGAGCTCAAGTGTTTTCCTGTGACGTCATCAAGTGACATTCAACCCTGAAACTTTACCCTCCCAACCCCGCGGGCGATATACTAGTTGAGTTATCGATCTATAGATAGTTTGGTTTTAAACAATATTTGTGTGGTTTGACAATAATATTTTTATTGTATTTTGATTTTGATCATCATCACCATGACAGCCCTATAACAGTCCACTGCAGGACTAAGGGCCTCCCATTTATTGCTATAATTTCCATGCGTGGCAGGCGGGTCGGAGATCGCGGTGTTGGTAATACCTCTCTCTTCTTCTTAGTTGGACACTCTTGTCAGAGCGGTCGTAGTTGCGTAGACGAGGTACACGGAGAGTTCATTGTGTCACAGACTTTCCCGAGGATTGCTTTCTCCGCGATTTGCTTCCGTTTTTGCCGGTTCGAGACGTTCCCAGTACATTGAACCATGGTGGATTCTGAAGCTTGCTTCATCAGATCAGTTCATCTAG
The DNA here is from genome assembly GCA_905147135.1 of Blastobasis lacticolella. NCBI lineage: Eukaryota > Metazoa > Arthropoda > Insecta > Lepidoptera > Blastobasidae > Blastobasis > Blastobasis lacticolella. The sequence goes on from LR990068.1 coordinate 6,531,085, forward strand.
TTGGTGATCGGTCGCATGTACTCCTAAGCCCAGTGGTCCATAGCGGTGGTGGTGTGCGTACAGGTTTGGCACTATTGTAAAAAAAAAAGATTTTTTTTCTGGCCGGCACTTTCTTCGTTTTGGTACAAAATAAATGATGTCCTTTTCGTACGTTTCTCTCTTTTAAAACGGTACGCGACGGATTTAAAAAATATCCAGTTTTCTTACGTCCGCGTGTGAAAAGACAGTCGAGAAGTCACACCGCGATTCGTTTAAAATAACGCGCATAAAGCGTCGAAAACGCTCTCGGGCAAGCTTTGCCTGACTTAAAATCTTTCGCATATCTCTCGTGCGAACGTTGCCTAATTTAAAAACCAGAAAACACCACCGTTTTCTTTTGTTGTCACCGTGACGTGGTGCCGCGCAGTGCAGTGCACCGCGCCAGTGGGCGTCGAGCCTCATTTATGTATAATATGTAAACTCTTTATTGCGTATAACTACACAAAGAACAATAACAATACTTAACCAACATAAAATAATTCTCTCCATGCTCCTAAATCGTTTCCCCGCAACACCTCATCACATCACCCGAAAGACATAAATAAAATAAGACGTCCACAGGCATAGGCCTCCCCCAGAGATCTCCACGGCGGCCGGTCTTGTGCCTTCCGCATCCAGCTGGCACCTGCGATCTTTACCAGGTCGTCGGTCCACCTTGTGGGAGGCCTACCCACGCTGCGTCTTCCGGAACGTAGTTGCCACTCGAGAACTTTACTGTCACATCGGCTTTCTGTTCTTCGTGCTATGTGCCCTGCCCACGACCACTTTAGCCTGGCAATCCTTAGGGCTATGTCGGTGATCTTGGTTCGCTTAGGAACTCCTCAAATCTGATTCGATCGCGCAACGAGACATTGAGCATAGCCCTATCCATTGCCCTTTTGGTTGCCATTCAACCGAAAATAATTGCCCCGCAACTACCTACCACGAAAATTGCAATCGTCAAGTGTCGTCAACATCTCCCAAGATAAACGAAGATAAGTATGTTACTGATAGTGCAAGATAGGCGACAAGATAACATTTCGTTACGTGAGAAAGCTTCAGATATTAGAAACCTGAAATGAATGAGGTGACTGACTGACAGACTGGTGTACCTGACAACACGTAATACTGGACGATGTTCACTAAGGCACCGCTAGTTGCCACGCTGCAACTCCTCGGGAGTAATTTTCGCGTGGTGACATCTTAAATTCAACATTTTCTTTAGCCAAAAAACGCTATCAAAACGTCATTGAAATTGATCTTCGAGAACAAATTATATCCTAATGACATTGAAGTGTCCATTGCAGCTTACAAATATTGACGACCTGAGTGGTTCAGTGGTCAACATGCCGGTCTGTCACGCAAGAGGTCCCGGGTTCGATTCCCGGCTGGGCAGAAATTGAAATGATGAATTTTAATTTCTGTTACGGGTCTGGGTGTTATATGTATTTAAAAGTATATAAGTAGTTTATCAGTTATCTAGCACCCATAACACAAGCTTTGCTTACTTTGGGGCTAGATGACGCTGTGTGAATTTGTCCACGATTATTTATTTTTATTTATTTTCTCAAATATCTTCAACGAGTCAAATATTGTCCAAGATCAATTTCAGTGACGTTTTAATTCAGTTTTTGGCTAGAGGAAATGTCAAATTTGAGATATCACAGGGCAAGACTCACCCCCTGTATTAAAACGTGACTGTCGAAGATAGCTGAGAAAATATGTTTTCGCTGCAATAGACATTTCAATGTCATTATTAATGGAGATATGTGGCTTGAAAAAATGTCGAATTCGAGATGTCACAGCGTGGTGACATTATTTGACAAAGAAGAATTTTTAGCGACAAATCTCCACTAATAATGACATTGAAGTCTCCTTATCTTCCTTTTCCAATTTTTTGTTTAAGGCAATAAATGATTGTTATTATTATTCTAAAATATTTTCTCAACTATCTACGACAGAAGATCAACTTCAGTGACGTTTTAATACAGATTTGTGAATAGAGAAAATTTCGAATTTAAATAAATAATTAAATGAAAATCGTTTATCACATCTATCTCACACATAGCACCAGTACATTTGGTCATAATACATTTGAATTTGTGACGTCACAACGCGAGAAAGGCTCCTGTCTAGCTAGGATCTACAGCAGGGTAGGTACCCTAGTGTAATCAGCCCCGAGATTTTTCGTTGAAGCTGTCAAATGAAATATTAAGTAGACGAAGTTAGGTTTTTTTTTTATAATCGTGGGCAAATTCACACACCGCCATCTAGCCCCAAAGTAAGCAAAGCTTGTGTTATGGGTGCTAGATAACTGATAAACTACTTATATACTTTTAAATACATACTTATTATACATAGAACACCCAGACCCGTAACAGAAATTAAAATTCATCATTTCAATTTCTGCCCGGCCGGGAATCGAACCCGGGACCTCTTGCGTGGCAGACCGGCATGTTGACCACTGAACCACTTAGGTCGTCGGTTTGCAGCTAATAAATAAAATAACTTTATAATAATACCCCGTACCTACCTTTTTCAGGCTTTGTTTGTCCTGGTTGACTAGTAGATAAGGCTATTTAAGCTTTAAGTCCGCCACAACACGCGGACGCAAAATTTTTGTACGCAAAATTTTTAATAAATAAATAAATTATTTTTTTACAAATAAAAGCAGTGCAAGCTTTTATTAATACAAATCGTAACTAATTAACTCAAAACAAAATTAAATTATACTTAAACTATGCTAAAGAAATTAATTTTCCCCATGTCCTAAGTACTAGAAAAAGTGCCCAGAAGGCTGGCCTAATTGTCTCGCTGGATGGCGGGGCTAAAAAATTATTTAGGAAAAGAATTTCAACTGTAAGGTAACACGTATGGTGATAGAAAATAACATAGGTTATTAAAATGTCTCTTGTGTTCAACCGCTAGAAAAGAAAAAGAGAAACGGCTATTTTGAAGACATTCACACATACTTGAATCGACAATTAAGTAAAACCAGAAATACCAGATAATGAGATCATTACCCTTTTTATTATATTCAATTATAATATATGTAAATTTTTCTGTCATCTGCAAATTGATTTAAATATTACGACAAACGTCATATCTTATTTTTTTATATTTTAATATTTATTAGGCACAACAAATTACTGTTTTATAACTTTCAATTTTCTTCAATGTTGACTACAATTCTACAGCATTGCATAAAGTAGGTATTTAAAAAAATATATTATTAGTAGTATTGTTTAATTAGAACGAAATAAAAACCTTAATTACAGTATTGCTTGAACTAGAATAGTAGAAAATCATACATATAGAAGTATATTAGCCGTGTGGTGTCCGGCAGAGTAGAATAGCACCAACCCCTTATACTCGTGGGTGTCGTACAAGGCGACTAATGTTTTCGAGGCAAAAGATCAAGAGTCTCCGTAGTCTGGAAAATGGGCAGCAGCATTTTCCTTTGTTATATTTAAACACTGCGATCTCCAACCCGCCTGCCAAGCGTGGAGATTATGGCAATAACCTCCCCTTTTGTGGGAGAGGCCCTAAGTCCTGCAGTGGACTGTTACGGGCTGTGATGATGATAGAAGTATGATATACACAATCTAAGCACACACACAGCAAACACAATCTTCTAAATGTTGGCAAGTGACGAGTGTCTTTGAACCGCTTTATTGTATTGGCGACAAATACGGACTACAGTGTTATAATATATTATGTATTATACGAATAAACTTGAAGAGCAAACAGTCTCTGGCTAGGATTACAAGATGTATAGCGGGCATTAAAGTTTAGAAAAGAAAGAAGCTCTGGAGAGCCCAAAACTCCAAGCATAGTGTTGGTGGCAGACATAGTTATGGCCCAGGCGGACACCTCAGGCTTGACAGAGTCCTACCACCTAATAACTCCAGAAACTTACTCTGCCAGATACCATATGGTCGGCCAATGTAACTTATAATCTGTACACCTTCAAAGCTAGAGTGAATAGGCTGTTCCTAGACAGGCATGCTCCATCTTCAGCCGCATTGTGACGTTGCCACCAGGTGAGATTACGATCAAAGGTCTGGCTAGCTCTTGTAAGAATACTCTATTACGCTACCAGCTTTTGCCCGCGACTTCGTTCGCGTGGAAATCGTTTTTAGGGCAGTTAATGTTTTACCCGAGCGACCATTTTAAATGTATTAAATCTAATGTAGGTATTTAAGTTAGTAGTGTTAAAGCTAGTAGTACTACGGAGAGGTCAAGCTGTATCTCTGGTTCTTTGGACCCCAAACTAGAGCGTTCTCGGTCTCGTAGGTAGAGCTCGTCTAAGCTTAAATGACGCGCCCCACTATCGCATTAACGCACACAAGCAAATTTAAAATATGGACGCAATACATATACAAATGCAGTTGTAATTGGTCATTCATTTGCCGGTGAGACTCAAACGTAGGAGCACGCGTCGTTCGATTGGTTATTAATATTTGCACTCACACATCGAAATCAACTTGTGTTAAGTTGTGGGGCGCGTCATTTCAGCTTAGACAAGCTCTACAAAACTATGAAAACTCCATCAATATCCGTTCGGCGTTCTGCGCCATTTCCATATTTCCTATAGTTTAGCTGATCTATTAAGGTTTCTACAACAGGTGTTCCAGTTTCTAAAATCAATTGTACCATATATGTTGCCCAGGCATAATAGCTACATAACAACAGAAGTTTCATTCAAATCCGTCCAGTAGTTACGGAGATTAGCGAGTACAAACAGACAGACAAAAAAATTAAAAATTGTTATATCTTCATCGCCGTTTTTAAAATATATTCAATGTAAAGCCACAGTTTTTTATAGTTTTATAATGTATAGATAGGTATAGATTACAAAGCCACCGCTGTTATTACATGTTTGTATCTTTATAACCGGAATAGATAGTTACATGAAATGTGTTAGTATGGGCATTAAGACAACGAATTTATTACAAAATCGTTGAAAATTAACGCTAAGCTTACGGTAGTTGATGGAAGTGGCGCTAACTTTAGCGGTTCATCATCATCATCATCATCACAGCCCGTAACAGTCGACTGCAGGACTTAGGGCCTCTCCCACGAAAGGGGAGGTTATTACCATAATCTCCACGCTTGGCAGGCGGGTTGGAGATCGCAGTGTTTAAATATAACAATGGAAAATGCTGCTGCCAATTTTCCAGACTACGGAGACCCTTGATCTTTTGCCTCGAAAACATTAGGCGCCTTGTACGACACCCATGAGTTTAAGGAGTTGGTGCTATTCTACTCTGCCGGACACCACACGTCTACCGTCTACGCGTAAAATTCAGTTATAACCTGTTTCTTTTTTATATTAAACAAGACAGGCTGACCGCCATCTCAGCTGTTGGTGAGTGATAATGCGGCCGAAGATGAAGCATGCCCGTCTTGGAACAGCCTATTCACTCTAGCCTTGAAGGCATCCAGATTATATTGATCAGGGAACACACTCGCAGGCAACGCGTTCCATTCCTATATAGCGTGTCAGTTCCTGTTGTGTCAGTTATATCTATGTTATATCTCTGTATTTCTTTTTTGCGTGCAATAAATTGTTAAATAAATAAATAAATAATAGCTTATATTCTGGTCTATAGCTACATTACCGTCTTAGTTTTTGCGTGATGGAGTAACTAGCATCCATCCATTCATCCTCGTATTTATAATATCAGTACGATTAGTAAGATAGGTAGGACTCAAGACATGACGGAAGCCTTAGTTTGTCCTAGGTGTCGGATAAGCTATCTATAAACAAACTAAAATAGCCATTTATTGCTAAGTAGATTAGCTATTTATAAAAATATAGCCTCTTTTTTTACCGCAATGGCTCAACACACCCTCCGGGCTAACGGGGGAGGGAGGAGGTGAACTCTCATGAGTATCAGCGCGGTTGGCCGGCTGATATGTTGACTTTGCTTGACATTGTCGGGCACTGACCGGCTCTGTCTGGTATTGTCTGACACGGCCCGGCTGTTGTCCTGGTGTGGTCAACATGTCACTGTGTGTTTCCTTCCTACTTTTCTACCCTCTCGTCTTTGACGGTTAAAAGAAAAACGTAATGTCCTACTCAATAAAGAATTTTGATATTTGATATTTGGACTTGCTATGCAAATCCAAGCGCATTCCAGCTAAACACCCCCTTGGGACTGCCTACAGTCGGGAAAGCTTTTAAGGCTTCATCGGATGCGACACCTCATGGGGAAGGGGTGCGGTATGTTTTCAAAACTAAGAGAACAGGTACCCCTGGGTCCTTGGTATTGAAAACGTCCATCGGTTGCGGTAACTGCTTACCATTAGGCAGGCTGCAACTCTGCTTGCTAGAGCTCGTCTAGTCTAAAATGACGCGCCCCACTACTTAGTTGATTTCGATGTGTGAGTGCAAATATTGATAACGACACTTCATCAGTGTGGGAGCCAATGAACGACGCGTGCGCGTGACGTTTGAATCTCACCGGCAACTGAATGACCAATTACAACGGCATTTGTATATGTATTGCGTCCATATTTTAAACTTGCTTGTGTGCGTTAATGCGATAGTGGGGCGCGTCATTTTAGATTAGACGAGCTCTACCATAGTGGAAAAAAAATTGCACATACTTCCAAAATGTTTTGACAGCGCGTGGAGTGACATTTTATAGTACAAAGTTATTTGTTGAAATTTATGGAAATTGCAATAGTTTCTGTACAAGAGTCGGGATGAGTCGTCCGGTGACCATGATGCATGCAACTAAGTTGAAATATCAGGCTAATCGTCAACAAAGGTACGCGGTAGGAAACCCGGAACATAATATGTGATAATAACCGCGATAGTTTAAAACATTAAATTTTTAATTGCCTTAAAAAGTTTTACTCAAATACTCTCAAATAGTTTTTACAATTACAATTCATTTATTCGTGGTACACAGGTTATGCAGTTGCTACAATTTTATTAGATGGGTCCTCATGTGACCTGCCATCGGCATACAAATTTAGAGTGGGTAATTACAATTTAGAATTTAAATAATTTCATATACATTAAATATTCAACAATATAAAATTAGTATTAAATAATCATTATTGAAATTTCACTATTCAATGTCATTATTAATTAAATTGTCAATAGAAGATAGTGTCAATAATAATTTGTATGTCAAATAAAAATATAATGACAAAGTAATTTAAAAATTAATAAACCCAAATTACTTACAATATTCACAATGACAAAAATGTCAAAATAATAAAATTTATTATTAATATGTATATAAGTTTATTTTTACTATTCCTTTATTTACTAGCGACTCGCCCCTGCTTCGCACATGTAGTAACCTTAACAACCTATGTACGATATAGTGTTGCGTCTGTAATTTGTAATGTACCTAGTTGATTGTTTAGTTATTTTGTGACATAGTTCATTGTTTAGCTGTAGACATTTTGTGTTAATGTTGTTTGCCCTATCCACAGTAAATAGTACAAAATGCTGGCAGTAGCTGTAAACGAGTTTTTAGACGATATGCGGTGAGTCGATCGCTTATCATAGTTTACTAAACTGTGCTAACTGAATGTTACAATACTACTAATAAATGACTAATACCGCCATGCAACAAATCATTATAATCATACCTTTTTGACTCCATTAAAGCTCACAGAAGCTCCGATTTGGCTGGAGCCGACAAACCGTCAGTTGCAATCCTTACGCAGTGTAAAATATATGTCTAATAAAATGTAAGTCGCTTTTGTGGTCGGACCAAGGTCGGCTCGCCCGCGCATGCAATGAGCAGTTTTCCAATAGGTATCTAATGCATTCCTAACCACTCACTAGATGGCGCCCCGACAATTTTGGTAATTGATAATCGCTTGAAATAGGTTCTTAGCGAACAGGATATAAACACTGGGTACGTTGTATTGGATAATATTGTATTTGTCAATAGTTTTTAACCGTTTTAGAGGTTGTAATAATAATGGAACATAGTGCCAACTTCAATAAATATTTCTTTTTACACTTCGTTCAACCTTTTTATGTTTATATTAATAAACATTTTATTTTTAAAGTTTAGTATTAGTTGGCTCTATGAAATCACTGCCACCATCATACAGATTGTAAAAAGATTACCAAAATTGTAGGAGCGCCATCTATTGATGCTTTTTGAAACCAACTATCAATACCTACTGGAAAACTCCTCATTAATCCAAAAGTAACTTTATTTTGTACTTCGTAAGGACAAATTGCCACTGACGGTAGGTCGATTTCAGTCATAAGTAGGTAATTACATATTCCTACACATATAATTTGTTTTTAAGGTGTTTCGATACTCATTTTAATTGTGGCTGTTATTTCTTTATGGTATCATCGATTTTATCGCGATATGCACGTCTCGGGCTTCCCTTTCCAACAATTCCATGTCACTCTTGCCATTATTGTCTTTTAAAGTTTTTCGTTAAATTTTTTTACCCGACTTCGCGACGCAAAGGTCGAATATGTTTATTATCGGCCAATGTAGGTATGTATTTGTTCCTTTGTGGCACTCTGGAGACAAAACGCGTATTCCGATTTTGATGGTTCTTACGTCTATCGATTCGTCACAGAGCGCGTCAGGTCACATGGCATCAGACTGAGTCAGACAGCGTCACAGCAGTGCGCACGCCTCCATCGAAAATGTATGGCCGCGATAGCCTCTGATGCGTCACGGCACTCACGGCACGACATGCACTGTAGTTTGTTCACGCCTTTAATCTTGCGAGTGTCACTGAAGACATGACATTAATCAAAATTGAATATGGCGACTACCAGCCGCCATATGGTAATAAAGCAAAAAAATGAATGTCGACTATGTCATGTGGGGTATCGTTTAATGGGTATTGAAAAATGATATTCAGGTTTCTCTTATCATTTTTCATTTTCAGGACAGCTTAATGTTATTTGATAATCCTACCAAGTTTAATTAAAATTGTAAAATTCGCTTGTATGAAAATTACAGTTTTGGTCACTTTCTTCATACAAAACGGCAATTATATTTTAAGACACCTTGACCGTGCAGGATTTCGCTCATCAGGTAATTACCAGGGGAACCTGACCAAATTGCCAATAATTATTTTTTCATTCATTTAAATAAATTAATTTGGTTAAATTTGATTTGATTGATTTAATTATAATTTATTTATTTATTTATTTATTCTTAGGAAAATCAACAGCTGTTGTAACATGGATTTGAAGTAAACTTAAGTATTACTTTAATTATTTTAATTTAATTCATTTTAATTTAATTATTTATATAATTGGTATATCATAATTCTTTTATACGTACTAGCTTCTAACTAGAATTCGTTTGTTATTAAGTTTCTCGACTGTTTAAATCAGAGACAAATCATTTCTTCTGCATGGTTACATTCCAATGGGGTGGGGGCCTGGCGATCTGTAAAACAGGTATTTACAACTTAGTGCAGACCAGTCTCACACGCAGGTTATACATATTGTAAAATTATATCATAAAAGTTATGTTTGTATCTTTCATAAACGCCTATGTGAAGAGAAAATAAACCTATTATTTATTTACCAAGGGTCGACCTATAGATTAAAATACTGGCACTCCTTACATTCTACTCTACTATGTATTACGTAGATATAATGATATATTCCGAGCCGTAGTCAACCGCAAACGCGTCGTGGTCGCTACGCGGCCTTGCATGCATGATTGCGCCTCCATGCGTGAGCTGAGCGGAGAGCTCGTGTATACTTAATGGGGCACACGTTCGATATTTACTAAATATAGAAAGCGTGAGGTGGGCTAATGGTTACGGGGTCCGAGTCGTAAGCGAGAGGAACCGGGTTCAATCCCACTGCGGCCATGTATTTAAATAATAAATAAATAATAAATAGTCGTGGACAAATTCACACAACGCCATCCAGCCCCAAAGTAAGCAAAGCTTGTGTTATGGGTGCTAGATAACTGATAAACTACTTATATACTTTTTTAAATACATACTTATTATGCATAGAACACCCAGACCCGTAACAGAAATTAAAATTCATCATATCAATTTCTGCCCGGCCGGGAATCGAACCCGGGACCTCTTGCGTGGCAGACCGGATGTTGACCACTGAACCACTCAGGTCGTATTTATCGCTTTTAAATTCCTACTGCTAGAGAGGCGAGAGCTTCAGCCGAAAGGGACTGAAAATCTTCCGCTTGCCCGCTGTACTTAGAACATTCAAATATAATGTGGGTTATTGATTGCTCAGGGTAGCCGCAATGGCATGCCGCTGCGTCGCACCAACCCCATGTACTAATGACTCTTTTCTGAGTTATGTACATTAGTTGAACGCTAACCGATGCTCTTACAGTGAGGGACAACGTCGTGATGAAACCTGCACATTCAGGCGACTAAATGTGTAACCATGATTCAATCGATGCCTAAGACACATAAATTGCTTACCTAGTTTAGGCATCTAGTTAATGATAAATATAGCATGTATCTATGTAATTTACTTAGCTTAAATAGGCGACTGAATCTGTAACCATGATCCTTTTGTCAGATTCCCCTGGTCACGGAGGTCCGATGGTAGTCGCTCCACTGTAACTATATGACCTGAAAATCCTGCATCAAGGTCCAGGCGGACCCCACCCCTCATGCGCAAGAGCACAACCGGGACATAAACACCATAATTATTAGCATTATTTTAAACACAGTGCGTTCGTTTAGCCAAATATAATTTGTGAATACAGCTATTAAGGCTCACCAGAATAAAAATGGCGGCCATCGTTATATTTAGCATCAGTTAAAGCTAATCATGCAAGTCGTGAGCGTAAGGTGTAACGGTGGATGTATTAAGTAAGGTTGTATGAACATTGTAACATACATCACATACACACATCTACATGGCGTCACGTATCTGTCCCGTTGGGAAGACTTTAATTATAGACTTACTGAAACTTACCTATTTATGACCTTGTGTCTCTTTTTGTCGCGATTGCTAATGTCCAATAGGTCCAATAAAGGTAGGCTGACCAACCCTGTGTTCTCATTGTACAGGCCATATGATTTAAAATATGAGGCTTTCAATATGACATTTAAATAAGAAACGAGTTTTTATTTTCGTCAATAGATGGCGCAATTTGGTACTAATATGTCAAATATACACACAAGGATGAAGACTTATGAATGAGTGAATGATTTGTGAATCCTGTTAAATGTACGACAGTTGGCCAACTTAACCGAGGGGAATATTTGCATTCGAAACGGTCCGGAAAAATAATTATATTTTAGGGCGAACGAATGATACTGATAATTAAACTAAAAAGTTAACAACATACTGAAAGATGTCCGAATAAAATCGAACCGACTTAAATGAAACGAAGCTAAGAAATACTATTTTGTTTCTAGTTTTTAAATAAATAAAACCGCTTCGAAATCCATAAAGATACACATAATTATAGATTTATGGTTACCCTATTTCATATTTTTAGCTGTTTTCAATATTCTCCGCTTTAGTAGCGTCTTTCGATGAGTTTTTTTATATCTACAATTACGGGTAAAAGGCCTAACGTTATGTATGCCTGGGTTAATTCTTTTTTTAATTATTTATTCAGATTAGGTTTCAACGAAACACTTATGAACGTCACAACATAACAGTAAAAACACTTAAATGTAGATCTTAAATCATTAATATTGGTTAAGCAGTTTACATTTGAGTAGATTGTAGTTGAATAGATTTGGTGGAGGGTTTTCCGACCAACTCGTAAATGTTCTCGATTTCATCTCACGAAGAAACTAGAAATAAACATTTACAGATATCGTGACAAGTGTGCCGTCATAGTTATGAAAACTTCAAGAACAATGTCGTGTATCGAATACACAAGGTGTCAGTAGGTAGGGCTGTATGAGTCAGTGTTATACCGATTTTATTGGAAGATCACGAATTGCAGCGCAATGAAAATAACAGCTGAAGGATGTTTCGTGTAACACGTTCGTATATTGTGTAATAATATATTTAAATAAAAAATATAAGTGGCAAGAAGTAAAGGAGATGTATGAATGTTGTGGATATATGCGAGGGTAGGGAGGCTTGTGTCAGGACAGAGCAAAGTAGCGGTCCATAGTCTGCCTACCCCACCTGTTGGATAGAGGCGTGAGATTTTTGTATGTATAATCATCTTGTCGTTAATGTCCCGGTTGTGCTCTCGCGCACGAGGGCCCGGGGTCCGCCATGACCATGATCCAGGATTTGGCAGGTCAAGTAATTACAGTGCGCAGTGGAGCGACTACCATCTGACCTCCATGACCCTGCTAACAGGGGAACCTGACCAGATTATATCATGGTTACACATCCAGTCGCCTGAATGTGCAGGTTTCATCACGATGTTTTCACTCACCGTAAGAGCATCGGTTAGGATTCAACTAATGTACATAACTCAGAAAACAGTCGTTGGTACATGGCCGGAGCGGGATTCGAACCCGGGACCTCTGGCTTACGAGTCGGATACTCTAACCGCTCGGTCACCGACGCCTTATGTATGTATATTATAGCTTTATGTATGTATGTGTATGTAAAAATTAAAAACCCGCAATTTGTAGGTAGGCTAGGGTTTGGGGCTCCCATTATCCGTATTTGGACTGGAAGTCGGTCCTTTGTACGTGATTGAGAACCGGCTATAGTAACCAGCCCAGCTACTTCCAAAAGTCTGGTATGCTGTGGCTACATCTCTGGCTGGCTTGTTTCTGTGAAGTTGTATGATTGTATTCTAAGAGCGAGCGCATTGAAGCTTTTGGCTTTATGATTGTACGAGTATATCTAAAAAGAAAGACTTACAGGAAACAAAAGCAAAAGTTTCATAACATATGAGCCAGCGCAGCGAGCTCGTACCTTTGGCAGATAACCATATATATTTGTGTTAACCATTCTCTCAGTGAGGAGACGGTAACAAAAATGGCTAGAAACAGCTGATTTCCTTTGGCCTCAAGGTATCATAAGTAAATATTAGTATGAAACTAGCGGTCCGTTAGTGACCCAAACAAAATTTCAGACGTCAAGGCGAAGATGGGAGTCTGTCGTGACGTTTTGAACAACTAAACTACCTAGTACTTACCTAGCACACATTCTATTTTTATAATAAATTTACACCACCATCTATCATGTCTCGACTACGTGGTAATTGATCATGAAAATTCCATTCGCCACAGCGCAGGCTGTTTGCGCGACGCCTTTGTCTACGCGCGGGGTGACGTGAAAAATATAGCAGCGTATTCTCAGTTTAAAAAAATCTTACGCGAGTTTTTGTTTTTCTTGCGATCAGCTGTTGGTGGCCAGTGTGTTTGGGACAATGGAAGTGATTTGATATTTATTACTTGTTTTTTTTTGTTGTAATTTTTGTGTTTATGATGCTTCGTACTTGCATCCTTTGAAGCTTGATTCGAGTGTTTAATAGTGAAGTATTGAACTACTTATAAGTGTACTCGAAGCTACTTGAATCCTAGTGGTTAATACATTTATGGCCAAAAGTCTTGAAGAGTTCATTATACTCAAGAGGACTGCATTGAGATATCTCCTGGCGAGGGAATCGAAGCTTCTGTCTTTAGGAAAGAGGCCGGTGAACAAAAAGATCGCAAACTTCGTGAAGACTCACCAAGAAGAGAGCAATGTGTGGTCAACGTTTTTGGACTCGCTCAATGAAGATCTGACTAGGAACCTCAATGTGTATGAACTGAGGGTAATAGGTAGTGGAAATAACCATATAAATAATAGGCGGTCTTACCGCCTAAATTCAGAGTCCAGAGATGCGCTCTTTCGCCATAAAATGATTATGTAAGTTGTGATTTTTTTTGCTACTCAGTGACATACTAGCCCTGCCTACCTGATGGTAAGTGGTAACTGTCGCCCGTAACATCTACAATTCATACATTTAGGTTGCAGGTAACAAAAATGCAGAACCGCAGGTGCGTTGTCACTGTGAGGACTAAGATGAAATGCTTCATGCTTGTTATTACGCTGGCTACCTTATCCTTCAAACCGGCACACAACAATGCAGGCATTGTTGCTTGGAAGTAGAAATAAATAAGGCGGTGGTATTCACCAAGCGGACTCCTCAGGCTTGACGGAGTCCTACCTGATATGTTAAAGATCCAGTTATATTTTAAAGAGAAAATATGTAGCTACTGTAAATGACGATTTTTAAGATTTTTGATAAAAATGTTATGGAACCATGTCGTATACTTTAAATGAGAGATTTCCAGACTGCTACTTTAAAAAGTGTAGTTCAGCCGTGGCTCGCTAGATGGCGCTGCTTAGACAATATTCTCAAGTGTTGAATTTGGTAACCGGAGTTACTCGGAAAGGTGTTTCGTGGAAAGAAACTAAGATTTAGTACCTTTTCTGATAAGAAAGTAACGGTCTCATTTTGATTCATTTTTTTGGGAATCGTGTCTTATTATCGCCATCTATTGTAATTATTAGAACTATTTTTCTTTTTAATCGGCTCTTTTTATCTCGCATTGAATGAGAACCATGTTAGTTGAATAATTCTGCAATTTTAACAATATTTGAGTTTGACCAAAAGGAACATCGATATGGAACTGTCCAAATAAAAAAAACAGGCATTGATTAACTGTAACGCAAGTAACGTAATCTTTTCTTCTTTTCTTAGCAATAATTAACATAAAAGTGAAATGGTATAGGTACGTAAGTCAGAGCAAAGTGGCGGTCCATAGTCGATTTGACGACCAGAGTGGTTCAGTGGTCAACATGCCAGTCAGCCACGCAAGAGGTCCCGGGTTCGATTCCCGGCTGGGCAGAAATTTAAACGATGAAATTTAATTTCTGTTACGGGTCTGGGTGTTCTATGTATAATAAGTATGTATTTAAAAAAAGTATATGTGTAGTATACCAGTTAGCTAGGACCCATAGCACAAGCTTTGCTTAGTTTGGGGCTAGATGGCGCTGTGTGAATTTGTCCACGATTATTTTGATCTATCCCACCTGTGGGACAGAGGCGTTAGCTTAAGTGTAGGTATGTGTCATGCTAAAGACTCTCGCGTACGAGTCGGATACCAACGCACCCATCTACGCGTAAAGTCTGATTATTCACAACGATTACGAAATTTGTTTATCGTCAGACATATCACTTCATTCGTACATGATGTTAAGTTTTCTTATCGCTGTATCTAAAAGATACAGATAAAGTGCAGAATTCACACACATTCTTTAGTTTTTGACAGTGGCGAGTGTTCTTGTGGTGTTGTGTTTCTGACGTTAATTGTGAGTATGAGTTACAAAGCCTTCGTCTTACGTTTTTAGTAGAGAGCTATGAGTTATGCTTTGAGACAGTCCTTGGAGGACATCCTTCGCATCCTTGGAAGTGTTGCTTCATCGTAATGTTTAGATTTTAGTAAAACTATTAACATTTTTGTACACAAGCTTTGGCTGTACATTGGAAATACCTTTGCTTAACTCTATTGTCAATCATGTTCAAAATTTTAATATTTAAACGTATTCATTATTCATCCACCTTTCACGAGGATCAGTATACCTTTGTATTTGTATTGTATTTTTGGTTGAACCTTTATAATGCGTACGGCTGAGGAATGGAATACTGCCTGTGAGTGTGTTCCCTGACAATTATTATCTGGACACCTTCGAGGTTAGAGTGAATACGTTGTTCTTAGACAAGCTGTTCCATCTTCGGCCGCATCGTCACTTACCACCAGTAGCCGTATTCACAATGGCTCGGAAATCGGATTCGGATACGGAATCGACAAAGGACCCCGCAAAAGTTCTTAGGAAAATGTGGTTTCAGTTAATTTTGATGAAATTTTTATATGTTATAGAGAGTAGAGTTTCCGTGGAATCTATCGGGATTCTGAATAACAGTTTTTGAATCGCTCGACACGGATTCGCCGCTCACGAATTTCGTGTCGAATCGTTCGGAAACGGTTTCGAATCATTGTGAATACGGCTACAGGTGAGATGGCGATCCTTCGTCTTTCGTTTATGATAGAAGTGTAGCTATGAGTAAAGTCTTGAGGCCGACCTTGCAAGACATCCTTCTCATCTTTGGAAGTCTCGCTTTTTCGTGGATCTTCAATCATCCGCACGAGCCGCTTTGGTTCAACCTTTATAGTGCGTGCGGTAAAGGAATGAAACACTACCTGCGAGTGTGTTCCCTGATAATTAAAATCTGGCCGTCTTCAAGCCTAGAGCGAATATGTTGTTTCTAGACAGGTTGTTCCATCGGCCGCATTGTCACTTACCACCAGGTAGTGCCCGACAAAGATCAAATTCCTGGCTCGTCTAAAAAAGTAGCGTTTCGCTTTTGTGCATTGAACCTCGCGACGTCAATGGATTTTTAACCTCCGACGCATAAGTTAGAAGTGTGTACCAATGTGTGTGTCGTAAAAACACAATTTGAGATCTTTCTTGAATGTTCATTGCACTCGATTTAGTACTTTAAATGCTATAAGACTTAGGTAATTATTAGTATTAACTGCAACTGACGGTTGGTCGGCTCCAGCCAAAATGGAACATCTGTTACTAGTTTAAAGACCAACAATACTGTTACGTACCAAGCAATTGGAGAGTAATAGATGTGTAGATAACAGATATTATAAAAGTAATAGATATTATCGAAAACGTACAGACGCTTTATCAAATGGAAACATAATGTATATGTCGCAGCCGGATGGTTAAATTAGCCAGTTAATTAAACGGCTAGCTTCTTAAGCTATTTTTTAATTGAAAATTTGCCAATTTCAAGAAATTTTAATCTTATGTTTAAAGAACGAAATTGACCCGAGTTTACGGAGCTCCTCCGAATATTGTCACAATGGTAAGTTAATCACAATAATCTCAAACAATAATAATAGTTTGCATTAGGTTTTAATTCGGTTGGGTTGGGTTATTGTTGTGACAATGCATGGAGGAACTCCGTAAACTCGGGCCAATATCGTTCGTTAGACGTAACTTTCAAAATTCATGAATTTGGCAAATGTTCAATTAAATAATTGCTTAAAAAGCTAGTCATTTAATTAACCGGCTAATTTAACCATCCGGTTGCGACATATATAAGTAATAGAAGCTTCGGTGGCCGAGCGGTTAGGGTATCCGACTCGTAAGCGAGTGGTACCGAGTTCGAATCCCGCTGCGGCCATGTACCAATTACTCTTTTCTGAATACTAACCGATGCTCTTACGGTGAGGGACAAAATCGCGATGTAATCTGCACAGTCGGGCGACTGATGTGTACCCGTGATCTAATCTAGTTAGTGTCCCCGGGGAGCAGTGTCATTCAGGTCAGATGACAGTAGCTTCACTGTAATTACCTGATCTGCCAAATCCTGGATCATGGTCAAGGCGAACCCCAGGCCCTCGTGTGGGAAAATCGGGACATTAACGCCAAGATTTTTTTATTAATTAATGTAAGTAATGAGTGTAAACACAAGGATGATGTTTTTAGCAACGTTCTTTAACAGAATAACTCTGTTTATATACCTATCTAGACTAAATACTTTTCAATGGAATTAAGATATTGGCTGTTACTTTTAAAAGATAAAACGAACACTATGTTTCTTGTAACAGGCTTATCTATTATGCTAATCTGTCAGGAATGTTAAAAGGTGCATTTAAAAATAATCGCCGATATTTTTATTCTTCCGTACCCAATAATCTATCTACCTTTGCTTTTATCTAGTTCCACGAAGTTGTTTTTGAACTGTATAATTTTACAACATGATTATTAAAATTGTTATGTTTATTATTTCCGGCAACTCCTTTAAGTCTGGGTATGGTTGTACAAAGAATTAACACCGCCAACCTCCTGGGTCCTACATGCTACTGTATGACTTAGGGTCTCTCCAATGAAAGGAGAGGTTAGTGCCATAATCTCCACGCCTGACGGTCGGGTTAGAGATCGCAGTGTTATAAATATCCATAGGCGTAGGAAGAGGGGGGAGGGCGGGTGGGCCGTGCCCACCCCGGAACGGTCTGGTGCCCACCCCAGGATGAGGTGCTCACTGGCTGTACATTGGCGATTGACTCGGCTTTATCGGCCACCCCAGGGGCCAGGCCCCCCCCTGGAAAATAGCCCTAGATTCGCCAATGTAAATATCTACAGAGACTTTGTTTATTGCCTCGAAAACATTAGTCGCCTCGTAGGTCATCCAAAAGTGTAAGGGGTTGGTGCTATTCTACTCTGCCGGACACCCCACAGTCAAGTGCCTAAAGCACGGCCTAAATCCAAATACATGATTTATATCTGTTTAGAGCACTTTTTTTTTATGTCGTTAAGCGGGCCACCTGATAGAAAGTGGTTACCACTGCCCATAGACATTAGCAACACCGAGAGTATCGCCAATGCGTTGCCCACCTCTCTAACACGTTACTCTGGCAGCAAAAAGGCAGCTGTCCCTCTACTGCCAAAGCCACGGTTCCCCAAATTCCCACCCCATGGAGCACTGGAAACCTTACTCACCGGCAGAAACACAATACTATTTAAAAGAGTATTGTTTAGCTGCGGTATTCTGCACGGTGGAGGTACTTCCCCAGTCGGGCGGCTCCAATTCGAACAAGATACCCCGCTATGCCCTACCTCTCTTATTTGTAGAAATCAAATCTATTCTAAAAATGATTAGATTAGATGACTAGACACGATTAGAGACGATTAAAAGTTTTACTTCGACTATTATTTTGTCAATACTTTTATAGATCATCATCATCCTAGTGATTATCTCGGTCTCGGCCAGGGTCCGCTTTACCGGTCACTTCGCCCGGTCTTCGGCATCCCCGCATCGTAAGCCGTTGGCTCTCGCATCCGACTCGGCTATGTCAATCCATCGCTTCTTGGGTCGCCCAATACTTTTATAGATATAGGTGTAATATTTATTTCTCATTTGACAGTTTTATAGCAGTTAAATACATAGACAAAGTGGTTGAAATGCCAATGACAAAACTGCATTTACGCATACTGATGCAGCTTAGCAGATATATACCCTGTTTACAAACAAAAACAACAATAAATATAAGAATAAAACAGGTAATACGTGTATACTGGTGTGTGCGCGTGCGTGCGTGCGCGTGCGTGCGTGCGCGTGCGTGCGTGCGTGTGTGTGTGTGTGTGCGTGTGTGTGTGTGCGTGTGTGTGCGCGTGTGTGTGCGTGTGTGTGTTTTCCTAAATAAAAAAAAATAAAAAAAATCACTGCTATCGGAGATATCCCAGAACGCCCATTGTAAATTGCACACGGCTCAAATGAAAAACGTTGTATGTGTAGGTAGATACACGAATATTGAGGAATAAAATATGTTGTACTCACGGATATGAAATTATCTGTCGCCATGCGTAATCCGAAAACATTAAATTTAATCTCTTATCCCATTGATAAGGTTTCTTGAGAACAATTATCGTAATACGGATAATATCGTGTTCTGCTAAGGAGGGTTTAGGTTTCACTAACTTTTTACCACTTTGTTCCACTTGCTACAGGCCTGACTGACTTATCTCGCTTTTTCCACATTAATCAAGCCTATTTTTTTTTTTTAACTTTATTCAGAACACCAACAGCAAGTTACAAGTAATACTATACTAAGCACTACTTATACTTTGGATCGTTCTCGTCCCCCCCAAATTCTATCCACCGAATGGGGGATAACAGGAATTTTAGTTTCGTTACTTACCCTACCATAGTTCAAATGGGAATTTTAACCAGTGGGTACGACCGGGAATAAGTGTTCTACTGGGGACCCTGCGCCTGGTCAACCAGGTAAGGTTGAATCAGATAATCTATAATAACAGACGTTCCATTTTGGCTGGAGCCGACCAACTGTCAGTTGCAGTTGATACTAATCCTTACGCAGTATAAACTAAAGTCACTTTTGGGTGCTGGAAACGTAATCGGACGTCTAAGGTCGGCTCGAATGCGCATCCGAATTAATCCAAAAGCGATTTCATTAGAATAGAATAGAATAGAAATTGTACAATGTAACGACTGCAACTGACGGTTGGTAGACTCCAGCCAAATCGGAGGGTCTGTTACTAGTTTTAGCCTCATCCATATCAGCAGAGGGCCATTGCCATAATTGTCCTAAGGACGAGCTAGTTTTAGAATCAATATTCTGTGGTAGGTAGGTGATTCGGAAACTCGCAAAAAACTGTGGTTGAGTCAAGGAAGACGATTGGTACCGTACCATTATTTATTATTGCATTTTTTTTCTTAGCCTTAGCCTTTTTTTTGTCTACAGAGGCGGCAGAATGTCCGAGGCACCAGTCGTGCGGGTGGAGGAAGGGGAGTTGCAGGGCAAGCTGGTGAACGGGCCCTCAGGGAAAGAGTTCTACAGCTTCCAGGGCATCCCTTATGCCAAACCACCGCTGGGATCACTTAGGTTTAAGGTATTTATAAGTTCAATATTTTTATACCACTAAGGTGGCAAACATTTACTAACAGAAAATATTTACTAACGTAAAAGAGCAGCCATCACAAACAAAAATATTGTAGAGCTCGTCTAATCTAAAATGGCGCGCCCCACTATCGCATTAACGCACACATCAAGTTTAAAATATGGACGCAATACATATACAAATGCCGTTGTAATTGGTCATTCAGTTGCCGGTGAGATTCAAACGTAGGAACGCGTCGTTCATTGGCTCCCACACAGATGAAGCGTCGTTATCAATATTTGCACTCACACATCGAAATCAACTAACTAAGTAGTGAGGCGCGTCATTTTAAACTAGACGAGCTCTACCAACCTGTCACGTGCGGGAGGTGCGGGGGGAGTGCTAAGTCATAGAATGACTGATGAAATGTTATCATTTTCTTTATTTTTGGCCCTCGAATGGTTCGTACAGTTTTAATGCACAAGATGGCGTTTTTTTGAATATCCAAGCCACTGTCAGATTGGTCCGCGTCGCGCAATATCTCAGAAATAACTGCGGCCACTGTTGTCCATGGACCGCAAAGAGTGGTTCAAAGAAAATACTTGCGGTGTCTCCTCTATTACTTTAGTAAATATTTTCTCTATGGTGGCAAACAAGCTTACGGCCTGCCTGATGGAAAGCAGTCACCGCAGCCTGTGGACGTTTGCAATACCAGGGGCATCACTTACGCGTTGCGGTTGTAAAAACCGTTTCACCCATTGTAGAACTCCATGTTGTACTCTCCAGGGAAAACCTCTCCAGGTAGTTCTATCCATAACCTTAGTGTGCGTGGGAAAAAGTTATTTTGGCATCGCACAGTTCGCGACCAATTTGACTCGAAAGTATATTTTTAGGGACTCTACCGTGAAATGGGTGTGGTAATTGTTAAATTGTGTAATTTATCATCATCATTCATAATTTATCTGTCCTACATAAATATTACGGTGTCATGTGTGTGTGTATCGTGTAAGTAAGTAAGTAGAAACTCTTTATTGCGCACACACAAAAATTATATTTAACAAAAAAAATCAAGAAAACCAATTTCTATGCGCGCAAAGGCGGCCTTATGAGGTACACACAAAATTTCATCCAGCCGTTTAGAATGTGAGGTGAGAAACACACAAAGAATTCTATATATAAAAATTTAGGTACTCTACCGCGATATGGGTGTGGCATAATTTATCATCATCATTATCTCAATGCCCTACATAATAATTAATTACCTACCTATACAATACGATATTTACAATAAATTTTATTTCAGATAGTATACTGCAAAAGCATAAATGCATGACCACCTATGAAATATTTATATTTCTTTATTTATTTCACAGTTTTACAGCATATAAAATATAATTCAAAAAGTTACATTATTAAGTTGTAATGCCAATTACAAAACAGCAATTTATAATTTTGGTAATTAATATAGCCAGTATAGGTACACCATATAAAATACAAATAGAAAAAAAAAACAATCAAAATTCAAATATCAACTTCTCTCTCTAAAATATAATATAAGATTCTCTCTCTGTATGTGTGTGTGTGTGCGTGTGTTTGCGTGTGTGTTCGTGAGTTTGTTTAATGTATGAGCGTGTTATCCTAATATATTCCTTTGCACCACTGTGCAGTTGTTAAAAGGTTTTTATAGCATTCAAGAATTAAATTTTTATTTATTAAATAAAAAATAAAGGGGGTAAAAGACGAGTCCCTTGGGCATACGGGACAGCTAGTTCTCCCTTCTTTTATCAAACAGATTTTGGCTAAAGATGCACCAAATGCAGTGAATGTTGCTCTAGCGGCAAAGGAACATTTTCTTGAAGTGTTAATGCACTTACGTTCTTGTACTGTACATGACATAAATTACATACCATTGTCCATATCTTGTTCGTACAAATGCGGAAGGCACAAGACCGGCCTTTGTGGAGATTTCTGGGGTAAGCTTACGTACGTAACGTGGACGTAAGTCCAGCAGTGGGCGTCTTCCGGCTGATATGATCATGATGCTAACGTCACTCTTCTGTAGGCCTGCTGGAAGAAAGTTCTTTTTAGAAATTATCAGCGCCTGTTGTGTCTTTGATACTTTTATAATTCTCTGTATATCATTTTTGTGTACAATAAACAGTTAAATAAATAACAGTTAATGTAAAATGATGATGATGCTTAATATCCTAACGTGCTATTGAACCGAGTTATTCCATTTCCAAGTTTTGATATAGAGGCATTGACATAACATATGTCAAAATGTTTGTAGAGGTATTTCGGAAGGGAATGTCTCGCTTTGAAATAGCACTCTAGGAGATTTTGTTATGGGAAATATTTGTAAATCCTCATTCGATCTGCAAAGTCGCAAACACAGAGCAAAAAAAAATAGCTGGTCTATAGAGAGGGCTTTGACGGCTTTTCATACAAAAAAGCAAAGCAAAGCTTGAATTTCAATGTGACGTATGGCACGCATTTTACCCAAGAGCATTTTACGCATTTTACTCAGCCATGAAAAAAAATATGAAAGAGTAGATAGATATCAGCGGGGCTATTGGCTAACTCAGTTGACAACTGTATTTGACACTAGATAATTCTACACCACGTCATCTACGTTGAAAACTGGCAATAGCGTCTACCAAATTAGAGTAGTGTCAGATTTTTTTATGTCAAATTCAGTTGTCCACTGAGATAGCCGATAGGCCCTCAGGTATCATATAGGTAGGTTAAAGGAAATAGCTCCAATAACACATTACGAAATTATAGGAAATTCTTGATAAACTTGCACATACAATATCTGTTTGTGCGGTATCCCCAGCCCATACACGAGATATTTTATCAACTGTCCTTATCTTCTATTTGTCGTGGATGTTGAGGATTAGTCACTTGATAGTGAAGTGGAAGGTATTGGTCACGGTATTTTTAAATTTAATTTGAGATGATTATTATGTCAAACAGGACTGGTATCCTCAAAGTGACAAGGTTTAGAGGAGAGTGATACGTGACGTAGAATTGGTTACCAGGAGGAGATGAATCCAGCCGCCAATGTTGGCAATGACGGTGGAGAAAGAAAAGGGTTATTACCTGGCCGAGTTGCTGTGGCCAGGGGATCGAAGTCTTGGGTCTTGTATTTAAGCGTCGTAGATGGAGCACTCCGTTAGCGCGATGTAGATTTGACAGTTGCTGTCATGCTGTGAAGTGTCATGGAGATCGCTACAACGTGTTGTCGGAAGTTCACGAATGCGAAGAACGCAATTGCGTTACATCAAATCACGGGTCCTTAACCCTTATGCTGAAACCGCAATCATTGTTCCAACTGACAGGACTAAGCTAGTAACAGACGCTCGGATTTAGCTGGAACCGACCAACCGTCAATTGCAGTCGATACTAATCCTTACTAAGTACAAAATTAAGTCACTTTTGGATTAATTTGAATGAGCGGGCGAGCCGACCTTGGTCGGACGTCCGACCACGTCCTCCGCACCCAAAAGCAACTTTATTTTATACAGTGTAAGGATTAGTATCAACTGCAATTGACGGTTGGTCGGCTCCAGCCAAATTGGAAAGTATGTTACTAGTTTTAGGCCTGTGCTTAGGCTGCCTTGCCTCTTACTTAGACTGGCTACCTTATGCTGAAACCGCAAGCATTGTGGCTTTGGCAGTGGAGGGGCATTTGCCTTTTTGCTGCCAGATCAACGTGTTATAGAGGTGGGCAACGCATTGGCGATACCCCTGGTATCGCTAATGTCTATAGGCAGCGGTGACCACTTTCCAGCAGGCCCGCTTGCCTGTTTGACTACCGTATAAAATTTTTTCCACTTCAATTCGATGTGGCAAAATGAAATTATCACAGCCACCAACGAACGCCATATTTTTATTCGCAAGTCAACCTTAAGATCAAAAGTCTTACGATTTGTTATCATATCTTCTGTTATCTACGTACGTCACGAATGCAGGTTTTTCTTGACTGTTCAAATATTTGGTTTGGCACGTTTGGTTGCAGCTGTAAAATGAATTGAATTAGGTTAGGTAAGTTGGGAGTGCAGGTAGGTGTAACTATGTTAACCGCACAAAGTTATAATCTGGGTAATGATATGTATTTGATATAGGTACCATAAGCGGTTTAGGAGAATATATAAAGCACAAAAAATTATCACAATTTAAATTTTTTTTAAAACCTTTTTTTGGCTATAAGTAGGTACAGATAAGGGTTTGAAGAAACACATACAGAAATTTCGAATCATATAGCTAGCTCAGAATCTACTATGTGTAAAAACCACGCACGTTCGTTACTGCAATCTATTCTTGTTTTGGACGAAGCATTATTATTATGAACTACATTGTTATTATCTTATGGATTTGTAAATTTGATTCTGAATATCAATAAAAGTAGCTGTCTGTTGAAAAAAAAAGTCTATTCTCTAAGTCTAACATATAACACACACTCACATCAACCTGCACTCCAGACCATAACAGTCCACTGCTGACATTGAGCAAGTGAATGCATTTGGCGTACGCGCGACGTCAAAATTGGCGAAAATTTCTACATAATAACTAAAAATGGCATATGTTCGGAGAGCTCGGTTCCCCTACTAGTTCTCCCCACTAGTTAAATAGCTTCATGCACCTAACATACACCTTTCTCCATTCTAGGCACCCCAACCACCAGAACCCTGGGAAGGCACCAGGGACGCAACCTCCGAAGGAAACGTGAGCGCCCAAATTGATCCTCTCATCCACAAACAGTACATCGGCGATGAGAACTGCCTATTCCTCAACGTGTACACGCCAAACCTCGATGGCGAATTCCTGCCCGTCATGGTCTTCATTCACGGAGGCGGCTTCAGATTCGGATCCGGAAACTCCTCTCTATATGGGGCCGATTATCTAGTCGAGAAAGATGTAGTCGTAGTCACGATTAACTACAGATGCGGGGTCCTGGGTTTCCTCAGTCTTAATACCCCTGAAGTCCCTGGAAATGCTGGGTTGAAGGATATAATCCAAGCCATCAGATGGGTGAAGGAGAACGTGCATAAGTTCGGCGGAAACTCTGGCAATATAACAGTTTTCGGCGAGAGTTGTGGCGGTGTAGCTGTGTCGTTGCTCACAGCCAGCCCGTTGTCCAAGAACTTGATCAGCAAAGCTATAATCCAGTCCGGTACTGGGTTGAACAGCTGGGCGTTCCAGAAACATCCGCTGGATAATGCGAGGGAGATAGCGAAAGGTTTGGGAAGCGAGTCGGAAGATGTCGATGATATATTGGAGTTCCTGACCACTACCCCTGTCAGGGACTTAGTCGAGGCGAATGAAAAGATGCATCCTCCAGAGATTTTCTATACGAAAGGTTCCAACGTCTTCGCTCCGGTCGTGGAGAAAGAATTCCCTGGCGTCGAAGCAGCTTTGACGGAATCCTTTATAGAGATTCTTATATCGGGTCGTGTAGCTGAAATTCCTGTGATGATTGGGTCGAACACCCTCGAATTCACATTCGAAAAGACGACTGATGACCTTCAGACCTTCATACCCGAAGATTTGAACATTGAAAGAAATTCGCCAGAAGCTTTGAATATTGCTGAGAAAATTAAGCAGCTGTACTTCAAAGGCGGTAATACGGGCGTGGAGAGTCTGAACGAGTATTTCGAGCTACTCTCAGACAAGCTAGTGAACATCGATACGCACAGATACGTACAGTATTTGGTACAAGTAATCAATAAGCCAATTTATTACTACAAATTTGACTATGTTGGCGAACTGAATGTCAGCGGGAAGTTGCTGTCAAGTCTAGGACTGAAGCATGCAGGGCACATGGATGAGCTAGGGTACCTGTTCAAGAATGATCTTCAGAATGACGTGGAGCCGACGCCCCAGGATGTGAAGATGAGGGAGAGGATGCTGAGGCTCTGGACCAACTTTGCTAAGGAAGGGTGAGTACTTGAGCTCTTTATTGCACACCAAACACAGCATATTAATAATAAAATTAATATCCAGGTGGTGCTCTCGTGAGCGAGGGCCCGGGGTCCGCCTTGACCATGATCCAGGATTTGGCAGATCAGATAATTACAGTGGAGCGACTGCCATCTAACCTCCATGACCCTGCTACCAGGGGAACCTGACCAGATTGTATCATTGTTACACATTCAGTGGGCTGAATGTGCAGGTTTCATCACGATGTTTTCCCTCACCGTAAGAGCATCGGTTAGTATTCAAGTAATGTTCATAACTCAGAAAAGAGCATTGATACATGGCCGCTGCGGGATTCGAACCCGGTGCCCCTACCCTAGCATTAGCCTAGCACTGGCATTAGCTTTGGTGGAGCGTTGATGGTCGAGTGTTTAAGGTATCTGACCTTAAACACTCGACCATCAACGCTCCACCAAAGACAGCACATTAACAGCCCATATCAGTCCTCTGCTGGGCTTAAGCCTCCTCCAAAACAGTGGAGGGTTATGCCATATTGAGAGTAGGTATTTCACTTGTAACGTAAGCTTCATTTCACCTATTTGTGAAGATTTATAATTGGCTGACCCCCGTCTGCCATTACTAGTCATCAGAAACGAAGTTGTACGCTTATAATATTTGGCTGAATTCAGTCGCCCAAATTCAGAAGTAAAAAGCGTGAGAGCAAATCAAAGTGGAATGTATTGCTCATAGAATAAGGTCCATTATTGTATCACGCGGCACGCCTCTTGAAAAGCGAAGCGATGCGTAACACAAGATAAGTTATACAAAAATTGACCTTATTCTATCAGCTATACATTCCACTTTGATTTGCTTTCAAGCTTTTTACTTCTAAATTTAGTCGACTTAATTTAGCCAGTATTGCAAACGTCCACAGGCCACGGTGACTGCTTACCATCAGGCAGGCCGTAAGCTTGTTTGCCACCTTAGTGAAAAAAAGAACCTATCCCCTACTAAACCGCCTAAACCATCTTCCAGCAACCCAACCCCGGATGAGAACCACTACCTGACAGTGAACTGGCTGCCAGTGACCAGGGACACCCTGTATTACATAAACCTGGCCCAGGAGCTGTCCCTGGGGACGGATCCTGACAGCGAGAAGATGAGGTTCTGGGACCAGCTCTATAACAAGTATTACAAGAGTTGGGAGCACGAGAAGGTGAGTCACCATTATACCATATTTATGCTACTCCCTCCCACAAGGTGGACCGACCACCTGGTAAAGATCGCAGGTACCAGCTGGATGCGGAAGGCACAGGACCGGTTGTGGAGATCTCTGGGGGAGGCCTATGCCCAGCAGTGGGCGTCTTTCGGCTGATATTATGATGATGATGACTCAGTGATAAACGAGCAGACAGCCTTGATGGTAAGTGGTGACTGTTGACCATAACGTCTACAATTTCTACATTTAGGTTGCAGGTAGCAAAAATACAGCACCGCGGGTGTTTAAATAAATATACCTGGACAATTCGCACACCGCCATCTAGCCCCAAAGTAAGCAAAGCTTGTGTTATGGGTGTTAGATAACTGTTGAGCTACTTATGTACTGTTAAATACATACTTATTACACATATAACACCCAGACAGAAATTAAAATTCATATACATGTAGAGCTCGTCTAATCTAAAATGACGCGCCCCACTATCGCATTAACGCACACAAGCAAGTTTAAAATATGGACGCAATACATATACAAATGCCGTTGTAATTGGTCAACTAGTCGACCGTGACGTAGGCATACAGATGAAGTGTCGTTATCAATATTTGCACTCACACATCGAAATCAACTAACTAAGTAGTGGGGCGCGTCATTTTAGACTAGACGAGCTCTACAATTGATTTTGGAAACCTGATGTAGAACTATAAACTATAAGAAATATAGAAGTGGCGCTGAATGGATAGGGTTTTCCTTAAAACCTAGGCCATGTTTCATCTAATTCGGTTGGGCAGAACCAGAGATACAGCTTGACCTCTCCGCAGTACTAGCTTTCAACTATTAGGGTGGTCATTTAAAATGGTCGGTCTGGAAAAAGACCAAAGAAGCCCAAAACGATTTCCACACGGATGAAGTCGCAAAATCTATGATCTGTTTCAACTGACTTGTCTTATTTGGTGAACAAACAATGCCAAAAATCACGACTTGCCGTATCAATCACGCTACGTATATTTGTGTATAAATGTCTTGAATTATACAAGAAATACATAGAATGTGAATTTCAACGAATACTGCTGCACATTATCCATTTAAATACATAATTTCCTGAACCAAATAAGACAAGTCAGATTTGACAGATTATAGAGTAAAATATGAAAATTGTATTGAGATCTCTCCATTTCCCAGGTAAACACAGAAGAATCACCCCGGAAGGAACCCGAGATGTTAGTCCAGGAGACAGTAGCCACGATAGTCCAGGACGAAGGTCAAGAGCCAGAAGTGGTACTCCAGGAGACGCTGTACAAAGTATCCCAGGATGAGCATACCTTGGAACCGACTGTGGAAGTTGTCTCTGAGGTGGTGACTGAATTGAAGGCTGATGAGGTGGTAAGTGGGTTAGGGTTACCATTATTAAGTAGTCTGACACACCAGGAATATAGGTACAAACTAGGGTTGCCAACTCTTTAAAGACCAAATATAGTATGTTCGGCTTCAGTAGCCATAAAAATATAGTAGGGAATTCATTAAAAAATAAATAGTATTTTTAATAAAACATATTTAGTATAAAATCGATCTTCAGTAAGTAGTTAGCTGGTCCAGCTGTTTAATTGAGTTATTTCTGAATTCTTAACATTAAAATACCGTTTTACAGTAAGTGATACTGATAAGCGACTTTGCTGATAAAATATAGTAGTTACGCCTACTATATATAAATTTTAAAATAATAGTATGCGAACACCAACAACAGTAGGATACTATATTATACCGTGTGTGACCTAGGACCGGAAAAAATATTAAAAACGGTGGCTCTATAGGTGAAAAGTAATGAAATCATCATGGTCCCAACTAATTAAAATCAAAACTTAACTTTTTGTTTTTTTCTAACAAACTTAATCGTAAATTCAATGTAATGAAAACAAAACAATAGTTCCGCTCAACTCGATCGAGTTCTTTCTGCATCGTACTTATTCGGAGCAACCCGGAACGTCTCGTTGACATGTGCCGGCTGATATTATCTTATGCCCTGTACCACGACTATCATCATCACAGCCCATAACAGTCCACTGCAGGACTTAGGGCCTCTCCCACAAAAAAGGAGGTTATTGCCATAATCTCCACGCTTGGCAGGCGGGTTGGAGATCGCAGTGTAATAATATAACAATGGAAAATGCTGCTGCCCATTTTCCAGTCTACGGAGGCGTTTAGATCTTTTGCCTCGAAAACATTAGTCGCCTCGTACGACACCCACGAGTGTAAGGGGTTGGTGCTATTCTACTCTGCCGGACACCACACGACTATGACAACATCGTTTTGCAATAATCACTGATTATGAGTCGTAACTTTAAATTCCTATTGTGTGCAATACCCATGCATGTTTTGGTTAACTAGAATATTTTCAGAAAAAATACCAATACTCTAGAGAGTCTCTATTTTCAATATTAGCCCCGGTTCCAGGCCACACACTGTATTTGAAAGGGTTGGCAACAATAGTGCATACACTCCTTAAGGTAATAGTAATTTTCATACAATCGAGACAATTTAGAGACCTTGGCACCCCGGGATGGTATATATGTATTACTTACATCATCAGTCTATATACAATCATCATCACAGTCCATAACAGTCCACTGCAGGACTTAGGGCCTCTCCCACGGAAGGGGAGGTTATTTCCATAATCTCCACGCTTGGCCGGCGGATTGGAGATCGCAGTGTTGTAAATATAACAATAAAGAACGGTGCTGCCCATTTTCCAGCCTACGGAGACTCTAGATATTTTGCCTCGAAAACATTAGTCGCCTTGTACGACACCCGCGAGTGTAAGGGGTTGGTGCTATTCTACTCTGCCGGACACCACACGGGTGATTGATTGTGTACAATAAACAGTTAAATAAATAAGTCTAACCTTGCTTCAGCCACCTCCAATTTCGTATGATATAAGTCTCCTCATTTTAACCCTCACATTCCAACTCCACAGCTGCAAGAGCTAGAACAGCAACAAGCCTTAGAGCAAGTGAACGGGAACGGAATTGAGGCCCCAATCCAGCCTCGGACCTCAAATGAAATCAAGATGGCGCAGTCCAACGGGGGGCCAAAGGACGTAATCAGGGCCAATGACCCCCCAGAAGATGACCTCCCGAAGAACATAGGGGTCAACAAGTTTGTGAACTTCTTTGAATCGCTTGGCGGCAAGAAGTAGAGTCGGAATGGTTTAGTAGGCTATTTACGTGACTCTGTTGCTAACAATTATCTGATTTCAATTATTGAAATTGTTTAATTACTTTTGCGATTAATTATAGTCGATTTAATAGTTTCAATTTATTGCAAATGAGCTTTGTTCGAGGAAACGGAATCGCAAAAGTAACAATTTCAATTATTGAAATCGGAGAATTGTTGGCAACAGAATTACGTAATTAGCCAACAGGTGTTTAATCCAGTCAATAATGTTTGGGGGTTCTCCGCTAAATATCTAGATATATTTAATAAAACCCTGGTGTTGCTGATGTCCATAGGCGGCGGTGACCACTTTCCATCAGGTGGTCCGTATACCTGTTCGATGCCGTATTACAGAAAAAACATTGTGAAATTAAAGGAGTCACCACCAGTCTGTGTAAAAACTCAGTGATGATGGTAAAGTGGAGCTTGGAAGTGTCAATCTAGGCAGCGGTGACTGCTTACCATCAGGCAGGCCTGTCACCTTAGTGGGCATAAAAAATAATTGAAAATTTTTTGGAAACTTTTTTGATATTTGCGGAGAATTTCCATACATTTATTTGCAGTAATTTTAATCTTTTTTAGGAATAAACGTAGGGTGTTCCTAGTTTCCTACCACATTCTAAGCTGGATGTAAGTTTAAAAATGTCAGAGCAAAATATGTATTTAACCAGATATAATAATATCTTACAATTCAACTGCCTTATGTAAGTTTAGAATTAAGTATAAAATTTGATTTAACAGTATTTGAAAATAAAATTTTTGTTTAAGAAAACGTAAAACATTCCGTTGTGTAGGTACTTCGAAATTATTGTAAAAAAAATATAAAAAAGAAATTTTGCAGAAAAATATTTTTAAAAATTTTGAAGTATAAAAATAAATGTAAAATTATTTTTTAGAGATATTATTATAAGCAATATGATCGTGGGAGTTGTTAGAAATGTATAAATAAATTATTTATTTTTTAAAAACTTAATCAAAATGTAGATCGAACTGTGCCAATAATATCCTAGTGACTATCTAACTGTCATTATTTAGTTAGCAGTTTTAAATTATGTAATATTACAATTTAGTCATTTTTATTGTTTTAGAGAATAATTGTATTTTTATAATTATGAACGTAATTAAATGACTCAAAAAATAAAATAAAAATAATTTTTTGCTTTATTTCAGACCCGCTTGCTTTCTTTCTGCTCGATATATTAGTGGTATTATGATCTGTTCAGACTGACTTGTCTTATTTGCATAGGCGTAGGAAGGGGGGGTGCGTTAATGCGATAGTGGGGCGCGTTATTTTCGACTAGACGAGCTCTACCGATACAAAATTCTGGGCTGAACACATAAAAAACTTCACCCAAACATAATTTCAATGAAATACAACCGAGGAATCAACAAACTTTTTTTTTGCAAAGGAGTGTAGGTAGGTATATATTGTATTTCTAGTGGTGAATGAAAACCTCGACTCTAGATTGGTTGCCTGACTTTTGCTCTTTTCAGCTTGTATCGCATTATTTTAAACATAAAGTCGAATTCTGAAAGAACGACACTTAGCCCTTTCAAATGACAACCAAATTTCATTACAATGAAATTAAATTACAATCAAAGCTAGATTGAGTTATATTTCCAAAGGTCGGGTAACAAACTTAAAAGAAAATTTTTCAGTCCACCAGAGAATAATATAGTCAAATGTTTCCCCAATCGACGGCGTGCATGGGTGCATTTGACCCCCTTGAGCCCCGACTCTGACTCACAATCGCCTACGGTTTTTATAATAAAAATGTCAAAAATTACGAGCTCGCGTCTCTCGCTCATTCATTTGCTTCAGGTTTTACATACTATTACCAATCTTTTAAAACCTAAAATTCCGAGCTCACTGCACTCGCTCAAATATTCATTTTAACAATCACCCCAGCTTATAAAAACCATAAAGTTAAAAGTTTTGTGCGCGCTCCGATTGACCACTGCTCTGGTTGTGTTTATAACACAACCAGAGCAGTGGTCGCTAGGGGATGCCCACAGGGTGGGGTATTATCTCCGTTATTATGGAATATTGTAGTCAATGAGCTGATAAGCCGGTTAAACTACAGATTCCATACAATTAGCTATGCAGATGACATAGCCATACTTATTAGCGGACCATTCGAGAACGTTTTATGCGACCTCATGGGGTCTGCATTAAAAATAGTTGAAAGCTGGTGTAGTGAGCACGACCTCTCGGTCAATCCATCCAAGACAGAGATGGTCCTGTTCACGCACAAGAGGAGTTTGGGAGAACTCAGACTCCCCAAACTATCCTTAATAGACGAGGTCAAATACCTTGAGGTCATTTTCGACAACAAGCTGTTATGGAACAAACATCTGGAACACAAACTGGCCAAAGCCAGCATCTCGCTGTGGCAGTGCAGCAGACTCCTTTTCAAAACATGGGGAATCTCCCCCAGGATTGCCAGGTGGCTGTATACAGCCGTGGTGAGGCCCTTCGTTGCCTATGGCGCGGTGGCCTGGTGGTCCAGAACCAAGCTCAATACAGCGGTCAGCAGGCTGCAACGGTTCCAGAGAATGGCATGCTCTGCCATAACGGGCTGCATGCGCTTGACACCAATAGCTTCACTTGAAGTACTACTGGGACTGCCACCTCTTGATCTGCATATACAGCAGGAGGCAAAGATGGCAATTCTAAGACTTAAGATAACAAGACAATGGAACAATAAACTTGGCTTCCATCGTACCTTATCAAACACATTGGAAACAATGGTTCAGAGTAACCCTATGTTTGAAACCAAGTGTGACCGAATCGCGAAACAGTTCACTTTTGGCAAGAGATTCCAGATACAAACTGCGGAAACGGAGGCGGACTGGTCTGGGATAAGAGAAGTCCGTATCTACACGGACGGATCCAAGACCGGTACAAGGAACCGGTGCAGGAATCTTCTCGCTGGATCTGAATATTAAGAGTTCCATACCATTAGGGGAACATAGTACCATATTCCAATGCGAGTATGTAGCAATCACACAGGCCGCCATGCGAGTAAAGAGACTCGGTATAAGCGACCAAGGCATTTGAATTTTATCGGACAGCAGGTCGGTCTTGAAGGCATTGGGAAATAACAGTATAAACTCTGCCCTAATCCTGGAGTGCCACCAGGCGCTTAAAGATATCTCCCTGACAAACAGGGTTACGATACAATGGATCAAGGGTCACAGCAATTCAATGGGGAACGACGCCGCCGATGAGCTGGCAAGAAAGGGATCAGGAATGGAAATTGCTGGTCCGCCTCCATCCCTACCCCTCTCTTTTAACACACTGCGAGCATGGGTGAGCAAACACACGACGGACCAGCACAATAAACGTTGGCAAAACACAATTGGATGTAGACAGTCGAAGTTGGTGGTGACCGAACGATCACCAAGATCAAGATCAGATAATAAACTGCTAGATCTCAAACGGACAAAACTCAGGACAGTAGTTGGCACAATAACAGGACACCTCCCCCTGAACAAACTACTGTTCATGATAGGAGCTACGGACAGCCCTTTATGCAGGGGATGCCTAGTAGACGAGGAAACAGCGGCCCATGTGGTCCTGGAGTGTGAGGGACTAAAGGACCACAGGGTAAAAATCGCATTAGGAACGGGGTCCCTCTGAGAGATCTGCGAGCGTCCGAAGAGACTGCTAGACTTCTGGAGGGAGCTGGGCTGGCTAAATTAGCACGCCTTAACTACGTACAAAGGACTAAGTTTGAGTTCAAGTGCGGAAAAAGGAGCCCATTAACCTTAACCTTCCGGAAGAAATGATGTAAATTATAGAAACGCACCAAAATCAGTTACGTATTTTGGAGTTAGCTGGAATACAGACAGACACGAGGAAAGCGACTTGGTTTTATACCATGTAAGGACATCTAATAAGATATGACAACTTTTTAGGAGTGATACAAGAGGGCAAAGTTGAGAGAAAGAGAGGAAAAGGAAGGCCAACATTTGAATATTGGAAGGACGTGGAGGAAAAAGTGTGCACCGGGGATTATAAGGAGATGAAGAGGTTGGCAGACAGGAGAGAGGAGTGGCGATTGCTCCACCGACAAGAGTCATACTCTTAAATAAATAAGGATTAGGAAGGAAGGTGCTCATATAATACTTCCTTCCGATAGTATCTACCACGTATCTAATACGACTATCGGAAGGTATCGGCAATATGTTAGAACAGATGCGATTGTCGGAAGACTATCGGAAAGAACAATCGGACTTAATGAGCTAAACAATAGGGATGACTGGGTCAACATTATTAAATTCTAGTTAGTCCGTCAGTTAGATTATAAAAAAATGTTAGACACGTATTTTTTAATTTATCAATTCAATAAAAAAATATAAAGATAAAGCGTATCAAAGTTCGTGACGTCACAGAGCAAAATTTCACCTTAGGCGTTAGGCATTTAAGTAAAAAAAAAAATGTTTTTGATAATCTACCTAATGGACTAAAAAAGATTTGATGGACTTTGATTAAAACGAAATTTTTATTTTAGACAGCATTTTATTTAACAAATTCAGGTCAAAATCTTTCAGATAACGCAAACATGTCCTCCATTTTTTTTTATAAAATCTTAACACATGAGGATCATTATAAGATTCATTATTTCAATTTTTTTTTTGTTACAATCAATACCACTTCATAACCACCACCTAAATAAAATCACCATTAAAACAATTATAAAATTTAAAATATTTTAAGACTAGAACATTTTCTATAAAATAAAAAGAAATACACATA
Source organism: Blastobasis lacticolella (assembly GCA_905147135.1). Lineage (NCBI taxonomy): Eukaryota > Metazoa > Arthropoda > Insecta > Lepidoptera > Blastobasidae > Blastobasis > Blastobasis lacticolella. The sequence continues at coordinate 6,566,560 of LR990068.1, forward strand.
CCTATTTCCTGATTTAAGCACCATAACATTTCATTACATTAAAAATAATCAACGTAAAAGGATAATTGGTTTACTTTTCTAAATACACCTTGGGTAGGCGATAGATTTTGCTATCCAGTTTTCCCACTACCATACCATACAGAGCCTCTATTTTGGAATCGCTCGCCTCGATTCGAACGGATTCGAATTCAATATTTTTTTAATTACATTGGCAATACCGGAAGAGTACGGTTCAAAAAGAAAACCAGCACCATAAATCAAAACAAAGAACTTTTCATGACAAAAATCAAAATTGAAAACCGTTCTGGAGGCTAACGATTCTATCTGTCTATGATATCTCTAACCAAATTACTACAATACATACTTATTACGAGAATTCTCAAAAACTGCAACCATTTGGAATGTTCTCTGCAGTCCATTCTATAAATGTAATACTCTATTTGTTTATGTAAATCCTTAGACAGACCTCCAGCTGTTATAATAATATATATAATGCATAATATTTGCAGAGCCATAAAATAATTACGCATTAAATACATCTTGTAAAATTAATGTTAATAAATGTCGATGTAACGACATCTATCGCTTCAATAGTTTTCCGACGTTTTACACTTTGGCGGTGGATGGGATAAGGTAGCCGCAAATGTTGGCAAGCGAAGATGGAGAAGGTGGAAAAGGGTAATTACCCACCTGGCCGGGTGACGTGACCAGGGGACCACAGCGGCCTTAGCCAAGAGGTTTCGTTAATCTACAATCGTTTGTGGTAGAAAAAATGTATGGGATTTGACATAAGCTAACGATATCTGACATAAACTAACATTATCTGACATAAGCTGTTTGTGGTAGAAATTCTTGGTATGGACCTGGGCTTGGATGGTTTGTCTATGGAGACAATTCACGTACTTTCGGTGTACAAAGGAGGCGGATTGGCGGATGATCCTACACAATCAGAGTCAATGTTGGTAGAAATAGTCGAACTTCGACCTGTCAATTTTCTACCATACACGCATCATGCAAGTGGAGCTGTCAAAGATGGCTAGACCGGCTGGTCCGACAGTTGATCGTCGGAAGTAGTACTTATCTAACTATTATTTTAAAATTAGCATCCAATGCAGCATGGTTTCCTAATAATTAAGCAAGTGTTCATTTAATATGCGAAAACATGTAAATGGTCGATAGATTCTTTGTGCTGATTCTATTTAGCAATTACTTAATATTAGATTCGTTACTTATAAATCTTATTATTGTTGACATGATGCATTGTATTATTTTAATTATTTACTAGATTATTTGATTTGATTTTCTTAAGTATTGCAATTTTACTTTTGTTAATTTTTATTTATATTCTCAATGAATTACCTATAAGTATAATAAATGAATATAAATATTAAGTACTGTTTGTTTTCCGAAGAAAATGATATAAAATAAAATAAATAAATAATGTTGCGTAAGTTGATACACTTCTCTAGCGCGATGTAGGACGTATTTCCCACATATGCATAATATGCTTTGACAATTCACACAGCGCCATCTAGCCCCAAAGTAAGCAAAGCTTGTGTTATGGGTGCTATAACTGGAAAACTATATTTATATAATAAAACGATATACTATATACTACTTACATAATAAAACGAGTGATTCTAAATTTTGTATCTAATATAAACTATATTATGCTCTATCCCCAGGTACAGTCTTTTAATGGGATTTTTTCACTAGGCAGATTATAAAGGAAAAATACTGCTAAATAATAAAAAAAACGAACCCTGGGCCCTTGTGCAGAGAGCACAACCGGGACATTAACGCCAAGATTATTATTATTTCATTAGACGCAAAGCTTCGCTGGAAAGCTCATGTCAAAAAGAAAAGCTACGGCTTAGATCTTTAATACAAAAATACATATTGGCTACTTGGATAGACTTCTTCGTTATACACTCAATAAACTTTTTTTTAATATAAGACTAAACAGGCATTGACCGCCATCTCACCTGTTGGTTAGTGACGATGCGGCCGAAGATGGAGCATGCCTGTCTAGGAACAGCCTATTCACTCTAGCCTTGAAGGCGTCTAGATTATAATGACTTACTTTTAAATGTAAATGTCGAGGCAATCCAGCTCGTAAACAACACGAAAATAGCGCTACTTACTACATAGACTAAAATGGACAAAACTTTTTGAGTTAGGCGCTGTCCTGATTGGCAACGGTCATACGAAAATGGTCGTGCGACGGGCGGTTTTGAGGTCTCTTGTTGGTCGAGCGATGGCAGTCATACGACCATGGTCGCACGACCTATGGCAATTAGGACAGTGCCTTAGTGTAGTGAATACTAGTGATACATAGCGCAATGAGTGCTCACTACAAAGAACACAAGAATAATGTGTCTTAATAGATACATTAAGAAAAAAGTGCTAATGTACACCTTCTTAGCAAATTATGTTAAATTTAAATGACTTATTAGTCTTTTGGCTAGATTGTAATTACAAAGCTCTACTTGTCAGATAAGTAGGTCATTATAACGAAAAAAAATAACACTTGTAGAGCTTGTCTAAGCTGAAATGACGCGCCCCACTACTTAATTAGTAGATTTCGATGTGTGAGTGCAAATATTAATAACGACACTTCATCTGCGTGGGAGCGACGACTGCTCCAATCGAACGACGCGTGCTCCTACGTTGAGTCTCACCGGCAACTGAATGACCAATTACAACGGCATTTGTATATGTATTGCGTCCATATTTTAAATTTGCTTGTGTGCGTTAATGCAATTGTGGGGCGCGGCATTTCAGCTTAGATGACCTCTACTTAAGTATTATAACTTAGACCTCTCTCCCATATTGTCTATCCATACTTTAACTCGCGGCCAGCCGGGGTAAGGAACTAGTGTTAAATCCTCGTCGATGTTGACACACAGACGGTCCTTAATAGTGTAAGGGCTCCACTCGAACTTTTGATCGCGCCATGTTGGTTTCCTAAAAAATAAACGTAGATGAGAAATTCAGCACAGCCCATAACAGCCCACTGCTGGACTCAGGGCCTCTCCCACGAAAGGGGATTATTGCCATAATCTCCACGCTTGGCAAACGGGATGGAGAGTGAGAAATTCAGCACAGCCTAGGACTCGGGGCCTCTCCCACGAAAGGGGCGGTTATTGTCACAATCTCCATGCTTGGCAAGCGGGTTGGAGATCGCAGCGTCATAAATATAACAATGGAAAACGCTGCTGCCCATTTTCCAGTCTATGGAGACTCTTGATATTTTGCCTCGAAAACAGTAGTCGCCTTGTATGGCACCCACGAGTGTAACGGGTTGGTGCTATTCTATTCTGCCGGGTACCACACGGCCAAAGAGAGAAATACGAGCTTTCTAGTTCTCCAACATTACCTACCCAAAACCATAAGACGAGCTAGCGTCTCTAAGTCCCGCAGAGCAATGAAAACTACTTTTACACTGGTTTTTAGAAGGTCTATATGCTGATTTCTGTTATACAACAGAGCACAGTCAGGCCCTGGTAGCAGGGTCACGGAGGTCAGATGGCAGTCGCTCCACTGTAATTTTCTGATCTGCCTCATCCAGCCCTCGTTCGCGAGAGCACAACCGGGACATTAACGCCAACATGATTATTTTTATATTTCAGCCATAACTTACCCACTCTTGGCGAAATTACACCAGGCCTCACTCAAGAACGCTACAATTTCTTTGTCTCTTGTGTTCGCCTTTTTATCCTTAGCTTTCTTATAAAACTGATATTGCACTATGTCACCGTGGGAAGCACCTCTCATGTTTATGTTCTCCATTGTCCTTGTATGCATGTTCCCCGAATAACTAAAGTTGTACAGGTAAAGTTCATTCGATCCCTTCGTATACAATTCCGTGAACATTATTATGTCACGGTTGAAATACGCGTCAGATATGAGGTCTAAGTATTCCTCTTTTGTCTGATCATTTACTTCTCTGTTCTGAAAATAGAATTGATGCAACGCCCGACCAAGTTTCACTGATTTGGGGCTATTGTACTTCAGAGATAGGAACCGTGGTATCACCAGTTGGGTGTCCGTTATATACTCTATTTTACCTTCCGAGTCTTTTCGTAAAAAGAGAGCGCCTTCATGAGAACTCAAGCCCAGCAAAATAGGCACTTTCTTTTGACGATTCCGCTTCAATGTAACAAGTGGGTACTCGTCAAAATATCTCTCGATCCCGTCAAATTCCTTTTCCACGACAGGCAGAAAGAATGCGTTTATTATATGGGCTGGACGGTTCACTTCTGCAGAGCTGACTGCGAAGACCAAGTCCTCGACTGGCGCGTCCATTAAGAATTGATACAAATCTTTGGTGTCTTCGAAATCCTTGCCCAGTATTGAAGCTATTTGACGAGCTTTCGCAATAGGATCTTCTTCAATCATTAGCAGATCTGATAAGCTAACACCGGACTGCCCGATAATTTTATCAAATAAATTGTATGCTATTTTGGAAGTCACATATGTGGTGACCAGTCCCGCTCCAGCGCTTTCACCCATAGCTGTTATATTGTTTGGATTCCCGTTGAACATAGATACGTTTTCTTTCACCCATCTTAGAGCCATTATAGTATCTTTTAAAGCAGCATTGCCGGGTACCTCAGGTGTGTGTAAACAGAGGAATCCGAGGATGTGAAGTCTATAGTTGATAGTCACAAGTATTACATCATGCTCCATAAAATACTCCGGTCTATAATAAGCCCCATGGCCGACAACAAATCTTCCTCCGTGGACGAAGACTACTACGGGCAAGTTTTTTAACTTTTTGCTCGGTAGACTTGGAGTGTAAACATTGAGGTATAAACAGTCTTCTGAACCATTGACAGGGTTAGAGGAACTAGGATCGAGTTGGGCGCATCTGTTGCCGGGTTCGGTCGCATCGCGAATGCCGGTCCATGATTCTGGGGGCTGCGGATCCTGGAAGTGAATATATGGGTTATGAACGGTGTTGCTAATGTCTATAGGCAGCGGACCACTTTCCATCAGGTGGCCCGCTTGCCTGTTTGCCTACCGCATGACATAAAAAAAAAGATACCAGTGTTTCCTTTGACATGGCAGTTCAAGAGGTATATGAGAGGTCTCCTCAGAGGCGGGCAACGCATTGGTAGCGCCCCTGTGTGGCCCCCATGACTGTTTGTCTGCCGTATTACATTAAAAAAATACAAGTGTTGAAGTTGGGTGGTACAGGGGGCCAAAGAAGTGGTCTACCAGCCTAAGATTGAAGTTCTGTTGCACGTCAGATACAAAGCAAGATTGATTTCCCTAGCATTAATATTCTAGGTTCACCCTTATGGACAATTTGGTGACATGGGATCTTTTGTCAAAACTGATAAGACTCCTTTTTTTGTTTATATTTATCTTCTAGTACTAGTGAGCCCGGCGCGACTTCGTTCGGGTGGCGTTCTACCTCTACCCGACCCTGCACCTACCCTACCCTACCCCTACCTACCCTTTTTTCTTAACTATATAAACCTGTTCCTGACAATTTTTGACGACCTGAGTGGTTCCGTGGTCAACATGCCAGTCAGCTACGCAAGAGGTCCCGGGTTCGATTCCCGGCCGGGCAGAAATTTAAATGATGAATTTTAATTTCTGTTACGGGTCTGGGTGTTCTATGTATAATAAGTATGTATTTAAAAAGTATATAAGTAGTATATCAGTTAGCTAGTACAAGTTTTGCTTAGTTTGGGGCTTGATGGCGCTGTGTGAATTTGTCCACGATTATTTACTATTATTATTATTCCCCATATTCATTTTTATTCTAAGGTCTAAAATTTTATAAATAACATAAACCTAGATTACCACCAGCACCGGGGCGAGGCCCAAGCTACCGGCGGTTAGGGCTGCAGAGACAGGAACCTCCTGACAATACGCGCCGTCTATAAGAGAACCGCTTTCTGAATCTGGCCCTTGACTCAACCATCTAGCGAGAGACTCTTAAGATGTTGGTCGAGGCTCTTCGCTATGAGACCGTTCACTGATACGACTATCGGAACAATGATCGTCGGATCAACATCCCACATGGCGGTCACCTCGTGAGCCAAGTCAAGGTACTTACACTGTTTGTCCTTCTCGGCCTTCACAAGGTTTCCGTCATGCGGGATGGTGACATCGACGAGCACTGCTCGGCGCTTCGATCGATCTGTGAGCACGATATCAGGTCTATTGGCTACAATAGTCCTATTATTATTAATATTACAATTACAAACACAAGAACAAAAGAATTAGTTTAATTGGCGCTGTCGTTTACGCAAACATGGATACCTTGGGTTATATTATTGCAATTTTCCTGTTGTACTGTAAATTTTTAAAGATAATATAGCCTATGCTAATCGCTGATAATGTAGCTTTTATTAATCAGTTAAGTAGTTTTTGTATTTATCCATTACAAACAAACCTTTCCTCTTTTCCTCAATAAAATTTATCCTCTTAGTATAAATATAGACAATGTATGTATATGTGTATATAGATAATATAATATAATATAGATCCATGTCTTTTTTAATATTAGACAAGACAGGCATTTGACCGCCATCGCACCTGTTGGTAAGTGACGATGCGGCCGAAGATGAAGCATGCCCGTCTTGGAACAGCCTATTCACTCTAGCCTTGAAGGCATCTAGATTATATTGATCAGGGAACACACTCGCAGGCAACGCGTTCCATTCCTTAGCCGTACGCATTATAAAGGTCGAGCCAAAGCGGTTCGTGCGGATAGCAGGAAGATCCACGACAGAAGGATGAAGCGCTCGCCCGGATCGCGTCTCCCGATGGCGGAAAGGGGCCGGCGGCATGAGGTCGTGTAGCTGCTTCGCACACTCTCCGAAATGTAACCTGTAGAAGACCGACAAGAAGCGCAACCCTACGCCGATGCTATGATGCGCCTAGAGCCTCGAAGGCTCTGCAGCCTAGCTTCAATCAACCGCGGGTCACAAATTATCTTCTTTGAACGTCTTTCCACCGAATCCAAAGCCGCCAGTTGATATTTGGCTGATCCATCCCAGAGGTGGCAGCAGTACTCCATGCAGGATCGCACTTGTGCTTGATATAACTGAAGCAACTGCTTTGAAGTGAAGTACCGCCTAACCTTCGAGAGGATTCCAAGTTTTTTTGCTGCAGTCTTTGCTTTGGATTCGATGTCCTGACCGAAGTTGAGATTTGAAGATAGCTCAACACGAAGAAGCTGTTGGCTGTCGGTAATTTCCACAGGAACATCCCGAAAAGTTGGAGTTAGATGGAATGGACTCCTTTTGACGGAAAACAAACACGCCTTTTTCACGCCCGATTGGCTTCGCCTCAACTGCCTTGAGAGCTTTGTCCAAACGATCAACCATGGCCTCTCGACAAGACTGAATATCGTCCCTGTTGGCTTTTGCATCTAACTGTCTTGTTTTGTATCCGTTACTGTACTGTCATCTGCGTACCCAAAGGTACCTGGTACAAGCAGATTGTTAATATGCAGCAGGAATAAAGTCGCGGACAGTACAGATCCCTGAGGAACACCCGCGTCGATAGCCTGGAGATTAGACGAGTAGCCATCGATAACTACATGTGTAAACAGGTAGGAAATTGTATTGAACCACTTGCTTCAGTCCTAACCCGAGCCTGACCATACCACTTATTCCATACACTCCTAAGTTTCCTTCTAACCCTAACTTCTAAGTTAGAATATCGGTCCCTCAGTCATTTCATAAATTATTTTTCAGTTCGTATTTTTTCTAAATAATTTGGATAAAATTCTTAAACACCAAAGAATGAATAGGTGCACGAAGGTTGACAATTGCTAGGATGATGATGATTTTTATTATATTATTTATTTATTTATTTCAGGCAACTGAGGCCCATATTTATAAATACACAACCAACATAAATACAAAATAAACTGATACAAAATACAGACAAAAACAAAACCTATACCTACATACAAATTATTGTACGAACTAGCCAGGCATTCATCCACCATCACACCCCTGCGTTCCATTCAAAAAACCTTGATCATTAGTTATCTAGGGGGAACATATGAGTTAAATTGTCCTTCCAGCTTCTTAACAGAGTTTGATAACTTTTCCGAATGTATTTTCCATATGGAGAAAACCAGTTATTGGAATGGAATTATCCTTCCATGTTCATAACTGAGTTTATAAGCTGCCCAGAGGGAACATACTAGTGGTAATGATGATGGATCTAAATAACTATAAAGAACAAATAACTATATACCGTGTGTGGCCTGCATGTGGCTTATATTAAAAATTGAGGCTCTATAGGGCACCAGTAATTGAATCATTATGGTCCCAACTAATTTAAATCAAAACTTAACATTAACAAAGCTCAACCGATTGAGTTAATTCTGCAATGTACTTATTCGGAGGTACTCGGAATGTCTTGTTGACATTTTAAAATGCCCTGTACCACAACATTGACAATGCTAATGATAATATCATTGTGAATCGTAACTTTAAATTCTTATTGTGTGTAATGCATGGATTTAACTAGAATCATTTCAGAAAAAATACTATTACTTTAGACTATAGAGAGTCTCTATTTTCAATATTAGCCCCGGTTCTAGGCCACACACTGTACAATAGGAAGAGCATGATATTGGTTAAAGGAAAGCCAGCTATAGGCAACCCAACAGTTGTTTACAACTGCCTGCCTGATCATCATATCAGCCAGAAGACACCCACTGCTGGGCATAGGCATCCCCCAGAGACCTCCACATAGGCCGGTCCCGTGCCTTCCACATCCAGCTGGTACCAATAAACAATAATAATAATAACTTGCTTACCCTAAATCGTAACCTCCCAACAGGTGGTTTGGCATACGGTATTCCTTCAAAGCTGTAGAAACTTTTACCGCTGCACGACATACACTGCTTTCCTTGCAGCCTTCCTTGTTTAATTGTCACTGTTGCTGACATTTCTTCTGAAAACACCAGTACACTATACATTATTTTCTTTAAGGATATCAGCTTCTCTAATAATTGATACAGGTGAACGGATTGGCTATGAATGCATAACTGTTATGTGTACAAGGTTGAATAATGAAGTGTATCATAATTGTCTGTAATTATCAACTTACCTTAGATAATGGTCATTTGCGTAGATACCTACAGCCATTTGGGTAGATAGTCTAGCAGTATCTATAGTTTGTTATGACTACACACTACAAAGTCGTGAAATTATTTAGGTATAATGGCAAGAAATTAGGCAAGCAAACGGTAGGTAATTACAGTTGATTAAAGTTTAATAGCTAATTGTACAGTGGATTTGTAATTACAAAAAAAAAGTCTGTTTTCACGATATAGGTATATAAAAAGAAATACATAATAACTTACATGCAACTTATAAGCTGGTAGGTAGAGTAGTTCCAAGTTACGGGCTCGTTCCAAAGTTCAATCAATGTTTTGATTATGATACACACACATAAACAAAAAGCAAGTAAAGTGTAACAAAGTGAAAGTGATAAGTAAACAATGTGGTTTCAAGGACCGCTTTTAAAAACGTTTTCTATTCGCACAAAAACGACGGTTTTAATCAAACAAATTTCTTTGAAAAAGTTTATTCAATAAAATATCAATAATAACCTAAATTCTTGAAACTGACAATAGAAATATCGTTCATTATTATGACTGACATTGACATTATTCATTTCGTTCGACAATAATGTTGCCAGGAACTGTAATCAGATTTGTGCTGATTTTAAAAATAAAATGATTGAAAAATAGGCTCTGCCTACCCGTATAGGGCGGATACTCTTATAGCAGGACCTAAACAGAACTGTCCGAGACTGAACGAGACACCGCTGTACGTGTCATATAAGCTTGTCTCGTTCTAAGCAGGGCAAATCCGTTTAGGACTGCTATAAGAGCTCATATTAAGCCCCCAGTTTGGCAAAAAAGTCGTGAAAAGGAACTACTTTTGCAACAATGAATTTTTGTTAAACTGAGTAGGTACTTCTGCTGTCAAGTGGCACCCTCAAATTTTTTAGAACTTTCTTACCAACTGGTAAGAGGAAGAGGCACTGCGCTGTGAAAGTAACAAGAGTACATATGCATATGATAGTCCATTCGCCGCAATAAAATAGTGACGTCTGCAAGGTATAGGTGTTTTCACGGTGGAGTAAAAATTCAAACAATTTATATAAAAAAAAAATTAGGTTTAATGGATTAGCATAAATTAATTGTCTCAAATAAATAAAGTCAAAATAAATAAATAATATTTTTTAATCCGTGTAGGCCATTAGGTATCCGGCAGAGTAGAATAGCACCAACCCTTTACACTCGAAGGTGTCGTACAAGGCGACTAATGTTTCCGAGACAAAGGATCTACAGTCTCCGTAGGCTGGATAATGGGCAGCAGCATTTTCCAATGTTATATTTATAACACTGCGATCTCCAACACTCCTTACAAGCGTGGAGACTAAGGCAAGAACCTCCCCTTTCGTGGGAGAGGTCCTAAGTCCTGCAGTGGACTGTTATGGGCTGTGATGCAAATCAGTGTCACTAGAATGTACAATTGTATTTATTGTGAAAGATTTATGTTCTGCGTGCCCCATGAGGTCATCCAAATTCCACAAAACGTTTTCTGTTTGGATCACGTTGTCGCAGCATTTCTTCTATCGATTAGCATATATTGAAGTTATTGCGTTATAAAAGAATATTATAAAATCACTTATCTTAAAAAAGTTGTTATTGGCACCAACGTAATTTTTTATTTGGGACCACACCAACTCAATTAGGATTGAATTTCTAATGGTATGGTGGCAGTCGGAGAATTTCAATATCATTACTTTTAGCAGTTTCATGTAGAAAATACTTATTATTTTTATAATAAGTAGTGATGAAGATACTGTGAAATTAGCTTTCTAGTTTATTGGTAGGCTAGGGGCTAGAACTAGGGGCGGGAGGCAAGACCGGCGGCAAACGATGAGCCACTCAAATTTCGCATTTTGCGTATAACGCAGGGCCCAGCCATCGACCAATTCAACCATATTTTGGGGAAAAGAGCGACCTGACCCCTACGATACCGCCAGACAGACTTTTAAGTAAACGTGCATTACGCATGCTGCATATGACAAGTAGCCGCTTCCACCCTACCCTATTCTACCCCTACGCTATCCCTACTCTACCTCTACCCTTCTCTTACCCTGCCATTACCATTCCCCTACCCTACCACTACCTTATCCCTACTCTACAGATCTACCCTATACAGATCCCTTAGGCCAGTTAATAAATGTTGGGCAATTAAAATTCGTTTTATTCACAATTTTGACCACTCTCCCATGTTGTCTAACCATACTTTGATTCTTGGCCATGCTGGGTACTCAACTATACTTAGTTGTTGGTCAATATTTACACATAGGCGTTCCTTTTTATTATAAGGAGGCCACTGAAATTTTTGATTCCGCCATGTTGGTTTCCTGAAAAATAAATAAATGTATAGAATATCCACAAATTCATAAACATTGATCCCATTTTGATAGAGATGAGCAATTTTTAATGGTTTAGATATGGCTTGCTATTATAAATAGACGTATCTAGTCTTTATGTTTTTCAATACAACAAATTTATTCGTGGTCACTTTACTATTTTCATAAGCCCACAGTATTTTTAATGTATTTCTGATTTATTAAAAAACTTATTATCTTCATAAATTATTTATTCATATAGCATTTACAACTGAGTCGTAAATTTTAACCTATTAACGGTAACTAATGAACACCACAACTTGAAGAGCGTCGGTGGACTACTGGTTAAGGGGTCCGACTCGTATGCGAGAGGTTCCAGGTTCAAAGCCCAGTGCCGCCATGTATCAATTATTTATTTAACAATCAGGACTTCGTATCAGTCTACTGCTGGACTTAAAGTTCCTGCACGACTGAGGAGGGTTTCGCTATAATATTCATGTCTGGCGCCAATACCCTAAAAGATCGCGGTTACTCCTTTCCGCTGCCAAACCAAAAATGCTTACATTGTTGCGTGCCGGTTTGAAGGATAAGGTAGGCAGCACAATTACAGGCATGAGGCATTTCATCTTAGTCCTCACCTAGTAGACAACGCACCTGCGGTTCTGAGTTATTGTTGCCTACAACCTAAATGCATGAATTATAATACATAAATACCGCATACCATCAGGTGGGCTGTCTGCTCGTTTGTCATTGTGTATAATGAAAAAAGACATTTGTCGGCCTCAAAGAGTATTTAGCCTGCTGAATAGCACTTGCTATTCTACTCTATCGGATACCAGACTGCTACTTACCCATTCTTGGCAAAATTACACCAAGCTTCACTCAAAAACGCAATTATTTCCTTGTCTTTACTAGTCGCCTTTTCAGCTTTCCTCTTTTTATAAAACTGATATTGTATTATATCTCCGTGGGACGCCCCTTTCAAGTTTAACTTCTCCATCACCCTTGTATTGAGGTTTCCAATATAACTGAAGTTGTATAAGAAAATATCGTTTGAGTTCTTTACATATACTTCTGGAAACATTATTATGTCTCGATTAACAATCACATCGGACATGAAGTCTACGTATTCCTTTTTCGTTCCATTATTTATCTCTCTGTCTTGAAAATAAAGTTCTCGCAATACACGGCCAAGTTTCACAGATTTTGGACTGTTGTGCTTCAGCGACAAGTAATTAGGTATCATTAGTTGTGTGTCTGTAATGTACTCAATTTGATCTTCGGCATCTTTCCTTAAGAAAAAGGCTCCCTCGTGAGAACTCAGGCCCATCAAAATTGGCATGTTCTTTTGACGATTTTGTATCAAAGTCGTTAGTGGGAGCTCTTCAAAATATCTCTCGACACCATCAAATTCTTTTTCCACCACTGGTAGAAATAACGCGTTAATAACGTGGGCAGGACGGTTCACAGTAGCGGTTGTGACTGCGAAGACCAATTCCTCAACTGGTGCTTCCATTAAAAACTGATACAGATCATTGGTATCTTTGCAGTCTTTGCCCAATATTGAAGCTATTTGACGAGCCTTCTCAATGTGATCATATTCTTTGATGATCAATAGATCTGATAAACAGGAACCGGATTCCGCGATAATTTTGTCAACTAAATTGTAGGCTACTTTGGTTGTGATATATGTGGCCACCAATCCCGAACCAGCACTCTCTCCCATAGCTGTGATTTTATTTGGATTCCCATTAAATACATTTATGTTGTCCTTCACCCACCTCAACGCCATTACAGTGTCCTTAAAAGAAGCATTACCAGGGACTTCACGCATATGCAAACAGAGTAACCCAAGTATGTGGAGTCTATAGTTAACCGTTACAAGTACTACGTCATGATCCATAAAATACTCCGGCCTATAATAAGCGCCGTATCCAGTCATAAAAAATCCTCCGTGGACATACACTATTACTGGTAAGTTGTCCAATTGTTCTCTTGGCAAGCTTGGGGTGTACACATTGAGATACAAGCAGTCTTCACTGCCAGAGAATGAGGTTGGGGAAATGGGATCAAATTGTGCACATTTCTCACCCGGGACGGTTGCGTCGCGGACGTTTTCCCATGGTTCCGGTGGTTGGGGATCCTTAAAAATTTATAACAATATCAATAAAGAACATTTACATACTTACATCATCGTCCAATATGGTCAGGTTCCCCTGGTAGTAGGGTCACGGAGGTCAGATGGTAGTCACTCCACTGTAATTATCTGATCGCCAAATCCTGGATCATGGTCAAGGCGGACCCCGTACCCTCGTGCTCGAGAGCACAACCGGGACATCAACGCCAATATGTTTTTTTTATTACATAGTTAGATCATCGCATTCACTACACTCGTGCCTGCTCCACATTAGTAGATCAATTTTTCCATAATCACCTCATCATCACCCTACCTGTCCATGTCTGTACCCTAGTTCCATCCGTGGTAGCTCCCGGATGAGTGACGGTGAACTACCATACCTTTTTACGCAACTTCCTGCCGTGTACGATCTGATACTATTAAATGATGATGACGTAAGTAGTTGTGACCGTATACGACATTGAGGCCTTAAAAAAACACATGCGTACATATTTCTCAAAGGCTGGCAATGCACCACTGCCATCCTGGTGTTACCAGTGTCCATGGACGGCGGTGATGAATTACCATCAAGTGATCTGCGTACCCGTTGCCTTCTTCTATCATAATAAGTTCTCAAATGAAAAATATTTTTTTATAACAAGCTTTTATCACGCAGTATAGTATTTATTCATCAAGACTATTCCAAATAGCCCAAAGACGATCAAATTATCTTGTTGCGACCCTAGACCACCTTCCGACTCCACCATCAGACTAGCTCAATCTTAATATATAAAATTCTCGTGTCACAGTTTTCGTTGCCATACTCCTCCGAAACGGCTTGACCGATTTTGATGAAATTTTTTGTGCTTATCCGGTATCTATGAGAATCGGCCAACATCTATTTTTCATCCCCCTAAATGTTAGGGGTAGTCCACCCCTAAATTTTTATTTTTATTATTTATATGGCAAAACAACGTTTGCCGGGTCAGCTAGTGGTACTATATTATTGCATTGTCATCCAAGTTGCGTAGATAGATATATCAAACAGCTCAATTGAACACCGGGAATTAGGTCAAATTACGCTTGCAAGATTTGCCACCAAACATAGAATTGCAAGTAAAATAAAATCTTGTAAAAGAGCCCAAATACACCTACTCACCTTAAATCTCAACCTCCCAACTGGTGGTTTGGCATAAGGTATTCCTTCGAAACTGTAAAAACTTCTGTTGTTGTAAGACACACATTGCTTGCCTTGCAACTTTCCTTGTTTAACAGTCACTGTGGCTGACATTTATTCTGAAAGTACCAGTAGATGCACTATAATAAAGTATCAAGAAAACTAGTCACAGGAGGAAAAAAATAACAAAAACAAAATTATCTTTCTACTATTATACGACTAAGTAGGTTTAATTGAGAACGGCGAATGATTGGACTTCGGAATTCGTTACTTCTATCTTTTTAAACTAATCTAGGTACCTATACTAATATGAAGACAAGGTGGTAAGTTTGTTTGCATATGATGAGATTGTATGCGAAACAACTGAACCGAAATAGAAAATCCATCACTATATTTAGCAATTAACATAATGTCCCCGAGTCATCATCATCATCATCTCAGCGTCATATCCCGGGTGCGCTCCCACGCGGCATGCGAGGGCCCAGGGTCCGTCTAGTAACAACATAATGTCCTCAAATGACATAGACTAATTTTCGCTCCGGTACGAACAATAGTTTACCAATGTAGTTTACAGAGTCCGTTTGCCTATTCAGCTCTCACGTGAACGTGCTTTACTTTACTTTATCTTAACTTAATTACTACAATTACAACCAAAGCCAAACTAACTTTTTAGTACAATAACTAAATGCACGCGGATGCAAACCGCGAGGGCTCGCTAGCAATCTATAACTAATAACATTTTGATAAAAATGATAACAATTTACGCACGTAGATTAGACAGCAATTAAGATAAGTTTAGTTAGGTACAGTAGATTTAAGACCACCACCTCTGATTTATTATTAGATACAACATCGTTCGCTTATCATGGTATTTTTTTATTTTACTAAGTATGTGGAATGAACTACTAATGGAGAGGTTTTCCCTGAAAGACAATGGAGTTCTTCAAGAAAGAAGTAAAAAGAGTTTTACGGGGTCTGCGACGCGTGGGTGATGCATCTGGTATTGCAAGCGGCCATAGGCTGCGGTGACTGCTTACCATCAACCAGACCGTAAGCTTGTTTGCCACCTTTGTAATATATATAAAAAAAAATGATATTATCATTTATGTAACGGTGAAAACGAATTGATTCGAATCTGTAAAAACGAACAAGTTAGTTGGACTGAAATATTTAAATGTTGACTCGTATGTCTCTCTACTCATGTTTATTCAGTTTGTATTTTTACTATTCATACTTTTAGTTTATAATTAAAACACATCTGTTATGTATCTGTACATTGAATATATTTACAAAAAATAATTTTGGGCAATGAAGAAATAGTAAAGGAATAAGAAATTTAAAATGTGTCTGTTTTTACACCATAATAAATGAAATGTTGCTATTAAGCCTGGGCAACATATAGGGTATAATTAATTTTGGAAACTGGGACACATTATAGACCAGCTAAACTATACGAAATTTAGAAATATAGTCGAATGGATTTTGATAGGGTTTACGCTGTTTGGTAGTTTGGGGTATAATTTAAAATCTACTTCGATTGGGTAAGACCAGAGATACAGCTTGACCTTTGCGTAGTACTAGCTTTCATACATTAGGGAGGTGATTTAAAATGGTCGTTTGTCAAAAAGATAGTAATCTAAAAACGATGTCCACGAGGACGAAGTCGCGGGCAAAAGTTAGTCTCAAATAATAATACTACAAAAAGAAATGTGATATTTATAAGACAAATTAAATTTCTTATTATATTAGACGAGACTTACACGCGACATACCTTTTCGATTTATTTTCCTGACGTTACGGTAGGGTTATACCCACCATGGCCACGAGACGACTTGAGACTTGTGGAGACGAGTTTAGTTTGAAACAGATACAAATTAAATTAGTTGCGCAAATTACAGTAATTGGCGGACTAACAGCCATTGAGGCTTTATCTACCAGTCAGCCTATGCAGCAGACTATGCATAAAGTTTCAGAAAAGTACAATGTAAGAACTGACACTTATAAATGAAAATAAAATAAATACCTACTGTAAATACCTATCTATACTAATATTATAAAGAGATAAGATTATCGCTTGTAATTAATAAACTGAAACAGTTTACAAGTAGGTTCACAGAGAATGCAAGTAGGTAACTGTTAAAATTTACCGCGCTATAACCTTGTAACCTGGTGCCGTCTCTAGCGGGAGAATGAGCAGTTTTCCAAAATTGTAGGAGCATCATCTATTGATGCTTTTTGAAACCAATTGACAATACATACTGGAAAACTCCTAATTGAAAATTCTACGGAAAATTCTAGGTAAAAAGATAATATATTATAAGCTACAGAATGCGAAGTTTTTTTATACTGTGGTAATACTTAGTAGAACCTATAAAAACAATAAAGCTAAAAAGTAAGTTGGTAAGTGCACAGATTTGAGTAGGTGATTCCTAGTTTATCTGTTTACTAATACCTTTTGTGTAAAGAAAGTAAATACATATAGGTATTAGAAAATAATAACTCACCAACGCAAAGGTCCAATCTAGCCAATCAACCAATTAAATTTAATTTAATGTTTTAAATCAAAACATCGAGGTAAATGATTGTATGTAGACTTTGACCTTAACTTATCTGCCTCAGTGCAGGGTTGCCAGACGAAATTTTGTAATTTTATTATTTATTTATTTAAAAATTTATTGCACAAATTACAGCAATTGGCGGACTTAAAGCCATTGAGGCTTTGTCTAACAGCCAACCAGCAGACCATGCAGAGAGTGATTAAGTAGGTGGTACTTAACAGGAAAACATTGACATAAGTGAAAGAAATAAATTTGAGATTAAATTGTCGGCAGATTCTTTATTTTTAGTTTTAGTCAAACCCTTTAGAAAAATATTTTTTATAATATAAATTATAAGTATAAATTAGGCTTTTTGAAATATAATACGACTTTAGGTACCTACCTATTTTTATTTTTGCCAGCATAGTTATACAACAGCTTAGTGGAGTTCATACAATGTCATTGGAATAGACAAACAGTAGGTGAGTTAATTTATTATAATAATAATTAGTTCTTTGTTTCTTTTGTTGTACCTACCTAATTATCGTGTCATGGTGTCTACGTGCAATAAATGTTTTCTTTGTTTATTTCTTTTATAGTCATGTTTGTCAAGAAAGGGGGAACCTTTAGGTGATTATATGGCACCTCAGATCAAGTACCTGTGGCACCGACTCCAAAAATAAACGATACTTAAGTAAATTGTACGTGAAAAAGGTTTTTTTAACTTAAAAATAGAACTTCCTCCTTCTATTGTTTTTAAAGTCGGTAAGGAATAATGTCTGCCTGCTGCAGGCAGTAAGCTTATGACGGTTGGCTACTAGAGTACCTGGGTGTAGAACACGGGTGCGAATGCCGAAAGCACGAATAACGATAGCGTGAAGACGACTGCCCGAAAGCTTGAATGCGCGATTGTTCATTTTACCTACCTGGGATGTTTGGGGGCGATAAATCGCGTCTGCGCAACCCTCCGTGTATGGTCATTTGACTTTCTGGTACAATGCGTCGAAAGGCAATTGGTTGGTTTTTTTTTTTTTTTATGTTTTTCGGCAGACAAACAGGCAAGCGGGCCACCTGATGGGAAGTGGTCACCGCCGCCTATGGACATCAGCAACACCAGGGGAGTCACTGATGCGTTGCCCGCCTCTGAAGAGACCTCTAATATACCTCTTGAACGATCCCATGTCATAGTCCAAAGGAAACACTGTGGCTGGGAGCTCATTCCACATCCGAATCGTACGAGCGAGAAACGTTCTTTCGAACCTTCGCGTCGTGACCAACAGAGGGTCCACGTAGTGAGGATGAGTACCAAGCCCACGGCGGGTGGTGCGATGGCGGAATTGTGCTGTGGGCACCAGATCGAAAAGTTCCTCGGAACACTCCCCATTGTACAGCCGAAAGAACACACACAGGGAGCCAAAGTCCCTTCGGTTTGCCAGTGGTTCCAACTTGCGAGTTAGTATGGGATAATCGTCAATTCGTACAGCGCGTACGGAGTCTAGAGGATTAAGCAGGTCGGCAGTTTCGCCGGCCCAAAGATGGGAACAATACTCCATATGTGGCCGCACTTGTGCCTTGTACAGCAGCAGGCGCTGCCCCGGGGTGAAGTATCGCTTGGACCGGTTAAGCACTCCAAGCTTTTTCGAAGCTAGTTTGGCCTTGCCTTCCAGGTGACTCCGGAATCGCACGCTATCCGATATGTCGACACCGAGGATCCCAATACTTTTTGAGATGGAAAGGGGTGTTCCTTGAAACTGTGTCACTATGTCAAAGGGATCTTTTTTGGCGGAAAATGCGCAGACCTGTGTCTTCAAGGGGTTGAATTGGACTAGGTTTAGTCTGCCCCACTGAGCAACTTGCTCCAAGGAATGTTCGATATTCGACACAAGTCTAATTCGGCTCTCCGACACCTCGGAACGAGGGACATTCGCTCGGCCAGTATAACTAACATCTCCCGTACTGTCATCCGCATAACAATGAATACTGGGGATATTCAGCATATCATTGATATGCAGAAGAAACAGCGTGGGAGATAGTACTGAACCTTGGGGTACTCCAGCATTTATAGTCTTAGTATCGGAGCAGCATCCATCGACAACGACTTGGATGCTCCGTCCAGACAGGAAGCTGGATACCCAATTGCAGAGCCCCTCGGGGATACCGTACTTCGGGAGTTTTGATAGAAGTGTCCTGTGCCAGACCCGATCAAATGCCTTGGCTATGTCAAGACTGACAGCCAGAGCCTCCCCCTTGCTCTCGACGGCCTCAGCCCACCGGTGCGTTAGGTACACCAGAAGGTCACCAGCTGAGCGACCATGGCGAAAGCCATATTGACCGTCACTAATCAGCTGGTGGTCCTCTAGGTATCCGAGGAGCTGGATATTGATAACCCGCTCCATCACCTTAGAGAGCAAGGAGGTTACCGCTGTAGGCCTGTAATTTGATGGGTCTGAATTATCACCCTTCTTGGGTATCGGATGCACAAGGGCTAGCTTCCACGAAGACGGCACCGTTCCAGAGGTATAGGAAAGCTCGAATAAGCGCATTAGCACGGGAGACAACTCGGGAGCACATTTTTTTAGAACAATAGCCGGAATGCCGTCAGGCCCACTGGACTTCCGGATGTCTAGGGAGAGAAGCACACGTCTTATAATTTTTTGGGTGAATGAACTTCGGGCATGCTGCCCTCACACCGCGAGATGGTAGGCGGTGCAGCTCCCCCATCATCCAGATTGAGTTTTTGGCAAAGAGATTACCCAAGAGATCGGCTTTCTCCTTTGCCGTGTGGGCCAATAGGTCATCCGGCTTGCGCAAAGGTGGAAAAGAAGTCCGACAAAAGTTCCCCTCAACAGCTTTGGAGAGAGACCAAAAAGCACGACTCCCAGATGTGTAGCTGATTAGTCTCTCCCCAATTCCACCAATAAACTTGAATTTTGCTCCAGCCATTATCCTCTTTGTAGACCTCGATACAGCATTATACTTTTTCCTCAAATTGTGGGTGTTAGGGTCCTTATGGGCCCGAGCCATTGTCCAGGCACGAAAAGCATCCTGCTTGAGGCTAGTTGCCTCAGCACTAGGCCTGTCGTACCAGGGCTGGCTCTTGCCGCCGAGGCGGACTACAGAGGATGGGATAAAACATTCCATTCCCTGCAGTACGACATCAGCTACAGCGGCAGCACAGGTGTTGGTGTCATTTGAGGAATAGCAAAGCTGTATCCACGGGTACGACGCGAACAATTCTCGCAATCCATCCCAGTCTGCTGAGCCATAGTGCCATACCTTGCATGACCCACTGGGGCGAGCCCGTTCGGGTATAGCAAGAGGCACCTCAGAACGGACCAGGCAGTGGTCAGATGTCCCAAGAGGAGCATCGACGGACACCCGATAACCGTCTGGGTGGGAGGTCAGCAGAAGGTCTAACAAAGAAGGATCACGGCCCACAACATCCGGTAAGTAGGTGGGTTCTAATACCAGTTGCGTGAGACCATTGGCCAGAGCAAATTCGTGGGCGGATCTCCCGGCTGGGTTGGTAGGACGGCTTGACCCTAGCCACTCAGTGTGGTGACCATTAAAGTCTCCTAAGACAACCAACTCAGCGGAAGGACATCGCTCAAGAACTTTGTCGGTAGCGCATTGAACGTGCTCGAAAAACCGATTTGTCTCACCTACGCCGTGACGGTTGTTGTATAGGCATGCGTAGACACGGGAAGAACCTCCCTGTTCCACGCACACCCACAAAACAGATTCGTCACTTTGTTCAATGGCAAGACGCCGACAGCAGATATCACCTCTGACGAATAAGCACACACCAGCGCGAGGAAGAAACCTGTGCTCTAACTTGTACCCAGGATAATGGAGATACGAAGTGTCGGCCGGAGGTGATATCTGCGTTTCAGTCAGGAAGAGTAAGGCGGGCTTCGCCGTCTCAAGGTGGTGATGTACGGCGTTCAGGTTGGAGTGGAGGCCCCTGATGTTGCAAAAGTCCACTCGAAGTGTGGAAAAGGGTGCCGCTGAAAAAACCATACTCTTTTTTTTACGTTTTGCCATTTGAATTATTAGAGGGGTGAAAAAAAAGGAGTGCTGTAACATTGGTATCCGGCAGGGCAAAGATGTTTTGCTACAGGACGCTGCTGAGGGATGGGTTGTGTGAAAAGCTGGCACGGGGGACGGAAGGGCCCCCGATCCCCCCTGAAGATACTTGTCGGGTCCACTCCGGTCTCCTACCCCGGCACGACAGGCATCCCCAGGATTTTTCACGCAGTTGGCGGGACAGCCTCCCGGGCCGGAGGTTAAAAGTGATGCCCAGGTTCGGGTCCCCTACTTACTGGCGGGCGGCCAGCGACGAGCCGTTTCATCGGGTCTCCCTGGCCCCCGCGCCAACCTGTCACGCCCACCCCCTAACACGTCTGACACAAAACTGGGACCTGCAGAGTACCAACATTACAGCAATCGGACGAGGGGAAATGGCTCACGGAGTACTCTGGCGGAACACAGCCCATGGGCTACTTAGCGCCATGCAGACTTATCTCCGTGGGTGGTCGCTAGCCATGCGGGCCGAGGCCCTACCACCAAGCAATTTCGGCTGCACTCTTCGCACCACCCGGGGGTCACGTGTAGGGTGCAGCAAGACCCCCAAAAAGTGGTCTTTGAACTCTGGGTCATGGCTACTGTGGGCCAGTGGGTCACGATTGTTCAGTAGGTCACTGGGACTCTGTGGGTCACTGGTCCCTTATAGACCACTTTTCCACTATTACAAAAATTGGGTCCTTCGCGTGTATGGTCGTGTCGAATGCGTCCAAAGATCCTGTAATTATATAAAATTTTTGACGCAGCCGCAACATTGCGCCGAGAACATCGCATCGCACGGAAATGGCTGAAGAACCGACCAAGATGTCGCCTTAAATCGGCCGAGTTTTCCGCTAAGGCCGAGACTGTCTGAAGGTGTACAAACCAAGGAGGGATTTACAGACAGCTACATTAAAAAGTTAAAATGTAGTTCGGCGTGCCTCACTAGATGGCGCTGCTTAGACAGCAATCTCAAGTATAGAATTTGGTAACCGAAGTTACTCGGAAAGGTGTTTCGTGAAAATATACTTGGTTTTAGTACCTTTTATTTTATTTTTATACATCAAACGATCTCGCCATCTATTACAATTAACAGAATTATTTTTCTTCTTAATCGGCTCTCGAAAATCTTCCATTGAAGACGTTGTAAGTACTTATCAATTTTGCTGATAAAATAATACCTTTTTATGTCATACTGTATCTGTAGGCAAACAGCTAAGCGGGCGGGGACTTGATGGAAAGTAGTCACTACTGACTATTTATTTATCGCAAGCTTTTAAAGTTCCTATTGCCACTTAAATTTTAGACATCAGACACACCAGGGGTGGGGTACGCTAATGCGTTGCCCACCTCTTAAACCGTTGCTCTGGCGACAAGATTGCAATTGCTTTCCATCAGATATAAAACCGTCCATCCGCGTGCCTTTCTAGGCAATAAAAAAAATACCGGTATCAGTCTGTGAACTTAAATATTAAAAAAATAGTATCTTCACGTCTGTGCTTTGCCTCTATGTCCAATTCCTTTGTGTCTGTGTCTCGTATACTTCGACTAGAAAATTTGATATTTGTATATAATAATTTATACTATATCGCACGACTACAACACGACCTCCTACAACTACAATCTCCACCTACCTATGACAGTCCAATGATAGGCTTAAACCACATCAGCCGAGAGTGCTGTTTTAGTATAGTTAGTAAAGACAAAGTGATTGGTAATATACTATCTTGGCGTTAATGTCCCGTTTGTGCTCTCGCGCACGAGGGCCCGAGGCCCGCCTTGACCATGATCTAGGATTTGGAAGATCAGATAATTACAGTGGAGCGACTGCCATCTGACCTCCACGACTCTGCTACCAGGTTACCCATACACACAAGATTAGATCATGGTTACCCATTCAGTCAGTTTCCTCACTGATTGGTAATATATAGTGAAATCAAGATTAACCTAATGCTAGCTCCAAGTAAGATAGCAGGATGGAAAAAAATGGGAGGTTTATTACATGACTATCTTTATCAGACCCTAAATAATCTTAAAATGTCAACAGATTTCGTTACAAAGACCTTTCATCTGCCCTTGTAATTTAGAGTATCATGATGAAGAACAGGTAATATTAAATAGTATAGTTTTCGCGTTTTGGGAACTACTGCTCTTGCAACAATAAGTTA
The DNA here is from genome assembly GCA_905147135.1 of Blastobasis lacticolella. Classification (NCBI taxonomy): domain Eukaryota; kingdom Metazoa; phylum Arthropoda; class Insecta; order Lepidoptera; family Blastobasidae; genus Blastobasis; species Blastobasis lacticolella. The sequence continues at coordinate 6,590,041 of LR990068.1, forward strand.
CCTACTGTCAAACTGAGTACCCACTTCAGCTGTCACAATATGATGGAAGATTGAGAATAAGGGGAAGTACCTATTGAAAATTGAAATAAGAGTCTGGTAAATATTTACTCTTATTATTTATTAACAGCAACACTGATGCACGGTACGATATAATGTCAAACTGTTATCTATCTTCTGATTTTCTCTCAGTTCGACCAGCGACCTTGATAATCTTAATAATATAATATTTTTCAAAATTCCTTGATCCTGAGTTTAATTTCTCCAGCTCGAATAGTCGTACATTGCGTAATGTGCCTGGATAAAAAAGCTCTCTGCTACAATACAATACAGAAGCTCCGCACTGCGTTTAGTCACACCTGAACTAAAAAATATAAATGAATATTATATATTCGAAAAAAAAAAATACAAAATGATCAAAACTAAAACAGTACACTATAATTTGACGGATAATTTTGTAACCTTAAATAAATGTAACCAATAGTACAAAACACATTAATTTTACGGAAATTCAAATGATTTCCAAAATATCACATTCCATTCAAATTGTTCAAAATTGAGGTACATTTTACGTACCGATAATGGTTACAGCAATTTTTCTGCTCTAAAGTCGGTCATACATATAAATGTAAAATGAATGAATTTAGAGTTGTTCATAAGAACAACTCTAAATTTTTCATTCCTCATGCCGCTTTTAATCGTTTTTAACACTCATAGCGAAAATAAATGTCCAACACAGTAAAAATCTAGAAATATACCTATTACAACTTAAACAAAACAACAACAAAACAACGACAAAGCACAGATAGGTATAGAATATTTGAGTTTGACAGTAATTTAGTGTGGCCAATTTAGACGACGTTCTCATTTAAGACTTTCTTGCCAACATTATTTTCAAGACTTTCTTGCCAAATTATATACATTTCGTATATGACACTTAAATGTCTCTATAATTGTTATGATAAATATCGAACAATGTATAAATAATACACAAAATGACATTTAACAAAATGTAATTCAGCTAGAATTCAGCATAATAAATGAATGATTGAATAAAAATACTTTATTGCTTAATTAAAGAACAATAGATACAGTACTAATAGAAAAAATAACAAGCAACAAGCGGCCTTATCGCGTATAGCGTTTCTTCCATGCAACCTAAGACAAAATTATTTTATTTACCTACATACCTAAACCGATTATAAAGAGCACTCTCCGGACTCAAATTAGTTTATAAATCATGTTCATGATCTTCCAAGCCACGTAACAGTAAAGCAGGGTATAGAAAGTGTAGTAAAGCACCTTATGTCTGTAACAAGAATAATAAAATTACATAATCAGATAACTTAATAACTTAAAGAAGGATGACTAGAGGGGACGAGATAAGGTAGACACCTGGTCAGCTAGTATTGAACTAGCCCCTAAGCCGAAAAAAACAAAGCCCGGGGTCCGTCTTGACCATGGTCTAGGTTTTTTTATGTAATGCGGCAGACAAACAGACAAACGGGCCACCTGATGGAAAGTGGTCACCGCCGCCTATGGACAACATCAGGGATGCGACGTGGCCCCCGACCCCAGTAACCCTGTTAAAATGGCCATATTGGATCATGATGATTAGGTACACATTCAGTTCCTTGCGATTTTTTCAGCGTAAGAGCATCGGTTATTGTCTATTATACAGTGTGGCCTAGAACCGAGGTAATATTGAAATGAGAGACTCTCTAAGAGTATTGGTATTTTTTCTGAAAAGATTCTAGTTAACCAAAAGCCATGCATTACACACAATAAGAATTTAAAGTTACGATTCATAATCAGGGATTATTGCAAGACGATATTATCTTTAACATTGTCAATAAAAAGAAATAAATAAAATAGATATTCGCGTACAAATTCACACAGCGCCATCTAGCCCCAAACTAAGCAAAGCTTGTACTATGGGTGCTAGATAACTGATACACTACTTAAATACTTTTAAATACATACTTGTTATACGAACGCCCAGACCCGTAACAGAAATTAAAATTCATCATTTCAATTTCTGCCCGGCCGGGAATCGAACCCGGGACCTCTTGCGTGGCAGACGTTGACCAATGAACCACTCAAGTCGTCAAAATAAGCCATAGGTACGGTTTAAGCGCATTGCCACCTTAACATGCATATTCATATTATTAAAAGGTTTTACCACCATGCTTACTGCATGTAGCATACTTTCGTTCGAAAGGACTCTCGGGCCCTCGCGCAGGGCCCGGTTTAGTCCCTAAGTCTGCCGCTAGATGGCGCCGACACGAAACATTGGAATTTGCTACATCGCGATGGCGAAATGTTTCATTGAAAATGTAGAGCCAATTTCACCTTATGGAAATATATGTTTTTAAGCCAATATCTACCGTGTTAATTTATTTACACTATTTACCGTAGATTACCTAGTTTTTCGGGTTCTAGCAAGTCTAATGTCCTAAGTTTATTCACTCACATTGTTATTACAACACGGTCCCGCGGCAACTGTTCGTCAGGTAGATTCATGAGGTACCTCCTGCCGCCAAGAACCAAGTTCTCCATGTACGGTAGTCCAGACACTCCCTCGTAGTCGTAGTAAAATTCTTTTCTGTCCTCTTCTTTTATACGGGACCGGACAGAGACCAAATTCTTGTTGAGGAACGTCCAGTTCTGACTACTGAAGTAGGCAAGGGCGATGTCGATTGTGTGCACTTTCCTATGGATCTTGGTCAAGCTGCAGAACAATGGTTTTTAGGTACAACAACAATTTATCAGGAGGTATCAAGATCATGTGACAAACGTGATGGAGAAGAATGTGGATGGATACTTTAGCAGAAGCTAACGTTATCCATATCTCTTACTCTGTTACGGATTTTTTAGAGTTTAAGGTTGTGTGGCTACCGTATTGTATTCGTATAAAAGTCGTGAAACTCGTGTTCTATAATAAATAGAACGAATGCGTATTTAGCCACAGAGAGCGTATTGTCATGAAACTCAGGATTGCGTTCTGAAAAGAACGACTTGTCTTCGATTGTTCTTCACGCCACGGAGCCCCAGCGCAGCTTCAGAAGACCACCGGAGTTCGCCGCCGCTGTAGTCGCCACCGTGCGCGCCGAGCTTCCTCCGATGTGCTGTCCCTCGATGCGCCGGCCAAATGGGCGTCCACCGCTCTGCGCCTCCTATTTATAGCGGCACCACACCGGCGCGCGGCGTGGTGGGGGAAGCTATCTCGCGGCGGGCTTTCCCATTGGTCAATGCAAATAGCTTTTTACTAGATCTGTCACACAAGTTTAGGTAGTACGTATTTGTAAATATAGTTAGGCACATTTTCTGTAAATACATCCATTCCACACTTGTCTACGGAGTTTAACTAATCCTACCACTCAAGACCTCCAAAGTGGTGACCACCGCCGTTCAAGAAGCAAGAACACAGCTTAGCACCGGGAACTATGGCGACTCAAGACTATCAACGGGAACAGCAAGAAGTTGCAGGCATCGCTCTCTCGCTGCGCATCCCACAGTTTTGGCGCGACACCCCACGACTATGGTTCTACAGATTCGAGTCGGTCACAGCGGATCAGAAAAAAGGAAAACGGCAGCTGGTGGACATGATCATCGCGCAACTCGGCAAACCAGAGCTGGAACAAGTGTGCGACATCATCTACGACCCACCTAACGACGACGCCGAATTTTACGACGCGCTGAAAAGTCGTCTCATCAGCGTCTACGAAGAGAGCGACGAGCGAAAACTCGAGAAGCTGCTTAACGAAGTGGAGTTAGGCGATCGCACACCCAGCCAGCTGCTACGCCACATGAAAATGCTCAGCCGAGGAAAGCTGTCCGAACCAGTGCTGCAGCATCTTTGGAAGAAAAATCTACCACCTACCGTTCGCTCTGCAATCGCCGTCAGCGAAAATATCAACAAAACCGCAAAACTAGACGACTTAGCGAACCTCGCCGACAACGTGTTACAACAGTCGCCCGAAGTGTCCGCCGTGTCCTCAACACCTGCGTCTCAAGCTCAAGACAAAACCCACGATCAAACCCTTCTCGAAGAAATTCGGAAGCTTAGTATGGAGGTCGCGGAACTAAAGCAAGGACGAGCGCAGCAATCGACACGCGGCCACTTCCAACGCTCAAGACAGCGAAGCCCGTCGTACCAGCGCTACCACCGCAGACAACCGTCCCGTTCACCACCCCGGCCGCACTCGCCGCATCGCCCAATCTGTTACTACCATCGCCGATTTGGAGATCGCGCCAGACGCTGCACGTCGCCATGCTCATTCACCGCAAAGAAGTCGGAAAACTAAAACAAACACTGGCTGTGGCGGAAACCAGTGTTTCAAATACAGCACACCGCCTATTCGTCACTGACAGAAACTCGAAACTCACCTTTTTAGTAGATACGGGTGCAAATATATCCGTCATACCGAAGAGGAAAGGAACTCGACCGCAACCGCTGCCATTCACGCTCTACGCAGCCAACAACTCCGCGATATCTACCTACGGCGAAACAACGTTGGATCTTGATTTACGCCTACGCCGACCATACCGCTGGAAATTTATCATCGCCGACGTCAGCAGACCAATAATTGGAGCCGATTTTCTTCAACATCACCGACTGATTGTAGACCTCAAGAACCGCCGACTAATCGATGACGTCACAAACCTCGCAGTCAACGCACCAGTTTGTCACACGAAAATACCTACAGTTCGAAGCATCGACCTGCAACAGTCCTACCACAGTATTCTAGCAGATTTCCCTGGAATCACTCGCATCACTTCGATGAAACTCAACCCCAAACACAACGTGGAACATTTCATCGAGACCTCCGGACCACCGTTGTACTGCAGAGCCCGCCCCATACCTCACAATCGTTACGATCGAGTCAAGAACGAATTCCAAAACATGATCGATCAAGGATTGTGCCGGCCGAGCAAGAGCCCGTGGGCATCACCTTTACACATCGTACCGAAGAAAAACGGTGACCTGCGAGTTTGCGGCGACTACCGACGCCTAAACAGTATTACGAAGCCCGACCGCTACCCGATACCACGCATCAAAGATTTTACCTACCACCTCGCCGGTTGTCAAGTCTTCTCTACGCTCGATTTGAACCGAGCTTATCAACAATTGCCAATCAAGGAAGAGGACATCGAAAAAACGGCAATAATAACACCGTTCGGATTGTTCGAGTTCCCACGCATGTGCCCCGGCCTCCGCAACGCCGGGCAAACATTCCAGCGGTTTGTCCACGAAGTACTGCGAGGGCTGGATTACGTCTTTCCATTCGTCGACGATCTCCTCATCGCTTCCCGAACCGAAGATGAGCACCGGAAACACCTTCGAACAGTCCTACAACGACTAGAAGAATACGGCATCACTATCAACCCTTCGAAATGCGTGTTTGGCAAAGACGAAGTCAACTTCCTCGGGTACCACGTCTCGAAGCACGGAATAAAACCTCCACAAGAGAAAATCAATGCAATCGCCGATTTTCCGAAACCGAAGACGATCGAAGAGCTACGACGTTTCCTCGGCATGCTAAACTTTTACCGAGAGAACATACCCAACGCCGCTACCATCCAAGCCCCGCTCAGTAATTACCTACATAATTCGAAGAGGAAAGACAAAACAGAAATAAAATGGGACGACCAATCAACATCTGCATTCGAAGCCTGTAAAGCCAGCATTCAAAAGGCAGCTTTACTCGCCCACCCGTCCCACCATGGAACGTTGGCGATATTCTCAGATGCCTCCGACAAAGCAGCTGGAGCCGTCCTCCAACAACGCATCTGTAACAGATGGCAACCACTCGGCTACTTCTCGAAGAAATTCTCCGACGCACAACAGAAGTACAGTACATTCGACCGCGAACTACTAGCTATTTACATGGCAGTCAAGCACTTCAGAAAAATGTTCGAAGGAAGAGAAACCATAGTTTTCACCGATCACAAGCCGCTTACCTACGTATTACACAAGTCGCCATCGCCATCCGAGCTACCGCGCCGAGCACGCCAACTGCAATTCATCAGCGAATTCATCACCGACATTCGTCACGTGACTGGCCAAGATAACGTCGTCGCCGACGCCCTCAGCCGCGTCGAAAGTATCGCCTGTCCAACGACACTCAATTACGAAGAAATCGCAAGAGTGCAAGAAAGAGACAGCACGATAACGAAGCTCGAGAAACAAAGTAATTTATGCCTACGTAAAATTACTTTACCTAACTCGAACACTACTCTATACTGCGAGACGTCTACTCAACACATGCGACCATACCTACCGCTGCCGTACCGCAAGATAGCATTCGATGCAGTCCACAACATCAGCCACCCAGGAGTACGCACCACCCGAAAGCTTGTCACGCAGAAATACTTTTGGCCATCGATGAACAAGGACGTTGGCGCCTGGGCCAAACAATGCCTACGCTGCCAACAATGTAAGATACATCGCCACACGTCAAGCGAACTATCTTCGTTCCCACCGGCAGGCAGATTTCAGCACATCCACATCGACATAGTCGGACCGCTACCCCCTACGCGGCACGGCTACCGCTATCTAATCACAATGATCGACCGACTTACAAGATGGCCCGAAGCAATACCTACCGAAGAAATCACCGCCGAAGACGTGGCGAAAGTAATCTACGAACATTGGATAACCCGTTTTGGGTGCCCACAAACCATCACAACCGACCAAGGACGACAGTTCGAGAGCCAGCTATTTACCTACCTAACGAAAATAATGGGAATAGAAAAAACACGCACAACACCGTATCACCCGCAAGCAAACGGCATCGTCGAGCGCTGGCATCGCAGTTTAAAAGCGGCACTGAAAACGCGACTCTCCGGACAAACTACGTGGATCGAAGAATTACCTACCGTTTTGCTGGGACTTCGAGCCGCACTACGTAACGACACAAATATCAGCGCTGCCGAACTTACCTACGGCTACAACTTGCGCCTACCTGGAGATTTTTTTGCTACCACTACACAAACCGAAAACCTGCAAATCGCCGACTACAACTACGTATCCCAACTACGAAAAACAATCAACACTCTGAAACCAAAGCAACCACTACCATCACATGCAAGCAACAGACCGATCTTCGTGCATAAAGACCTACAAACCTGCAGCTACGTTTTCGTAAGAATCGACGCTGTAAAAAAGCCGCTACAACCACCGTACAAGGTCATTGACCGAGACAGAAAAATATTTACCGTTCAACTACCACAACGACAAGCTAAAATATCAATCGACCGACTCAAGCCTGCCTACACACTGAACGAGACCGCTGAAAATGAATACAACTCCACTACCCAACGACAACAAATCAACAGAAACGACCCTGAAACGAAGATACCTACATCGAGACAACAGCCGACCACAATGCGAAACACGAGACCAACACAATACAAGACACGAGCCGGACGCACCACCAAACTACCTGTACGCTTCGCTTGAGGGGGAGTACTGTGGCTACCGTATTGTATTCGTATAAAAGTCGTGAAACTCGTGTTCTATAATAAATAGAACGAATGCGTATTTAGCCACAGAGAGCGTATTGTCATGAAACTCAGGATTGCGTTCTGAAAAGAACGACTTGTCTTCGATTGTTCTTCACGCCACGGAGCCCCAGCGCAGCTTCAGAAGACCACCGGAGTTCGCCGCCGCTGTAGTCGCCACCGTGCGCGCCGAGCTTCCTCCGATGTGCTGTCCCTCGATGCGCCGGCCAAATGGGCGTCCACCGCTCTGCGCCTCCTATTTATAGCGGCACCACACCGGCGCGCGGCGTGGTGGGGGACGCTATCTCGCGGCGGGCTTTCCCATTGGTCAATGCAAATAGCTTTTTACTAGATCTGTCACACAAGTTTAGGTAGTACGTATTTGTAAATATAGTTAGGCACATTTTCTGTAAATACATCCATTCCACACTTGTCTACGGAGTTTAACTAATCCTACCACTCAAGACCTCCAAAGTTGCATAAGATTGTTAATACTGGCTGAACATGTGTGAGCCACTGTGTGATGATTATCTTGAGACCTATAATTATAACCATGTTTTGAGCAAATAAATATTCTATTCCAAAATGTTGTGATCATAGTCAACAAATTCAGTGACATTAACGTGGCTTAAAAGTGAGACTGAAAAGAGAATGTGAGGTCAACCGGTTTTTTTACGTAAGTAAAAAAAGCATACAGAAGTATAAAGAACCCACATAAGAGGATATGTGAGTACCTACTATCGCTAGAAAAGACAAAGATTGTCGCTCATCTATTAAGTTAATCTCACAGTCTATTATGGCAAATTAAATTATGGAATAAGGCTACACCATCTATAAATTACTTACAACGGTTTCCTTCCAGCCACCCACAGGCAAGAATCGACAATCAAAGCAAACAGAAATTGCTGAATTAGTACCTGAAACACAATATAATATGTATCAGCACCGCTAGCACAAGTGCTCACGCGCGAGGTAAGCGAGAAAAGACGCGACATAGATACTATCTCTTTCATCTTAGTATTGAGAGAAGAAAACAAAGGTTCTCTCACGCCGCGTGCTGTGTTGCGGGAACACTTGTGCTAGCCGTATAGTTTACTTTAAGCCGCCAAAGGCGATAACAGCAATTTCATCGTATCTCATACATTGGGACCAGACGGCGAGAAGCGACTTGGTTTTATACTATGTATAGATATAACTACACTTTGGAAGTTTCATACAACTTTATCATCCTATCGATAAAACATTCGTGACATATGATGGGACATTGTCGTGCTGGAATAACATAATAAAACAACAAGAAGTATTCAAGAAAGTACGGAGTCGGCAAAGCTTGGTATTCCAACCATCCATAGGCTGCGGTGATTGCTTACCATCAGGCAGGCCGTCAGCTTGTTTGCCACATTAGCGGTATTAAAAAATGAAATAAAAATTTACCAACCCTGACGTAGTGTGTCCACCCCGTGCTCAAGTTCAGGCGGGGATACCTCATCGGCATTCCTATTGGATATTTCTGAAGTACCTTCAAGCCGTTATCAAACATGCTTTTTATAGTAATATATGCTACGTCACTAGAAGAGCAGTGATAGATGTCTACGTCATCTGTCGGCTTCAACCTGTGTTAAAGGACAGACCATTATTATTACTTTATGCCGAGGAGGTTCCACTTACGAAGAACACCATTGAGAGAGCTTGCTAGAAAAAAATATTGTAATTATAGAACTTATTTCCTCCGTCCCCTGCCATATATATAGGTAGTAGAATGCAGACGTAAGTGTGATTATGCAAGTACTACATATCATCATCACAGCCCATAACAATTCACTGCAGGACTTAGGGCCTTTCCCACGAAAGCGGAGGTTATTACCATAATCTCCACGCTTAGCAGGCAGGTTGGACATCATAGTGTTATAAATATAAATTTGAGAAACGCTGCTGCCTATTTTAGTCTACGGAGACTCTACATCTTTTGCCTCGAAACATTAGTCGCCTTGTACGACACCCACGAGTGTAAGGGGTTGGTGCTATTCTACTCTGCCGGACACCACACAGCGTGAGTACTACATATACTTACTTTCTAATACCTCGATACCATGCGGTTGCTATAAAAATTTTGGCGCAAGTATCAACCGGGATGTAGTCTTGTCGAACATTTTTCGCGTCAGCTGTAGTCAATACACCTGTAAAAGCAAATATTTGATTAGATAGATAGTGCCAACAGTTTGATCTAAATGTGCTCCCATGGAGTAGCTAACTCTCCAATCTTATTGGGTGCTCCCATACCGTTGTTTGTACTATTTTGTGTCCAACTGTTCGGAACAGTTCCAAATTGTTGGAAACAAACAGTTTCCAATGTTCCCAGTCCTATATTCGAACACAAAAAATTTGACAAAAATATCATCTTGGCGTCAAAATCCCGGTTGTGCTCTAGCACATGAGGGCCCGGGGTCCGTCTTGCTTGACCATGAAGGTTTGGCTGGTCAGGTATTTACAGTAGAGCGACCCTGACCCTGTCAACAAGGGAACCCAGATGTGACCAGATTGGCACATCCAGTCGCTTGAATGTGCAGGTTTCATCACGATGTTTTCCCTCACCGTAAGAGCATCGGTTAGTGTTCAACTAATGTAGTAACTCAGATAAAGTCATTGCGGCATTGAGTATCGAACTTAGTATCTCTAGTTTACGAATCGGACGCGCAGTCATTAGGCCACCGACGCTCTGACTACAAGATGAAAATATCAGGCTAGTAAGTGCCTTACTAGCCTTACTTAGTACCTTTATAATGCGTACGGCTAAGGAATGGAACGGGTTGCCCGCGAGTGTGTTCCCTGAACAATATAATCTGGATTGCTTTCAAGGCTAGAGTGAATAGGCGGGCATGCTTCATCTTCGGCTGCATCGTCACTTACCAACAGGTGAGATGGCGGTCAAATGCCTGTCTTGTCTAATATAAAAAAAATAGTAATTATCCTTACCTGTACCGCATCCAATAAATATCCCAGAAATACCGTTTATAGTGTTATGCCAGCCTGGTACAGGGTCGTCCATGATGGACGAGACTAGCGTGGGTCTGATGATGACCACAGGCAGCTTCCCTCTCTCCTCGCTGATTACATGTTCTGCCAATTGCTTGGTGAATACGTAAGTGTTGGGCAGTCCGCAGGTGTATCTGTTAAATGAGAGAATGAGAGTGGAAAGACAAATGAGGAGTCTTGTATGATTTCTTTAACACACAGAGTGAGAGCTGTCCATGATTTCGTTACATCAGAAATAATAATAATCTTGACGTTAATGTCCCGGTTGTGCTCTCGCGTACGAGGGTTTGGGGTCCGCTTTGACCATGCTCCACAATTTGGCAGATCAGGCAATTACAGTGGAGCGACTGCCATCTGACATCCGTGACCCTGCTACCAGGGAAATCTCACCAGATTGGATCATGGTTACACATTCAGTTGCCTGAATGTGCAGATTTTATCACGATATAGGGGCCCACTGAAAACCAGCGTCACAACAACTGTCGTGGCATATGCTGAGTGTGGCCCTATTGCCCTCTCCACATGGCACCGGTAACGAGATTAGAGTATCTTTTTTTTTCGTTCATGTCTCTGTTTTACTTTTTTTCTCTATGAATATTTATGAATGACATAGACATAGACATAATTTTATTGGTAAAAAATGTTTACAAGTCATTATTTGTTGTTACATAGGTACAATAGGTTATATACATAACATTAGATTAGGTCAGAGCATCCTACTACTACATACTAATTTCGTGTCTTTGTTACAATTAATCAAACAAAATAAGTCAATAATTTCATAATAAATTTAAAAATAATAAACATGTCCAAAAATAATCAATTTGAAAATGTCAAAATAAAAAATAGGCACGTAATTATTCAATCATATAAATTATAACATTGGTCGATCATTAATGTCAAATAAATATTCAAATAACTACTGTAAAATAATAATGAATATTAATGTCCAATCTCTATTTATGAATAGTGAATTTTTTATCTAGAAATTCATTAAGCGAGTAGAACGCCTGCGCAATGAGCCACTGGTAAAGTTTCCGCTTAAAGATTGCGAAGCTTGGAGCTTCTACCACTGATTGTGGTGGCCCATTGTACACAGGTGGTCCCATCACCCGGATAGTCTTCGAGGTTTTAGCTCATAAATGCGGTATAGGTAAAAGTTAAATGTTATGCCGTGGCTCTGAGTGGAATAAAAATGTTTTACTTTTCTTTATTTTACTATGTTTTCCGTCACCATATAAAAGCATTAGTTAGTGTTCAACTAATATAGGAGCAACATATGCATTATTGGGTTTCGGTTTTACAGATAAAGAAGCCAGTAACATTTTAAACAATAGGCATAATCATCATCTTACTCCTCACAGTGAGAATGCACTTGCTATTCTGCATTTTTGATATTTGAAATGAAACCTAAGAATGCTTGAATCGTAGATGTGTGGGCGACGTTACCGCTTACCATCAGGTTGGCTTTTGGCTAAGGTAAGGGGATAAGGTAGCCGCCCACGCGTAAATACCCACCCGGCCGGGTGTTGTGACCAGGAGACCATTGGTCCGCCGTTGATCGTCGGAAGTAGTATGTATATATGCTGTGGAAGTTGGCACCCTTTCATAGCGCGATGTAGGACAGTCAGCGCCATCTATGTGCGGATCGTTGCCAACCTTGTGTTCGTGTATTTGTAATGTAAATATTGTTGAGTTTCCCTGTTAGCGATAGATGTCGCTACAGGCTATCTGCTCGTTAATCAATGTGTGATAAAAGTTAAAGCTTACTTTTTTGTGAAGATGTTCATGGTATCTTCATCGACCTCCTCAGTGATCTGCATAGTCTCTCTCCAGTCAGCGTAGGGGGGATACAAAATCTCGTCAAATTCTTGTCCATAGTTGACATTGACGAATGCAGTGGACACATGCACTAACGCCTGGAATTGTAATAGCGCAGGGGCCTGATTCTCACGCTGTGACATCTCGAATTGGATATTTTACCGAGCTAAATATCTTTAATAGAAAATGACATTTGAAAACGATCTTCGACAATGACGGAATAAATAAAATAGTTGAGAACAAGATTTTTGTTTGCAATAGAGATTCAGTGACTTTTTAATAGATATTTGTGGATAGGGATAATGTCGAATTCTAATGTCGAAAGCTCGAGATTCGCCCCCCAGGATTTGAGGCTATAAACCAATTGAATTGTGATTTATGATATTTTAAAAGCTTTTATTTTGCAATGTTTGTATAAACGTTCTGGTCAAATCTTGCAATCCCACTTTGATCCACTTCGCGGCGTTCAATTGAGTTAAATTATTATTATTTTACAACCAGTCAGATTAATTATTAAAAATTTTAATAAATAACATGGAAAAATAATACGGCCAGTTAATTTGATTATTATATTAGCCTGATTCATCCCACTGCTGGGAACAGGCTTCCCCCGATCCTTTCACTCTTCACGATCAAGTGCCAGTGCAAAATTAATAAATAAAAAGGAATAATAGTCAATCAAATGGCCAATATAAATTCGGCACTGATAAAGTTCCTTTACCTCTAGATTCTTCGTTTCTTTCGCCAGCCGAACGATTTCGGCTGCGCTTCTCAAATTTAGCCTTACGGCCATTTTGAGGCTGTCGTCAAATCTGGGAAAAGATAATAAATAAATAAATATTCGTGGACAAATTCACACAGCGCCATCTAGCCCCAAACTAAGCAAAGCTTGTACTATGGGTGCTAGATAACTGATATACTACTTAAATACTTTTTTTTTAAATACATACTTATTATACATAGAACACCCAGACCCGTAACAGAAATTAAAATTCATCATTTCATTTTCTGCCCGGCCGGGAATCGAACCCGAGACCTCTTGCGTGGCAGACCGGCATGTTGACCATTGAACCACTCAGGTACAATAATCAAGTAGGTACCATTTCCATTTTATAATTGAGAACATACAAAATACTAATAAAATATGTCATTAAGTGAAGACAAATGTCACGAATTGATACTTTCAATGTCATTCTATACAAATTAAAATTAAATAAGTCTCCATATCTATAATCATGATTAATTTGCCTGTAAAAAATTTATGACATCCATGTGTGTTTCGTAAAATTGCAGTCATTTTTTTCTGCCATAATTCACTTAAATTATAATATATAAATAAGGCACAAACATCGTAATTACGTAATTACGGCAACGTTGTGCGACATTGCGGCATGCCATAGGCGGGGTTGCATGCCACAATCAAATAAAAATTGCTAAATGTGTTGCTAAGACATATTCGAAAACAGCTGGCCCAATTTGGTTTTGTCAATTTGTAATTTATAAATAAAAAAGTGTGAGTTGGTGTAGGGTAGGAGTAGGGTAGGAGTAGGGTAGGAGTAGGGTAGGAGTAGGGTAGGAGTAGGGTAGGAGTAGGGTAGGAGTAGGGTAGGAGTAGGGTAGGTGTAGGATCAGGTGGTAGGGCTCCAAGGTAGGTGTCAAGCCTGAGGAGTCCGCCTGGGCGAGTAGCACCCATTATCTATTTTGCAGCCAAGCAACAATGCTCATGTTGCTGTGTTCCGGGTTGAAGGATAAGGTAGCCAGTATAATTACGGGCATTAGGCATTTCATCTTAGTCCTCACGGTGACAACGCATTTGCGGTTCTGCATCTTTGTTGCCTGCCACCTAAATGCATGAATCGTAAATGTTATGGGTGACAGTGACCGTTTACCATCAGATCTGTTCGTTTGTTGCTGCGTAATGTAAAAAGAAGATGTAGGGTAAGTGTAGGGTATGCCGAGTAAATTGTCGACCTTACCTAACGCTAGCGGCCGCATGAAATATAATGTTGACTTCAGAAGCCAGGAGCTCCCAATCCTCGTTTGATAAACCTGAAAATATGGATTGGTATGAGACTGACCGTGACAGAACTAAGCAGGCGTTAGGAGAAAATGATTGTCTTTGCACTACCTATGTCATTATGTTGGCAATATAGTGTCATAAACTCATCTGACCCGCTGGTAAAAACTAGAACTACATAGAAAGCGACATTTTGTCGATCCTGCACAATCAGCCGACTGAATGTGAACGCGTGATCTTATCTGGTCAGATTTCTTTGTTGACAGCGTCACGGACAGATGGTAGTCCGACAAGACAGGAGAGCGTCCTGTAATTAGCTGATGATAGCTGTGATATTGACGCCTGCACGGCTAGCACAAGTAGGCTCTCGACCGAGAAAAAGCCCGACATAGATACTGCTTTCTCTTTTATCTTAGTGTTAAGAGTAGGAAACAAACGCTCGCTCGCGGCGCAAGCAGTGTCGCGGGCACACTTGTGCTAGCCGTGCTGATCATCATCACAGCCCATAACAGACCACTGCAGAACTAAGGGCCTCTCTCACGAAAGGAAAGGTTACTGCCATAATCTCCATGTTTGGCAGGCGGGTTGGAGATCGCAGTGTCCATTTTCCAGACTACGGGGACTAGATCTTTTGCCTCGAAAACATTAGTCGCCTTGTACGACACCCACGAGTGTAAGAGGTTGGTGCTATTCTACTCTGCCGGACACCGCACGGCCAGCAGTGCTGATGTTTTATACCTACTATTTACTTCTCTAGTACACTTACCCAGAGAAACATTTCCAACGTCACCAATTAAAGCAACCACCTTAGATTCCAATATTCCTGGTTTCTCAGCCTTGAGTTGGTCAAAGAGCTGGAATGGAAATATAAAAATTCTTAATTTTCACATCAAGAGAACGAAGAAGATCGATCATCTTTGCATTAATGTCCCGGTTGTGCTCTTGCGCACGAGGGGCCCGGGGTACGCCCTGACCATGATCTATGATTCAGCAAATCAGGTAATTACAGTGACAAACCTGACTAGATTGGATCATGGTTACACATTCAGGACTGAATGTGCAGGTTTCATCACGTTGTTTTCCCTCACCGTAAGAGCATCGGTTAGCATTCAACTAATGTACATAACTCAGAAAAGAGTCTTTGGTACACGGCCGCTGTGGGATTCGAACCCGGCACTTCTCGCTTACAAGTCTGATACCTTAACCATTCGGCCACAGACGCTCTTAAAATAAGGGTCCTGTAAGAAGAAGATTATCTTATGAAATGGTTT
Source organism: Blastobasis lacticolella (assembly GCA_905147135.1). NCBI lineage: Eukaryota > Metazoa > Arthropoda > Insecta > Lepidoptera > Blastobasidae > Blastobasis > Blastobasis lacticolella. Next base: position 6,605,686 of record LR990068.1, read on the forward strand.
TTATCAGGGTATCAGATATATCTAGTCATACAAAGATACTATACTTTATTCATCTGGTCGTCCATATTCTTCTGTTAATTACGTCTATCTCTTTGTTTGTTTGCAACTTTGACTTTAAAAGGCCAAACTAACTTATTCTAACCCTTTCTATCTCTATACTACTCATTTTATCAGGGGCTAGGTGTCTGGCAGGCCGAAGGAGTCCGCCTGGGTCAGTACCACCGCCTTACTTATTTCTGCCGCCCAGCAATAATGCTTGCATTCGGCATTGTTACGCTCCGGTTTGAAGGATAAGGTAACCAGCGCAATTACAGGCATGAGGCATTTCATTTTAGTCCCCACGGCGACGACGTATCTGCATTTTGGTTGCCTGCAACTTAATGGGCGACAGTTAACGCTTACCATCAGGTGGGCTGTCTGCTCGTTTCTCACTTCCCTCCACTAACTTCACGTTAACTTACTATATTGGAGAACATTTTATTTAATCTCTCGACTGGACCGGCTCCCCTCTTCGGTCGCAGCAGCACGTAGACCCGCTCCAGCTCAGAGCATGACCGCAGCAGCTTTTCCAGCAGCACATGACCCATGAACCCTGGGAAAATATTCAGAGACTGACAGACAGGTTCCTATCAGATGTTTTTATCAGAAGCACCAGTAGGCCTTCAAGTTCCGCTTGTGCACGGGATTTAAAATTTGTATAGAAGTCGCTAATTTACTAAGGCTTGAGTAAATTGTAATTGGGTCGCAAAAGCAGCTCAATTGCAGATTTAATTGTACCAGAATATCTAGAACGCGTCATACTGCCATTGAGCATCTATTGCGATCCAATTACAATTCAACAATTCACCCCGAGGAATAATTTTACGGCTTACGTAAGTACGATTATTATTATTATTATTATTAATCATTTATTTCAGACCATACAATTTTTAACAGTCCATATTATGTTGTTAGTTAAATTACTTATAATATATTGTTAAAATCATTACATAATTAAACATTCAATTCACAAAACTCATAAAATCATCACAATATCATAATAAAAAATTAATTCAAAATTCACATAAAATGTCAAATAATTAATAAAAATCAAGTCCCAGATGCAACATGGAGTTTAAGCCAGTGTTGCATCATGGGACAGTCCAGTCTGTTTGCCCACATATTTAAGAGGCTGTTATGGCTCCCCCGGACACGCTGCAGGATTGACGCAACCCTTTTTCGCATGATAGCGTGAAAACCATCCGTCTTTGCTTCCGCAAACATGCTCGATGCACTACAGTGCCTCCGAAGCCCCAACAGCATCCTAAACACGTTATTATACTGTACGCGGAGAGCGTCGTATGCCCTCCGAGAATATGAGACCCACAGGCTGCACGTATAAAAGGATTGACAATAAGCCAAAGGATTGATTATGTATCAAGCATTCGTGAGAAGCTCAAATGGCTGCCTATACGACATCGTCGCAACCAAAGAATCCTTACGTCCCATTTCTCCATACTTCACGATCCAGCCTCCCCTGAATATTTGAAATGCAAGTTAAAATATCTTTGCGACACCCACGACCGTAGCCTCAAAAACTCAAAACACTCTCTCCTTAAACCTTCCCCTTCACCGGACTGGATTTCTGTCCAATTCTTTTTCCTTAATCGCTGCTACATTTTGGAATGATCTACCTTTGGAGATCAGACGAAGTTCCAGTAAATTTACTTTAAAAAAAGCAGTTCACAGTAAATTCCTAAAGTATCTGTCACACATTATATATTTTCCTACTTAGTCTTTTTCTTTATTAAGTGTTTAGGCAGTAGTGTTGTTGAGTGTGCCAGTAGCTTGTTATGTTCAGTTCCTTGTTCTCTCTCTCCTATTATACTATCTATAAATTTCGGTCTGTGAATGTTTGATATACTAATTTAATTAATGTTACTTTTAGTCTGTTTTATGTTCTTTTATCTTCTTTTGTAGCACCGCCTTGAAATTTTTGGTAATTGCTCTCTGGTTGACTGGTTGAAAAAGCTACGTAGCTTTAAGTCCGCCATTGTACTGTAATGTGCATGAAGTTTTAAATAAATAAATAATTGGACATAGATGCGAGTGCTCAACGAACTCAAATTTTCCAAATTTGTCCCGAATTGGAGCGCGACTGTTTTATAGCACCATAAGGTTTTCACTGCAAATAAACAAGCAAGCGGATGGAAACCACCTGAAGGAAGTCGTCACTACCACCTATGGACATCAGCAACACCAGGGGCGCTACTAATGCGTTGCCCGCCTCTAAAGAGACCTCTAATATAATAATAATAATAATGATCGTGGACAAATTCACACAGCGCCATCCAGCCCCAAAGTAAGCAAAGCTTGTGTTGTGGGTGGGTAATATACCTCTTGAACGATTCTATGTCACAGTCCAAAGGAAAACCTGTAGCTGGGAGCTTACTCCACATCTGAATTGTGCGACCGAAAACGTTATTTCGAACCTTCGCGTGGACACCATCAAGCGGGTCGTGCGATGGCGGAACTGTGTTGTAGGCACCAGATAATAAAGTTTCTCAGAACATTCCCCATTGTACAGCCGATAAAACTCACACAGGGAGCCAATAGGGGCTCTCTTGGCTCCCTGTGTGAGTTTTCCTGTCTATGACAGTGTTTCCCTGCCTTGGTAGGCAGGTATGTACCTGTAACTCCAGTTATGAATAGAGTTTTCCCTTTGTAATAATTCTGAATAGCCGGTGCATCCTTCGTGTCGACATCCTCGAAGTGACCCATTGTCGCAACCCTGGAAATAATTAAGTAATCTATTCACTTATCACAGTTCTAGTAAAAATTGTAATGTCAATGTAGATACTTGTTACTTTGTAACGGTGACCTTTATCGACAATACAATACTTTATATTTTAATATTCAGTGTCAAACGAGTAGACAGTCCACGTGATGGTAAGCGGTAAATGTCACTCATAATATCCAGGTACGATTCATACATTCAGTAGGAAGGTTGCAGTCAACAAAAATGCAGAACGGCAGGTGCAGAATCTGAATCATCATCAGAATTATCTTGCGACACTGCGAGGACTGTGAGGGGATGTACGTTGTCACTGTGAGGTCAAATATGACATTCCTCGTGCCTGTGATTGCACTGGCTACCTTATCCTTCAAACCGGTAGACAACAGTATTAGCATTGTTGCTTGGCGGCTAACATACCGGCACATCAGAATGTGTAACCATGATCCAATCGGGTCAGGTTCCCCTGTCAACATGGTCACGGGGATCAGATGGAAATAGCTCCACTGTAATTACCTGATCTGCCAAATCCTGGACTATGGTTAAGGCGGACCCCGGGCCCTCAATCGCGAGACACTACCGCGATATTAACGCCAAGATGATGATCTCCGAAACCATTAAATCGAATTCGTTCTTACTGAGGTGCATATTTTCTATCAGTCCCGTAGGATGGTCGAGCAACCAGAGTAAAAATAATAATCTTGGCGTCAATGTCCCGGTTGTGTCTCGCCTATGAGAGCCCGGGTTCACCTTAACTATGATCCTGGATTTGGTAGATCAGGTAATTGCAGTGGAGCGACTGCCATCTGATCTCCGTGACCATGTTAACAAAACCTGACCAGCTTGGATCCTGGTTACACATTGAATCGCCTCAATGAACAGGTTCATCACGATGTCTTCCCTCACCGTACTGTTGCTCTCATCGGTTAGTGTTCAAGTAAGGTACCTACATAAAACTCAGAAGGGAGTCTTTTGTTCATCGGCTACAGGGATTTGAACCCTGTACCTCGATTACGAGCCGGGCCCCTTAACCATTAGGCCACAGAGTGTTATCAGTGTATCAGACTGAAAGCGAACAACGTCTACCCGGGAGAGAACTGAACCAAGAGGGACCGCTAGTAACAACATGTAAAATGGCGTGACGTTTTCGGCGTTACCTACCAATGTAATGATAACTAGTGAACCCAGAGCGACCCTACCCTACCCTACTCTACACATATCCTGCACCTACTATACCCTTTTTCTTGCTTATAAACATTCCTCTTGAATCACTATCTATTGCTGAAAACTGCATTGAAATCAGTCAATCAATCTAATAAATTATAATCAAATTCATCATCACAGCCCGTAACAGTCCACTGCAGGACTTAGGGCCTCTCCCACGAAAGAGGAGGTTATTGCCATAATCACCACGCTTGGCAGGCGGGTTGGAGATCGCAGTGTTAAATATAACAATGGAAAATGCTGCTGCCCATTTTCCAGACTACGGAGACTCTTGATCTTATGCCTCGAAAACATTAGTCGCCTTGTACATACGACACCCAAGTGTGTAAGGGGTTGGTGCTATTCTACTCTGCCGGACACCACACGTCCAATCAAATTACAAAATATAAATTATTTTACCAATAAATGAACTGAAATCGTTTAACATAATGTTTTAAACTATCGCCGTTATTATCACACATTTCAAGGTTATGTTCCGGGTTTCCTACCGCGTACCTTAAAATACCCTAAAACCCTTAAAATGTCTGAAATCGTCTGTTGACAAATGTGACTTTGACAACTAAATTGATTGTGAAGCTGCATAGCCTCCTTCATCTTACAAGCCATGCTGTAGCACGGAACGGCAACGTCGCTGTGAACCAATTTACTCATTGTTTACATGTCAATGTGCGGGAAAATTATGAATTTTATGACGATAAATTAAAAATATATTGATAAAACTGTAGTATAACGCGTTTGTATGGACCATCTACAAAGGTAAATAAAAGTAAAGATATGTATAATTGTGCTAAAATTGAATAAATACGATTTTTGAAAAACAACCCTTGACCATTTCTGTTGTTAGATTTTTACTTATTCCATAAATCAAATTCTGTTTTATAATCGTAATCTTTCTCTAACAGATACAAAGGCGTTGTTGCATTTGAAAAATGCAAGTAAAATTATGATTAAATCTTAAAAATGGGAAAGAATCTGCGCCGATGTTTTGCTTTCCAAAAGATATAATTCTATTAAACAAATGGACTTTTGCTATTCCTTAAGCATACTGGAGTCTAAACGAAGGATCTTTTGTGTGTAGCAAACATTTTCGCACTGTGAAAGTTATCACGAATACTTTAAACCACGATCTTTGATTATCCACGACGATGGAAGCGTTGAAAAAGTAGGTAGCTACAATAAGTAAGTAAGTAGTTAGTTTTAATATACTTAGGTACTTAAATAAAACTGTTTAAAATGTATTTTATCTAATATTTAATAAATTGGGTAATATTTTGGCTGGCAAAGATTATTTTATTTCATAATAGCTTGTGGCCGCGACTGCGTCCACATAAAATTCGACTATAACGTTCCGGACCCGTTCCCGCGGAAATCACAATAAATATGGCAATAAATTATAGTATATGTGTTATTCGGGGCTATATGCTATGTACCTGCCAAATTTCATTAAAATCCGTTCTGTAGTTTTTGCGTGAAGTAGTAACAAACATCCATTACGTACAAGACGAAACACACCTTATATTTCGCATTTAAAATATTAGTATAATACAATTGCAAATACGTAGATAGGTAAATAGTACAGGAATCTATCCAATTTCATAATATCGAACTAATGTATATACTTATTTATATACTTCATCACTTAAATAACTAATAACATTAAACGACGATGACCGCGACGATATTTTAAAGTAATTTTCAGGTTCACTAAAATTGAAAAATGCGACGTTGTCAAACTTCTGCGCATGGCTTGTAAGATGAAGGAGGCTATGGAAGCTGACGTTTGGCACGCATTTTACCATAGCCTCCTTCATCTTACAAGCCATGCTGTAGCACGGAACGGCAACGTCGCTGTGAACCGATTTACTCATTGTTTACATGTCAATGTGCGGGAAAATTATGAATTTTATGACGATAAATTAAAAATATATTGATAAAACTGTAAAATAACGCGTTTGTATGGGCCATCTACAAAGGTAAATATATGTATAATTGTGCTAAAATTGAATAAATACGATTTTTGAAAAACAACCCTTGACCATTTCTGTTGTTAGATTTTTACTTATTTCATTAATCAAATTTTGTTTTATAATCGTAATCTTCCTCTAACAGATACAAAGGCGTTGTTGCATTTGAAAAATGCAAGTAAAATTATGATTAAACCTTAAAAATGGGAAAGAATCTGTGCCGATGTTTTGCTTTCCAAAAGATATAATTCTATTAAACAAATGGACTTTTGCTATTTCCCAAGCATACTGGAGTCTAAACGAAGGATCTTTTGTGTGTAGCAAACATTTTCGCACTGTGAAAGTTATCACGAATACTTTAAACCACGATTTTTGATTAACCACGACGATGGAAGCGTTGAAAAAGTAGGTAGGTACAATAAGTAAGTAAGTAGTTAGTTTTTATATACTTAGGTACTTAACTAAAACTGTTTAAAATGTATTTTATCTAATATTTAATAAATTGGGTAATATTTTGGCTGGCAAAGATGATTTTTTTTCATAATAGCTTGTGGTTGCGACTGCGTCCACATAAAATTCGACTATAACGTTCCGGACCCGTTCCCGCGGAAATCACAATAAATATCGGAATAAATTATAGCATATGTGTTATTCGGGGCTATATGCTATGTAACTGCCAAATTTGATTAAAATACGTTCAGTAGTTTTTGCGTGAAGAAGTAACAAACATCAATTTCGTACAAGTGGAAACGACGGAAACACATTATATTTCGCATTTAAAATATTAGTATAATACAATTGCAAATACGTAGATAGGTAAATAGTACAGGAATCTATCCAATTTCATAATATCGAACTAATATATACTTACTTATTTATATACTTCATCACTTAAATAACTAATAACATTAAACGACGATGACGGCGACGATATTTTAAAGTAATTTTCAGGTTCACTAAAATTGAAAAATGCGACGTTGTCAAACTTCTGCGCATGGCTTGTAAGATGAAGGAGGCTATGAATTTACCCAAGAGGGCCGCTCTTCTCTGCCATGAAGGTAACTTTTCAATCTTATCGGGACCAGACACCAGGAAACGACTTTGTGTTATACTATGTTTAAATAGATAATACGTTTTGTCTATAATTTATTAATTAATTCTTCAATTAAGCGTGCTCGTGACCTAGGTTAATCAATTAATTTTTAAGTAGTGTAAAAATTCATTTGTCATTGTCATGATGACGGCCTAGAATAATAGCCAACGTTACTTGTATTACGTGTGTACTTGTGTACCTACGTAATAATAATAAATTATCATTTATTTCAAGTATCTGAAGACTCATACAATTTGTTAGTAGGTAGATACAATAACTTAATCTAATGTTAGTATAAAAAGTATAATCTCCACTGCTGTGACATGCAAGTTACAGCAGTGCCTTATATACGGGCAGTCTAGCCTGCCGGCAATCATCGCCAGGGCGGTGTTGGAGCTGGCCCGCACCCTGCGCACCAGAGAAGCAATTGGCACTGTGGCAAAGAAGCAATCGGTGCGCACCTCTGCGAACTTGCTGAAGGCGCTACAGTAGCAGGGCAGACCCATCACCGCCCTGAACGCGTTATTGAACTGGACTACCCATAGGCTACAATGTCAGCCGCTCAATGTCAGCATTGCCTTTAAAATTAGCGATGATAAGATGTCCTACGTACTTTAACTCTTCAACCCTTGTCAGAGGACCACCATATAGTTTAAGAGACGGTACATATGAAGGTACATAGGCCCGCCTTAATCACCATAAACGGAGTTTTGTTTATATTGTTTTGCAACCCGTGCTTTATTGCATAGCTTTCACACACTTGTAAAAGCCTTCTTAGCAGCACCATGTCGTCGCTGCCGACACGCTGACTGCTGAGCTCGTCGATCACTGCGTTCACGTAGAAGTTTAATAACGAAGGAGACAGATCACCCTGTCTCATCTCACATTCTAGTCTGTAAGGCTCCGACAGCGCGCCAGCTCATCTGACACTATTCATCTGGTGTCCATATCAATACTTGAAGATGTTCATAAGTTCCAGAAACCAGGTCAAAAGCTTTCGATAGGTAGTATTTCACGATATGCTTGAGACACAGGATTGCACTTTTACGTAGACAATGACGGACAGAAAAAGGTGATTATGGTGCAAATTAAGATATTTATTTAATTGTGTTTCAAGCATAGCGTCAATCACTTTCGCGACAATTGTCGCGAAGGAAATGGGCCTATAGTTATTTTTATATGAAACATTTCCCGTTTTATTTTTGACTACAGGCATGACTATTATTTTCATGAGCTCGAGGGGTATTTTTTATTTTTAGCGGTATGTACAAATGACTGACACACAACGAGAATAGCATCGCTAAGACTCTCGATAAACGAGAGCCAGAGCACAGAAAGTGCTCGACGCTGCGGCCGTCGTGGCCGGGAGATTTGCCTCTAGTCATCGATCTAATAGTCATAGCCACATCTTTGGCAATCTGGCATCTTTGTTAATACGCAATAATAATAATAATGATGATATTCAAATAATTCCAATCATATTAGACTGTGAGTTTTCCACTTTGTTGCGACAGCTTTTCAGCCACGTTAATGTCGCTTTTCTTTTTGTGACTATAATGTGACTGAAAAGTGAAACTGCTAAGCGAGGCAGACCGATTTTTTTAAATTCTAGAACCCACATAGGAGCCAAAAGTCAAAGTTAGAGTAAAAAAATTTATTTTTGCCAAGTTGCGTACGGGCAGACCAGCGTTTTGTGATTCCTACTCGTCTAGTATCGACACATAGTGCAATTTTTCTTGTCCTCGATGACGTAGGATAACCTACGGTGCCCTCAAATTGCTTACAAATGTTGCAATAAGTTTCATTTGTTTTTCATTTTGTTTCTGTTTCAAAACACCCCAAACACCAAATGTTTCAAGAAGCATACAAATCTAGGTATCTCTAGGGTGAATCTTAAGATTCAGGGATTCCCTTATCTAAATTTGTTGCAATACATTTTTTACAAGTAGGTAGGGACGTTGTTGCACGCATGTTGTGCCTACTCCAGTGACAGTTGAAGGCACTCCACTTGAAGTTGTTGACGACTATATATACCTAGGACAAATAGTTCAGCTAGGTAGGTCCAATTTCGAGGAAGAGGTCAATCGACGGATCCATCTCGGTTGGGCAGCGTTCGGGAAGCTACGCCACATATTTTCGTCCCAATTACCGCAGTGTCTCAAGACGAAGGTCTTTGACCAATGTGTGTTGCCAGTGATGTCTTACGGAACTGAAACGTGGCCGCTCCCTGTGGGCCTTATATGAAAGCTCACTGTTACCCAAAGAGAAATGGAAAGAGCTATGCTCGGAGTTTCTTTGCACGATCTGATCAGAAATGAGGAGATCCGCAAGCGAACCAAGGTCACCGACATAGCTCTAAGGTTTGCCAGACTGAAGTTGCAGTGGGCAGGGCACATAGCTCAAAGAACAGATGGCCGATGGGGCAGTAAAGTTCTCAAGTGGCGACCACGTACCGGAAGACGCAGCGTGGGTAGGCCTCCTACAAGGTGAACGGACGATCTAGTAAGGATCGCCGGTACCAGCTGGATGCGGAAAGCACAGGACCGGCCTTTGTGGAGATCGCTGGGGGAGGCCTATGCCCAGCAGTGGGCGTCTTCTGGCTGATATGATGATGATGATGATGATGAGGTAGGGAAGTTACTTATTTTACGTTAGTTTCACTATTCTGTGACTTTCTAGAAGTACGGCATCATCATCATCGTCCTAGCGCTTATCTCGACCTCTGCCAGGGTCCGATTTTCTACCCATTCTTCACCACATCGCTCGGTCTTCGGCATCCTCGCATCGTAAGCCGTTGGCTCTTGCATCCGGCTCAGCGATGTCAATCCATCTATTCTTGGGTTGCCCACGGGGCTTCTTTCCTGGTACCATGTACCAACTATTATTTGTATTTGGGCCGAGGATATGTATTTCTAGCTATGTACATGTGTATGATTAGGTATAGGTATACATAATTGTGGAACAATACAGAATTACAGAAATGGCTCAAGTAGTGGTATAATATGTTAACTGCTTTTTATTTTTATTTTTTATTGAAATTGTGACGCAACCGCCTCAAATCGAGATTCATTCACTGAACTATTATGATCTTTTTCTTGTTAATTTATATTACGTTCAACCAAATATGGGTATGACCACACTATTATTGTTGATCTACTTGACCACTGACAGTAACTTATATCTTTTTTTAATTTGAGTACTTTTCTGTTATTATTATTTACTGTTAAGCACGGACGTGCGTCGCGTCGTCTCTGAAGGGCAGTGACTTGTGCGCACTGCCGAGTCACATTTTTTATTTTTTACACTACAGCCAAACAGGCAAGCGGGCCACCTGATGGAAAGTGGTCACCGCCGCCTATGGACATCAGCAACACCAGAGGAGTCACCAATGCGTTGCCCGCCTCTAAAGAGACCTCTAATATACCTCTTGAACGATTCCATGTCATAGTCCAAAGGAAACACTGGGAGCTCATTCCACATCCGAATCGTACGAGCGAGAAACATTCTTTCGAACCTTCGCGTGGTGACCAACAGAGGGTCTACGTAGTGGAGATGAGTGCCCAGCCCACGGTGGGTTGTGCGATGGCGGAATTGTGCTATGGGCACCAGATCGAAAAGTTCCTCGGAACATTCCCCATTGTACAGCCGATAGAACACACATAGGGAGCCAAAGTCCCTTCGGTTAGCCAGTGGTTCTAACTTGCTTGTTTGTATGGGATACTCGACAATTCGTACGGCGCGTCTCGGAGTCTCGTACGGAGTCCAGAGGATTAAGTAGGTCGGCAGTTTCGCCGGCCCAAACATGGGAACAATACTCCATATGAGGCCGCACCTGTGCCTTGTACAGCAGCAAGCGCTGCCCTGGGGTGAAGTATCGTCTGGACCGGTTAAGCACTCAAAGCTTTTTTAAAGCCTGTTTGGCCTTACCTTTCAGGTGACTCCGGAGTCGCACGTTATCCGATATGCCGACAACAAGGATCCCGATACTATTTAAGATGGAAAGGGCACTTGGAACTGCGGCACTATGAGAAAGGAATCCTTTTTGGTGGAAAATGCACAGACCTGTGTCTTTGAGGGGTTAAATTCCACTAGGTTCAGTCTACCCCAGTGAGCAACTTGCTCCCAGGAGTGTTCAATTTCTGACACAAGTCTTATTCGGCTTTCCTACACCACGGTACGAGAGATATTCGCACGGCCAGTATAACGAGCATCTCCAGTACTGTCATCTGCATAGCAATGAATACTGGGAATATTCAGCATATCATTGATATGCAGAAGAAACAGCGTGGGAGATAGCACTGAAACTTGGGGTACTCCAGAATTAATGGTCTTGGTATCGGAGCAGCATCCGTCGACAGCGACTTGCATGCTCCGTCCAGACAGAAAGCTGGATACCCAATTGCAGAGCCCCTCGGGGATACCGTACTTCGGGAGTTTTGTTAGCAGTGCCCTATGCCAGACCCGATCAAATGCCTTGGCTATATCAAGACTGACAGCCAGAGCCTCCCCCTTGCTCTCGACAGCCTCAGCCCACCGGTGTGTTAGGTACACAATAAGGTCAACAGCTGAGCGACCATGACGGAAGCCATATTGATGGTCACTGATCAGCTGGTGATCCTCGAGGTATCCAAAGAGCTGGATATATATGACCCGCTCCATCACCTTAGAGAGCAAGGAGGTTACCGCTATAGGCCTGTAATTTGATGGGTCTGAATTGTCACCCTTCTTGGGTATCGGATGCACATGGGCTAGCTTCCATGAAGACGGCACCATTCCAGAGGTGTAGGAAAGCTTAAATAGGCGCATTAACACGGGAGACAACTCGGGAGCACACTTTTTGAGACTTCCGGATGTCTAGGGAGAGAAACACAAGTCTTATAATTTCTTGGGTGAAACGAACCTCGGGCATGATGCCCCACACCGTAAGATGGTAGGCGGTGCAGCTCCCCCATCATCCAGAGTTGAGTTATGAGCAAAGAGATTACCCAAGAGATCGGCTTTCTCCTTTGCTGTGTGGGCTAATTGGTCATCCGGCTTGCGCAAAGGTGGAAAGGTGGTCCAACAAAAGTTCCCCTCGACAGCTTTGGAGAGAGACCATAAAGCACGGCTCCCAGAGGGGTAGCTGATTAGTTTCTCTCCAATTCCGCCGATGAAATTAAATTTTGCTCTGGCCATTACCCTCTTTGTAGACCTCGATACAGCATTGTACTTTTTCCTCAAAATGTGGGTGTTAGGGTCCTTTTGTGCCCGAGCCACTGTCCAGGCACGAAAAGCATCCTAAGAACTAGGCCTGTCGTACCAGGGCTGACTCTTGCCGCCGAGACGGACTACAGAGGATGAGATAAAACACTCCATTCCCTGCAGTATGACATCAGCTACAGCGGCAGCACAGGTGTTGGTATCATTTGAGGAAAAGCAAAGCTGCATCCACGGGTACGACGTGAAGAATTCTCGCAATCCATCCCAGTCTGCTGAACCATAGTGCCATACCTTGCGTGACCCACTGGGGCGAGCCCGTTCGGGAATAGCAAGAGGCACCTTCCTTTTCGACAAACGATGCGGCAGGCGCAGTTTTGTTTTTGTTTACATTTTGGTCCAGGTACAGTCGGCATACAATTTTAGTGTGTGCCTACTCTACTGGATCTGGACTAGCATTTTGTATCAAATGGGATCATGTAAGAACGTCTTTGTAACATCGTTTCGTCTTCTTTCTTCTTTCGATCTTTTCTTTTATTTTTGATACCGGCAGGTTCAGGCAGGCACCTATTTTCCTCGTATTACTTTTCTAGAAATACGTTAGGAGTAATTTCATCAAGCGCCGTAAAATTTACTCCACTACTTTCACATTGATCTATTTATTTGCATCATCATCACAGCCCATAACAGTCCACTGCAGGTCTAAGGGCCTCTCCCACAAAAAGGGAGGTTATTGCCATAATCTCCACGCTTGGCAGGCTTGGCTGTCTGCCCATCATCATCATCACAGCCCAAAACAGCCTAAAATTTATTGTTCTAAGCATTATAGTCCTAAACATCGATTGCCCTAATATCGAAACTCCTTATGATCAGTGTTCAAATTTTTAATCCTAATTTTCGGAAGTCCTAATATTTTATCATCCTACACCGACATAATTTAAAGTGGCTTGGAAAAATTTATCAGCAAATTATGGGTTGCTGTGCGAATGATGGTTGCAAATGGGTTAATTCAAAGCTTGTAAATATGTGTAAACAAAGTGATAAATATTTTAAAAATTTGGAAAAACAGTTCAAATAATGTAGAAATAGATGAATTTATAATAAGAGTAGGAAAGAAGAACAATAAATATATTAACTATATAAAATACCTTAAAATCCAAGTGCGGTACATTTTTAACAATTCAAAAGTCATATGGAAAACATGAAATGAAAGTCATTCAAGCTGAAAGATACAGATTTAACTTACAGATTTGTTCTCTACTTTCAAAGTAACGTAAATAACATTACAGTAGCATGCAACCCATCTATTCTAGATTCTTCACTACACCGGGGCACTAGAGTACAGAAGGAAAACTATTCTATCACTCAAAATATAATAAAGAAACTTACTGATAGAAAAGCCCAGGGTACGACCACGTTCGTACCTACGTGTGATTTGAAAAACAGTCGTAATTATCACTACAGCGATTACACAACTAATTAATACTTCCATTGCCAATACTACCTACCCTAATGACCTTTGGCCTCAATTGTTCTCAAAATTCTAACCCGGCTTCGAAACCAATAATTATCTCAATAATTAACTTAATTACTTTAACAATACCTATTCACTAATACATATACTTTTTAAATTACAATTTATATTAAATTAAATTAAATTGAGAGAGAGAGAGCGGACAGTGACAGACGTCCTTGGCTAATTTAATTTATTTTAAATAGCTGCGTTACGCAAAGCCACCTTTGGGCTTCGCCCCCGGTCTTCCAATGTGGTAGTGCGCCGGCGTGCATGCTGGCGTCACTGGGCGTGCGCGTTGTAAACCAAGAGCGAAAAAATATTTTCTTGCGAAGCGTATTTATAAACCATCAGAGTTTGACAGGGACGCTACTTAGCAACGCCCAAGCAACGCCACAGAGTTGCTGGGGAATCGCGCTGCGTCATAGCGCGCGCAGAAAAGAGTAAGGCAAAACTGCACGAAGTATGGCCAAACATCAAGCCATCAGTCAAGACGTCAGTTCTATTTCTGTGATCTTGTACAATGTTGTAGTGATTGTGTTTGTGACTGTGTTTTTCTAGCATTTTTATCTTTAATTGTGAATTAATTTTGTTTTTACCGTATAACATAAGCATACTCGTATGTCCCAGGACACACCGGTTTCCGATGGGTCGAGAAGTGTGCCTCCACTGGTCAATTGGATTCGGTGCCCCAGATGCCCCCAGCCCCATTTCTGTAAGGGACAGAGGGGTCTTAATATTCATTTGGGTAAGTCACATAAAGTGCGTGGCGAAGTTACTACCTCCTCTGTCCCTTCTTCGACACCAGTCCCCTTAGTTCTCGGTGTACATTCTACAAAACCTTTCTGGGAGCGGGTGTCGGACCTTAAACTTTGGGTTCCAATTGTCAAAAGAATTCCCCGTGGTGCGAGGGTTTCCGTTGCCCAAACCCTCGCACAAGACATTGTAAGCGTTACCTCCAAAAATGATCAGCAGAGCTGGGAGCATCTACTTACTTTCGGTTTCAGAATTCTACATGTTGTAGATTCCAACAATGCAAGTTGCAAAAAATCGCTCACTTTATGTATAAAAGACAACTGTGCAAACCCCCTCTCCTTTGATTCAGACAACTTTTCAAGCCGTCCACATAATTTCCACCATAATGCTATCTTTAAACATGTAGAAAACAAAATTAATGACTGCGATATTAAAGGGGCAGCCCGAATCCTATTTTCTAACGACTCTTTCGCCCCCGACACACCCGAGACTCTGGTCGGCCTCCGTAATAAGCATCCTCAACCTTCGGTAGGCCTTCTTTTACCTGACGCACCCGATGCTGCAGATTCAACTTTTCAGGTTTCCGCCGATGCCGTCCGCCAAGCTGTTTTCGCCTTTCCAAACGGCTCGGCTGGAGGCATCGACGGCCTGACTCCGCAGCACCTAAAATACCTGTTATGCTGAGGTGGAGAGGCTGGAAATAATCTTCTAGTTGCAATTACGGGGCTGGTGAACTTAATGTTGTCAGGCTCGGTAGAGCAGTCCATAGTCAGTACCCTCTATGGGGCCAACTTGATCGCGTTAAAAAAAAAGGACGGTGGCATTCGTCCCATTGCGGTTGGGACTACCTACCGCCGCCTGACGGCTAAGTTGTGTTGCAGGTTCTCCGCCCCCAGTCTAGCCGATTACTTCCAGCCTATCCAGCTCGGCTTTGGGTCAAAAGGTGGCTGCGAAGCCGCTGTCCACGCACTTAGAACTTTCCTCGAAAGTAATAGCGGTGAAGTCCTACTGAAGGTTGACGTAAAAAATGCATTCAACTCCGTCGATAGAGGCGCTTTGCTGGCTCAAATTCGGTCCAAGCTGCCGTCCGCCTATAAGTTTCTGTGGCAATGCTACAAAGAATCTAGTAATCTTATCTACAAGGGCCACCTTTTACAATCAGCGGTTGGCTGCCAGCAAGGCGATCCTATGGGGCCGGCCATTTTTAGCCTCGCGATTCACACCATACTCGAGAAGCTTAATTCAAAATTTAACGTATGATATTTAGACGACGGGACCCTAGGAGGGGATGCGAACACGGTTTTACTAGATCTGCAGCTCCTCATGCGAGAGTTTAAGGCCATTGGTTTAGATCTGAATCTCTCGAAGTGTGAGCTGTATATCTCGGAGTCTTGTCCGACGGCTAGTGCTGTTTCTGCAGCTTTTGACGCCATTGCACCAAACATCTCTGTCGTCGACAAGACGTCGCTTCATCTCCTAGGGTCACCTATTTTTGATGAGTCCCTCTCGGACTTCGTTAAAGAAAAAATTCAAAATTTCAATTTGGTTTCGGATCGCCTACTCCAATTTAATAGCCACATGGCCTATGCCATAATTCGGTTTTGCCTTTTTGTACCAAAATTCACGTATGTTTTGCGGTGTTGTCAGCTTTGGAAACATCCTGTCCTTCTGGAAGACCTTGACAACATCGTGAAACATACCCTTATTTCAATTCTTAACATCAATCTCGACGATTCATCTTGGAATCAGGCATCGTTGCCTACCCGGTATGGAGGTCTAGGAGTCAGGAAAATTTCAGGTGTGTCCCTGCCAGCTTTTCTGTCCTCGGTGCATAGTTCACAGTCCCTAGTGCAGAAAATACTATCTAAACTAGGGAATTTTACTACCGCATATTCTACCGAGGCCAAAAACGCTTGGCAGGTGGCTTGTCCAGAGGCCGAGTTCCCGACAAATTCCTGTTCCCAGCGGCTGTGGGACGAGCCTCTCTGCAGGTTGGTGCGAAACAACCTTTTAAGCGCATCAACCAACTCTGCAGAGCGTGCCCGTCTGTTAGCTGCTGGTGAGTGGGAATCGGGTCTCTGGCTTCAGGCAATGCCCTCCAAAAATATTGGCACACTTCTCGACCGCACCACGTTTAGGATTGCCACGGCCCTACGCCTTGGCGCGCCCTGCAGTGCTCCGCACCAGTGCCATTGTGGTCATCTTGGCCACCATGGCCTGTCGTGCAGCAGGAGTGCTGGGCGCTTTCCTCGGCACGCGGACCTAAATGATATCATCCGCCGGGCCTTCACCTCCGCTGGAGCACCCGCGGTGCTAGAGCCCAGCGGTTTAATCCGTAGTGATGGTAGAAGGCCCGACGGGATGACACTCACGCCCTGGAAGCTGGGACGACCATTGGCATGGAACGCCACGTGTGTCGATACCCTCGCACAGTCCCATCTTCCAGTAACCGCGTGTCATGCTGGAGCCGGTGCCTCCGCAGCTGAAAACGCCAAGCGGCGTAAATACGCGAGTCTTGGTGAGGACCACATATTTGCGCCATTTGGCGTGGAAACACTTGGGCCGTGGGGACCAGGCGCACACTCTCTGTTTCGGGAGCTATCTAAGCGCCTGGTCGATCTTACTAAAGACCAGAAAGCTGGCCTCTACCTCGGACAGCGAATTAGCCTCGCCATCCAGCGGGGCAATGCGGCCAGCCTTCTGGGCAGCATTCCTAATACCGTGGACCTGGGACAATTTTTTATCTCTAAGTTTTTTTTACTTTGTTTATTTAATTAGTTGTAAAATTGTAATTAGTAGTCTATAGTTATTTATATCATTATTATTAAATTCCTAGTAACAAACTTAACTAACGTGACAGTAGGTCGATCATCATCATCATCATCGTCTTAGCGTTTATCCCGGCCTCTGCCAGGGTCCGCTTTCCTACTCATTCTTCTCCACTTCGCCCGGTCTTCAGCATCCTCTCGTCGTAAGCCGTTGGCTCTCGCATTCGACTCAGCGATGTCAATCCATCGCTCCTTGGGTCACTCACGGGGCCCTTTTTTCTGATACTGGCATACCTACCGGTGATAGTAAGTCCATATTAGATCAAAAAGTGACGTGCTTATTCTTGGCGGCTAAGCTGCTGCAGCTAGGCACATTGTGCTGTCTATGCATCACCCCATAATGTGTAAACTGCTGACTCAATGCCCTGGTTTTAGGAGTTTGCCGCAATAACGCCGATGCGCGCTTCCGTAGTGGTGTGTGGGATAGTAACACGCTATTATTTTAGTTTTGTACTTTTATTGCACTTTTGTGTTTTGGTTTTGTTATTTATTCATTTATTTTAGTCATTGATTTACATGCATTTAAATTGTTGCGGTTACCGAGGCGCGGTACAGAGAATGTTGAAAACAGCTGTGCCCTTAACCTTGTTTGTATACATGTTTATTTACATGTTAAGGCGCGAGATAGTAGGCTACGGCCGGAGGGTCGAAAAAAAAAACATAAAAGATTTAAACTAATATCATTAATTAAAATAATATTACAATAAAACTTAACGTAGAAACTAGTTCGAAGTATGAACATGGAATTACTTAATATTAAGTGAAATCGTGGTCAGCGACAATGCGATGTCAGCATCACGTAGCCGTCCACGAGTCGGCAAAATGCATCGGCTTGTAATTCCTGTCGATGAGGTGAGTGCTGCGTCTGCGGTCTTCATAGTGTAGGTGTATGTAATTCCTCAACCCGAAGATCAGCAACTATTTTAGGATTTTAATAGAAAATATTGCTGGGATGTTCCCTTATTGATCTTCCTTCTTGTCAGGAACATGGTAGTTTGGTTCATGCGGTGTAATAGGGTCAGGAACTGTAGATTCATTGTAATTTCTCCTTTGATAGTGGCGTTGAGTGAAGAGAGATATAATTGCAGTTGCGATTAGCACCGTGACGTAGAGTGGGATGGTGGTGTGATACACGATGTCTTGAGCTGGATGTTCAAGTTGAATGGGAGCTTCTATCATAAGCTTGTCTTGAATATTATGTAGTCTTCTTAGGTCAATGGAGTTGAGGCTGACATGGGTTAATGCTGAATCTTGATCATCAGCCGGGTATGAGATTTTCATCAAGGTGAAAAGGTGCCCTTGTATCTTCTCAATTTCATTGATGATGGTGAACACAGGCGTGCGTAGATAACAGTTTACGGGAATCGTCACGAGATAGCTGCCTTGTAGTGTGCTCAAATCTTCTCTCTTGCAGTTGACTTGTACCTTCGTTGCACGTGGAAATGATACTACGTAGTGTTGGTCGTCGAGCTTTTCCATTGCTTCTCTTGCTAGGGAAATTCTTGTGAAACTGCAGGATTCGTCTAGGTCTTGATTCACGACTTATCGTGAATCAAGACCTAGACGAATTAGCGCCTTAGCGCTGAATACAATCAGGTTTGGAACGGATTTGATTGTTTATGTTCTTTTCACAGAGATACCAGATATCAAACTTCGGGCATTCTGCCTCCATGTACACGAACGTGTTCTCGTTGGTTGCAATAAAGGGATATGATGGGACAATGGCTTGCTGGTTCTTATTGGGTGCTATGAAAAGCCTAAATAAATTAAGGATATCTTGAGAGACTATGGGAAATTCGAAAACGATAACTATGTGCTTTTCAACGTAGTAGTATCCAGTTTTAATTATATCGTAGTATTCTCTCAAATCTAAGTCTAAAATTTAATCACTAATATAAAGGGATTTTAATTTAATTATCATCGATCTTAAGACCTCAATATTTATCATTGAATGATGGGTGTTGGATATACGGATGAAATCCTCTACATTTTCGCTAATTATTCCCAAAAGTTGGGCAAATTTAGCGTACTTAATTAAGTTACTATCTCTATAAACTTGCCTATCTAAGATTAATCCTAACGTAGTATTGATTTTGCTCTAGATTTTCAACCAACCGAGCTATAATATTAGTATGGCGAGACATCCACTCCTTACTCAGGCTTATGTGGGTATTAAATTCGGATACAGCTTTGTTCTGGTTCTTCTGTAAATTTTTATTAGCCGTATTATAGTATAAAGCAACTGATTGGTCTAAGTTTCCAGTCATGACTTTTATTAAGGGAACCTAGGCCGTCTTCAAGATCTCTTTTAGCACGACTAGGTTCTAAGGACTTTAATTGGTTTATAACCTTGCCAAGTTTGTTTGTAAGGTAGTCTATTTGTAACTCGTAAAGGGGATAGGTGTCATTAATAATAATAATAAACTAAATCCTAAAAAAATTGTTAAAGACACTCTAGGACAAACACATAGAAGATCAAAAAGTAATAAACCTGGCTGGGAAAGGCACCGTGCCAGAGTATCTTACTCACGGCTAAACATACCTGAAGGCCAAAAACCAAGATACCACAAATCCGGCTAACTATCGTCCAATTACCTGCCTTTCTACAACATACAGAATTCTTTCATCCATAATAACAAATAAAATATACGTATACCTATCACAAAATGATATTATCGCAGAAGAACAAAACGGTTGCTATAAAGGGGGTAGAGGATGCAAAGAACTGTTAGTAATAGATTCCGAAATACATACACAGTGTAGGCAAAGGCACAGAAACATGCAATACGCATATATAGATTATCAAAAAGCATTTGATAGTGTGCCGCATTCGTCGTTAATTGATATCCTGAAAATATATAAAATAGATAATAATATAATCCAACTTCTAGAGCACGTAATGAAAAATTGGTCCACCAAACTTAGCATTAAAACAAAAACTGATATTATACAATCAACCACACTTCCCATACTCCGAGGAATATCTCGACTGAGACTTGTTGAGTCCCCTATGGTTTTGTATGGCCCTTAACCCCCTATCACAAAATTTGAATAACAGTAAATACGGATACAAAATTAATAGCGATGTCTTAATTACTCACTTGCTTCACATGGGTGATATAAAATTGTTTGCATCTTCCCGCCCACAACTTAACGAACTACTTAAAATTACTGAGCAATTTACTAGTGATATTAATATGAAGTTTGGGATCGCTAAATGTAAAGTCAATAGTATTAAAAAAGGTAAACACGAGACAACAATAGCATTATTGACGCATTAAATTTAGACAAGACCTACAAATACCTAGGTTTCAAACAAAGTCATCTAATAAATAATGCAACTATTAAAACAAAACTGCAAACAAAATACAAATACAGACTCAATAAAATTCTAAAAACACACCTCTCAGCCCGAAATAAAATAAAAGCCATTAACACCTAATCCCACTGTTAACATACTCCTTTGGTATAATTAAATAGTCAGACACTGAACTTGATGCGCTCAATAGACTAACTAGAACAAAATGTTACAAATATAATATCCATCACATTCACTCAGCAGTAGAAAGATTTACCGTTAAACGACAAGCAGGAGGAAGAGGAGTCGTAGATTTAAAAAATCTCTGTTATAAACAAATACACAATCTCCGATCATATTTTAAAAACAGATATCACGATAGCGTTCTATATAATACAATATGTACATTAAAAACCAAAGGCACGACACTAAATTTACAGGACACTAATTTTAATCCCCAAAACCAAATAGCAAGCGAAGCCAATAAAATACAAACCTGGAAAGAAAAAGCCCTCCATGGAAAATATCCAACCCAAGTTGCACAGGACCACGTCGATATGATCGCTTCAAATATGTGGCTTAAAAAGGGAAATATATTTGCCGAAACCGAGGGATTTATGGTGGCTATCCAAGATAAAATAATCAAGACACGAAATTATCAAAAATATATAATAAAAGACCCTTCCTAATGACACTGAACTGACAAATGCCGATTATGTAATAGAGAACAAGAAACCATAGAACACATTACTGTTCTTTTTTGGCTAGTAAACAATACACAGACCGACACAATAACGTAACTAAACAAGTCCACGCATTACTTGCAAATAAAATTCAATCTAATAGAAAAAATAGAGCCGTATTACAAATATAAACCCTCAAATGTCCTCACTAACAATAAAGCCAAACTATACTGGGACAGAGACATAATAACAGATAGAACAACAAATAACAATAGACCCAATATCACCCTTACCATGCATAACACCAAAACCAATTACCTGATAGATGTATCCGTACCAAACACCGAAAACCTCAAACAAAAACATATTGACAAAATTCAGAAATACATCCCGTTAGCAGAAGAAATTTAGTATTATACCCATAATTATTTCGTCGACTGGTATCATACCCAAATCACTTCATGCATGCATTGCCGAACTTGAACTCCCAAAAACAACATATATCAGCTTGCAAAAATCAACCATTTTAGATACGTGTTCAATAGTCCGCCGATTCCTCACACATTCCGATATCTCTTCTACGTCGCCAACCGCTATATCTAATACCGATTAGATTGGTTAACCGTGCGCTAAGTTCTTTGGCTCTGAGCCCGTTCTTAGCACACGTTAAAGAACCAGATCTTTCTGAGACTAGTAGCCACATGCTAAACATAATAATAATAATAACCCCCCTATGGGATCACCTTGGCGTGGTGGGGGGGCTTACGGGAGGGGAAAGACAATGGTCCGCCTGAACATCTAGGCGCCGTCATTATAGTTGACGAATGACACTATTTCGGCTTTAAACATCTGAGCCAGCCAACCTCCTCCCAAACGAACGATCTTAAAACCCTAACATCATGAGTGCGTCACATAAAAGGAATAATATACCCCAGGCAGGTACCGACGCTAACAACGGAGGAGAATCCTGCCCCGAAGCTATGGCTTCGGGCAGCCCCACGCATTCTGGGGGGGGCAACGTTACGCAACGGTTAGAACCTAGGTATAATTTAAGAAGACGGCCGGGTGTGGATTTGGTACAAAACAGACGGAACACAGCGAACCTTCGAAACCTAACATCGTCATCACCTTCGTCGGAAACAGAAAGTCTGTTTTCTTCCATTCCATCTACCAATCCCTCTTACCGGTCATCTCCTGTTTCCTCAACTGAAAACAATAATTTCAACAGTCAGACGGCGACCGATACAGGTCTCTAATGAAAGACACACAAGTTCTCTATCCTTAGTTAGAGAACTCCCTGAGAATACATCAAATGCCATTTCAACGCCAGCTAGAAGTGTTATGCAGGATATCCGACCTGCAACCACTCTAGCAGGTAAAAGTAGGCAGCGAATGAAGTGGACAACGGATATAAATAAGCAACTACTTCGCTGCTACTATATTGTGACGCATAATGAAACCAATCAGACTTGCAGATCAGATACGAGTCATACATCGTAACAATAGAATTTACTGTAGCAGACAGAGCCGCAATTAAAAGTGAATTATATTACATTTCATTACGGAGCAAAGACTTGCAGATCAGATACGAGTCATACATCGTAACAATAGAATAACTGTAGCAGACAGAGCCGCAATTAAAAGTGAATTACAACAATCACAAGATACAGACATAGCCGAGACACAGAATATTCTTATAAGTAATATCTCACACATAAATACCCAAATAATGATCCCAGAAACACAACAAGAAAATCAGTACGCAGACAACACCCAACACTGTGCAGAAAATAATAAACAAGACGAAAATTCACAACTTGACCTACATAACAATCCACAACAAGAAGAACATTTAGCTAACTCGCACCAAGTAAATAATATACAAAATGATATAAATGATTGACTTTTATTTGACACTTTTAATGAAATCCTAACACAAACTGATAGCATTGATATAACGTGCAGAGAACCGATCCTAAAACTTCAAAGAATAAGTAAAAAATCTCATATGGTAATAGATAAATTAAACTCGCTAATAAATGATAAACTAAATAATATTCCTGAACCCAGCCTGATACAAATCCATGATCTAATATATGCGGCAGCTGTAACAGCAACAACATTACTAAATCCTAAAAAAATTTATAAAGACATTCCAGGACAAACACACAGAAGATCAAAAAGTAATAAACCTGGTTGGGAAAGGCGTATCGAAAACCAAATTAAAGTATTAAGAAAAGAGATTGCGCAACTAACACAGTACACTCTCGGAAAAGTATCGCAAAAGAAAGGACAAAAGTTAAACCCATCAAACAAAAGCCTAACTGAAATCGAACAAGAAATAGATAAGAAAAAACAAACACTTCAAGCAAAATCAAAATTTTATTTTATTTGGAAGACCAACAGCTATCCAACAACATAATAATAACAATCTTACGAAACAGAAAGCCAATTACAGGTCTTCGCTGATAGACTTTGGAATACAAATAAGAAAATCGGTTGATACACCTATACCGAGAATAAATTGGACACTTAAAACTAATACAGTAGTACCACAGTATTACTAAACTAGTACTACTACAGTATCTACATATGACACATAAACTAAATATAAAACTATTTTACTATCAAACTATTACAATATTATACTAGTAGTTCAACAACCAAACATGCTCGCCCACTATGTAACAAATTAAGAAATTATTAACATTAGAAAATTATTTGTCGATAAGCCCTCCGCGTTAACAGACGTCTTGTAGCTACAACGCTTGTGTAAAATAGATCTATATCATTTCCCAACGCTAAGTTATTAAAGTTCTTACAAGCACGCCAGAGGAAATTCTGAGTGTAATTAGTAGATACAGTGCTAAGGGAGAATACATGATTATGACGTAGATTTCTTACGGGCACACATAAATTTAATTTAGAAAGAAGCTCGGGACAATCAATAGTGCCAGTAGAAATTTTCAATAAAAATACCATGTCTGCGGTCTCACGGCGTTTCACGAGCGGAACCAAATGGTGTCGACTACACACATCCAGGTAATTCTCTGAGTGATACTCCTCACCTAGGCGAAAGCACAAGTAACGAACAAACCTTCTCTGAATGTTCTCGATGCGCCTGACGTATACCATATATGCAGGGTTCCAAATTTGAGACGCGTACTCCAGGTTACTGCGCACGAAAGTACAATAAATAATTTTTAAAGTTTCCGCTTTGGAGAAGTCCCTGGAGCAACGCATCACAAATCCCAACATTTTAAATGCTTTATTGATGATGGCATTCATGTGAACGTCGAACATTTTGCAGTCGTGTATTACACCTAAATCGCGCATTGAAATCTCCCTAGAGAGACCTGAGTTCAGTAACTTATAATCAAAGGCAACCAGTTTCCGCTTTCGGGAGAAGGTGACAATGCAGCACTTTGCTGGATTCAAATCAAGATGGTTCTCATGGCAATATAGCTCAAGCTTTGAAATATCATCCTGCAAAGATAAAGCGTCAGCCAGAGTAGCGACTGCTTTAAATATTTTCATATCATCCGCAATACACAATAACTTTGATGAATAAAGACAGCTTTCTTTGTCGTTGATGAAAATGCTGAAAAGCAAAGGTCCCAGCAATGAACTCTGTGGTACCCCGCTAGAGACGTCAACCCAGCTATAAATGTAGTTATTGACCACGACAGCTTGGCTCCGATTCATCAAATAGGATGAGAACCATCTCAGCAGATCCCCACTGATTCCAACAAGCAAAAGTTTACTAAGTAGTATGTCATGCCGAATACGATCAAATGCTTTGCTGTAGTCTGTATATAGAACGTCCACCTGGATACCACTATCCATAGCTTCCGTTAGAAAGGAGTTGAGCAAGACTAGGTTCGAGACTGTTGATCGCCCTTTGAAAAATCCGTGTTGCGTTGGACTAAGTAAGTGTTTGACTGCGAAAAAGACTTGGTCGTGTACAAGTTTCTCGAGAACCTTGGACACAATACATAATTTTGAAATTGGCCTATAATTGTTTACGTCAGTCTTAGACCCTTCCTTATGGACCGGAGTGACATATGCACGCTTCCAATTAACCGGGACAATTCCCTCTTTGAGATAATGGGTATGCGATTGTGTCTGCACAGATAATCTGAAACAGAGCCGGCAAGTCATCCGGCCCAGCTGTTTTTACAGGGTCCAACCGTTTGAGTAGGGTGATCACAGTTCGGGGATCCACGGAAATTGTGGAAATACTGGTTAACGATGCAGGTTCAACCGTCTCGGTACATGCAGAAGATGAGAAATATGATGTAATCAAAAAAGTGGAACTAAAATAATCCGAAAAAGCGTTACAAATAGATTCACCAGTGTTAACAAATAGACCGTTATAATTTAGACTACTGGGCATACCCATGGATTTAGATTTGGACTTAACAAACGACCAAAAGTACTTAGGGTCCTTAACCAGTGCATCTTCAATACCACAAATTTAGTTTTGGTAACACTTCGCTTCAATTGCCTTAACTCTTTCACGGAAAAGTTGAAATGTGTACTTGTCAGATAAGTTTCCATAGACTTTATACTTGCGCAAAAATTTATTTTTCTCTTTAATAGCCTTTTTTAAAGCGGGTGAATACCAGTGAGGATAGCCATCAGGCCGTATAACTCTTGTTGAAATATAATTACTTCTTAATGTTAAGTAGACTGAATAAAAGTAATCAACCGCGTCCGGCAAGCTAAGCGAATCAAACTCCTTAGACCAATTGATATTAGAGATTTCGTCATTAATTGATACGTAATCCCCTTTTTCGTATAAGAACTTAGTCCGCGGAGCGATACCCAGGCAGTTAAGTTCAACAAACCCCAACTGAATCAAAAGGGCCCCATGATGTGGGTCTATTGGCACAAGTGGGTCCCCACTTTGATCGGACACGATGGCACTATCGTTACACAGAACCAAGTCCAACGTTTTCCCGTAACAGTTTCGGATACCGTTAAATTGTGACAGATTATGAACACCGAGTTCATCAAATAGAAATATTTCATCAGAACTAGTGAAGTTAGTAGGAAGTAAACTATTGTCGCTAGAGTGTGGTTGCCATATAATGTTGCTGAGATTAAAATCTCCAACTATAAGAAAGGTATCCATTGAATTATGTAACATTGTATTGTTTAAACTGTCCATAAAATTGGACAATTGTTGGGAAAAATTATTACCTAACCCTTCCCTGCATAAATAAAGTACACAAATATGTAATCGTATTTGTTGCTTGTTGCTACGGCGTTTAATCATAAGAGTTAGCCAAAGATCTTCAGCGCTTGAACGGAAGGTAGGCTGCGAACAGATAAATAAATCGCGCCTAGCAGCTATTAAAACTCCTCCTCCATAGTTTTGCTCCGTAGCACAGTAATTCCGATCGCGCCACACACAACATAACGACTATCGAATAGTTCCGTGTCAAGTATACTGTCCAACAGCCAAGATTCAGTGATAATGATAATATCGTAGCTACTAGTACTTACGTTACGGTGAAACAGGGACGTCTTGGTTCGTAATCCACGAGCGTTCTGGTAATAGATCTATAGGTTACTTACACAATTATTAGTTGCACTAGACATTTGCGACATTTGCGAATCGTCTCGCACGCAGGTTTGATGACTTCCAGCCTCCCGAACAAGCCGGATTCCGAAAAGGTTTTAGTACCATAGACCACATACATACGCTGCGGCAGGTTGTACAGAAGACCGAAGAGTATAACCGGCCATTATGCTTGGCGTTTGTGGACTATGAGAAAGCCTTCGATTCGATCGAAACTTGGGCGGTGCTCCAGTCTCTACAGCGGTGCCAAATTGACTATCGATATATCGAAGCATTGAAGTGTTTGTACAAAAACGCCACTATGTCAGTTCGTCTCCAGGACAAGACCACAGAACCTATTCAGCTGCAGCGAGGTGTTAGACAAGGTGATGTCATATCTCCGAAGTTGTTTACCGCTGCACTGGAGGATATCTTTAGGCTTCTGGACTGGGACGGACTTGGCATCAATATTAACGGCGAGTACCTCACGCACCTCAGATTTGCTGACGATATCGTAGTCATGGCTGAAACCCTGGAAGACTTGGGCAAAATGCTCGATGACCTCTGTAGTGCCTCTCAACAAGTAGGTCTTAAAATGAACATGGACAAGACGAAAATTATGTCGAATGTCCATGTTGTGCCTACTCCAGTGACAGTTGGAGGCACTCCACTTGAAGTTGTTGACGACTATACATACCTAGGACAAATAGTCCGGCTAGGTAGGTCCAATTTCGAGAAAGAGGTCAATCGACGAATCCAACTCGGTTGGGCAGCGTTCGGGAAGCTACGCCACATATTTTCGTCCCAATTACCGCAGTGTCTTAAGACGAAGGTCTTTGACCAATGTGTGTTGCCAGTGATGACTTACGGAGCTGAAACGTGGCCACTCACTATGGGCCTTATAAGAAAGCTCACTGTTACCCAAAGGGCAATGGAAAGAGCTATGCTCGGAGTTTCTTTGCGCGATCGAGTCAGAAATGAGGAGATCCGCAAGCGAACCAAGGTCACCGACATAGCTCTAAGGATTGCCAGACTGAAGTGGCAGTGGGCAGGGCACATAGCTCGAAGAACAGATGGCCGATGGGGCAGTAAAGTTCTCGAGTGGCGACCACGTACCGGTAGACGCAGCGTGGGTAGGCCTCCTACAAGGTGGACCGACGACCTGGTAAGGATCGCAGGTACCAGCTGGATGCGGAAAGCACAGGACCGGTCTTTGTGGAGATCTCTGGGGGAGGCCTATGCCCAGCAGTGGGCGTCTTCTGGCTGATGATGATGAGACATTTGCACTATTAAACCTACATAATAGAACAAACACTAAATTAATTAAGTCTACAAATATTAATACAATATAATAACTGCGCGTACCCGCTAGTGGGCAATAGAAAATACTTACATACAATTGCAGGACAAAAGTTAAGTAACAGTCGCGATAGTAATGCAAGAGCAAGCGGTATATATAGCATTTACACAGAGACGCGTCCGTGGGGACGGTCACGCGTAGACGTAAACAATAGCAAGCGGTCAAGCCGACGGCGAAGGTGTAAGCAACATTTTATGAAAATTATACAAATAGTAAGCGTGCATGCCTGGAAGCGAAATAAATGTACATTTAATTATATATGAAGCTAATTAAACTATTTTGTTTAAATGGTTTTCATTACCAATTATATTAACAGGAGACTCTTTGTTCTATCTTACATGGATTTTAGAAAATTTTACCCAGACGAAGCTATAGTCTTTTTCTTTAGCAACTGCTTTGACTTTGTTAAGCAGCAATTTGTAATTCGGCGTAAGATGGTCATTCACGTAGATTTTATCAATGTTTCCTGTGAACCCAATGGAGTTGGCTGGGATAGTTTTTATTTTACGTGCTGCAGCAATGAAATCTTCTTTAATATACTGGTTAAGAAAGCGCACAACAATAGATTTACTCTTCGGGTCATGCGTCGGAACACGTGCGATGTAGTTGATTTGTGTTTTTGGGAAGGTATATTCGACATGCCTACTCAGGCTCTCCACTATATTAAACAAGTTTTCGCCTGACTTTAACGGGACTCCTTTCACCTCCACATTGTTCAAGCGCGACCATTGTTCCCGTGTCAGCAAATCATCCTTCAACGCAGTTACGTCGCTTGTGGTGCTATCTATGGACGATTGAAGTGCAGCAAGCGCAGGTAGCCTGTCTTCCACATCGGAAAGCCTTCCACTGAATTCATCCAACCTCGCAGAATAGACCTCACAGTTAGCTTTGAGTGTAGAAAGGTCGTTCTTTATGCTTTTAACATCCTCCATCAACGCCGGTAAACCACTAAGTTGCAGGCGCATCTCTTTGATTTCCAGCAGTATTGTATCTAAGGACACAGGAGTTGGTGACACAGAAGGAGACTGTATATGGCATTGTGCACACTTCCAAGATGCCCGACGATCTTGTCCCAGGTTGCGATATCCTCTCTCTGATATTCCAGCACATCCGAAGTCGTAGTGGTTTTTACAGGAACTGTACTGCACACCCTCGTTAAACGCAACACTACATGATATACATTTCATCAAATTTATAGAAAAAAAATTTGGACTACTGTGAAAAATACGAATACAAATGCTAGATGAAAAAGGTTGACTATATCTGAATGATTTATAAAAGTTGTAAGTGTCTGACCGGTACGAGTGCGAACACGGGACATGGCTATGTTTCAATGTGACGAAAAAAACTTTTACAGAGCTTTAGATAGTCAGGAAACCATTGTTACGGATACACCTACCATAGATGAAGTCAAGGAATTCTGGGCAAATATTTGGTCAAACCCGGTATGTCACAATCGTCAAGCAAACTGGATTGAAGCTGAAAAAATACGAGTAAACGACAAAGATCAAATGACTGAAACCACAATTACAATAGAAGAGTTTACAGAAGCTGTTAAAAAGACACATAATTGGAAAACCCCTGGCCCAGATAAAACACACAATTTTTAGATTAAAAAGCTAACAGTTGTGCATATACCATCAACAAATATATATAATAAAATGATACAGGATCCAAACACCGTGCCAGAGTATCTTACTCACGGCATAACATACCTGAAGGCCAACAACCAAGATACCACAAATCCGGCTAACTATCATCCAATTACCTGTTTTCTACAACATACAAAATTCTTACATCCATAATAACAAATAAAATATACGTATACCTATCACAAAATGAAATTATCACCGAAGAACAAAAAGGTTGCTATAAAGGGGGTAGAGGATGCAAAGAACAGTTAGTAATAGATTCCGAAATACATACACAGTGTAGGCAAAGGCACAGAAACATGCAATACGCATATTTAGATTATCAAAAAGCATTTGATAGTGTGCCGCATTCGTGGTTAATTGATATCCTGAAAATATATAAAATAGATAATAATATAATTCAACTTCTAGAGCACGTAATTAAAAATTGGTCCACCAAACTTAGCATTAAAACAAAAACTGATATTATACAATCAACCACACTTCCCATACTCCGAGGAATATCTGGACTGAGAGTCGTTGAGTCCCCTATGGTTTTGTATGGCCTTTAACCCCCTATCACAAAATTTGATAACAGTAAATACGGATACAAAATTAATAGCGATGTCTAAACTCAATGCCGAAAACATTACCATAGTCAAAACCAGTAGAACACAACGCACACTCAACATGGGCTGAATTAGAAGAACAAAATGAATGGGTAGATCATGACATTACAAATTTAAAATGATTACTGTTTCACATAAATAAATTAAAATTGTTATATCCTACTGACATAATGGCACAATTATCAAATCAATTATCGCAATGCTATGACTTGAAACTTAAATGTAAACGAACGGAATATTATAATAACATGATCAACAATAATCCTAATAAAATCAAATGTATGTGGACCGTGATTAATTCTGAATCAGGCCGTAAGAAGCGTGAAAACGTCGACTACACTGATTTGATAAAGGATGAGACCGGCAGCCCGTACGAGTCGAAGCAACAACTTGTAGACGCTTTAAACCTGGAATTCGTGACGGCAGCGGCGGCCTGCGGCACCCCGGTGGCCGACCTGGCTAAGTGTCGCACCATTATGAGTGCGCACTCAAGTGCGTGTGACTCCTCTCTGCGCTTAAAATTGTTTACTCCCCATGAAATCGTAACTATATTAAAATCAATCATAGCCCCTAAAAATAGTACCGATATATATGGAATATCGGCCAACCTCTTAAAGTCAGTCAGTGAATCGCTGTGCTATGCATTGTGTAATCTTTTTAATAGCTGTATTTCCCAAGGGTTGTACCCAAATGCTCTCAAAAAAGTGAAAATATCCCCCTTATATAAAGGGAAGGGAAAGAAGTCTGTTGCGAAATCGTATAGACCGATATTAATGGTACCGGGCAATAGCAAAGTGTTTGAAGTAGGCTTAAACAACCGACTCATATCGTACTGGACGAGCCTTAATGGATTTAGGTTTAGATTTATTTTATTACTCTTACACAAGATAATACATTTAAGATATATTTAAATACATTTTTGTGAAAAGAGATCGTCAAATATAATGGATTTATACAAATTATCAAAAGGAATATACGTAATTAATAAAATGATTACATAATGTAAAACATGTCCATGAAAAATACATGTCAATACAAGATTAAACATGTCAATAAAATAAATTTAAATAACGTAATTAAATGTCAAAAGTTAATGCATTCAATAATGTACAAATTGTGTCAGTATATAATATAATGTCGGACCAGCAGTACGCGTACCGGCACGGGCGCTCCACGACCGATCTAGTGCGGGAAGTGGTACGGAGCGTGACGGAGGCGCGCGAGGCCAGTCTGCAGGTGGGCATGGTGTGCTGCGACCTCTCGCGCGCCTTCGACACCGCCGACCACGCCGTGCTGGCGAGCAAACTGATGCACTACGGAATCCGGGGGCCGCTGCTGTCGTTACTGCTATCTTTCATGTCCAATAGAGCCCAAGTCGTGGTAGGGGAAATGGGGCACACGAGATCATGTGAACTAAATAACCTAATGGGAGTTCCTCAAGGATCGTGCCGATCGAATACCCTTTTCAGCATCCTTTTGAATGATCTCCCGCAGGCGATCGAGGGGGTGAACGTACGCGTATTGATATACGCGGATGACGTAACCGTTATCATTACGGCCACATCGCTAGACTTATTGGAAACGGCCATAAACGAAGTTGCAAATTAATTTAACAAATGGTTTATATCTAACGGTTTGGCTCTAAATAAAGAAAAAACTAATAATAGTATATTCAGGTTGAACGGCCACGGCGCGCAACGCATGAGCGTTTGCGTCGGGGACACCGCGCTGCAGCAGGTCTCATCCGCGAAACTACTAGGTTTCCATATAGACAACGCTCTCACTTGGGAGTCGCATATTGACGAAATGTGTGGTAAGTTAGGCGCGTCGTGTTTCGCGCTGCGGCGGCTGGCACGCACCGCGGGCGCCGCCACGGTCCGCTCCTGCTACTTCGCGACGGTGCACGCGCGACTGTGCTACATACAGCACGGAATTGTGGGCGCGCGCCGCCGGCTGGCGTCGCGTGTTCGTCATGCAGAAGCGCGCCGTCCGCGCGATGGCTGGAGTACCTGACAACCAGTCCGCTCGCCCATATTTCGCTAAATATAAAATACTTCCACTGCCCTGCCCGCAAGTGGCCCTGTTCACACGCATGAATTTGAATATTTTCAAATGTCACGTTGTAAATAGCCAGCACAATTTGCGCAGCAACGCTCATAAAGACCGCCTACTAGGCACTAAAAGGTGCCTACTTTGTTAAAATTATAAGTTTCATTCTAATTTGTATATGGTTCTTTCTTCAACTGGACTAAAATAAAGACATGGATTGTTTCGTCATTTAGTATTTATTTATTTATTTCACAGTTTAACAGTAATCTAATTCTATTTAAACTAAATACATAATTAAGTATTTATTATGTATTTCATTTGTCTTCATCATCTCATCATCTTGCTTTTTTTCAGTCATAAATAATTTAATTAAGAAGACCGCTACAAGACTGTCTCCAGACCTCCTGTGTGACGTCTGATGAAGGGATGCTTCATTTTATAATTGATAAATAGGCATTTGAAGGTGCTATTATGGATGTGGCTTTCAGTTGGCTACATCGCAGCATGGTAGCACAATCGATCGGCGAGCACCAACTACAGATCCCTTGTAGCATAAGGAAGGAAATTGTAAATTGCACACAGAAATAATATTCACGCAAGTAAGATATTGTTCACAATTGAACAAGCTTCTGCCCGCGACTTGGCCCGCGTGGATTTATGGCGTTGCTAGTTGGAGAAACCGTCGGTCCCGATTTTTTAAAGCGGATATACAATAGGTATATTCTGAGTCTGTTAAAATGGGTATAAAATTGGCCATACAAATGTCTTTCTGTGTTAAATGGATGTACAGCATATCTTCTTAGTCGTTTCTTTTTTACTATTTTTCCTGGATTTCGTTGCTCTCTCCGCATCAGCCAAACAATTAAAAGAAATGCAGCACTGAGCATGTTGAGGGTCGCGGATTCAAAAGTGCTAATAAAGGTGAACACGCACTGCACGCACGGCACGGCAACTGCACTGCAACGTCTATTCTGAACGCACTGCTGCGACGCGATATTGCGCGTTACTTCAGTCAAAGATGTGTAGTGTTAGGCAGGACAAGGTTTTAAATAGAGTTTATTTGTCATATTTTTTTTTAGCCGACCCCATATATTAGTCTAAGAAACAGTTTGTCACAGTTCGAAGATAAATGACTTTTTTTAATTCATACACGTAACCATTTGCGATAAAGCGTTCTTCCTTGTACGAAATCAGTTGCGAACATAAGTCAACAAACACATACCTAAGACAGTATTACTTTTTAAATCCCATACACCTATGTCTGAAAGCTGAAATAATCATAATATCAAAATCGAACCATGTTCAGCATGTAACACACGATTCAACGGAACATTATTATTATTTATTATGCATCGCACCGGTTCGACTGAATGCGGTGCAGGTGGTGCTACCCACTCGTATGGACGGTGCACGCCATCATCAAACCCGTCTCTCGACGCTGCGTTTTGCAGCACAAGTGCATATAGACCTTTAGACTATTGACATCTGAACGTTTATACCTGTTTAAACCATGGACTTACTACCCAAACGGACTGCGCACTGCTTTGACTATAACCGGGCAGAGCGAGAGTCACCATTGATAGTCCTGTGTCCCTTTCTAGTGTTGCCACCATTGTTGATGCAAATTCCGAATTATTTTTATTATTCGGCGCGGACAACGACCTCAGGGCCAGGCAGAGCCGGACCGGGTGCAATCTGAAGGTCACGTTTTCACCAGGGTCCAGCCCAAGCTTACTCTGCTACTCGGAAACTATTAGCCCTAGAACACTAGTTCCTAGAGTGAAATGATAGCACTCCTCGAGATTATCATTTCGTATGACAGCTGTCAATGTTAAATTTTTTATAAATCGGTACCCATTGGTCCTAAAACACTAGTTTCTAGAGATAAATGATAGTACTTGTTGAGATCTACATTTCGAATGACAGCTGTCAAACTTTGAACTGAAATAACTCCTAAACTATTGGTGCTATAACGCTTGTTCCTAAAGAAAAATGATAGTGTTGTAACTCGGAAACGATTGGTCTAAGAACACTAGTTCCTAGAGCAATATGATAGTACTCATCGAGATCTACATTTTGGATGACAGTTCTAAGTTTGACAGCTGTCATACGAAATGTAGATCTCGACGAGTACAATCAAATCTCTTTAGAAACTAGTGTACTAGAACCAATGGGTTCCGAGTTATAACACATTTAAGTTTGACAGCTGTCACCCGAAATGTAGACATCGACGAGTACTATCACTTCTCTTTAGAAACTAGTGTTGTAGGATAAATTGTTACCGAACTCTTTTATCTGTTTTGTGGAACAAAAAGTCGTAGGTTAATAATTATGTCGACTCGACGTTTGTCGGAGAAACATTCAGTAGATCAAAAGGTATTTTGACAACTACTTTTCGGATTGTACGGATTACCTCATAATAATACCAAATTCACGGTAAATATATTTCTCCAATAATGGCAATACCAAACATAACACTTGTCAATTTAGAATGACGGTGATTATGCCAATAACATTGTGTTTACACTGTTAGAAAGGGACAAAGGACTATCGATGGTGACTCTCGCTCTACCTGGTTTTAGTCAAAGCAGTGCGCAGTCCCTTTGGGTAGTAAGTTCATGGTTTAAACTGTTGACGTCCAGCGTTTGACAGCCCGACGCAGCCTGCGTCGGCGACGCAGCCTGCGTTATTGACGCACCTTGCGTCGCCGACGCTTGATATAATCCGGGCCTAATGGTGGAAACCGCATGAATATCCGTTCCGTAGTTTTTGAGTTCACGTACACAAAACATACAGACATACAGACGCAGCGCGGGACTTTGTTTTATAATATGTAGTGACACTAGGAAAAAAAAGCATTCAACTATTGGAGTATTTTGAGTTTTATACCACAATAAAACCAGTTAGAGACCATGTTTTAAGGCAACGAGGCAAGAGGTTCAAAGGGGTAAAACTTTCATTGCTAAGATAAAACACTTTACCTAAAACTTGGAACATCGCAATCAGTCTGTCTTTGTCTAACCTATATATTTTTACCGGATACGTTTCGGAGACTGCAATGGAACTGCACAATCTAATACCCTATCTTCGTCCCACCACCGAACCAGTCAGGCACTCAGCGAAATAACAGTGTTTTACAGTCGAAATTACAAAGACAGAAGAGACTAGACTGGGAGTTTTCAAATGCAAAGTAAAAAGCTCCTCTTTTGATGAGATTGATTCACCGCAGATCAGTGTTGCTTAATACGAGACATACAAAACATTTGTAATCAAAATGATAGAAGTCGCGGGCACAGCTAGTATGTAATTTTAGAGCGTCGGTGGCCTAGTGATAAGTGGTAAGTGGTAAGGTTGGTTCGAATCCCAGTGCCGCCATGTACTTAAGGGTCTTTTCTGAGTTAGGTATATAAATTAGTTGAACGCTAACCGATGCTATTAAGATGAGACAAAACATCGTGATGAAACCTGCACGTTCAGGCGACTGATTGTGTAACCATGGTCCAAACGGGTCAAATTCTCCTGTTAACGGAGGAGGGTCACGGAGGTCAAATGGCAGTCGCTCAACTGTAATTACCTGATCTGCCAAATCATGGTCAAGGCCCCGGGCTCTAGTGTGCGAGTACACAATAATTATTATTTTATGTAAATATATGATGATATTTAAATGTTTCTAAGTTTTAAAAATCAAATGAACAATGAATTGTAATGAAAATCTCCCTTTTTAGGTGTCCTGTGCGGTAGGCAAACAGGCAGTATTTGTTGTTAGTTTAGCCTCTATAACCACATGAAACCAGCGAAGGCAATTATGAGAATAGCAAAATATTATAAATTAATTTTAACTGAAAATTACAGTTTACGCAATTTTCATCATTGTCATCATTTGATAGCCCATAATGTATCCTCCTGCGAACGTAGGCTTCCTCTCCAATGAATGAATGAGTAACACTTTGCCTTTTATCATTATATCATCATCACCAATGTGTTCCAACCAACTTGGCCTCTCCTAATAAATGTATTAAACAATTATATTTCGGATTACAGTAAAAATACGCACAGGTATAGACATTTTTAATACTATATATGCAGGGTTTTTGTGGGACGATTCTAATACAAATCTTATGTTAACAGTGAAAGTCGACTGAGGTGGCGTCCGAGAGGTGCAGGCTTGCGGAAGCGGCGGTGGTGGAGTTCTACAACTACTGACTACTGTAAATTAGATAAAACTATAATAGCTTTTCACCTGTCCCACCCACACTTGACACTAAGGCAATTCTCCCATTGCTTGACATACAATTTGGGTTCGTTTTCGTTTTAAATTGTAGATTAGCTTCAATTATTGATAGTTTACCAGCCCTTATTAAAATACAAGCAATGGCTAAAACGCCGTTCAAAATTTACCTACAATTACCGCCTTAACGAACTTAATGATATCTCACGGTACGTACAGTTGTCGAAAAAGTCGAAAATCATTAGCATTATTAGATATAATTATACCAAGTCTTTTGATTCACAAGTCTCCTGATGCACAACCTGCATTTAGTAGCCCCTCTGGCGAATCTTGCATCAACGGCACTCTTTCTAGCGGGTACCTACGTCATAATGCAAAACGGGCGCGTCATGTCTGACACGTCGTATAGTGACCATACCGCGCAATCGAATTTGAACTTGGCAACAAAATGTCACCCACATTTAGTAAGTAATTCTTTATTCCGTCCGTGGTGCGCAGTATTTGTAACATACGTTAACTGTAAAATTTGTTTATTATCAATAATATAAAGTTTAATAATAGAACCAGTTAGAATGCTAACACTATTATTGTTGAAATGTATAATCGCCAGTAGGATGAGAATGCCGCATAGTAAAGCAAAGAGTATTATTGGCACTAATACTAAGGACAACGATATTTATAATATTTACCAGATACCCGTCCCGGCTATGCACAGGTTTACTTGACTTTTCTTTACTATATTAAGCATATGTATAAATCATCGTTAATAAATGTTCTAACCGATGGTGAAAACTACATCAAAATCAGTTGCGTATTTACCCGGAAATGCATTCAGACAGACAATAATATGAATTAAAATCGCTTTCTGCGTCTGTCTGTCATTCTGTAGGTATGTATTTCCGCTAACTCCTAAATCACGCATCGGATTTTGATGCGGTTTCCACCATCAGTTAAAGAATTTCTTTCGGAAGATTTATATGAAAAATTCGTTCGTATTATTGTAAAAAAGACCGAGATAACCAGTGTGAAGCCGATGCGGGTCGCTGGTATAGTATAAAATGTAAGGAATATATTTGTAAAAATAACTAGTCAATCATTATTTACCTATAATGGCAAAGACTATTAAAGTATAGGTACTTGTACCTATAATACTTTAATTTATGTGACAAAAGTTCATGGAACTGAACTTCTATTGTATCTATTTTACTGTCATGCTTGTACATTGTAACAAACATTAAGTAGGTATATAAGAAAATATTTTTAAAGATAACTTCGGCTCTGTAGGTTTCTCGTAGCTTCTTTCCCCATTGATAGATCCTTTTGTTGAAGCGGTGTTCGCCTACCTTTTCTTCCCACACTGGGAACGTCCGCTCTGCGTTGGCTTCGGGACGGTGTAATAAACGGTGCCGCCGACCGTTCGCGCACAGTGTTGTGCGGGGTGGGCCCTTACCTGTATGCTAACCGTTTCCGTTGTAGGCGTGGGAATAGTGGCGTTTCGGCATCAGAAATAACGAAAATACAACCTTGTGTTTCCTTCCTATGATCGTTCATTACCTCAAACGTTACTTTAAGTACATATAAAAGATTCTAATTAAATAAATAATTTTCAATTTTGAACTTTTTTTCATGAATGCATGAAACCCTTTTCCATCACGTCGGCAGGGCGACCACTGTTGGACACCTTTCCCTTCCCTTCCTTACCGACTTTATACCTCTTGCATATATCGCATGTCCGTGACGGCATCGAAGGCGATCTTTACGGTCCCCCGTCCATCGCTTCGACGCCTGCGGTAGGCCACCCTTTGGTAGAAATAATCCCTTACCTTCCTTACCTCCCTGTGTGCGCTAGTTCTATCTAAATTTTCTTGCTATATCTAATTTTCTTATGTACAACAATTTGTTTTATCTTTCTGTGTAAAGATAAACAACAAAAATAATGATAAGAATTATCATTTACAATAATTATATGCATTTGCAATAATTATATGCATTATTACAAGCGTACAAGTAACGCCATCTATCGAGACACGCTGCAAGTAACTTATTAAAAGCGTGCTACTAATTGAACCCTCGCGAGCCTGGTCAATAAATAAAAGTATATAAACACGTGAGCCAAGTACGCCGTCAAGGGTGGTACCTCCAACATCTGATAGTACGTCGCTATCTTGAACCCATCATGTGGAATGCCATCATAGCAATTCGAATAGGCTCTTCCCAGCAAAATGGATTGAAATGTATGATTATGAACGAATTGGAATTGGTTATACTCTAACTTCATGGGAGTGAATTTCAAGTTCCGTTCTACTAACATAATTTTCAATCTTTATAGTTTGTTTTTATTTGATCTCGTTTTATAAATAAATTTAAAATTACAGAATACTTAGGGTACCTACACCCAAAATAACAAAATACGAAAATGATCTGAAACTATTTTATTAAGTTTATGAAGACCGATGTATTGATTTTATATTTTTATTCCTAGCTTTTTCCGTAGCAGGTTCGGGATACACTTGATCATGATCCAGGATTTTAGCACATCCGGTAATTACAGTAGAGCGGCTGACATTACCTCTGTGACCCTGTTTACAGCAGAACCTACCAGTTCAGCGATATCACATTTTGACACCTACCACATTCCTAATAGGCGCGAATGTAGAGGGTCGACTAAAGCCTTGGTAAAAGTTTCGCGTTTTACTTGGCAACACTGAATAATATTATGTACATATCGGCGCCCTAGAGTCTAGATAGCCGACATCATTATAATTGGATCTATCATCACCATTTTAACATCAGGGCCGACTTTTCCAGCGCGGCGCATGAGGGCCCGCGGTCCACCACGACACAAACTTACAACGACGTTAGTTTAAAGGCTATTGTATTGGTATTCGTGACTTATATAGCAGTTCCTTGTGGGTGCTTGATTTCTGGTGTTAATCAAAACAAGAACATCACAGCGCACAATAATGCGTGCGCGCTGCCATTGTTAACTAACCACAGACAAACAAACAAACAAGGACCAGCTAAAGAGTATCTAACCGATA
Organism: Blastobasis lacticolella; assembly: GCA_905147135.1. Taxonomy (NCBI): domain Eukaryota; kingdom Metazoa; phylum Arthropoda; class Insecta; order Lepidoptera; family Blastobasidae; genus Blastobasis; species Blastobasis lacticolella. The sequence goes on from LR990068.1 coordinate 6,645,518, forward strand.
GACATCTTATCACGACCAATTACTCGATGCGCCGTCACGGCCATTCTGATAATACGACCGTCCTCGGGCGTTAAGTTGTTCTAACAGCTTCACCACTAGTGATCCGCTCGAGCATCCGGACAATCAAGATTTGTTACTATGATTGCCACCTATTTCTCAAACGAAGTCAAGAGGACAACATTCCACCATTGACTCAAGCCCGACATATAGAACTGCAAACTAAACCCATCAACAACGTCTAAGTAACGCACACGGACCGATCATGTGCGTCCAATGAAACAGCCCCATAGTGTTGATGTACACCCATCAACCAAATTTATCTGTAGGTACAATGTACATCCATGTTTATCTACTTCGCCGTCGTGAACATCGTGACCATGTAACAAGCAACTCTAGATCAACCTTAAACGTACCAAAGTCATCGTCTGCGCCTGATATTTGGTTCTTTTAAACCAACCCGCACATACCCGATATGGCTCACATAAACAACTAGTTCTAACTATTGAATCTTTCAAACCAAACCCCGCAACAGGGCAGGATCCGGATATCAGCGGCTAAGAACCAGGGTACACATAGACATCAGCTAGTTCTATCCGTTGAATCCTTCAAACCAAACCCCGCAAAAGGGCAGGATCCGGATATTAGCGGCTAAGAACCAGGGCACACATTAACATCAGCTAGTTCTATCCGTTGAATCCTTCAAACCAAACCCCGCAACAGGGCAGGATCCGGATATCAGCGGCTAAGAACCAGGGTACACATAAACATCTGCTAGTTCTATCCGTTGAATCCTTCAAACCAAACCCCGCAACAGGGCAGGATCTGGATATCAACGGCACAGACCAGGATACACAATCATATATCTACCATCTGTTTCTGACTACTGACTCCTCTCCCAACTCCCGCACAGAGTATGGTCCGGATGACAGCATCAGGTGTCCAGAATAAACATAAACACACATACACTATCTGGTTCTAATAACTGACTCCAATACCACCTCCGGCACAGAGTATGGTTCGGATGACAGCGTCAGGTGTCCAGGATAGGGTACCAACATACCAACTAATACAACGCCTGTGTATTGTCTTACAGGACCATTACTCTGTCCAACTTAACTACATCGTATTATGAAACTTCGTACACAATATCCATTTCTACACAGAGGATCTCTTTATCACTGTTATGATCGTTAAGGACCTCCAATCCTAGGTGCAACTATCTGTACAACAGCGTTATGAACGCTCGGAATAAATTACCAAAACATTTTATTTTTATTTTTAGCCATCTCTGTCCCACTGCAGGGCAAAGGTCTCCAACTCGTCCCACCATCTCCGATACTCAACATAGATATTTTTGCCCAGTCCCACTTCAGGTTGGCAGCTTTTTAACCCCTATCGGCGAATTGATATTTGGAAAGCAATACACTGTTTCTTATACGGTCCGACAATTTGACTCTCAAGATACTGTGCTTCATAGCTCGCTGGCCTCGAGTGCGGACTTCTGATGATCCGTCAAAAACCATAACATCAGTAGACTAAATTAATGAAAGTAATTGGTGAACTCTTTCAATGACAAAATTGCCGTCAAGTATCAAATACAGTGACATGAGTGATAATTAGATCACGCTTCTGCTATAATCATGTCATCCAAGACATTTATAGCACAACAAAGTACCTATGCAGGTACAACTCTCAAGGCTGCGGTAAGTAGGTAACGTACCTATCTAATCAACATGAACAACAAATACTTACTCGTAAGTAAGTAACTTACGATAACTTTTTCCTGACTATCTTGAAAAACGAGGATGATCTATCACATCCTAACCTACCATACAAAATACTGTCAGTGTGGACTCCCTCTCCAAAGCCCAGTTCCCTTTCTCTCGAGAGAGGATTCTTACTACAAAAGCGCTTATCCAAATGGATACGTTGTTAATTGATGGAAAACTTTGCACATAAATTCGAACATGTTTGTTGTGACCTAAACCAAAATCTGAGAAGTACTCCAAAAGACATGTCAAGCTCCTAGAGTAAGATAAGTAATTATTATTATTATTGACATTTCTTGCTAAACCGAGTAGTGAATGTCTGTAACTCAACCGCGCTTGCTCAGTGTTGACTTGATTGTTTGGTATCTATATCTTCTGGGTCTATGAGTTACGAACAAAATACAGATCAAGACTTCCCAGCCTACTTTTATCACGCGACAATTGATTTCTTTGTATCATTATAATAGCATAACATTAACTATCCAATGAGACACACTAAAAGAGTCGACAACTATGTCGTGCAGGTATCCGAAGAGTTGGAAACTTCAGTCAGCGCTACACTGTACCAAGCGACGGAACGCTGCCAATGGAAGCACTTAGTTGATAAAGGTAGGAGTTACGACACTCTGCATCAAATGACCGACCAAGAGGAAAGCCTATGCCGCAACTGTAACTAAGTCTAAACTGACTTTCAACAAGTACGTGCTCCTCTCGTTCTACTCATTTACAATTATCAAGGGCATGTGATTTACCACACGCTTTGACCAAAGATAATATGACATAAAATCAGTATCTTCAACCAAACTATGTCATACTATCAATTAAGATTTTCTCATAAGGCTTAAAACAACTCGCCGAAACACCACCGAAGCCCCCATACGACCACTAGGCACTTAGCTAATAAAACTTACCCGTCTGGTACGTGAGCCATCAGTTAACTTTAAGAAAATAAACCATAACACACATATTGATTGATATAACCTTCCTCGACAGTTACCTTGTTCTCACTTTGTATCATCAATTTCGTCCTGTCGAGTTACCACGTCCTTCAATCTAGTTCCCCTAAGCATGTAAAATTAAGACTTTCTTTTATAGCATTTCAATTATAAGATTGGGTAATATTTATTACCTAATATGAAATTAAGTCACACAAACTACAGCCTTAGCATGATCAACTAAAACATAATAATTTTTCACAAGTTCCACTATCATCAAAATATACTCTACACATTGCGACCGGTTTCTAATAAATTATCATCAGTATCTTCGTTATCATCAATAATATATTATCATGTGTCACAAACTGGCCAAAGCAAGTGTCACAAACTGGCTCCAGAACCTCTCCTATAAAACTGTGGAGTGCCCAATTCGTCCTCCAAATTAGTTACCTGCTATCCTACGTTTTACCAAATACATAACACAATGCAATACACAATACACATACATTTGTATAAAATAATGCTATAAAATGCTATTAGCTTGTAAGTCCAATGTTCTCTTCAAAAGTACTGTTTGGCAAAATGAACATTATTTCCGCTAGCTGGTGGTATAGCACAGGCTGCCACCTACTTTACCCACAGCTTGATCAATTGTGTATGACTAAGTACTTGCTCAATAAATATTTAATTATTAGCATGAAATTCCATTAAGAATACACTACACAAATAATTATCTAAACCTAAGTAGATCTATTTAAAACTTGAAATAGTGAGCCTTGACTTCACCTTTAGTGTAAAATCACTAAACACCCAAATCATCATCGTCCACCTGCTCCATCTCAAAAACCTAAATATCTTAAGGCTCTTGACAAAATGTTGATAGAGATGCACAAAAGCATTAAATAATTATTTCACACTTTACCATTATGCTCCTACATCCAATTCAATGTTTGTATGCCTCCAATAAGGCTAAACATGGTGTGGTGATACAAAACAACTTTCTGTTTCCAACAAAGGCTACTATGGACCACTTGGGCAGGGAGAACCCGCGCAGGGTCACAATTTAACTGACGCTGTGTCATAACATTATTATGGATTTATGATAATACCAGCAACATAATATTAAAGAGTGTAAGTAGGCAAGTACATCCCAAATGGTTCAAATCAGTACTGAAATTCAATATAGGTAGGTATGCACCTGCAATTAAATGCAATTTGAAACTTCTTCATCATAATTTTTTGTAAATAATTTACTTGCTGCTACAATATCAATTGTTTGTATTAAGCTCTGCACAAATAGCTATGGGTGCCATGGTATTGATACTCTGAGAGAGTTTCGTTTGGAATAGAAATAAGCTCCATGGCAATCTAAGAATTAGAATTGCTTATTTATTCTATAGGTTACTTAATGACAAGAAAACTTGAAACATGAAGTTAAATGTGATCATGACTAACTATGTAAATCAGTATTACATTATAGTATCTGCATACATACACCACACATATTACAAATAAAGAATTGAATAAAAACACAAATAACAACCCGTACAATAAAATTTCAAATCAGTCTCCTCAAACCGTTCCAACATGGGAACAATGGGAATCCAACCCAAATCCATTGGCATAGCCTCTTAAAAACATAATTATACTATTCAGCTCTGACAGGGCCTATCCCAACAATCAATAGGTAGGTTATTACATCTTAATCTTCAACTTATTACATCATTCTGCTATTATGAAATTAAATTCAATGTATAAAATTCTCTTGGATATTTACTGAAATAATCAAATCAATATAGGTACCATGACTGGGTATATTGAATGGTTTGGGAGCAAATTCAAAAGGAGCACAATTTATGATGGTGGGCTCTGTACCTGTACAGCAGGACTTATAAAAATGGGACCAATTAAACTGTTGATACGGGACAATATAATAAAATAGCATTTGACACCGGACCTGAATACCATAGTTACCACAATTACAAACCTTATTCTTTGTTTTGTTGCTCTCTTACACGATGTGATCACAATGAGGGGAACCTCACATTCCTTTCTCTTCCTTGTAGGCATGAGCCATTTGACAACAACATGATTTGCTCTCTGTTTTATTGTAGCGGGACTCGTATACATCAAATAAGAGAGGAATCAGACGTCCAGTGGTAACCAGTTGTCTGTTGGTAAGACTCACCTTCCATAGGAACGACCTCACCTTGGTGTGATTATCATATTCAGATTTCATCTTCTAAAGTGGGCGTCGTGTTGGATCCCACTTCTGATATCGGCGCCCTAGAGTCTAGATAGCCGACATCATTATAATTGGATCTATCATCACCATTTTAACATCAGGGCCGACTTTTCCAGCGCTGCGCATGAGGGCCCGCGGTCCACCACGACATAAACTTACAACGACGTTAGTTTAAAGGCTATTGTATTGGTATTCGTGACTTATATAGCAGTTCCTTGTGGGTGCTTGATTTCTGGTGTTAATCAAAACAAGAACATCACAGCGCACAATAATGCGTGCGCGCTGCCATTGTTAACTAACCACAGACAAACAAACAAACAAGGACCAGCTATACCGTGTCTAAAATAGGATGATAATTTTGACAATTCACAGTAAGGATGGGGTAATGTAAAATCGTTAATGAATCTATTCGATTATCGATTATCATTCTCATAGAACTTGGAATCGATAGTTGCATGGGTATTCAGTACATGTTATACAAAATAAACTATTTATTTTATTTTGAAATAATAATTTATTAATACGACATTAAAAACCCTTCCACAACGACGATTTCGACCCGTGCGTATCACTATTCGGTCAGTCATCCTATTACGTAGAATACGCGCGACTCTAATTCGTTGTTGTAAAAGGTCTCTTAGGGTGAAATCCAAACAAGGAATAAGAGTTTAGTTACAAAAAATAATAAGGTTACCTAAATATTAATTTTAAATACTCGATAATATTATATCAATACCGATTTTCGAATGTCTGTTGTTATTCGTTATTCGTGACACTTCACTAAAGGGGCGGGGCCTGTCTATGAAGTACGACATTTTCCGTAGTACATTTACCGAAAAAAAAACACGAAACTTCATAGGCGTGCGCCAAAGACCAACAATTTGTGAGCTGTCAAAATTATCATCCTATTTTAGACAAAGTATAAAGAGTATCTAACCGATAGACATCTTATTATACCTTGTCTAAAATAGGATGATAATTTTGACAGATCACAGTAGGGATGTGGTTGTGTAAAATCGTTAATGAATCTATTCGATTATCGATTATCATTCTCATAGAACTTGGAATCGATAGTTGCATGGTTATGCTATACGTATTATATAAAATAAACTATTTATTTTCTTCTGAATTAATAATTTATTAATACGACATTAAAAACCCTTCTACAACGACGATTATGACACGTACGTATTTCTATTCGGTCAGTCATCCGATTACGTAGAATACGCGCGACTCGAAATTGTTGTTGTGGAAGGTCTTTTAAGGTGAAATCCAAACAAAGAATAAGAGTTTAGTTACAAAAAATAATAAGGTTACCTAAATGTTAATTTTTAATATTCGATTATATTATATCAATATCGATTTTCGATTGTCTGTTGTTATTCGTTATTCGTGGCACTTCACTAAAAGGGCGGGGTCTGTCTATGAAGTACGACATTTTCCGTAGTACATTTTACCGAAAAAAAAACACAAAACTTCATAGGCGTGCGCCAAAGACCAACAATTAGTGAGCTGTCAAAATTATCATCCTATTTTAGACAAAGCATACTCGATGCGCCGTCATACATTTTACTTAACGAAATAAAATGTATTTACGTACCAACACCCACGTACAATAATACTGCAAACAAAAACAGATCTTACCATGTAAGCATAAGACTTGTATTTAAATGAAAAAGAGCCGCGGTCAGATAGAGAGTTTTACCACACAGTCAATGTGTCCCTTTCCAATAAAATGAAAATCGTCAGACAGCTCTCTAAAAAAAAGTAGTTCAAAAACCACAATAGATAGTGTTAATTCGACACGATTTTCATGGTCTAGCTTCAGAGTCACGTCCTGGACTTGCGCGAGCGTGCTACAAATATATTTACACGGGGGCAAGTAGTTACCTGTTCCTCGAGTATTTTAAAGTATGCGTTCTGTAGGCCTAGCACAAGTTGCTCACGCGCGCGATAAGCGAGAAAAAGCGCGACATAGGTATTGCTATCTCTTTCGTCTTCGTATTGAGAGAAAGAGACAAACGTTCTCTCGCGGCGCGAGCTTTGTCGCGCTGGGGGCTTACCATGAGCTTTTATAGCAGGACCTAAAGAGAACTGCCCTGTTTAGAACGAGACAGAAACGCTATATTTGTCACATAAGCTTGTCTCGTTCTGTTTAGGTCCTGCTATAAGAGTTCATGGTATGCCCTGTGCTTACGACGTTTTCAATAGAGAAGCTCGTGTTGTGTTTTAGTTTTTGGATATAGGATCCACAGGAACAGCGATCCGTTGTCTGGGGACTCTCCCTCATACTCATCATCGTCCCAGCGCTTATCCCAGCTTCAGCCAGGGTCCGCTTTCCTACTCAATCTTCTCCACTTCGCCCGGTCTTTGGCATCCCCTTGTTGTAAGCCGTTGGCTCTCGCATTCGACTCATTCTTGGGTCGCCACACACAGGCTCAACTCTTTTTTCTAAATTGCTAATGTAGGTATTTATGTACATATTTTAATAATTTTTGTGTGAAGTCTTTCCTTTTTATTCTTTTTGTGTAGGAAGGTAGAACACAGTCAGGCAAGAAAGTCGTGAAAAGAAATGAATTTCTGACAAACTGAGTACATTCGCTGTCAAGTGAGATTGGTGGCAGATGAATTTAAAAAATTGTCGTAGACAATAGCTATAAGATAACTATATAATGGTATATAGGCATAAGTTTTTATTTTATCATGTATAATGGTACGTTTACAGAATTGCTTGACAGAATTCGGTTGCGAGGCGTGTATTCTATTTCTGTCATCGAGTTTTAACACTAAAATTCGTCTAAATGCTAGGTACGTACATGTTAATGACATTGATCTACTACCAACCGTAGATAAAACACTTCATACAAAAATGCGCTTGAAATCTGTCGCCTACTTGACTATACATTTGTACGTAGCAATTTTTTAGGTAAATACGCACGCCCGAATCAAAATGTCATTACGTACAGTATCGTATTTACCAAATATCAACTATTTTCATACTCATAAAGCTCAAAATGGCTTTTCGCGCTGTGAATAATGCTGCTACTTCATTTATTTTTGTGTGTAATTTGTTTTCGCTTTAACGCATGCGCATGAATGAGACAACTGACGTCTGACACTGACAATATGTTTATGATTAAAATAATTATTTTTGATGGTTTTTTATGTGTAAATCTCTATATTTATGCATGATAAGATGTATAATGTGTTTATTCACGCAAAATATGAAATCCCATCCTTTTTTCGTCGTTTTAGGCTATTGTTTGGACAATTTTTGAACGCGCACTTGGGCATGCTTACGTGTCGACGGCTAATGACGGACTACAGTTAGTAATAAATCAATGGTTAATGAATACAAATATGCCAGCGCGTGCGCACCCATACCATCCACATACCATATCATACCCACCTACTAAATGTATCGTGCTAAAATGACATAAAAGCTATAGGATAATGAGCTCAATTGTGTGATCCATTGTATTTGTAATTTTGTAGGATTACATAGGTACATACATAAAGCTCACGCCTGTGTCCCATAGGTGAAGCAGAGACTATGGACCACCACTTCGAACCCCAGCTTTTTTAAGAACATTACTGATCTGATTTTGTAGGATTTCTTCAATAAAAGGATTTCTAGAATAAAAATTGCTTGTTTCATTTGAATTTACAAACAGAATGTTTAGTTAGGAAAAACTAGAAAATCGGAAACCAAGTCTCCTTGGAAGCCGAGACTCCTTGGTAGCTAAGCTGAATAAGACCTACTTGCAGAAAAATCTTTTTACCTTCCTGTCAAATTTATTGCACACATGGACGACTGAGGGAAAGAGATAGAGATACAGTGCGTTTTGCACGCACACACTCAAACCTTATTGTGCATAGTATTTTGTATGAAGACGGTCGTCTGTTTATTAGTTCATAGTTTGTTTTGGATTTAATGTTTCAATTGTCATTTCTGTCTAAAATCTACAGACAATTGATTTACGACGCGGGAGAAATGCTTAGCTCAAAAAATACTGACCGGGGAAAGTGAAACAGTGATGGCCGGGGTAAGAGAAACATATAGCCCACTTCCCCCGAGTCAGAGTTCATTAACATTTCGGAGAAATAACCATCTTTTAAAAAAACATAATTGTTTACCTACCTACTTGGAAATAAGTTATGTGGTTATTATTCGGTTAATGCCTATTGTATGCTGATTATTATTTAAGAAGACTGCTTTTCTACTTACTATTATAAAACTGGCCCCTATTTGTTTATTCAAGCATCACGCAAAATCGATTGAACCGATTTTGATGAAATTTAGGCATAGGTATAGTATAATTACGGATAAAGACAGTAAGTATACTTTTTATCATCTTGGCATTAATGTCCTGGTTATGCTCTCGCGCACGAGGGCCCAGGGTCCGCTGTGTACATGATCCACGATTTGGCCGATCAGGTAACAATGAAGCGTCTGCCATCTGACCTCCGTGATCCTAACAGGGGAACCTGACCAGATTGGATCATAGTTACACATTTAGTCCCATGAATGTGCAGGTTTCATCACAATGTTTACTACCCCTGATTCCCATGACTATGTTTCACTTACCCCAAGTTCAGTTTTTTCAATGTATTTTACAAATTGAACCTTATTTCAATAGGCTGAGACTCTTATTAGAGCGAAGCAATTTGAGATGACATTTAAGTCATTACAATATTTCCACAGACTTAATATTTATAGATATTCTGTTGATAGTTTCACTTACCCCATATTTCGGGGTAAGTGAAACCATAGATTGCATGTATTTGATATATTTATCGTTAATTGCACGACTAAAGGGCTTGAACTCGTGTCATAGCAAGCTGATGATATGCTGGGGTATATTTTGCACATTTATCGCTATTCAAAATAAGTCTTTTTACTGAGCTAGAGCTCATTATGTAAAAGTAAAGTATGTTTCACTTACCCCACCTAACCTTATATCCTTCATTTTTTGTATTGATACGAAATATGTCCTTGACATCGGATTCTGAAATAGATGATTCAATAACTTTGCCCGTCTTAGTCAAAATCTGCATTAATAAATGAAAAAGTATTTATTGAATTAGGATTACGTTAATTAATCTCTTTTCAAAAGTCAAAAATCTAACGGAAAACAAAGGGAAGTTAAGCGAGCTCATCCAGGTAGGGGGCGACGCATGCAGACCGATCAGCGCGTACGAGTGCTTACTCCGGCGAGACACCGGGCACCGATACGCGCCACGCACATAACCGCCTAGGCGAATCATGTGCGGCGCGCGCCCGGCCCCAGCCAGCCCGCTGGCGCTCACACCCGCACGCACCAGCCGGCCTACCCGCGTCGACCCCTGAGCTAGGAACAAATAAGTAAAAAGAATGTCGTCTGTCTGTCAGTATGCCGCTTCAGTTAGGAAAATGACCATCTGTGGGAAAAAGAAACGGCAAGAAACCCACAGGTACATTTAAATATGATTACATTGCATTGATACATTTGTCAATTTAATTTGAGTGAGCCTGTCTTGATTGGAATATGATGTGAACCTCTACAAATCGGTCAAGATAACTAAAAATAAAAATAAATTCAAAAACAAAAAATGGCACAGCAAAAGCAGGCCAGTCCACCAAGGCAGCACCCGTTCACGAGCATGACGCAGGGCCCAGCCATCGTCCAATTCAACCATATTTGAGGGAAGAGAACGACCCGACCCCCATGCCACCACCAGGCAGACTTTTAAGTGAGCATGCGCTGCCAATGCCGTACACATTAAAAAATATTTGTTATTCAATGACTATTACACATCAAATCATCCTCACCCAATTAACAAAATTGTAAATTTATAAATAACTTCCTATTTCGAAGAGCTAGTAGTACACCATACATTTTTGTCATTGATATATTCATCAATTTTATAATAGGCTTTTTTCATTAAAGTTGTTTTCACCTTATCTTTAAATTGTAATTCAGGCAAATTAATAATACATTCAGGAATATGATTATAAAATCTTATACAGTTACCCATGAAAGATGAATTTACTTTACTTAGTCTGAACAACGGTGTTACTAGTTTATTTTTGTTTCTTAAATTGACATTATGAATATCAGTATTTTTAGCAAATTGGGTAATATGCTTTCTAACATACATAATATTATCAAATATATCGCACGCTGAGAACGAAAGTGACGCAACTCAAAATTGTCAATTTTTGGGAATAGACGAAAATGTGTCTGTGGGAATAAGCATTTTCTGTTCATATTACAATAACGCTAAAACACGATAATGAAAGTTATGAATTTCTTTTGCATTGTTTTGTTTGACTTAATAGCTATACATATACTAAATACCTTTTTCCAAATAATATTATTTTCTTATCTAAAATAGCACTAGAAAAAAACTTGGAAAAATAGGTCACTTTAGTATTAGAAGTTTTTTTATTTCTACTGACCTTTTTAGGTAAAGGTCTATTCATTTTTAACTTTGCTTAAAAATAAATGTGTTTTTTTTAAATCAGTCAGTTTCCTTCTTATGGTTTTGTATATTTTCTCAAAAAAGCCGAATAAAATGGTGAAGTAGTATTAAATGTAATTTATTAAATTACTTATTAAACAAAATAGGAACCTGTAATCTTCACACTAATCAAAATAAATCAAAATCGTATCAAAAATTTGTAGGAAACCAGACATACCAAACCATGTTTTCACTGGTTTAGATAAGTAATTCCTAAATAAAACGTAACATAATCAATTATCGCTTATTTCTAGCAATTGTTTCTATAACAATAATAAAGTATTTATCAAAATCAACAATTTGCCGTTCTTAGCAATAACTTATCAGTTTAACATAGTAGTTCAGTCTTGTAGTTATAGTTCGGTTGTATTGTTAATCAAATAATTTTAATCAAACTCTGCTTAACACACTAACTCAGATAAACCCAACAATGAGTACCTACTGTTTTCACTAGTTGTGGAAAGTCATACTTAAATTTAACGAAATAACTAATATCACTTTATATTTCTATAAAACTGGGTACTTAAGTATTTAAACCAAACATAAAAATTTATTATTAGCACTAACTTAGTTTAATATAGTAACAATCTTGTAGTTATAGTTTAGTTTAACATAGTAACAGTCTTGTAGTTATAGTTCAGTTGTAACTTAATCAAATAATTTTAATTAAACTCTGCTTAATACACTAATTCAGACTTTGCTTTTTTAGTATGAGATACCTTTTTAAATTGTTGTATTGTTATATCACTCCCAATAATAGGTTATACCCAATAATATTTTATGTTATTATTTTTAAGTTACTTATAAAGTACTGTAAAAAACGGCGTAAATACTAGGTATTAAATTTTTTCTGACTAAATCTTTGAGATCTTTTCTTTTATTTTCTTTTAATTCAATCGCATGCTCATATAGCTGTTTAATTACAATTTCTTTGAAACCCATCAATTTCTTACGTTTGTTCCGCATGTCAATTTGAGAAAATATCTCATCGGAGTATGATGTTTTATAATAAAAGTGAAACATCTCCGCTTTGTCAAATTTAAGTATTTTAAGATCATTCCACAAGACTGTGTCCTTATGAAGGTTTTCCCTAAAGTTGTATCCCCACTGCTCTTGAAGAAGTTTTAGATTTAAGAAGAATTCATAATTAACTTCTTTGACTATGAAAGGTTGTCCAGACTTCCGAGCGCTTTTGATCAAGGTAGAAAATTGAAGAGGTATGTATATAGGCCCTGCTTTTTCGTTCTTTTTAATTTCTTTTTCAATCAAACTGTGCACATTATCTGCTTCGTTTTGGGTGTGCCCTTTTATCAGATACTTATGGGTTATACTTTCGATGTTATCAAAATGAGCGACAGCATATGAATATAGGCTAGCAATAACTTTATTCTTGTTCTGGCCAGTGCAGTTGTCAGAATAAAATGTTACGTGTAACTTTTTATCTGCGTTTTTTACGCTAAGGGTTCGTAAGTAATCAAAAATACATGAACCTATTTCATTAGCTCCCCTTTGTCCCTGGGTTTCATCCCAAAAATAACAGTAAACGTCTCCGTAAGACTTTTTATCATCTTCCCCATTTTTTAATTCTGTTATTGTGAAATCGAGACAATTTATTTTTGAAGAATAGTAAAAATAACTTGGACTGGGACATAACATGACGGACTGTAAATCATAAATTGCGCAAATGTGGGTTTCGTCAATGTTTCGACGGTCCATCCGTTTTTCTTGGCGACATAGTTCTTTTTCTTTGAGGTGTTTGTCATAGTTCGGCTTAAGCAGTGTTTTATTACTTTCGGGAGCCAGTTCGTACGCAACACACGTTTCACACCTGTCTTTTTTCGGCTGAAAAAAACTTATATTGAAATCTTTATTGAAAGTATTCAAGTATAACCAATAGTCGCACTGTGGCAGACTTTTTTCTATTTGCTCATTGTTAAAATCAGTCCAGAGGTCCCTTATAGTTTTGCTGTCAGTTATGTACTCTCTGCTTGTAGTCGCTCTTAAATAATGAGATTCTATCCTCGGTATTGACTCTATGTGTCTCCTGATGCTTTGGAGTAGTTCAGGGTCTACCCTCTTTTTGTTGTCATGCTTTCCTCTACCTTCAGGCTCTACAATACCATGGCTATTGGTTTTACTTTTAACAGTTCTTAATTGTCTGTCCGTTATGTCCAAAGTGTTTATAAAAAACAATTTGCAAACACGGATCTTTTTGCCATTCACTGTAAAATAAAAGGCGTTGTTAGGAAGGCGGGGATTTTGAGCATTTGAGTACCTGTACCTAGGTTGCACTTCCATCATGCAAGATCTAATAAAAGCACGCTGTAGTTCCAAATTTGACAATCCCCAATAGGCTTTAAACAGATTAGACCTCTCATCCTCTTTTATGTTATTAAAACATTTAAGTCTACACTTGCTCGTGCATGTTTCTTTCACATGCTTAGCTGGAATTATTTTTTTTGATTTGGACAAAGACCTGTAACTTTTTCCGGAGTTTCTTGATATTTTTGTTTGGACCTGTTTCCAGTTACCAGGGTTCCTTTTACGCTTCCTACTTTTTGAGGGTTCAGGTTGACCCGAAGAATCAGAAGATGAAGAGCTAGTACTGGAAACACGTCTACTTCTTTGATTGGAATTTACAGCTCGGTATGTTGGATCTGAGTCACTTAGATCCACATCACTTTCATGCGGGTGTGTTGGTGATTGAGCGTATAAACGTTGGTTACCTGTTTGAGGTCTTAAATTGCTGGTACTAGGGCCAGGAGTAGCTGTGTCTTGAGATTCATTCGTAACTGAAGTACTTGAAGATGATGAAGTACTGCTACTACTCGAAGATGAAGAACTACTTGTACTGGAACTTCTTGAACGTGGTTGAACAGCAGATGTAGTTTCCGAGGTTGCGTCTGTAACTTCTAACTCTGTATTTATTTCTTGACAAGCTCTTTCACGGTCCTGAAATATGAATAATTTAACATTTATCAAAATATAGGATGTTGCTGTTAATGTAAGACCCATAAATTGCATTATAATTAATTACATACATTCATAGATTTTTTGCTTAGGATTTGTATTATATATTGACGTTCTTGACACAGCCTAGGAGGTGTATTTTCGATAATTGAAGGGCTCGATGGTATATTTTCTTTGTCGAGTTCCAAAGCCTCGTTAGGATTCTGCAAACAATACAATAGAAAACAATTTTAAACACTTTGACAAGTAAATATAGTACAAACGAAAAAAGAAGCATAAATAAATTGTGTCAAAAATTACCTCATATTGCTGTTTCTCTTCCACCATTTTAAGAATTAAAGCACTTCTTTTCATTTTTAGCTTTTGGGATAGCCGACTCAGTAGGACACATTAAACACGGAAAAAAGTAATGAATTGCACTATTAATGAATATGCCTATTAAAAAACAAACTTAAAAATGCTAAACAGACTTTCTTATTAATAGTACAAAATAAATATGAGTGTACTATAATTAAACAGACCTGTTTCAAAATGGGTCCATTAGTTAGACTAATTTCTTAATAATAAGGTGACCGAATTTATTGTATGTCACCTAAGTTGATAATACATAAAATGTGAAAGGGACCTGAACCTAAATAGGTCAGTTTATGATTATAATTTGTAACTACACTAACCACCGGAATTGTCAAACAAACAGACGCAAAGCGTAATCGGTCACTGCGGTACTAAACTTGTCACGTCCTGCTACGACAACTCGTGGTGCAACACTGATTTCGTCACTTCGATTCGGGCGCGGGGGGAAAGAACGGATGAATGACAAAGAGACCGAAAGATACCTCTATCCATCTCTTACCATAATTGGGCAGTTTTTTAATATATGTATGATAGAGTATGCTTTTTTGAGTCATTCTGTATATTTAACTCATTTAACCAAAATTTTGAGATCGGTCACTTTCGTTCTCAGCGTGCGATATATTGACTTGAGAAAGTCAATACATCAATTTCTTTAAACAATTCTTTGAGCGAATCACGTCGACGTAATCCATATATTGCTCTTACAGCTCGCTTTTGTAGTTTGAAAATGATGTCACTATCAGCACACTTGCCCCATAGTATGATGCCGTATGACATAATACTATGAAAATAACTATAATAAACTAATCTAGCTGTATTCACATCCGTTAGCCTCCTTATTCGCCACACGGCAAATGCAGCCGAACTTAACCTACTAGCCAATGATTCAATATGTGGGCCCCATTGAATTTTTGAATCTATATTAACGCCTAAGAAAGTAGTTTTCTCTACCAACTCAAGTTGCGTTTTATCTAATATAACATTACATTGATTACTTTGTACATTAGGGAGGCAAAAATGAACGCATTTAGTTTTTTTAGAGTTTAAGACTAAGTTATTAATCGTAAACCAATGAAGCACATTCTGAAGAACACAGTTTACTTCGTCTATATTATTATCTTTCCTATTAATTTTAAATATTAGTGAAGTGTCGTCAGCAAACAAGACTATACCAGCAATATTCTGCACCATGTATGGAAGGTCATTTATATATACAAGAAAGAAACGGCCCCAATATAGATCCTTGTGGCACTCCAATGCTCACTTTCCCACCCGCAGATAACTCGCCATTTACATTTACTTTTTGAACTCTACCTTCTAAGTATGATTTCATCATTTCAAGACTATCATGCGTAAAACCGTAATGTTTTAATTTTAGTAATAGTGTTGAATGATTTACACAATCAAATGCTTTAGACAAATCGCAAAAAACACCTACTGCATTATGATGTTCTTCCCAAGCGCCAAAAATTTGTTGAATGAGGCTAATACCAGCTTCGGTAGTATTGCGGCCTTTTGTGAAGCCATATTGTTGTTGATGAAATAATTTATTACTGTTAAAGTGCACAATCATTTGACTTAACATGATTTTTTCAAAGATTTTACTGAAAACGGGCAGGATGGATATCGGTCTAAAATTATTCAAACTATTTTTACAACCTGATTTGAATAATGGCACCACTTTACTGATTTTCATGAGGTCGGGGAAAACACCTACTTCGACGCAAGCATTAAAAATGTAAGCTAAATACGGTGCTAAAATATCAACAACAGTACTTATAACTCTAACTGACATTCCCCAAATATCTTCCGTATTTTTCAACTTAATGCTTTTAAAAGCTTTAATAATAGTTTTAGCGTCTACTTCGGAATAACAAAAGCCATTTTCACAGGCACCTATATTTTCTTTTAACAAGTTTTCTGCACTAATTGGGCACGAGTTTAGCAGCGAGGTAGTTTTAATCGGTATTTCGGTAAAAAATGTTTGGAACAGCTCTGCCACTTCTTTATTTGCGGTACTAGTTCCGGTTTCTGTTTTGATTTCATAATGTGTATCACGAGGCTTTGTTTTCCCTGCCTCCTTATTTATTACATTCCACACAGTCTTAGCCTTGTTTGAAGACGAACTGATAATTTTCTTATAATGCTGTGATTTTGCAATTAGACAAACTTTCTTAAACGTTTTTGAATATTTTTTGACATATTCTACAAAATCTTTATCATGGCAATAAGCTCGTTGACCGTATAGTTCAAACATTCTGTCTCTGCTTTTGCGGATACCTAAAGTAGCCCAATCACTAAATTTAGATTTACAGTTACTTTTTATTCTTTTTTGCGTAAAAACACTTTGATAAACATTATTGACAGAATTGAACATATCAGAAAATAGAATGTTTGGGTCATGAGAATCAAGAGAAAGGCCGGCAATGGTCTCCGATAAGGCTTGTTTGAAGTGTTCAATTCTCCTTCGAGTAATTGGTCTTGTAATTATTTTATTGATATTACATTGTTCCGTAAAATCAAAAACAACGAATTGTCCACTATGGTCAGATCTTGTAAAATTTATAATAGCCTTTTCGTTGACCTCGCAACAGCAGAACACATTGTCGATGCAAGTCGCTGATGATTCTGTGCATCGTGTCGGCTCTAAAAATACATAATTAAGATTAAAACTACGAAATAAGCTTATTATTCTCTTACTAAACGTTGTTTTTTCTAGTAAATTAACATTAAAGTCTCCACAAACGATTACCTTTTTTTTACACGTACAAAGTCTTTCTAAAACTTGTTCTTTAAATTCTGTAATTTTTTAGATTCTACGGAATTTTTGGGACATTTCGCAATTCTATACGTGTTGCATAGGAGGACCTCGCGCAGACGCAGATGTTCGAGCAAGATCGAATGGAAGCGTTCGACATTACCGTTATCATTAGGTGAGTGGGCCAGGACCCTGTGGTGAATTATTTTATGAAATCGGGTAAATTCCGCGAATAATTGGGGTTTCTATCGTATTTAGCCTGTCCACAAACTATACATTCGTTAATAAATTTGGTTATCTGGTCTCTCATCTTAGGCCAGTAATATCTTCGCGATAGGGCACGCAAGTAACACAGAAAGCATTTTAATAAATGAATGCCCGAAGTTTGATATCTGGTATCTCTGTGAAAAGAACATAAACAATCAAATCCGTTCCAAACCTGATTGTATCCAGCGCCTTATCGTGAATCAAGACCTAGACGAATCCTGCAGTTTCACAAGAATTTCCCTAGCAAGAGAAGCAATGGAAAAGCTCGACGACCAACACTACGTAGTATCATTTCCACGTGCAACGAAGGTACAAGTCAACTGCGAGAGAGAAGATTTCAGCACACTACAAGGCAGCTATCTCGCGACGATTCCTGTAAACTGTTATCTACGCACGCCTGATTTCACCATCATCAATGAAATTGACAAGATACAAGGGCACCTTTTCACCTTGATGAAAATCTCATACCCGGCTGAAGATCAAGATACAACATTAACCCATGTCAGCCTCAACTCCATCGACCTAAGAGGACTACATAATATTCAAGACAAGCTGATGATAGAAGCTCCCATTCAACTTGAACATCCAGCTCAAGACATCGTGTATCACACCACCATCCCACTCTACGTCATGGTGCTAATCGCAACTGCAATTATATCTCTCTTCACTCTACGCCACTATCAAAGGAGAAATTACAATGAATCTACAGTTCCTGACCCTATTACACCGCATCAACCAATCTACCATGTTCCTGACAAGAAGGAAGATCAATAGGGGAACATCCCAGCAACATTTTCTATTATAATCCTAAAATAGTTGCTGATCTTCGGGTTGAGGAATTACATACACCTACACTATGAAGACCGCAGACGCAGCACTCACCTCATCGACAGGAATTACAAGCCGATGCATTTTGCCGATTCGTGGACGGCTACGTGATGCTGACATCGCATTGTCGCTGACCACGATTTCACTTAATATTAAGTAATTCTATGTTCATACTTCGAACTGGTTTCTACGTTAAGTTTTATTATAATATTATTTTATCAAATCATTTATGTTTTTTTTTCGATCCTCCGGCCGCAGCCTACGTATCTCGCGCCTTAACATGTAAATAAATATGTATACAAACAAAGTTAAGGGCACAGCTGTTTTCAACATTCTCTGTACACCGCGCCTCGGTAACCGCAACAATTTAAGTGCATGTAAATCAATGACTAAAATAAATGAATAAATAACAAAACAAAAATACAAAAGTGCAATAAAAGTACAAAATAAAAATAATAGCGCGTTACTATCCCACTCACCTACGGAAGCGCGCATCGGCGTAATTGCGTCAAACTCCTAAAACCAGGGCATTGAGTCAGCAGTTTACACATTATGGGGTGATGCATAGACAGCACAACGTGCCTAGCTGCAGCAGCTTAGCCGCCAAGAATAAGCACGTCACTTTTGGATCTAATATCGACCTACTATCACCGGTAGGTATGCCAGTATCAGAAAAAAGGGCCCCATGAGTGACCCAAGAAGCGATGGATTGACATCGCTGAGTCGAATGCGAGAGCCAACGGCTTACGACGAGAGGATGCCGAAGACCGGGCGAAGTGGAGAAGAATGAGTAGGAAAGCGGACCCTGACAGAGGCCGGAATAAACGCTAAGATGATGATGATGATGATGATCAACCTACTGTCACGTTAATTAAGTTTGTTACTAGGAATTTAATTTAATATAAATTGTAATTTAAAAAGTATATGTATGAATACGTGTTGTAAAAGTAATTTAATTAATTACTAAGATAATTATTGGTTTCGAAGTCGGTCTAGAATTTTGCGAACAATTGAGGCCAAAAGTCAATTAGGGTAGGTAGATTTGGCAATGGATGTATTAATTAGTTGTGTAATCGCTGTAGTGATAATTTCGACTGTTTTTCTTATCACACGTAGGCACGAACGTGGTCGTACGTAAGTTTCTTTATTATATTGTGATAGAATAGTTTTCCTTCTGTACTCTAGTGCCCCGGTGTAGTGAAGAATCTAGAATAGGTGGGTTGCATGCTACTGTAATGTTATTTACGTTACTTTGAAACTAGAGAACCAATATGTGAGTTAAATCTGTATCTTTCAGCTTGAATGACTTTCATTTCATGTTTTCCATATGACTTTTGTATTGTTAAAAATGTACCGCACTTGAATTTCAAGGTATTTTATATAGTTGTAACGCGGCAACCCCATATGAGCCTACCACTAGCGCCACCTATGCGCACGGAGGCCATAACTATAGACGGGCGAGAGAAACGCACTTCGCGCCGTCCTAACTATCTAGCGGACTACGCTCCGTAATTTTATCTAGTTTTTACCTTTTGTGCACGTTATAAAATAGTTATCTTATTGTGATTTGTGAGTTCTAAGTGTAATTGTGTGTGTTTATGCAATAAACGTTCTTCAGCACAGTTTGATCGGTTTTATTGCAGATTACAAACCCGTACAAGAGAATAACCTCTACACTGGCGCCCTTTACGTGGTTTTGTGCGATTTTCGTAACTGTGTACCTATTGGACTGTGTTCTTGTGCCTCGTAATTGTATCTCCAAATACATAACAGTGGTAATAAGTAAGAACTTATAAATATGCCGAATACACGACAAAATCCGTCCGGCTCGATCAACGACCCCGGCGACGTCGGCGATAATTCTATAACTATGACTACAGAAAACTTCAACGCCTTGCTCTCGACTATCCAGCAGTCAAATGCTGAGATGTTCCAACGCCTTATTCAAGAAGTTCGTGCTTCGACGCCTGCGGAGTTGACGACCACCACCATCACCGTCCCCGCCGCACCAGCGAACTTTTCCCAGTGCACAGCCCGCTTCAGCGGTGCACCCAGTGAATCGGTAGATGGTTTTTTGGATGCTGTCGAAGCCTACAGAGCGTGTCTTCAAATTACGGATGACAACAGTGTAAAAGGGTTGGCCATGATCCTTACGGAGATGGCTGCGGTATGGTGGCAGGGTATAAAACGAACCACCACCACCTGGAGCGATGCTGTTAAAAAACTACAATGTGCTTTCGGAGTTAGAAAGCCACCTTTTCGTGTATACAAAGAATGGTTTACACTGCAGCAGGGTGAAAGTACCACTGATTTATTTGTTTCACGAGTTAGGGCTTTGTTGGCCCATCTACCAAGCGGAGACCTTTCGGAACGCGTGGAGCTGGACATGACCTACAGCATACTCGATCGTCGGATCAGAAAACGACTCGACCGCGAGGCCTTTAACACCTTCGATGTGCTGCTGCACAAAGCGCGGAGCATCGAGGAGTCGCTGAGGGAATCGAAGAAATCAGCTCAAGCAAATAGCGACGCTCCGGCCGCACGCGGCAACCCCATATGAGCCTACCACTAGCGCCACCTATGCGCACGGAGGCCATAACTATAGACGGGCGAGAGAAACGCACTTCGCGCCGTCCTAACTATCTAGCGGACTACGCTCCGTAATTTTATCTAGTTTTTACCTTTTATGCACGTTATAAAATAGTTATCTTATTGTGATTTGTGAGTTCTAAGTGTAATTGTGTGTGTTTATGCAATAAACGTTCTTCAGCACAGTTTGATCGGTTTTATTGCAGATTACAAACCCGTACAAGAGAATAACCTCTACATAGTTAATATATTTGTTGTTCTTCTTTCCTACTCTTATTATAAATTCATCTATTTCTACATTATTGGAACTACTTTTCCAAATTTTTAAAATATTTATTACATTGTTTACACATATTTACAAGCTTTGAATTAACCTATTTGCAACCATCATTCGCACAGCAACCCATCATTTGCTGCTAAATTTTTCCAAAACGCTTTCAATTATATCGGTGCAGGATAATAAAATATTAGGATTTCCGAAAATTGGGATGAAAAATTTGAACACTGATCGTAAGGAGTATCGATATTAGGGCAATCGATATTTAGGACTATAATGCTTAGAACAGTAAATTTTAGGACATGCAACAGAGACCCGTATAAAATACATACATAAAGCCATACATACTCGCAGCGCGTCATCGCTGCACCGCGCATAGATTAAGTCGCAGCAGCGGTACTTCTTTATACTACCTACAGTGCGCGAAACCGACTGTCTCTGAGAGACATTATCTCATACATCAAATTTGACATAATTTGAAATTGCACTTTGCGCTATAACATAATGTTATGTTACGGATGCAATAGAGACGTCGTTCCTGAAGACGAAATAACTTGCAGTGTTTGTAAAAACGTATATCATTACCGGTGTCTTAGCATAGATTCGATAAAATTTAGAGAGCATAAGGAAGAGTTGGAAGCTTCACTGGTATGTCCTGTTTGTGCCTGCAAGAAACCACGCGGAAATAACGATGGAACACCTGTTGGAGCCCGGCGTGTTATTCTGAATGATACGATAGTCTCCGTGGATGACCTACTCGGTAGTGATTTTAATGCAACTACTGACGCCGGTGTCTCAAAATTAGATAAGTCGCAATTATTCGATAATGTTACGGTTCGTGGCAATAAAAACCAGTGCCTAAAATTAGACGATATCCGTAGTATTGTTTGTGAAGAAATGCAGAAATTTGTAATTAAGATTACTGAAGAGAACGCAGCGTTGACTAAGCTGCTACTGAACACAATCAAAATACTCACAGACAAAGTTGCGGCGCTAGAACACGAAGTAAAAACCTTACCGAAGGAACATCAGGGTGTGCTTCTTGAGAAATGTGAGGCTCACAATCCCGTCGATGTAATCCCCGTACGGACTGTTTCGGATGGCAGTGACATCGTAAACGAATCTGTGTTGCTGCCCGTTATGATTAAGCCTAAAACAAAGGAGTTAAAAGCAAAGCCGAAAAAAGCAAAGAAGAATCTCCCAAATAAAGCTGATCGTGAAGTGCAGGATTCGTCGTTGAATGTAATTCCAGCTAATAATGGACCCTCTGCGTCTGCGTCCGCTACCGTGATGGCGGCGCCTATCGATGGGAACCCTGACGGTGATGTGCAGGTTGAAGCGGCGGAGCGTTCTAGACCATCTTTTGCCGCAGTTTTACGTGGAACAGCGACCCCAGGTACAACACTGCTTGAAGCTGCTGAAAAGGAGGTATTTGTACATCTATATTATGTCAAGAAAGGTACATCTATCAAACAAGTTACTGAGCACCTGGAAAGAATCTGTGGAGAGGATGTGTGTACTGTGGAGGCCTTGAATGCTCGTGGAAACTACGCATCTTTTAAATTGGGAGTTCCAGATAAATATTTAAAAAATATCTTGGCCACTGATAATTGGGCTACCAATATCTGTGTAAAACCTTGGAGGTCATTTCGCTCACAACGGAACAGAACTCACTACTCTTAGAAACCGTTCGCACTGCATCCCAACATATAATCATGTATCGGGCAGAACAGACTTCCTAAACATTGTCTATCAAAATGTACGAGGTTTAAAAACTAAATTAGCGCATTGGAGAAGCAGTTTAATGGCTCAGGAAGCGGATATAGTTGCAGTAACGGAGACTTTTTTAGATAGTTCAGTGAGGGACGCTGAGATCGTGCCAGATGGTTGGACCGTTTTACGTCGAGACAGACAATCCAAAGGCGGCGGGGGTGTGCTCATTGCCGCAAGACCTGGTTTGAGTTTGAAGCGCCTTAGTAATCTTCAAACAGGCCAAGGAGAAGATTTGTGGGCAGAGTTTACCTTACTCAACATAAAGCACTTTGTTAATGTTGTGTATATTCCACCAAATGCAAAAGCTGCAGACTATATGGTATGGTTTCATATGGTAGAATCTAATATCGACCTGCTGAATGGGAGTGTAATTGTGTTGGGTGATTTAAACCTTAATAGTGCCACCCTGGAGGTATCGAGTTATTACTGTTATTTTCTGAATGTTTGTAATTTTAGTGAATACAATAACATATTTAATACACATAATAGTAAATTAGACGTTATTTTGTTACAAGATCGTGTTGCGAGATCAGTTACTGTATCCATACAGATCAGATACATCTGATCAGTTTAAAATATCACGAGTATGTCCAATACCTAAATCTGGTGATACTTCCTGCGTTGAAAACAATCGACCAATAGCCATACTGTCGTCACCAGCAAAAGTTTTCGAATATATTTTACACAACAAAATTGATTTGCAGATAAAACCGTACATGTCTGATTGTCAGCACGGTTTCAGAAGTCAACGTTCTGTCAATACGAATTTACTAAGTCTCACAGACTTCGTATCACAGTGTCTTGACAGAGGTTCCCAAGTAGACGTAGTTTACTTCGATTTTCGGAAGGCATTTGATTGTGTGGACAATGACGTCTTGCTCTCCAAACTTTATGCCAAGGGATTCAGCCCTGGGTTATTACAATTCTTTGCCGATTACCTCCGTGACCGTCGACAATATGTACGGTATGGTTGTTATGTTTCCAACTCATATCCCACGCGTTCTGGTGTTAGTCAGGGTTCTATTCTCGGTCCACAATTGTTCACGATTATGGTTGATGATCTCAAATCTGTAGTCAAACATTCCAGGTGTCTGCTTTATGCAGACGACCTTAAGGTATTTTGTGAGATAAAAGAACCCGAGGATAGCATATTACTCCAGGCCGACATTGATGCAATTCTTCAATGGAGCAATAATAACAAACTTCAAATGAATATTGCGAAATGCTCTACTATCTCCTTTACCAGATCTCGTAATCCAATACCATCCATGTACTACTTAGGAGCAGATTTAATAACACGAGTGGAAACAGTAAAGGATCTTGGCGTCATATTTGACCAAAAATTATCGTTTAATGAACATATAAAAAATCTAGCGGTTGATGGTTATAAAAGATTAGGTTTCATTATTCGTAACACAAAGGACTTTCATAATGTTAGTGCGATTACCTTAATTTACACTGCGTTAGTGCGTACAAAATTAGAGACAGGGGCGGTCGTGTGGGGTCCACACGAAAGTTCATACAAACTTTTATTAGAAAAAGTGCAAAAGGCATTCTTACGTTTTTTGTTTAAAAAACTATATAGGTATCTCCCATCCCATTTCTCATATCCCATTTCTGTATCCTACAAAATATCTTCTGGGGGCATTGGGCTTTAATTCCTTGGAGGTACGCCGGAATTTTAATTTAATGATGATCTTTTGTAAAATTTTACGTAGTGAACTTGACTGTCCTGATCTCGTATCACGCATCTGCTCATTGTTCGTACCTAATAAGTACACGCGGTTCCGTAGCAATCGTATCCGGTTGCTGGCTGAGGACAGTTGTCGCACGGTGGCCCATAGTAATTCGCCTTTGGTAAAATCACGCATCCTGCTGAATGGTCTACTCAGCTCGGCGTCGGACTGCGACTTGTTTGCGGACCGTTTCTGTGTTGTTTGTAAATTTATTTTAAGATTTTGTGAAAATTGTGATACATGAAAGTATTTGTAAACCATTATGATAAATTTGAATGTTGTGCACAGTGCTTTGGCTCGCTGTAATGCTGTGTACTTTCTGTAATATAAAAAAAAAAAAAAAAAAAAAAAAAAAAAAACCACGCTTTTTTCCCGTAGTATGGCGTATGCCCGTGTGGAGCCTACGTGCTTTCTACGTGTACACGCCCGTAGGCAGACAGGCAAAGACCACATCTTTCATTAAACTTTTGATACATGTCGTCGGTTTTAGGTAGTCTTGACCAATTATCGATTAAACTTTCATATTAAATTTTATTCATGACGTCGGTTTAGGGTACTTTTGATTTATTATCGATTAAGTTTTCATCGTGTGTCGACACTTCCCCTTCCGAACATTTCATTCACTCTTTCATTTTCTCATTCTCTCATTCATTTTCTCATTCTCATTTTCTCATCCTCATTTTCTTATTCTCATTTTCACATTCTCATTTTGATAGTCCGTAAATCTTTTTTCATTTATCCTCTCTATGTAGAGACTTAGGCATGTGCTTAGGCACAGGTGTAATGACCAGCTAATGTGCTCATTACACCTGGCTACAATTGAGTCCACTAAATTCTGAAGCAAAAAGCGTGCGAGCAAGTCAAACTTAAGTGACCTTATTCTATGAGCAATACTTTCATATTTTATACATTTTGACTTGTTTTCACGCTATTTGCTTCTGAGTTTAGACGACTGAATTTTGTCAAATGTAATAAGCTTATGCTTTGTTACTTACAACATTCGGCTTGTTCTTTTAACTTTTCAGTTTTTTGTTATTTTAGATTTTTGTACTTGTTACTTTTTATCATTAGACAACACTTTTATTTTTTTATTTTCTGTTAAAATACCGAACTATGCCCGAACTTACCTATCTGTTGAGGTGTACTCCATTAACACGAACAAAGTGGAATTACTTTCCCGTCGAACCGAATATATTTCTGACTGTTGCTGTTTGTGTTTTGAATGCTTTTTTTCTTTTTTGATGCAAATAAATAGATCAATGTGAAAGTAGTGAAGTAAATTTTACGGCGCTTGAT
Organism: Blastobasis lacticolella; assembly: GCA_905147135.1. Classification (NCBI taxonomy): domain Eukaryota; kingdom Metazoa; phylum Arthropoda; class Insecta; order Lepidoptera; family Blastobasidae; genus Blastobasis; species Blastobasis lacticolella. The sequence goes on from LR990068.1 coordinate 6,671,822, forward strand.
ATCCACGACGCGGAAACAAAAATTACTCCTAACGTATTTCTAGAAAGGTAATACGTGAAAAATGTGTGCATAAACCTGCCGGTATCAAAAAGAAAAGAAAAGAAAATATCTTTATTCGACGAAACGATGTTACAAAGACGTTCTTACATGATCCCATTTGATACAAAATTCTAATCCAGATCCAGTAGGCGCACACTAAAATTGTATGGCGACTGTACCTGGACCAAAATGTAAACAAAAACAAAACTGCGCCTGCCGCATCGTTCGTCGAAAAGGAAGGTGCCTCTTGCTATTCCCGAACGGGCTCGCCCCAGTGGATCACGCAAGGTATGGCACTATGGTTCAGCAGACTGGGATGGATTGCGAGAATTTTTCGCGTCGTACCCGTGGATGCAGCTTTGCTTTTCCTCAAATGATACCAACACCTGTGCTGCCGCTGTAGCTGATGTCATACTGCAGGGAATGGAGTGTTTTATCTCATCCTCTGTAGTCCGTCTCGGCGGCAAGAGTCAGCCCTGGTACGACAGGCCTAGTTCTTAGGATGCTTTTCGTGCCTGGACAGTGGCTCGGGCACAAAAGGACCCTAACACCCACATTTTGAGGAAAAAGTACAATGCTGTATCGAGGTCTACAAAGAGGGTAATGGCCAGAGCAAAATTAAAATTTCATCGGCGGAATTGGAGAGAAACTAATCGGCTACCCCTCTGGGAGCCGTGCTTTATGGTCTCTCTCCAAAGCTGTCGAGGGGAACTTTTGTTGGACCACCTTTCCACCTTTGCGCAAGCCGGATGACCAATTAGCCCACACAGCAAAGAAGAAAGCCGATCTCTTGGGTAATCTCTTTGCTCATAACTCAACTCAGGATGATGGGGGAGCTGCACCGCCTACCATCTTACGGTGTGAGGGCATCATGCCCGAGGTTCGTTTCACCCAAGAAATCATAAGACGTGTGCTTCCAGTTTGCCAAAGATGTGGATTAGATCGATGACTAGAGGCAAATCTCCCGGCCACGACGGCCTCAGCGTCGAGCACCTTCTGTGCTCTGGCTCTCGTTTATCGAGAGTCTTAGCGATGCTATTCTCGTTGTGTGTTAGTCATTTGTACATACCCCTGAAAAATAAAAAATACCCCTCGAGCTCATGGAAATAATAGTCTGTAGTCAAAAATAAAACGGGAAATGTTTCAGATAAAAATAACTATAGGCCCATTTCCTTTGCGACAATTGTCGCGAAAGTGATTGACGCTATGCTTGAATTTGCACCATAATCAATTTTTTTTCTGTCCGTCATTGTCTACGTAAAAGTGCAATCCTGTGTCTCAAGCATACCGTGAAATACTACCTATCGAAAGCTTTTGACCTGGTTTCTGGAACTTGTAAACATCTTCAAGTATTGATATGGACACCAGATGAATAGTGTCAGATGGGCTGGCCCGCTGTCGGAGTCTTACAGACTAGAATATGGGATGAGACAGGGTGGTCTGTCTCCTTCGTTATTTAACTTGTACGTGAACGCAGTGATCGACGAGCTCAGCAGTCAGCGTGTCGGCAGCAACGACATGGTGCTGCTGAGCGCGTCGGTCTAAGAAGGCTTTTACAAGTGTGTGAAAGCTATGCAATATAGCACGGGTCGCAAAACAATATAAACAAAACTCCGTTTATGGTGATTAAGGCGGGCCTAATAAGACCTTCATGTGTACCGTCCCTTAAACTATATGGTGGTCCTCTGACAAGGGTTGAAGAGTTAAAGTTCCTAGGACATCTTATCACCGCTGATTTTAAAGGCAATGCTGACATTGAGCGGGAGCGAAGGGCTTTGTCAATAAGAGCAAATCGTAGGTTTTGTAAGTATTTTTGCACGATGTTCCCACGAAGCTAAAGTTACGCTTTTTAAAGCATTTTGCACATCAGTTTACACGTGTAGCCTATGGGTAGTCCAGTTCAATAACGCGTTCAGGGCGGTGATGGGTCTGCCCTGCTACTGTAGCGCCTCCGGCATGTTCGCGGAGACGCGCACCGATTGCTTCTTTGCCACGGTGCGCGTCTCTGGTGCGCAGGGTGCGGGCCAGCTCCAACACCGTCCTGGCGATGATTGCCGGCAGGCTAGACTGCCCGTATATAAGTCACTGCTGTTACTTGCACGTCACAGCAGCGGAGATTTTACTTTAATACTAACATTAGATTAAGTTATTGTATCTACCTACTAACAAATTGTATGAGTCTTCAGATACTTGAAATAAATGATAATTTATTATTATTACGTAGGTACACAAGTACACAAGTACACACGTTATACAAGTAACGTTGGCTATTATTCTAGGCCGTCATCATGACATGACAACCTAGGTCACGAGCACGCTTAATTGAAGAATTAATTAATAAATTATAGACAAAACGTATTATCTATTTATACATAGTATAAAACAAAGTCGTTTCCTGGTGTCTGGTCCCAAATAGATTGAAAAGTTACCTTCATGGCAGAGAAGAGCGGCCCTCTTGGGTAAATTGCGTGCCAAACGTTAGCTTCACAATCAATTTAGTTGTCAAAGTCACATTTGTCAACAGACGATTTCAGTCATTTTAAGGGTTTTAGCATAGCCTCCTTCACCTAACAAGCCATGCGCAGAAGTTTGACAACGTCGCATTTTTCAATTTTAATGAACCTGAAAATTACTGTTAAATATCGTCGCGGTCGTCGTCGTTTAATGTTATTAGTTATTTGAGTGATGAAGTATATAAATAAGTATATACATTAGTTCGATAATATGAAATTGGATAGATTCCTGTACTATTTACCTATCTACCTATTTGCAATTGTATTATACTAATATTTTAAATGCGAAGTATAATGTGTGTTTCGCCTTGTACGTAATAGATGTTTGTGACTTCTTCACGCAAAACGACTGAACGGATTTTAATGAAATTTGGCAGTTACATAGCATATAGCCCCGAATAATACATGTGCTATAATCTATTCCGATATTTATTGTGATTTTCGCGATAACTTTGTGATAACTTTCACAGTGTGAAAATGTTTGCTACACACAAAAGAACCTTCGTTTAGACTCCAGTATGCTTGGGGAATAGCAATAGTCCATTTGTTTAATAGAATTATATCTTTTGGAAAGCAAAACATCGGCACAGATTCTTTCCCATTTTTAAGGTTTAATCATAATTTTACTTGAATTTTTCAAATGCAACAACGAATTTGTATCTGTTAGAGAAAGATTATGATTATAAAACAGAATTTGATTAATGAAATAAGTAAAAATCTAACAACAGAAATGGTCAAGGGTTGTTTTTCAAAAATCGTATTTATTAAATTTTAGCACAATTATACATATATTTACTTTTATTTACCTTCGTAGATGGTCCATACAAACGCGTTATTTTACAGTTTTATCAATATATCTTTAATTTATCGTCATAAAATTCATAATTTTTCCGCACTTTGACATGTAAACAATGAGTAAATCGGTTCACAGCGACGTTGCCATTCCGTGCTACAGCATGGCTTGTAAGATAAAGGAGGCTATGGTTTTAGGGTATTTTAAGGTACGCGGTAGGAAACCCGGAACATAACCTTGAAATGTGTGATAATAACGGCGATAGTTTAAAACATTATGTTAAACGATTTCAGTTCATTTATTGGTAAAATAATTTATATTTTGTAATTTGATTAGCCGTGTGGTGTCCGGCAGAGTAGAATATCACCAACCCCTTACACACTTGGGTGTCGTATGTACAAGGCGACTTATGTTTTCGAGGCAGAAGATCAAGAGTCTCCGTAGTCTGGAAAATGGGCAGCAGCATTTTCCATTGTTATATTTAAACACTGCGATCTCCAACCCGCCTGCCAAGCGTGGTGATTATGGCAATAACCTCCCCTTTCGTGGGAGAGGCCCTAAGTCCTGCAGTGGACTGTTACGGGCTGTGATGATGAATTTGATTAGAATTTGTTAGATTGATTGACTGATTTCAATGCATTTTTCAGCAATAGATAGTGATTCAAGAGAAATGATTATAAGCAAGAAAAAGGGTATAGTAGGTGCAGGATATGTGTAGAGTAGGGTAGGGTAGGGTCGCTCTGTGCACTAGTTATCATTACATTGGTAGGTAACGCCGAAAACGTCACGCCATTTTACATGTTGTTACTAGCGGTCCCTCTTGGTTCAGTTCTCTCCCGGGTAGACGTTGTTCGCTTTCAGTCCGATACACTGATAACACTCTGTGGCCTCATAGTTAAAGGGCCCGGCTCGTAATCGAGGTACAGGGTTCGAATCCCTGTAGCCGATGAACAAAAGACTCCCTTCTGAGTTTTATGTAGGTACCTTACTTGAACACTAACCGATGAGAGCAACAGTACGGTGAGGGAAGACATCGTGATGAAACCTGTTCATTGAGGCGATTCAATGTGTAACCAGGATCCAAGCTCCAAGCAACATGGTCACGGAGATCGAATGGCAGTCGCTCCACTGCAATTACCTGATCTACTAAATCCAGGATCATGGTCAAGGTGAACCCGGGCTCTCATAGGCGAGAGCACAACCGGGACATTGACGCCAAGATTATTATTTTTACTCTGGTTGCTCGACCATCCTACGGGACTGATAGAAAATATGCACCTCAGTAAGAACGAATTCGATTTAATGGTTTCGGAGATCATCATCATCTTGGCGTTAATGTTGCGGTAGTGTCTCGCAATTGAGGGCCCGGGGTCCGCCTTAACCATAGTCCAGGATTTGGCAGATCAGGTAATTACAGTGGAGCTATTGTCATCTGATCCCCGTGACCATGTTGACAGGGGAACCTGACCCGATAGGATCATGGTTACACATTCTGATGTGCCGGTATTTTAGCTGCTAAGCAACAATGCTAATACTGTTGTCTTCCGGTTTGAAGGTAAGCCAGTGCAATCACAGGCACGAGGAATGTCATATTTGTCCTCACCTTCTGCTGCTTGATTCTGCATTTTTGTTGACTGCAACCTTCCTACTGAATGTATGAATCGTACCTGGATATTATGAGTGACATTTACCGCTTACCATCACGTGGACTGTCTACTCGTTAAATAATACTTTAAATTAAAATATAAAGTATTGTATTGTTGATAAAGGTCACCGTTACAAAGTAGGTAACAAGTATCTACATTAACATTATAATTTTTACTAGAACCGTGATAAGTGAATAGATTACTTAATTATTTCCAGGGTTGCGACAATGGGTCACTTCGAGGATGTCGACACGAAGGATGCACCGGCTATTCAGAATTATTACAAAGGGAAAACTCTATTCATAACTGGAGTTACAGGTACATACCTGCCCACCAAGGCAGGGAAACACTGTCATAGACGGAAAAACTCACACAGGGAGCCAAGAGAGCCCCTATTGGCTCCCTGTGTGAGTTTTACCGGCTGTACAATGGGGAATGTTCTGAGAAACTTTATTGTCTGGTCAACACAGTTTTGCCATCGCACCACCCGCTTGATGGTGTCCACGCGAAGGTTCGAAATAACGTTTTCGATCGCACAATTCAGATGTGGAGTAAGCTCCCAGCTACAGGTTTTCCTTTGGACTGTGACATAGAATCGTTCAAGAGGTACATTAGAGGTCTCTTTAGAGGCGGGCAACGCATTAGTAGCGCCCCTGGTGTTGCTGATGAACATAGGTGGTAGTGAAGACTTCCTTCAGGTGGTTTCCATCCGCTTGCTTGTTTATTTGCAGTGAAAACCTTATGGTGCTATACAACAGTCGCGCTCCAATCCGGGACAAATTTGGAAAATTTGAGTTCGTTGAGCACTCGCATCTATGTCCAATTATTTATTTATTTAAAACTTCATGCACATTACAGTACAATGGCGGACTTAAAGCTACGTAGCTTTTTCTACCAGTCAACCAGAGAGCAATTACCAAAAATTACAAGGCGGTGCTACAAAAGAACATAAAAGAACATAAAACAGACTAAAAGTAACATTAATTAAATTAGTATATCAAACATTCACAGACCGAAATTTATAGATAGTATAATAGGAGAGAGAGAACAGGGAACTGAACATAACAAGTTACTGGCACACTCAACAACACTAATGCCTAAACACTTAATAAAGAAAAAGACTAAGTAGGAAAATATATAAGGTGTTACAGATATTTTAGGAATTGACTGTGAACTGCTTTTTTTAAAGTAAATTTACTGGAACTTCGTCTGATCTCCAAAGGTAGATCATTCCAAAGTGTAGCAGCGATTAAGGAAAAAGAATTGGACAGAAATCCAGTCCGGTGAAGGGGAAGGTTTAAGGAGAGAGTGTTTTGAGTTTTTGAGGGTACGGTCGTGGGTGTCGCAAAGATATTTTAACTTGCATTTCAAATATTCAGGGGAGGCTGGATCGTGAAGTATGGAGAAATGGGACGTAAGGATTCTTTGGTTGCGACGATGTCGTATAGGCAGCCATTTGAGCTTCTCACGAAAGCTTGATACATGATCGTACTTACGTAAGCCGTAAAATTATTCCTCGGGTTGAATTGTTGAATTGTAATTGGATCGCAATAGATGCTCAATGGCAGTATGACGCGTTCTAGATATTCTGGTACAATTAAATCTGCAATTGAGCTGCTTTTGCGACCCAATTACAATTTACTCAAGCCTTAGTAAATTAGCGACTTCTATACAAATTTTAAATCCCGTGCACAAGCGGAACTTGAAGGCCTACTGGTGCTTATGATAATAACATCTTATAGGAACCTGTCTGTCAGTCTCTGAATATTTTCCCAGGGTTCATGGGTCATGTGCTGCTGGAAAAGCTGCTGCGGTCATGCTCTGAGCTGGAGCGGGTCTACGTGCTGCTGCGACCGAAGAGGGGAGCCGGTCCAGTCGAGAGATTAAATAAAATGTTCTCCAATATAGTAAGTTATCGTGAAGTTAAGGTAGGGAAGTGAGAAACGAGCAGACAGCCCACCTGATGGTAAGCGTTAACTGTCGCCCATTAAGTTGCAGGCAACCAAAATGCAGATACGTCGTCGCTGTGGGGACTAAAATGAAATGCCTCATGCCTGTAATTGCGCTGGCTACCTTATCCTTCAAACCGGAGCGTAACAATGCCGAATGCAAGGATTATTGCTGGGCGGCAGAAATAGGTAAGGCGGTGGTACTGACCCAGACGGACTCCTTCGGCCTGCCAGGCACCTAGCCCCTGATAAAATGAGTGGTATAGAGATAGAAAGGGTTAGAATAAGTTAGTTAGGCCTTTTAAAGTCAAAGTTGCAAACAAACAAAGAGATAGACGTAATTAACAGAAGAATATGGACGACCAGATGAATAAAGTATAGTATCTTTGTATTACTAGATATATCTGATACCCTGATAAAAACCATTTAATAAGATAATCTTCTTCTTACAGGACCCATATTTTAAGAGAGTCTGTGGCCGAGTGGTTAAGGTATCCGACTTGCAAGCGAGAGGTGCCGGGTTCGAATCCCACAGCGGCCGTGTACTAAAGATTCTTTTCTGAGTTATGTACATTAGTTGAATGCTAACCGATGCTCTTACGGTGAGGGAAAACAACGTGATGAAACCTGCACATTCAGTCCTGAATGTGTAACCATGATCCAATCTAGTCAGGTTTGTCACTGTAATTACCTGATTTGCTGAATCATGGATCATGGTCAGGGCGTACCCCGGGCCCCTCGTGCGCAAGAACACAACCGGGACATTAATGCCAAGATGATCGATCTTCTTCGTTTTCTTGATGTGAAAATTAAGAATTATTATATTTCCATTCCAGCTCTTTGACCAACTCAAGGCTGAGAAACCAGGAATATTGGAATCTAAGGTGGTTGCTTTAATTGGTGACGTTGGAAATGTTTCTCTGGGTAAGTGTACTAGAGAAGTGAGTAGAAGGTATAAAACATCAGCACTGCTGGCCGTGTGGTGTCCGGCAGAGTATAATAGCACCAACCTCTTACACTCGTGGGTGTCGTACAAGGCGACTAATGTTTTCGAGGCAAAAGATCTAGTCCCCGTAGTCTGGAAAATGGACAACAGCGTTGGCCATTGTTATATTTATAACACTGCGATCTCCAACCCGCCTGCCAAACATGGAGATAATGGCCTTTCCTTTCGTGAGAGAGGCCCTTAGTTCTGCAGTGAACTGTTATGGGCTGTGATGATGATCAGCACGGCTAGCACAAGTGTGCCCGCGACACTGCTTGCGCCGCGAGCGAGCGTTTGTTTCCTACTCTTAACACTAAGATTAAAGAGAAAGCAGTATCTATGTCGGGCTTTTTCTCGGTCGAGAGCCTACTTGTGCTAGCCGTGCAGGCGTCAATATCACAGCTATAATTAGCTAATTACAGGACGCTCTCCTGTCCTGTCGGACTACCATCTATCCGTGACGCTGTCAACAAAGAAAGCTGACCAGATTAGATCACGCGTTCACATTCAGTCGGCTGATTGTGCAGGATCGACAAAATGTCGCTTTCTATGTAGTTCTAGTTTTTACCAGCGGGTCAGATGAGTTTATGACACTATATTGCCAACATAATGACATTGGTAGTGCAAAGACAATCATTTTCTCCTAACGCCTGCTTAGTTCTGTCACGGTCAGTCTCATACCAATCCATATTTTCAGGTTTATCAAACGAGGATTGGGAGCTCCTGGCTTCTGAAGTCAACATAATATTTCATGCGGCCGCCAGCGTTAGGTAAGGTCGACAATTTACTCGGCATACCCTACACTTACCCTACATCTTCTTTTTACATTACGCAGCAACAAACGAACAGATCTGATGGTAAACGGTCACTGTCGCCCATAACATTTACGATTCATGCATTTAGGTGGCAGGCAACAAAGATGCAGAACCGCAAATGCGTTGTCACCGTAAGGACTAAGATGAAATGCCTAATGCCCGTAATTATACTGGCTACCTTATCCTTCAACCCGGAACACAGCAATATGAGCATTGCTGCTTGGCTGCAAAATAGATAATGGGTGCTACTCGCCCAGGCAGACTCCTCAGGCTTGACACCTACCTTGGAGCCCTACCACCTGATCCTACACCTACCCTACTCCTACCCTACTCCTACCCTACTCCTACCCTACTCCTACCCTACACCAACTTACACTTTTTTATTTATAAATTACAAATTGACAAAACCAAATTGGGCCAGCTGTTTTCGAATTTGTCTTAGCAACACATTTAGCAATTTTTATTTGATTGTGGCATGCAACCCCGCCTATGGCATGCTGCAATGTCGCACAACGTTGCCGTAATTACGTAATTACGATGTTGGTGCCTTATTTATGTATTATAATTTAAGTGAATTATGGCAGAAAAAAAAATGACTGCCATTTTACGAAACACACATGGATGCCATTAATTTTTTACACGCAAATAAATCATGATTATAGATCTGGATACTTATTTAATTTTAATTTGTATAGAATGACATTAAAAGTATCAATTCGTGACATTTGTCTTCACTTAATGACATATTTTATTAGTATTTTGTATTTTCTCAATTATAAAATGGAAATGGTACCTACTTGATTATTGTATGTCCGAAAGGGGCGAGCTGTTGAGACTCTTTGACATGTAGCAACTTATTGTATACATCATCATCATCACCTTGGCATTACGTACCAGTTGTGCCACCGCCTGCCACGCGAGGGCCCAGGGTCCGCCTTCCTGCTACTCCTGACCCACCTCGCTTGATCTTCGGCATCTTTGGTGGTGAATTTATGTACATCTTATTGTATACAGTTCAACAATTACACAATATTCTTTTCTATTATCTTTTCCCAGATTTGACGACAGCCTCAAAAAGGCCGTAAGGCTAAATTTGAGAAGCGCAGCCGAAATCGTTCGGCTGGCGAAAGAAACGAAGAATCTAGAGGTAAAGGAACTTTATCAGTGCCGAATTTATATTGGCCATTTGATTGACTATTATTCCTTTTTATTTATTAATTTTGCACTGGCACTTGATCGTGAAGAGTGAAAGGATCGGGGGGAGGCCTGTTCCCAGCAGTGGGATGACTCAGGCTAATATAATAATCAACTTAATTAATTTTACTGGCCGTGTTATTTTTCCATGTTATTTATAAATTTTTTTAATAATTAATCTGACTGGTTGGAAAATAATAATAATTTAACTCAATTGAACGCAGCGAAGTGGATCAAATTGGGATTGCAAGATTTGACCAGAACGTTTATACAAACATTGCAAAATAAAAGCTTTTAAAATATCATAAATCACAATTCAATTGGTTTATATCAAATCCTGGGGGGCGAATCTCTAGCTTTCGACATTAGAATTCGACATTATCCCTATCCACAAATATCTATTAAAAAGTAACTGAATCTCTATTGCAAACAAAAATCTTGTTCTTAACTATTTTATTTATTCCGTCATTGTCGAAGATCGTTTTTAAATGTCATTTTCTATTAGAGATAATTAGCTCGGTAAAATATCCAATTCGAGATGTCACAGCACGAGAATCAGGCCCCTGCGCTATTACAATTCCAGTCGTTAGTGCATGTGTCCACTGCATACGTCAATATCAACTATGGAGAAGAATTGGACGAGATTTTGTATCCCCCCTACGCTGACTGGAAAGAGACTATGCAGGTCGCTGAGGAGCTCGATGAAGATACCATGAACATCTTCACAAAGAAGTAAGCTTAATTTTTACCACAGATTGATTAACGAGCAGATAGCCTGTAGCGACATCTATCGCTCCAACAGGGAAACTCAACAACACTCACACGAATACACGAACACAAGGTTGGCAACCATCCGCACATAGATGGCGCGGGCCGTTCTACATCGCGCTATGGAAGTGTGCCAACTTCCACAGCATATATACATACTACTTCCGACGGCGATCAACTGGCGGACCAATGGTCCCCTGGTCACAACACCCGGCCGAGTGGGTAATTACCCTTTTCCACCTTCTCCATCTTCGCTTGCCAACATTGGCGGCTACCTTATCCCCTTACCTTAACCAAAAGCCAACCTGATGGTAAGCGGTTACTGTCGCCCACACATCTACGATTCAAGCATTCTTAGGTTTCATTTCAAGTATCAAAAATGCAGAATAGCAAGTGCGTTCTCACTGTGAGGAGTAAGATGATGATTATGCCTATTGTTTAAAATGTTACTGGCTTCCTTATCTGTAAAACCGAAACACAATAATGCATATGTTGCTCCTATATTAGTTGAGCACTAACCAATTCTCTTATATGGTGACGGAAAACATAGTAAAATACAGTAAAGTAAAATACTTTTATTCCACTCAGAGACACGGCATAACATTCATAAATATTCATAGAGAAAAAAAATAAAACAGAGACATGAACGGAAAAAAAAGATACTCTAATCTCGTTACCGGTGCCATGCCACAGTTGACAGACAGTTGTTGTGACGCTGGTTTTCAGTGGGCCCCTACATCGTTTTAAAATCTGCACATTCAGGCGACTCACCATGTAACCGTGATCCAATCTGGTCAGGTTCCCCTGGTAGCAGGGTCACGAATATCAGATTGCAGTCGCTCCACTCTAATTGCCTGATCTGCCAAATTGTGGGGCATGGTCATGGGTCAAGGCGAACCCCGAACCCTCGTACGCGAGAGCACAACCAGGACATTAACGCCAAGATTATTATTATTTCTGATCGAACATAATCATGGACAGCTCTCACTCTGTGTGTCAAAGAAATCATACAAAACTCCTCATTTGTCTTTACACTCTCATTCTCTCATTTAACAGATACACCTGCGGACTGCCCAACACTTACGTATTCACCAAGCAATTGGCTGAACATGTGATCAGCGAGGAGAGAGGGAAGCTGCCTGTGGTCATCATCAGACCCACGCTAGTCTTGTCCATCATGGACGACCCTGTACCAGGCTGGCATAACACTATAAACGGTATTGCTGGGATGTTTATTGGATGCAGTTCAGGTATGGATAATTACTACTTTTTTATATTAGACAAGACAGGCATTTGACCGCCATCTCACCTGTTGGTAAGTGACGATGCGGCTGAAGATGAAGCATGCCCGTCTTGGAACAGCCTATTCACTCTAGCCATGAATTCATCCAGATTATGTTGTACAGGGAACACACTCGCAGGCAACGCGTTCCATTCCTTAGCCGTACGCATTATAAAGGTACTAAGTAAGGCTAGAAAGGCACTTACTAGCCTGATATTTTCATCTTTCAGAGCGTCGGTGGCCTAATTGGCTGCGCGTCCGATTTGTTAACGAGAGATACTAAGTTCGATACCCAATGCCGCCATATAAAATAACTTTTTCTGAGTTACTACATTAGTTGAACACTAATTCATACTCTTACGGTGAGGAAAAACATCGTGATGAAACCTACATATTCACACGACTGAATGTGTAACCATGATCCAGTTTGAACAGGTTCCCTTGTTAACAGGGTCAGGGTCGCTCAACTGTAAATACCTGACCAGCCAAACCTTTATGGTCAAGCATGGCGGACCCCGGGCCCTCATGTGCTAGAGCACAACCGGAATTTTGATGATATTTTTGTCAAATTTTTTGTGTTTGAATATGGGACTGGGAACATTGGAAACTGTTATTTCCAACAATTTGGAACTGTTTCAAACAGTTAGACACAAAATAGTACAAACAACAGCATGGGAGCACCCAATATAATTGGAAAGTTAGCTACTCCATGGGAGCACCTTTAGACCAAACTGTGGGCACTATCTACCTAATCAAATATTTGCTTTTACAGGTGTATTGAAAACAATTGAGGCGAAAAATGTTCGACAAGACTTCATCCCGGTTGATATTTGCGCCAAAATTTTTATAGCAACCGCATGGTATCGAGGTATTAGAAAGTAAGTATATGTAGTAGTCACGCTGTGTGGTAGCCGGCAGAGTAGAATAGCACCAATCCCTTACACTCGTGGGTGTCGTACAAGGCAACTAATGTATCGAGGCAAAAGATGTAGAGTCTCCGTAGGCTAAACTGGGCAGCAGCGTTTCTCAAATTTATATTTATAACACTATGATGTCCAACCTGCCTGCCAAGCGTGGAGATTATGGTAATAACCCCCTGTAAAAACCACTTTCGTGGGAAAGGCCCTAAGTCCTGCAGTGGATTTTTATGTGCTGTGATGATGATATGTAGTACTTGCATAATCACACTTACCTCTGCATTCTACTACCTATACATATATATGGCAGGGGGCGGAGGAAATAAGTTATATAAATACAACATATCTTTCCTAGCAAGAGAGCTTGCTATGGTGTTCTTCGTAAGTGGAGCCCCCTCAGCATAAACTTATAATAATGGTCTGTCCTTTAACACAGGTTGAAGCCGACAGATGACGTAGACATCTACCACTGCTCTTCTAGTGACGCAGTATTTGTGACTTTAAAAAGCCTATGGGATAACGGTTTGAAGGTACTTCAGAAATATCCAGCAGGAATGTCGATGGGGTATCCCGTGATGGACATAAGCACGGGGTTGACACACTACGTCAAGGTTGGTAAATTTTTTTTTCTTTTTTTTTTCATACCTCTAAGTGTAGAGCTCCACTCATGCAGTGCAGTGCACTGCGCGGCGCACCACACGGTGCCACGTGCCACGAAAACGGTGGTGTTATTCTGGTTTTTTAAATTAGGCAACGTTCGCACGAGAGATTTACGAAAGATTTTGAGTTAGGCAACGTTTGCACGAGAGCTTTTTCGGCGCTTTTACGAGCGTTGTTTTAAACGACTCGCATAATTGACCCTATGCCTCCGACTGTCTGTTCACACGCAGGCGTAAAAACTTAGTAAAAGGTGACTGGAGATGTTTTTATCTCCAGTCACTTTGCAACCAAGAAACTGTCTCAAATGCAACCAAGAGAAACGTCCGAAAAGGATGTCATTCATTTTGGATTAAAACGCTAAAGGGCCGACCAGAAAAATATTATGCAATTTTCAGAGACAGCACACAGGTTCTATTATTTCTTACTATGGTGCCAAACCAGTACGCCCACCACCACCACTATGTACCACCGGGCGTACAGTAGGTACTAAGTATTGCTTTTCTAAAAGCCAATAACAATCGACCGTCGGACGTGCGAATTTGACGTCACAGTAAACAATGTAAAGAACTGTTTTCTCTATTGGAAACTAATAATTTTGTTCTGGCCGACACTTAGATTTTTGATCCAAAAATGTATGAAACGCGAATGTTGCTTTTTTTAACTAAAAGTATAACAAAAGAAACATGTGAAGAAATTAGACCACCTCGATTGATCTTCCTCGAATACTATGATAACTGATGTTTTTACCCGACTACGAGGGAGCCAAGGAATGGTAATTAAGTTAACTGTCTATGTATGTAAAGTTGATAAACGTGGAAGAATCGACAGAGATTTGTCAAGTGGAACAATGTCGAATCTACCTATTCTTGCTGGAGAAAGTGGTTTGTATGTATGTATGTGGATATGAATGTTTGTATTGATGTTAATTCTAGCTCAAAAACTACTTGGCCGATTTTCGTTAAAAGCGTATTGATTGTCGAATGGTTACAGGCTCTATGATAATACATTCAATATATTATCTTGAGGATATAAGAACATAAAACTTTAATATTTTTCAATTCTGATGATTGATTCGGTCATGTTGAGAATTTGTTATTCACATTGATTGATTCTGTTGTGGGATATACCGCACTACTTAAATTTGTCCTCAGCTGGTTGAAGACATGATTTTGGGACAATATTACGACAAAATGTTTTAAAACGTAGTTATTTCTGTCCTTTACAAATGTTTACTTAAACTGAGTGTATACCATGGTGGCTCTTTCAAAATTATAACTACAAAGTATAACATCAGTAGTAAGTATAAAGAGAGTGTATAAACTTAAATAACTCAGAAACCATTGCTCTTAGAAAACTAGATTCTAAAAAGAAATGATAGTGCCCGTCAATATCTATAAGTATTTGCTGTTCTGGAACAAGCGTTTTTAGGTCAATAGTTTCAGAGTTATTACAGTTTTAAGATTGACAGCTGTCAACCGAAATGTAGATCTCGACGAGCACTATCTTTTCTCTTTAGGAACTAGTATTCAAGCACCATTAGTTTCAGAGTTATTAAAGTTTTTAGTTTGACAGGTGCCATCGAATATGTTAATTTCTACGAGAACCAGCATTTCTATTTAGAAGCTAGTGTTTTAGAACCAAACATGCCTTATTTATATTTCGGGATGAACTGAGAAGAGAATGACGACAGGATCACGAAAGCGAAACAACTACGATAATATTAAAGAATCAGAAAAAAGGGAGGGGCTTACGCATCAGCGGTCAAACTTTCTTTGACAAGGTCGGTTTCCTATTTTATTCACACGCGTTGTATCTGTACTAAAAAAAGTAGACAGATATATGTGTGTAAACTGTGTCACATAAGGAGGAAAGATTCGAACTGTTGGTAAAAAGAAACAGTCAGATGTGACGTTTCATGTTGACATCTGCTGACACCGCGCCGCACGCTGCACGATTGGGCTAAATTGAAAAACGTGGACAAAATTCATACAGAAGTTGTATATATGCCGTGGAAGTTGGCATATTTCTCTAGCGCGATGTAGGACGGTTAGCGCGATATAGGACGGTTAGCGCCATCTATGTGCGGATGCTTGCCAACCTTGTGATCGTGTACTCGTAAAGTGAGTATTGTTGAAGTTTCCTGTTGTAGCGATAGATGTCACTACATCGCCCTCAATTGTTGTCTTTTCTACTGTAACGTAAGTACTTAAAGTAAACTGTACGGCTAGCACAAGTGTTCCCGCAACACAGCACGCACCGTGAGAGAACCTTTGTTTTCTTCTCTTAATACTAATACGAAAGAGATAGCATTCAGGGTCTATGTCGCGTCTTTTCTCGCTTACCTCGCGCGTGAGCACTTGTGCTAGCGGTGCTGATACATATTATATTGTATTTCAGGTACTAATTAAGCAATTTCTGTTTGCTTTGATTGTCGATTCTTGCCTGTGGGTGGCTGGAAGAAAACCGTTGTAAGTAATTCATAGATGGTGTAGCCTTATTCCATAACTTAAATTGCCATAATAGACTGTGAGATTAACTTAATGGATGAGAGACAATCTTTGTCTTTTCGCGATAGTAAGTACTCACATATCCTCTGATGTGGTTTCTATAAGTAAAAAAACCGGTCGGCCTCACATCCTTGTGGCAGCCTCACTTTTAAGCCACATTAATGTCACTTAATTTGGTGACTATGATCACAACGTTTTGGAATAGAATATTTATTTGCTCAAAACATTGTTATAATGATAGGTCTTAAGATAATCATCACACAGTGGCTCACACATGTTCAGCCAGTATTAACAGGCATGCAAATTTGTTCAGTGTTAATCTTATGCACCCTTAAACTCTAAAAAATCCGTGACGGAGTAAAATATGTGGATTACGTTAGCTCCTGCTAAAGTATACATCCACATTTGTCTCATTCACCTTTGTCACATGATCTTGATACCTCCTGATTCAGAATAACAGTTTTCGAATCGAACGACACCGATTCGCCGCTCACGAATTTCGTGTCGAATCGTTCGGAAACGGTCTCGAATTATTGTGAATACTGATAAATTGTTGTTGTACCTAAAAACCATTGTTCTGCAGCTTGACCAAGATCCAGAGGAAAGTGTATACAGTTGACATCGCCATTGCCTACTTCATGTCTCACAGCTGGACGTTCCTCAACAAGAATTTGGTCTCAGTCCGTTCCCGTATAAAAGAAGAGGACAGAAAAGAATTTTACTACGACTACGAGGGAGTGTCTGGAATACCGTACCTGGAGAACGTGGCCCTTGGCGGCAGGAGGTACCTCATGAATCTACCTGACGAACAGTTGCCGCGGGACCGTGTTATATTTACAATGTGAGTGAATAAACTTAGGACATTAGACTTGCTAGAACCCCAAAAACTAGGTAATCTACGGTAAATAGTGTAAATAAATTAACACAGTAGATATTGGCTTAAAAAACGTGCATATATTTCCATAAGGTGAAATTGGCTCTACATTTTCAATGAAACATTTCGCGATGTAGCAATTCCAATGTTTCGTGTCGGCGCCATCTAGCGGCAGACTTAGGGACTAAACCGGGCCCTGCGCGAGGGCCCGAGATTCCTTTCGAACAGTATGCTACATGCAGTAAGCATGGTGGTAAAACCTTTTAATAATATGAATATGCATGTTAAGGTGGCAATGCACTTAAACCGTACCTATGGCTTATTTTGACGACTTGAGTGGTTCATTGGTCAACGTCTGCCACGCAAGAGGTCCCGGGTTCGATTCCCGTCCGGGCAGAAATTGAAATGATGAATTTTGATTTCTGTTACGGGTCTGGGCGTTCTATGTATAATAAGTATGTATTTAAAAGTATTTAAGTAGTATATCAGTTATGTAGCACCCATAGTACAAGCTTTGCTTAGTTTGGGGCTAGATGGCGCTGTGTGAATTTGTACACGAATATTTATATAATTTATTTATTTTTATTGACAATGTTAGAGATAATATCGTTTTGCAATCATCCCTGATTATGAATTTTAATTTTAAATTCTTATTGTGTGTAATGCGCGTGGCTTTTGGTTAACTAGAACCTTTTCAGTAAAAATCCCAATACTCTAGAGAGTCTCTCATTTCAATATTACCCCGGATCTAGGCCACACTGTATAATGTACAATAACCGATCCTCTTACATTGAAAAAAATTGGCAGGAAATGAATTTGTATGTGTGCGTGTGCGTGTGCGTGTGCGTGTGCGTGTGCGTGTGCGTGTGCGTGTGCGTGTGCGTGTGCGTGTGCGTGTGCGTGTGCGTGTGCGTGTGCGTGTGTGTGAATAATCATGATCCAATATGGTCAGGTTAACAGGGTTACTGGGTCAGGCAGCAGTTGCTCTCTGCAATTACCAGAACCGTCAAATTCTGCTTTTCCTTTGGACTATGACATGGGATCGTTTAAGAGGCATTAAAGGTTTTCTTAGAGGGGGCCACGCATTGGTAGCATCCCTGATGTTGTGCATAGGCGGCGGTGACCACCTTTCATCAGGTGGCCCGTTTGCCTGTTTGTCTGCCGCATTACATAAAAAAACCTAGACCATGGTCAAGACGGACCCCGGGCTTTGTTTCTTTCGGCTTGGGGGCTAGTTCAATACTAGCTGACCAGGTGTCTACCTTATCTCGTCCCCTCTAGTCATCCTTCTTAAAGTTATAAAGTTATCTGATTATGTAATTTTATTTTTCTTGTTACAGACATAAGGTGCTTTACTACATTTTCTATACCCTGCTTTACTGTTACGTGGCTTGGAAGATCATGAACATGATTTATAAACTTATTTGAGTCCGGAGAGTGCTTTTTATAATCTGTTTAGGCATGTAGGTAAATAAAATAATTTTGTCTTAGGTTGCATGCAAGAAACGCTATACGCGATAAGGCCGTTTGTTGCTTGTTTTTTTTTCTATTAGTACTGTATCTATTGTTCTTTAATTAAGCAATTAAGTATTTTTATTCATTCATTCATTTATTGTGCTAAATTCTAGCTGAATTACATGTTGTTAAATGTCATTTTGTGTATTATTTATGCATTGTTAAATATTAATCATAACAATTATAGAGACATTTAAGTGTCATATACGAAATGTATATAATTTGGCAAGAAAGTCTTGAAAATAATGTTTTGAGAACTACTGCGCTGGTCTAAATTGGCCACCCTAAATTACTGTCAAACTCAAGTATTCTATACCTATCTGTGCATTGTCGTTGTTTTGTTGTTGTTTTGTTTAAGTTGTAATATGTATATTTCTAGATTTTTACTGTGTTGGACATTTATTTTCGCTATGAGTGTTAAATCGATTAAAAGCGGCATGAGGAATGAAAAATTTAGAGTTGTTCATAAATGTATGACCGCGTTTAGAGCAGAAAAGTTGCTGTACCATTATCGATACTTAAAATGTACCTCAATTTTGAACAATTTGAATGGAATATGATCTTTTGGAAATCATTTGAATTTCCGTAAAATTAATGTGTTTTGTACTATTGGTTACATTTATTTAAGGTAACAAAATTATCCGTCAAATTATAGGGTACTATTTTAGTTTTGGCCCTTCTGTATTTTATTTTCGAAAATATAATATTCATTTATATTTTTGAGTTCAGGTGTGACTAAAAGCAGTGCGGAGCTTCTGTATTGTATTGTAGCAGAGAGCTTTATTATCCAGGCACATTACGCATTGTACGACTATTCGAGCTGGAGAAATGAAACTCAGGATCAAGAAATTTTGAAAAATATTATTTTAAATCCTTGACCGTTATTTGAAGCTTACTAGTTTGAGATAGGCCCCTATCTGTTTTCCGTTTCCGCTTTGCCTTTCTCTTTCCATTTATATCTCTGTCCCGCTCATCACCCCCGCTCGGCGAGATCCCCACCAGGCAGCCGCGACCGGTCTGAGGAACCGCGGTCCGCGGTCGGCTTGCTTCATTGGCGTCTTGTTTTCCGCCGCGTACGGTTGTCTCTAAAACTTTCGAACAACCGGAAGAAAAAAAATTAAAATAATATTATAACACTCCATAAGTGTTAATTTAAAATTATATTCCTTGGTGAGTTCAATTTACAAATAAGTTAAATCAGAATCGACTCGCCTTCATCTGGTAAGTGCTATTGGATTTTCTCTCCTTTTTGAGTGAATAAAATAATATTCTAATGTCGGGTATTCGTGCCTGATTTTATAATAATGCAATGTCTTTACATAGCATTGTTTCTTGACATGTAAATTAGGCATGTCAAAATTTTTGTGAACCTACTACACTTATTAACTTACCTACATATTATTTTTTTCTTTTTCGTTACGAAAATAGCCAATCGTCTTAGATTTTCAAATTTTAAATTTATAACGGCGCTGCCATTCGGTTTGTATTACTTGTGTATTTAATTTACAGCTCATTAATATAGTCCTTTCTTTTTTCATTGTATGGCACCTACCCACATTATTTTTAGTTGGTAAACTGTTTTATTTGGGTATAGATGGATGAATCTAGCAATCCAATCTAGTGGTTTGTGGTGGCGGATGCTCCAAATGTTATGTTACCTTCTGTTTCTTTTCGTATGATTTTAAACACTAAAATGTAATTTTGTGTATAAAAGTAATTGAATATTACACAAATTACTGTGTAACGTATTTCTGTTCTTTAGAATAATAGACACAAAAAGAAAAAGCCCTCAAATCGTCACCACCGTCGTCCTCGACGTAGTAATAAAAAAAAAGGGGGTGGGGGCGTAAGGAATCACGTCAACTGACGTAGTGTAGGTGCTATTCATAATCACCTCGCTGTGAATCTTCATAAACACTCTCTGTGTCCTTAAACAACGAGATGCTCTTCAGTCTTGTTTGGAAGAGCTACAAGGTGACAACTTGAGTAATGACAGTTTACGTGAAAAGATGATGGAATTATTTTCTAAAGGAGAATACTCTAAAGTATCCTCTGATTACTTCAATTAATTAGTGGGTACAGAGCGGAAACGGTACAGATGCGTCGCGATGGCATCATTAACAATGCTCGTGACCCTTTAATCAAGTCGGCCCTTCGCAAGGTGCCAAAAATCTAACCAATGCCTATTTAATAGTTAACTGTTGACGTCAGTTCCTGAAAAAGCTAGAGTAGTTAAAAAAGCTTTCGTGGTCAAGTCCACTAACACCGGTTATGCTTCACAAGCTAGAGCTGTCAAGCCTTGACGTCACCCCGCGCAGGGGTCGACTAGTGATGATGGACCCTTGCAGGGTACCAGCTACGGATGCTGCGCTCCAGCGCATTATCCTTAATACAGCCAATATAATCAACCCTCGCAGGGTTGTTGTCACCCCCCGCAGAGGTCGACTAGTGATGATGGACCCTCGCAGGGTACCAGCTACGGATGCTGCTTTGATGCTTTCCAGCGCATTATTCCAAATACAGCCATTATAATCAACCCTCGCAGGGTTGTTGTCACCCCTCACAGATATCGACTAGTGATGATGGACCCTCGCAGGGTACCAGCTACGGATGCTGCGCTCCAGCGCATTATACTAATTACAGCCATTACAATCAGCCCTCGCAGGGTTGTTGTAACAACCGACCCTCGCACGGTTTTGGAAATCATAATCATAGTGCTCACCGTCACACGGCGCATAGCACAAGAGGATCATTTCGCCAACGTGGTAGTCGTCAAGGTACCAGCAATGCCCATTACCAGAACAAAGAATAACGTGCCAGGACTATGCTATTAACCAAATCCAGTACTAGTCGTAGTTCAGTGTCATCGAGTAGTTCTTCCTCGAGCTCAAGCACAAGCTCGTCGAGCAATTACAGTAGAAAACGCGCCGCGCCGTCCGCAGAGACTAACTTGGTCAGCAAAAAAAAGCGAAAATATTGACTCGGGAACTGTTCAGGGCGGGATGCTTGCAACAATTCCACGGGCAATGGAAAATCATAGGAGTACCAAATTTCTTGTTGAAAATAATAAAGAGATATCGCATATCTATTACCTAAAAGCCTCCTTTAATCAAGTCAAATCTGAAGAAAGGCCCATATTGCACATTCAGACTAATAAATATATCGAGTGTCCCGGGTTTCCTCCAACCAGGGGATTGCTTATGCAAGATCGACCTGTCTCAGGCCTATTTTCATTTACCAGTGGCCCCGGTTCACCGCCGGTTTCTCCGCCTTGTCTACAAAGGGGAGCTGTTGCAGATGACATGTCTCCCGTTCGGTCTCTGCACAGCTCCGAAAGTTTTTGCTTCCATAACCAATTGGATGACATGAGTTTTGCGAGCTCAAGGCCTACGCATAATCGTTTACTTGGACGACTTCCTGGTCCACCAAGACAAGCAGACGTTACAAGAGCATGTTCAGTTACTGTTGCATCACCTGCAATATCTAGGATGGCAAATAAATAATTTTTTCGATTTATTCGACTTGATTGTTATTCCACAAAAAAGTCAAGCATTTTTAGGAGTATGCTGGAACAAATCAGAAAGCTTTACAAAAAGACAAAATTGTGAACATCACCAACAAAGTGCCTACAATGATAAAGACTTACAAACTGTGATTGGCATGCTCAACCTTGCAAGTTTTGACGTCCCAAGAGACAGATTGCGTTTACGTGCTCTCCTACTATTACAAAATTTCATGCTGAAAACTTTCGGTAAGAAAAGCCTCCCGTCGGAGTGTAAGGCAAGTTATTATGATGGCTTTACAATTGCCATCAATCCTCAGCTATCCATTATTCACCACCCAGGCACTTTCTCACGACAGACGCGTCAGATTTGGCTTGAGGGTTACAACTGTCAGTGTCCCCATATCGGGGCTGTGGACGGAACAGGAAAAGCTATTGCATTGCAAAGTGTAGGAGATGCTTGCGGTAGTAAAAGTATTAGAAACTTACTATCCGATGTTGAGCCAGACGACAATGCTTGTGTAATGCGACAAGTGAAGGGTAGTTTCATATATTCGCAAAGAAGGCGGGACAAAGTCCCCACCCTTAAAGGACATAACTTTCAGGCTATTTAAATTACTGACTTACATCAAATAGGGGTACATACCCGAAATATACAATGTTCATGTCGATTACCTGTTCCGGCACCGTACGCCACCGTAATGGCATCTCCTTCCACAAGCAATCCAGAAAATATTTTTCAAGTTCGGGTCATCAGTGATAGACTAGTTTGCGTCAGAACATGCTCACGTGATTGCCAAATTATGTATCTCTAGACTTGAAGGACACAAGCTATGTTCAGCGATGCATTCTCTCGTCTGTGGGCGTACAATCTAGCATGGGTCTTTCCGCCGCCTTATCTGCTCCCCAAGGTTCTATCACATCTGAACTCGGCGCGAGGAGTATACACAGCCTAATAGACACAGCCACCAAGCTTCCTCTATACAGAGTTCAGCTAATGCTCACTCTGGACGTCTGGAAATGTGGGGGAGGTCTAGCAGTTTGACAGGTTGAAACTTAAATCAGAAAAAGTTGTTGCCAGCATCTTGGCGTGCATCTACAGGTAAGACTTACCATGTAGCATGAAAATTATGGCTTAGTTGGGCTACGAAATCTTCAGTGGATCCGCTAATTCCAACCGAACCTACCCTAGTTCTTTTTTTTTTGCTGACTTACACCTTCACCACGGATTGTCTTATTACACAATACTTTTGCAGAAGTCTTTAGTGGCTACTTTATGTAATGCAGAAAGTACGGAGTCCTTGAGTTCCTACACTTTCGTCAAACACATATTGAAATCAATTGCCTTAATGAAACCTATACTTTGCAAGCAACTAATTTGGGATATTTACATCGTATCTACATACTTAAGCGAAAAAGCACCTGATGAAAACAGTACATTTTCTGTCTCTAGACATACGGCTACATTATTACTTATGCTCTGGCAGACGTGTCCACGAGTTAACGCTATTGGCCGTTGATTCAGATCACCTCATTCAAGATACCAGCGTAATGTTATGGCAAATATTTGGTTCGAAAACCGACAACGCTAACTACAGACAGTCAGGCTGGAATTTTTTTTTAATTCCTGTTAATAAAAATTTTGACCGTGTATTTTGGACAAACCACTTATTGAACCTTGCAATAGACGCCTGTCTATGCAGGCAGGACCGCTAAATCTACATGTCAATTTATAACTACCAGGGGTCACCCTAAAGGAGTTTCACGTACAGCAATAGCCTCTCGAAGAATTAGTCGGATAATTTCTCAGTCGACGAGATATTGTCTCGTGGTAACTGGAGGTCGGGTTATACTTTTGCCCTTTTTACCGACGGGAGATAATGCAATCTCCTGCCAATATTAATAAGGTTACAAGCTTGTTTATCCCAGTTAATTAAGGGAATTAAGAAGTAAATGATGTTTTACTTCATTTTGGAATTATTAACTAACTAACATTGAATTATTTGCCTCTATTAGGCTGTGTATACTCCTCGCGCCGAGTTCAGATGTGATAGAACCTTGGGGAGCAGATAAGGCGGCGGAAAGACCCATGCTAGATTGTACGCCCACAGACGAGAGAATGCATCGCTGAACATAGCTTGTGTCCTTCAAGTCTAGAGATACATAATTTGGCAATCACGTGAGCATGTTCTGACGCAAACTAGTCTATCACTGATGACCCGAACTTGAAAAATATTTTCTGGATTGCTTGTGGAAGGAGATGCCATTCCGGTGGCAAACGGTGCCGGAACAGGTAATCGGCATGAACATTGTTTATTTCGGGTATGTACCCCTATTTGATGTAAGTCAGTAATTTAAATAGCCTGAAAGTTATGTCCTTTAAGGGTGGGGACTTTGTCCCGCCTTCGTTGCGAATATATGAAACTACCCTTCACTTGTCGCATTACACAAGCATTGTCGTCTGGCTCAACATCGGATAGTAAGTTTCTAATACTTTTACTACCGCAAGCATCTCCTACACTTTGCAATGCAATAGCTTTTCCTGTTCCGTCCACAGCCCCGATATGGGGACACTGGCAGTTGTAACCCCCAAGCCAAATCTGACGCGTCTGTCGTGAGAAAGTGCCTGGATGGTGAATAATGGATAGCTGAGGATTGATGGCAATTGTGAAGCCATCATAATAACTTGCCTTATACTCCGACGGGAGGCTTTTCTTGCCGAAAGTTTTCAGCATGAAATTTTGTAATAGTAGGAGATCACGTAAACGCAATCTGTCTCTTGGGACGTCAAAACTTGCAAGGTTGAGCATGCCAATCACAGTTTGTAAGTCTTTATCATTGTAGGCACTTTGTTGGTGATGTTCACAATTTTGTCTTTTTGTAAAGCTTTCTGATTTGTTCCAGCATACTCCTAAAAATGCTTGACTTTTTTGTGGAATAACAATCAAGTCGAATAAATCGAAAAAAATATTTATTTGCCATCCTAGATATTGCAGGTGATGCAACAGTAACTGAACATGCTCTTGTAACGTCTGCTTGTCTTGGTGGACCAGGAAGTCGTCCAAGTAAACGATTATGCGTAGGCCTTGAGCTCGCAAAACTCATGTCATCCAATTGGTTATGGAAGCAAAAACTTTCGGAGCTGTGCAGAGACCGAACGGGAGACATGTCATCTGCAACAGCTCCCCTTTGTAGACAAGGCGGAAAAACCGGCGGTGAACCGGGGCCACTGGTAAATGAAAATAGGCCTGAGACAGGTCGATCTTGCATAAGCAATGCCCTGGTTGGAGGAAACCCGGGACACTCGATATATTTATTAGTCTGAATGTGCAATATGGGCCTTTCTTCAGATTTGACTTGATTAAAGGAGGCTTTTAGGTAATAGATATGCGATATCTCTTTATTATTTTCAACAAGAAATTTGGTACTCCTATGATTTTCCATTGCCCGTGGAATTGTTGCAAGCATCCCGCCCTGAACAGTTCCCGAGTCAATATTTTCGCTTTTTTTGCTGACCAAGTTAGTCTCTGCGGACGGCGCGGCGCGTTTTCTACTGTAATTGCTCGACGAGCTTGTGCTTGAGCTCGAGGAAGAACTACTCGATGACACTGAACTACGACTAGTACTGGATTTGGTTAATAGCATAGTCCTGGCACGTTATTCTTTGTTCTGGTAATGGGCATTGCTGGTACCTTGACGACTACCACGTTGGCGAAATGATCCTCTTGTGCTATGCGCCGTGTGACGGTGAGCACTATGATTATGATTTCCAAAACCGTGCGAGGGTCGGTTGTTACAACAACCCTGCGAGGGCTGATTGTAATGGCTGTAATTAGTATAATGCGCTGGAGCGCAGCATCCGTAGCTGGTACCCTGCGAGGGTCCATCATCACTAGTCGACCTCTGCGGGGGGTGACAACAACCCTGCGAGGGTTGATTATATTGGCTGTAATAAGGATTATGCGCTGGAGCGCAGCATCCGTAGCTGGTACCCTGCAAGGGTCCATCATCACTAGTCGACCCCTGCGCGGGGTGACGTCAAGGCTTGACAGCTCTAGCTTGTGAAGCATAACCGGTGTTAGTGGACTTGACCACGAAAGCTTTTTTAACTACTCTAGCTTTTTCAGGAACTGACGTCAACAGTTAACTATTAAATAGGCATTGGTTAGATTTTTGGCACCTTGCGAAGGGCCGACTTGATTAAAGGGTCACGAGCATTGTTAATGATGCCATCGCGACGCATCTGTACCGTTTCCGCTCTGTACCCACTAATTAATTGAAGTAATCAGAGGACACTTTAGAGTATTCTCCTTTAGAAAATAATTCCATCATCTTTTCACGTAAACTGTCATTACTCAAGTTGTCACCTTGAAGCTCTTCCAAACAAGACTGAAGAGCATCTCGTTGTTTAAGGACACAGAGAGTGTTTATGAAGATTCACAGCGAGGTGTTTATGAATAGCACCTACGTCGAGGACGACGGTGGTGACGATTTGAGGGCTTTTTCTTTTTGTGTCTATTATTCTAAAGAACAGAAATACGTTACACAGTAATTTGTGTAATATTCAATTACTTTTATACACAAAATTACATTTTAGTGTTTAAAATCATACGAAAAGAAACAGAAGGTAACATAACATTTGGAGCATCCGCCACCACAAACCACTAGATTGGATTGCTAGATTCATCCATCTATACCCAAATAAAACAGTTTACCAACTAAAAATAATGTGGGTAGGTGCCATACAATGAAAAAAGAAAGGACTATATTAATGAGCTGTAAATTAAATACACAAGTAATACAAACCGAACGGCAGCGCCGTTATAAATTTAAAATTTGAAAATCTAAGACGATTGGCTATTTTCGTATCGAAAAAGAAAAAAATAATATGTAGGTAAGTTAATAAGTGTAGTAGGTTCACAAAAATTTTGACATGCCTAATTTACATGTCAAGAAACAATGCTATGTAAAGACATTAGAATATTATTTTATTCACTCAAAAAGGAGAGAAAATCCAATAGCACTTACCAGATGAAGGCGAGTCGATTCTGATTTAACTTATTTGTAAATTGAACTCACCAAGGAATATAATTTTAAATTAACACTTATGGAGTGTTATAATATTATTTTAATTTTTTTTCTTCCGGTTGTTCGAAAGTTTTAGAGACAACCGTACGCGGCGGAAAACAAGACGCCAATGAAGCAAGCCGACCGCGGACCGCGGTCCCTCAGACCGGTCGCGGCTGCCTGGTGGGGATCTCGCCGAGCGGGGGTGATGAGCGGGACAGAGATATAAATGGAAAGAGAAAGGCAAAGCGGAAACGGAAAACAGATAGGGGCCTATCTCAAACTAGTAAGCTTCAAATAACGGTCAAGGATTTAAAATAATATTTTTCAAAATTTCTTGATCCTGAGTTTCATTTCTCCAGCTCGAATAGTCGTACAATGCGTAATGTGCCTGGATAATAAAGCTCTCTGCTACAATACAATACAGAAGCTCCGCACTGCTTTTAGTCACACCTGAACTCAAAAATATAAATGAATATTATATTTTCGAAAATAAAATACAGAAGGGCCAAAACTAAAATAGTACCCTATAATTTGACGGATAATTTTGTTACCTTAAATAAATGTAACCAATAGTACAAAACACATTAATTTTACGGAAATTCAAATGATTTCCAAAAGATCATATTCCATTCAAATTGTTCAAAATTGAGGTACATTTTAAGTATCGATAATGGTACAGCAACTTTTCTGCTCTAAACGCGGTCATACATTTATGAACAACTCAAAATTTTTCATTCCTCATGCCGCTTTTAATCGATTTAACACTCATAGCGAAAATAAATGTCCAACACAGTAAAAATCTAGAAATATACATATTACAACTTAAACAAAACAACAACAAAACAACGACAATGCACAGATAGGTATAGAATACTTGAGTTTGACAGTAATTTAGGGTGGCCAATTTAGACCAGCGCAGTAGTTCTCAAAACATTATTTTCAAGACTTTCTTGCCAAATTATATACATTTCGTATATGACAATTAAATGTCTCTATAATTGTTATGATTAATATTGAACAATGTATAAATAATAAGTACACAAAATGACATTTAACAAAATGTAATTCAGCTAGAATTCAGCATAATAAATGAATGATTGAATAAAAATACTTTAAAAATGCTTAATTTAAGAACAATAGATACAGTACTAATAGAAAAAATAAATACCAAGCAACAAACGGCCTAAGACAAAATTATTTTATTTACCTACATACCTAAGCAGATTATAAAGAGCACTCTTCGGACTCAAATTAGTTTATAAATCATGTCCATGATTGTAGAGTTCTGTGTATCCGAATGGATCTCAGCTGTCAAAAGTGACGTTCGCGCGCTTTGGGCAAGTTGTAACATGTTATAATGGTTGCTGGTAAATAAATACAGTTTTGGTTAAATCCGGTGTCTTATTCATTTAATTGGTACTAATAAGCTAGAAACCATACAAATAGCGTAGTTCGGTCACCACCCAATTTCAGCCATTTTGAAAAAATATCTATTTTGCGGCTACTCATAAAACTTATGCCAATCGATAGGAAACTTTAATATCTATCGATCACTATGTTCAAAAATGTCGAAAACGGTATAGCTTGCGAGATATCGCAAGTCAAAGATGTACATTATCTACCGACACATAGGGAACAAATACCTCCTACTAAGTCTACTCATAGTCAAATATCTTCTGAACTACTGAACCGATTTCGATTATTTATTTATTTATTTATACACAAAACAGATAACAGCCACTTAAGAATTTTATGGTTATAACAATTACAAGTTCAGACTGAAATCCACTGAGAATGTGTACTATTTAGAATATAAAGAAAGTACATGCTCCTATTCTACATAAGTTTATAATTTAGGCATACAAAAAGAAAAAGGGTAACACAAAAATTCCAAACAAAATACACTTAAGGCAACAATGATGACCATTATCATCCAAAAAATATAGTTTGCAATTTATTTCGAAAATGATTGGTATTATAGTCGAAGATGTCAATGTCAGTATTATTATCAAGTAACTCATTGTATTGACGACACATTCGAGTTAAAGGATTGTAAAAAGAAGTGTTGTTTAAATAAACCTGTATCATAAATAGTTCAGGGTTCCTAGTGCGTTGGTAGGTATTAAATTTAATGTTAGAGAGGAGAGGGGGAGAATCAATATGACTGTGAATAATTTTATGCAACATAAGCAGCCCGTGGAAATTACGGCGATCCTCAAGCGAGCTTATTTTGAATTTGTTCAAAAGTTCGGGATAAGTTCTATGAGTACGGTTTAAGTTGAAACGGTACGATGTTAACCTAAGACATCGTTTCTGTATGTTCTCGATTCTATTTATGTGAATAGCATAATAAGGTGACCATATAACCGAGTTATATTCCAGAACACTGCGTATTAGGGAGCAAAATAAATAAATGAAACTGGTAGGTCTTTTAAATTGTTTCGTGATACGGGCAACAAAACCCAATGTACGAGAGCACTTCTCGGTCATTGCATCATAATGTGATTTAAAAGTCATCTCGTCGTCAAAAAATATGCCTAGGTCTTTAACAACATATTTTCGTTCAAGTGGATAGCCGGTAATAGTGTAAGGATTGTATCCTATTAGTTTTTTTTTGTAAATGATATAACACTACATTTATCGAGATTAAGCGACATTCTATTGATAATACACCACTGAGTTATAGTATCCAAATCTCTTTGTAAGTTCATAACATCAGCCAACGAAATTATAGTTGAGAATATTTTGAGGTCGTCTGCATAAAGTAGTGTAGGACATGACAGATTATCGACTATAAAAATAAAGGTCCGAGATGTGATCCTTGGGGAACCCCAGAATTAATAAAAATTGGCGAGGAGTAGTCCCCCTTAAGAGCGACGAGCTGACTTCTCTTGGACAAATATGAAATTATCTAGCGCAACAAGTTCCCATGAAATTCCAAAGCATTCAACTTCTTGCAGAGTATTCGATGGTCAACTTTGTCGAATGCCTTGGAAAAATCGGTATAGATTGCGTCAACTTGAACACGCTTAGCAAATGCATCACAAATATATGTGTTGTAGTATAAAAGATTACTAGTGGTTGACCTTCCCCTGAAAAATCCATGCTGAGAAGATGAAATTAAGGGCTTCAAGTGAAAATAAAAAGCATCGTAAACAGCTGACTCAAAAAGTTTAGCGAAACTTGAGAGAATACTGATTGGTCGATTGTTTTCGCAGCATGACTTCTTACCCGCTTTGTGTATTGGAACCAAATGAGCAGTTTTCCATATGCTTGGGAAGATACCAGACGCAAGGGATTTATTAAAGATAATTGTGAGAGGAACACACAGCTCTTCTCCGCATCGTTTGATAAACTTGAGGAATTATTGAGGAATTTAGTTAAATGAGCACTTCTTGCTGTGAACATATCTCCAAAAGCCCTTAACGTCATCGTGCAATGAGTCCTCCACCGAAAAAAGAAATTTGGCATAACATAATTTTATAAGAGTTTTACTACGATTCCTTAACAGAGAAAAAGCGTCATAATCGCGAGGATTTTTATATTTTTTGTATAGCTTGTGGTACTTTAATTTTTCAGCAATACATCGTTTAAGCGCAGGTGAGTACCAAACAGGAAAATTATCCTTTTGCGGGGCAGTGAGCGGAGTATGTTTTAAAATTATGTCATTCAACATTGAAGAAAATATATCAACGTCGTCGTTTACATTATCCGCGCATAAAATTACTGACCAGTTTACTTGATCAATGTCAGTTTTAACGGCTGTAAAATCACATTTAGAAAAATTAGGACGCCTTGGTTTTTTAGCAGAAATTTCTTTTTGTGTACTGTATGAGATAGGGACACTAATTTTAAGTGCTGGGTGATGGACATCCTCCTTACTGATAGCATTTACTTCCACAACGACCAAGTCACTCAATGTAGCAAAAACTAAGTCAAGATGTCGGTTATTAGCATTTGAGATAAAGTTAAATTGAGTAAAATTGCAAAGAGGGACAGTTTCCAAGAGAATATCAGCTTTAACACCTTGGGGGTTGAACGGAACGATTGCGTTAGAGCTAGGATCCTGTTTCCAACCAAGATTAGGGGTATTAAAATCACCTATACATATAGATTCCTGGGAACTGCAATTCAATACCACTTTACACAGTGAGCTATAGAAATGTTCAAGCAGTTCCTTGGGAAGATCTGGAGGTAAGTAACAGAGGCATATATTAATTGCTTTGTTTTTAGAAGAATCAGATAATATAGTCAACCATAAATCTTCGACGTCACTCTCCCAAGCATTCTGTCTTATTACATTGAATTTTTTCTTAATAGCAATGAGCACACCCCCTCCATCTCTTTTAGATATACTCGAAGTAAGTCTTATCTCTTCTGATAACATTAAAGCGATTGTCGAATAATTCGTCATCAAATACAGATGAGTTAAGGTTTGTTTCCGTTAGACAAATAACGTCATAGTTGCTGCCCAATACATTCAGATAAACATCATTAGTCTTAGATCTAATTCTGTTAAAATTCTGATAAAATATTTCCATAAGAAAAAAATTATAGCTACTGTCAAGACGTTACGAACAAATCTTAATAATGTATTAAAAATTTAACTATAATAAAGGAGAAAGTTGATGTAAGTTTTTACTTATTTTAGTTTAGCCAAGGCATCTGCATTTTTTATAAGTATTGCACTTGAAGAGTCCTCTTGGCGTACATAAATCTTGCCAAATCGTACCCAAACAAACTTATAATTCTTTTCTTTGGCTAGTTTACGAGTTTCAGCGTAAAGAAATTTCATTTCCGGTGATAGATATTCTGCTACGTAAACTTTGCATTCTGGTCCTGTTAATCCGAGATGAGTAGAGTAGGAGCGCTCTTTTGGGTGAGACTTATTGTAGCGATGAAAGGCAGATATAACTTGATCTCTTAGCCGGGGTGATTCCAATGTAACCACTATGTTGCGGGGCCGAGATGATTGATTCTTACTTGATACACGTCTGCAAGTACGAATAGAAGAGTCGTCAACTGCAGCGTTAGTAAGATCGCACAGTTTTTTAAATAGGCAAGCACATTCTCCTCCTTACTCTCGGGCACTTCATGAATCTCCAAGTTTGACGAACGTGAAATATTATCCATTGTCATTTTTCATCTTTTTATTAAGCTTTGTTATTGATTCTTGGAGTTGAACATTTTCGGACTGAAGTTCCTTTATTATTTTAGACGTTTTTGAAAGTTCTGATTTAATATCGTTTTGTTCGGCTGCCAAAAAATCTGTTGTCTGTGTGAATTCGACTTTAAGATTATTAAACGCCGAAGTAATAAAATTCTTCATTGACGTCTCAATTGTTCTAGATATTGATGCTTCAATTAGCTGAAGCTTCGATTCCAGCTTTGTATCCAATAATTTTCCAAATTCATCAAGCGCAATAACCCCACCAGGACTTTTAGGGGGGTCAATATTAGTCTCCTCACAAAATGACATAGACACATCCATAACTTGCGTCTTAGCCTGCCGGATTGGACTTTTTACATTGCGTTTACGGCGATCAATATTGGAGCAAACACTGCAAATCTACATGCTGGAAGCCTCTCGAGAAGCCGCTGGTGCAATATTTACACATTGGTAGTGATAACAGCCTTTACATGATTTACATGATATAAAATCATCGTGCTTAATTACACTAAGACACACTAAACATTGCATATTTGTGGATTACCTATTGATTGTTACCTTAGAACAATAAGAGTAATATGAAGTGTAGTTTACGCCCTCACAGAGACAAACGCTGGCACGCAGTTACTAAGACTGTCTGCATCGGTTGTTTATTCTATGACGCGCCGAGGCGATGACGCTGCCACAGCCCGAAGTCGGACGGCGCGCGCAGATGTGATGCTTATGCGCTCCGCGCAATTGCGAAGATCGCGCGCACTGAGCGCGGCCTACCGTCACGGGCACAAAATCTTATCGATGTACTGTGTTTATGATCACTAACAAGTTTATCGTGATTTCACTGTTAACTTATAGTTTATATAAGATGAAATTGTATATCCAGACACTAAAATTAAAGTGCTATAACTTTTAATACTAGATCTTTGTTTTAAGCACTTTTAAATGAATTAAAGGAGCAGCGGTACTAACAACGAGTATTAACAAGTCGATCGCGACGTCTAAATTAGACGAATAAATAAAGTTAGAAATAATTTCGATTAAAAGACCTTTCAAATACAGAAAACCGCATTAAAATTGGTTCATCCGTTCGGGAGATAGACGGATCATCATCGTCCTAGCACTTATCCCGGCCTCTGCCAGGGTCCGCTTTCCTACTCAATCTTTTCCACTTCGCCCGGTCTTCGGCATCCCCTTGTCGTAAGCCGTTGGCTCTCGCATTGGACTCAGCGATGTCAATCCATCGCTTCTTGGGCCGCCCACGGGGCCTCTGTCCTGATACCGGCAGATTCATGCACCTATTTCCCACGTATCCCTGAGGCTTACGCAACACGTGACCAAACCAGGGTAGGACTGTGACACAGTAAACAACTCTCTCTATAAATAATTAGTATTTAATAGTATATTTTGGTATTTTAATACTTACAATTAGTGTATAATGTGTATTTGATAGTATACATCAACGCCAAGTGTTATCTCCTTTCTCCAAGTATCACTAACTTTACTACACAAGTGTAAACATTGATATAGTCTGACATGGAAGCCATTAAGAAATCGATAGAAGAATTAACTTCCTTATTCCATACCAGAATGGCAAAATTCGAGGAAGACTATAAAACTGGTGCATGCTGATCCTGTTACCACTGCCACTGTATTAGAACCAGTTGCCACTGTCACTTCTCGAGATCCCGAACTACTGTCGTTCAAGCAATTCGTTCTTGAGGTACTCAAGACAATTCAGATGCAGGTTGAGATTCTCACTGTGGAGATGGACAGGATGGAAATGAGAAAAAGACGCAAGATGCTTCTTGTCTATGGCGTGCCTGAGGCCAACGAAGAGGATGTGGCTGCTCGTGTCACACTCATAGCATCTTCACAGCTTAAATTGCAGGCTACTTCAACAAACTTCAGTAAGTGTCATCGGATGGGACGGCCGCTGC
This sequence comes from Blastobasis lacticolella, assembly GCA_905147135.1. Taxonomy (NCBI): domain Eukaryota; kingdom Metazoa; phylum Arthropoda; class Insecta; order Lepidoptera; family Blastobasidae; genus Blastobasis; species Blastobasis lacticolella. The sequence continues at coordinate 6,705,955 of LR990068.1, forward strand.
AGGACGACCGTAAGCATAGGCCCATTCTTGTAAAGTATAGGGACGTTTACGTTATTAGGGAGTTTATTATAGCCCTAATCTACATATAAATTACTTTTCTTCGTTTGAGTCTCTCTTGGAAAATCTTACGCCCTCTTATAGTCATTCCATAATAATGGGTGATTTTAATACGTGCCTCCTAAAAAACGACAACCGAGCACGAAAGCTGAGGTCAGTAACGGATTCAAGCAATTTGCATATTCTTTCTTCAAGTGCGACCCATTTCTTTCCTAATTGCACCCCCTCTCTTCTAGATATAATCATGGTCTCCTCTCTTGAACACGTGGTGAAACATTGTCAATTGTCTGCGGACGCTTTCTCTTAACATGATTTAATATTTCTTTCGTACAAAATACGACCACCTAAGTCCAAACCCAAAATCCTGTTGCGGCGCAGTTTTGGTGGTATGTGTGTGGAAAATCTTCGTAAGGATGCGTCAAGGATTGACTGGAGTGTTATTGGTGACAGTGACGATTTGAACGAAAAGGTTAATTTATTTACAAAACTTGTCACTGAACTTTACGACACTCATGCGCCATTTCGTAAAGTAAAAATGAAACATTTGCCTACGCCTTGGCTTTCTGATGACATTAAGGTATTGATTGTTAAGAAAAACAGAGCCAAATTAAAATTTAAACACGACCCGACAGCTTTGAACCGTGACCGCTATCAGCGGATTAGAAATAATTGTAATAAGGTATGTAGGGATGCGCAGCGCCGCCATATCCACGAGTCGGTTGAAAATCAAAACCCAGGGAAGGTCTGGAAGTTCCTTAAAAACTTAGGTATTGGTAGGCAGCGCGATAACTCGCTACCAGTGTCCCTCGATCTTGACAACCTAAATCAGCACTTCTCCTCTTGCTCGTTTCTGGATAGTAGGACTTAAGCCAGCTCTATTAAACTCATTTCCGAAAAAGCAAAGCCCAGCTATCCAGAGTTTTCCTTGATGCATTTTTCTGATCGGGATGTCAAATCGAGCATCACTGCCATTACGTCCAACTCCGTTGGTAGTGACTGCGTCAGTCGTGCGATGATCCTGCCCATTCTGGATGTCATTTTGCCGGTAGTTACCCATATTCTCAATTTTTCCGTAGAATCTGGTGTTTTCCCTGATTCCTGGAAAACTCTCATATTATCCCCTTGCCAAAGAAATCCAATCCATCATCACTATCAGACTACCGTCCTATCTCCATACTTCCTTTCCTATCCAAAGTCCTTGAACGCCTTATCCATCGCCAACTCCTCTCCTACCTAGCTGAACACAAACTGCTTAATTCCTTCCAATCTGGTTTCCGCGCTGGCCATAGCACAGTTACGGCATTGACTAAAATTTCAGATGACATTCGGCAGGGCATGGAGAATCGCATGTTGACCGTTCTTACGCTACTCGATTTCAGCAGTACCTTCAACACTGTTGACTTCGACCATACTGTTAGCCATCTTGGGGTCACTTAATCTATCATCGTCTACAATAGATTGGTTCCGCAGTTATCTTAACGGTCGTCGGCAGCGTATCAGAATCGAGGATCAGGAGTCAAACTGGTCATGGACTGGCTCTGGAGTTCCGCAGGGAGGCGTGCTCTCCCCTCTCCTCTTCGCGATTTTTATTAATTCCATCACTCAAGATATTAGCTCGTATTACCATCTAAATGCCGATGACCTTCAAATATACAAGCAAGCACGATATGATGACCTCGCGGAGGCAATAGCGTGTACGAATAAAGACCTAAATACCATCTTAGATTGGAGCTGTAAATACGGGCTCATGGTTAATCCAGACAAAACACAGACTATTATTATTGGAAGTCCTTACTTTATCTCAAAGATCGATTTTACGGGGCTGCCGCCAGTCTGTTTAAACAATATACAAATACCATTTAGTAAAAAGGTTAAGAATCTGGGTGTTTACTTTGATAATACACTTTCTTGGGGTGACCAGCTTACAGACGTGAGCAGGAAAATCTACGCTGCCTCGAAATCACTTAAACGACTCCGAAACTTTTTACCCACTTCCACGAAGATTGCGCTTGCTCAGGGTATCCTACATCCCATCCTTGATTATGCAGATTGCTGCTACCCTGACATCACGGCTGAACAGTACGGCAAAGTGGAGCGCCTCCAAAACATGTGTATTAGGTTCATATTCGGTTTACGTAAATACGATCATGTGTCGGAGTACCGTAAACAGCTCATGTGGCTGCCGGTCCGCTTACGTAGGGATCTTCACATGCTTTCCCTTTTATATGCGGTACTATTCAATCCCATTACCCCATCCTACCTTAAGGAACGTTTACAGTTTCTATCTTCCTCTCACTCCCTTCCCCTCCGCTCTTCTGATAATTTACTCCTTGATATTCCTCTTCACTCATCTAATTTCTATTCCAAATCCTTTACTGTCCAGTCGATTAGACTGTGGAATTCATTGCCTGTGGACATCCGACTAGCCAAAACTGCACCATCTTTTAAAAGGCTGGTTAAAGCTTATCTTCTACAGTCTGTCCCATAAGCTTCTTCAAGTCTATTGCTTCTCATAACTCTTGTTGGGTTACAACCTTATATGTTTGCTATACTCGTATATCATTCCAGATAAATCTTACTCTCTTCTATTCTGTTTTTAAATATCTTTTTGTTGAACGGGCTTACTCTCAGCCTATTTCCTTATCATGCACTTCTGTCAACAGTTAACTACCCAAAAAGGTTGCCTGGAAGAAATCGCTTTAAGCGATAAGGCCGCCTGTTGCTTCTCCTGCTGTTAATTTAAGTTACCCATTGTATACTTTTGATTGTGCAATAAAGCGTTATTCATTCATTCATTCAAACCAGCGTAGACGAGCCTCCTCGATCTTATCTGCGATATCCCTCACACCAAGGCTGCCGCGGATGTACTCGTTACGTACTCGATCTAGTCCAGCGCAGCATTTTCATTTCGTTGGCGTGGAGTTCGCGAACGTGTTTCGTCAGCGCTGGCCATGTTCGCAGCCATAGAGCATCACCGGTTTAATTATACTCTTGTATATAAGCCCTTTGAGCTTTACAGGGATTTTAGGGTCACATATGACTGCCGTGAGTTCCCGCCATTTGGCCCAAGTCGCAGAGCAGAGCAGGGGCCGATATCGCCGGACTCGTGCATCACGGATCCGAGGTATTTGAATTTATCTGTTCTATTGACAGCTTCGTTACCTATACGGATGGTGTCGGGATCCGCGCTGCAGCTGGCCATATACTCTGTTATGGCGATATTCATCTTCAACCCACCGTTTTCTAGCACATCCATCAACGTGTTTACTCTGGTCTCAAGATCTTGCCTAAGCTTGCTCACCAGTACAATGTCGTCAGCGTACTTCATAAGCCAAGGAGGCATTTTTTTTATGTTATTCGGCAGACAAACAGGCATGCGGGCCACCTGATGGAAAGTGGTCACCGCCGCCTATGGACATCAGCAACACCAGGAGTGTCACCAATGCGTTGCCCGCCTTTGAAGAGACCTCTAATATACCTCTTGTGTCCGCATGGCATGTCCTGAATTTCCGCCGAGAGGGCATCGAGCACTATGCAAAACAAGTAAGGACTTAACACAGAACCCTGGTGGACACCTACAGTAATCGGGAAGGGTTAGTATGGCCTACGATGGTTTTGACAACAGCTCCAGTATTGGCATACATGTCCTGTATAATAGAAATGTACGCCTCGGGCACAGACTTTACTCTCAGAGCCCACCAGATTATCTCCCGAGGGACACTGTCGAAAGCCCTCTGCAGGTCGAGAAATGCATAATGCAACGGTTGATTCCTACTGCAATGGGACTCCTGGAGGACCTTGAGAGCAAAGACTGGATCCATGGTGCTGCAGCCCGGCCTGAAGCCGTATTGGCATTTCGACAAGGAGCATTCCTGGTGAAGTGTCTGGTCAACAGCTCAGAGTCCGCCACTTAATAGACGGCACGCAGCGTTCTGCCGTAGGCCGTCTACTACTCACGCGGACGACCATGACAAGGACTCGGTGCTGTATAGTGAATCATTCCCCCTGGATGATCTTGCACTGGGATACATGACCGATGTCACGTCTTCGGATCAGCAGATAATCGATCTGTGATTGGTGCGGGCCACTTTTGTAGGTTATGAGGTGTTCTGGTCTTTTCTGGAAGAAGGTGTTGACTACGGTTAAGTCGGCGGCCAGTGAGATTCGGACAATATCTTCTCCCTCACTGTTTCGCTGGCCTTAACCAAATCCATCGTGCACCCGACCGAACCTAACCTCGCTCCTATGGCCCACATGATCGTTGAGGTCCGCACCAACCACAATCTGTTCGGAGGATAGTATACGTGGCAGGGTATTTTCGAAACTGTTACAGAAGGCAGTCTCTTCGGTGTCGGCGCAGCCGGACCGGGGAGCATAGGCGCTAATGAGGTTGGTAGTTATACCCTCAATTTGCGCCTTGATCACCATGAGTCGATCGCTCACTCTATTCACCTCCAGAATGTCGTTCCGGAACTCGTCGCCCACAACAATAGCGACCCCATTCCTCCCTTCTGCCGATCCGGTGTACAACAGCTTGTATCCCTGCCCGATTTCCCTAGACTTGGAGCCACGCCACCTCGTCTCTTGCAGGAATGCAACCTGAACGCGGCGCCTGTGCAACAAGTCAGCCAGCTCTCGAGACCGGCCGGTCAGAGACCGACGTTTAGGGTGGCGAAGCGGAGCTTCCCACTGTTAGGCGCTAACTTCTTTAACCCTGCCCGCGCGTGACAGGGTAGCCCTTGCCCACTTATCGCAGGTGTAGGGCAATATGCCTGCGTGTCATTCAGCGGCGACGCCCTAGCATGGTGTTCACTTCCAACAGAGGACCTTTTCATTCTATTTTTTGCGGTGTTTGGCTTTTTCTACTTTGACTGCCATCCGCCCGTCATTGATACATGGTCGGTAATTTACTTGGGTATATATGTCCTATCCCATAAAAAAGAAGTTGTCTAAAAACACAGAAATCGATTTCTGGGATCTGGTCGCATTATTAACGTCATACGCATGACAAGTGCTAGGCGATGTAGGTACAACGCCAAGTGCTATGCGGAGTTGCTAGCTGAGTTAGAATGGAGGATCTTGCTCTTACAGTGTAAGCACTGCATTAAGCAACTTAACTTAATTTTCTTATTCCATAAAATAAAGAATCTTGCCAGACCGATAACCTAAGTTAATGTTTATAGCGTCCTTTAACTAAATGGGTGACCGTTTTGTACTTTGAGACTAGTCAAACTTCAGCACCGCCACGAGCTCGCCACTCGTTAGGTGTGCCAAATGCCAACGGTATGTGGCGAAGCGAGGTTGACCATGGTCTACCTCTGGGGACCGGAGACTAATTGAACAGTCTCGAGAGCCGAGTGGCATATTATTATGAAATAAAGTATTTTGTGTGTTGGTGAACACATAATCTTACAATAAACTTTATTTTATTTTAATTTTTGTTATAAGTTTAACGCGCGTATCCGTCTATCTCTAGCTCCCGAACGAATGAACCAATTTCAATGCAGTTTTCTGTATTTGAAAGGTCTTTTAATCGAAATTATTCCGAACTTGATTTTATCGAAATCGGTTTAGTAGTTTAGAATATATTTGACAATAAGTAGACTTAGTAGGAGGTATTTGTTCACCATGTATCGGTAGATAATGTATATCTTTGACTTGCAATATCTCGCAAGGTATACCGTTTTCGACATTTTTGAACAAAGTAATCGATAGATATGACGGCGCATCGAGTTATTGGTCGTGATAAGATGTCTATCGGTTAGATACTCTTTAGCTGGTCCTTGTTTGTTTGTTTGTCGGTGGTTAGTTAACAATGGCAGCGCGCCCACACATTATTGTGCGCTGTGATGTTCTTGTTTTGATTAACACCAGAAATCATGCACCCACGAGGAATTGCTATATAAGGTCACGAATACCAATACCATAGCCTTTAAACTAACGTCGTTGTAAGGTTGTGTCGTGGTGGACCGCGGGCCCTCATGCGCCGCGCTGGAAAAGTCGGCCCTGATGTTAAAATGGTGATGATAGATCCAATTATAATGATGTCGGCTATCTAGACTCTAGGGCGCCGATATCAGAAGTGGGATCCAACACGACGCCCACTTTAGGAAATGAAATCTGAATATGATAATCACACCAAGGTAAGGTCGTTCCTATGGGAGGTAAGTCTTACCAACAGACAACTGGTTACCACTGGACGTCTGATTCCTCTCTTATTCGATGTATACGAGTCCCGCTACAATAAAACAGAGAGCAAATCATGTTATTGTCAAATGGCTCATGCCTACAAGGAAGAGAAGAAGAGAAAGGAATGTGAGGTTCCCCTCATTGTAATCACATCGTGTGTAAGAGATCAACAAAACAAAGTATAAGGTTTGTAATTGTGGTAACTATGGTATTCAGGTCCGGTGTCAAATGCTATTTTATTATATTGTCCCGTATCAACAGATTAATTGGTCCCATTTTTATAAATCCTGCCGTACAGGTACAGAGCCTACCATCATAAATTGTGCTCCTTTTGAATTTGCTCCCAAACCATTCAATATACCTAGTCATGGTACCTATATTGATTTGATTATTTCAGTAAATATCCAAGAGAATTTTATACATTGAATTTAATTTCATAATAGCAGAATGATGTAATAAGTTGAAGATTAAGATGTAATAACCTACCTATTGATTGTTGGGATAGGCCCTGTCAGAGCCGAATAGTATAATTATGTTTCTATGAGGCTATGCCAATGGATTTGGGTTGGATTCCCATCGTTCCCATGTTGGAACGGTTTGAGGAGGCTGATTTGAAATTTTATTGTACGGGTTGTTATTTGTGTTTCTATTCAATTCTTTATTTGGAATATGGGTGGTGTATGTATGCAGATACTATAATGTAATACTGATTTACATAGTTAGTCATGATTACATTTAACTTCATGTTTCAAGTTTTCTTGTCATTAAGTAACCTACCTATAGAATAAATAAGCAATTCTAATTCTTAGATTGCCATGGAGCTTATTTCTATTCCAAACGAAACTCTCTGGGAGTGCCAATACCATGGCACCCATAGCTATTTGTGCAGAGCTTAATACAAACAATTGAAATTGTAGCAGCAAGTAAATTATTTACAAAAAATTATGATGAAGTTTCAAATTGAACTTAATTGCAGGTGCATACCTACCTATTTGAATTTAAGTACTGATTTGAACCATTTGGGATGTACTTGCCTACTTACACTCTTTAATATTATGTTGCTGGTATTATCATAAATCCATAATAATGCGCGGATTCTCCCTGCCCAAGTGGTTCATAGTAGTCTTTGTTGGAAACAGAAAGTTGTTTTGTATCACCACACCATGTTTAGCCTTATTGGAGGCATACAAACATTGAATTGGGTGTAGGAGCATAATGGTAAAGTGTGAAATAATTATTTAATGCTTTTGTGCATCTCTATCAACATTTTGTCAAGAGCCTTAAGATATTTAGGTTTTAGAGATGGAGCAGGTGGACGATGATGATTTGGGTGTTTAGTGATTTCACACTAAAGGTGAAGTCAAGGCTCACTATTTCAAGAGGTTTTAAATATATCTTCTTAGGTTTAGATAATTATTTGTGTAGTGTATTCTTAATGGAATTTCATGTAAATATTTATTGAGCAAGTACTTAGTCATACACAATTGATCATGCTGTAGGTAAAGTAGGTGGCAGCCTGTGCTATACCACCAGCTAGCGGAAATAATGTTCATTTCGCCAAACAGTACTTTTGAAGAGATCATTGGACTTACAAGCTTATAGCATTCTATAGCATTATTTTATACTAATGTATGTGTATTGTGTATTGCATTGTGTTATGTATTTGATAAAACGTAGGATAGCAGATAACTAATTTGGAGGACGAATTGGGCACTCAACAGTTTCATAGGAGAGGTTCTGGAGCCAGTTTGTGACATTTGCTTTGGCCAGTTTGTGACACATGATAATATATTATTGATGATGACGAAGATACTGATCATGATTTATTAGAAACCGGTCGCAATGTGTAGAGTATATTTTGATGATAGTGGAACTTGTGAAAAATAATATATGTTTTAATTGATCATGCTACGGCTGTAGTAGATACTTACTTTGTGTGACCTAATTTCATAATAGGTAATAAATATTACCCAATCTTATAAATGAAATGCTATAAAAGAAAGTCTTAATTTTACATGCTTAGGGGAACTAGATTGATGGACGTGGTAACTCGACAGGACAAAATTGATGATACAAAGTGAGAACAAGGTGACTGTCGAGGAAGGTTATATCAATCAATATGTGTGTTATGGTTTATTTTCTTAAAGTTAACTGATGACTCACGTACCAGACGGGTAAGTTTTATTAGCTAAGTGCCTAGTGGTCGTAAGGGGGCTTCGGTGGTGTTTCGGCGAGTTGTTTTAAAATCTTACTCAATACTCAATACTCAAATGTTTATTGCTTCATAAAAGTAATTTACAATTATGACCCTGACGGGCACTACAATATTAAAAACTTAAAAATACTAGGGTTATATTATTTTCTAATTTAATAATAACAGTTTCGTTACGAGTATATTATCTACCTACGGATGGCTATTAACAAGGCAATCTTTAATAAGCTTAATATTAAACAATATAAGTAAAAGTTGTTTTACTTTAGGTAAAGTTTACATAGGCAGACCAAAACTGTACCTATCTATAATAAGTATCTGTAAGTATAATTTACGATATTATAATATCTAACCTAATGCCCTATTTTCTATTTATTATATACAAGTTTATAAATGTAAAATAGACAAGTTTAATAGGTAGGTATACATATATATACGTAAATAACAATAATTTTTAATACAATACATATGTAAATAGTATCTTAAATAGTAAAATTATATGTATATTGCAATGAATTACTTTAATTTATCTTCTAAATATTCTTTTACACTGTAATAACTTTTAGTCTGAAGTAGTTCTTTTAAGTATTTAGTGAATTTTTTATTATTCGTTTCATTTCGGAGTTTTTCAGGTAATTTGTTATATATCTTTATGGACATGATCAATGGGCTGGTTGAATGGATTGTGAGGCGTGAGGTGGGTAACATTAGTTTGCTTTCGTCGCGCAGGCTGTATTTCACAGGTACATCCTCCCGTTTCTGATAGAACTCAGGATGGTTGCGGACGAATTTACAAACTTCTAGTATATATAAGCATGGGATGGTGAGTATTTTATGTTGTATGAAGTGAGGTTTGCAGCTGTCGGTTGGTTTAATATTCATCAGTATGCGAATTAGCTTCTTTTGTGAGATAAACAGAGATGGCGCGTCGGTGCTATTTCCCCACAGTATTATGCCGTAGCTGAGCCATGAATGCGCATAGGCATAGTATGTCACTAGTGCTGTTTCGTAGTTTGTGGATGTTTTTACTTCGTGGAGGGCGTATGAGAATTTCGACAGTTTCTTTCTGATTTTACAGATATGTGCTTTCCAATTAATATTTGTATCTATATCTACGCCTAACAATGTAAATTCGTTTACTGTCTCTATGTTATTGTTATTATAGGTATAATTTATTTTGAGAGGGGCTTTTTGATGGGGAAGGAACGTCATGAGTTTAGTTTTGTTAAAATTAATTTCTAGATTATGGTCGTGCAGCCAACCTGAAATGGAGTTTAGTATGGAGTGAAGTTTTTGTTGGAGGTTAACACTATCTTCACATGATGTTAGAAGGGAAATGTCGTCAGCAAATAAAATACATAACTCCGCTACGGCTTTTGGCAGGTCATTGATGTAGATTAGGAATAGAAGACATTCAACAACGCTGCCTTGGGGGATCGAAACCTGGGTGGTTTTGTGATCAGATTTTATTTTTTCTATTTTAGCTGTTTTGTGATCGTAATATTCTATGTGTACAAATTGTTCTCTATTATTTAAGTATGACTGAAACCATTTATGAGCCACTCCACGAATTCCAATGCCATAAAGCTTGTTTAACAATATGTCGTGTTGCACCTTATCGTAAGCTTTGGTCATGTCCAGCAATAAGCCAACAGCATACTTTTTACTGTCAATTATATTTAAGATTTCCTGAATGTATTTATATATTGCCAAAATGGTAGATCTTTTTTTACGGAAGCCATTTTGTGAGTCGTTAAATATTTCGTACTTTTCGCAGAAAGCGTACACGCGGTTACACATTGCTTTTTCAAATATTTTGGAGGCGGTGGGTAGGTTAGCTATGGGTCGGTAATTACTAGGGTCGGACTTTTTACTTTTTTTGTGTATAGGTTTAACTATTGCTGTTTTTAACGCATTTGGAAATACACCTTCTTCGAAGGATCGATTTATGAGCATACATAAAGGTGGTGTTAATTCCTGTGCACACTGTTTAAATAGAGCAGGCGGAAGCTCATCTACCCCGTGGCTTTTTTTATTTTTTAAATTCATTATTATTACATAGGTTTCGCGATAATCTACTGGGGTTAGAAACATGGTATTTTGGGTTGGCTGAAGCACGGGGCGGTCGCGGGGCGCGGGCACGCGGCTGGATGGTGCACCTATTGATAAGAAGTAGTTATTGAAAGTATCTGCGATTTGTTTTGGATTTGATATTTTTACACCATTCATTATTAAGTTTAAGTTGGCTTTTTCCTTTTTTGGTTTTTTATTTGTACGCTCGTTAATTATATTCCACATTGTTTTAACTTTATTTTACACATTTTATTAAATTTATTACATTATTCTGCTATTATGAAATTACAATTTACAATTATACAATATATAATTACAAACTAAAACTACATATAAATAAAAACCTTAAAATTACTTAAATAGGTAAAAAATTTGCCCCAAGTCCCCTGAATACGGAAAAGTCCCCAGAAGGCTGGCCGCGTTGCCCCGCTGGATGGCGAGGCTTATACGCTGTCCCAAATAGAGGCCAGCCTTCTGGTCCTTACTAATGTCGACCAGGCGCTTGGCTAGTTCCCTATATAGGGAATGTGCGCCTGGTCCCCACGGCCCCAGAGTTTCCACGCCAAATGGCGCAAATATGTAGTCGCCACTGAGACATGCGTATTTGCGCCGTTTTGCGTTTTCAGCAGAGGCGGCACCGGCCCCTGCTTGACACGCAGTGGCTGGAAGATGGGACGACGCGAGGGTATCAATGCACGTAGCATCCCAGACCAAGGGCCGTCCCAGTTTCCAGGGCGTGAGTGTCATTCCGTCGGGTCTTTTCCCATCATCGCGGGCTAAACCGTTGGGTTCCAGCACTGCGGGAGCACCAGCGGAGGCAAAGGCCCGACGGATGACATCATTGAGGTCCGCGTGGCGTGGAATGCGTCCGGCGCTCCTACTACACGACAAACCATGATGGCCGAGCTGGTCTACAGGGCGGCCACAGTGGCAGTCGTGTGGAGCGCTGCAGGGAGCTCCAAGACGTAGGGCCGTGGCAATCCTGAAAGTAGCACGGTCGAGCAAAGTGCCAATGTTTTTTGAAGGCATTGCCTGGAGCCAGAGGCCCGACTCCCACTCGCCAGCAGCTAGTAAGCGAGCACGCTCTGCAGAATTGGTAGTTGCGTTTAAAAGTTTGTTTCGCGCCAACCTACAGAGCGGCTCGTCCCATAGCCGCTGCGAATAAGAATTAGTGGGCTCTGCCTCCGGGCAAGCCAACTGCCACGCGATTTTGGCCTCGGTAGAAAAAGCCGAAAACTTTATTTTGTGAATTTTTAATTTTTTTAATGTAGTTCAATTTTTTAGATGTAATTATGACTTTTTTAAGAATTTTTTCATATTTTTTATAGTAATTTGTTAAGTGTTCATTTTTTGTTTTGATTGTAAATATTTTCAAGAGCCTCTTATTTCGGCACGCCATTTTTATACCTGTCGTTAACCAATGTTTTTTATAATTTAGTTTTAATTTGATACATTGTTTAGGTATACATTTATTCAGGGTATCTATTAGCACATTGTTAAACGCAGTATAATTTTCGTTGGTGTCTTTAGTTTCTGATAGAATATCGGTCCAATTTATGGTATTTAATGTGGTTTTAAATTTATGTATATTTGTGTAATTGTAAATCCTTTTTTCTATTTTCCATGCTACTTTTTTGTTATGTTGTGATAATTTTGTACAGAGTATTGTGGCTGAGTGGTCAGAAAAACCATATTCATTGACTACAGTATACATGTTTACGTCGTCATAAGTAGTTCGTGAAAATTAAGTCTAAACATGTAGAAGTAGTGTCTGTTATATGTGTAGGTTTCTTTACGTGTTGTGTAAATTTGTATTCTAGCATAAGTTCTAATAGTTGGGTAGTTTTCGAGTTATTTAACAATATGTTTACATTAAAATCGCCTCCTATAATGACATTCATTTTATTATACTTTCTCTTCAAATAAGTAGTTTAAAATTTCTCTGAGTCGAGTGTAAAACACGTCTTCTTGTTTCCTATTCCAATATATTTCAACTAATAATATATTTTGATAGGGTAACTCGACTGCGCATAACTCTATTACATACTCTATTGACATGTTACTAATATCACTTTTCTCTAGATATTCTAAATGGTCTTGTAATAGGATGCAAACGCCGCCACCTCCTCGCGTCTTTCGACAGAAGGAAGCTGCAATTTTATATCCGTTGAAATGTAACATGGCGAGTTTATCAGGGGATAACCAGGTTTCAGATATACATATGGCTTGAAAATGTTGGTGTTGGTCTATGAATGCTTCTAAAATGTGTTGTTTGTTGTTTAGACTTTGGAAATTCTGAAATAATACTTTAAAATCTTTGTTTACGAAATGTAGGTTTTCGAAAGGGTCGCATTATGTTATTTTGTTGACTGTTGGAGCCGTTTTGTTCAGAATCCGTTTTGTCTTGGGGCTCTTCTTGGGTACATTTTTCATGCAGGTAGTTAATTTTCTTTTCTTTTATAATAAGTTGGCCGTTACGTATTACGGCATGCGCACGTATTACGGCGGCATATTTGCCGTTGCTTCGGGCCTCAAGCATGTCTTTTATCACGCAATGCCTTTGTTTTCGGAATTCTTCGTTGAGAAATTCGGAAATAGTAAATCTTGTTCCAAGTAGTGTGTGTTTATTTTGCAGTATGTACTTCGTCATTCTTTTACTAAGCAATTCGATCACAAGTGGTCGATTCTTATTTTTGTAAATACTATGACATAGTTTGGTTGGTTAGTTGGTTGAAGATACTGATTTTATAGCATATTATCTTTGGTCAAAGCGTGTGGTAAATCACATGCTCTTGATAATTGTAAATGAGTAGAATGAGAGGACTTAGTTACAGTTGCGGCATAGGCTTTCCTCTTGGTCGGTCATTTGATGCAGAGTGCGTAACTCCTACCTTTATCAACTAACTGCTTCCATTGGCTGCGTTCCGTCGCTTGGTACAGTGTAGCGCTGACTGGAGTTTCCAACTCTTCGGATACCTGCACGACATAGTTGTCGACTCTTTTGGTGTCTCATTGGATAGTTAATGTTATGCTATTATATTGATACAAAGAAATCAATTGTCGCGTTATAAAAGTAGGCTAGGAAGTCTTGATCTGTATTTTGTTCGTAACTCATAGACCCAGAAGATATAGATACCAACCAATCAAGTCAACACTGAGCAAGCGCGGTTGAGCCTCAGCAATGCAACATATGTAGTTACAGACATTCACTACTCGGTTTAGCAAGAAATGTCAATAATAATAATTATTACTTATCTTACTTTAGGAGCTTGACATGTCTTTTTGAGTACTTCTTAGATTTTGGTTTAGGTCACAACAAACATGTTCGAATTTACGTGCAAAGCTTTCCATCAATTAAAAACGTATCCATTTGGATAAGAGCTTTCTGTTAGAATCCTCTCTCGAGAGAAAGGGAACCAGGCTTTGGAGAGGGAGTCCACACTGCCAGTATTTTGTGTGGTAGGTTAGGATGTGATAGATCATCCTCGTTTTTCAAGATAGTCAGGAAAAAGTGATCGTAAGTTACTTACTTACGAGTAAGTATTTGTTGTTAATGTTGATTAGATAGGTACGTTAGGTACGTATACTATCTGCGATCCCTTCCAAAATTCAGTCAAGTGTTCTTATATAAAATTCGATGATTTACAAAACGGTTTAAATGACGACTTGGATTTTATGTCAATAGCTCAGTCATTCAAAATAGATGATATTGAAAGCTGCAATTTCTGTGTGCCTGAAAATAGTACATATTGTCTCAAAATAATAATACAAAACATAAGAAGCGTTAAACGCAACTTTTCTGGCCTACAGGCAATGTTACAGAGAAGTGATACCGATTGGGACATTGTTGCACTGACCGAATGTTGGCTACCCTCAACACCCCACATACCCCTTCTGGATAATTATAAATATTTTGAAACATCCTTAAACAGAACTCAGAATGAAGGTATCATAATGTACATAAAAACCTCATTCAACTCCGACTTTGAGGAACCAGCTCTACAGGATGCCAATTGTTGTAAACTCTAAGTCAATTATCATAGTAATCTACAGGCCACCCAGTGTGAGGGACATAACTAAGTTTCTTGATTCCTTAAATATACTCTTATTGAAATATTCTAATTACCAAAACATCACTCTAATGGGTGACTTAAACATCGATATATCACAAAATAATTCTGACCCGCGTTCTCATAATTACTTAAACCTGTTGGCTATGCATGGTATGCTTCCAGCACATACCATACCTACACACACACGCACATGCCTTGACCACGTTATTTTAAAGACCACTCTTTCAGCATATTGCTACGTTGCAGACACATCCTTTACCGATCATAATGCTGTGCTTCTCTTTCAAAACCTAAAAATACGACATAATAAGTTGCCTAGGTCTGTAAAACGGACAGACTATGATAAGCTCGGAGAATACATGAAAATCATTAACTCTGACAACGTCTTTGCGTGTAACGAGGCAAATGAGGCAGCAAATATCTTTGAAATATGACTTATAAACGTTACAGGAACTAATGCGTTAACCTGTTGCGAAAACTAAACATTGATTACGAGAAGCAGCAGCTAAAACAAGCAACTACTAACAAAAAGCGGTGGGAAGTAATAAAATCTATTACGAATACTTCAAAAATTAAAGACCACCCAACAGAACTTGTTAATCACTCTGACCCGCAAGGCTCATTAAATAATATAAACACCTTTGGGAATATAGGCAAAGAGATTGCGGAGAGTGTACAATCCAATTGTGGTCCGAGCGTGGGCACGTCTTCGCCCACCACTACTTCTAATAACAGTTTCGTTCTTCTCCCGACCGATGAAGAAGAAGTTGAGAGAGTAATCATGAGTTTAAAGAATTACTGTGCTGTGGGTCGTGACGGCATATCAACTAGATTCCTAAAAACCTTTAAAAATATATTAAGCCCGGCGTTGACGTATATCTGTAATTTGGCTTTCAAAACTGGTCAATTCCCTTCTATTATGAAAAAGGCTGAAGTACATCCCATACATAAAGCAGGTTCTAGAAAATTGGTAAATAACTACAGGCCAATTTCCATCTTATCCGCTCTCTCTAAAATTATAGAAAAATTGGTAAATAATAGATTAGTAAGCTATTTAGAAAATAATAATTTACTTTCCTCTTCTCAGTTTGGCTTTCGAAGGGGAAGGTCCACTGATGATGCCGTTCATGAGTTAACAAGCTATGTCGTGTCTAACTTAGACAAAAGAAAGAAAGTGGTGGCGATATTCATTGATTTCGCCAAAGCGTTTGACACAGTGTCTGTTTCACTACTCCTGAATAAGATATACGACATGGGAATACGAGACGTACAGCACGACCTCCTCGCTGACTATCTAAGGGATAGGAGTCAGCGTGTTAGGATAGGCAATCACATAAGCGATGACCTTCCTATGTCATACGGAGTACCCCAAGGAAGCATTATTGGCCCTACCTTTTTTTAATGTTCATTAATGAGCTTTGTAAGCTGCAGCTTTCCCATGGTAAAATTATTACGTATGCGGATGACACAGCTCTTCTCTTTGCAGCTGACTCATGGGATGAAGTCTTTAAATACGCTCAGGCAGGTTTTGATACAGTATCAAATTGGATTCACTGTAATAAACTTTCCCTAAATATTCAGAAGACAAAGTATATGTCATTCACACTGTCCCAGCACAGACTTTCAAAACCAAGCGTTCATCACAAAATTGTTGCGCATTCCTGTCCCAACTTACAGGATTCATCATATCCCTGTCCCACGATACAGAGCACCCCAACAATGAAATACCTAGGTATTCTAATTCCCTTAGTTTTAAAGAGCATATCGATTTGTTAACCTCAACGTATTGTATAACCTCATGGGGGGAGTACCCAAGACAACGTTGCTGGGATTGGAGCGTGCCCAGAGGGCTATTCTCAAAACAAGCTACTCGCTTCCATATATGTTTCCGACAGCCGAGCTTTACCAACGATCTAGCATTCCGAAATTGTATACGACCCTTCTTATAACCAGGATAAGAGAAGGAAACATACGGTCTGCAACACTCCACTGCATCACACACACACGCACGCACGCACGCACGCACGTATTTAATGTATAGATTGATTCAAAATTATTATTATTCTTAATTTTTATTTTATTTTTGTTTAATTTTGCAATTGCTTATTTTTTAATGTTTTATGAATGCGTAAAGTAATTTAATTTATTATTTTTATTATTCTCAATGTTATATTAGTTAATTTCTTTCTAAATGACTAACATAGAGTAAGCAATTTTTGCACTAGGTTACAATGGTCTGGGGGCCTGGTGATCTGTAAGACAGGTATTTATTACCTAGTGCGGACACCAGTCTCTCACACAGGTTTTTACTATACTTACTTTAAATTGTTTCTATTGTAAATTTGAAAAGGAGAAACGCAAAAGAGTCAGATCTGCAACCTGGTGTTGATAAAACAGAAGAGAGAAAATAAGTTAAGTACAACATTTTCACCAGCCGAACATACTGTAGTGTGGAAATCTGGTAATGCAGTTGCTGTTGAGTCTCCTGATGGAAAGATAGTGAGTAGGAATTCCTTTCACTTTAAGCCTATAAATCACAGAGATGTAGATAGGTTCAGAGAAAATAAAGATAAGGAAGAAAGGAGTGAGGTACCGGATATGAATTTAGAGAACAGAGACCATGACTTGACTAACCCCTTGACTGTGACTAGACCTCACAGAGAGCAGCGTTTACCGCCTAAGTACAATGACTTTTTACTAGGTCTCATTATAGACTCCTTGAATTAATTAAGTTTATTTTATCATTTGTATTCTGTTTTCCAGCCGTAGGTCTTAGATGCGTTAATTGTAATCTTTAAAGTTTATATTTAATTATGCCAAGGCTAGACAGAATACATTTAAAGTTAATTTCTAAATAATATAATAATTGAGTTATGGTTAGCAGTTGATTGTATGTATATCTGATTCTGTAAGTTATGTTCATGTTACTCCAAAGTATGTCATGTTAGAGATAAGATGTTCAAGCGCTTTGTTGGTAATTTGTATTTGTGATGCTGTTAGCGTGACTCTGTGGTTGACAGCCGTTATAAATGATTTAGTATAAGTGTTTCTGTTATTTTGGAACTTAGATAGTATTAGATAGGAACTTAGATAGGACCTTAATATTAATCAACTCAATAGTCATTTTTCCTCCTCTTCTGTTTTGCATCATAACACCAAAGCAAACGCGTTGTCAGACATATCATCCCTTCCTCCCCCAAGTCATTCTCCTTTCTTTTTCACACATTTCACGAATGATGAGGTTGAGTGTCATGGCCATATCCTCAAATTCAGTTGGAAGCGATGCAATAAGCCGTAACATGATCGTTCCTATCATTGATATAGTAGCGCCAGCTATAGCCCACATATTCAATACATCTATTGCTACCAAGCCTTATCCGACTCTTTGGAAAGAGGCATTAATTTTTCCTATTCCTAAAAAATCATCTCCGGTGGCCTTGTCTGATTTCCGTCCTTTCTCCATACTTTCGTTCCTATCCAAGGTCTTCGAGCGCCTTGTCCACCATCAACTTTCTACTTTCCTTACTAAGTTTAACCTGCTTAATCCCTTCCACTCCGGCTTCCGTCCAGGACATAGCACCAACTCTGCTCTGGTAAAGATTTCTGACGACTGCAGGATGGGTATAGAGCGCGGTCATGTTACGGTCTAGGCGCTCTTAGACTTTAGTAATGCATTCAACACAGTCGATCACGACATTCTACTTAGTATCATGCGCTCTCTTAATGTTTCTAATGACGCGATTGACTGGTTCCGCAGCTATCTTGGAGGACGTCGTCAGCGGATTCGTATGGATCCATACAGTCGGTGCGCCTGTGGAATGCGCTTCCCCGTGAGGTGAGATGTTCGGATTCGCCGAGTATATTCAAAAGAAGATTGAAGGGTCATCTCCTTTCTACCCTAAACACATGATTTTATCGTCTGTGTCTTGTATAGCGGTTTTGGAATTTAATTAGTATTGTTTTTGTTTGGTTTAATATATTTGTATTTGTTTTTATTTTTTTTCTTTGTATAGTATATTTATAGCATTTCTTCACTGTATGGTGATTGTAACTTCTGTAAGGAATCTCAAATGTACATTGCCTACTAGTTTTTTGCTTTCCGACCTCCACTATATCCATGTAAATGGTTGTCTGAAAGAGATCGCTATTGGCGATAAGACCGCCCTTGTACTTGTCATAATCTTGCAGAATATGTGATAATTATACTGTTAATGTACAATAAAGTGTTAAATAAATAAATAAATAAATAGTATACCTCTTTTAAAGAAAGGAAGGGATTGTAGAGTTCTGTGTATCCGAATGGATCTCAGCTGTCAAAAGTGACGTTCGCGCGTTTTGGGTAAGTTGTAACATGTTATAATGGTTGCTGGTAAATAAATACAGTTTTGGTTAAATCCGGTGTCTTATTCATTTAATTGGTACTAATAAGCTAGAAACCATACAATGATCTTCCAAGCCACGTAACAGTAAAGCAGGGTATAGAAACTGTAGTAAAGCACCTTATGTCTGTAACAAGAATAATAAAATTACATAATCAGATAACTTAATAACTTAAAGAAGGATGACTAGAGGGGACGAGATAAGGTAGACACCTGGTCAGCTAGTATTGAACTAGCCCCTAAGCCGAAAAAAACAAAGCCCGGGGTCCGTCTTGACCATGGTCTAGGTTTTTTTATGTAATGCGGCAGACAAACAGACAAACGGGCCACCTGATGGAAAGTGGTCACCGCCGCCTATGGACAACATCAGGGATGCTACCAATGCATGGCCCGCTCTAAGAAAACCTTTAATGCCTGAATTTGACGGTTCAGGTAATTACAGAGAGCGACTGCTGCCTGACCCCAGGAACCCTGTTAACCTGACCATATTGGATCATGATGATTAGGTACACATCCATTTCCTGACAATTTTTTTCAACGTAAGAGGATCGGTTATTGTCCATTATACAGTGTGGCCTAGAACCGGGGTAATATTGAAATGAGAGACTCTCTAGAGTATTGGTATTTTTAATGAAAAGATTCTAGTTAACCAAAAGCCATGCATTACACACAATAAAAATTTAAAATTACGATTCATAATCAGGGATGATTGCAAAACGATATTATCTTTAACATTGCCAATAAAAATAAATAAATAAAATAAATATTCGCGTACAAATTCACACAGCGCCATCTAGCCCCAAACTAAGCAAAGCTTGTACTATGGGTGCTAGATAACTGATATACTACTTAAATACTTTTAAATACATACTTATTATACATAGAACGCCCAGACCCGTAACAGAAATCAAAATTCATCATTTCAATTTCTACCCGGCCGAGAATCGAACCAGGGACCTCTTGCGTGGCAGACGTTGACCAATGAACCACTCAGGTCGTCAGAAAAGCCATAGGTACGGTTTAAGTGCATTGCCACCTTAACATGCATATTCATATTATGAAAAGGTTTTACCACCATGCTTACTGCATGTAGCATACTGTTCGAAAGGAATCTCGGGCCCTCGCGCAGAGCCCGGTTATGCCCTAAGTCTGCGGCTAGATGGCGCCGACACGAAACATTGGAATTTGCTACATCGCGATGGCGAAATGTTTCATTGAAAATGTAGAGAGAATTTCACCTTATGGAAATATATGCACGTTTTTAAGCCAATATTTACCGTGTTAATTTATTTACACTATTTACCGTAGATTATCTAGTTTTTCGGGTTCTAGCAAGTCTAATGTCCTAAGTTTATTCACTTACATTGTAAATACAACACGGTCCCGCGGCAACTGTTCGTCAGGTAGATTCATGAGGTACCTCCTGCCGCCAAGACCCGAGATCTCCATGTACGGTAGTCCAGACACTCCCTCGTAGTCGTAGTAAAATTCTTTTCTGTCCTCTTCTTTTATACGGGAACGGACTGAGACCAAATTCTTGTTGAGGAACGTCCAGCTGTGAGTCATGAAGTAGGCAATGGCGATGTCGACTGTATACACTTTCCTCTGGATCTTGGTCAAGCTGCAGAACAATGGTTTTTAGGTACAACAACAATTTATCAGGAGGTATCAAGATCATGTGACAAACGTGATGGAGAAGAATGTGGATGGATACTTTAGCAGAAGCTAACGTTATCCATATCTCTTACTCTGTTACGGATTTTTTAGAGTTTAAGGTTGCATAAGATTGTTAATACTGGCTGAACATGTGTGAGCCACTGTGTGATGATTATCTTGAGACCTATAATTATAACCATGTTTTGAGCAAATAAATATTCTATTCCAAAACGTTGTGATCATAGTCAACAAATTCAGTGACATTAACGTCGCTTAAAAGTGAGACTGAAAAGAGAATGTGAGGCCAACCGGTTTTTTTACATAAGTAAAAAAAGCATACATAATATAAAGAACCCACATAAGAGGATATGTGAGTACCTACTATCGCTAGAAAAGACAAAGATTGTCTCTCATCTATTAAGTTAATCTCACAGTCTATTATGGCAATTTAAATTATGGAATAAGGCTACACCATCTATAAATTACTTACAACGGTTTCCTTCCAGCCACCCACAGGCAAGAATCGACAATCAAAGCAAACAGAAATTGCTGAATTAGTACCTGAAACACAATATAATATGTATCAGCACCGCTAGCACAAGTGCTCACGCGCGAGGTAAGCGAGAAAAGACGCGACAAAGATACTATCTCTTTCACCTTAGTATTGAGAGAAGAAAACAAAGGTTCTCTCACACCGCGTGCTGTGTTGCGGGAACACTTGTGCTAGCCGTACAGTTTACTTTAAGCCGCCAAAGGCGATGACAGCAATCTCATCGTATCTCATACATTGGGACCAGACGGCGAGAAGCGACTTGGTTTTATACTATGTATAGATATAACTACACTTTGGAAGTTTCATACAACTTTATCATCCTATCGATAAAACATTCGTGACATATGATGGGACATTTTCGTGCTGGAATAACATAATAAAACAACAAGAAGTTATTCAAGAAAGTAGAGTCGGCAAAGCGTGGTATTCCAACCGTCCATAGGCTGCGGTGATTGCTTACCATCAGGCAGGCCGTCAGCTTGTTTGCCATATTAGCGGTATTAAATATGAAATAAAAATTTACCAACCCTGACGAAGTGTGTCCACCCCGTGCTCAAGTCCAGGCGGGGATACCTCATCGGCATTCCCATTGGATATTTCTGAAGTACCTTCAAGCCGTTATCAAACATGCTTTTTATAGTAATATATGCTGCGTCACTAGAAGAGCAGTGATAGATGTCTACGTCATCTGTCGGCTTCAACCTGTGTTAAAGGACAGACCATTATTATTACTTTATGCTGAGGAGGTTCCACTTACGAAGAACACCATTGAGAGAGCTTGCTAGAAAAAAATTTGTAATTATATAACTTATTTCCTCCGCCCCCTGCCATATATATAGGTAGTAGAATGCAGACGTAAATGTGATTATGCAAGTACTACATTCATCATCACAGCCCATAACAATTCACTGCAGGACTTAGGGCCTTTCCCACGAAAGCGGAGGTTATTACCATAATCTCCACGCTTAGCAGGCAGGTTGGACATCATAGTGTTATAAATATAAATTTGAGAAACGCTGCTGCCTATTTTAGCCTACGGAGACTCTACATCTTTTGCCTCGAAACATTAGTCGCCTTGTACGACACCCACGAGTGTAAGGGGTTGGTGCTATTCTACTCTGCCGGACACCACATAGCGTGAGTACTACATATACTTACTTTCTAATACCTCGATACCATGCGGTTGCTATAAAAATTTTGGCGCAAGTATCAACCGGGATGTAATCTTGTCGAACATTTTTCGCGTCAACTGTAGTCAATACACCTGTAAAAGCAAATATTTGATTAGATAGATAGTACCAACAGTTTGGTCTAAAGGTGCTCCTATGGAGTAGCTAACATTCCAATCTTATTGGGTGCTCCCATACCGTTGTTTGTACTACTTATTTTGTGTCCAACTATTCGGAACAGTTCCAAATTGTTGGAAACAAACAGTTTCCAATGTTCCCAGTCCTATATTCGAACACAAAAAATTAGACAGAAATATCATCTTGGCGTCAAAATCCCGGTTGTGCTCTAGCACATGAGGGCCCGGGGTCCGTCTTGCTTGACTATGAAGGTTTGGCTGGTCAGGTATTTACAGTAGAGCGACCCTGACCCTGTCAACAAGGGAACCCAGATATGACCAGATTGGCACATCCAATCGCTTGAATGTGCAGGTTCCATCACGATGTTTTCCCTCACCGTAAGAGCATCGGTTAGTGTTCAACTAATGTAGTAACTCAGACAAAGTCATTGCGGCATTGAGTATCGAACTTAGTGTCTCTTGTTTACGAATCGGACGCGCAGTCATTAGGCCACCGACGCTCTGACTACAAGATGAAAATATCAGGCGAGTAAGTGCCTTACTAGCCTTACTTAGTACCTTTATAATGCGTACGGCTAAGGAATGGAACGCGTTGCCTGCGAGTGTGTTCCCTGAACAATATAATCTGGATGCCTTCAAGGCTAGAGTGAATAGGCTGTTCCAAGACGGGCATGCTTCATCTTCGGCTGCATCGTCACTTACCAACAGGTGAAATGGCGGACAGGCGTCTTGTCTTATATAAAAAAAACAGTAATTATCCTTACCTGTACCGCATCCAATAAATATCCCAGAAATACCGTTTATAGTGTTATGCCAGCCTGGTACAGGGTCGTCCATGATGGACAAGACTAGCGTGGGTCTGATGATGACCACAGGCAGCTTCCCTCTCTCCTCGCTGATCACATGTTCTGCCAACTGCTTAGTGAATACGTAAGTGTTGGGCAGTCCGCAGGTATATCTGTTAAATGAGAGAATGAGAGTGGAAAGACAAATGAGGAGTCTTGTATGATTTCTTTAACACACAGAGTGAGAGCTGTCCATGATTTCGTTAAATCAGAAATAATAATAATCTTGGCGTTATTGTCCCGATTGTGCTCTCGCGTACGAGGGTTTGGGGTTCAATTTGACCATGCTCCACAATTTGGCAGATCAGGCAATTACAGTGAAGCGACTGCCATCTGACATCCGTGACCCCTACTACCAGGGAAATCTCACCAGATTGGATCATGGTTACACATTCAGTCGCCTGAATGTGCAGATTTTATCACGATGTAGGGGCCCACTGAAAACCAGCGTCACAACAACTGTCGTGGCATATGCTGAGTGTGGCCCCATTGCACTCTCCACATGGCACCGGTAACGAGATAAGAGTATCTTTTTTTTTCGTTAATGTCTCTGTTTTACTTTTTTTCTTTATGAATATTTATGAATGACATAGACATAGACATAATTTTATTGGTAAAAAATGTTTACAAGTCATTACTTGTTGCTACATAGGTACAATAGGTTATATACATAACATTAGATTAGGTCAGAGCATCCAAACATATTAATTTCGTGTCTTTGTTACAATTAATCAAACAAAATAAGTCAATAATTTCATAATAAATTTAAAAATAATAAACATGTCCATAAATAATCAATTTGTAAATGTCAAAATAAAAAATAGGCACGTAATTATGTAATCATATAAATTATAGGTCCATCATTAATGTCAAATAAATATACAAATAATTACTGTAAAATAATAATGAATATTAATGTCCAATCTCTATTTATGAATAGTTAATTTTTTATCTAGAAATTCATTAAGCGAGTAGAACGCCTGCGCAATGAGCCATTGGTAAAGTTTCCGCTTAAAGATTGCGAAGCTTGGAGCTTCTACCACTGATTGTGGTGGCCCATTGTACACAGGTGGTCCCATCACACGGATAGTCTTCGAGGTTTTAGCTAATAAATGCGGCATAAGTAAAAGTTAAATGTTATGCCGTGGCTTTGAGTGGAATAAAAATGTTTTACTTTTCTTTATTTTACTATGTTTTCCGTCACCATATAAAAGCATTAGTTAGTGTTCAACTAATATAGGAGCAACATATGCATTATTGGGTTTCGGTTTTACAGATAAGGAAGCCAGTAACATTTTAAACAATAGGCATAATCATCATCTTACTCCTCACAGTAAGAATGCTTTTGCTATTCTGCATTTTTGATATTTGAAATGAAACCTAAGAATGCTTGAATCGTAGATGTGTGGGCGACAGTAACCGCTTACCTTCAGGTTGGCTTTTGGCTAAGGTAAGGGGATAAGGTAGCCGCCCACGCGTAAATACCCACCCGGCCGGGTGTTGTGACCAGGAGACCATTGGTCCGCCGTTGATCGTCGGAAGTAGTATGTATATATGCTGTGGAAGTTGGCATCCTTTCATAGCGCGATGTAGGACAGTCAGCGCCATCTATGTGCGGATCGTTGCCGACCTTGTGTTTGTGTATTTGTAATGTAAATATTGTTGAGTTTCCCTGTTGGAGCGATAGATGTCGCTACAGGCTATCTGCTCGTTAATCAATGTGTGATAAAAATTAAAGCTTACTTTTTTGTGAAGATGTTCATGGTATCTTCATCGACCTCCTCAGCGACCTGCATAGTCTCTCTCCAGTCAGCGTAGGGGGGATACAGAATCTCGTCCAATTCTTCTCCATATTTGACATTGACGAATGCAGTGGACACATGCACTAACGCCTGGAATTGTAATAGCGCAGGGGCCTAATTATCGCGCTGTGACATCTCGAATTGGATATTTTACCGAGCTAAATATCTCTTCGATCGATCGAAAAACGATCTTCGACAATGACGGAATAAATAAAATAGTTGAGAACAAGATTTTTGTTTGCAATAGAGATTCAGTGACTTTTTAATAGATATTTGTGGATAGGGATAATGTCGAATTCTAATGTCGAAAGCTCGAGATTCGCCCCCCAGGATATAGCTATAAACCAATTGAATTGTGATTTATGATATTTTAAAAGCTTCTATTTTGCAATGTTTGTATAAACGTTCTGGTCAAATCTTGCAATCCCAATTTGATCCACTTCGCGGCGTTCAATTGAGTAAAATTATTATTATTTTCCAACCAGTCAGATTAATTATTAAAAAATTTAATAAATAACATGGAAAAATAACACGGCCAGTAAAATTAATTAATGTGATTATTATATTAACCTGATTCATCCCACTGCTGGGAACAGGCCTCCTCCGATCCTATCACGCTTCACGATCAAGTGCCAGTGCAAAATTAATAAATAAAAAGGAAAAATAGTCAATCAAATGGCCAATATAAATTCGGCACTGATAAAGTTCCTTTACCTCTAGATTCTTCGCTTCTTTCGCCAGCCGAACGATTTCGGCTGCGCTTCTCAAATTTAGCCTTACGGCCATTTTAAGGCTGTCGTCAAATCTGGGAAAAGATAATAGAATAGAATATTGTGTAATTGTTGAACTGTATACAATAAGATGTACATAAGTTCACCACCAAAGATGCCGAAGATCAAGCGAGGTGGGTCAGGAGTAGCAGGAAGGCGGACCCTGGGCCCTCGCGTGGCAGGCGGTGGCACAACCGGTACATAATGCCAAGGTGATCATGATGATGTATACAATAAGTTGCTACATGTCAAAGAGTCTCAACAGCTTGCCCCTTTCGGACATACAGTAATCAAGTAGGTACCATTTCCATTTTATAATTGAGAAAATACAAAATACTAATAAAATATGTCATTAAGTGAAGACAAACGTCACGAATTGATACTTTCAATAACATTCTATACAAATTAAAATAAAATAAGTATTCAATTATCTATAATCATGATTAATTTGCCTGTAAAAAATTAATGACATCCATGTGTGTTTCGTAAAATTGCAGTAATCTTTTTATTTCTGCCATAATTCACTTAAATTATAATAGATAAATAAGGCACCAACATCGTAATTACTTATATCATTTACTGACGTAAATGAGATACGTTGACAACGTATAACAACGGCAACGTTGTGTGACATTGCGGCATGATTGCATGCCACAATCAAATAAAAATTGCTAAATGTGTTGCTAAGACAAATTCGAAAACAGCTGGCCCAATTCGGTTTTGTCAATTTGTAATTTTTAATAAAAAAGTGTGAGTTGGTGTAGGGTAGGAGTAGGGTAGGAGTAGGGTAGGTGTAGGATCAGGTGGTAGGGCTCCAAGGTAGGTGTCAAGCCTGAGGAGTCCGCCTGGGCGAGTACCACCCATTATCTATTTTGCAGCCAAGCAACAATGCTTATATTGCTGTGTTCCGGGTTAAAGGATAAGGTAGCCAGTATAATTACGGGCATTAGGCATTTCATCTTAGTCCAGGTCAGTCACGGTGACAACGCATTTGCGGTTCTGCATCTTTGTTGCCTGTCACCTAAATGCATAAATCGTAAATGTTATGGGCGACAGTGACCGTTTACCATCAGATCTGTTCGTTTGTTGCTGCGTAATGTAAAAAGAAGATGTAGGGTAAGTGTAGGGTATGCCGAGTAAATTGTCGACCTTACCTAACGCTAGCGGCCGCATGAAATATAATGTTGACTTCAGAAGCCAGGAGCTTCCAATCCTCGTTTGATAAACCTGAAAATATGGATTGGTATGAGACTGACCGTGACAGAACTAAGCAGGCGTTAGGAGAAAATGATTGTCTTTGCACTACCTATGTCATTATGTTGGCAATATAGTGTCATAAACTCATCTGACCCGCTGGTAAAAACTAGAACTAAATGTCGACATTTTGTCGATCCTGCACAATCAGCCGACTGAATGTGAACGCGTGATCTAATCTGGTCAGCTTTCTTTGTTGACAGCGTCACGGACAGATGGTAGTCCGACAGGACAGGAGAGCGGCCTGTATTTAGCTGATCATAGCTGTGATATTGACGCCTGCACGGCTAGCACAAGTAGGCTCTCGACTGAGAAAAAGCCCGACATAGATACTGCTTTCTCTTTTATCTTAGTGTTAAGAGTAGAAAACAAACGCTCGCTCGCGGCGCAAGCAGTGTCGCGGGCACACTTGTGCTAGCCGTGCTGATCATCATCACAGCCCATAACAGTCCACTGCAGAACTAAGGGCCTCTCTCACGAAAGGAAAGTTTATTGCCATAATCTCCATGTTTGGCAGGCGGGTTGGAGATCCCAGTGTTATAAATATTACAATGGACAACGCTGTTGTCCATTTTCCAGACTACGGGGACTAGATCTTTTGCCTCGAAAACATTAGTCGACCAGCAGTGCTGATGTTTTATACCTACTATTTAATTCTCTCGTACACTTACCCAGAGAAACATTTCCAACGTCACCAATTAAAGCAATCACCTTAGATTCCAATATTCCTGGTTTCTCAGCCTTGAGTTGGTCAAAGAGCTGGAATGGAAATATAAAAATTCTTAATTTTCACATCAAGAAAACGAAGAAGATTGATCATCTTGGCATTAATGTCCCGGTTGTGCTCTTGCGTACGAGGGGCCCGGGGTACGCCCTGACCATGATCCATGATTCAGCAAATCAGGTAATTACAGTGAAAAACCTGACTAGACTACACACCTCCTCTCGCTTACAAGTCGGATACCTTAACCACTCAGCCACAAACGCTCTTAAGATATGGGGTCCTGTAAGAAGAAGATTATCTTATGAAATGGTTTTTATCAGGGTATCAGATATATCTAGTAATACAAAGATACTATACTTTATTCATCTGGTCGTCCATATTCTTCTGTTAATTACGTCTATCTCTTTGTTTGTTTGCAACTTTGACTTTAACCTTTCGTGCACAAGGTGAAGAAAATTACGCCGTTAACGAGGTGGGGTCCGATGGACCCCAAGTAAATGTGTCTATATATCTGAGATATTAATATATATTTGTTATTTATTGCCTAAGTAGGATATTTTGATTGATAATAAAATGAAAAATGCAAATAAATAAAGTTAAGTGTTTTATTAGACACTATGAAAAAGAAAACATGAGATCATAGTATAAATGGCCATTTTAAAGGACCTTCGTATCAAAAAGCATATTAAAGCATTATAAATGAACTAAATAACAAATCTACTTCAAAATAAAGATAAAAACTTATATTTAATCACTGTCATTATCTTTGCATTGACCACAAATTAACAGGGAGTGGTCCAAACATATGGGAACTTTGCATTTTTGGCAACGGTTTTTGGTTTTTCTGTCTTTATTTCGGGGACAAAAAGAGCACCTTACTTTTTTACCATCATCTTCAGCTGGTTTAGCAATATTACCACTTGACTCTCCGAAATGTTGTTTCAATCGGCTGCGTAATTCTTGCGACAATCTCGTATTATTCTTCCTTTCTTTTAAGTGATCTTCTATGAGAGATAACCCCAATTGTCGAATGAAATTTCTCCTGGTGTCGGTTTTGCTTTTATCTTTTTCATTATTTAGCAAATAAACAACCATCGCATTGACCCCTGCATGGTTCAGAAGCGAGAAAAAAATGGTCAGTGGCCAACGCTTTGAATTACGGGAAACATCAAACGTTCTTGTCAATTTATCGACTACGTCAACGCCACTTTTTGTTTTATTATAGAATGTGATGATTTCAGGCTTTTGCTGTTCACCAGTCTCATAATCAATTTGGGCATCTGAGCAAGTAAACCATCTTGCGTGGCTTAGGCACATAAGACACGAGTGTTACATCTTTCTGGAAGCCAAATAATGATGTATTTTCTGCTCTACTAGTCTTGAAGTCTTGGGGAATGCATGTCTTGTTTGCTCTAAGTATTCCAACTACTGTCAATCCGACTTTCGGTTATAATGGTTTTGAGTAACTTGATGTGTGGACTTGTATACTAAAAGGAGCATCCTGGGCAATCAGCTAGCTTCTTATTACTGATTGGCGAATCCTTTCACACAAAACTCAAATTTTCCTGTATGGAACATAATTAAATTAATTAAGTACTTAAATATAATATGTATGTCGGCGCGGGTGCCATCTACTGGCCAACGCCGGCACTTCTACAATATCGATGAAGGACACACTGCTATGGAAGAATGCTGATCTCCAGTTTTCTGGTGGAACCCAGATTAATACAGCTTTCACGACAAATTAGGATTTATTATTTTGTTATTAATAGAGATGAAAATTGTGTTTAATTTAAAATAAATATATAAAATTGATTTTGGTGTAGATAAGATAAATGAAAAATGATTTGATGTGGGTAATTTGTAATCATGGTTGAGGAAGCTACCCTCGGGTCGGAGAATTGGGATTGTTGTTTTGGCCTTTGTTAAGAAAATAGCTGAAAAAGTAATTGGATCGAATAAAATCAAAGTTGAGTGATTATTTGTGTTTATTTAAACAAAATACATAATAACAATGGATCCTACTGAGGACGCGAACGGCCGAAGCTCGCCTTTACTGCCATCAGGGCCTGCTCGCTCCGACATCAGAAGCCGTGATAACGACTCCTCCCACCGCGCCTACCAGCAGCAGCTGCCACCTGATATTACGCGGACACCAGTTGTCGGGCCAAGTTCATCAAGTCTTGAAGGTATTGTACCTAGTGCAAATAGTGAAACTTTGACTGCCTTAGCAACCATCTTAGAGAATTTGACCAAACAACAACAAGAAAATTTGAAAACAAATAACGAATTTCTTGCTAGTATGTTTAATCGAACCCTAGCATCCAACCAGCGACCCAGGTTGGCTGATATGTACATCGCTTCGTTTGACCCTGACGGTGACGTACCTGTTCGAGATTGGTGCGAGCATGTTGACCGCGCCAAGGAACACTGGAAATTAACAGATTATGAAATTTGCACCAAAATTGCCGGTCTTTTAAAAGGACGCGCTAAGTGTTTAGGAGACACTTGGTTGGTCAAGTCACCGGTTTGGAGTGATATGAGAGACGCACTAATTCAAACCTTCGAACCGGAGGCCAGGTACTCTAACGATATGATTAAATTACGCAATTTTAGATTTGATATGACTAACCCAGCGGAATCGGTCACAAAAGCATGGAACATATGGAAGCGGATTATAAAGGGCAATAAAGAAAGTGATGCTGTTGAAGCAGTTATAGGATGCATAGACGCCGAGCATATCCGCTTAAAGCTGTTGTCAAGTAAATGTACTACAGTACCAGAGCTCATTTCCGTAATCTCCACTATGAAACCAAGAGAATACAGACAGGGCGAACCTCCAGCTAAAAGATTTCGTCCATCAAAGCCAGTTCGAGAAGACTCTAAGTCTACTTGTTTTAAATGTGGCAAGGTTGGCCACATTCAAACTAATTGCCTGTCTAATAACATTGAAGAGCCTAAGTCGTTATTAACAGAACCTGTCACGGATAGACGGTCGTTCAAGTGTATATATTGTGATAAAGTTGGTCACTCGGAGGCAAGCTGTTTTAAAAAAAAGTATGATGAAGCTAAAAAGGTAAATTTTACCACTTCCCAAGAAAATATTTCAACACCGATGGTAATGATGATTAATGGTCACAAATTCGTAAGCTTGTTTGACAGTGGATCTGAAGTATCCCTCGTTAGAAAATCTGTAAGTTCTTCTTTGCCTGGAAGAAGAGAAGACTGTGTGCTCATGCTAAAAGGATTGGGTACTGGCGTACCTATTGTATCGTATCAAAAGGTTGTAGTCGTTGCTGAGATTACCAATGTTTTCGTTGAAATTAATTTACATGTAGTGGAAGACCATGAGATACCATGTGAAATATTAGTCGGGTCTGATTTGCTGAAGATACCGGGTTTATCAGTAAATATTACTAGCAAAGGAGCTTCCCTTTTCAGGACAAATACTGTTATGACTGTTAATGTCTCCAAGGAGAAGTCAATGGAAATAGATACAGACTTAACCAATGGTGAGCAACTAAAGCAGTTAAATGTAGTTTTATCTAAGTATAACGACATTTTTACTACCGATACTCCAAATACCAAGGTGACAACTGGTTGTATTGAAATTCAGTTGAAGGATCCCAACCGGGTTGTATCCCGAAGACCTTACAGAATGGCTCCGGTAGAACGAGAGAAGATTAAAACCATTGTCAATGATTTAATGGCGAAGGGTATCGTTCGTGAAAGCACATCCAACTTTGCCAGCCCCGTGATTCTCGTTAAAAAGAAAAATGGCGATGACCGGATGGTCGTCGATTACAGGGAATTAAATAATAATACTGTTCCTGTTAAATTCCCTCTACCAATTATCTCCGATCAGATTGACAAATTAGCAGGCGCTGATTTTTTCATAAGCTTAGACATGGCACAGGGTTTCCATCAGATACCGGTTGATGAAAATTCCATAAACAAAACTGCTTTCATTACACCAGATGGATTATTTGAGTACACAATGATGCCATTTGGGCTTATGAATGCCCCAGCGATTTACCAACGAGCTATTACGAAAGCGTTGAGGCCATTTATGGATAAGATATTAATATACATTGATGATGTGTTGATTAAATGTAGGACATTTGAAGAAGGCTTAGAAACACTCGATCAAGTTTTATCAGCTTTGCGACAAGCTGGATTTGCAGTCAATACAAACAAATGCAAATTCTTTAAAAAGTCCATTGAGTATCTCAGCAATGTCGTATCCAATGGAACCGTCAAACCAGGCCCAAATAAGGTTGCAGCACTTGTGAACTCGTCTGTGCCGCGAACAGTCAAACAAGTTCGCCAATTCTGTGGCTTGGCTAGTTATTTCAGAAGATTTATACCATCATTTTCTACACGACTGATACCATTATACAATCTAACAAAGAAAGATGTAAAGTTTTCATGGACTGCTGAATGCGAAAATGCAAGACTTGATATTATAAGACGTTTGACGTCCATTCCGGTACTTACAATTTTTCAGGATGGTTACCCTATAGAATTGCATACTGATGCAAGCAGCAAGGGCCTCGGTGCGATTCTAATTCAGATTAAGGACGGACGTCAACATGTTGTTGCTTACATGAGTATGAGGACAACTGATGCAGAAAGCCGCTACCATTCGTATGAATTAGAGACATTGGCCATTGTGCGAGCAGTTAAGCATTTCAGGCAGTATCTATATGGTCGTGAGTTTACAATCATAACTGATTGTAATGCTATCAAGACTTCAATGAGTAAACATGAATTGTTGCCAAGAATTCATAGATGGTACGCATATTTGCAACATTATAATTTTAAAGTTGAATACAGACAAGGTGCCCGAATGCAACATGCTGATTTCTTTAGCCGAAATCCTGTAACTTGTGTGAATTTGGCGAAGACATCCGAATCATGGTTAAAAGTGGAGCAACGACGAGATTCGGATCTTGCTACCATAATAAAGAAAATTGAAAATGGTACAGAAATATCTGATTATCGGGTAAAGGATTCTATGCTATGGCGAAAGCAAACGGAAGTCGTCCCTGATCGAAATTGCTGGAAAAAGGTGGTACCAAAATCTTATCAATGGAGCATTATAAACGCTTTTCACACCGCTCTAAAGCACTTTGGATGGGAGAAAACCTTAGCAAAGCTAAGAGAGGAATACTGGTTCCCGAAATGAGTAGTACAGTAAGACGGTTTGTTGACAATTGTGTGATTTGCAGAACGAGCAAAGGAAAATCAGGTGCTACCCAATCCAGGATGTTCCCCATTGAGAAACAACCCATCCCTTTCCATACAATTCACATCGATATGACAGGAAAATTGACTTCTCGTAAAGGAAAACATGAATATGTAGTTGTTATTATCGATGCATTTACGAAATTTACGCTACTCACGTACGCAATGGACAAGACATCTCAGTCAATGCTACTTGCATTAAAGAAAGTAATGTCGTTATTTGGGGCACCTAAACAAATCATTAGCGACCAGGACGCCGCTTTTAGGGCAGACTTCGAAGACTATTGTAAACAACATGGAGTTTACCAGCATTTCATAGCTCCAGGTGCAAGCAGAGGCAATGGCCAGGTGGAGCGGACCATGTCTGTCGTCAAGAATGGATTAACTATCATCCGTAATTATGAAACGAAGGACTGGAAGAAAGCGCTTGATTCGCTTCAGCTAGCAATCAATTGTACAATCAATAAGACTACGAACATCAGTCCACTAAAAGCTTTAACTGGAAGGCAAGGCGCTGTGCCTGTCGAATTGATTTCTTTAATAGATGAATCAAAGTGTACAGTTAATCGCATACAATTGGATCAATATATGCAAGATAAAATGAAGGCTCGAGGTATCGCAGATAAACAAAGATTTGACAGGCAAAAGGCTAAAGTACAAAGATTCAATAAAGGTGATGTAGTACTGTTTAAGGTAAACACAAGGTCACAGATTGGACTTGATTTGAAATATCCAGATGCATATGAGATATGGAAAATTTTGCCACATGACCGCTATCTACTGAAAAGAATTACTAACAGGGGCCGACCTAAGAAGGCGGCACATGATCAACTTCGACTTGCACCCAAACCAGATCAAGAAGCCATGTCGGCGTAAAGTTAAGTATATTTATCTACTTATCTTTTGACCTGCACCACTTTCTAAATGAGTTATGTATGTTATGTTACTATATTGAAGTTCATTATTCAATGGTACGTAAGGTTTTGGGGCGTATTGTACGTATACTGTGTCTAATGTTATGGTGTGATGTGTATGTTTGGCAAAATGCGGACCGGGGCCGCTAGCTAAGTGTGTGTAATTGCGGACAGGGGCCGCTATTGTTTTGATGCTAACATGATGTGGACAGGGGCCACCTTAATGTATAATGTATCGCGTGGACAGGGGCCACCATTACTTTATACATTACCTAAACTTTTTAAGCGGACAGGGGCCGCTATGGTATTGATACCAATATGATGTGGACAGGGGCCACTATATTACTGGTGTCAATGCTATAAATGTGGACAGGGGCCACTTTAATGAATAATGTATTGCGTGGACAGGGGTCACCATTACTTTATACATTACCTAAACTTTTTAAGCGGACAGGGGCCGCTATAGTATTGATACCAATATGATGTGGACAGGGGCCACTATTTTATTGGTGTCAATGCTATAAATATGGACAGGGGCCACTTTAATGTATAACGTATTGCGGGGACAGGGGCCACCATTACTTTATACATTACCTAAACTTTGAATCAGACAAGGACTACTATTGTAAAATTTGTGAGTGGACAGAGCCACGATTTATATCTATCATATTTTTCAGGCCTGAGGCCACTAATTGTCTTCAGAAAATGTTTCGTATGTCATGTGTTTTTGTGTTCTCTTCGCCTGTGATTATGTCAGGATAATCGAGCGAAGCTATTTTTGGGTTTTAAGGCATGTCGAGCGCGACTTGCGGCAGAATGGCCGTGTCGGCGCGGGTGCCATCTACTGGCCAACGCCGGCACTTCTACAATATCGATGAAGGACACACTGCTATGGAAGAATGCTGATCTCCAGTTTTCTGGTGGAACCCAGATTAATACAGCTTTCACGACAAATTAGGATTTATTATTTTGTTATTAATAGAGATGAAAATTGTGTTTAATTTAAAATAAATATATAAAATTGATTTTGGTGTAGATAAGATAAATGAAAAATAAAATCAAAGTTGAGTGATTATTTGTGTTTATTTAAACAAAATACATAATAACAATGGATCCTACTGAGGACGCGAACGGCCGAAGCTCGCCTTTACTGCCATCAGGGCCTGCTCGCTCCGACATGTATCATACAGGCAAATTTGAGTTTTGTGTGAAAGGATTCGCCAATCAGTAATAAGAAGCTAGCTGATTGCCCAGGATGCGCCGGGTGCAAAAGCAAATATTAAGTACACCACTCGTGGAGGCTCCTTTCGTGCATTCCATAACTGAAAATGAAGCAAATATGCATGACACAAAAAAAAACAGCAATATACATCAGCAAATGCATTTTAAAACAACAAAAATAAAAAAATTTTTACTTACTTTTTAACCACGCGGTGAACGACGTGGGGTCCTGTGGACACCAGAGGCCATTATCTCAAAATCCATAAGTAATTGCACAAAATTAGTTAAATAATCTTATTTTGGACCGTTTTAGTTAGAACTACCTAGAGTTATATTTTGCTTGCTGCAATATTAAAAATAATATAATCAAAATACTGCCGCTGGGGTCTGTAGGACCCCACCTTGTTCACGAAAGGTTAAAAGGCCTAACTAACTTATTCTAACCCTTTCTATCTCTATACTACTCATTTTATCAGGGGCTAGGTGCCTGGCAGGCCGAAGGAGTCCGCCTGGGTCAGTACCACCGCCTTACCTATTTCTGCCGCCCAGCAATAATGCTTGCATTCGGCATTGTTACGCTCCGGTTTGAAGGATAAGGTAGCCAGCGCAATTACAGGCATGAGGCATTTACATCTGTACATCTCTCTATTCGTGCAGCCTATGGGTTAATTATTCTGATAAAAGTTACAGCGCTCTTCGCGTTCAATATAACAACGCATTTAGGGCGGTGATGGGGCTGCCCCGATTCTGCAGCGCATCGGGCATGTTCGCGGAGGCGCACACCGACTGTTTCACGCAACTATGCGTAAACGTGCCGCGTCTCTGGTGCGCAGGATACGGGCCAGCTCCAACACCGTCCTGGTGATGATTGCAGCTAGGTTGGACTGCCACATAATTGGGAAATGCCGTGCCAGACATATCGCTGTACAGATGCCTGACAGAAAATACAAATGATGATTGCATTAATTAGTTACATTATAGTTTGTGATTAGTTCTGACATTTTCATATCCATAATTTTATTTTATTTTGACATTGTTATTGATTATGTACCTACTTATAAATTAATTGATCTCCATATTTTTGACATGCAATACATATTATTTAAAGGCTGACATTTGTATAACTTTATCTGACATATATACCTATGTTTATTTTTGTTTTATGATTATGACATGAATTAATTCTAAAGTGACGTTATAATGCTGACGATGAATGGATTTATTTTTATAAACTATAAATATTAATGAAATGTTATAGGAATATGAGTCTGTGAAACTTGAAATAAATTATATTTCATTTCATTTTAGTCCCCACGGCGAAGACGTATCTGCATTTTGGTTGCCTGCAACTTAATGGGCGACAGTTAACGCTTACCATCAGGTGGGCTGTCAGCTCGTTTCTCACTTCCCTACCCTAACTTCACGATAACTTACTATATTGGAGAACATTTTATTTAATCTCTCGACTGGACCGGCTCCCCTCTTCGGCCGCAGCAGCACGTAGACCCGCTCTAGCTCAGAGCATGATCGCAGCAGCTTCTCCAGCAGCACATGACCCATGAACCCTGGGAAAATATTCAGAGACTGACAGACAGGTTCCTATCAGATGTTATTATCAGAAGCACCAGTAGGCCTTCAAGTTCCGCTTGTGCACGGGATTTAAAATTTGTATAGAAGTCGCTAATTTCCTAAGGCTTGAGTAAATTGTAATTGGGTCGCAAAAGCAGCTCAATTGCAGATTTAATTGTACCAGAATATCTAGAACGCGTCATACTGCCATTGAGCATCTATTGCGATCCAATTACAATTCAACAATTCAACCCGAGGAATAATTTTACGGCTTACGTAAGTACGATTATGTATCAAGCTTTCGTGAGAAGCTCAAATGGCTGCCTATACGACATCGTCGCAACCAAAGAATCCTTACGTCCCATTTCTCCATACTTCACGATCCAGCCTCCCCTGAATATTTGAAATGCAAGTTAAAATATCTTTGCGACACCCACGACCGTAGCCTCAAAAACTCAAAACACTCTCTCCTTAAACCTTCCCCTTCACCGGACTGGATTTCTGTCCAATTCTTTTTCCTTAATCGCTGCTACACTTTGGAATGCAACCTTTGGAGATCAGACGAAGTTCCAGTAAATTTACTTAAAAAAAAGCAGTTCACAGTATATTCCTAAAGTATCTGTAACACCTTATATATTTTCCTACTTAGTCTTTTTCTTTATTAAGTGTTTAGGCAGTAGTGTTGTTGAGTGTGCCAGTAGCTTGTTATGTTCAGTTCCTTGTTCTCTCTCTCCTATTATACTATCTATAAATTTCGATCTGTGAATGTTTGATATACTAATTTAATTAATGTCACTTTTAGTCTGTTTTATGTTCTTTTATCTTCTTTTGTAGCACCGCCTTGTAATTTTTGGTAATTGCTCTCTGGTTGACTGGTAGAAAAAGCTACGTAGCTTTAAGTCCGCCATTGTACTGTAATGTGCATGAAGTTTTAAATAAATAAATAATTGGACATAGATGCGAGTGCTCAACGAACTCAAATTTTCCAAATTTGTCCCGGATTGGAGCGCGACTGTTTTATAGCACCATAAGGTTTTCACTGCAAATAAACAAGCAAGCGGATGGAAACCACCTGAAGGAAGTCGTCACTACCACCTATGGACATCAGCAACACCAGGGGCGCTACTAATGCGTTGCCCGCCTCTAAAGAGACCTCTAATATACCTCTTGAACGATTCTATGTCACAGTCCAAAGGAAAACCTGTAGCTGGGAGCTTACTCCACATCTGAATTGTGCGATCGAAAACGTTATTTCGAACCTTCGCGTGGACACCATCAAGCGGGTGGTGCGATGGCGGAACTGTGTTGTGGGCACCAGATAATAAAGTTTCTCAGAACATTCCCCATCGTACAGCCGGTAAAACTCACACAGGGAGCCAATAGGGGCTCTATTGGCTCTATTGGCTCCCTGTGTGAGTTTTCCCGTCTATGACAGTGTTTCCCTGCCTTGGTAGGCAGGTATGTACCTGTAACTCCAGTTATGAATAGAGTTTTCCCTTTGTAATAATTCTGAATAGCCGGTGCATCCTTCGTGTCGACATCCTCGAAGTGACCCATTGTCGCAACCCTGGAAATAATTAAGTAATCTATTCACTTATCACAGTTCTAGTAAAAATTGTAATGTTAATGTAGATACTTGTTACCTACTTTGTAACGGTGACCTTTATCGACAATACAATACTTTATATTTTAATTTAAAGTATTATTTAACGAGTAGACAGTCCACGTGATGGTAAGCGGTAAATGTCACTCATAATATCCAGGTACGATTCATACATTCAGTAGGAAGGTTGCAGTCAACAAAAATGCAGAACCGCAGGTGCAGAATCTGATTCAGAATCAATTTTATCTTGCGACACTGCGAGGACTGTGAGGGGATGTACGTTGTCACTGTGAGGACAAAGATGACATTCCTCGTGCCTGTGATTGCACTGGCTAGCTTATCCTTCAAACCCGAAGACAACAGTATTAGCATTGTTGCTTGGCGGCTAAAATACCGGCACATCAGAATGTGTAACCATGATCCAATCGGGTCAGGTTCCCCTGTTAACATGGTCACGGGGATCAGATGGAAATATCTCCACTGTAATTACCTGATCTGCCAAATCCTGGACTATGGTTAAGGCGGACCCCGGGCCCTCAATCGCGAGACACTACCGCGACATTAACGCCAAGATGATGATGATCTCCGAAACCATTAAATCGAATTCGTTCTTACTGAGGTGCATATTTTCTATCAGTCCCGTAGGATGGTCGAGCAACCAGAGTAAAAATAATAATCTTGGCGTCAATGTCCCGGTTGTGCTCTCGCCTATGAGAGCCCGGGTTCACCTTGACCATGATCCTGGATTTGGTAGATCAGGTAATTGCAGTGGAGCGACTGCCATTCGATCTCCGTGACCATGTTAACAAAACCTGACCAGATTGGATCCTGGTTACACATTGAATCGCCTCAATGAACAGGTTTCATCACGATGTCTTCCCTCACCGTAAGAGCATCGGTTAGTATTCAAGTAAGGTACCTACATAAAACTCAGAAGGGAGTTTTTTGTTCAGCGGCTACAGGGATTCGAACCCTGTACCTCGATTACGAACCGGGCCCCTTAACCATTAGGCCACAGAGTGTTATCAGTGTATCGGACTGAAAGCGAACAACGTCTACCCGGGAGAGAACTGAACCAAGTGGGACCGCTAGTAACAACATGTAAAATGGCGTGACGTTGTCGGCGTTACCTACCAATGTAATGATAACTAGTGAACCCAGAGCGACCCTACCCTACCCTACTCTACACATATCCTGCACCTACTATACCCTTTTTCTTGCTTATAAACATTCCTCTTGAATCACTATCTAGTGCTGAAAACTGCATTAAAATCAGTCAATCAATCTAATAAATTATAATCAAATTCATCTTCACAGCCCGTAACAGTCCACTGCAGGACTTAGGGCCTCTCCCACGAAAGAGGAGGTTATTGCCACAATCACCACGCTTGGCAGGCGGATTGGAGATCGCAGTGTTTAAATATAACAATGGAAAATGCTGCTGCCCATTTTCCAGACTACGGAGACTCTTGATCTTATGCCTAGAAAACATTAGTCGCCTTGTACGACACCCAAGTGTGTAAGGGGTTGGTGCTATTCTACTCTGCCGGACACCACACGGCCAATCAAATTACAAAATATAAATTATTTTACCAATGAATGAACTGAAATCGTTTAACATAATGTTTTAAACTATCGCCGTTATTATTACACATTTCAAGGTTATGTTCCGGGTTTCCTACTGCGTACCTTAAAATACCCTAAAACCCTTGATGAAATCTGTCTGAAATCGTCTGTTGACAAATGTGACTTTGACAACTAAATTGATTGTGAAGCTGACGTTTGGTACGCAATTTACCCAAAAGGGCCGCTCTTATCTGCCATGAAGGTAACTTTTCAATCTTTTTGGGACCAGACACCAGGAAACGACTTTGTTTTATACTACATGTATAAATAGATAATACGTTTTGTTTATAATTTATTATAGATAATATATTTTGTCTATAATTTATTAATTAATTCTTCAATTAAGCGTGCTCGTGACCTAGGTTAATCAATTAATTTTTAAGTAGTGTAAAAATTCATTTGTCATTGTCATGATGACGGCCTAGAATAATAGCCAACGTTACTTGTATTACGTGTGTACTTGTGTACCTACGTAATAATAATAAATTATCATTTATTTCAAGTATCTGAAGACTCATACAATTTGTTAGTAGGTAGATACAATAACTTAATCTAATGTTAGCATTAAAGTAAAATCTCCACTGCTGTGACGTGCAAGTTACAGCAGTGCCTTATCTACGGGCAGTCTAGCCTGCCGGCAATCATCGCCAGGACGGTGTTGGAGCTGACCCGCACCCTGCGCATCAGAGACGCGCACCGTGGCAAAGAAGCAATCGGTGCGCACCTCTGCGAACTTGCCGAAGGCGCTACAGTAGCAGGGCAGACCCATCACCGCCCTGAACGCGTTATTGAACTGGACTACCCATAGGCTACACGTGTAAACT
Organism: Blastobasis lacticolella; assembly: GCA_905147135.1. Classification (NCBI taxonomy): domain Eukaryota; kingdom Metazoa; phylum Arthropoda; class Insecta; order Lepidoptera; family Blastobasidae; genus Blastobasis; species Blastobasis lacticolella. Next base: position 6,746,852 of record LR990068.1, read on the forward strand.
GATGTGCAAAATGCTTTAAAAAGCGTAACTTTAGCTTCGTGAAAAATACTTACAAAACCTACGATTTGCTCTTATTGACAAAGCCCTTCGCTCCCGCTCAATGTCAGCATTGCCTTTAAAATCAGCGGTGATAAGATGTCCTAGGTACTTTAACTCTTCAACCCTTGTCAGAGGACCACCATATAGTTTAAGGGACGGTACACATGAAGGTCTTATTAGGCCCGCCTTAATCACCATAAACAGAGTTTTGTTTATATTGTTTTGCAACCCGTGCTTTATTGCATAGCTTTCACACACTTGTAAAATCCTTCTTAGACCGCAGACCGACGCGCTCAGCAGCACCATGTCGTCGCTGCCGACACGCTGACTGCTGAGCTCGTCGATCACTGCGTTCACGTAGAAGTTTAATAACGAAGGAGACAGATCACCCTGTCTCATCTCACATTCTAGTCTGTAAGGCTCCGACAGCGCGCCAGCTCATCTGACACTATTCATCTGGTGTCCATATCAATACTTGAAGATGTTTACAAGTTCCAGAAACCAGGTCAAAAGCTTTCGATAGGTAGTATTTCACGGTATGCTTGAGACACAGGATTGCACTTTTACGTAGACAATGACGGACAGAAAAAAAATTGATTATGGTGCAAATTCAAGCATAGCGTCAATCACTTTCGCGACAATTGTCGCAAAGGAAATGGGCCTATAGTTATTTTTATCTGAAACATTCCCCGTTTTATTTTTGACTACAGACTATTATTTTCATGAGCTCGAGGGGTATTTTTTATTTTTTAGGGGTATGTACAAATGACTGACACACAACGAGAATAGCATCGCTAAGACTCTCGATAAACGAGAGCCAGAGCACAGAAGGTGCTCGACGCTGAGGCCGTCGTGGCCGGGAGATTTGCCTCTAGTCATCGATCTTATAGTCATAGCCACATCTTTGTTAATACGCATTTTTTTTTTCTTTCTTTGTTACATGGCAATCTGTTGCATCAACAATAGGCCACTTCTCTGGTTGTTAAATTGTTTTCCTCTTATTTCAGTCAGAGAATCCAATGACTTCTTCCTTCCTTAGTGTCTTTGTTTATTCAGAATCTCTCCGATAGAGAGGGTATACTGTGTTTTTTCAGGCGCTGATGGTGGACACTTCCCATGCCCTTCAAATTATATGCTAACTCGTTGACATGGCTTGATAATCTGCCTTGGTATTTTTTACTATATGTGGCTATTTCCTGTTTCACCGTTTTTATCCCTAGATCCATATGAATGTACTTGTTGCTGATGAAGTACGGTATGTCGAGCATAGACCTTAATGTTTTACTTTGAAACCTTTCCAGTATTTCAATATTGCTGGTACTGGATGTCCCCCACAGCTGTATCCCGTACGTCCATATGGGCTTCAGAATTGATTTATATACAGCTATCTTGCTTTCCTTAGACAGGTATGATTTTCTTCCAATAAGCCAATCCATATTTCTGACCCTTAGTCCCAGTTGTTTACGTTTGTTCCATATGTGCTTCCTCCAAGTAAGCCTTCTGTCCAGATGCATTCCCAGGTACTTAGCATCATCTGCTTGTGGTATGTCCAAGTTATTCAATTTGACAGGTGGGCAGGTTTGTCTTCTAAGGGAGAATGTCACCTGTACCGACTTGTTCTGGTTGGCTTTTATGCGCCACTTGCGTAGCCATGTCTCTATATTGGATAGATGAGCTTGCAGGTTTTCTGAGGCAACTATTGGATCATCATGCACTGAGAGAACCGCTGTGTCGTCCGCATACGTGGCAGTTGTGACGAGGTCACTAACTGGTAGATCAGCTGTATTGATCAGATATAAGATCGGGCCCAAGATGCTCCCCTGAGGAACTCCAGATAATATCTCAGACTGTTGTGATATTTCAGTATTGTGTTTAACCTCGAAACTTCTCCCGCTTAAATAAGACTTCAGAATGTGGAAAAAAGAGTGCGGTAACATCCTCTTTATTTTACAGAGTAGTCCCTCATGCCAGACTTTGTCAAAGGCTTGACTGATATCAAGGAACACTGCAGAACAATATTGTTTGTGTTCAAAGGTACGACCTATAACATCTACAAGACGATGGATTTGCTCTATTGTGGCATGCTGTGCACGAAACCCAAATTGGTGGGATGGGATTACTTCTGTCAGGTGTGATTGCATCCTGTTCAGCAACATTTTCTCTATGAGCTTTCCCATAACAGGCAGAAGGCTGATAGGCCTATAAGAATCAGTCTTGTGGAGCGGCTTTCCGGGTTTAGGTATCATAACCACTTGTGCTATTTTCCACTGAGAGGGATATATTTGTAGCCGTAGACAAGAATTAAATATTGCTGTTAACATTAGAACACCCTTTCTGGGTAAGTGCTTCAGTAGCGTGGAGTCAATTAAGTCGTATCCAGGCGACTTACCCTCTTTCAGAGCCATTATTTCGCGTTTTAATTCCTTAGGGGAAACACTTCTGAGTGGCAGGCACAACTGCAGGGGGGTTTTGAGCGACCGGCTTACCTCCGCAGTGCACTCATTGTCGGCATCATCATGGGGTTGAAAGACTGTCTTCAGATGTTCGGCGTAAACTTCTGCTTTTTCGAGGTATATGCTTTTTGGGACGTTTAAGTTCTTTGGTTGCCTTCCATAACGAATAGTTTGTGTCTCGTGTAGGGTTTAAGTTTGAGAGATAGGTTTGTAGATTGCTGTTAGTTAATTGGCTTATCATCCCTTTCAGCTCATTGGAGGCTTTATTAAATGCTTTTTTGTCACAAGGATAGTGAGTGTTTTGCCACACTTTTCTCAATTTTCGCCTATCATTTACTTTGTCCTTGATATGTTTTGGGAACTGTGTAACATTTGGTTTCTTTTTTCCGGTATCTGGAGTCGATTCCCTTGCAGCCGCGTGAATCAGCTTGTTAACTGACTCAATCGCAAATTCCACATCAGCACTAGTTTTCATAGGAATGTTTAGATTAACATTACTGTCAATTATTTTACTGTATTGTTTCCAGTCTGTGTTATTTCTATGCAGTCTGAAAGGGGGCTCTATCATTACAGCTCTGCAGTCTACATTCAAGATTACGGGTGTGTGATCCGAAGAAAGATCCGTGCAGTTCTCAATACACATATGACTCTTTGCTATGTTTTTGACCACAAAAAAGTCCAATAGGTCCGGTACCTTATTTTGGTCTGAAGGCCAGTAGGTTGGCTGTCCGTGTGATACACAATGCAGGTTTAGATCACTAGTGGTCAGGTGTAGTTGCCTCCCTCTTGGCAGCGTTAGTCTAGAGCCCCAGTGAGTATGCTTTGCATTCCAGTCCCCTCCACAAATGAATCTGCTTCCTAGGGATTCAAAATAATCTCTAAAGTCTCCTCTCAGTACAGAATGTCTGGGGGGGCAATAACTCGCTGATACCGTCGTCTCAGTCTTATTGTCCATTATTCGGATAGATGTAGCTTGAATTTTTTCAGTTCTGTATTCGCCAAGTAAATAGTGTTTAAGATTTTCCCTGATTAGAACCGCGGTCCCTCCATGGGCATTGCCTGATGGATGGTTGGTATTATACATTTTGTAATTTTTTATGCTCATATGGGTTTTTGGTGTTAATCTTGTCTCTAATATTAATGCGACATCAATTTTTTCCGTAGTAAGAAATATTTCAAGTTCCTTCAAGCGTTCAGTTAGTCCATTGGCATTCCAGGTGACAATCCTTAAATTTATGGGCATTTTGTTAGTAGCTGCGATATAAGTTGAATCATGCGATCCATCATTCTGTCCATCATATTTATCATGACATTTTGAAATTTTTCAAACATAGTCTCCATCAGTTCTGCTAGGCTATTAGAGTCCTTGTTGGCTGTGTTCGGTTTAGGCTTAATGTAAGAGTTGTTGTTTTTAGCTGCATCTGCATATGTTTTGTATTTTGCCTGAATATTGCTTGATGGGTTCCTCAATTTAACACTGTTATTTTCTTCTGTTTTTTCCTTAATGTTCTCCTTTTTTTGATGTTTTGCTTTAGTCAATGTGCGTTCTTTGGGTTTATAAATTAGGTTTTTGTATTGTTTGTATGTTGCACATCCTTTGTAGCTTGCAGGATGCTTCTCTTTACAGTTGGCACATATAGCGTCAGTAGTTGGTAGTTTTGTACACTGTTGTGTTGGATGCTCTTCGCCACACTTTACACACCTGAAGGGTCGAAGACATTGATTTTTGGAATGACCAAATCGTTGACATCTTTTGCATGGCAATATTATTTTTTTCTTATAAGGTGCCTCGAAAGAAACTACCATGCAATTTAGTCTTTTGACTTGGAAGATATCCTTGTTATTGTGTTTAGGTTCCAAGTCCACATAGAAAAGAGGTAGCGGTTCCTTAGTTGCTTTATGTCTGGCATTCACTATTTGTCTAGTTTCGTCTCCCATTTCCCGAAGTTCGTCGATGATGTAGTTTACATCTTCAGTTGCATGTAGTCCTCTGAGTACCACCCTGTAAGCTCTCTCGCACTTGAGTTTGTACGTGTAGTGACTGATGTTGTTAATTACAAAATAGTCTCTGATTTTCTTGTACGTCTCTATATCAGCTGGCATTATTTTCACGATGTGTCCATTTTTCATTGTTGTGATGGTATACATTTGCTGTTCGGTTATTTTAGCCATATATTCCCTCAATGAGGCAATGTTCATAACACCTGTAACAAATATGGGCTCTGGTTTTGGTGGTTTTATATTGGAAGACTCTATGTGATCTTCCTTGTCTTCATCAACATTTAATGTTTCATATCGATTCTGTGTGGGCACTGAATAGACATTATTTGTTCCTTCCTTACATTGGTTGCTTTTGTCTGGGCTATTCTCTTGTCTTCTCCTTTTTGAACTCGGTACTTGGTCTTTCTGCCAAGGTGTGCTTTCTGTTTCCATCATTGTTTCTTCTGTAGGTAAACCACTCGGCAGTGTTCATAGAGAATTGCTTCTGGTCCGTTCAAACCTGTTATCAAAGTGGGCTCTTTGTCGATTGGTAAATAGACCCTTGTGGATACGCAATAATAATAATAATAATCAAATAATTCCAATCATATTAGACTGTGAGTTTTCCACTTTGTTGCGACAGCTTTTCAGCCACGTTAATGTCGCTTTTCTTTTTGTGACTATAAGCTAAGCGAGGCAGACCGTTTTTTTTATTCTAGAACCCACATAAGAGCCAAAAGTCAAAGTTAAAGTAAAAAAATTTTTTTTTGCCAGTTTGCGTACGGGTAGACCAGCGTTTTGTGATTCCTACTCGTCTAGTATCGACACATAGTGCAATTTTTCGTGTCCTCGATGACGTAGGATAACCAACGATGCCCTCAAATTGCTTACAAATGTTGCAATAAGTTTCATTTGTTTTTCATTTTGTTTCTGTTTCAAAACACCCCAAACACCAAATGTTTCAAGAAGCATACAAATCTAGGTATCTTTAGGGTTAATCTTAAGATTCAGCGATTCCCTTGTCGAAATTTGTTGCAATACATTTTTTACAAGTAGGTAGGGACGTTGTTGCACGCATGTTGTGCCTACTCTAGTGACAGTTGAAGGCACTCCACTTGAAGTTGTTGACGACTATATACACCTAGGACAAATAGTTCAGCTAGGTAGGTCCAATTTCGAGGAAGAGGTCAATCGACGGATCCATCTCGGTTGGGCAGCGTTCGGGAAGCTACGCCACATATTTTCGTCCCAATTACCGCAGTGTCTCAAGACAAAGGTCTTTGACCAATGTGTGTTGCCAGTGATGACTTACGGAACTGAAACGTGGCCGCTCACTGTGGGCCTTATATGAAAGCTCACTGTTACCCAAAGAGCAATGGAAAGAGCTATGCTCGGAGTTTCTTTGCACGATCGAATCAGAAATGAGGAGATCCACAAGCGAACCAAGGTCACCGACATAGCTCTAAGGTTTGCCAGACTGAAGTTGCAGTGGGCAGGGCACATAGCTCGAAGAACAGATGGCCGATGGGGCAGTAAAGTTCTCGAGTGGCGACCACGTACTGGAAGACGCAGCGTGGGTAGGCCTCCTACAAGGAAAACTGACGATCTAGTAAGGATCGCCGGTACCAGCTGGATGCGGAAAGCACAGGACCGGCCTTTGTGGAGATCTCTGGGGGAGTCCTATGCCCAGCAGTAGGCGTCTTCTGGCTGATATGATGATGATGATGATGATGAGGTAGGGACGTTACTTATTTTACGTTAGTTTTACTATTCTGTGACTTTCTAGAAGTACGGCATCATCATCATCGTCCTAGCGCTTATCTCGACCTCTGCCAGGGTCCGATTTTCTACCCATTCTTCTCCACATCGCTCGGTCTTCGGCATCCTGGCATCGTAAACCGTTGGCTCTTGCATCCGGCTCAGCGATGTCAATCCATCTATTCTTGGGTTGCCCACGGGGCTTCTTTCCTGGTACCATGTACCAACTATGCTATTCTAGCTATGTACATGTGTATGATTAGGTATAGGTATACATAATTGTGGAACAATACAGAATTACAGAAATGGCTCAAGTAGTGGTATAATATGTTTTGCTTAACTGCTTTTTATTTTTATTTTTTATTGAAATTGTGACGAAACCGCCTCAAATCGAGATTCATTCACTGAACTTTTATGAATTTTTTCTTGTTAATTTATATTACGTTCAACCAAATATGGGTATGACCACACTATTATTGTTGTTCTACTTGACCACTGACAGTAACTTATATCTTTTTTAAATTTGTGTACCTTGCTGTTATTATTATTTATTGTTAAGCACGGACGTGCGTCGCGTCGTCTCTGAAGGACAGTGACTTGTGCGCACTGCCGAGTCACATTTTTTATTTTTTACACTACAGCCAAAAAGGCAAGCGGGCCACCTGATGGAAAGTGGTCAACGCCGCCTATGGACATCAGCAACACCAGGGGAGTCACCGTTGCGTTGCCCGCCTCTAAAGAGACCTCTAATATACCTCTTGAACGATTTCATGTCATAGTCCAAAGGAAACACTGGGAGCTCATTCCACATCCGAATCGTACGAGCGAGAAACATTCTTTCGAACCTTCGCGTGGTGACCAACAGAGGGTCTACGTAGTGGAGATGAGTGCCCAGCCCACGGTGGGTTGTGCGATGGCGGAATTGTGCTGTGGGCACCAGATCGAAAAGTTCCTCGGAACGTTCCCCATTGTACAGCCGATAGAACACACATAGGGAGCCAAAGTCCCTTCGGTTAGCCAGTGGTTCTAACTTGCTTGTTTGTATGGGATACTCGACAATTCGTACGGCGCGTCTCGGAGTCTCGTACGGAGTCAAGAGGATTAAGTAGGTCGGCAGTTTCGCCGGCCCAAAGATGGGAACAATACTCCATATGAGGCCGCACCTGTGCCTTGTACAGCAGCAGGCGCTGCCCTGGGGTGAAGTATCGTCTGGACCGGTTAAGCACTCAAAGCTTTTTTAAAGCCTGTTTGGCCTTACCTTTCAGGTGACTCCGGAGTCGCACGTTATCCGATATGCCGACAACAAGGATCCCGATACTATTTAAGATGGAAAGGGCACTTGGAACTGCGGCACTATGAGAAAGGAATCCTTTTTGGTGGAAAATGCACAGACCTGTGTCTTTGAGGGGTTGAATTCCACTAGGTTCAGTCTACCCCAGTGAGCAACTTGCTCCCAGGAGTGTTCAATTTCTGACACAAGTCTTATTCGGCTTTCCTACACCACGGTACGAGAGATATTCGCACGGCCAGTATAACGAGCATCTCCAGTACTGTCATCTGCATAGCAATGAATACTGGGAATATTCAGCATATCATTGATATGCAGAAGAAACAGCGTGGGAGATAGCACTGAAACTTGGGGTACTCCAGAATTAATGGTCTTGGTATCGGAGCAGCATCCGTCGACAGCGACTTGGATGCTCCGTCCAGACAGAAAGCTGGATACCCAATTGCAGAGCCCCTCGGGGATACCGTACTTCGGGAGTTTTGTTAGCAGTGCCCTATGCCAGACCCGATCAAATGCCTTGGCTATATCAAGACTGACAGCCAGAGCCTCCCCCTTGCTCTCGACAGCCTCAGCCCACCGGTGTGTTAGGTACACAATAAGGTCAACAGCTGAGCGACCATGACGGAAGCCATATTGATGGTCACTGATCAGCTGGTGATCCTCGAGGTATCCAAAGAGCTGGATATATATGACCCGCTCCATCACCTTAGAGAACAAGGAGGTTACCGCTATAGGCCTGTAATTTGATGGGTCTGAATTGTCACCCTTCTTGGGTATCGGATGCACATGGGCTAGCTTCCATGAAGACGGCACCGTTCCAGAGGTGTAGGAAAGCTTAAATAGGCGCATTAACACGGGAGACAACTCGGGAGCACACTTTTTGAGACTTCCGGATGTCTAGGGAGAGAAACACAAGTCTTATAATTTCTTGGGTGAAACGAACCTCGGGCATGATGCCCCATACCGTAAGATGGTAGGCGGTGCAGCTCCCCCATCATCCAGAGTTGAGTTATGAGCAAAGAGATTACCCAAGAGATCGGCTTTCTCCTTTGCTGTGTGGGCTAATTGGTCATCCGGCTTGCGCAAAGGTGGAAAAGTGGTCCAACAAAAGTTCCCCTCGACAGCTTTGGAGAGAGACCATAAAGCACGGCTCCCACGGCGGAATTGGAGAGATTAGTTTCTCTCCAATTCCGCCGATGAAATTAAATTTTGCTCTGGCCATTACCCTCTTTGTAGACCTCGATACAGCATTGTACTTTTTCTGCCCGGGTCCTTTTGTGCCCGAGCCACTGTCCAGGCACGAAAAGCATCCTAAGAACTAGGCCTGTCGTACCAGGGCTGACTCTTGCCGCCGAGACGGACTACAGAGGATGAGATAAAACACTCCATTCCCTGCAGTATGACATCAGCTACAGCGGCAGCACAGGTGTTGGTATCATTTGAGGAAAAGCAAAGCTGCATCCACGGGTACGACGTGAAGAATTCTCGCAATCCATCCCAGTCTGCTGAACCATAGTGCCATACCTTGCGTGACCCACTGGGGCGAGCCCGTTCGGGAATAGCAAGAGGCACCTTCCTTTTCGACGAACGATGCGGCAGGCGCAGTTTTTTTTTGTTTACATTTTGGTCCAGGTACAGTCGGCATACAATTTTAGTGTGTGCCTACTCTACTGGATCTGGACTAGCATTTTGTATCAAATGGGATCATGTAAGAACGTCTTTGTAACATCGTTTCGTCTTCTTTCTTCTTTCGATCTTTTCTTTTATTTTTGATACCGGCAGGTTCAGGCAGGCACCTATTTTCCTCGTATTACTTTTCTAGAAATACGTTAGGAGTAATTTCATCAAGCGCCGTAAAATTTACTTCACTACTTTCACATTGATCTATTTATTTGCATCATCATCACAGCCCATAACAGTCCACTGCAGGTCTAAGGGCCTCTCCCACAAAAAGGGAGGTTATTGCCATAATCTCCACGCTTGGCAGGCTTGGCTGTCTGCCCATCATCATCATCACAGCCCAAAACAGCCTAAAATTTATTGTTCTAAGCATTATAGTCCTAAACATCGATTGCCCTAATATCGAAACTCCTTATGATCAGTGTTCAAATTTTTAATCCTAATTTTCGGAAGTCCTAATATTTTATCATCCTACACCGACATAATTTAAAGTGGCTTGAAAAATTTATCAGCAAATTATGGGTTGCTGTGCGAATGATGGTTGCAAATGGGTTAATTCAAAGCTTGTAAATATGTGTAAACAAAGTGATAAATATTTTAAAAATTTGGAAAAACAGTTCAAATAATGTAGAAATAGATGAATTTATAATAAGAGTAGGAAAGAAGAACAATAAATATATTAACTATATAAAATACCTTAAAATCCAAGTGCGGTACATTTTTAACAATTCAAAAGTCATATGAAAAACATGAAATGAAAGTCATTCAAGCTGAAAGATACAGATTTAACTTACAGATTTGTTCTCTACTTTCAAAGTAACGTAAATAACATTACAGTAGCATGCAACCCATCTATTCTAGATTCTTCACTACACCGGGGCACTAGAGTACAGAAGGAAAACTATTCTATCACTCAAAATATAATAAAGAAACTTACTGATAGAAAAGCCCAGGGTACGACCACGTTCGTACCTACGTGTGATTTGAAAAACAGTCGTAATTATCACTACAGCGATTACACAACTAATTAATACTTCCATTGCCAATACTACCTACCCTAATGACCTTTGGCCTCAATTGTTCTCAAAATTCTAACCCGGCTTCGAAACCAATAATTATCTCAATAATTAACTTAATTACTTTAACAATACCTATTCACTAATACATATACTTTTTAAATTACAATTTATATTAAATTAAATTAAATTGAGAGAGAGAGAGCGGACAGTGACAGACGTCCTTGGCTAATTTAATTTATTTTAAATAGCTGCGTTACGCAAAGCCACCTTTGGGCTTCGCCCCCGGTCTTCCAATGTGGTAGTGCGCCGGCGTGCATGCTGGCGTCACTGGGCGTGCGCGTTGTAAACCAAGAGCGAAAAAATATTTTCTTGCGAAGCGTATTTATAAACCATCAGAGTTTGACAGGGACGCTACTTAGCAACGCCCAAGCAACGCCACAGAGTTGCTGGGGAATCGCGCTGCGTCATAGCGCGCGCAGAAAAGAGTAAGGCAAAACTGCACGAAGTATGGCCAAACATCAAGCCATCAGTCAAGACGTCAGTTCTATTTCTGTGATCTTGTACAATGTTGTAGTGATTGTGATTGTGACTGTGTTTTTCTAGCATTTTTATCTTTAATTGTGAATTAATTTTGTTTTTACCGTATAACATAAGCATACTCGTATGTCCCAGGACACACCGGTTTCCGATGGGTCGAGAAGTGTGCCTCCACCGGTCGATTGGATTCGGTGCCCCAGATGCCCCCAGCCCCATTTCTGTAAGGGACAGAGGGGTCTTAATATTCATTTGGGTAAGTCACATAAAGTGCGTGGCGAAGTTACTACCTCCTCTGTCCCTTCTTCGACACCAGTCCCCTTAGTTCTCGGTGTAACTTCTACAAAACCTTTCTGGGAGCGGGTGTCGGACCTTAAACTTTGGGTTCCAATTGTCAAAAGAATTCCCCGTGGTGCGAGGGTTTCCGTTGCCCAAACCCTCGCACAAGACATTGTAAGCGTTACCTCCAAAAATGATCAGCAGAGCTGGGAGCATCTACTTACTTTCGGTTTCAGAATTCTACATGTTGTAGATTCCAACAATGCAAGTTGCAAAAAATCGCTCACTTTATGTATAAAAGACAACTGTGCAAACCCCCTCTCCTTTGATTCAGACAACTTTTCAAGCCGTCCACATAATTTCCACCATAATGCTATCTTTAAACATGTAGAAAACAAAATTAATGACTGCGATATTAAAGGGGCAGCCCGAATCCTATTTTCTAACGACTCTTTCGCCCCCGACACACCCGAGACTCTGGTCGGCCTCCGTAATAAGCATCCTCAACCTTCGGTAGGCCTTCTTTTACCTGACGCACCCGATGCTGCAGATTCAACTTTTCAGGTTTCCGCCGATGCCGTCCGCCAAGCTGTTTTCGCCTTTCCAAACGGCTCGACTGGAGGCATCGACGGCCTGACTCCGCAGCACCTAAAATACCTGTTATGCTGAGGTGGAGAGGCTGGAAATAATCTTCTAGTTGCAATTACGGGGCTGGTGAACTTAATGTTGTCAGGCTCGGTAGAGCAGTCCATAGTCAGTACCCTCTATGGGGCCAACTTGATCGCGTTAAAAAAAAAGGACGGTGGCATTCGTCCCATTGCGGTTGGGACTACCTACCGCCGCCTGACGGCTAAGTTGTGTTGCAGGTTCTCCGCCCCCAGTCTAGCCGATTACTTCCAGCCTATCCAGCTCGGCTTTGGGTCAAAAGGTGGCTGCGAAGCCGCTGTCCACGCACTTAGAACTTTCCTCGAAAGTAATAGCGGTGAAGTCCTACTGAAGGTTGGCGTAAAAAATGCATTCAACTCCGTCGATAGAGGCGCTTTGCTGGCTCAAATTCGGTCCAAGCTGCCGTCCGCCTATAAGTTTCTGTGGCAATGCTACAAAGAATCTAGTAATCTTATCTACAAGGGCCACCTTTTACAATCAGCGGTTGGCTGCCAGCAAGGCGACCCTATGGGGCCGGCCATTTTTAGCCTCGCGATTCACACCATACTCGAGAAGCTTAATTCAAAATTTAACGTATGATATTTAGACGACGGGACCCTAGGAGGGGATGCGAACACGGTTTTACTAGATCTGCAGCTCCTCATGCGAGAGTTTAAGGCCATTGGTTTAGATCTGAATCTCTCGAAGTGTGAGCTGTATATCTCGGAGTCTTGTCCGACGGCTAGTGCTGTTTCTGCAGCTTTTGACGCCATTGCACCAAACATCTCTGTCGTCGACAAGACGTCGCTTCATCTCCTAGGGTCACCTATTTTTGATGAGTCCCTCTCGGACTTCGTTAAAGAAAAAATTCAAAATTTCAATTCGGTTTCGGATCGCCTACTCCAATTTAATAGCCACATGGCCTATGCCATAATTCGGTTTTGCCTTTTTGTACCAAAATTCACGTATGTTTTGCGGTGTTGTCAGCTTTGGAAACATCCTGTCCTTCTGGAAGACCTTGACAACATCGTGAAACATACCCTTATTTCAATTCTTAACATCAATCTCGACGATTCATCTTGGAATCAGGCATCGTTGCCTACCCGGTATGGAGGTCTAGGAGTCAGGAAAATTTCAGGTGTGTCCCTGCCAGCTTTTCTGTCCTCGGTGCATAGTTCACAGTCCCTAGTGCAGAAAATACTATCTAAACTAGGGAATTTTACTACCGCATATTCTACCGAGGCCAAAAACGCTTGGCAGGTGGCTTGTCCAGAGGCCGAGTTCCCGACAAATTCCTGTTCCCAGCGGCTGTGGGACGAGCCTCTCTGCAGGTTGGTGCGAAACAACCTTTTAAGCGCATCAACCAACTCTGCAGAGCGTGCCCGTCTGTTAGCTGCTGGTGAGTGGGAATCGGGTCTCTGGCTTCAGGCAATGCCCTCCAAAAATATTGGCACACTTCTCGACCGCACCACGTTTAGGATTGCCACGGCCCTACGCCTTGGCGCGCCCTGCAGTGCTCCGCACCAGTGCCATTGTGGTCATCTTGGCCACCATGGCCTGTCGTGCAGCAGGAGTGCTGGGCGCTTTCCTCGGCACGCGGACCTAAATGATATCATCCGCCGGGCCTTCACCTCCGCTGGAGCACCCGCGGTGCTAGAGCCCAGCGGTTTAATCCGTAGTGATGGTAGAAGGCCCGACGGGATGACACTCACGCCCTGGAAGCTGGGACGACCATTGGTATGGAACGCCACGTGTGTCGATACCCTCGCACAGTCCCATCTTCCAGTAACCGCGTGTCATGCTGGAGCCGGTGCCTCCGCAGCTGAAAACGCCAAGCGGCGTAAATACGCGAGTCTTGATGAGGACCACATATTTGCGCCATTTGGCGTGGAAACACTTGGGCCGTGGGGACCAGGCGCACACTCTCTGTTTCGGGAGCTATCTAAGCGCCTGGTCGATCTTACTAAAGACCAGAAAGCTGGCCTCTACCTCGGACAGCGAATTAGCCTCGCCATCCAGCGGGGCAATGCGGCCAGCCTTCTGGGCAGCATTCCTAATACCGTGGACCTGGGACAATTTTTTATCTCTAAGTTTTTTTTACTTTGTTTATTTAATTAGTTGTAAAATTGTAATTAGTAGTCTATAGTTATTTATATCATTATTATTAAATTCCTAGTAACAAACTTAACTAACGTGACAGTAGGTCGATCATCATCATCATCATCGTCTTAGCGTTTATCCCGGCCTCTGCCAGGGTCCGCTTTCCTACTCATTCTTCTCCACTTCGCCCGGTCTTCAGCATCCTCTCGTCGTAAGCCGTTGGCTCTCGCATTCGACTCAGCGATGTCAATCCATCGCTCCTTGGGTCACTCACGGGGCCCTTTTTTCTGATACTGGCATACCTACCGGTGATAGTAAGTCCATATTAGATCAAAAAGTGACGTGCTTATTCTTGGCGGCTAAGCTGCTGCAGCTAGGCACATTGTGCTGTCTATGCATCACCCCATAATGTGTAAACTGCTGACTCAATGCCCGGATTTTAGGAGTTTGCCGCAATAACGCCGATGCGCGCTTCCGTAGTGGTGTGTGGGATAGTAACACGCTATTATTTTAGTTTTGTACTTTTATTGCACTTTTGTGTTTTGGTTTTGTTATTTATTCATTTATTTTAGTCATTGATTTACATGCATTTAAATTGTTGCGGTTACCGAGGCGCGGTACAGAGAATGTTGAAAACAGCTGTGCCCTTAACCTTGTTTGTATACATGTTTATTTACATGTTAAGGCGCGAGATAGTAGGCTACGGCCGGAGGGTCGAAAAAAAACATAAAAGATTTAAACTAATATCATTAATTAAAATAATATTACAATAAAACTTAACGTAGAAACTAGTTCGAAGTATGAACATGGAATTACTTAATATTAAGTGAAATCGTGGTCAGCGACAATGCGATGTCAGCATCACGTAGCCGTCCACGAGTCGGCAAAATGCATCGGCTTGTAATTCCTGTCGATGAGGTGAGTGCTGCGTCTGCGGTCTTCATAGTGTAGGTGTATGTAATTCCTCAACCCGAAGATCAGCAACTATTTTAGGATTTTAATAGAAAATGTTGCTGGGATGTTCCCTTATTGATCTTCCTTCTTGTCAGGAACATGGTAGTTTGGTTCATGCGGTGTAATAGGGTCAGGAACTGTAGATTCATTGTAATTTCTCCTTTGATAGTGGCGTTGAGTGAAGAGAGATATAATTGCAGTTGCGATTAGCACCGTGACGTAGAGTGGGATGGTGGTGTGATACACGATGTCTTGAGCTGGATGTTCAAGTTGAATGGGAGCTTCTATCATCAGCTTGTCTTGAATATTATGTAGTCTTCTTAGGTCGATGGAGTTGAGGCTGACATGGGTTAATGCTGAATCTTGATCATCAGCCGGGTATGAGATTTTCATCAAGGTGAAAAGGTGCCCTTGTATCTTCTCAATTTCATTGATGATGGTGAACACAGGCGTGCGTAGATAACAGTTTACAGGAATCGTCACGAGATAGCTGCCTTGTAGTGTGCTCAAATCTTCTCTCTTGCAGTTGACTTGTACCTTCGTTGCACGTGGAAATGATACTACGTAGTGTTGGTCGTCGAGCTTTTCCATTGCTTCTCTTGCTAGGAAAATTCTTGTGAAACTGCAGGATTCGTCTAGGTCTTGATTCACGACTTATCGTGAATCAAGACCTAGACGAATTAGCGCCTTAGCGCTGAATACAATCAGGTTTGGAACGGATTTGATTGTTTATGTTCTTTTCACAGAGATACCAGATATCAAACTTCGGGCATTCTGCCTCCATGTACACGAACGTGTTCTCGTTGGTTGCAATAAAGGGATATGATGGGACAATGGCTTGCTGGTTCTTATTGGGTGCTATGAAAAGCCTAAATAAATTAAGGATATCTTGAGAGACTATGGGAAATTCGAAAACGATAACTATGTGCTTTTCAACGTAGTAGTATCCAGTTTTAATTATATCGTAGTATTCTCTCAAATCTAAGTCTAAAATTTAATCACTAATATAAAGGGATTTTAATTTAATTATCATCGATCTTAAGACCTCAATATTTATCATTGAATGATGGGATATACGGATGAAATCCTCTACATTTTCGCTAATTATTCCCAAAAGTTGGGCAAATTTAGCGTACTTAATTAAGTTACTATCTCTATAAACTTGCCTATCTAAGATTAATCCTAACGTAGTATTGATTTTGCTCTAGTTTTTCAACCAACCGAGCTATAATATTAGTATGGCGAGACATCCACTCCTTACTTAGGCTTATGTGGGTATTAAATTCGGATACAGCTTTGTTCTGGTTCTTCTGTAAATTTTTATTAGCCGTATTATAGTATAAAGCAACTGATTGGTCTAAGTTTCCAGTTATGACTTTTATTAAGGGAACCTAGGCCGTCTTCAAGATCTCTTTTAGCACGACTAGGTTCTAAGGACTTTAATTGGTTTATAACCTTGCCAAGTTTGTTTGTAAGGTAGTCTATTTGTAACTCGTAAAGGGGATAGGTGTCATTAATAATAATAATAAACTAAATCCTAAAAAAATTGTTAAAGACACTCTAGGACAAACACATAGAAGATCAAAAAGTAATAAACCTGGCTGGGAAAGGCACCGTGCCAGAGTATCTTACTCACGGCTAAACATACCTGAAGGCCAAAAACCAAGATACCACAAATCCGGCTAACTATCGTCCAATTACCTGCCTTTCTACAACATACAGAATTCTTTCATCCATAATAACAAATAAAATATACGTATACCTATCACAAAATGATATTATCGCAGAAGAACAAAACGGTTGCTATAAAGGGGGTAGAGGATGCAAAGAACTGTTAGTAATAGATTCCGAAATACATACACAGTGTAGGCAAAGGCACAGAAACATGCAATATGCATATATAGATTATCAAAAAGCATTTGATAGTGTGCCGCATTCGTCGTTAATTGATATCCTGAAAATATATAAAATAGATAATAATATAATCCAACTTCTAGAGCACGTAATGAAAAATTGGTCCACCAAACTTAGCATTAAAACAAAAACTGATATTATACAATCAACCACACTTCCCATACTCCGAGGAATATCTCGACTGAGACTTGTTGAGTCCCCTATGGTTTTGTATGGCCCTTAACCCCCTATCACAAAATTTGAATAACAGTAAATACGGATACAAAATTAATAGCGATGTCTTAATTACTCACTTGCTTCACATGGGTGATATAAAATTGTTTGCATCTTCCCGCCCACAACTTAACGAACTACTTAAAATTACTGAGCAATTTACTAGTGATATTAATATGAAGTTTGGGATCGCTAAATGTAAAGTCAATAGTATTAAAAAAGGTAAACACGAGACAACAATAGCATTATTGACGCATTAAATTTAGACAAGACCTACAAATACCTAGGTTTCAAACAAAGTCATCTAATAAATAATGCAACTATTAAAACAAAACTGCAAACAAAATACAAATACAGACTCAATAAAATTCTAAAAACACACCTCTCAGCCCGAAATAAAATAAAAGCCATTAACACCTAATCCCACTGTTAACATACTCCTTTGGTATAATTAAATAGTCAGACACTGAACTTGATGCGCTCAATAGACTAACTAGAACAAAATGTTACAAATATAATATCCATCACATTCACTCAGCAGTAGAAAGATTTACCGTTAAACGACAAGCAGGAGGAAGAGGAGTCGTAGATTTAAAAAATCTCTGTTATAAACAAATACACAATCTCCGATCATATTTTAAAAACAGATATCACGATAGCGTTCTACATAATGCAATATGTACATTAAAAACCAATGGCACGACACTAAATTTACAGGACACTAATTTTAATCCCCAAAACCAAATAGCAAGCGAAGCCAATAAAATACAAACCTGGACAGAAAAAGCCCTCCATGGAAAATATCCAACCCAAGTCGCACAGGACCACGTCGATATGATCGCTTCAAATATGTGGCTTAAAAAGGGAAATATATTTGCCGAAACCGAGGGATTTATGGTGGCTATTCAAGATAAAATAATCAAGACACGAAATTATCAAAAATATATAATAAAAGACCCTTCCATTATAACTGACAAATGCCGATTATGTAATAGACAACAAGAAACCATAGAACACATCACTGGTGACTGTTCTTTTTTGGCTAGTAAACAATACACAGACCGACACAATAACGTAGCTAAACAAGTCCACGCATTACTTGCAAAAAAATTCAATCTAATAGAAAAAATAGAGCCGTATTATAAATATAAACCCTCAAATGTCCTCACTAACAATAAAGCCAAACTATACCGGGACAGAGACATAATAACAGATAGAACAACAAATAACAATAGGCCCGATATCACCCTTACCATCCATAACACTAAAACACCTGATAGATATATCCGTACCAAACACCGAAACCTCAAACAAAAACATATTGACAAAATTCAGAAATACATCCCGTTAGCAGAAGAAATCCAACAAATGTGGCACCAAAACAAAGTTAGGATTATACCCATAATTATTTCGTCGACTGGTGTCATACCCAATTCACTTCATGCATGCATTGCCGAACTTGAACTCCCAAAAACAACATATATCAGCTTGCAAAAATCAATCATTTTAGATACGTGTTCAATAGTCCGCCGATTCCTCACACATTCAGATATCTCTTCTACGTCGCCAACCGCTATATCTAATACCGATTAGATTGGTTAACCGTGCGCTAAGTTCTTTGGCTCTGAGCCCGTTCTTAGCACACGTTAAAGAACCAGATCTTTCTGAGACTAGTAGCCACATGCTAAACATAATAATAATAATAATAACCCCCCTATGGGATCACCTTGGCGTGGTGGGGGGGCTTACGGGAGGGGAAAGACAATGGTCCGCCTGAACATCTAGGCGCCGTCATTATAGTTGACGAATGACACTATTTCGGCTTTAAACATCTGAGCCAGCCAACCCCCTCCCAAACGAACGATCCCAAAACCCTAACATCATGAGTGCGTCACATAAAAGGAATAATATAGCCCAGGCAGGTACCGACGCTAACAACGGAGGAGAATCCTGCCCCGAAGCTATGGCTTCGGGCATCCCCACGCATTCTGGGGGGGGCAACGTTACGCAACGGTTAGAACCTAGGTATAATTTAAGAAGACGGCCGGGTGTGGATTTGGTACAAAACAGACGGAATACAGCGAACCTTCGAAACCTAACATCGTCATCACCTTCGTCGGAAACAGAAAGTCTGTTTTCTTCCATTCCATCTACCAATCCCTCTTACCGTTCATCTCCTGTTTCCTCAACTGAAAACAATAATTTCAACAGTCAGACGGCGACCAATACAGGTCTCTGATGAAAGACACACAAGTTCTCTATCCTTAGTTAGAGAACTCCCTGAGAATACATCAAATGCCATTTCAACGCCAGCTAGAAGTGTTTTGCAGGATATCCGACCTGCAACCACTCTAGCAGGTAAAAGTAAGCAGCGAATGAAGTGGACAACGGATATAAATAAGCAACTACTTCGCTGCTACTATATTGTGACGCATCATGAAACCAATAATACTTGCAGATTAGATACGAGTCATACATCGTAACAATAGAATAACTGTAGCAGACAGAGCCGCAATTAAAAGTGAATTACAACAATCACAAGATACAGACATAGCCGAGACACAGAATAGAGAAGTCTAGTAGTTCAACAACCAAACATGCTCGCCCACTATGTAACAAATTAAGAACTTATTAACATTAGAAAATTATTTGTCAAAAGCCCTCCGCGTTAACAGACGTCTTGCCGCTACAAAGCTTGTGTTAAATAGATCTATATCAGTTCCCAACGCTAAGTTATTAAAGTTCCTACAAGCACGCCAGAGGAATGAATTCTGAGTGTAATTAGTAGATACAGTGCTAAGGTAGAATACATTATTATGACGTAGATTTCTTACGGGCACACATAAATTTAATTTAGAAACAAGCTCGGGACAATCAATAGTGCCAGTGGAAATTTTCAATAAAAATACCATGTCTGCGGTCTCACGGCGTTTCACGAGCGGAACCTAATGGTGTCGACTACACACATCCAGGTAATTCTCTGAGTGATACTCCTCACCTAGGCGAAAGCACAAGTAACGAACAAACCTTCTCTGAATGTTCTCGATGCGCCTGACGTATACCATATATGCAGGGTTCCAAATTTGAGACGCGTACTCCAGATTACTGCGCACGAAAGTGCAATAAATAATTTTTAAAGTTTCCGCTTTGGAGAAGTCCCTGGAGCAACGCATCACAAATCCCAACATTTTAAATGCTTTATTAATGATGGCATTCATGTGAACGTCGAACATTAGTTTTCAGTCGTGTATTACACCTAAATCGCGCATTGAAATCTCCCAAGAGAAACCTGAGTTCAGTAACTTATAATCAAAGGCAACCAGTTTCCGCTTACGGGAAAAGGTGACAATGCAGCACTTTGCTGGATTCAACTCAAGATGGTTCTCATGGCAATATAGCTCAAGCCTTGAAATATCATCCTGCAAAGATAAAGCGTCAGCCAGAGTAGCGACTGCTTTAAATATTTTCATATCATCCGCAAAACACAATAACTTTGATGAATGAAGACAGCTTTCTATGTCGTTGATGAAAATGCTGAAAAGCAAAGGTCCCAGCAATGAACCCTGTGGTACCCCGCTAGAGACGTCAACCCAGCTAGAAATGTAGTTATTGACCACGACAGCTTGGCTCCGATTCATCAAATAGGATGAGAACCATCTCAGCAGATCCCCACTGATTCCTACAAGCCAAAAGTTTACTAAGTAGTATGTCATGCCGAATACGATCAAATGCTTTGCTGTAGTCTGTATATAGAACGTTCACCTGGATACCACTATCCATAGCTTCCGTTAGAAAGGAGTTGAGCAAGACTAGGTTCGAGACTGTTGATCGCCGTTTCAAAAATCCGTGTTGCTTTGGACTAAGTAAGTGTTTGACTGCGAAAAAGACTTGGTCGTGTACAAGTTTCTCGAGAACCTTGGACACAATACATAATTTTGAAATTGGCCTATAATTGTTTACGTCAGTCTTAGACCCTTTCTTATGAACCGGAGTGACATATGCACGCTTCCAATTAACCGGGACAATTCCCTCTTTGAGAGAGCGCGTGAAAAGTAGGCTTAATGGATATGCGATTGCGTCTGCACAGTTAATCAGAAACAGAGCCGGCTAGTCATCCGGCCCAGCTGTTTTTACAGGGTCCAACCGTTTGAGTAGGGTGATCACAGTTCGGGGATCCACGGAAATTGTGGAAATACTGATTAACGATGCAGGTTCAACCGTCTCGGCACATGCAGAAGATGAGAAATATGATGTACTCAAAAAAGTGGAACTAAAATAATCCGAAAAAGCGTTACAAATAGATTAACTAGTGTTAAAAAATAGACCGTTATAATTTAGACTACTGGGCATACCCATGAATTTAGATTTTGACTTAATAAACTACCAAAAGTACTTAGGGTCCTTAACGAGTGCATCTTCAATACCACAAATATAGTTTTGGTAACACTTCGCTTCAATTGCCTTAACTCTTTCACGGAGAAGTTGAAATGTGTACTTGTCAGATAAGTTTCCATAGACTTTATACTTGCGCAAAAATTTATTTTTCTCTTTAATAGCCTTTTTTAAAGCGGGTGAATACCAGTGAGGATAGCCATCAGGCCGTATAACTCTTGTTGAAATATAATTACTTCTTAATGTTAAGTAGACTGAATAAAAGTAATCAACCGCGTCCGGCAAGCTAAGCGAATCAAACTCCTTAGACCAATTGATATTAGAGATTTCGTCATTAATTGAAACGTAATCCCCTTTCACGTATAAGAACTTAGTCCGCGGAGCGATACCCAGGCAGTTAAGTTCAACAAACCCCAACTGAATCAAAAGGGGGGCCATGATGTGGGTCTATTGGCACAAGTGGGTCCCCACTTTGATCGGACACGATGGCACTATCGTTACACAGAACCAAGTCCAACGTTTTCCCGTAACTGTTTCGGATACCGTTAAATTGTGACAGATTATGAACACCGAGTTCATCAACTAGAAATATTTCATCAGAACTAGTGAAGTTAGTAGGAAGTAAACTATTGTCGCTAGAGTGTGGTTGCCATATAATGTTGCTGAGATTAAAATCTCCAACTATAAGAAAGGTATCCATTGAATTATGTAACATTATATTGTTTAAACTGTCCATAAAATTGGACAATTGTTAGGAAAAATTATTACCTAACCCTTCCCAGCATAAATAAAGTACACAAATATGTAATCGTATTTGTTGCTTGTTGCTACGGCGTTTAATCATAAGAGTTAGCCAAAGATCTTAAGCGCTCGAACGGAAGGTAGGCTGCGAACAGATAAATAAATCGCGCCTAGCAGCTATTAAAACTCCTCCTCCATAGTTTTGCCCCGTAGCACAGTAATTCCGATCGCGCCGCCACACAACATAACGACAATCGAATAGTTCCGTGTCAAGTATACTGTCCAACAGACAAGATTCAGTGATAATGATATTGTCGTAGCTACTAGTACTTACGTTACGGTGAAACAGGGACGTCTTGGTTCGTAATCTACGAGCGTTCTGGTAATAGATCCATAGGTTACTTACACAATTATTAGTTGCACTAGACATTTGCACTATTAAACCTACATAATAGAATAAACACTAAATTAATTAAGTCTACAAATATTAATACAATATATTAACTGCGCGTACTCGCTAGTGGGCAATAGAAAATACTTACATACAATTGCA
Organism: Blastobasis lacticolella; assembly: GCA_905147135.1. Lineage (NCBI taxonomy): Eukaryota > Metazoa > Arthropoda > Insecta > Lepidoptera > Blastobasidae > Blastobasis > Blastobasis lacticolella. Next base: position 6,769,394 of record LR990068.1, read on the forward strand.
GGACAAAAGTTAAGTAGCAGTCGCGATAGTAATGCAAGAGAAAGCGGTATAGATAACATTTACACAGAGACGCGTCCGTGGGGACAGTCACGCGTAGACGTAAACAATAGCAAGCGGTCAAGGCGACGGCGAAGGCAGGTGTTAGCAACATTTTATGAAAATTATACAAATAGTAAGCGTGCATGCCTGGAAGCGAAATAAATGTACATTTAAGCAGATAATTATATATGAAGCTAATTAAACTATTTTGTTTCAATGGTTTTCATTACCAATTATAATAACAGGAGACTCTTTGTTCTTTCTTACATGGATTTTAAAAATTTTTACCCAGACGAAGCTATAGTCTTTTTCTTTAGCGACTGCTTTGACTTTGTTAAGCAGCAATTTGTAATTCGGCGTAAGATGGTCATTAACGTAGATTTTATCAATGTTTCCTGTGAACCCAATGGAGTTTACTGGGATAGTTTTTATTTTACGTGCTGCAGCAATGAAATCTTCTTTAATATACTGGTTAAGAAAGCTCACAACAATAGATTTACTCTTCGGGTCATGCGTCGGAACACGTGCGATGTAGTTGATTTGTGTTTTTGGGAAGGTATATTCGACATGCCTACTCAGGCTCTCCACTATATTAAACAAGTTTTCGCCTGACTTTAACGGGACTCCTTTCACCTCCACATTGTTCAAGCGCGACCATTGTTCCCGTGTCAGCAAATCATCCTTCAACGCAGTTACGTCGCTTGTGGTGCTATCTATGGACGATTGAAGTGCAGCAAGCGCAGGTAGCCTGTCTTCCACATCGGAAAGCCTTCCACTGAATTCATCCAACCTCGCAGAATAGACCTCACAGTTAGCTTTGAGTGTAGAAAGGTCGTTCTTTATGCTTTTAACATCCTCCATCAACGCCGGTAAACCACTAAGTTGCAGGCGCATCTCTTTGATTTCCAGCAGTATTGTATCTAAGGACACAGGAGTTGGTGACACAGAAGGAGACTGTATATGGCATTGTGCACACTTCCAAGATGTCCGACGATCTTGTCCCAGGTTGCGATATCCTCTCTCTGATATTCCAGCACATCCGAAGTCGTAGTGGTTTTTACAGGAACTGTACTGCACACCCTCGTTAAACGCAACACTACATGATATACATTTCATCAAATTTATAGAAAAAAAATTTGGATTACTGTGAAAAATACGAATACAAATGCTAGATGAAAAAGGTTGACTATATCTGAATGATTTATAAAAGTTGTAAGTGTCTGACCGGTACGAGTGCGAACACGGGACATGGCTATGTTTCAATGTGACGAAAAAAACTTTTACAGAGCTTTAGATAGTCAGGAAACCATTGTTACGGATACACCTACCATAGATGAAGTCAAGGAATTCTGGGCAAATATTTGGTCAAACCCGGTATGTCACAATCGTCAAGCAAACTGGATTGAAGCTGAAAAAATACGAGTAAACGACAAAGATCAAATGACTGAAACCACAATTACAATAGAAGAGTTTACAGAAGCTGTTAAAAAGACACATAATTGGAAAACCCCTGGCCCAGATAAAACACACAATTTTTAGATTAAAAAGCTAACAGTTGTGCATATACCATCAACAAATATATATAATAAAATGATACAGGATCCAAACACCGTGCCAGAGTATCTTACTCACGGCATAACATACCTGAAGGCCAACAACCAAGATACCACAAATCCGGCTAACTATCATCCAATTACCTGTTTTCTACAACATACAAAATTCTTACATCCATAATAACAAATAAAATATACGTATACCTATCACAAAATGAAATTATCACAGAAGAACAAAAAGGTTGCTATAAAGGGGGTAGAGGATGCAAAGAACAGTTAGTAATAGATTCCGAAATACATACACAGTGTAGGCAAAGGCACAGAAACATGCAATACGCATATTTAGATTATCAAAAAGCATTTGATAGTGTGCCGCATTCGTGGTTAATTGATATCCTGAAAATATATAAAATAGATAATAATATAATTCAACTTCTAGAGCACGTAATTAAAAATTGGTCCACCAAACTTAGCATTAAAACAAAAACTGATATTATACAATCAACCACACTTCCCATACTCCGAGGAATATTCCAAGGAGACTCGTTGAGTTGAGACCCTATGGTTTTGTATGGCCCTTAACCCCCTATCACAAAATTTGATAACAGTAAATACGGATACAAAATGAATAGCGATGTCTAAACTCAATGCCGAAAACATTACCATAGTCAAAACCAGTAGAACACAACGCACACTCAACATGGGCTGAATTAGAAGAACAAAATGAATGGGTAGATCATGACATTACAAATTTAAAATTATTACTGTTTGACATAAATAAATTAAAATTGTTATATCCTACTGACATAATGGCACAATTATCAAATCAATTATCGCAATGCTATGACTTGAAACTTAAATGTAAACGAACGGAATATTATAATAACATGATCAACAATAATCCTAATAAAATCAAATGTATGTGGACCGTGATTAATTCTGAATTAGGCCGTAAGAAGCGTGAAAACGTCGACTACACTGATTTGATAAAGAATGAGACCGGCAGCCCGTACGAGTCAAAGCAACAACTTGTAGACGCTTTAAACCTGGGATTTGTGACGGCAGCGGCGGCCTGCGGCGCCCCGGTGGCCGACCTGGCTTAGTGTCGCACCATTATGAGTGCGCACTCAAGTGCGTGTGATTCCTCTCTGCGCTTAAAATTGTTTACTCCCCATGAAATCGTAACTATATTAAAATCAATCATAGCCCCTAAAAATAGTACCTATACGAGGTGTGGCTATTAAATAACGAGACTGACGCAGCTGCGGAACAAATACGCATGCGCCAACCGCCATTGACTGACAGCTGTTTAGTGTGTAGTTTTCTTGTTAGTATGCAGTTAGTCTCGCTTCTGTAAACAACACCGTTTAGTCAGAGCCTACGTTCGCGTAGGTGTTGCTTTTTTATTTTGCCGGATAAAATGGTTAGTGTAATAATAGAGCAACGAATTATTGTCAAATTTCACTTTAAACTCGGAAAAACTGCTACTGAAACTTATAATTTACTGAAAGAAGTGTATGGCAGTGAATGTTTATCGCGGGCACGTGTTTTTGAATGGTTTAAGCGTTTTAAAGATGGCCGAGAAGACGTTGAAGATGATTCACGGCCAGGGCGCCCATCAACGTCAAAAACGGACGACAATGTCAAAAAAGTCGGTAATTTGATTCGGTCTAACCGTCGATTAAGAATTGGTACAATTGCTGAAACTTTAGGTATTGATAAAGAATGTGTACGGCAAATTTTACATGACAGTTTTAACTGCATGCAAAAGTGTGTGCCAAAATGGTTCCTAAAATTCTCACGTTTGAACAACAGGAAGCATCCCATACAGCATCCCTGTGTTAGACCGTCCACCTTATTCACCAGATCTTGCACCATGTGACTTTTATCTGTTCCCTAAGGTCAAATTTGCATGAAAAGGGACGAGATTTGAGTCAGTGGAAGCTGTAAAACGGAAAGCGGCACGCGTCATGAAGGAGCTGACGGAAGATGACTTCCAGCACTGTTTCCAACCATGGAAAATTCGCATGGAGCGTTGTAGGGATAGAGAAGGAGTGTATATTGAAGGTGATAATAAGTAATTATGTATAACATAAAATAAAAATTTTTACAGCGTCTGTCTCGTTATTTAATAGCCACACCTCGTATATATGGAATATCGGCCAACCTCTTAAAGTCAGTCAGTGAATCGCTGTGCTATGCATTGTGTAATCTTTTTAATAGCTGTATTTCCCAAGGGTTGTACCCAAATGCTCTCAAAAAAGTGAAAATATCCCCCTTATATAAAGGGAAGGGAAAGAAGTCTGTAGCGAAATCGTATAGACCGATATCAATGGTACCGGGCAATAGCAAAGTGTTTGAAGTAGGCTTAACAACCGACTCATATCGTACTGGACGAGCCTTAATATAATGTCGGACCAGCAGTACGCGTACCGGCACGGGCGCTCCACGACCGATCTAGTGCGGGAAGTGGTACGGAGCGCGACGGAGGCGCGCGAGGCCAGTCTGCAGGTGGGCATGGTGTGCTGCGACCTCTCGCGCGCCTTCGACACCGCCGACCACGCCGTGCTGGCGAGCAAACTGATGCACTACGGAATCCGGGGGCCGCTGCTGTCGTTACTGCTATCTTTCATGTCCAATAGAGCCCAAGTCGTGGTAGGGGAAATGGGGCACACGAGATCATTTGAACTAAATAACCTAATGGGAGTTCCTCAAGGATCGTGCCGATCGAATACCCTTTTTAGCATCCTTTTGAATTATCTCCCGCAGGCGATCGGGGGGGTGAACGTACGCGTATTGATATACGCGGATGACGTAACCGTTATCATTACGGCCACATCGTTAGACTTATTGGAAACGGCCATGAACGAAGTTGCAAATAAATTTAACAAATGGTTTATATCTAACGGTTTGGCTCTAAATGAAGAAAAAACTAATTATAGTATATTCAGGTTGAACGGCCACGGCGCGCAACGCATGAGCGTTTACGTCGGGGACACCGCGCTGCAGCAGGTCTCATCCACGAAACTACTAGGTTTCCATATAGACAACGCTCTCACTTGGGAGTCGCATATTGACGAAATGTGTGGTAAGTTAGGCGCGTCGTGTTTCGCGCTGCGGCGGCTGGCACGCACCGCGGGCGCCGCCACGGTCCGCTCCTGCTACTTCGCGACGGTGCACGCGCGACTGTGCTACATACAGCACGGAATTGTGGGCGCGCGCCGCCGGCTGGCGTCGCGTGTTCGTCATGCAGAAGCGCGCCGTCCGCGCGATGGCTGGAGTACCTGACGACCAGTCCGCTCGCCCATATTTCGCTAAATATAAAATACTTCCACTGCCCTGTATATTCATACAGCAAGTGGCCCTGTTCACACGCATGAATTTGAATATTTTCAAATGTCACGTTGTAAATAGCCAGCACAATTTGCGCAGCAACGCTCATAAAGACCGCCTACTAGGCACTAAAAGGTGCCTACTTTGTTAAAATTATAAGTTTCATTCTAATTTGTATATGGTTCTTTCTTCAACTGGACTAAAATAAAGACATGGATTGTTTCGTCATTTAGTATTTATTTATTTATTTCACAGTTTAACAGTAATCTAATTCTATTTAAACTAAATACATAATTAAGTATTTATTATGTATTTCATTTGTCTTCATCATCTCATCATCTTGCTTTTTTTCAGTCATAAATAATTTAATTAAGAAGACCGCTACAAGACTGTCTCCAGACCTCCTGTGTGACGTCTGATGAAGGGATGCTTCATTTTATAATTGATAAATAGGCATTTGAAGGTGCTATTATGGATGTGGCTTTCAGTTGGCTACATCGCAGCATGGTAGCACAATCGATCGGCGAGCACCAACTACAGATCCCTTGTAGCATAAGGAAGGAAATTGTAAATTGCACACAGAAATAATATTCACGCAAGTAAGATATTGTTCACAATTGAACAAGCTTCTGCCCGCGACTTGGCCCGCGTGGATTTATGGCGTTGCTAGTTGGAGAAACCGTCGGTCCCGATTTTTTAAAGCGGATATACAATAGGTATATTCTGAGTCTGTTAAAATGGGTATAAAATTGGCCATACAAATGTCTTTCTGTGTTAAATGGATGTACAGCATATCTTCTTAGTCGTTTCTTTTTTACTATTTTTCCTGGATTTCGTTGCTCTCTCCGCATCAGCCAAACAATTAAAAGAAATGCAGCACTGAGCATGTTGAGGGTCGCGGATTCAAAAGTGCTAATAAAGGTGAACACGCACTGCACGCACGGCACGGCAACTGCACTGCAACGTCTATTCTGAACGCACTGCTGCGACGCGATATTGCGCGTTACTTCAGTCAAAGATGTGTAGTGTTAGGCAGGACAAGGTTTTAAATAGAGTTTATTTGTCATATTTTTTTTTAGCCGACCCCATATATTAGTCTAAGAAACAGTTTGTCACAGTTCGAAGATAAATGACTTTTTTTAATTCATACACGTAACCATTTGCGATAAAGCGTTCTTCCTTGTACGAAATCAGTTGCGAACATAAGTCAACAAACACATACCTAAGACAGTATTACTTTTTAAATCCCATACACCTATGTCTGAAAGCTGAAATAATCATAATATCAAAATCGAACCATGTTCAGCATGTAACACACGATTCAACGGAACATTATTATTATTTATTATGCATCGCACCGGTTCGACTGAATGCGGTGCAGGTGGTGCTACCCACTCGTATGGACGGTGCACGCCATCATCAAACCCGTCTCTCGACGCTGCGTTTTGCAGCACAAGTGCATATAGACCTTTAGACTATTGACATCTGAACGTTTATACCTGTTTAAACCATGGACTTACTACCCAAACGGACTGCGCACTGCTTTGACTATAACCGGGCAGAGCGAGAGTCACCATTGATAGTCCTGTGTCCCTTTCTAGTGTTGCCACCATTGTTGATGCAAATTCCGAATTATTTTTATTATTCGGCGCGGACAACGACCTCAGGGCCAGGCAGAGCCGGACCGGGTGCAATCAGAAGGTCACGTTTTCACCAGGGTCCAGCCCAAGCTTACTCTGCTACTCGGAAACTATTAGCCCTAGAACACTAGTTCCTAGAGTGAAATGATAGCACTCCTCGAGATTATCATTTCGTATGACAGCTGTCAATGTTAAATTTTTTATAAATCGGTACCCATTGGTCCTAAAACACTAGTTTCTAGAGATAAATGATAGTACTTGTTGAGATCTACATTTCGAATGACAGCTGTCAAACTTTGAACTGAAATAACTCCTAAACTATTGGTGCTATAACGCTTGTTCCTAAAGAAAAATGATAGTGTTGTAACTCGGAAACGATTGGTCTAAGAACACTAGTTCCTAGAGCAATATGATAGTACTCATCGAGATCTACATTTTGGATGACAGTTCTAAGTTTGACAGCTGTCATACGAAATGTAGATCTCGACGAGTACAATCAAATCTCTTTAGAAACTAGTGTACTAGAACCAATGGGTTCCGAGTTATAACACATTTAAGTTTGACAGCTGTCACCCGAAATGTAGACATCGACGAGTACTATCACTTCTCTTTAGAAACTAGTGTTGTAGGATAAATTGTTACCGAACTCTTTTATCTGTTTTGTGGAACAAAAAGTCGTAGGTTAATAATTATGTCGACTCGACGTTTGTCGGAGAAACATTCAGTAGATCAAAAGGTATTTTGACAACTACTTTTCGGATTGTACGGATTACCTCATAATAATACCAAATTCACGGTAAATATATTTCTCCAATAATGGCAATACCAAACATAACACTTGTCAATTTAGAATGACGGTGATTATGCCAATAACATTGTGTTTACACTGTTAGAAAGGGACAAAGGACTATCGATGGTGACTCTCGCTCTACCTGGTTTTAGTCAAAGCAGTGCGCAGTCCCTTTGGGTAGTAAGTTCATGGTTTAAACTGTTGACGTCCAGCGTTTGACAGCCCGACGCAGCCTGCGTCGGCGACGCAGCCTGCGTTATTGACGCACCTTGCGTCGCCGACGCTTGATATAATCCGGGCCTAATGGTGGAAACCGCATGAATATCCGTTCCGTAGTTTTTGAGTTCACGTACACAAAACATACAGACATACAGACGCAGCGCGGGACTTTGTTTTATAATATGTAGTGACACTAGGAAAAAAAAGCATTCAACTATTGGAGTATTTTGAGTTTTATACCACAATAAAACCAGTTAGAGACCATGTTTTAAGGCAACGAGGCAAGAGGTTCAAAGGGGTAAAACTTTCATTGCTAAGATAAAACACTTTACCTAAAACTTGGAACATCGCAATCAGTCTGTCTTTGTCTAACCTATATATTTTTACCGGATACGTTTCGGAGACTGCAATGGAACTGCACAATCTAATACCCTATCTTCGTCCCACCACCGAACCAGTCAGGCACTCAGCGAAATAACAGTGTTTTACAGTCGAAATTACAAAGACAGAAGAGACTAGACTGGGAGTTTTCAAATGCAAAGTAAAAAGCTCCTCTTTTGATGAGATTGATTCACCGCAGATCAGTGTTGCTTAATACGAGACATACAAAACATTTGTAATCAAAATGATAGAAGTCGCGGGCACAGCTAGTATGTAATTTTAGAGCGTCGGTGGCCTAGTGATAAGTGGTAAGTGGTAAGGTTGGTTCGAATCCCAGTGCCGCCATGTACTTAAGGGTCTTTTCTGAGTTAGGTATATAAATTAGTTGAACGCTAACCGATGCTATTAAGATGAGACAAAACATCGTGATGAAACCTGCACGTTCAGGCGACTGATTGTGTAACCATGGTCCAAACGGGTCAAATTCTCCTGTTAACGGAGGAGGGTCACGGAGGTCAAATGGCAGTCGCTCAACTGTAATTACCTGATCTGCCAAATCATGGTCAAGGCCCCGGGCTCTAGTGTGCGAGTACACAATAATTATTATTTTATGTAAATATATGATGATATTTAAATGTTTCTAAGTTTTAAAAATCAAATGAACAATGAATTGTAATGAAAATCTCCCTTTTTAGGTGTCCTGTGCGGTAGGCAAACAGGCAGTATTTGTTGTTAGTTTAGCCTCTATAACCACATGAAACCAGCGAAGGCAATTATGAGAATAGCAAAATATTATAAATTAATTTTAACTGAAAATTACAGTTTACGCAATTTTCATCATTGTCATCATTTGATAGCCCATAATGTATCCTCCTGCGAACGTAGGCTTCCTCTCCAATGAATGAATGAGTAACACTTTGCCTTTTATCATTATATCATCATCACCAATGTGTTCCAACCAACTTGGCCTCTCCTAATAAATGTATTAAACAATTATATTTCGGATTACAGTAAAAAAACGCACAGGTATAGACATTTTTAATACTATATATGCAGGGTTTTTGGGGACGATTCTAATACAAATCTTATGTTAACAGTGAAAGTCGACTGAGGTGGCGTCCGAGAGGTGCAGGCTTGCGGAAGCGGCGGTGGTGGAGTTCTACAACTACTGACTACTGTAAATTAGATAAAACTATAATAGCTTTTCACCTGTCCCACCCACACTTGACACTAAGGCAATTCTCCCATTGCTTGACATACAATTTGGGTTCGTTTTCGTTTTAAATTGTAGATTAGCTTCAATTATTGATAGTTTACCAGCCCTTATTAAAATACAAGCAATGGCTAAAACGCCGTTCAAAATTTACCTACAATTACCGCCTTAACGAACTTAATGATATCTCACGGTACGTACAGTTGTCGAAAAAGTCGAAAATCATTAGCATTATTAGATATAATTATACCAAGTCTTTTGATTCACAAGTCTCCTGATGCACAACCTGCATTTAGTAGCCCCTCTGGCGAATCTTGCATCAACGGCACTCTTTCTAGCGGGTACCTACGTCATAATGCAAAACGGGCGCGTCATGTCTGACACGTCGTATAGTGACCATACCGCGCAATCGAATTTGAACTTGGCAACAAAATGTCACCCACATTTAGTAAGTAATTCTTTATTCCGTCCGTGGTGCGCAGTATTTGTAACATACGTTAACTGTAAAATTTGTTTATTATCAATAATATAAAGTTTAATAATAGAACCAGTTAGAATGCTAACACTATTATTGTTGAAATGTATAATCGCCAGTAGGATGAGAATGCCGCATAGTAAAGCAAAGAGTATTATTGGCACTAATACTAAGGACAACGATATTTATAATATTTACCAGATACCCGTCCCGGCTATGCACAGGTTTACTTGACTTTTCTTTACTATATTAAGCATATGTATAAATCATCGTTAATAAATGTTCTAACCGATGGTGAAAACTACATCAAAATCAGTTGCGTATTTACCCGGAAATGCATTCAGACAGACAATAATATGAATTAAAATCGCTTTCTGCGTCTGTCTGTCATTCTGTAGGTATGTATTTCCGCTAACTCCTAAATCACGCATCGGATTTTGATGCGGTTTCCACCATCAGTTAAAGAATTTCTTTCGGAAGATTTATATGAAAAATTCGTTCGTATTATTGTAAAAAAGACCGAGATAACCAGTGTGAAGCCGATGCGGGTCGCTGGTATAGTATAAAATGTAAGGAATATATTTGTAAAAATAACTAGTCAATCATTATTTACCTATAATGGCAAAGACTATTAAAGTATAGGTACTTGTACCTATAATACTTTAATTTATGTGACAAAAGTTCATGGAACTGAACTTCTATTGTATCTATTTTACTGTCATGCTTGTACATTGTAACAAACATTAAGTAGGTATATAAGAAAATATTTTTAAAGATAACTTCGGCTCTGTAGGTTTCTCGTAGCTTCTTTCCCCATTGATAGATCCTTTTGTTGAAGCGGTGTTCGCCTACCTTTTCTTCCCACACTGGGAACGTCCGCTCTGCGTTGGCTTCGGGACGGTGTAATAAACGGTGCCGCCGACCGTTCGCGCACAGTGTTGTGCGGGGTGGGCCCTTACCTGTATGCTAACCGTTTCCGTTGTAGGCGTGGGAATAGTGGCGTTTCGGCATCAGAAATAACGAAAATACAACCTTGTGTTTCCTTCCTATGATCGTTCATTACCTCAAACGTTACTTTAAGTACATATAAAAGATTCTAATTAAATAAATAATTTTCAATTTTGAACTTTTTTTCATGAATGCATGAAACCCTTTTCCATCACGTCGGCAGGGCGACCACTGTTGGACACCTTTCCCTTCCCTTCCTTACCGACTTTATACCTCTTGCATATATCGCATGTCCGTGACGGCATCGAAGGCGATCTTTACGGTCCCCCGTCCATCGCTTCGACGCCTGCGGTAGGCCACCCTTTGGTAGAAATAATCCCTTACCTTCCTTACCTCCCTGTGTGCGCTAGTTCTATCTAAATTTTCTTGCTATATCTAATTTTCTTATGTACAACAATTTGTTTTATCTTTCTGTGTAAAGATAAACAACAAAAATAATGATAAGAATTATCATTTACAATAATTATATGCATTTGCAATAATTATATGCATTATTACAAGCGTACAAGTAACGCCATCTATCGAGACACGCTGCAAGTAACTTATTAAAAGCGTGCTACTAATGAGGAGTTTTCCAATAGGTATTTAAGGCATTCCTAACCACTCACTAGATGGCGCCCCGACAATTTTGGTAATTGATAATCGCTTGAAATAGGTTCTTAGCAAACAGGATATAAACACTGGGTACGTTGTATTAGATAATATTATACTTGTTAATAGTTTTCAACCATTTTAGAGGTTGTAATAATAATGGAACATAGTGCCAACTTCTATAAATATTTCTTTTTACACTTCGTTCAACCTTTAACAGTTATGTTTATATAAATAAACACTTTATTTTCAAGTTTAGTATTACTTGGCTGCATGAAATCACTGCCACCATAATACAGATTATAAAAAGATTACCAAAATTGTAGGAGCGCCATCTATTGCTGCTTTTTGAAACCAACTATCTATACCTACTGGAAAACTCCTCATTGAACCCTCGCGAGCCTGGTCAATAAATAAAAGTATATAAACACGTGAGCCAAGTACGCCGTCAAGGGTGGTACCTCCAACATCTGATAGTACGTCGCTATCTTGAACCCATCATGTGGAATGCCATCATAGCAATTCGAATAGGCTCTTCCCAGCAAAATGGATTGAAATGTATGATTATGAACGAATTGGAATTGGTTATACTCTAACTTCATGGGAGTGAATTTCAAGTTCCGTTCTACTAACATAATTTTCAATCTTTATAGTTTGTTTTTATTTGATCTCGTTTTATAAATAAATTTAAAATTACAGAATACTTAGGGTACCTACACCCAAAATAACGAAATACGAAAATGATCTGAAACTATTTTATTAAGTTTATGAAGACCGATGTATTGATTTTATATTTTTATTCCTAGCTTTTTCCGTAGCAGGTTCGGGATACACTTGATCATGATCCAGGATTTTAGCACATCCGGTAATTACAGTAGAGCGGCTGACATTACCTCTGTGACCCTGTTTACAGCAGAACCTACCAGTTCAGCGATATCACATTTTGACACCTACCACATTCCTAATAGGCGCGAATGTAGAGGGTCGACTAAAGCCTTGGTAAAAGTTTCGCGTTTTACTTGGCAACACTGAATAATATTATGTACATATCGGCGCCCTAGAGTCTAGATAGCCGACATCATTATAATTGGATCTATCATCACCATTTTAACATCAGGGCCGACTTTTCCAGCGCGGCGCATGAGGGCCCGCGGTCCACCACGACACAAACTTACAACGACGTTAGTTTAAAGGCTATTGTATTGGTATTCGTGACTTATATAGCAGTTCCTTGTGGGTGCTTGATTTCTGGTGTTAATCAAAACAAGAACATCACAGCGCACAATAATGCGTGCGCGCTGCCATTGTTAACTAACCACAGACAAACAAACAAACAAGGACCAGCTAAAGAGTATCTAACCGATAGACATCTTATCACGACCAATTACTCGATGCGCCGTCACGGCCATTCTGATAATACGACCGTCCTCGGGCGTTAAGTTGTTCTAACAGCTTCACCACTAGTGATCCGCTCGAGCATCCGGACAATCAAGATTTGTTACTATGATTGCCACCTATTTCTCAAACGAAGTCAAGAGGACAACATTCCACCATTGACTCGAGCCCGACATATAGAACTGCAAACTAAACCCATCAACAACGTCTAAGTAACGCACACGGACCGATCATGTGCGTCCAATGAAACAGCCCCATAGTGTTGATGTACACCCATCAACCAAATTTATCTGTAGGTACAATGTACATCCATGTTTATCTACTTCGCCGTCGTGAACATCGTGACCATGTAACAAGCAACTCTAGATCAACCTTAAACGTACCAAAGTCATCGTCTGCGCCTGATATTTGGTTCTTTTAAACCAACCCGCACATACCCGATATGGCTCACATAAACAACTAGTTCTAACTATTGAATCTTTCAAACCAAACCCCGCAACAGGGCAGGATCCGGATATCAGCGGCTAAGAACCAGGGTACACATAGACATCAGCTAGTTCTATCCGTTGAATCCTTCAAACCAAACCCCGCAAAAGGGCAGGATCCGGATATTAGCGGCTAAGAACCAGGGCACACATTAACATCAGCTAGTTCTATCCGTTGAATCCTTCAAACCAAACCCCGCAACAGGGCAGGATCCGGATATCAGCGGCTAAGAACCAGGGTACACATAAACATCTGCTAGTTCTATCCGTTGAATCCTTCAAACCAAACCCCGCAACAGGGCAGGATCTGGATATCAACGGCACAGACCAGGATACACAATCATATATCTACCATCTGTTTCTGACTACTGACTCCTCTCCCAACTCCCGCACAGAGTATGGTCCGGATGACAGCATCAGGTGTCCAGAATAAACATAAACACACATACACTATCTGGTTCTAATAACTGACTCCAATACCACCTCCGGCACAGAGTATGGTTCGGATGACAGCGTCAGGTGTCCAGGATAGGGTACCAACATACCAACTAATACAACGCCTGTGTATTGTCTTACAGGACCATTACTCTGTCCAACTTAACTACATCGTATTATGAAACTTCGTACACAATATCCATTTCTACACAGAGGATCTCTTTATCACTGTTATGATCGTTAAGGACCTCCAATCCTAGGTGCAACTATCTGTACAACAGCGTTATGAACGCTCGGAATAAATTACCAAAACATTTTATTTTTATTTTTAGCCATCTCTGTCCCACTGCAGGGCAAAGGTCTCCAACTCGTCCCACCATCTCCGATACTCAACATAGATATTTTTGCCCAGTCCCACTTCAGGTTGGCAGCTTTTTAACCCCTATCGGCGAATTGATATTTGGAAAGCAATACACTGTTTCTTATACGGTCCGACAATTTGACTCTCAAGATACTGTGCTTCATAGCTCGCTGGCCTCGAGTGCGGACTTCTGATGATCCGTCAAAAACCATAACATCAGTAGACTAAATTAATGAAAGTAATTGGTGAACTCTTTCAATGACAAAATTGCCGTCAAGTATCAAATACAGTGACATGAGTGATAATTAGATCACGCTTCTGCTATAATCATGTCATCCAAGACATTTATAGCACAACAAAGTACCTATGCAGGTACAACTCTCAAGGCTGCGGTAAGTAGGTAACGTACCTATCTAATCAACATGAACAACAAATACTTACTCGTAAGTAAGTAACTTACGATAACTTTTTCCTGACTATCTTGAAAAACGAGGATGATCTATCACATCCTAACCTACCATACAAAATATTTGTACAAGAGAAAATTCCTTTCGCTCTTCGGAACGTAACTTGGGGTTTCGCAACTGGTTACGACGGAATACTAACCCAATACAACCATCTATTCACCACGTGAAGGAAGCATTACAATTTCTTTTCCCTTGTTAATTTGTAAAATGATAAATTCTTTATTGACACTTTCATTGCTCGCATTGAATTTAATGGTTAGGTTAGGTTAGTTACCTACACTCTCACGTAGTAGATAAACCAATTAAGCTATCCACTCGGACCGCTTTGGCTCGACGTTTTTATACCTACATATTCTTTTGTAGTTGAGTAAAATTGTTAACGAATTTGTTTGTGTCCGAGATGCATGGAAGGCGATGACAGCTACCGGAGGCGCCTGGAGACGCCCGACCAGAGGTCGATCCGGTACGACAACGGTGGCGCCAGGCGCAGCCACAGCCGGGAGCGCTGCGGCAATAGCCTGCGCGGCGACAGTAGCTGAGTTAGCCGCTGAAGCCGCAGCCCTAGTCGTCGTTGCAGAAATTGCGGCAGCCTCCAAATGTGGGAGTTGGAATTGGACCAGGAGTGACAGCACTTTCGGGCGCTAAAAGAAGAAGTCTGCAGGGGCGTAGCCGAATGGGACAAAACACCAGTGGCATCCATCGCCACCGCTCAGCTGTGGAGCGCACAAACGCTCATACGCCGTGAGGGTGAAGGCCGTGAACGTGAAGGTTCTCCGATGTGAGTGACGAGCATCATGCCATGCGGGCGAGGGAGAAGGTCAGCCAGTTCCAGTTCTATATTCAATAGTCCTAGTTATTCAACTCAAGATGTAATTAATATTTTAAAATCGAATCTAAATCAAAGAGAATTGATGTCACAGCCGTCATCACAGCTGATGGCAGTAGGTCCTAGTAATATTTTAAATCATAAAAAAATGTAATAACTGATTTCCGTATTGGGCTTTAAAAGTTAACAATACATTTTGCTATAAAAGCTCCAAAGGTTGGCCAAGACATGGTATGATTGAGACCTTTCATATTGTAGGTATAGCGGGAAAAAATGACAAAATAAATTGACTTGGTCTCTACTTGATTTAAAATGACTTTCAACACTGTATGATATAGACACATCAGCAACAATGCTGCTCATTTATAACCTAAATAAATAATGCATTTTAGGTCCAAATTATAGCTAATCGCTGGAAGATATGTTAAGGGGAAGGAGTAGGTATGAATTACAAAAATTAGCCCTTTAGAACCAGTGTGACAGTAACAGTAAAAGAGTTGTTGATCGTTTATTACACAGACTGAGGGATAATATGTAGAAATCAAGCGCTCTGGTGCTGTGCTGCTCCTAATCTGATGACTTGTTACACTGAGACTGACTTGAGACTTAAATCACAAAAATATTGGTTAAATGTCGTATTAAGTGTATTTAAACCCATTATTACTTTAGAACTACTTTGTTTATTCCACGAAACTTGGTACAAGTGCAAGTTAACTTTAGGATACGTCTTTACTCTGCAAGAAGCACATAAGGATGAATGACTGCCTTACTGACTGACTCTCTGCCACTCACATGGCTGGCTGCCACACTAATGGTATGGTGAGTGTTGCCACTACAAAACTAAGTTACGTCTTGGTACAAAATAAAAGCATATGTTATTAAATACATGAAAAGTATCTACCTATATTAAAGCTATGGAAAAGAGATTGGTGCTGTATCGGTTACAGGCAGTTCTGTTACAAATATTACCATTCATAATCCTGTTTACATTGGAGGATATTCAGTGTGCGAAGTCTATTAGCACTGAGTGAACTCTTGACTATAATTTTGACAAGCAGAAGTGGTGTTTTAAGAGAATTGAATAGTTGACATATAATAGTTTCCAACATACATGTGCCTGTATGTTGATTGTGGCAGTCTGAGCTTTTCTCATGGCTATAATATGGTGAGCTTGGCGTCATTTCCTGTTCACTGTAGCATTGCAAGTTTGAGGATGTTTAACAAATTAAGTTAATCTGACACCATATTATTAGTTAGTTTTGTAATGAAGGGGTGAGTGAAATCTGAATCTGTCATGGTTACATATGGATGTTGTTTTGCATTGCATACTATTCATGTGAGTTTGTTTAGATGGACCATTAAGCATACAATGCAACATGATTGTCTGCATAATTTTAATGAAAATGACGAACTTGTCTATAAAATATAAGAGATCTCATCGAGCTAATCATGGGATTCAAATATTAGGAGGGAATAGGTACTGTTACAACTAGGAATAATTATATAATAACACATGAAGGGATGGATACCTTCTCAAATTATTCTATACAACAATTCATCATGTGTTCTGAATTAAAATGTATAAACATCATAATATACCTACGGTCATGAGGTGCCAATAGAAATTAGTTAGATACCATATATTTTAACTATTGATTTATGAACATTCCTTTCTAAATAATAATAAAATCATGAGATACGGTTTTAGCGGTGACAGCCGTCGCCTAAAAAGCGTTGTGCAATACCTTTTGGCTGGCAAAATGTCCTATTTAATTTATTGCTATAAAAGTTTACTTAACCATTTCATAAAACCATTATAGTGAGTTACTATAACAGGCTTAAATAAAGTATGGAGTAATTTTATTGTAAAGCACTGGTAAATGTGGCTAGCATGCACCTAATTTACGTTATAAAGTTTCCTTGCAAACCACTATAGTTTTTGTGTTTTAGCAGTGATGTTTCATCAATACAAAAATTTTAGGATACAGATGACGGAGGATAACTCTACGAATGAGAACTATAGTAGTTACATGGTACTAAGTGGTCATGAGCAGACTATAATAGAGCGGTTTTGCGATATAGTAGACTTTACGGAATATATTTATAGCGATTAAAAGTTATATAACAGTTTTTTTAATCAATATTCAAAATTTTTGAATCAATGAGCAGTTTTCCAATAGGCATCTAAAGCATTCCTAACCACTCCCTGGATGGCGCTCCGACAATTTTGGTAATTGATAATCGCTTGAAATAGGTTTTTAGTAAAGAGGATATAAATACTGGGTACGTTGTATTGGATAATATTGTATTTATCAATAGTTTTCAACCATTTTCGAGGTTGTAATAAATTGTTACAAACAAAACAAACATCAATTTGACCGAGTCAATTAGTTTCATGGGCACTAGGATCAAGAATGGACGCAATACAAATATGAAAGGTTTGTATTAAAATACATTTCGTTGAACCTTTTAGTAATAAAATTACCAGATTTAAATCATGATAACAGACCACAAAACACTTGTTGGAGAAATGAGCTGAAATGATTATGAATTTACTGGACGTTATTTGACCTTTTATAGGACCATTTCGTATTTGAGACTGGATGGACTGCTATAGAACAAGAAATTGTTAGGATATTTCTCAAGACTCTGACATGTTTAATAACCTCAGGAATAGCCGGCGATCAAGGCGCTACCGATTCTAGAACTCACAAAGCTTGAAATAGTCTTCAAAATCTAGCATTGTACTGCTATATTTGTAAAGTACATGGTTGTTCATGAAGTAATAATGAATCATGATTGGTGAAAACCGGATAAATATTGTTTCAATATATCTAATAATGAAATAGCAGTGCCCTCACAGGGTCATACGAGATATTTTTAGCTACATTTGTGAATAACACTAAATTAGTACAAGACATCAAGGATACATAGTGTATTATGTAGATGAATAGAGACTTTGATTCGTTAATTGTATACATGGAATATAGTTATATACCTAGAGTAAATAAGATAGTAATTAATGATATTTTGGAAACTGAAATTATAATAGATGATTTACTATATAACGACAAGGATACAGTGTACTGATGTAGATTAATAGAAACTTTGATTCGATAATTGTATACATGCAGTATAATTATATAGACAAGGACAATAAGATAGTAATTATTGATATTTTAAAAACTGAAATTATAATGTTAAGATGATTTACTACATGATATGGATGGAAATATTTAAGAAAACGACAAGATAAAGTGCTAGAATGGATGGGTTAGCACCGAATACCGATTCGACAAATGAATAAATTGACAGTTAATTCAGCTAGAATGGATGGGTTAGCTGATTAACTCTCAATTGTGCTTAGGATACCTGGAACGTAAGAATGGATGGGTTTACGTCCAAGGTTTATATACATCGAAAAGGTAAACTGCTAGAATGGATGGGTTAGCAGGATGCCGATTCGTCAAAAGAATTAATTGAAGTTGTTTTGGCTAGAATGGATGGGTTAGCCAATTACAACACAAAGGCGTGAACATCGAAAAGGTAAACTGCTAGAATGGATGGGTTAGCAGGATGCCGATTCGACAAAATAATTAATTGAAGTTGTTTTGGCTAGAATGGATGGGTTAGCCAATTACAACACAAAGGCGTGAACATCGAAAAGGTAAACTGCTAGAATGGATGGGTTAGCAGGATGCCGTTTCAACAAATTAATTAATTGAAGTTTTATTTGACTTTGGACACCTGAAACGTAAGAACGGCTGGATTTAGTTATGGTATTCATGGTAATCTGAGAATGGATTAGTTTACAGTATCAATGATGATTTGAAATAAACTGCAGATTTCTATAACTTATGATGTTTGTAAGTTTAATATTAGTGTGTATTAGGTAGATAACTTACTACTGTGTTCATTCCAATTGTTATTTATATCATACCTAGTAATTATTGAAATCTAATTGGGTTTACATTGACGATTCCTTCCAGAAGACACATCTATGTCATACATGATTGTATTAAAATTGTATAACATTTGGGACATAAATAAATTTAATTATTGGATACCTGTACGACAACTATGTCGTGCAGGTATCCGAAGAGTTGGAAACTCCAGTCAGCGCTACACTGTACCAAGCGACGGAACGCTGCCAATGGAAGCACTTAGTTGATAAAGGTAGGAGTTAAGACACTCTGCATCAAATGACCGACCAAGAGGAAAGCCTATGCCGCAACTGTAACTAAGTCTAAACTGACTTTCAACAAGTACGTGCTCCTCTCGTTCTACTCATTTACAATTATCAAGGGCATGTGATTTACCACACGCTTTGACCAAAGATAATATGATATAAAATCAGTATCTTCAACCAAACTATGTCATACTATCAATTAAGATTTTCTCATAAGGCTTAAAACAACTCGCCGAAACACCACCGAAGCCCCCATACGACCACTAGGCACTTAG
Source organism: Blastobasis lacticolella (assembly GCA_905147135.1). NCBI lineage: Eukaryota > Metazoa > Arthropoda > Insecta > Lepidoptera > Blastobasidae > Blastobasis > Blastobasis lacticolella. Next base: position 6,789,069 of record LR990068.1, read on the forward strand.
CTAATAAAACTTACCCGTCTGGTACGTGAGCCATCAGTTAACTTTAAGAAAATAAACCATAACACACATATTGATTGATATAACCTTCCTCGACAGTCACCTTGTTCTCACTTTGTATCATCAATTTCGTCCTGTCGAGTTACCACGTCCTTCAATCTAGTTCCCCTAAGCATGTAAAATTAAGACTTTCTTTTATAGCATTTCAATTATAAGATTGGGTAATATTTATTACCTAATATGAAATTAAGTCACACAAACTACAGCCTTAGCATGATCAACTAAAACATAATTATTTTTCACAAGTTCCACTATCATCAAAATATACTCTACACATTGCGACCGGTTTCTAATAAATTATCATCAGTATCTTCGTCATCATCAATAATATATTATCATGTGTCACAAACTGGCCAAAGCAAGTGTCACAAACTGGCTCCAGAACCTCTCCTATAAAACTGTGGAGTGCCCAATTCGTCCTCCAAATTAGTTACCTGCTATCCTACGTTTTACCAAATACATAACACAATGCAATACACAATACACATACATTTGTATAAAATAATGCTATAAAATGCTATTAGCTTGTAAGTCCAATGTTCTCTTCAAAAGTACTGTTTGGCAAAATGAACATTATTTCCGCTAGCTGGTGGTATAGCACAGGCTGCCACCTACTTTACCTACAGCTTGATCAATTGTGTATGACTAAGTACTTGCTCAATAAATATTTAATTATTAGCATGAAATTCCATTAAGAATACACTACACAAATAATTATCTAAACCTAAGTAGATCTATTTAAAACTTGAAATAGTGAGCCTTGACTTCACCTTTAGTGTAAAATCACTAAACACCCAAATCATCATCGTCCACCTGCTCCATCTCAAAAACCTAAATATCTTAAGGCTCTTGACAAAATGTTGATAGAGATGCACAAAAGCATTAAATAATTATTTCACACTTTACCATTATGCTCCTACATCCAATTCAATGTTTGTATGCCTCCAATAAGGCTAAACATGGTGTGGTGATACAAAACAACTTTCTGTTTCCAACAAAGGCTACTATGGACCACTTGGGCAGGGAGAATCCGCGCAGGGTCACAATTTAACTGACGCTGTGTCATAACATTATTATGGATTTATGATAATACCAGCAACATAATATTAAAGAGTGTAAGTAGGCAAGTACATCCCAAATGGTTCAAATCAGTACTGAAATTCAATATAGGTAGGTATGCACCTGCAATTAAATTCAATTTGAAACTTCATCATAATTTTTTGTAAATAATTTACTTGCTGCTACAATATCAATTGTTTGTATTAAGCTCTGCACAAATAGCTATGGGTGCCATGGTATTGATACTCTGAGAGAGTTTCGTTTGGAATAGAAATAAGCTCCATGGCAATCTAAGAATTAGAATTGCTTATTTATTCTATAGGTTACTTAATGACAAGAAAACTTGAAACATGAAGTTAAATGTGATCATGACTAACTATGTAAATCAGTATTACATTATAGTATCTGCATACATACACCACACATATTACTACAAATAAAGAATTGAATAAAAACACAAATAACAACCCGTACAATAAAATTTCAAATCAGTCTCCTCAAACCGTTCCAACATGGGAACGATGGGAATCCAACCCAAATCCATTGGCATAGCCTCTTAAAAACATAATTATACTATTCAGCTCTGACAGGGCCTATCCCAACAATCAATAGGTAGGTTATTACATCTTAATCTTCAACTTATTACATCATTCTGCTATTATGAAATTAAATTCAATGTATAAAATTCTCTTGGATATTTACTGAAATAATCAAATCAATATAGGTACCATGACTGGGTATATTGAATGGTTTGGGAGCACATTCAAAAGGAGCACAATTTATGATGGTGGGCTCTGTACCTGTACAGCAGGACTTATAAAAATGGGACCAATTAAACTGTTGATACGGTACAATATAATAAAATAGCATTTGACACCGGACCTGAATACCATAGTTACCACAATTACAAACCTTATTCTTTGTTTTGTTGCTCTCTTACACGATGTGATCACAATGAGGGGAACCTCACATTCCTTTCTCTTCCTTGTAGGCATGAGATTTGCTCTCTGTTTTATTGTAGCGGGACTCGTATACATCAAATAAGAGAGGAATCAGACGTCCAGTGGTAACCAGTTGTCTGTTGGTAAGACTCACCTTCCATAGGAACGACCTCACCTTGGTGTGATTATCATATTCAGATTTCATCTTCTAAAGTGGGCGTCGTGTTGGATCCCACTTCTGATATCGGCGCCCTAGAGTCTAGATAGCCGACATCATTATAATTGGATCTATCATCACCATTTTAACATCAGGGCCGACTTTTCCAGCGCGGCGTATGAGGGCCCGCGGTCCACCACGACATAAACTTACAACGACGTTAGTTTAAAGGCTATTGTATTGGTATTCGTGACTTACACCCGGTTTCTGAAACGCTTGTCAACGCAAAAATTACGTAACAGCTTGTTAAACACTGATTAAATGCAGTTTGGGTTTCTGAAAGGGTCAATTGACGGCTTGTTAACAGCTTGTTAACGGATTGTCAAATCTCCAATTAACGGCTGATTAATGTAATTTTGGGTTTCCGGAAAGCTTTTTCTCATGTTAACTGTATGTTATCGCCGTGTTATTTTAATTGGCGAAAATCGACCAATTAATCGATTGTCAAAAGAAATTATATCCGATTTTCTTGGTCTAGGTCTTGGTCCTGGCCCTGGTCCAGGTCCTAGTTTTGGTCCAAGGCAAATTCCAGGTCTAGGGTCCAGGTTCTGGTCCAGGATCATGACCAAAACTGCAACCTTGATCATAATTTGAGCTTGAACCAGAACCAGGACCTAGACCAGTGCCAGCACGTAGACCATAAACATTAGCTGGACCAGGACCTGGTTCGGGGCCAGGACATGGACCTGAACCAGGACCAGGACCTGAACCACGGACATTTCAGGGTCCAGGACCTGGACCTGAACTAGAAGCTGGTCCGGGGCCAGGGCCTGAACCTGATCCAGGACCTGGTGCGGGGCCTGGACCTAGTCCGAAGCCAGGACCTGGACCTGAACCACGAAGTGGTCCGGGTCCAGGACCTGAACCTGAACCAGTACCTGGTCCGGGGCCAGTACCTAGACCTGAATCGATAGCCGATGGGGCGGATGTTGTTGAGTGGCTTTCTCTGGATGGCCTCCCAAGAGATGAACGGACGACCTCTTTAAGGTCCTAGGGAGCCGATGGATACAAGATAACAGAGTCGACCAGAGTATAAGCCGTGGGAGGCCTGTATTCAGCAGTGGACCGGGACCCACCTAACTGCCTCAAGATGATGATGATGGGATTACTGATCCACTGGAACCCGTGACTCTATAACATAAATATTGTTATATTTTCTCTTTTCTCGCTCTGTATATTTTTTTTATAATATTCGATTTTTATTTACACGAAAACTATACAATGGCTATCAGTTTCATCTAAAAGTTGAATATCCCGCCGCTATCAAAAGGCCGCTAGGGACAGAGACAAATTAATGCGTTAGACAGAAACAAAACATGTATGAGTGAATGAATGTGACTGATTTTAGCAGGGGTAGCCAGGCGAAAAAATTGATCTCTTGTTAATGGTCGATTAGCTAACAATAGATTGATTGGCCTTTCAGAAACCCACGGTGATTTAACAGCTTGTTAAATGTGACAGTCTGTTAGCTAATCAATGATTTGACAAGCGTTTCAGAAACCGGGTGTTATATAGCTTAAGGGGCGGGGCCTGTCTATGAAGTACGACATTTTCCGTAGTACATTTACCGAAAAAAAAACACGAAACTTCATAGGCGTGTTCCAAAGACCAACAATTTGTTAGCTGTCAAAATTATCATCCTATTTTAGACAAAGTATAAAGAGTATCTAACCGATAGACATCTTATTACTCGATGCGCCGTCATACATTTTACTTAACGAAATAAAATGTATTTACGTACCAACGTACAATAATACTGCAAACAAAAACAGATCTTACCATGTAAGCATAAGACTTGTATTTAAATGAAAAAGAGCCGCGGTCAGATAGAGAGGTTTACCACACAGTCAATGTGTCCCTTTCCAATAAAATGAAAATCGTCAGACAGCTCTCTAAAAAAAAGTAGTTCAAAAACCACAATAGATAGTGTTAATTCGACACGATTTTCATGGTCTAGCTTCAGAGTCACGTCCTGGACTTGCGCGAGCGTGCTACAAATATATTTACACGGGGGCAAGTAGTTACCTGTTCCTCGAGTATTTTAAAGTATGCGTTCTGTAGGCCTAGCACAAGTTGCTCACGCGCGCGATAAGCGAGAAAAAGCGCGACATAGGTATTGCTATCTCTTTCGTCTTCGTATTGAGAGAAAGAGACAAACGTTCTCTCGCGGCGCGAGCTTTGTCGCGCTGGGGGCTTACCATGAGCTTTTATAGCAGGACCTAAAGAGAACTGCCCTGTTTAGAACGAGACAGAAACGCTATATTTGTCACATAAGCTTGTCTCGTTCTGTTTAGGTCCTGCTATAAGAGTTCATGGTATGCCCTGTGCTTACGACGTTTTCAATAGAGAAGCTCGTGTTGTGTTTTAGTTTTTGGATATAGGATCCACAGGAACAGCGATCCGTTGTCTGGGGACTCTCCCTCATACTCATCATCGTCCCAGCGCTTATCCCAGCTTCAGCCAGGGTCCGCTTTCCTACTCAATCTTCTCCACTTCGCCCGGTCTTTGGCATCCCCTTGTTGTAAGCCGTTGGCTCTCGCATTCGACTCATTCTTGGGTCGCCACACACAGGCTCAACTCTTTTTTCTAAATTGCTAATGTAGGTATTTATGTACATATTTTAATTATTTTTTGTGTGAAGTCTTTCCTTTTTATTCTTTTTGTGTAGGAAGGTAGAACACAGTCAGGCAAGAAAGTCGTGAAAAGAAATGAATTTCTGACAAACTGAGTACATTTGCTGTCAAGTGAGATTGGTGGCAGATGAATTTAAAAAATTGTCGTAGACAATAGCTATAAGATAACTATATAATGGTATATAGGCATAAGTTTTTATTTTATCATGTTAAAGCTACGCGTCGACTAGCCCGCACCGCAAGAGCCGCACGCGCCGCACGCGCCGCACGCATCGCATTGAGATATTGCTGACGTTGTTGATGGCATGGCCACACTGGCCGCACCGCACGAACCGCAATTGCGGGCAGGGTTGCCAACTGTGTGTCATGATTTGGTACTAATAATGACATCTCAAAAAATGCTTAGATGGTAACCCTGATTACTCGTTCTCTGTGCTCTCAAAAAAAAAATTAAGTCTTTGCTGTATGTCGGTTATAGGATTATCCTCTCTCAAAGTGAAAAAGAGAAACAAAAATATACGGTTATCTCTCCAAAGGATAGGGTCTATCGGTTCATACAATGTGTTCACTAAGATCCAGCCGGTACAAAGTGAATGAAAAACGGAAGTATGTAAAATACGGAACTCGAATCAGTTGAAAAAAGAAATCTAAGTCTAGCCAATTCTTCACAATTATTTTTTGAAAACTTAATAATTTTAGCAAAACTGCAACACTCACGCGACACTCATGCAACACTAGAACAAGCCGTAGAGTAAACGATGAAAGAAGAAACTCCTTCTACGCCCGGAGCAAGAAGTATTTTTCGACATAGCGAAGAGAAATCAATGAGGAAAGAAAAAACTCCTTTCAAGAGGAGAGGGCATTTTGTTCAATAATGCGTGTAATGCTCTCGCTTTGAGAAAACACTGGTAATGCGGCGTGCCACGTGACATACCTTTTGATGTTACATAAAATAGCTGACGGATGTGCCCAAAATCAACTAGCACAAGAACTAGATTTCCTTAGAATCATGGTATGTACAACACCTCGGTCGACCTCGCTTCGCCAACGGTATTAGGGGGCACACATAACGAGTTTCCAACTCGTTGCGGTGCTAACGTTTGACTCCCCTTAAATACGAAATGGTCACCCATCCAGCTCCCCTGCATTACTAGCATTGCTTAACCTTGGTTTTTACTACATAATAAAAAACTTAACTGACACAATGGCCAAAACTAGAATTAAGTCTCGTCATTTTAAAATGTCATGCCAATGTCAACAACAGCGACGCTGTCACATGGTCTGACAAGTTTATGGCTCTGTAAGAAAACTCCTTTTAAGGGCCTATTAGGGGGCGTGACACACACCTTTTGATACATAAAATGGCCGACGGTGTGGCCAAAAAGAAACTAAAATAATAATTACAATTCCCCAGCATAATACATATTATTATGGCTAATTAACTCGCTCACAGCCTATCATCGCCATAGAAATTACAACCACAGGGCAGGTCTTCCTAACGGAGTATGGAGTTTCATTCGTCATTAGTGGCAGTGTATGACAAAGACAATGACATGCCTGTCATTGTCAATGTCCAAACCTAGGATTTTTTTACCTGTCTGTCTATGCAGTGCCACAAACTTAATCTAACCCAGTGACAGCGTCGCTGTTAATGGCATTGACATGACATTTCAAAATGGCGACACTTGGTTCCAGTTTTGGCCACCGGGTCAGATAAGTTTGTGCATCCATAGCTCTTTTCGGGTGTGTTCATAATTTCATGCCAAGAACGCGTTCGTTTCATAGCAAATTAGTAATATTTTAAACATTAATATAAATAAATTGGCTAGCTAAAGAATTTAAATAATTACGAGAAGACATTACGTTTTATAAGCTTTATCCATTACAACTCTCATTATGCCGGCTGGTGGTCAGGAAAATTTTAGACTGTCTCCTTTTAATAGAACTAGAAAATGACGCAGTAAATGGGGCAGAATTTTTTTGGCACTAATACACTATAAAAATATCAAAACAAGACGACTATGGAGTCGCCAACGATCAAAGATATTGAAATTAATTATTGATAATATCTAGTGTTTACCACTAAGAAATCGGGTGAAATCTAAATGATACAATATTCATAATCTTGACCATCATCCAAACAGTCAATCCTGGCTTCTGCCATTAACCCCTATCCTGCTTCTTCTCTCCTCCAATTCGCCTGATGTTCGGTATCCTCACCTCGTAAGCCTCGGTTGGCTCTCATGTCCGACTCAGCGATGTCAACCCATTCATTTTTGTATCTCCCAAGGAGAGGTGTGTTATCAATCAAGGAGACGCGTTCAGAATTTCAATGGGAGGGCATAGAGCAACATCAGCAGCATCATCTTTTTGACAAGCTATGTGTATGTATTATAGCCCTTCATGAATATTTTGGACGTGGCCGAAATCAGAACTAACGTCGCCTTCTAGTAAAGTGTCACTTTTGACAAACAGATGATGTTGGTGTTGACAATCACGTCCTCATCCAAGTACCAAAAGATAAATATGTAATAATCACAGAGGTCTAGTTTCTATACAGGGTGTAAAAAGACCGTTAGCATTAATTGAAACCTCATATTCTACCCATGAAACTGAACAACTTTCCCTAAGAAACATACCCGCGGAAACTCATACTTTAGGCAGAAATCGAGATTCTTTAAAAAAAAAAAAGTTGTGTTTTTGTACTAAAAAATATCAAGTATCGATAACTGAATCGTTCACAATTAATTTAGACACTCAAAGATCAAATTTAAGTTGAAATAAATGCACTTGAAGTAAAAGCACGCAATGGATAACGTGCAGGCTGGCCGGCCGTACACGTGCGCCTAACTACCTACTTACTAGCTGCCGCGCGCTAACTTTCCACCTACTCGGTGCCGCGCGCTAGGTACTACCTACAGCGGACGTGCCTGCGCCAATCCGCCACCGGCCGCCCGTGGCCCATGCCCATGGGGCAGCAGCACTGCCATGCTACCACTCAGTAAAGATCAACACGACAGGGGTACGCATACCTACCTTAATACATTACCTAGACGTTTGCTTACGGTCATTGACATTATACCAGCACCTACCTACCGTCGATATCAGCAGTAAAGTTTACGATCGAAAGTCCTACCTACCTAGGTACATGATTTTATGACGACCATTCACATTACATGAGAATTTAACGTAGTAGGTATCTCCCGTGGCGCGCACTTGCATGATCAGGCACAGGATCAGCTGTCTACCTACCTAACTTACGTACACGTTTGCTTACGGACATTCACATCATACGAGAATCGAGCCCAGTACCTACCACCTACCTACTGTCGATATCTGCAGTAAAGTTCACGATCGATAGTCCAATACCTACTAGGAACATGAGAATTGAACGTAGTACCTACCTACCACTTGTCATCAGCTGGCAGGATGACCGGATACCAAACCAACATGTTTGTATTACGAACATTCCCAATTCCTATCACACGACCGAACCGTGGAGACTAAGGCAAAAAAAAATAACTAGGTAGGTATTCATTTGTCAGACACACACGACACGAGAATAGATACACACTTTAAGAAGAAATAAGTATTAAACCCAGGTCATTGATCGATGACTTAATACCTACCTTAATTGTAATTGCTCAATCAGATAACAAGAGGTTTACCTACTTCACTTCAGTTCAGAACGTAGGTACTTGAACGAACGAATTGAAGTTCGCCCCGAATGGCGGCGTCGCCTTTGTGTTAGGCTGGGTCTACATTGTAACATTTTGATGTAGCGCATTTCCGTCAAATGGCGTGGCACCAATACCGACGTGTGCACGTCACGATCATGACATTTTATTATCAGTCTGGTCGATTTTTGACACGATACGGCAGACGGCTAAATGAATGTCCGAAATTAAAATTTCCGATAAATTTCCAATTTGGGTGAACAACCGTTAGTTGCAGTTGAAACTGACGTAGTATAAAATAAAGTTGACGTAGTCTCACGACCGATCAAAGTCGGCTCGCCCGATCATCCGAAAGAAACTTAATTTATAGCGAATTAGTATCCATTGCAACTGACGGTTGATCGGCTCCAGCCAAATCGAAGCGATGTTGACACTATTAGGAAATACCTGATATGATACGCCCATAAATCGGAGTCGCACATGAAGGGTTCCGTAGAAGGCAGGTACTTATGATAAATCACATTGCTTGTAGATACACCTTTAATTTGTACTTTCATCATCATCATCATCATATCAGCCGGAAGACGTCCACTGATGGGCAAAGGCCTCCCCCAGAGATCTTAAGCTTGGCAATCCTTCGGGGTATGTCGGTGACCTTAGTTCGCTTGTGGATCTCCTCATTCCTGATTCGATCACACAATGAGACTCCGAGCATTGGCCTTTCCATTGCCCTTTGGGTGACAATAAGTTTTATTATAAGGTCTACAGTGAGCGGACACGTCTCTGTTCCCTAGATTTAACTTTACTTTATTTTTATTATTTGTCGGTATAGGCTACAGTAATACTCAAGGAATTTGTCAAGTCCCATAACGTTTCAAAAGAGACAGCCCTAAACACGAAAAATGATACTTGCTGATCATGATGACATGATGTCAATGATTTTACACCGTGAAAATTTCGATAATTCCCGTTGTCCCCCATTTCATCCTAAAAATGATACAAATTTGGACGCGGTGATAAAGCCACTACCTTGTCGTGTAGTGTCGTGATGCGTTAAAAGTATGTCGGTTTCATACATTTACTATGGGAAAGCGATAGAGAGAGAGAAAGAGATAGAGACACGCTACGATACGACACTTCACATTAATGTGTTATTTAACCAAAGTAAATGTATGACACCGGTACGCTTCTGCCGCGTCACGTCACGACACGATAGTGTGTACCAGCCTTAGGATGCGCGCGCGCGGGTTTTTACCGAATCTAGGATCAAAAGAAATTGCCGACACCGGCGGCGCGACTGTTCTTCCTTCTTTCTTTCTTCAGTTCGGTTGCAAACGCGATACCAATACGACATTGTTACGGCGAAAGTGATTTGTGTTCTCACAAGTTTAAAAAGTATTTTCAAGTGTGTTTTGTGATGCCTCGTGCAAATGAAAGACATCGTTACGATGCTCAGGAATATTTTAACATGCTTATGTGTTATGGTGCCAATTTGAGCCGCATCTAATTCGGCGCTCGCGAAACGTGGAGTAGGTAAGTACCTAGGTACATTGCTTTGCTTGTTATCTTCGGTTTGTACGTGTGTGCATAGTGATGCTAGCTCATGTTATACTGGCGGTAAATAGGTTGATGTGCTGCCATCTGTACCTACTAAATTTTGTAATGTAATTTAAATAAAAAGCATGTGGTACTAAAATTCTGAACAGCTGAAGACAGAAGGTTGAAATTTTAGACACCGTCTGCGCCATCAAAAGTTAGGAAGATAGCAAGTAGATACTAATCGAAAACAGTCTGCAACTTATGGTTTGGCAGTTATTTAAGTTTAAATAAGGGAATTTTGAGCCTTATTTGCTTTGATTAACAGGTGTTAGGTACCAGGTGGTACTATTTTGACGAGAACCTCATTTGCTTTGTGCGGCCACTAACGGGGAAAAAACCATCGTGCAGTAGGTTTTTCCCCGTACTAGTTAGGTAGAATACGTCAAAGCGGCCGCCGCGCGGGGTCAGTGACCACTGGTCACGTGGGCCAGCGAGAGGCGTGCGCCAGAAGTTGTACATTGCGCGTCGCAATTAATTATTTATTTTAGGTAGCGAAATTATGAAGTCATTTCCGCGGGTATGTTTCTTTGGGAAAGTTGTTCAGTTTCATGGGTAGAATATGGGGTTTCAATTAATGCTAGCGGTCTTTTTACACCCTGTATACCCGGCCCTTTATAGGTCGTTAAATGAAGTATTATTGAAGTTACTCCATAGATGTTCTGTTCAAAAAGCAACAAACAGTTTAATGAGGAGTTTTCCAATAGGTATCTAAAGCATTCTTAGCCACTCACTAGATGGCGCCCCGACAATTTTGGTAATTGATAATCGCTTGAAATAGGTTCTTAGCAAAGAGGATATAAACACTGGGTACGTTATATTGGTTAATATTGTATTTATCAATAGTTTTAAACCATTTTAGAGGTTGTAATAATAATGGAACATAGTGCCAACTTATATAAATATTTCTTTATACAGTTCGTTCAACCTTTAACAGTTATGTTTTTATTAATAAACATTTCATTTTTAAATTTAGTTTTAGTAAGCTGCATTAAATCACTGCTACCATCATACAGATTAAAAAAAGATTACCAAAATTGTAGGAGCGCCATCTATTGATGCTTCTTGATACCAACTGACAATACCTACTGGAAAACTCCTCATTATTGGCGATGGTTCCATGACAACCAGTTCTCAATTAATTCTTCGTCAAAATATTAAAAAAAAAATATAATATTGCCTATTGTATGAAAATAGTTTTATAAAAATAACGCTTCTTAATTTATTTTTCGCCAAAGTCAAAAAACATGTTAAAAATTTTCTCCACGCTATCTCCCAATTTCGCCAGTATGACGAAAAAATTATCCAATGTGGCAACACTGTCAACGAGAATTTATTTCTTCAAAAGAGAAGATTATATTTTCGATTGCTCTATGCTCCAAAATCTTTGGTTTTGAGCAATAATCTAGAACTCTGTCACAAATTTAAAAAAAGTAACAATTGGCAAAAGCAGAAGGTTCGAATGGGTACTTAACAACTTATATCCTTCTCTATCAGACATGTCATATGCACCATTAAAAAAGGAAACAAAATATAGATTGTTACTCAAGCTGTAAGTAGGCTCTAAAGTCGAAAATATTTGCAGCAAATTCTATAGTTTAATATCCGTGTGACGTCACGGGCCGGCCTTCAGGGTTCCCAACCCAGCGATTTCTTCCACAAATTTAGGGGTATGTGGGATTAGATATTTTAGATAATGTTCATATTGTTGGGGTATATTTAGTGGCTTAGGTACTTTGTTTATATTTAATTTTACATAAAATTATTAAGGCAGATTAGAATATAGCTTTAGACGCTGTCTAAAAAGTGAAGTGACTTAGGAAATTATAAGATTGATTGACATCAACAAGTAATCAACCTGATTTAGAATAATGAAGACGTCCATATTTTAGCTCCTATCATGTTGTATACAGACGGTCCTCATTATTCAATCAGTTATGCTTAGGTATCTACTTGTTGATTTCAATCAATCTTATAATTTCGCTGGTTGCTAAACTTCTTAGACAGAGTTTAACACATTAAGTTCACAGATGTTGTACGCGTACAAGGAAGGAGATTAATGTCTTAGAGGCCAGCTCAGGACATTTCTTTTGTTATAAAATTGGTCAGCAGCGTTTCCTGTTTTTTGATTTACGTGCCAAGCGTGGAGTTTGTGACAAACCCCCCCACTAGTTTATAGCAGGCTTAAATACTGAAGAGCAGTTACAATTTAAACTTAAAATTTTTTTCTTATATTTATGGGTAAATATTTTAGGACTTAGTCTCCCATTTCAGGCAAATAACGCCTTTTTTTCTTGTATCCTTGTCCGCATCGCCCGCATTTTATGCTGGTATCCCTAACTACTGACAATGCGGTGCGGCTGTGCGGCGCGGCCAGTGCGGGTAGTGAACGCACTCCTGTACAAACTCATACAAAGCAACCCGAAATGCGATGCGTGCGGCGCGTGCGGCTCGTGCGGTGCGGGCTAGTCGACGCGTAGCTATAATGGTACGTTTACAGAATTGCTTGACAGAATTCGGTTGCAAGGCGTGTTTTCTATTTCTGTCATCGAGTTTTAACACTAAAATTCGTCTAAATGCTAGGTACGTACATGTTAATGACATTGATCTACTACCAACCGTAGATAAAACACTTCATACAAAAATGCGCTTGAAATCTGTCGCCTACTTGACTATACATTTGTACGTAGCAATTTTTTAGGTAAATACGCACGCCCGAATCAAAATGTCATTACGTACAGTATCGTATTTACCAAATATCAACTATTTTCATACTCATAAAGCTCAAAATGGCTTTTCGCGCTGTGAATAATGCTGCTACTTCATTTATTTTTGTGTGTAATTTGTTTTCACTTTAACGCATGCGCATGAATGAGACAACTGACGTCTGACACTGACAATATGTTTATGATTAAAATAATTATTTTTGATGGTTTTTTATTTGTAAATCTCTATATTTATGCATGATAAGATGTATAATGTGTTTATTCACGCAAAATATGAAATCCCATCCTTTTTTCGTCGTTTTAGGCTATTGTTTGGACAATTTTTGAACGCGCACTTGGGCATGCTTACGTGTCGACGGCTAATGACGGACTACGGAAAAAGCGTTCAAGCGTTCATGCGCTATCTACAGTTAGTAATAAATCAATGGTTAATGAATACAAACATGCCAGCGCGTGCGCACCCATACCATCCACATACCATATCATACCCACCTACTAAATGTATCGTGCTAAAATGACATAATAGCTATAGGATAATGAGCTCAATTGTGTGATCCATTGTATTTGTAATTTTGTAGGATTACATAGGTACATACATAAAGCTCACGCCTGTGTCCCATAGGTGAAGCAGAGACTATGGACCACCACTTCGAACCCCAGCTTTTTTAAGAACATTACTGATCTGATTTTGTAGGATTTCTTCAATAAAAGGATTTCTAGAAATAAAAATTGCTTGTTTCATTTGAATTTACAAACAGAATGTTTAGTTAGGAAAAACTAGAAAATCGGAAACCAAGTCTCCTTGGAAACCGAGACTCCTTGGTAGCTAAGCTGAATAAGACCTACTTGCAGAAAAATCTTTTTACCTTCCTGTCAAATTTATTGCACACATGGACGACTGAGGGAAAGAGATAGAGATACAGTGCGTTTTGCACGCACACACTCAAACCTTATTGTGCATAGTATTTTGTATGAAGACGGTCGTCTGTTTATTAGTTCATAGTTTGTGGATTTAATGTTTCAATTGTCATTTCTGTCTAAAATCTACAGACAATTGATTTACGACGCGGGAGAAATGCTTAGCTCTAAAAATACTGACCGGGGAAAGTGAAACAGTGATGGCCGGGGTAAGAGAAACATATAGCCCACTTCCCCCGAGTCAGAGTTCATTAACATTTCGGAGAAATAACCATCTTTTAAAAAAACATAATTGTTTACCTACCTATTTGGAAATAAGTTATGTGGTTATTATTCGGTTAATGCCTATTGTATGCTGATTATTATTTAAGAAGACTGCTTTTCTACTTACTATTATAAAACTGGCCCCTATTTGTTTATTCAAGCAATACGCAAAAACGATTGAACCGATTTTGATGAAACTTAGGCATAGGTATAGTATAATTACGGATAAAGACAGTAAGTATACTTTTTATCATCTTGGCATTAATGTCCTGGTTATGCTCTCGCGCACGAGGGCCCAGGGTCCGCTGTGTACATGATCCACGATTTGGCCGATCAGGTAACAATGGAGCGTCTGCCATCTGACCTCCGTGATCCTAACAGGGGAACCTGACCAGATTGGATCATAGTTACACATTTAGTCCCATGAATGTGCAGGTTTCATCACAATGTTTACTACCCCTGATTCCCATGACTATGTTTCACTTACCCCAAGTTCAGTTTTTTCAATGTATTTTACAAATTGAACCTTATTTCAATAGGCTGAGACTCTTATTAGAGCGAAGCAATTTGAGATGACATTTAAGTCATTACAATATTTCCACAGACCTAATATTTATAGATATTCTGTTGATAGTTTCACTTACCCCATATTTCGGGGTAAGTGAAACCATAGACTGCATGTATTTGATATATTTATCGTTAATTGCACGACTAGAGGGCTTGAACTCGTGTCATAGCAAGCTGATGATATGCTGGGGTATATTTTGCACATTTATCGCTATTCAAAATAAGTCTTTTTACTGAGCTAGAGCTCATTATGTAAAAGTAAAGTATGTTTCACTTACCCCACCTAACCTTATATCCTTCATTTTTTGTATTGATACGAAATATGTCCTTGACATCGGATTCTGAAATAGATGATCCAATAACTTTGCCCGTCTTAGTCAAAATCTGCATTAATAAATGAAAAAGTATTTATTGAATTAGGATTACGTTAATTAATCTCTTTTCAAAAGTCAAAAATCTAACGGAAAACAAAGGGAAGTTAAGCGAGCTCATCCAGGTAGGGGGCGACGCATGCAGACCGATCAGCGCGTATGAGTGCTTACTCCGGCGAGACACCGGGCACCGATACGCGCCACGCACATAACCACCTAGGCGAATCATGTGCGGCGCGCGCCCGGCCCCAGCCAGCCCGCTGGCGCTCACACCCGCACGCACCAGCCGGCCTACCCGCGTCGACCCCTGAGCTCGGAACAAATAAGTAAAAAGAATGTCGTCTGTCTGTCAGTATGCCGCTTCAGTTAGGAAAATGACCATCTGTGGGAAAAAGAAACGGCAAGAAACCCACAGGTACATTTAAATATGATTACATTGCATTGATACATTTGTCAATTTAATTTGAGTGAGCCTGTCTTGATTGGAATATGATGTGAACCTCTACAAATCGGTCAAGATAACTAAAAATAAAAATAAATTCAAAAACAAAAAATGGCACAGCAAAAGCAGGCCAGTCCACCAAGGCAGCACCCGTTCACGAGCATGACGCAGGGCCCAGCCATCGTCCAATTCAACCATATTTGAGGGAAGAGAACGACCCGACCCCCATGCCACCACCAGGCAGACTTTTAAGTGAGCATGCGCTGCCAATGCCGTACACATTAAAAAAATATTTGTTATTCAATGACTATTACACATCAAATCATCCTCACCCAATTAACAAAATTGTAAATTTATAAATAACTTCCTATTTCGAAGAGCTAGTAGTACACCATACATTTTTGTCATTGATATATTCATCAATTTTATAATAGGCTTTTTTCATTAAAGTTGTTTTCACCTTATCTTTAAATTGTAATTCAGGCAAATTAATAATACATTCAGGAATATGATTATAAAATCTTATACAGTTACCCATGAAAGATGAATTTACTTTACTTAGTCTGAACAACGGTGTTACCAGTTTATTTTTGTTTCTTAAATTGACATTATGAATATCAGTATTTTTAGCAAAGGGTAATATGCTTTCTAACATACATAATATTATCAAATATATATTGACTTGAGAAAGTCAATACATCAATTTCTTTAAACAATTCTTTGAGCGAATCACGTCGACGTAATCCATATATTGCTCTTACAGCTCGCTTTTGTAGTTTGAAAATGATGTCACTATCAGCACACTTGCCCCATAGTATGATGCCGTATGACATAATACTATGAAAATAACTATAATAAACTAATCTAGCTGTATTCACATCCGTTAGCCTCCTTATTCGCCACACGGCAAATGCAGCCGAACTTAACCTACTAGCCAATGATTCAATATGTGGGCCCCATTGAATTTTTGAATCTATATTAACGCCTAAGAAAGTAGTTTTCTCTACCAACTCAAGTTGCGTTTTATCTAATATAACATTACATTGATTACTTTGTACATTAGGGAGGCAAAAATGAACGCATTTAGTTTTTTTAGAGTTTAAGACTAAGTTATTAATCGTAAACCAATGAAGCACATTCTGAAGAACACAGTTTACTTCGTCTATATTATTATCTTTCCTATTAATTTTAAATATTAGTGAAGTGTCGTCAGCAAACAAGACTATACCAGCAATATTCTGCACCATGTATGGAAGGTCATTTATATATACAAGAAAGAGAAACGGCCCCAATATAGATCCTTGTGGCACTCCAATGCTCACTTTCCCACCCGCAGATAACTCGCCATTTAAATAAAAAATAAAAAAATAAAAATAAAATAAATTTATTTCAGACAATGTCCATATTTGAGTTAGTAAACAAACAATAATGATTTACAAACTACATTAGTATATCAAATATTTTACTGAGATTAATGTCAAATTTTAAATTAAATCACCTATACAAAATAAAATAAAATGCCAGTCAGAAATATAATAATTTAGAATATAAAATGTCAACGTGATACTAATTTAGATAACTTAGAATCTGGCATGTCAAAGTAATAATAATTTAGAATCCAAGCAATATATATAATGTCAAAATTAGTCTATTAAATTTGGAATTCAAAATGTCAATATCAGCAATACAATAATACATAATTAATCGGTGATTTAATTCAAGTACTTACCTTCTGAAACACCCGGCACTTGCGCGTGCGCCTGTACCCAATGTCTCAGAATAGGACAATCTGGCTTATCACTGATGACCTTCAAGATGGTATTCGCGCTCCCCCGCACCCTGCGCAGAAGCGAAGCTATACGGCGCCGCACCACCGTGTGGAACCCATCCATGTGCGCATGCGCAAACATCGCTGATGCACTGCAATAGCGCGGGAGCCCCAACAACATCCTGAAGGCATCATTGTACTGTACTCGGAGAGCGTTGAAAGCCCGCTGCGTATATCTCACCCACAAGCTACACGTGTACAGCGTTTGACAGAAGGCCTTAAAAAGGGTAATCTTTACCTCTACACTACAGCGCGCGAACCTGCGAGCCAGCATATTACAGCGGACTGCCAACGCTCTTCTTTCCCTATCAATATCGCCATCGTCTTTCAAATCCTCAGTAACCACGTGGCCGAGGTATTTGAACTCTGTGACCCTACAAAGAGGCACGCCATTTAATAGCACTGGTGGTACACACGTCACCTTTCGTCTTCCGGTTTGAAATATTAAGAGCTGACTTTTGGTAACATTGTATGCAAGCCCATGCAATCTCGCGTACTCCTCGCACACTCCCATCAACCTCCTGAGTGCCGTAATCGATGGACTGAGCAACACCATGTCGTCCGCGTAGCTGATGTTGTTGACACAGTGACCGTCAATCGAGCAACCCACTCCGGTGTCGCTCAGCCCACGACTCAGGCTATCCATGTACAGATTGAAGAGCGAAGGCGACGTTAACCCCCCCTGTCGCACTCCGCACTCCAACCTATACTCCTCAGAAAGTTTGCTGAGCCATTTGACCTGGTTAGTCTGATGTCCATACCAATATTTTAAAATATTGGTAATTTCGCCAGGCACATCACTGTTTTTTAGTTTTTCCCAAAGAATATCGTAACTAACCAAGTCAAATGCCCTAGAGAGGTCAAGAAAAACAGCGTATACAGGGGTACTCCTGTCAGTGTAATACCTAACGACATGCTTGAGAGACAGAACAGCGCTTTCAGTCGATAGCCCGGGTCTAAAACCGAACTGCGAGTCATGAAAACTAAGATGGTTTTTTAACTGTCTCTCAAGCACGCCGTCCAGCACTTTGGATGTTATTGTGGCTAGAGATATAGGTCGGTTATTACACTTATCGGAAGCGTCACCCGTTTTATTTTTAATAATGGGCACTACGACTGTTCTCATGAGCTCCCCTGGCAGATAGGAATGCCTGATGCAGAGAGTGAACAATAAGCCCAGCAACCTCGGGAGGTGTGGCCCCGCATGTTGAAAGTGTTCTATGCTGAGCCCGTCGTGTCCGGGTGACTTGCCCCTCTTCATGCCTTTCAATATAAAAACAATTTGTTTGGCCGTAATACGTTCCGGCAACCCCGACACCACGGCCTCAGCACCTCTAGTCTGGTCATTTTCTAGCGGAGATTCTACTTGAAAATGCCGTCTGAACATATTCGCTATGTCCTTGGCGCCGTCTACGCCGCCCACACTCATCGGGACGCTAGGTTGTGGACTTAACTTTTTCGTGTGCTTCCAAAATCCCTTAAAATCTTTGCTATTATGTTTTGACGCAAGAATATTCATTTTGATTAAGTCCTGATTATTTTGACAGTACTTTAATTTTTCCTTAAATATTTTTCTAGATTCATACATTTCGTTATGTACTATACCAGTTCTAGGCCGACCATGCCACACCCAGTTTAAAAACTTATCCCTGGCGTCCCGATGAGCGGTACGTACGTACTTGTTCCACCCTACGGTCACGCGTCCACGGCTAGACCTGCCCCCTCCCTTGCATCCTACGTAGCTGATTACTGCGGCCTCCTGCAATGTCCTAACAATGTTACCGTATAGTACGTCCATTGCGGCTGTGTGTACCGTGCAGTCATTTTTACACATACAATCACAACACATATAAAATTCCTGTGGAAAGTCAATATCACGGAGCTTATCATTACAATACATACTATATAATTCGGTCTGTTTAGCATCTCTGTCTCCCCATAACACTTTGTTAGCCTCGGCGGCCGGCAGCTCATTTGTTAAAGAGACTAGGTTTAAATTACATCTAATCTCTAGCGGGTAATGATCAGATCAATAAACGTCATGGTGTATTTTCACTGATAACACCGACTTTAATGCTGCCTCAGTAACTAGACAGTGGTCGAGCCACCTACGGCTGCCGTGCGCTTCACTAACAAATGTGTATGAGCTTAAACCCAACATTTTCATGTCCACACATGTCCAGTTTTGTTCTATACAAAAATTTTGCATTTCGTTCCCAAAAGCTTCCCCGGGATGTGCATTAAAGTCGCCCATAATATACACATTTTCTACATTGTTATTGTCAACTATTGCCGCTATTTCACCAAAACACTGTACGTATTCCACCAAGTTCTCGGATGAGTCCGTAGGCATGTACACAGAAAATATGAGCACAGGGCGCCCCGACGCAAACGTTTTGATCGCCACAATACGGTCACTTTTGCAAGTAATAGCATTTACGCGAGTGAACTTGCTGTTCCTCCATAAAAGGGCCACACCGCCGTACGGCCGCCCACGCACTATCCCAGTTGAGGTATCTACAGCCGATTTTCCACAGAAACCAAATTCACTACTCACTTTACTAAGCTCGGATATTTCGTAGGGCATCAACCAGGTTTCCTGTAGTGCAATTATATCTGCCTTTTGACAGAGCATTTTCACACAATCCAAGGATCTCTTAAACGACTTGCAGTTAAAGCTGATCAAACTTGCTGTTGTATTAACCATTATTAATTAATATGTAGTTCGCTATCAACAGACTTTTCCCTATATTGATTTCGTTTAGGGAATGCAATAAAACGACGGAATGTTATGCCGTCTGGCCATAGCTTACAATCCATAAACATATTTAATTTATGCTTAGGAACAAATACCTTGAATGAGCTGCATTGTTTCTGTTTACTATTTTTAATTTTATGAAGAGTAACTCCAACACTCGTTCTACTCTTTATATATTTTACAATGTCATCTTCCGAGGTTTCTAGGTGTACATTATTTATAAAAAGAGGTATGTTCGTATTCGCAGCTTTAAAACGTCCCTCCAACTCCGTACATGTCCCCTTCTCTCCTATAAAGCGATTACGATTTATTTTTCTTTGAATAGTTTGCCATTTCTCGTCCTTATTTTGTTTACTGTCCAATGCGTTCGGGCACGCATCAAACAGCTGTCCCTTCTTCGCACTTACACGTGCCGCTCGATTAGTCATAGCTTCCAATGAGGCACCTATTTGCACTGTGGTTTCGTTGTTAGAAACCGAGGTGCGGGCCTCCACGTGGGTACCTGCAACGCGCTGTGCGAGAGATCGATATGCCGCGGGCGGCTCGCGCGAGAGGGACGGCGAGCGATGCGCTTGCACAGGGGACGGCGATTGATGCACCTGTGTGCGTTGCGAGGCCGCACTATCAGTCAAGGTCGTTTCTACCCGCAGCCCGATTATGTAACGGCAATGAAACATGTTGCAACCGATGTTTTGTTGCGGACTACGAGAAATTTCTATCGATGATTTGCGATTACGTAAAGCCTGCAACATCTCCTTCAACCAGCTTGCAACCGATATCAATCGATAAAACACTGACATGAAGTTGCCGCGAGTAATGGCGAATAATCGATAACCCAACTTTTTTTAAAAGTCAGTGTTGTGGTGCAAGCGTTATGTATTACGGAACGTTTTCATTTACCAGTATTATACTACTCGTTGATATTTTGAAACTTTAGTTGTCAAACCACAAAGTTTTCACCGTTTTCTTTGTTTCGTATATTTTAATAAAAATACTGTGAAAGTAAGTGTGTTTTGTATATTTGTGCGTTTTATCAACTTGTCCAATTCACGTCACGAAGAATTGTCGTATATTAAGTTAATTTGTGTTGTAGAAATGGCTCCAAATCGAAAAGTTGCTCACCGGCAACTCGAGCTGCTGGTGGAGTTCGCCGAAAGCCACAGAGACATAGTGCTTGGCAACCAAGGAAAGGGGCCTCTTGGCCAGCAAGAGGCTCACAAGGCTTGGGAGGAGCTGGCCCGCCGACTCAATTCCATTGGTGGGGGCCTCATAAAAACTCCCGCAAATTGGAAACGAGTAAGTCTGCTTATTTTATTGTAACTGCTCGGTAATTAATGTTGTGTGTGTTTGAGTATCTAGGGTTTCTCACATATACCTAATCTAACACATTTTTCCCCTCCAAATTTTGTTTCACTTCCTATACATTAACTTATAAGGGTTTTCTTCTAACATATTTTTCACTTTTTTGTTAACACTTTTGTTTCTAAAATATGTCTTATGTGATTCAATAAACTGAATATATACAAATATTGAACTGCATGGGTACTTATATTGATGTTACTGCATGTATTTTTAATTTTTTTTATCAATAAGTACTGGCACCTGCTGAAATGTCGCACCAAGGGCAAGGCGGCAGACATCAGAAGAAGCCATGGAGGCACAGGTGGTGGACCCAATAAGATAATACCTCTCTCTGATTTAGAAGAGAGGATTATTAGCATTATTGGGAAGGTGGCTGTCGAGGGAATTCCTGGAGTCCGGATTCCTTTTAATTTTGATGTTAGTACCGACCTATGCTTTTGCATGTTTTTTAAGTTTGGCCGATTGCATACTGAAATATACCTAATTTCCAATATCTATCTTACCTAACCCAATATCTTAATATTTGCACTCATATTTACCATTTGTAGGCAATGTCTACACCGCACAAATGTTTTAACTGTTAGATAACATGGTAGATGGTTATTTAAAACCTATGTGAAAATGCTAAGAACATGGTGTATGATACTAGGTATTTAGTTATTATATTAATTAACTTTGCTGTCAATAATGAGCAAAATTATACTGTTAAGTAATTTATTGCAATCTTTACAATTACTAGTTTTTCATAGAATCTATGAAAACTAGTTATTACAATATTTCTATGAATAATTATTTCAATCTTAGGCTGAGCTGAAGAATTAAAAATTTCAAAATACATTACAGCTAACTGCGGAAACCCAGCCCAATGGTAGCCACAGTGCAAGCAATGGCAGCCCCAGCGAAACCCAGCCCAGTGGCAGCTCCAGTGATATGGCTCCATCTTCAGGTAAGCTTCAAACTTGTTTTCATTGCATGCTGTTTTGATGTTTATGTGTAATGAATCCCTTTCATTTGGGGTTGGCACAGTAGGTTCTCTTTCTCTGACTCAATGATATCTATTACCACACAATCCGTCCATCTTTTTTTTGGTGTTTATTAAATATGTGTACAAGATGTATTTATAATTATCTCTCTTTTAAATAGCGATGAGACTGCCTGTAAACACCAATTTGGACATGGAGTTCCCAACAACTGAATGTCAGGAGGTGGAGCTGGAGATTTGTAAGTGTTTTAAGGGTTTTCACTGATTAAACTAATTTTCCCTTTTTTATTTTGAGTTTAAAATACAATATACCTATATTCTCCTTAATCCATCACAAGATAGGCAGAAAGTATACAGCGTATAACAAGCATGTTAACTAAGCAACCGTTTCGTCATGGTTGATGATATGTATGTGTGTATGAATATCTTGGGTTAAAAATGATGTTTTGTTTTTCAGCTCTGTCTGAGCAGCCGAGAGATGATTCAGCCTTTTTTGAGCAGCCGAGGGATGAGCCAGCGGATCCCGCTACCGAGCCGGCACGCTCCGCTGCGCCAGGTACAGTTACAACTACTAGCACAACTCATTACCCACGGGCCTCGATATAAAGCAACCGAAATTTCAAAAGAGTTATTTTTCCAGAGCCACGCGAACCCGTCGCTGCCGCTAGTGGGTCGCGAGCTTCCCGGAGGAGCTCGAGGCCGAGGCGAGCCGCGCCAAGGCGGGACGAGGGCTTGCCGGGCTGGGCGTACGCGCTGGAGGAGCGCCGCATCGCGGTGGAGGAGCGCATCGCCGACGAGCTCGCCGGAGTGGGCGCCACCAATAGGGGCATATTGGAAACCCTTCAGCAGCTTGTTGGACTGCTGCAGACTCATCTCTCTAAAGAGTGAATCTATTTTAAGTTTAGTTTATAATTTGAAATAGGTATAACAAAGAAATATATATTTAACAACAGTTATACTAACTTTATTGGAAAGATAAGGAAATGGTATTTATGTTTGAATATGATTTTGGTCATTCATTGTATTTTCACTTTCATACAAAATTTTATTCAACAATGAAGCCCACTTTTAGTTGATTTACTTTGACTTTTGTATTAAACACGCGACGGCCTCATGACCGGAATCTTATTAAAACATAAATGGCATTTCATTAACTCTCTATCTAGTTTTACTGATGTTAAATATATTTTTCTAAGTTATATCTATTTCAATTTAAAAACCATAGCTTAAAAATGACTTTTTAGGTTACTTGGTAGCGAACACCAGTGGACCTGGCGCGACTTCGTTCGCGTAGACCTATTTACAGGGGTAAATCTTTTAATCTACGCAACGGATTTTAATGCAGTTTTCAACAATAGATAGAGTGACTAAAGGAGACGGTTTATATGACGGCGTATATGAAAGACGCAGTGCAGGTTGAAAACGGGCTCTATTTCTGATTGTATTTATAATATACTAGTGGACCGGCCATAATTTCGTTCGCGTACACTTACTTTACCTCTATCTACCCTTTTTCATTACTTATAAATCTTCCCCTTGAATCACTCTAACTATTGTTTAAATACGCATTAAAATCCGTTGCGTTGTTTAAAAGATCTAATCGTATATAGATACGCACATAGATGCATAAAGACTGACGGCGGGAAGCGACTTTGTTTTATACTATGTATAGATTCGTATTTTTTTAAAACAGGGAATTTAATAGCTCTTAAGTAATCCTTAGGGATTAAAAGTGATTTGAATTTAGAATATGGATATTATTAGTAAAACTTCCAATCATATGTGTTTATATCTTATGAAATATGATTGGAATGAATATTATATGTACATACAAGTAACAGGCTGTGATAATGATAAAGTAAACGACAGTGAGATAGAAAGTACTATTTTAATTTATAAAACAATTTATATAAGTCTTATGCTAAAAACTTGATAGGTCCATATCAAAATCTCGTTAACAATATCTATATAAAAGAAAATTTAGGAAAAATGCAAGAATAGAGAATGTTTTAGTATATAAAGCTGAGAAAACCCGGGCAAAGCCAGGGTGGATAGTTAATAATACATAACTGCATGAATCGTAGATGTTATGGGCGACAGTTACCGCTCTCCATCAGGTGGACTGAATGCTTGTTTGTCACGAGAGTATAAAAATTATGATCTGGCAGCCCATAACCTCTGTACCAGCAAGTCCCTGACATCTGCGTCAGCAGTGTCTTGCAGCTCTTGGCTGAGCTGACTGCGCTGGATAGCTCGCTGATCGGTGGCGGTGAGTTGGGGTATCGGCACATTATGTGCATTAGCTATATTATGTAGCACAACGCATGCATTCACTATTTTCCCTGCTTTCTCAGGGTTATAGTGAAGCACACGGTGTGCCAACAAACACCTCCACCGTGCCTTGAGTACCCCAAAACACCGTTCAACAACGTTGCGTGTGCTGCAGTGGAGCTTTGTGTAATACTCCTCTGGAGAATTCTCTGCAGCTCTCAATATCGGGGTCATCATATAACCTCTTTGAGCGAATCCAGAATCACCTAAAACAAACACAATAAGTCACATAGGTAGTCAATAGTCAAGCTATCACCTTGGTATTCATTAATGTCAATTATTTACTTACCCAAGAGCCAGCATCTCTCTCTATTCAAGTTGACCCCAAATAAAACTGTCATGGGCTGCTCCTCCATATGATGCATCCACGTGCATTACGTTTAGGTATCGATCACATATCTGAAACAAGTATATTATTGTTGATGTTACCAAATAGGGGAATATAATTGTTATTAGGGATAAGCTCGCATTTGTATATTTTATTATTGTATTTTCGATGAGTTGTTGTGCAATAAAGAGTATAATAATATATAATGTTTTGGTATTTTTTCTTAATCTTAAATTTATCTGTAATTAAATTACATTGTAAAAAACTTACAACTATCACATTGAGGGAGTGGTAACCCTTTCTATTATAGTACGCCGCTTCGTGCACGTCTGGCCGTATAATAGCGATGTGGCTGCCATCGATACACCCAATCGTTCCCGGCATTCCAGTCATGTTCATGAAACTAGAAGGAATAGAATAAAATAATTACAATAAAATTTTAAACACGTTTTACGTCTAATGTCTTTGAAGCTGTTAGCACCCCGTGATGATATATTACATATATCAACTACGGTCAGAACCTGTTTAAATTTACTTATAACAATTCATTTTTTTAAATTATTCCTGTTTTTACTTCCAACTTTACCTACCCTTATTTAGTTATAAGCATGTAAGAATCAACTTGCGAGTGAAGGGGAATAATAATAGGTAGCCTATGTCCATCCTCATGTGCTAAACTATTTCCATACCAAATTTCATCAAAATAGGTGTAGTGGTTAGCCGTGAGAGCGTAGGTAACAGACAGACAGACGAGAATTACTTTCGCATTTATAATATATCAACTTTCCGCCCGCGTTGACTGTTGTACCTATATGGTGCGAGCTAGCGAGTGGAAGGGATTAAAAACTAGCCTAAGTCCATCCTCAGGTGCTATACTATCTCCAAAGTCGGTTCATTGATTTGGCCGTACAAGAGTAACAGACAGACAAGAGTTACTTCCACATTTATAATATTAATTAGCAGTTCATAGTAAAAATACAGATACTACATACGTAGACACTTACTCGGTCATAATCCGCTCCCTTCTTTCCCTCTGTGTAGGAAACTGTATATACTTCGCCAGTATTAAGCCGGAATTTAATACGTTCGTGACTTCTTCCAATGCTTTACACAGAGCTGGCTGCGACATATTATGCACGAAAGAAGTCGCGACGCTGCGTTGGTATGAACCTCGCGCAAAGAAGCTCAAGGCTGCAAGAACCTACACAAACATGAATAAAATTTATATATCAAGTACATAATATGTGTCAGTGTTATATGTAGTTGGGTACCTATAGACGACTAGGAACTTACCTTGAGTTCTTGGCGAATCATTGTATTCCGTTTAGGAGCTTGCATGAGTGGCACTATTTCGCGGCATAACCCATAGAAGGCTTCTTTGGTAAAGCGGAACTGCGCCACAAACTCCCTCTCAGGCAGCGCGAAAGGGTTGCTGGCGTCCCTCATGGCACGCCGACTGACCTTTAAGGCCTTCTTTCGACGTTGCTCCTCCGCGAAATGCCAAAGAATTGCGCCTGCCATTATTGTACTGAAATTATTAAGTGCCATTTAAAAGTAACTTCTAGTCTATTTTGAATATACAAAACACAGAAAATATATCCAAAACACAGAGAATATTCAATTCCGATACTTACATTTCCAAGGTAGAAAAAATAAAGATTTATCTCACTAACACTTTACTAACAACAAAAATTTAACAAATAACACAAACAACAAATAACAATTAACAAATTTAAGGAATATAAACAAGATTTTTGTAATTAAACGACGTTTTCGGCGCTCTCGAAACAGCTTTTGAGTTGTTGCAATTGCAACCGGACTGGTTGCGGATTCGAGCTGCCACTTTCATTGCAAGAAAGATACGCAATCGCATTTTCATACGAATAAATTTTATCGATATGTCAAATTCCGGTTGCTATTGCAATGGAGCTTTGTTTGCGACTGAACCCGTCAAATGGAAGATACGTGATCGCAAAAGTGAGAATTTCAACCATTTTGCTTGCAACAGCGCGAGAATAGTCGGCAACAGAGTTACGTAATCAGGCTGCCGGTCTCGATCAGCAGCCCGATTACGTAACGGCAATGAAACATGTTGCAACCGATGTTTTGTTGCGGACTACGAGAAATTTCTATCGATGATTTGCGATTACGTAAAGCCTGCAACATCTCCTTCAACCAGCTTGCAACCGATATCAATCGATAAAACACTGACATGAAGTTGCCGCGAGTAATGGCGAATAATCGATAACCCAACTTTTTTTAAAAGTCAGTGTTGTGGTGCAAGCGTTATGTATTACGGAACGTTTTCATTTACCAGTATTATACTACTCGTTGATATTTTGAAACTTTAGTTGTCAAACCACAAAGTTTTCACCGTTTTCTTTGTTTCGTGTATTTTAATAAAAATACTGTGAAAGTAAGTGTGTTTTGTATATTTGTGCGTTTTATCAACTTGTCCAATTCACGTCACGAAGAATTGTCGTATATTAAGTTAATTTGTGTTGTAGAAATGGCTCCAAATCGCAAAGTTGCTCACCGGCAACTCGAGCTGCTGGTGGAGTTCGCCGAAAGCCACAGAGACCTAGTGCTTGGCAACCAAGGAAAGGGGCCTCTTGGCCAGCAAGAGGCTCACAAGGCTTGGGAGGAGCTGGCCCGCCGACTCAACTCCATTGGTGGGGGCCTCATAAAAACTCCCGCAAATTGGAAACGAGTAAGTCTGCTTATTTTATTGTAACTGCTCGGTAATTAATGTTGTGTGTGTTTGAGTATCTAGGGTTTCTCACATATACCTAATCTAACACATTTTTCCCCTCCAAATTTTGTTTCACTTCCTATACATTAACTTATAAGGGTTTTCTTCTAACACATTTTTCACTTTTTTGTTAACACTTTTGTTTCTAAAATATGTCTTATGTGATTCAATAAACTGAATATATACAAATATTGAACTGCATGGGTACTTATATTGATGTTACTGCATGTATTTTGAATTTTTTTTATCAATATGTACTGGCACCTGCTGAAATGTCGCACCAAGGGCAAGGCGGCAGACATCAGAAGAAGCCATGGAGGCACAGGTGGTGGACCCAAAAGGATAATTCCTCTCTCCGATTTAGAAGAGAGGATTATTAGCATTATTGGGAAGGTGGCTGTCGAGGGAATTCCTGGAGTCCGGATTCCTTTTAATTTTGATGTTAGTACCGACCTATGCTTTTGCATGTTTTTTAAGTTTGGCCGATTGCATACTGAAATATACCTAATTTCCAATATCTATCTTACCTAACCCAATATCTTAATATTTGCACTCATATTTACCATTTGTAGGCAATGTCTACACCGCACAAATGTTTTAACTGTTAGATAACATGGTAGATGGTTATTTAAAACCTATGTGAAAATGCTAAGAATATGGTGTATGATACTAGGTATTTAGTTATTATATTAATTAACTTTGTTGTCAATAATGAGCAAAATTATACTGTTAAGTAATTTATTGCAATCTTTACAATTACTAGTTTTTCATAGAATCTATGAAAATTAGGTATTACAATATTTCTATGAATAATTATTTCAATCTTAGGCTGAGCTGAAGAATTAAAAATTTCAAAATACATTACAGCTAACTGCGGAAACCCAGCCCAATGGCAGCCACAGTGCAAGCAATGGCAGCCCCAGCGAAACCCAGCCCAGTGGCAGCTCCACTTATATGGCTCCAGCTTCAGGTAAGCTTCAAACTTGTTTTCATTGCATGCTGTTTTGATGTTTATGTGTAATGAATCCCTTTCATTTGGGGTTGGCACAGTAGGTCCTCTTTCTCTCACTCAATGATATATATTATCACACAATCCGTCCATCTTTTTTTTGGTGTTTATTAAATATGTGTACAAGATGTATTTATAATTATCTCTCTTTTAAATAGCATTAGAGATGGGACTGCCTGTAAACACCAATTTGGACATGGAGTTCCCAACAACTGAATGTCAGGAGGTGGAGCTGGAGATTTGTAAGTGTTTAAGGGTTTTCACTAATTAAACTAATTTTCCCTTTTTTATTTTTAAGTTTAAAATACAATATACCTATATTCTCCTTAATCCATCACAAGATAGGCAGAAAGTATACAGCGTATAACAAGCATGTGAACTAAGCAACCGTTTCGTCATGGTTGATGATATGTATGTGTGTATGAATATCTTAGGTTAAAAATGATGTTTTGTTTTTCAGCGCTGTCTGAGCAGCCGAGAGATGATTCAGCTCTGTCTGAGCACCCGAGGGATGATTCAGCTCTGTCTGAGCACCCAAGGGATGATTCAGCTTTTTTTGAGCAGCCGAGGGATGAGCCAGCGGATCCCGCTACCGAGCCGGCACGCTCCGCTGCGCCAGGTACAGTTACAACTACTAGCACAACTCATTACCCACGGGCCTCGATATAAAGCAACTGCAATTTCAAAATAGTTATTTTTCCAGAGCCACGCGAACCCGTCGCTGCCGCTAGTGGGTCGCGAGCTTCCCGGAGGAGCTCGAGGCCGAGGCAAGCCGCGCCAAGGCGGGACGAGGGCTTGCCGGGCTGGGCGTACGCGCTGGAGGAGCGCCGCATCGCGGTGGAGGAGCGCATCGCCGACGAGCTCGCCGAAGTGGGCGCCACCAATAGGGGCATATTGGAAACCCTTCAGCAGCTTGTTGGACTGCTGCAGACTCAGGCTGCAGATGGATATTATTAGTAAAAGTTCCAATCATATGTGTTTATATCTTATGAAATATGATTGGAATGAATATTATATGTACATACAAGTAACAGGCTGTGATAATGATAAAGTAAACGACAGTGAGATAGAAAGTACTATTTTAATTTATAAAACAATTTATATAAGTCGCATGTGCTGCAGTGGACCTTTGTATAATACTCCTCTGGAGAATTCTCTGCAGCTCTCAATATCGGGGTCATCATATAAGCTCTTTGAGCGAATCCAGAATCACCTAAAACAAACAAAATAAGTCACATGGTGCTGTCAAGCTATCACCTTGGTCTTCATTAATGTCAATTATTTACTTACCCAAGAGTCAGCATCTCTCTCTATTCAAGTTCAGCTGCTCCATGAAAGTTTTAACCTCCCCTTGACCCCAAATAAAACTGTCATGGGCTGCTCCTCCATATGACGCATCCACGTGCAATACATTTAGGTATCGATCACATATCTGAAACAAGTATACTATTTTATTGTTGATGTTACCAAATAGGGGAATATCATTGTTATTAGGGATAAGCTCGCATTTGTATATTTTATTATTGTATTTTCGAAGTTGTTGTGCAATAAAGAGTATAATAATATAAAATATTTTGGTATTTTTTCTCAATCTTAAATTTATCTGTAATTAAATTACATTGTAAAAAACTTACAACTATCACATTGAGGGAGTGGTAACCCTTTCTATTATAGTACGCCGCTTCGTGCACGTCTGGCCGTATAATAGCGATGTGGCTGCCATCGATACACCCAATCGTTCCCGGCATTCCAGTCATGTTCATGAAACTAGAAGGAATAGAAAAAATAAATTACAATAAAATTTTAAACACGTTTAACGTCTAATGTCTTTGGAGCTGTTAGCACCCCGTGACGATATAACACATATATCAATTACGGTCAGAACCTGTTTAAATTTACTTATAATAATTCATTTTTTAAATTTATTCCAGTTTTTACTCCCAATTTTACCTACCCCTATTAGTTATAAACATGTAAGAAATCAACGTGCTAAACTATTTCCATACCAAATTTCATCAAAATAGGTGTAGTGGTTATAGGTGTAGCCGTGAGAGCGTAGGTAACAGACAGACAGAGGAAAGTTACTTTCTCATTTATAATATATCAACTTTCCGCCCGCGTTGACTGTTGTACCTATATGGTGCGAGCTAGCGAGTGGAAGGGATTAAAAATTAGCCTAAGTCCATCCTCAGGTGCTAAACTATCTCCAAAGTCGGTTCATTGATTTGGCCGTGCAAGCGTAACAGACAGACAAGAGTTACTTCCACATTTATAATATTAATTAGCAGTTCATAGTAAAAATACAGATACTATATACGTAGACACTTACTCGGTCATAATCCGCTCCCTTCTTTAGGAACTCGTAGGAAACTGGATCTACTTCGACAGTATTAAGCCGGAATTTAATACGTTCGTGACTTTTTCCAATGCATTACACAGAGGTGACTGCGACATATTATGCATGAAAGAAGTCGCGATGCTGCGTTGGTATGAACCTCGCGCAAAGAAGCTCAAGGCTGCAAGAACCTATACAAACATGAAAAAATATATTTATATCAAGTACATAATATGTGTCAGTGTTATACCAAGTTATACCTATGTAGTTTTTTTTTTCCGTTTAGGCGAATTTATATTCCGTTTAGGAGCTTGCATGAGTGGCACTATTTCGCGGCATAACCCATGGAAGGCTTCTTTGGTAAAGCGGAACTGCGCCACAAACCCCTCAGGCAGCGCGAAAGGGTTGCTGGCGTCCCTCATGGCACGCCGACTGACCTTTAAGGCCTTCTTTCGACGTTGCTCCTCCGCAAAATGCCAAAGAATTGCGCCTGCCATTATTGTTCTGAAATTGCAAAGTAGCATTTAAAAGTAACTTCTAGTCTATTCTGAATATACAGAACACAGAAAATATATACAAAACACAGAGAATATTTAATTCCGATACTTACATTTCCAAGGTAGAAAAAATGAAGATTTATCTCACTTACACATATAACAATGCAAAAAATGTAACAACTAATTTAACAAATAACACAAACAACAAATTTAACGAAGATAAACAAGGTTTTTGTAGTTAAACTATGTTTTCGCCGCTGTTGAAACAGCCCACGGAAACAGCTTTTGAGTTGTTGCAATTGCAACGGGACCGGTTGCGGATTCGAGCTGCCACTTTCATTGCAAGAAAGATACGTAATCGCATTTCCATACGAATAAATTTTATCGATATGTCAAATTCCGGTTGCTATTGCAATGGAGCTTTGTTTGCGACTGAACCCGTCAAATGGAAGATACGTGATCGCAAAAGTGAGAATTTCAACCATTTTGCTTGCAACAGCGCGAGAATAGTCGGCAACAGAGTTACGTAATCAGCCTGCAGCGGTCAATGACTCTTGCGGAATATGAAACAATCCAATAGGGCCACTCTCACGGTTATACTCATAGCTGTTTATTTTATTTTCACTCAGTTTCTTGCCATATAATTTGAAGTCACAGTCGAAATTGTTCACTATTGCATTTTACATTTACATTTACTTTTTGAACTCTACCTTCTAAGTATGATTTCATCATTTCAAGACTATCATGCGTAAAACCGTAATGTTTTAATTTTAGTAATAGTGTTGAATGATTTACACAATCAAATGCTTTAGACAAATCGCAAAAAACACCTACTGCATTATGATGTTCTTCCCAAGCGCCAAAAATTTGTTGAATGAGGCTAATACCAGCTTCGGTAGTATTGCGGCCTTTTGTGAAGCCATATTGTTGTTGATGAAATAATTTATTACTGTTAAAGTGCACAATCATTTGACTTAACATGATTTTTTCAAAGATTTTACTGAAAACGGGCAGGATGGATAGCGGTCTAAAATTATTCAAACTATTTTTACAACCTGATTTGAATAATGGCACCACTTTACTGATTTTCATGAGGTCGGGGAAAACACCTACTTCGACGCAAGCATTAAAAATGTAAGCTAAATACGGTGCTAAAATATCAACAACAGTACTTATAACCTGCTGCTGTACAAGGCACAGGTGCGGCCTCATATGGAGTATTGTTCCCATCTTTGGGCCGGCGAAACTGCCGACCTGCTTAATCCTTTGGACTCCGTACAGAGACGCGCCGTACGAATTGTCGACGATCCCATACAAACAAGCAAGTTAGAACCACTGGCTAACCGAAGGGACTTTGGCTCCCTGTGTGTGTTCTATCGGCTGTACAATGGGGAGTGTTCCGAGGAACTTTTCGATCTGGTGCCCACAGCACAATTCCGCCATCGCACCACCCGCCGTGGGCTGGATACTCATCCCCACTACGTAGACCCTCTGTTGGTCACCACGCGAAGGTTCGAAAGAACGTTTCTCGCTCGTACGATTCGGATGTGGAATGATCTCCCAGCCACAGTGTTTCCTTTGGACTATGACATGGGATCGTTCAAGAGGTATATTAGAGGTCTCTTTAGAGGCGGGCAACGCATTGGTGACTCCCCTGGTGTTGCTGATGTCCATAGGCGGCGGTGACCACTTTCCATCAGGTGGCCCGCTTGCCTGTTTGTCTGCTAAGTAACATAAAAAAAAAAAAAAAAAAAAAAAAAAACTCTAACTGACATTCCCCAAATATCTTCCGTATTTTTCAACTTAATGCTTTTAAAAGCTTTAATAATAGTTTTAGCGTCTACTTCGGAATAACAAAAGCCATTTTCACAGGCACCTATATTTTCTTTTAACAAGTTTTCTGCACTAATTGGGCACGAGTTTAGCAGCGAGGTAGTTTTAATCGGTATTTCGGTAAAAAATTTTTGGAACAGCTCTGCCACTTCTTTATTTGCGGTACTAGTTCCGGTTTCTGTTTTGATTTCATAATGTGTATCACGAGGCTTTGTTTTCCCTGCCTCCTTATTTATTACATTCCACACAGTCTTAGCCTTGTTTGAAGACGAACTGATAATTTTCTTATAATGCTGTGATTTTGCAATTAGACAAACTTTCTTAAACGTTTTTGAATATTTTTTGACATATTCTACAAAATCTTTATCATGGCAATAAGCTCGTTGACCGTATAGTTCAAACATTCTATCTCTGCTTTTGCGGATACCTAAAGTAGCCCAATCACTAAATTTAGATTTACAGTTACTTTTTATTCTTTTTTGCGTAAAAACACTTTGATAAACATTATTGACAGAATTGAACATATCAGAAAATAGAATGTTTGGGTCATGAGAATCAAGAGAAAGGCCGGCAATGGTCTCCGATAAGGCTTGTTTGAAGTGTTCAATTCTCCTTCGAGTAATTGGTCTTGTAATTATTTCATTGATATTACATTGTTCCGTAAAATCAAAAACAACGAATTGTCCACTATGGTCAGATCTTGTAAAATTTATAATAGCCTTTTCGTTGACCTCGCAACAGCAGAACACATTGTCGATGCAAGTCGCTGATGATTCTGTGCATCGTGTCGGCTCTAAAAATACATAATTAAGATTAAAACTACGAAATAAGCTTATTATTCTCTTACTAAACGTTGTTTTTTCTAGTAAATTAACATTAAAGTCTCCACAAACGATTACCTTTTTTTTACACGTACAAAGTCTTTCTAAAACTTGTTCTTTAAATTCTGTAAATTTTTAGATTCTACGGAATTTTTGGGACATTTCGCAATTCTATACGTGTTGCATAGGAGGACCTCGCGCGGACGCAGATGTTCGAGCAAGATCGAATGGAAGCGTTCGACATTACCGTTATCATTAGGTCAGTGGGCCAGGACCCTGTGGTGAATTATTTTATGAAATCGGGTAAATTCCGCGAATAATTGGGGTTTCTATCGTATTTAGCCTGTCCACAAACTATACATTCGTTAATAAATTTAGTTATCTGGTCTCTCATCTTAGGCCAGTAATATCTTCGCGATAGGGCACGCAAGTAACACAGAAAGCATTTTAATAAATGAATGCCCGAAGTTTGATATCTCTGTGAAAAGAACATAAACAATCAAATCCGTTCCAAACCTGATTGTATCCAGCGCCTTATCGTGAATCAAGACCTAGACGAATCCTGCAGTTTCACAAGAATTTCCCTAGCAAGAGAAGCAATGGAAAAGCTCGACGACCAACACTACGTAGTATCATTTCCACGTGCAACGAAGGTCAACTGCGAGAGAGAAGATTTCAGCACACTACAAGGCAGCTATCTCGCGACGATTCCTGTAAACTGTTATCTACGCACGCCTGATTTCACCATCATCAATGAAATTGACAAGATACAAGGGCACCTTTTCACCTTGATGAAAATCTCATACCCGGCTGAAGATCAAGATACAACATTAACCCATGTCAGCCTCAACTCCATCGACCTAAGAGGACTACATAATATTCAAGATAAGCTGATGATAGAAGCTCCCATTCAACTTGAACATCCAGCTCAAGACATCGTGTATCACACCACCATCCCACTCTACGTCATGGTGCTAATCGCAACTGCAATTACATCTCTCTTCACTCTACGCCACTATCAAAGGAGAAATTACAATGAATCTACAGTTCCTGACCCTATTACACCGCATGAACCAATCTACCATGTTCCTGACAAGAAGGAAGATCAATAGGGGAACATCCCAGCAACATTTTCTATTATAATCCTAAAATAGTTGCTGATCTTCGGGTTGAGGAATTACATACACCTACACTATGAAGACCGCAGACGCAGCACTCACCTCATCGACAGGAATTACAAGCCGATGCATTTTGCCGACTCGTGGAAGGCTACGTGATGCTGACATCGCATTGTCGCCGACCACGATTTCAGTTCAAATTAAGTAATTCTATGTTCATACTTCGAACTAGTTTCTACGTTAAGTTTTATTGTAATATTATTTTAATTAATTACATTAGTTTAAATTATTTATGGTTTTTTTTCGACCCTCCGGCGTTAGCCTACGTATCTCGCGCCTTAACATGTAAATAAACATGTATACAAACAAAGTTAAGGGCACAGCTGTTTTCAACATTCTCTGTACACCGCGCCTCGGTAACCGCAACAATTTAAGTGCATGTAAATCAATGACTAAAATAAATGAATAAATAACAAAACCAAAACACAAAAGTGCAATAAAAGTACAAAGCCAAAATAATAGCGCGTTACTATCCCACTCACCACTACGAAAGCGCGCATCGGCGTTATTGCGTCAAACTCCTAAAACCAGGGCATTGAGTCAGCAGTTTACACATTATGGGGTGATGCATAGACAGCACAATGTGCCTAGCTGCAGCAGCTTAGCCGCCAAGAATAAGCACGTCACTTTTGGATCTAATATGGACCTACTATCACCGGTAGGTATGCCAGTATCAGAAAAAAGGGCCGCGTGAGTGACCCAAGAAGCGATGGTTTGACATCGCTGAGTCGAATGCGAGAGCCAACGGCTTTAGACGAGAGGATGCCGAAGACCGGGCGAAGTGGAGAAGAATGAGTAGGAAAGCGGACCCTGGCAGAGGCCGGAATAAACGCTAAGACGATGATGATGATGACATAGACATAGACATAGACATAGACATAATATTTATTTGGCAATTTCTACAATATAAGTTAACAAAATATTTCTTACTAACATAAATTAGGTTAAATATTGTAGTGTCATGCCAAACAAGGGCCCAGCTCAGCATATGCTGTAGGTAGCGAGACCACAGCGCTGATTTTCAGCTGACCCCTACAGTTAGTGATGATGATCAACCTACTGTCACGTTAGTTAAGTTTGTTACTAGGAATTTAACTTAATATAAATTGTTATTTAAAAAGTATATGTATATAGGTGAATAGGTGTTGTTAAAGTAATTTAATTAATTACTAAGATAATTATTGGTTTCGAAGTCGATCTAGAATTTTGCGAACAATTGAGGCCAAAAGTCAATTAGGGTAGGTAGATTTGGCAATGGATGTATTAATTAGTTGTGTAATCAATCGCTGTAGTGATAATTTAGACTCTTTTTCAAATCACACATAGGCACGAACGTGGTCGTACCCTAGGCTTTTTTATCAGTAAGTTTCTTTATTATATTGTGATAGAATAGTTTTTCTTCTGTACTCTAGTGCCCCGGTGTAGTGAAGAATCTAGAATAGGTGGGTTGCATGCTACTGTAATGTTATTTACGTTACTTTGAAACTAGAGAACAAATCTGTGAGTTAAATCTGTATCTTTCAGCTTGAATGATTTTCATTTCATGTTTTCCATATGACTTTTGTATTGTTAAAAATGTACCGCACTTGAATTTTAAGGTATTTTATATAGTTAATATATTTATTGATCTTCTTTCCTACTCTTATTATAAATTCATCTATTTCTACATTGTTGGAACTGCTTTTCCAAATTTTTAAAATATTTATCACATTGTTTACACATATTTACAAGCTTTGAATTAACCCATTTGCAACCATCATTCGCACAGCAACCCATCACTTGCTGATAATTTTTTCCAAGCCGCTTTAAATTATATCGGTGCAGGATGATAAAATATTAGGATTTCCGAAAATTAGAATGAAAAATTTGAACACTGATCATAAGGAGTATCGATATTAGGGCAATCGATATTTAGGACTATAATGCTTAGAACAATAAATTTTATTGTGTATTGTGGCTTTATGTATGTATTTTATACGGGTCTCTACCCGTATAAAATACATACATAAGGCCACGCTTTTTTCCCGTAGTATGGCGTATGGCCGTGTGGAGTCTCCCAGAGTAGAATACCACAAACCCCTTACACTCGTGGGTGTCGTACTAGACGACTAATGTTGTCTAGGCATAAGACCTAGAATCTCCGTAGGCTGGAAAATGGCCAGCAGCATATTTTCAAAACTGCAATCTCCAACCCGTCTGCCAAGCGTGGAGATTATGATAATAACCTCCCCTTTTCGTGGAAGAGGCCCCAAGTCCGGCAGTGGACTGTTTTGGGCTGTGATGATGATGGGGTATACACGTAGAAAGCACGCTACCAGTGCCAGTTTCTATACGTTGTGCTCAACCAAAACCGATAAACTCCGAACGTCGCCGACAAGATCCGATCTACTCCGATCAGCGCTGGTAGGCCATTTGCTTTGTTTTCGCATTTTGAGAAACACATTTTCTAGCAGAATAATATCTTCGTCTGATGAGCTTGACATTTTGCAGGCTACTTATGCAGACAGTCAGCTATCCCTGCTTGTACTCGCTTGCTTTATGAAGAGAGTATCTGAGTGGACCAGTAGCCAGCTTTCTACGTGTACACGCCCGTAGGCAGACAGGCAGAGACCACATCTTTCATTAAACTTTTGATACATGTCGTCGGTTTTAGGTAGTCTTGACCAATTATCGATTAAACTTTCATATTAAATTTTAATTCATGACGTCGGTTTAGGGTACATTTGATTTATTATCGATTAAGTTTTCATCGTGTCGACCTTCCCCTTCCGAACATTTCATTCACTCTTTCATTTTCTCATTCTCATTTTCTCATTCTCATTTTCTCATTCTCATTTTCACATTCTCATTTTGATAGTTCGTAAATCTTTTTTTATTTAACCTCTCTATGTAGAGACTTAGGCATGTGCCTAAACCAGCTAATGTGCTCATTACACCTGGCTACAATTGAGTTCACTAAATTCTGAAGCAAATAGCGTGCGAGCAAGTCAAAGTTAAGTGACCTTATTCTATGAGCAATACTTTCATATTTTATACATTTTGACTTGTTCTCATGCTTTTTGCTTCTGAGTTTAGAAGACTGAATTTTGTCAAATGTAATAAGCTTATGCTTTTTTACTTACAACATTCGGCTTGTTGTTTTACATTTTCAGTTATTTGATATTTTCGATTTTTGTACTTCTTACTTTTTATCATTAGACAACACTTTAATTTTTTTATTTTCTGTCAAAATACCGAACTATGCCCGAACTTACCTATCTGTTGAGGTGTACTTCATAAACACGAACAAAGTGGAATTACTTTCCCGTCGAACCGAATATATTTCTGACTGTTGCTGTTTGTGTTTGTAAATGATTTTTTTTTATTTTTTGATGCAAATAAATAGATCAATGTGAAAGTAGTGAAGTAAATTTTACGGCGCTTGATATCCACGACGCGGAAACAGAAATTACTCCTAACGTATT
Source organism: Blastobasis lacticolella (assembly GCA_905147135.1). Classification (NCBI taxonomy): domain Eukaryota; kingdom Metazoa; phylum Arthropoda; class Insecta; order Lepidoptera; family Blastobasidae; genus Blastobasis; species Blastobasis lacticolella. The sequence goes on from LR990068.1 coordinate 6,828,015, forward strand.
TCTAGAAAGGTAATACGTGAAAAATATGTGCCTGAACCTGCCGGTATCAAAAAGAAAAGAAAAGAAAATATCTTTATTCGACGAAACGATGTTACAAAGACGTTCTTACATGATCCCATTTGATACAAAATTCTAATCCAGATCCAGTAGGCGCACACTAAAATTGTATGCCGACTGTACCTGGACCAAAATGTAAACAAAAACAAAACTGCGCCTGCCGCATCGTTCGTCGAAAAGGAAGGTGCCTCTTGCTATTCCCGAACGGGCTCGCCCCAGTGGGTCACGCAAGGTATGGCACTATGGTTCAGCAGACTAGGATGGATTGCGAGAATTCTTCGCGTCGTACCCGTGGATGCAGCTTTGCTTTTCCTCAAATGATACCAACACCTGTGCTGCCGCTGTAGCTGATGTCATACTGCAGGGAATGGAGTGTTTTATCTCATCCTCTGTAGTCCGTCTCGGCGGCAAGAGTCAGCCCTGGTACGACAGGCCTAGTTCTTAGGATGCTTTTCGTGCCTGGACAGTGGCTCGGGCACAAAAGGACCCTAACACCCACAGTTTGAGGAAAAAGTACAATGCTGTATCGAGGTCTACAAAGAGGGTAATGGCCAGGGCAAAATTAAAATTTCATCGGCGGAATTGGAGAGAAACTAATCGGCTAACCCTCTGGGAGCCGTGCTTTATGGTCTCTCTCCAAAGCTGTCGAGGGGAACTTTTGTCGGACCACCTTTCCACCTTTGCGCAAGCCAGATGACCAATTAGCCCACACAGCAAAGGAGAAAGCCGATCTCTTGGGTAATCTCTTTGATCATAACTCAACTCAGGATGATGGGGGAGCTGCACCGCCTACCATCTTACGGTATGAGGGCATCATGCCCGAGGTTCGTTTCACCCAAGAAATCATAAGACGTGTGCTTCTCTCCCTAGACATCCGGAAGTCTCAAAAAGTGTGCTCCCGAGTTGTCTCCCGTGTTAATGCGCCTATTCAAACTTTCATACACCTCTGGAACGGTGCCGTCTTCATGGAAGCTAGCCCATGTGCATCCGATAGACATAGACATAGACATAGACATTATTTATTGGTAACTTTTCATTCCACGTCATAAAATTATGATAATATTCCAATTATTTAGCTTAATAACTTTAAATCATATAATTCCATAAAAATACAATAATACAAAGTCAGCAATACAATGTCAAAACTTAATACTAATTTTAACAATATGTCAATGTCAGCCAAATAACCCACCCCTGACCGCTCCCGGTGCAAAGGTGCCCATCACGCTCGCTGCATTACCGCGTTGAATCGCAATGGCCAACCTCTGCACCAAGAACGACCTGGAGCGGGAGTCATCCGTGATATCTCCGAGCCTACGGCCTATTTCCCCCACAAAGCTCTTAGCCTCTGCACTCCAACAGCCCAAGGTCTCCACGGCCACCGGCACAAAATGGTAGTGCTGCTCCAAGAAAGCGTACTTGATTCTCTTTTTAGAACTGGCGTCCTCGGCAGCGGCGGATGGAGAGTGAACGGTGCGACTCAGGTGGCTGGCGGCAACAGCCAACATAATTAAATGAATTACCATGTTAAGTTACATAATAAATAAAATGTGATACAAAATTGTATTAAGTAATGGAATTACTCATAAAAATTAATAAATGTCAAGATTATAAATAAGCATATTAATCAAAATGTCAATAGTAGTTCTATCTAGCTAATAAAAGTAGATACAAGATGTCATTCAATAATAATCATAATGTCATCAATTATTTACTTATAGTAAATAAATAATAAATAAATAACAACAATTAATGTATGAAATGCATTGTAGGATTTCTCTATTTAATTTTTAGCGCGTAAAATTCGTCCATACTATAAAACGCCTGCTCGATTAGCCAACGACGCAATTTGTTTTTATTTGTGGTTATTTCCGCTGGAAGTCTGTTGTAGACTGCGGGGCCCATAACACGTACTGTTTTTGCAGTTTTTGCGAGCTTATGTGTAATTGGCAACAACCGGTTGCCAAAACGAAGCTGACGTATCTGTGCATCTGACCTCTGGGTATAATCATGTAAGTGCTCCCTTGCAAATACACCCACATGCAGGATTAGCAGGCACGGCAAAGTTAAAATATCCAGAGAGACAAAGTATGGTTTCGCAGACCTATCGTGCGCCAGCCGTGCAATCGCTCTCACAGCGCGCTTTTGCATTCGGAATACACGCTCCCAATCGGCAGCGCGCCCCCAGAACTCCACGCCATACTGGAGCAGCGACTGCACGGCGGCGAAATAACACGAGCGTATCGTATGCGAAGGCAAGGTAGAGCTCATGCGACTTAACGCGAAACATGCACCTCCCAGTTTACCACAAAGATGTTCTATGTGGGACTCCCATGATAGCGACTGATCTATTTGGAAGCCCGGGAATGATACGACAGGTACACGTTCGATTGTCACTCCATCCACATTCACCGAAAGCGACTGCTGACTACGCCCTGACGGGTGAACTGGACAAATTGAGTTTTGGTCAGATTTAGCATCAGTCCGTTTATTTTAAACCAGTTCAGCAACTTACTCGCTACCACGTTTAGTTTGTGTTGGAGCATTTCGAGCGTTGGGGCTGTCACGACTACAATAACGTCATCAGCAAACATAAACGCGTCTGCTTCCGTTATATGGATAGGCAAATCATTGAGGAGCATCGAGAAAGCAACTTTCGAGAGAGAAGATCCCTAGGGAACTCCCTTCTTGGTGGTCATTCCCTCTGACGCTACCTCGCCGCACCTAACCACTACATACCCTAGCTATACATAGTCTAGCATTCATGAAGTCCGTCAGCAGTGACAGCGCTGGGCCATCGATGCCGTAGTGCCTTAGCTTACAGGCAAGGGCGTTGTGGTCTGCTACAGCGAAAGCTTTTGAGAGATCGCAGCACAGTAGGGCTACGTGTTGTTTACTCTCTCTTGCCTTCAACACAGACTCAACGACTTCCCGCACCAACATCGTAGTCGAATGACCCGCGCGATAGGCAAACTGTCGATCCGAAATTGCGTTAGTCTGCTGGAGGAAGCATGTGAGTCTCGTGGTGAGCCCATATTCAAATATCTTGACGACAGCTGGGATAATTGATATTGGACGGTAGCAGCCAGGGTCTTTCTTTTTGCCTTTCCCTTTATACAAGGGGCATACTTTGACTTCTTTGAAAGATTTTGAAAGAAGAAAGAAGAAAGAAAGAAAATACATTTATTACACATAGCACACCACGACACAATAACAGTTACAATTACAGACAACGGACACATTAACATTTAAAATATCTTAATAAGACAATATAATGTAGTCTCCCATGACACTGTCGGTGCCGCAGCGGCTAGCGCAAATGGTACCCACTCAGCATGTGCTGTGAGGCGCATGAAACGACTCACAGCGCTGGTATTCTGTGGGCCCATTGTTTGGGTACGTCACGGACGTTATACTAAGTAAATAAAATAACTAAAATAAATGAATACATAAATATAAATAAAACATATGTAGGTATGGTAGATAAATAAATATTATTTAAAACATTTTGGGTACACATCTTTATCCAAGCACTCGTTGAATAAGTCAACTAGAGGAGCCGCAAAGCCGTCCGCCATCCGTACAAGCAACTCTATTGATAACCCGTACAAGTCTTTGGCCAAACCTCGACCCTGGGGCCCTCCCTGGGGACGAGGGGGATCCTCAAAGCAAACCCAGTCGCACGACTGAGGTCAGCCAGGGGAAACCAGGCTGCGTCATCGCTGTTCCTGCCCAGGTCTCGACCACAGCGAGGCCTCCTGATGCTTCTAAGAAGCGACAGGAAGCTACGCTAACGGCGGACAGGGAATCCTCGTCAGAAGAGGAGAGGAAGTTATTAGGTAGTGATGGCTTCGCTACATATGACTCCAGCTCCTCTTAACTTTATAAACGTACTGCAGATCAACCTCCAACACAGTCAGACTGCAACGGCTTCCCTACGCAGGTTGTTGGAGGTACAAACATCGACCGTAGCCATGATCCAGGAACCGTGGATCAGGGGGGGGAGGGTCTACGGTCTGAGCAGCTTGGGAGGCGACCTAATTTATGACACCACGGTGGGTAACCCTCGTACGTGTATATACGTCCCCAAGCATGTCAGCGCCGTACTCCTAACAGAGTATTGTTCCAGGAATCTGACTACTGTCAGGACCAGGAACGCGCCCAACAGCAACCTGCCGCCGATAGTGCTCGCGTCGGCGTACCTTCCGAGTGACGCTGAGGCACCCACACCGGAGCTGGCAGGTCTGATCCAGCACTGCGAAGCAGAGGAACTAGAGGTAATCATCGCAACGGACGCAAACGCGCACCACCCATTGTGGGGGAGCGAGACCGCGAACGGCAGAGGTGAGGATCTCATTAATTATCTTATGACAACCAGACTCTCGTTAATAAATCGCGGCGCAGAACCCACTTTTGTAACACGAAGGGCTCAAACAATAATGGATCTGACATTAGCATCGGACCGGGCATCTAACCTAATTTCGGACTGGCATGTGTCTGACGAGGCTTCATGCTCTGACCACCGATGGATCAGATTTAAATTGAACATAGAAAACCGGGAAAGGAGTGTGAGCAGAAATCCTCGCAAAACTGACCGTATTAGGTACGCGATCGGTGCGGAGAAATCCCTAGCAAAGATAGCAATACCACCCACCTACCATACAGACAATGACATAGACAAACAGGTTGACAAGATAACGTTGACTCTAACAGACGCCTACGAACAGACAAGCCCCCTAACTTCCCCCCGGTCGGCACCGAAACCGCGACACCAGTGGTGGAGAAACTTAAAAGGAAACTTAGGAAACAGTTCAATAGGGCCAAAAACACTAGATGCGACAGTGACTGGGATACCTACAAGGAGACCCAGAATAAATACAAGAAGTGTATCCGGCAACGAAAGGAGGAGTGCTGGAGACGCTTCTGCTCCAGTATAGAATCGAACACCCAGGCTGCTAGGATAAAAAACGTACTCAGTAACGATAAAGTCCACAACCTAGGATCACTAATCAAACCTGATAAAACATATACCAAAACGGACTCGGATGTTTGTGAACTACTGCTAATCACGCACTTTCCGGGCTGCGAAATTAAAAATGAGCAGACATGGAGTGAGACAGCGGAACACCACCCGAGTGAAACAGAATGGGAACAAGTTGAGAAAATTGTGACCAGAGATAAGGTAAGATGGGCGATGGACAGTTTCCTACCATACAAGGCACCAGGCCCGGATGGAATATTCCCCGGCCTACTGAAGTGGTGTGGTGGGAGACTACTTGATCATTTGGTCAGTATATACCGAGCCTGTCTTGCTAAAATATATATACCATTGAAGTGGAGAGAGGTAAGGGTTGTGTTTATTCCGAAGCCCGGCAAAAAAAATACACAACCCAAAGCTTTCAGGCCCATCAGCCTGACATCGTTCCTGCTGAAGGTGCTAGAGAGAATATGCGACAGAGACATTAGAGACTCGGCGCTAATAAAGTACCCTCTCCACAAAAATCAGCATGCCTACACTGCAGGTAAAAGTGTAGGCATGTGCTTTTGACAAAACACACTTTGGGAGCATCAATCAGGCACTGATTAAGCACGGAGTCAAGGATACCATAGCCGGATGGATCGACTCAATGCTGAGACGCAGGGCCGTTCGAATAACGATAAATAACACAACCAGAGCAGTGGTCGCTAGGGGATGCCCACAGGGTGGGGTCTTATCTCCACTATTATGGAATATTGTAGTCAATGAGCTGATAAGCCGGTTAAATGACAACAGATTCCATACAATTGGCTATGCAGATGACATAGCCATACTTATTAGCGGACCATTCGAGAACGTTTTATGCGACCTCATGGGGTCTGCATTAAAAATAGTCGAAAGCTGGTGTAGTGAGCACGACCTCTCGGTCAATCCATCCAAGACAGAGATGGTCCTGTTCACACACAAGAGGAATCTGGGAGAACTCAGACTCCCCAAGCTATTCGGTACCAAACTATCCTTAACAGACGAGGTCAAATACCTTGGGGTCATTTTCGACAACAAGCTGTTATGGAACAAACATCTGGAACACAAACTGGCCAAAGCCAGCATCTCGCTGTGGCAGTGCAGCAGACTTCTTGGCAAAACATGGGGAATCTCCCCCAGGATTGCCAGGTGGCTGTATACAGCCGTGGTGAGGCCCTTCGTTGCCTATGGCGCGGTGGCCTGGTGGTCCAGAACCAAGCTCAATACAGCGGTCAACAGGCTGCAACGGTTCCAGAGAATGGCATGCTCTGCCATAACGGGCTGCATGCGCTCGACACCAACAGCTTCACTTGAAGTACTACTGGGACTGCCACCTCTTGATCTGCATATACAGCAGGAGGCAAAGATGGCAATTCTAAGACTTAAGATAACAAGACAATGGAACAATAAACTTGGCTCCCATCGAACCTTATGGGAAACAATGGTTCAGAGTAACCCTATGTTTGAAGCCAAGTGTGACCGAATCGCGAAACAGTTCACTTTTGGCAAGAGATACCAGATACAAACTGCGGAAACGGAGGCGGACTGGTCTGGGATAAGAGAAGTCCGTATTTACACGGACGGATCCAAGACCGACCAAGGCACCGGTGCAGGAATCTTCTCGCTGGATCTGAATATTAAGAGTTCCATACCACTAGGGGAACATAGTACCATATTCCAATGCGAGTGTGTAGCAATCACACAGGCCGCCATGCGAGTGAAGAGACTCGGTATAAGCGACCAAGGCATCCGAATCTTATCGGACAGTATGTCGGTCTTGAAGGCATTAGGAAAGAACAGTATAAACTCTGCCCTAATCCTGGAGTGCCACCAGGCGCTTGAAGATATCTCCCTGACAAACAGGGTTACGATACAATGGATCAAGGGTCACAGCAATACAATGGGGAACGACGCCGCCGATGAGCTGGCAAGAAAGGGATCAGGGATGGAAATTGCTGGTCCCCCTCCATCCCTACCCCTGTCTTTTAACACACTGCGAGCATAGGTGAGCAAACACACAACGGACCAGCACAATAAACGTTGGCAAAACACAATTGGATGTAGACAGTCGAAGTTGGTGGTGACCGAACGATCACCAAGACTAACTAATAAACTGCTAGATCTCAAACGGAAAGAACTCAGGACAGTAGTTGGCACAATAACAGGACACCTCCCCCTGAACAAACTACTGTTCATGATAGGAGCTACGGACAGCCCTTTATGCAGGGGATGCCTAGTAGACGAAGAAACAGCGGCCCATGTGGTCCTGGAGTGTGAGGGACTTAAGGACCACAGGGTAAAAATCGCATTAGGAACAGGGTCCCTCCGAGAGATCTGCGAGCGTCCGAAGAGACTGCTGGACTTCTGGAGGGAGCTGGGCTGGCTAAATTAGCACGCCTTAACTACGTACAAAGGACCAAGTTTGAGTTCAAGTGCGGAAAAAGGAGTCCATTAACCTAAACCTAAACCTAAGTCTTTGGTTGGCTTTTTTGCAACGTGTTTGGTTATTATATTAAATACTTCCATTGGTGAAAACCTAGGGAATCGCAGAGACCTGTCTGCCGGCGGGCGCGCGGCCGAAAACTCTTCGCGCAGGCGCGCTATGTCGGCGTCAGGGGCACCGCAGTTGGACGCGGCGGAGACGAACTGTTTGTTTAGATAGTTTACCAAGCTTTTATCACAGGCAAATAGGCGCCCCTCCGGTGTCTTAATAAGATCAGTAACGTCGGTTTTATTTTTGTGGGATTTGCCATTTTCCGTATTAATTACTCGCCACATAGATCGGACAACATTTGAGCCGCCTAAAATTAATTTATTCATGTAGTTTAGTCTTTCGGTTTGTATTAACTTATTGTAGTGATCACTTGCGGCGTCAAGTTTAGTTTCAATATCTTTATTGCTTGGGAAAAGTCGATAAATTTCTTTTAAATCAAACAAGTAACTTTTTACGTTTAACATTTCCTCAGTGACCCATGTTTTTTAACGAGGCACGTTTCATACGAAGGCAGTTATTAATTTGGTTAACTAATATGTTGATGATAGCTTCGGCGCGCTCATTAACAGTACGGTAGCGGTCGCGCACCGCGGCCCAGTCCACGCTGTGCACAGCGGCGGCGAGCGCAGCGCGTGCGATACCCAAGAAGGGTGACAATTCAGATCCATCAAATTACAGGCCTATAGCGGTAACCTCCTTGCTCTCTAAGGTGATGGAGCGGGTGCGGCGATCACCAGCTGATCAGTGACCGTCAATATGGCTTCCGTCATGTTCGCTCAGCTGGTGACGTTCTTGTGTACCTAACACACCGGTGGGCTGAGGCTGTCGAGAGCAAGGGGGAGGCTCTGGCTGTCAGTCTTGATATAGCCAAGGCATTTGATCGGGTCTGGCACAGGACATCTACCACGCTGTTTCTTCTGCATATCAATGATATGCTGAATATTGCCGATGCCGTACTTCTAGAAAGTCACAGAATAGTGAAACTAACGTAAAATAAGTAACGTCCCAACCTCATCATCATCATATCAGCCAGAAGACGCCCACTGCTGGGCATAGGCCACCCCCAGAGATCTCCACAAAGGCCGGTCCTGTGCTTTCCGCATCCAGCTGGTACCTGCGATCCTTACTAGGTCGTCGGTCCACCTTGTAGGAGGCCTACCCACGCTGCGTCTTCCGGTACGTGGTCGCCACTCGAGAACTTTACTGCCCCATCGGCCATCTGTTCTTCGAGCTATGTACCCTACCCACTGCCACTTCAGTCTGGCAAACCTTAGAGCTATGTCGGTGACCTTGGTTCGCTTGTGGATCTCCTCATTTCTGATTCGATCGTGCAAAGAAACTCCGAGCATAGCTCTTTCCATTGCCCGTTGGATAACAGTGATCTTTCATATAAGGCCTACAATGAGCGGCCACGTTTCAGTTCCGTAAGTCATCATTGGCAACACACATTGGTCAAAGTCCTTCGTCTTGAGACACTGCGGTAATTGGGATGAAAATACGTGGCGTAGCTTCCCGAACGCTGCCCAACCGAGTTGGATCAGTCGATTGACCTCTTCCTCGAAATTGGATCTACCTAGCTGGACTATTTGTACTAGGTATGTATAGTCGTCAACAACTTCAATTGGAGTGCCTCCAACTGTCACTGGAGTAGGCACAACATGCGTGCAACAACGTCCCTACCTACTTGTAAAAAATGTATTGCAACAAATTTCGTCAAGGGAATCGCTGAATCTCAAAATTGTATGCTTCGCGAAACATTTGGTGTTTGAGGTGTTTTGAAACAGAAACAAAATGAAAAACAAACGAAACTTATTGCAACATTTGTAATAAATTTGAAGGCGCCGTAGGAAATCCTACGTCATCGAGGCAGTGGCGTGCCTAGGGGTTCAGAGTAAGGCAAGCCGAGAGATGAAGTTTGTGTAGTTTTTACGGTCATTAAAAATAAATCCATCCCCTTGCCACATATGATCAATCCTCACTTATCACTCTTCAGTTTTATACCAGCAATATAACTTGTGAGAGAGACAACCAACAATTCAATGAGTTTGGACACCGGTCTATGAAATTATCTTATAAGCGATTTACTAATCTGAGAAATAGGTATAATAGGAATACATATAAGGAAATAATTTGTTATTTTCTGAGAAATGATTAAAAACTTTACCTTTTCCATGCAAATCAAAACTTGTGCACATTTTAAACCATCACAAGGGACTTTACTTCGTCTATTGTTGATCAATCTAATTAAATCATTTTTACTACAAAACACAACACAAACACAACAAAAAGCTAATTACTTATCCGCCCAAACGGCTCAAACAAAACAATAGTGAAGTTGGTACGTACTACAGCATTCAACAAACGTACCTACTGCGCATGCGCGAAGTTGCCATTTTCAAAGATCCGTGTGCAACTTCATACGCATGCAGGGCTTAAAGTCTCGTACAATTTACTATATAAACAAACGTATAGTTATATCTAATTATAGGACAGTTTTCATATGTAAGAAAGAGACATACCGGCCGGAATCAAAGCCCGCTTACAAGCCAGCGCGTGCGAGCGAGATGACTGACCGAGTCTCAATTTCCTCAACTTGCGTGTGCGTTCGGATCGTGTTTCGTAACCTAGGCGCACGATGGCGCTGCTTTGCGGCGCGGCAGTTTGAAAAGCATTAGGAGCGCGAACTTTAAATAGTTCGCGCTCGCATTATCTTTTTTTTTGATTTTTTAGCGATAATTATTTTTATAAGGCAAGCCCGGCTTTTGGGCTTGTATGACAGTAACGCCACTGCATCGAGGACACGAAAAATTGCACTATGTGTCGATAGTAGACGTGTAGGAATCACAAAACATTAGTCTGCCCGTATGCAAGCTGGCACAAAAAATGTTTTTTACTCTAACTTTGACTTTTGGCTCCTATGTGGGTTCTACAATAAAAAAAAACGGTCTGCCTCGCTTAGTAGTTTCGCTTTTCAGTCACATTATAGTCACCAAAAAGAAAAGCGACTTTAAACGTGGCTGAAAAGCTGTCGCAACAAAGTGGTAAACTCACAGCTAGCGACTAGCTCCACTCATGCAGTGCAGTGCACTGCGCGGCGCACCATGCAGTGCCACGTCACGGTGACAACAAAGAAAACGGTGGTGTTATTCTGGTTTTTAAGTAAGGCAATGTTCGCACGAGAGATTTACGAATGATTGTGAGTTAGGCAACGTTTGCACGAGAGCTTTTTCGACGCTTTTACGCGCGTTATTTTAAACGACTTGCATGATTATTGACCTTATGTCGACCTTATGTATGGAGGTCAGTTGGCAGTCGTTCCACTGTAATTGCCTGATCTGCTAAATCTTGGATCATAGTCAAAGCGGACCCCGGGTCCTCGCGTGCGAGAGCACAAACAGGATTTGACGCCAAAATCATTATTATCATCATCTTGGTGTTAAATTTCGGTTGCCAGGAGTCCGCCTTCCTAATCCTCTTGGTCCACTTCGCTCGGTCTTCGGTATCCTTGGTGGTGAGTTTGTTGGCACGCATGCCGTTCTTATCGACGTCTAGCCATCGCTTCGTGGGTTGAACTCTCCTTCCCGTCCCTAGCGGGCTGGCATGGTCAGACATTTTTGTCCCCACGTAATTTGCCGTTTAATTTCCTTACTATAATTATCCGCATCTTGTCTCTCACGTTCCGTTTAGAGTAATCTGATCGATTATAATCGTATGGTGCAGGATGTTTTTCAACAAGCTCATAAAACATTAGAAGTCAACATCATCATAATGACGCCACAATGATTATTTAATTTATATTATTGTCAATGCTACAATGCTACATTGACATTACAATTTGTGTGCCGTTTTTGTAACCTTGATCTGGCTCGGGTTAATATTTGATTATAACATAATGGTGACATACTGAAAACCTGCTGAAAACGGTCCGGATACATTTCCAGGTTCACCATCAACTGGTAAGTCTATTTTTTTCAACGGTATTCCATATAGGGTACACCCAATATTTACGTCGGGGTCGTCTACATTTTTGCATATTAACCATCTGCAGTACGGCCAACATGTCTTCATCCTCGGAAGAAGACATAATTTTACTTTAAAATCTTTGAAAACGATTTTTTTCTTTGGATGTTTACTTCTGACAGGTGTCCATAGATTCACCATCTGTAGACCGTGGTTAGTCATTCCATATTTTAACTAAGAAGTATAACATCAGTAATATCTAAAGAAATTGAACCATGCAACTTCTGCGAATACTATACTATAACTGAAACTTTTTACCCGACTACGATGGAGCTAAGGGAGGGTAATGAACTTAACAATCTATGTATGTAAAGTTGATAAACGTGGAAGAATCGACAGAGATTTGTCAGGACCATAGCAAGTGGAACAATGTCGTCTCTGTCGTATGTCGTCAATGTCGTACTCTAGCGGGAGAAAGGGGGTTGTGTGTATGTATATTGATATGAATGTTTGTATGGACGTTTATTTTAGCTCAAAAACTACTTGGCCGATTTTCGTTAAAAGCGTATTGATTGTCCGATGGTTACAGGCTCTATGATAATACATTCAATTAAATTATCTTGAGGATATAGAAACATAAAAACTTCAAAATTTTTAAATTCAGAAAATTGATTCGGTCATGTTAAGAATTTTTATTTACATTGATTGATTCTGTTGTAGGATAAACCGCACTGCTTAAATTTGTCCTCAACTGGTTGAAGACATGATTTTTGGACAATATTACAATAAAATGTTTTAAAACGTAGTTATTTCTTTCCTTTACGAATGTTTACTTAAACTGAGTGTATACCATAGTGGCTCATCCAAAACTATAACTACAAAGTATAACATCAGTAGTAAGTATAAAGAGAGTGTATATAACTTAAATTACTCGGAAACCATTGCTCTTAGAAAACTAGATCCTAAAAAGAAATGATAGTGCCTGTCGATATCTATAAGTATTTGCTGTTCTGGAACAAGCGTTTTAAGGCAAATAGTTTCAGAGTTATTACAGTTTTAAGATTGACAGCTGTCATCCAGAATGTAGATCTCGACTATCATTTCTCTTCAGGAACTAGTGTTCAAGGAGCGATAGTTTCAGAGTTATTACAGTATTAAGTTTGACAGCTATCATCCGGAATGTAGATCTCGACGAGTACTATCATTTCTCTTTAGGAACTAGTATTCTAGCACCAATAGTTTCAGAGTTATTACAGTTTTAAGTTTGACAGGTACCAATCAAAATGTAGATTTCTACGAGTACCAGCATTTCTTTTTAGAAACTAGTGTTCTAGAACCAAACATTCCTTATTTATAAGTCGGGATGAACTGAGAAGAGAATGACGACAGGATCACGAAAGCGAAACAACTTCGATAATGTTAAAGAATCAGAAAAAGGGGAGGGGCTTACGCATCAGCGGTCAAACTTTCTTTGACAAGGTCGGTTTCCTGTTTCATTCACACGCGTTGTATCTGTACTAAAAAAAGTAGACAGATATATGTGTGTGAACTGTGTCACATAAAGAGGAAAGATTCAAACTGTTGGTAAAAAGAAACAGTCAGATGTGACGTTTCATGTTGACATCTACTGACATCGCACCGCACGCTGCACGATGGGGCCAAATTGAAAACCGTAGACAAAATTCATACAGAACTGACATTTCGGGCTTCAATTGCGGGTGTTGCCCCATCATGCAGTGCGCCGCGCGGCGCGCTGCACAGTGGGACATTCCGCCATCTGTCAATGTACTTGCATACAAATTGCTCGGCGGGTAACAAGTTTTGCCACATCGTGCAGTGCACTGCGCAGCGCACTGCATCAGTGTGCGTTCAAGATTATCTTTGGAATTATTTGATTATCATCATTATTATTATTATTGCGTATTCCCAAAGATGCCAGATTGCACACGATGTGGCTATGACTCGACTATAAGATCGACGACTAGAGGCAAATCTCCCGGCCACGACGGCCTCAGCGTCGAGCACCATCAGTGCGCTGGCTCTCATTTATCGAGAGTCTTAGCGATGCTATTCTCGTTGTGTGTCAGTCATTCGTACATATCCCTCGAGCTCATGAAAATAATAGTTGTGCCTGTAGTCAAAAATGAAACAAGAAATGTTTCAGATAAAAATAACTATAGGCCCATTTCCTTGGCGGCAATTGTGTGTGATTAGTCTAAAAACTCCAGTTTACGCTTTCTTCCTCGACCTATCGAAAGCTTTTGACCTGGTTTCCTACGACATACCTACTACAGGACGTTCATCCACCAATAGAACTTGTAAACATCTTCAAGTATTGATATGGACACCAGATGAATAGTGTCAGATGGGCTGGCGCGCTGTCGGAGTCTTAGAATGTGGGATGAGACAGGGTGGTCTGACCTCTCTTTCGTTATTTAACTTGTACGTGAACGCAGTGATCGACGAGCTCAGCAGTCAGCGTGTCGGCAGCGACAACATGGTGCTGCTGAGCGCGTCGGTCTGCAGTCTAAGAAGGCTATTACAAGTGTGTGAAAGTTATGCAATAACAAAAAAAAAACAGTTTTGCAGAGTTGCAAAACTCAGTTTATGGTATTTAAGGCGGGTCTAAACAGACGGTGCGCGTCTCTGGTGCGCAGGGTGCGGGCCAGCTCCAACACCGTCATGATTGCCGGCAGGCTAGACTGCCCGTATATAAGGCAATGCTGTAACTTGCACGTCACAGCAGTGGAGATTTTACTTTAATACTAACATTAGATTAAATTATTGTATCTACCTACTAACAAATTGTATGAGTCTTCAGATACTTAAAATTAATGATTTATTATTATTATTATTACATAGGTACACAAGTACACACGTAATACAAGTAACGTAGGCTATTATTCTAGGCCGTCATCATGACAATGACAAATGAATTTTTACACTACTTAAATATTAATTGATGATCCTAGGTCACGGGCACGCTTAATTGAAGAATTAATTAATAAATTATAGACAAAACGTATGATCTATAATAAATTATAGACAAAACGTATTATTTATTTATACATCGTATAAAACAAAGTCACTTCCCGGTGTCTGGTCCCAATAATATTGAAAAGTTCATGGCCGAGAAGAGCGGCCCTCTTGGGTAAAATTATTTTTAGGGTTTTTTAAAGGTACGCGGTAGGAAACCCGGAACATACCCTTGAAATGTGTGATAATAACGGCGATCGTTTAAAACATTATGTTAAACGATTTCCGTTCATTCATTGGTAAAATAATTTATATTTTGTAATTCGCTTGGCCGTGTGGTGTCCGGCAGAGTAGAATAGCACCAACCCCTTACACTCTTGGGTGTCGTACAAGGCGACTAATATTTTCGAGGCATAAGATCAAGAGTCTCCGTAGCCTGGAAAATGGGCAGTAGCATTTTCCATTGTTATATTTAAACACTGCGATCTCCAACCCGCCTGCCAAGCGTGGAGATTATGGCAATAGCCTCCCCTGTCGTGGGAGAGGCCCTAAGTCCTGCAGTGGACTGTTACGGTCTGTGATGATGAATTTGATTAGAATTTGTTAGATTGATTGACTTATTTCAATGCAGTTTTCAGCAATAGATAGTGATTCAAGAGTATTGTTTATAAGCAAGAAAAAGGGTATAATAGGTGCAGGATAGGTGTAGAGTAGGGTAGGGTAGGGTCGCTCTGGGTTCACTAGTTATTATTATATTGGTAGGTAGCAGCGACAACGTCACGTCATTTTACATGTTACATTTTACATGGTCCCTCTCGGTTCAGTTCTCACCCGCGTAGACGTTGTGCGCTTTCAGTCCGATACACTGGTAACACTCGGTGGCCTAATGGTTAAGAGACCCGGCTCGAAATCGAGGTGCCGGGTTCAAACGCCAGTAGTCGAAGCACATCATCTGAGTTATATTTAGGTACATTAGTTGAACACTAACCGAAGATCTTACGGTGAGGGAAGACATCGTGATGAAACCTGTTCATTGAGGCGATTCAATGTGTAACCAGGATCCAAGCTGGTCAGGTTTTGTTAACATGGTCACGGAGATCGAATGGCCGTCGCTCCACTGTAATTACCTTGTCTACCAAATCCAGGATCATGGTCAAGGTGAAGCCGGGCTCTCGTGGGCGAGAGCACAATCATTACGAGAGGCGAGAGGACATTGACGCCAAGATTATTATTTTTACTCTGGTAGCTCGACCATCCTACGGAACTGATAGAAAGTATGCACCTCAGTAAGAACGAATTCGATATCTTGGTTTCGGAGATAATCATCATCTTGGCGTTAGTGCTCTTGCGAATGAGGGCCCAGGGTCCGCCTTCACCATAGTCTAGGATTTGGCAGATCAGGTGCTATTGCCATCTGATCTCCGTGACCATGTTTACAGGGGAACCTGACCCGATTGGATCATGGATACACATTCTGATGTGCCGGTATTTTAGCCGTTAAGCAACAATGCTAACATCCTCCGGCTCCGGCTCCGGCTAACATGTCTTCCGGTTTGAAGGATAAGCTAGCCAGTGCAATCAAAGGTACGAGGAATGTCATATTTTTCCTAACAGTGACAACGTACATCCCCTCACAGTCCTCGCAGTGTCGCAAGATATTTGTTGACTGCAACCTTCCTACTGAATGTATGAATCGTACCTGGATATTATGAGTGACATTTACCGCTTACCATCACGTGGACTGTCTACTCGTTTGACACTGAATATTAAAATATAAAGTATTGTATTGTCGATAAAGGTCACCGTTACAAAGTAACAAGTATCTACATTGACATTACAATTTTTACTAGAACTGTGATAAGTGAATAGATTACTCAATTATTTCCAGGGTTGCGACAATGGGTCACTTCGAGGATGTCGACACGAAGGATGCACCGGCTATTCAGAATTATTACAAAGGGAAAACTCTATTCATAACTGGAGTTACAGGTACATACCTGCCTACCAAGGCAGGGAAACACTGTCATAGACGGGAAAACTCACACAGGGAGCCAAGAGAGCCCCTATTTGCTCCCTGTGTGAGTTTTACCGGCTGTACAATGGGGAATGTTCTGAGAAACTTTATTATCTGGTGCCCACAACACAGTTCTGCCATCGCACCACCCGCTTGATGGTGTCCACGCGAAGGTTCGAAATAACGTTTTCGATCGCACAATTCAGATGTGGAGTAAGCTCCCAGCTACAGGTTTTCCTTTGGACTGTGACATAGAATCGTTCAAGAGGTATATTAGAGGTCTCTTTAGAGGCGGGCAACGCATTAGTAGCGCCCCTGGTGTTGCTGATGTCCATAGGTGGTAGTGACGACTTCCTTCAAGTGGTTTCCATCCGCTTGCTTGTTTATTTGCAGTGAAAACCTTATGGTGCTATAAAACAGTCGCGCTCCAATCCGGGACAAATTTGGAAAATTTGAGTTCGTTGAGCACTCGCATCTATGTCCAATTATTTATTTATTTAAAACTTCATGCACATTACAGTACAATGGCGGACTTAAAGCTACGTAGCTTTTTCTACCAGTCAACCAGAGAGCAATTACCAAAAATTACAAGGCGGTGCTACAAAAGAAGATAAAAGAACATAAAACAGACTAAAAGTAACATTAATTAAATTAGTATATCAAACATTCACAGACCGAAATTTATAGATAGTATAATAGGAGAGAGAGAACAAGGAACTGAACATAACAAGCTACTGGCACACTCAACAACACTACTGCCTAAACACTTAATAAAGAAAAAGACTAAGTAGGAAAATATATAAGGTGTTACAGATACTTTAGGAATTGACTGTGAACTGCTTTTTTTGAAGTAAATTTACTGGAACTTCGTCTGATCTCCAAAGGTAGATCATTCCAAAGTCTAGCAGCGATTAAGGAAAAAGAATTGGACGGAAATCCAGTCCGGTGAAGGGGAAGGTTTAAGGAGAGAGTGTTTTGAGTTTTTGAGGCTACGGTCGTGGGTGTCGCAAAGATATTTTAACTTGCATTTCAAATATTCAGGGGAGGCTGGATCGTGAAGTATGGAGAAATGGGACGTAAGGATTCTTTGGTTGCGACGATGTCGTATAGGCAGCCATTTGAGCTTCTCACGAAAGCTTGATACATAATCGTACTTACGTAAGCCGTAAAATTATTCCTCGGGTTGAATTGTTGAATTGTAACTGGATCGCAATAGATGCTCAATGGCAGTATGACGCGTTCTAGATATTCTGGTACAATTAAATCTGCAATTGAGCGGCTTTTGCGACCCAATTACAATTTACTCAAGCCTTAGTAAATTAGCGACTTCTATACAAATTTTAAATCCCGTGCACACGCGGAACTTGAAGGCCTACTGGTGCTTCTGATAATAACATCTGATAGGAACCTGTCTGTCAGTCTCTGAATATTTTCACAGGGTTCATGGGTCATGTGCTGCTGGAAAAGCTGCTGCGGTCATGCTCTGAGCTGGAGCGGGTCTACGTGCTGCTGCGTCCGAAGAGGGGAGCCGGTCCAGCCGAGAGATTAAATAAAATGTTCTCCAATATAGTAAGTTATTGTGAAGTTAGTGTAGGGAAGTGAGAAACGAGCTGACAGCCCACCTGATGGTAAGCGTTAACTGTCGCCCATTAAGTTGCAGGCAACCAAAATGCAGATACGTCGTCGCCGTGGGGACTAAAATGAAATGCCTCATGCCTGTAATTGCGCTGGCTACCTTATCCTTCAAACCGGAGCGTAACAATGCCGAATGCAAGCATTATTGCTGGGCGGCAGAAATAGGTAAGGCGGTGGTACTGACCCAGGCGGACTCCTTCGGCCTGCCAGACACCTAGCCCCTGATAAAATGAGTAGTATAGAGAAAGAAAGGGTTAGAATAAGTTAGTTAGGCCTTTTAAAGTCAAAGTTGCAAACAAACAAAGAGATAGACGTAATTAACAGAAGAATATGGACGACCGGATGAATAAAGTATAGTATCTTTGTATTACTAGATATATCTGATACCCTGATAAAAACCATTTCATAAGATAATCTTCTTCTTACAGGACCCTTATTTTAAGAGCGTCTGTGGCCGAGTGGTTATGGTATCCGACTTGTAAGCGAGAGGTGCCGGGTTCGAATCCCACAGCGGCCGTGTACCAAAGACTCTTTTCTGAGTTATGTACATTAGTTGAATGCTAACCGATGCTCTTACGGTGAGGGAAAACAACGTGATGAAACCTGCACATTCAGTCCTGAATGTGTAACCATGATCCAATCTAGTCAGGTTTGTCACTGTAATTACCTGATTTGCTGAATCATGGATCATGGTCAGGGCGTACCCCGGGCCCCTCGTGCGCAAGAGCACAACTGGGACATTAATGCCAAGATGATCGATCTTCTTCGTTTTCTTGATGTGAAAATTAAGAATTTTTATATTTCCATTCCAGCTCTTTGACCAACTCAAGACTGAGAAACCAGGAATATTGGAATCGAAGGTGGTTGCTTTAATTGGTGACGTTGGAAATGTTTCTCTGGGTAAGTGTACTAGAGAAGTAAATAGTAGGTATAAAACATCAGCACTGCTGGCCGTGTGGTGTCCGGCAGAGTAGAATAGCACCAACCTCTTACACTCGTGGGTGTCGTACAAGGCGACTAATGTTTTCGAGGCAAAAGATCTAGTCCCCGTAGTCTGGAAAATGGACAACAGTGTTGTCCATTGTTATATTTATAACACTGCGATCTCCAACCCGCCTGCCAAACATGGAGATTATGGCAATAACCTTTCCTTTCGTGAGAGAGGCCCTTAGTTCTGCAGTGGTCTGTTATGGGCTGTGATGATGATCAGCACGGCTAGCACAAGTGTGCCCGCGACACTTAACACTAAGATAAAAGAGAAAGCAGTATCTATGTCGGGCTTTTTCTCGGTCGAGAACCTACTTGTGCTAGCCGTGCAGGCGTCAATATCACAGCTATCATCAGCTAATTACAGGACGCTCTCCTGTCCTGTCGGACTACCATCTGTCCGTGACGCTGTCAACAAAGAAATCTGACCAGATTAGATCACGCGTTCACATTCAGTCGGCTGATTGTGCAGGATCGACACAATGTCGCTTTCTATGTAGTTCTAGTTTTTACCAGCGGGTCAGATGAGTTTATGACACTATATTGCCAACATAATGACATAGGTAGTGCAAAGACAATCATTTTCTCCTAACGCCTGCTTAGTTTTGTCACGGTCAGTCTCATACCAATCCATATTTTCAGGTTTATCAAACGAGGATTGGGAGCTCCTGGCTTCTGAAGTCAACATTATATTTCATGCGGCCGCTAGCGTAAGGTAAGGTCGACAATTTACTCGGCATACCCTACACTTACCCTACATCCTCTTTTTACATTACGCAGCAACAAACGAACAGATCTGATGGTAAACGGTCACTGTCGCCCATAACATTTACGATTCATGCATTTAGGTGGCAGGCAACGAAGATGCAGAACTGCAAATGCGTTGTCACCGTGAGGACTAAGATGAAATGCCTAATGCCCGTAATTATACTGGCTACCTTATCCTTCAACCCGGAACACAGCAACATGAGCATTGTTGCTTGGCTGCAAAATTGATAATGGGTGGTACTCGCCCAGGCGGACTCCTCAGGCTTGACACCTACCTTGGAGCCCTACCACCTGATCCTACACCTACCCTACTCCTACCCTACTCCTACCCTACTCCTACCTACCCTACTCTTACCCTACACCAACTCACACTTTTTTATTTATAAATTACAAATTGACAAAACCAAATTGGGCCAGCTGTTTTCGAATTTGTCTTAGCAACACATTTAGCAATTTTTATTTGATTGTGGCATGCAACCCCGCCTATGGCATGCCGCAATGTCGCACAACGTTGCCGTTGTTATACGTTGTCAACGTATCTCATTTACGTCAGTAAACATCAGTAAACGTCAGTAAATGAGATACGTAATTACGATGTTGGTGCCTTATTTATCTATTATAATTTAAGTTAATTATGGCAGAAAAAAAAATTTACTGCAGTTTTACGAAACACACATGGATGTCATTAATTTTTTACAGGCAAATTAATCGTGATTATAGATATGGAGACTTATTTAATTTTAATTTGTTTATAATGACATTGAAAGTATCAATTCGTGACGTTTGTCTTCACTTAATGATATATTTTATTAGTATTTTGTATGTTCTCAATTATAAAATGGAAGTGGTACCTACTTGATTATTGTATCTCCGAAAGGGGCGAGCTCTTGAGACTTTTTGACATGTAGCAACTTATTGTATACATCATCATCATCACCTTGGTATTATGTACCGATTGTGCCACCGCTTGCCACGCGAGGGCCCAGGGTCCGCCTTCCTGCTACTCCTGACCCACCTCGCTTGATCTTCGGCATCTTTGGTGGTGAATTTATGTACATCTTATTGTATACAGTTCAACAATTACACAATATTCTATTCTATTATCTTTACCCAGATTTGACGACAGCCTCAAAAAGGCCGTAAGGCTAAATTTGAGAAGCGCAGCCGAAATCGTTCGGCTGGCGAAAGAAACGAAGAATCTAGAGGTAAAGGAACTTTATCAGTGCCGAATTTATATTGGCCATTTGATTGACTATTATTCCTTATTATTTATTAATTTTGCACTGGCACTTGATCGTGAAGAGTGAAAGGATCTAGGGGAGGCCTGTTCCCAGCAGTGGGATGAATCAGGCTAAAATAATAATCAACTTAATTAATTTTACTGGCCGTGTTATTTTTCCATGTTATTTATTAAATTTTTTAATAATTAATCTGACTGGTTGGAAAATAATAATAATTTAACTCAATTGAACGCCGCGAAGTGGATCAAATTGGGATTGCAAGATTTGACCAGAACGTTTATACAAACATTGCAAAATAAAAGCTTTTAAAATATCATAAATCACAATTCAATTGGTTTATATCAAATCCTGGGGGGCGAATCTCTAGCTTTCGACATTAGAATTCGACATTATCCCTATCCACAAATATCTATTAAAAAGTAACTAAATCTCTATTGCAAACAAAAATCTTGTTCTCAACTATTTTATTTATTCCGTCATTGTCGAAGATCGTTTTTAAATGTCATTTTCTATTAGTGATATTTAGCTCGGTAAAATATCCAATTCGAGATGTCACAGCACGAGAATCAGGCCCCTGCGCTATTATAATTCTAGTCGTTAGTGCATGTGTCCACTGCATACGTCAATATCAACTATGGAGAAGAATTGGACGAGATTTTGTATCCCCCCTACGCTGACTGGAGAGAGACTATGCAGGTCGCTGAGGAGCTCGATGAAGATACCATGAACATCTTCACAAAGAAGTAAGCTTAATTTTTACCACAGATTGATTAACGATCAGATAGCCTGTAGCGACATCTATCGCTCCAACAGGGAAACTCAACAACACTCACATTACGAATACACGAACACAAGGTTGGCAACCATCCGCACATAGATGGCGCGGGCCGTTCTACATCGCGCTATGGAAGTGTGCCAACTTCCACAGCATATATACATACTACTTCCGACGATCAACTGGCGGACCAATGGTCCCCTGGTCACAACACCCGGCCGAGTGGGTAATTACCCTTTTCCACCTTCTCCATCTTCGCTTGCCAACATTGGCGGCTACCTTATCCCCTTACCTTAACCAAAAGCCAACCTGATGGTAAGCGGTTACTGTCGCCCACACATCTACGATTCAAGCATTCTTAAGTTTCATTTCAAGAATCAAAAATGCAGAATAGCAAGTGCATTCTCACTGTGAGGAGTAAGATGATGATTATGCCTATTGTTTAAAATGTTACTGGCTTCCTTATCTGTAAAACCGAAACACAATAATGCATATGTTGCTCCTATATTAGTTGAACACTAACCAATTCTCTTATATGGTGACGGAAAACATAGTAAAATACAGTAAAGTAAAATACTTTTATTCCACTCAGAGACACGGCATAACATTCATAAATATTCATAGAGAAAAAAAATAAAACAGAGACATGAACGGAAAAAAAAGATACTCTAATCTCGTTACCGGTGCCATGCCACAGTTGACACACAGTTGTTGTGACGCTGGTTTTCAGTGGGCCCCTACATCGTTTTAAAATCTGCACATTCAGGCGACTCACCATGTAACCGTGATCCAATCTGGTCAGGTTCCCCTGGTAGCAGGGTCACGAATATCAGATTGCAGTCGCTCCACTCTAATTGCCTGATCTGCCAAATTGTGGGGCATGGTCATGGGTCAAGGCGAACCCCGAACCCTCGTACGCGAGAGCACAACCAGGACATTAACGCCAAGATTATTATTATTTCTGATCGAACATAATCATGGACAGCTCTCACTCTGTGTGTCAAAGAAATCATACAAAACTCCTCATTTGTCTTTACACTCTCATTCTCTCATTTAACAGATACACCTGCGGACTGCCCAACACTTACGTATTCACCAAGCAATTGGCTGAACATGTGATCAGCGAGGAGAGAGGGAAGCTGCCTGTGGTCATCATCAGACCCACGCTAGTCTTGTCCATCATGGACGACCCTGTACCAGGCTGGCATAACACTATAAACGGTATTGCTGGGATGTTTATTGGATGCAGTTCAGGTATGGATAATTACTACTTTTTTATATTAGACAAGACAGGCATTTGACCGCCATCTCACCTGTTGGTAAGTGACGATGCGGCTGAAGATGAAGCATGCCCGTCTTGGAACAGCCTATTCACTCTAGCCATGAAGGCATCCAGATTATGTTGTACAGGGAACACACTCGCAGGCAACGCGTTCCATTCCTTAGCCGTACGCATTATAAAGGTACTAAGTAAGGCTAGAAAGGCACTTACTAGCCTGATATTTTCATCTTTCAGAGCGTCGGTGGCCTAATTGGCTGCGCGTCCGATTTGTTAACGAGAGATACTAAGTTCGATACCCAATGCCGCCATATAAAATAACTTTTTCTGAGTTACTACATTAGTTGAACACTAATTCATACTCTTACGGTGAGGAAAAACATCGTGATGAAACCTACATATTCACACGACTGAATGTGTAACCATGATCCAGTTTGAACAGGTTCCCTTGTTAACAGGGTCAGGGTCGCTCAACTGTAAATACCTGACCAGCCAAACCTTTACGGTCAAGCATGGCGGACCCCGGGCCCTCATGTGCTAGAGAACAACCGGAATTTTGATGATATTTTTGTCAAATTTTTTGTTTTCGAATATGGGACTGGGAACATTGGAAACTGTTATTTCCAACAATTTGGAACTGTTTCAAACAGTTGGACACAAAATAGTACAAACAACAGCATGGGAGCACCCAATATGATTGGAAAGTTAGCTACTCCATGGGAGCACCTTTAGACCAAACTGTGGGCACTATCTACCTAATCAAATATTTGCTTTTACAGGTGTATTGAAAACAATTGAGGCGAAAAATGTTCGACAAGACTTCATCCCGGTTGATATTTGCGCCAAAATTTTTATAGCAACCGCATGGTATCGAGGTATTAGAAAGTAAGTATATGTAGTAGTCACGCTGTATGGTAGCCGACAGAGTAGAATAGCACCAATCCCTTACACTCGTGGGTGTCGTACAAGGCAACTAATGTATCGAGGCAAAATATGTAGAGTCTCCGTAGGCTAAACTGGGCAGCAGCGTTTCTCAAATTTATATTTATAACACTATGATGTCCAACCTGCCTGCCAAGCGTAGAGATTATGGTAATAACCCCCACTTTCGTGGGAAAGGCCCTAAGTCCTGCAGTGGATTTTTATGTGCTGTGATGATGATATGTAGTACTTGCATAATCACACTTACCTCTGCATTCTACTACCTATACATATATATGGCAGGGGGCGGAGGAAATAAGTTATATAAATACAACATATCTTTCCTAGCAAGAGAGCTTGCTATGGTGTTCTTCGTAAGTGGAGCCCCCTCAGCATAAACTTATAATAATGGTCTGTCCTTTAACACAGGTTGAAGCCGACAGATGACGTAGACATCTACCACTGCTCTTCTAGTGACGCAGTATTTGTGACTTTAAAAAGCCTATGGGATAACGGCTTGAAGGTACTTCAGAAATATCCAGCAGGAATGTCGATGGGGTATCCCGTGATGGACATAAGCACGGGGTTGACACACTACGTCAAGGTTGGTAAATTTTTTTTTCTTTTTTTTTTCATACCTCTAAGTGTAGAGCTCCACTCATGCAGTGCAGTGCACTGCGCGGCGCACCACACGGTGCCACGTGCCACGAAAACGGTGGTGTTATTCTGGTTTTTTAAATTAGGCAACGTTTGCACGAGAGCTTTTTCGGCGCTTTTACGAGCGTTATTTTAAACGACTCGCATAATTGACCCTATGTCTCCGACTGTCTGTTCACACGCAGGCGTAAAAACTTAGTAAAAGGTGACTGGAGATGTTTTTATCTCCAGTCACTTTGCAACCAAGAGACTGTCTCAAATGCAACCAAGAGAAACGTCCGAAAAGGATGTCATTCATTTTGGATTAAAACGCTAAAGGGCCGACCAGAAAAATATTATGCAATTTTCAGAGACAGCACACAGGTTCTATTATTTCTTACTATGGTGCCAAACCAGTACGCCCACCACCACCACTATGTACCACCGGGCGTACAGTAGGTACTAAGTATTGCTTTTCTAAAAGCCAATAACAATCGACCGTCGGACGTGCGAATTTGACGTCACAGTAAACAATGTAAAGAACTGTTTTCTCTATTGGAAACTAATAATTTTGTTCTGGCCGACACTTAGATTTTTGATCCATAAATGTATGAAACGCGAATGTTGCTTTTTTTAACTAAAAGTATAACAAAAGAAACATGTGAAGAAATTAGACCACCTCGATTGATCTTCCTCGAATACTATGATAACTGATGTTTTTACCCGACTACGAGGGAGCCAAGGAAGGGTAATTAAGTTAACTGTCTATGTATGTAAAGTTGATAAACGTGGAAGAATCGACAGAGATTTGTCAAGTGGAACAATGTCGAATCTACCTATTCTTGCTGGAGAAAGTGGTTTGTATGTATGTATGTGGATATGAATGTTTGTATTGATGTTAATTCTAGCTCAAAAACTACTTGGCCGATTTTCGTTAAAAGCGTATTGATTGTCGAATGGTTACAGGCTCTATGATAATACATTCAATATATTATCTTGAGGATATAAGAACATAAAACTTTAATATTTTTCAATTCTGATGATTGATTCGGTCATGTTGAGAATTTGTTATTCACATTGATTGATTCTGTTGTGGGATATACCGCACTACTTAAATTTGTCCTCAGCTGGTTGAAGACATGATTTTGGGACAATATTACGACAAAATGTTTTAAAGCGTAGTTATTTCTGTCCTTTACAAATGTTTACTTAAACATGGTGGCTCTTTCAAAATTATAACTACAAAGTATAACATCAGTAGTAAGTATAAAGAGAGTGTATAAACTTAAATAACTCAGAAACCATTGCTCTTAGAAAACTAGATCCTAAAAAGAAATGATAGTGCCCGTCAATATCTATAAGTATTTGCTGTTCTGGAACAAGCGTTTTTAGGTCAATAGTTTCAGAGTTATTACAGTTTTAAGATTGACAGCTGTCAACCGAAATGTAGATCTCGACGAGCACTATCATTTCTCTTTAGGAACTAGTATTCAAGCACCATTAGTTTCAGAGTTATTAAAGTTTTTAGTTTGACAGGTGCCATCGAATATGTTAATTTCTACGAGAACCAGCATTTCTATTTAGAAGCTAGTGTTTTAGAACCAAACATGCCTTATTTATATTTCGGGATGAACTGAGAAGAGAATGACGACAGGATCACGAAAGCGAAACAACTTCGATAATATTAAAGAATCAGAAAAAAGGGAGGGGCTTACGCATCAGCGGTCAAACTTTTTTTGACAAGGTCGATTTCCTATTTTATTCACACGCGTTGTATCTGTACTAAAAAAAGTAGACAGATATATGTGTGTAAACTGTGTCACATAAGGAGGAAAGATTCGAACTGTTGGTAAAAAGAAACAGTCAGATGTGACGTTTCATGTTGACATCTGCTGACACCGCGCCGCACGCTGCACGATTGGGCTAAATTGAAAAACGTGGACAAAATTCATACAGCACTGACATTTCGGGCTTGAATTGCGGGTGTTGCCCCATCATGCAGTGCGCCGCGCGGCGCGCTGCATGAGTGTGCGTTCAAGCTAATGTGGCAAACAAGCTTACGGCCTGCCTGATGGTAAGCAATCACCGCCGCCTATGGACGTTTGCAATACCACGCTTTGCCGACTCCGTACTTTCTTGAATAACTTCTTGTTGTTTTATAATGTTATTCCAGCATGACAATGTCCCATCATATGTCACGAACGTTTTATCGATAGGATGATAAAGTTGTATGAAACTTCCAAAGTGTAGTGATGTCTATACATAGTATAAAACAAAGTCGCTTCTAGCCGTCTGGTCCCAATGTATCTAAATGACGAGATTGCTGTTATCGCCTTTGGCGGTACAGGATAAGATAGCCGCCAATGTTGGCAAGCGAAGATGGAGAAGGGTAATTACCCACCTGGCCGGGAGTTGTGACCAGGGGACCAAGGGTCCGACAGTGGATGGTCGGAAGTTGTATATATGCCGTGGAAGTTGGCATCTTTCTCTAGCGCGATGTAGGACGGTTAGCGCGATATAGGACGGTTAGCGCCATCTATGTGCGGATGCTTGCCAACCTTGTGATCGTGTACTCGTAAAGTGAGTATTGTTGAAGTTCCCTGTTGTAGCGATAGATGTCACTACATCGCCCTCAATTGTTGTCTTTTCTACTGTAACGTAAGTACTTAAAGTAAACTGTACGGCTAGCACAAGTGTTCCCGCAACACAGCACGCACCGTGAGAGAACCTTTGTTTTCTTCTCTTAATACTAATACGAAAGAGATAGCATTCAGGGTCTATGTCGCGTCTTTTCTCGCTTACCTCGCGCATGAGCACTTGTGCTAGCGGTGCTGATACATATTATATTGTATTTCAGGTACTAATTAAGCAATTTCTGTTTGCTTTGATTGTCGATTCTTGCCTGTGGGTGGCTGGAAGAAAACCGTTGTAAGTAATTCATAGATGGTGTAGCCTTATTCCATAACTTAAATTGCCATAATAGACTGTGAGATTAACTTAATGGATGAGAGACAATCTTTGTCTTTTCGCGATAGTAAGTACTCACATATCCTCTTATGTGGGTTCTATAAGTAAAAAAACCGGTCGGCCTCACATCCTTGTGGCAGCCTCACTTTTAAGCCACATTAATGTCACTTAATTTGGTGACTATGATCACAACGTTTTGGAATAGAATATTTATTTGCTCAAAACATTGTTATAATGATAGGTCTTAAGATAATCATCACACAGTGGCTCACACATGTTCAGCCAGTATTAACAGGCATGCAAATTTGTTCAGTGTTAATCTTATGCACCCTTAAACTCTAAAAAATCCGTGACGGAGTAAAAAATGTGGATTACGTTAGCTCCTGCTAAAGTATACATCCACATTTGTCTCATTCACCTTTGTCACATGATCTTGATACCTCCTGATTCAGAATAACAGTTTTCGAATCGAACGACACGGATTCGCCGCTCACGAATTTCGTGTCGAATCGTTCGGAAACGGTCTCGAATTATTTGTGAATACGGCTACTGATAAATTGTTGTTGTACCTAAAAACCATTGTTCTGCAGCTTGACCAAGATCCAGAGGAAAGTGTATACAGTCGACATCGCCCTTGCCTACTTCATGACTCACAGCTGGACGTTCCTCAACAAGAATTTGGTCTCAGTCCGTTCTCGTATAAAAGAAGAGGACAGAAAAGAATTTTACTACGACTACGAGGGAGTGTCTGGAATACCGTACCTGGAGAACGTGGCCCTTGGCGGCAGGAGGTACCTCATGAATCTACCTGACGAACAGTTGCCGCGGGACCGTGTTATATTTACAATGTGAGTGAATAAACTTAGGACATTAGACTTGCTAGAACCCCAAAAACTAGGTAATCTACGGTAAATAGTGAAAATAAATTAACACGGTAGATATTGGCTTAAAAAACGTGCATATATTTCCATAAGGTGAAATTGGCTCTACATTTTCAATGAAACATTTCGCGATGTAGCAATTCCAATGTTTCGTGTCGGCGCCATCTAGCGGCAGACTCAGGGACTAAACCGGGCCCTGCGCGAGGGCCCGAGATTCCTTTCGAACAGTATGTTACATGCAGTAAGCATGGTGGTAAAACCTTTTAATAATATGAATATGCATGTTAAGGTGGCAATGCACTTAAACCGTACCTATGGCTTATTTTGACGACTTGAGTGGTTCATTGGTCAACGTCTGCCACGCAAGAGGTCCCGGGTTCGATTCCCGTCCGGGCAGAAATTGAAATGATGAATTTTGATTTCTGTTACGGGTCTGGGCGTTCTATGTATAATAAGTATGTATTTAAAAGTATTTAAGTAGTATATCAGTTATGTAGCACCCATAGTACAAGCTTTGCTTAGTTTGGGGCTAGATGGCGCTGTGTGAATTTGTACACGAATATTTATATTATTTATTTATTTTTATTGACAATGTTAGAGATAATATCGTTTTGCAATCATCCCTGATTATGAATTGTAATTTTAAATTCTTATTGTGTGTAATGCGCGTGGCTTTTGGTTAACTAGAACCTTTTCAGTAAAAATCCCAATACTCTAGAGAGTCTCTCATTTCAATATTACCCCGGATCTAGGCCACACTGTATAATGGACAATAACCGATCCTCTTACATTGAAAAAAATTGGCAGGAAATGAATTTGTATGTGTGCGTGTGCGTGTGCGTGTGCGTGTGCGTGTGCGTGTGCGTGTGCGTGTGCGTGTGTGTGTGAATAATCATGATCCAATATGGTCAGGTTAACAGGGTTACTGGGTCAGGCAGCAGTTGCTCTCTGCAATTACCAGAACCGTCAAATTCTGCTTTTCCTTTGGACTATGACATGGGATCGTTTAAGAGGCATTAAAGGTTTTCTTAGAGGGGGCCACGCATTGGTAGCATCCCTGATGTTGTGCATAGGCGGCGGTGACCACTTTTCATCAGGTGGCCCGTTTGCCTGTTTGTCTGCCGCATTACATAAAAAAACCTAGACCATGGTCAAGACGGACCCCGGGCTTTGTTTCTTTCGGCTTGGGGGCTAGTTCAATACTAGCTGACCAGGTGTCTACCTTATCTCGTCCCCTCTAGTCATCCTTCTTAAAGTTATAAAGTTATCTGATTATGTAATTTTATTTTTCTTGTTACAGACATAAGGTGCTTTACTACATTTTCTATACCCTGCTTTACTGTTACGTGGCTTGGAAGATCATGAACATGATTTATAAACTTATTTGAGTCCGGAGAGTGCTTTTTATAATCTGTTTAGGCATGTAGGTAAATAAAATAATGTTGTCTTAGGTTGCATGCAAGAAACGCTATACGCGATAAGGCCGTTTGTTGCTTGTTTTTTTTTCTATTAGTACTGTATCTATTGTTCTTTAATTAAGCAATTAAGTATTTTTATTCATTCATTCATTTATTGTGCTAAATTCCAGCTGAATTACATTTTGTTAAATGTCATTTTGTGTATTATTTATGCATTGTTAAATATTAATCATAACAATTATAGAGACATTTAAGTGTCATATACGAAATGTATATAATTTGGTTTTGAGAACTACTGCGCTGGTCTAAATTGGCCACCCTAAATTACTGTCAAACTCAAGTATTCTATACCTATCTGTGCATTGTCGTTGTTTTGTTGTTGTTTTGTTTAAGTTGTAATATGTATATTTCTAGATTTTTACT
Source organism: Blastobasis lacticolella (assembly GCA_905147135.1). Lineage (NCBI taxonomy): Eukaryota > Metazoa > Arthropoda > Insecta > Lepidoptera > Blastobasidae > Blastobasis > Blastobasis lacticolella. The sequence goes on from LR990068.1 coordinate 6,858,449, forward strand.
GTGTTGGACATTTATTTTCGCTATGAGTGTTAAATCGATTAAAAGTGGCATGAGGAATGAAAAATTTAGAGTTGTTCATAAATGTATGACCGCGTTTAGAGCAGAAAAGTTGCTGTACCATTATCGATACTTAAAATTTACCTTATTTTTGAACAATTTGAATGGAATATGATCTTTTGGAAATCATTTGAATTTCCGTAAAATTAATGTGTTTTGTACTATTGGTTACATTTATTTAAGGTAACAAAATTATCCGTCAAATTATAGGGTGCTATTTTAGTTTTGGCCCTTCTGTATTTTATTTTCGAAAATATAATATTCATTTATATTTTTGAGTTCAGGTGTGACTAAAAGCAGTGCGGAGCTTCTGTATTGTATTGTAGCAGAGAGCTTTATTATCCAGGCACATTACGCATTGTACGACTATTCGAGCTGGAGAAATGAAACTCAGGATCAAGAAATTTTGAAAAATATTATTTTAAATCCTTGACCGTTATTTGAAGCTTACTAGTTTGAGATAGGCCCCTATCTGTTTTCCGTTTCCGCTTTGCCTTTCTCTTTCCATTTATATCTCTGTCCCGCTCATCACCCCCGCTCGGCGAGATCCCCACCAGGCAACCGCGACCGGTCTGAGGAACCGCGGTCCGCGGTCGGCTTGCTTCATTGGCGTCTTGTTTTCCGCCGCGTACGGTTGTCTCTAAAACTTTCGAACAACCGGAAGAAAAAAAATTAAAATAATATTATAACACTCCATAAGTGTTAATTTAAAATTATATTCCTTGGTGAGTTCAATTTACAAATAAGTTAAATCAGAATCGACTCGCCTTCATCTGGTAAGTGCTATTGGATTTTCTCTCCTTTTTGAGTGAATAAAATAATATTCTAATGTCGGGTATTCGTGCCTGATTTCATAATAATGCAATGTCTTTACATAGCATTGTTTCTTGACATGTAAATTAGGCATGTCAAAATTTTTGTGAACCTACTACACTTATTAACTTACCTACATATTATTTTTTTCTTTTTCGATACGAAAATAGCCAATCGTCTTAGATTTTCAAATTTTAAATTTATAACGGCGCTGCCGTTCGGTTTGTATTACTTGTGTATTTAATTTACAGCTCATTAATATAGTCCTTTCTTTTTTCATTGTATGGCACCTACCCACATTATTTTTAGTTGGTAAACTGTTTTATTTGGGTATAGATGGATGAATCTAGCAATCCAATCTAGTGGTTTGTGGTGGCGGATGCTCCAAATGTTATGTTACCTTCTGTTTCTTTTCGTATGATTTTAAACACTAAAATGTAATTTTGTGTATAAAAGTACTTAATTGAATATTACACAAATTACTGTGTAACGTATTTCTGTTCATTAGAATAATAGACACAAAAAGAAAAAGCCCTCAAATCGTCACCACCGTCGTCCTCGACGTAGTAATAAAAAAAAAAGGGGGTGGGGGCGTAAGGAATCACGTCAACTGACGTAGTGTAGGTGCTATTCATAAACACCTCGCTGTGAATCTTCATAAACACTCTCTGTGTCCTTAAACAACGAGATGCTCTTCAGTCTTGTTTGGAAGAGCTACAAGGTGACAACTTGAGTAATGACAGTTTACGTGAAAAGATGATGGAATTATTTTCTAAAGGAGAATACTCTAAAGTATCCTCTGATTACTTCAATTAATTAGTGGGTACAGAGCGGAAACGGTACAGATGCGTCGCGATGGCATCATTAACAATGCTCGTGACCCTTTAATCAAGTCGGCCCTTCGCAAGGTGCCAAAAATCTAACCAATGCCTATTTAATAGTTAACTGTTGACGTCAGTTCCTGAAAAAGCTAGAGTAGTTAAAAAAGCTTTCGTGGTCAAGTCCACTAACACCGGTTATGCTTCACAAGCTAGAGCTGTCAAGCCTTGACGTCACCCCGCGCAGGGGTCGACTAGTGATGATGGACCCTTGCAGGGTACCAGCTACGGATGCTGCGCTCCAGCGCATTATCCTTATTACAGCCAATATAATCAACCCTCACAGGGTTGTTGTCACCCCCCGCAGAGGTCGACTAGTGATGATGGACCCTCGCAAGGTACCAGCTACGGATGCTGCGCTCCAGCGCATTATACTAATTACAGCCATTACAATCAGCCCTCGCAGGGTTGTTGTCACCCCCCGCAGAGGTCGACTAGTGATGATGGACCCTCGCAAGGTACCAGCTACGGATGCTGCGCTCCAGCGCATTATACTAATTACAGCCATTACAATCAGCCCTCGCAGGGTTGTTGTAACAACCGACCCTCGCACGGTTTTGGAAATCATAATCATAGTGCTCACCGTCACACGGCGCATAGCACAAGAGGATCATTTCGCCAACGTGGTAGTCGTCAAGGTACCAGCAATGCCCATTACCAGAACAAAGAATAACGTGCCAGGACTATGCTATTAACCAAATCCAGTACTAGTCGTAGTTCAGTGTCATCGCAAGCACAAGCTCGTCGAGCAATTACAGTAGAAAACGCGCCGCGCCGTCCGCAGAGACTAACTTGGTCAGCAAAAAAAGCGAAAATATTGACTCGGGAACTGTTCAGGGCGGGATGCTTGCAACAATTCCACGGGCAATGGAAAATCATAGGAGTACCAAATTTCTTGTTGAAAATAATAAAGAGATATCGCATATCTATTACCTAAAAGCCTCCTTTAATCAAGTCAAATCTGAAGAAAGGCCCATATTGCACATTCAGACTAATAAATATATCGAGTGTCCCGGGTTTCCTCCAACCAGGGGATTGCTTATGCAAGATCGACCTGTCTCAGGCCTATTTTCATTTACCAGTGGCCCCGGTTCACCGCCGGTTTCTCCGCCTTGTCTACAAAGGGGAGCTGTTGCAGATGACATGTCTCCCGTTCGGTCTCTGCACAGCTCCGAAAGTTTTTGCTTCCATAACCAATTGGATGACATGAGTTTTGCGAGCTCAAGGCCTACGCATAATCGTTTACTTGGACGACTTCCTGGTCCACCAAGACAAGCAGACGTTACAAGAGCATGTTCAGTTACTGTTGCATCACCTGCAATATCTAGGATGGCAAATAAATAATTTTTTCGATTTATTCGACTTGATTGTTATTCCACAAAAAAGTCAAGCATTTTTAGGAGTATGCTGGAACAAATCAGAAAGCTTTACAAAAAGACAAAATTGTGAACATCACCAACAAAGTGCCTACAATGATAAAGACTTACAAACTGTGATTGGCATGCTCAACCTTGCAAGTTTTGACGTCCCAAGAGACAGATTGCGTTTACGTGCTCTCCTACTATTACAAAATTTCATGCTGAAAACTTTCGGCAAGAAAAGCCTCCCGTCGGAGTGTAAGGCAAGTTATTATGATGGCTTTACAATTGCCATCAATCCTCAGCTATCCATTATTCACCACCCAGGCACTTTCTCACGACAGACGCGTCAGATTTGGCTTGGGGGTTACAACTGTCAGTGTCCCCATATCGGGGCTGTGGACGGAACAGGAAAAGCTATTGCATTGCAAAGTGTAGGAGATGCTTGCGGTAGTAAAAGTATTAGAAACTTACTATCCGATGTTGAGCCAGACGACAATGCTTGTGTAATGCGACAAGTGAAGGGTAGTTTCATATATTCGCAACGAAGGCGGGACAAAGTCCCCACCCTTAAAGGACATAACTTTCAGGCTATTTAAATTACTGACTTACATCAAATAGGGGTACATACCCGAAATATACAATGTTCATGCCGATTACCTGTTTCGGCACCGTTCGCCACCGGAATGGCATCTCCTTCCACAAGCAATCCAGAAAATATTTTTCAAGTTCGGGTCATCAGTGATAGACTAGTTTGCGTCAGAACATGCTCACGTGATTGCCAAATTATGTATCTCTAGACTTGAAGGACACAAGCTATGTTCAGCGATGCATTCTCTCGTCTGTGGGCGTACAATCTAGCATGGGTCTTTCCGCCGCCTTATCTGCTCCCCAAGGTTCTATCACATCTGAACTCGGCGCGAGGAGTATACACAGCCTAATAGACACAGCCACCAACCTTCCTCTATACAGAGTTCAGCTAATGCTCACTCTGGACGTCTGGAAATGTGGGGGAGGTCTAGCAGTTTGACAGGTTGAAACTTAAATCAGAAAAAGTTGTTGCCAGCATCTTGGCGTGCATCTACAGGTAAGACTTACCATGTAGCATGAAAATTATGGCTTAGTTGGGCTACGAAATCTTCAGTGGATCCGCTAATTCCAACCGAACCTATCCTAGTTCTTTTTTTTTCGCTGACTTACACCTTCACCACGGATTGTCTTATTACACAATACTTTTGCAGAAGTCTGTAGTGGCTACTTTATGTAATGCAGAAAGTACGGAGTCCTTGAGTTCCTACACTTTCGTCAAACACATATTGAAATCAATTGCCTTAATGAAACCTATACTTTGCAAGCAACCAATTTGGGATATTTACATCGTATCTACATACTTAAGCGAAAAAGCACCTGATGAAAACAGTACATTTTCTGTCTCTAGACATACGGCTACATTATTACTTATGCTCTGGCAGACGTGTCCACGAGTTAACGCTATTGGCCGTTGATTCAGATCACCTCATTCAAGATACCAGCGTAATGTTATGGCAAATATTTGGTTCGAAAACCGACAACGCTAACTACAGACAGTCAGGCTGGAATTTTTTTTTAATTCCTGTTAATAAAAATTTAGACCGTGTATTTTGGACAAACCACTTACTGAACCTTGCAATAGACGCCTGTCTATGCAGGCAGGACCGCTAAATCTACATGTCAATTTATAACTACCAGGGGTCACCCTAAAGGAGTTTCACGTACAGCAATAGCCTCTCGAAGAATTAGTCGGATAATTTCTCAGTCGACGAGATATTGTCTCGTGGTAACTGGAGGTCGGGTTATACTTTTGCCCTTTTTACCGACGGGAGATAATGCAATCTCCTGCCAATATTAATAAAGTTACAAGCTTGTTTATCCCAGTTAATTAAGGGAATTAAGAAGTAAATAATGTTTTACTTCATTTTGGAATTATTAACTAACTAACATTGAATTATTTGCCTGATCCTGTTTAAAATATCAATGATTCCATAAAAAGTTTATAACCTTTTATTTACTTACCTATGGAATCCAAAGCATTTTACATACCTATTCGTAATCTAGGCCGGGTAAATCGCGCCGGGTCCACTAGTTATATTATATATGTATGTCTAGTGTAATTAAGAAAAAACCGCCTAAAACTACAGCAAGAGTAAGCCAGTCCACCAAGGCAGCACCCGTTCACGAGTATAACGCAGGGCCCAGCCATCGTCCAATTCAACCATATTTGAGGGAATAGAGCGACCCGGCCCCCACGCCACCGCCAGACAGACTTTTAAATGAGCGTGCATCACACATGCTGTATGTGGTAGGTAGTCGCTACCACCCTACTCTATCCTATCCCTTCCCTATCGCTACCTTACCCCTACCCTATCCTACCATTGCCTTAACCCTACCCTACCACTACCTTACCCCGACCCTACCACTATCTTACCCCTACCCAACCCTATACTACCTTACCGCTATCTTACCCCTACCCAACCCTATACTACCTTACCGCTATCTTACTCCTACCCTACCCTACCCTACCCCTACTCTAACTACTACCCTACCCCTACCCTAGCGCAGACAGGAGACACCATGTGTGGGAGAGGAAGGAAAATTAACGCCGCTTCCAAGGTGGTTCTCCGTGGGGAAAAGAAACGGCAAGAAACCCACAGAGCCTACGTTAATTCTTTTTTTTTTTAAACATGTCTTATATACTAATACATTATTTGTCCTATATACTATCTTAAATGTAAATACCTGTATAGAACAGCAGTTCAGTCCCATGGACTTTTGTCATTTACATATTCAGATATACTATAATAACTTTTTTGACATAATTTGTTTTTTATAGCGACTTTAAATTTATTGAATGGTAAATTCTGAATATCTGTTGGAACCTTATTATAAAAGCGTACACATTGACCCATAAATGATTTGTGGACTTCGGCTAGACGACAATCACCAGCAACAAGCTTATCTTTATTTCTCGTATTAATATTATGAACATCACTATTCTTCTTAAATAAGTGTAAATTTTTATGAACATACATTAAGTTCTCATATATATATTGTGACGGCATTGTCATTATATCAATATTCCTGAATTTATCTCTTAGTGAAGTTCTAGGTCTCAATTGATAAATCGCGCGAATAGCCCTTTTCTGCAATACAAATACATTGTGCCAGTCGGCAGCGTGTCCCCACAGCAGTATGCCATAGGCCATAATACTGTGGAAATAACTAAAGTAAACTAATCTTGCTGTAGCCTCGTCAGAAATACCCCGTATTTTCTTTACAGCATATGCTGCAGAACTTAGCCGTTTCGGCAATTTATCAATGTGAGGACCCCATTGCAATTTATTATCCAGAGTAAAGCCTAAAAATACTGTAGAATCAACAAGATTCAAATTTTCGCCTTTTATTTGTACATTAGTGGGCACTGATCTAACATTTGGCAAAGAGAATTTTAAACATTTTGTCTTCTTGCCATTCAGTAATAAATTATTAACCGTAAACCAGTTTACCACTTCTGCAATAGCCTTGTTCACGTCTTCATATGTTAATTGTTGTCTTTTTACTTTAAACACTAAAGATGTATCGTCCGCGAACAAGACAATTTCATGGGTATCTTTTACAAAGTACGGTAAGTCATTTACATAAACAAGAAACAAAAACGGCCCTAAAATAGATCCCTGGGGGACACCCATAGAGACAACAGACCCCATAGATCTCTCTCCGTTTACATCAACTTTTTGAATTCTATGACTCAAGTATGAATTTAGCAAGTTTAGGGCCAAGTCCTTTATTCCATAATGTTGTAATTTCCTGACCAAAATATCATGATTAACGCAATCAAAGGCTTTGGATAAATCACAGAAAACCCCTAAGGCATCACGTGATTCCTCCCAGGCCCCAAAGATATGTTTAATAAGTTCAACACCTGCATCAGCTGTTGAACGACCGCGAGTAAACCCGAATTGTTTATGATGCAATAGGTTACCTCCATAAAAATGAGCTTTTAGTTGATTTAATATGATTTTCTCAAATATTTTACTTAGAGCCGGTAAAATTGAAACTGGTCTAAAATTTGTAGGATCCGTTGTATTACCAGTTTTCAACAATGGAATAACTTTACTGTGCTTCATCAGGTCAAGAAATTCACCATTATCAACACAATTATTAAATATATTCGCTAAGTGGACAGCAATAACGTCAATTACAGAGCTAATAATTTTTACTGACATACCATCAATGTCGGCAGTTGCTTTCATTTTTATGGTTTTAAAAGCCTTAACTATATCTTGAGGTGTTGCATGCTCGAACTTAAAATCGATGACACTCTCGGGTACATTTTGTTTTAACAAGGATTCAGCGAGAGCAGGAGACGAATTTAAGGATTTCGTAGTTGACACTGGAATGTCTGTAAAAAATTTATTGAATGCCTCCGCAACTTCCGAGTTTTTGGTAACAACATTATCATTTATCTTTAAACTGTATTTAGTATCGCGATTTGTTACTTTTCCAGTTTCACTATTTATTATCTGCCATGTGGATTTTACTACATCTGTGCTATTTTTTAGTTTGTGTTTAACGAAATTCGATTTAGCTGTAGCACAAACGCGTTTAAATAACTTCGAATAATGTTTAACATACTCAGCAAATTCTACGCTATTATTATACGCCCGTTCTGCATAGAGCTCATATAATTTATTTATACTCTTATGTATTCCTGCTGTCGCCCAATCGCTAAACATAAGTTTGCTGTTTACTGCCTTCACTTTTGGTTTGAATATACTATTACTTTCAGTTTTTGTCATGTGTAAAACTGAATTATAATATTCATTTGTATCATCAAAATACTTTAAATTAGATGATTTCTCTATAATGTTATTTCTAAAACTGTTTAGACGGTTGTTGTTAATTGGTACAAATTTAATAGTATTTTTTGTTTCTTTCCTCATATTAACATTAAACACAGCTAATTGACCACAATGATCGGATTGCAATTTGTTTGTTAGACTTAAATATAGTAAATAGAAAATATAAAATTGCACAGAGTGAAATAATTACTTGGAAAGAAGCTATCTCTGAAATGGTCAAATTGTCAAATGAAAACTCGGACATGATCGAACGTCTGATGGCTGCCAAAGAAGGGGAATGTGAGTGTGTCGCCTCGCAGCTTCAGCGCCCCGCGCCCCGGCCGCAAAACACTGTCGTCGCCCCCGAGGCGCACGCGGTTAACGTCGAGCCCGCGGTCGCCGGGTGTAAGGCCGTGGCCTCCCCGGCCTTCGCGTCCACCTCTTCCACCGCGGCTCACATCGTACCTGCGGTCGTCGGGCCCCACAAAGCTTCAGCCGCCCCGGCCGTCGCGGCCACATCTTATGCCGCCGCTGCGAGGAGTACGACGCGCCCTAAGTCGACGGGCGCGGTCGACGGGCCATTCAAGGCCCCAGCCGCACCGGCCGTTGCGGCCACCTCCTATGCCACCATAGCAAGGACATCGACGCGCTCTACGGCCCCCGCGGCCCACATCCAGCTCGCGGGAGCCAACACCACCAAGCACGCTATCCTCGAGCCCGTACCGGCCCCGCGGGTAGCACCGCGCGCCGCGCCGAGAGCGCCGCCGCCTCGCGCCGTTCGGCCGCGCGTGGCCACCGCGTGCGGGCCCGCGGCCGATACAGCAGCGCCCGGGGCCACCTCCGTCGCCGCCGGAGTGCTCGTGGCCGCCACCGTCACGATCCCCGGCAAACCCAGCAGGCCTGCTAGCGCAAAGCCGACGCAAACATTGCGAACTAATGTGCAGACACAGAGGACTCTAGTTTTTTCAGATCGAATAGGCAAAAATATGGGCGTGTTACTAAACGACTGTAGGAATTCCAAAGTAATCAATTATTGCATGCCTGATTTGTCGTACAGCGGTATAATCCAAAAAGTCTTACAAAACTGAGAACACATAGATCAAAATGTAAATATAATAATTTTAATAGGCAATAGCCTTAAAGTACGAAAATATGATATAGTCAAGGGTTTTGAAGCGTTGCAAGGATTGTCTGCAGGAAAAATTGTATTATGCGCATTTCCCTTCATAAACAATGTTTATGATACTGAAAATGACCGTATTCACATGTTGAATACTTTGATGTATAATTTGACTTGCAGTCAGAAAGACGCATTTACCTTTTTTGACTGTAATAAATTTACAGATAAAGTAGTTTTAACAGAAGATACTATGTATCTTCGACGTAGGTACAAAGTCAAACTGGCTACAATGTTAGCGTACCATATTAATTTATTGATTTCTTCTACCGTAGGTAGATATGACCAGAGTGCCGATTTGTTAATAAACAAAAAGGGTCACTCTTGAAACTAGTATGTAAGACAAAGGAGCCGTCCTGTATCATATCAGCAGCATATAACAATCCACTGTTAGACTTGAACAGTAAATCTTTTGATATTGGTCAGAATATACAGGACTGCTCTGGCATAAAGTCATTAGTAAATAGTGGTAATAAGCCTTTGGATGTACGTAAAGTAAAATGTTATAATAATAAACAAAATTGTATAGTTAACTTTGTACATCAAAATATCCAAGGCATGACGAATAAAGAATTGGAAGTTGAGCTATTCATGAACGGTGAGAATGTTGATATTTTTTGCATTACTGAACATTGGTTAAAAGATCACCAGCTCATATTTGGCTTTAACAACCATAAACTTGCAAGTTCGTTTACAAGAGGGCAGGCAATTCATGGAGGTTCCCTAATACTTGCTCGTAATTGCCTAAAATGCAAGGAACGCACTGATATTGTCAAGCTGTCTGTTGAACGATCTGCTGAAATTGCCTGTATAGAACTTGAGCGACTTATTGTAATGAGCGTATACAGACCTCCGGCTTCATCATTTGATTTGTTCGAGAAAATTATGGATGAAGCCCTTATTAAAGTTAGCAATTGTAATAAAAATATTGTTGTTTGTGGAGATTTTAATATAGATTTATTAGACGTATCTTGTAAATATACTGGTAGGCTAATATCATTATTTAAGTGTCATAATTTATTCAACTTATTTTTAGAGCCTACTAGAATAACAAGTACTACATCAACTTGTCTAGACAACATTTTTTGTGATATCCAGGCATGTAGCCAGTCTGTAATAAACAAATTGCAATCCGATCATTGTGGTCAATTAGCTGTGTTTAATGTTAATATGAGGAAAGAAACAAAAAATACTATTAAATTTGTACCAATTAACAACAACCGTCTAAACAGTTTTAGAAATAACATTATAGAGAAATCGTCTAATTTAAAGTATTTTGATGATACAAATGAATATTATAATTCAGTTTTACACATGACAAAAACTGAAAGTAATAGTATATTCAAACCAAAGGTGAAGGCAGTAAACAGCAAACTTATGTTTGATTGGGCGACAGCAGGAATACATAAGAGTAGAAATAAATTATATGAGCTCTATGCAGAACGGGCGTATAATAATAGCGTAGAATTTGCTGAGTATGTTAAACATTATTCGAAGTTATTTAAACGCGTTTGTGCTACAGCTAAATCGAATTTCGTTAAACACAAACTAAAAAATAGCACAGATGTAGTAAAATCCACATGGCAGATAATAAATAGTGAAACTGGAAAAGTAACAAATCGCGATACTAAATACAGTTTAAAGATAAATGATAATGTTGTTACCAAAAACTCGGAAGTTGCGGAGGCATTCAATAAATTTTTTACAGACATTCCAGTGTCAACTACGAAATCCTTAAATTCGTCTCCTGCTCTCGCTGAATCCTTGTTAAAACAAAATGTACCCGAGAGTGTCATCGATTTTAAGTTCGAGCATGCAACACCTCAAGATATAGTTAAGGCTTTTAAAACCATAAAAATGAAAGCAACTGCCGACATTGATGGTATGTCAGTAAAAATTATTAGCTCTGTAATTGACGTTATTGCTGTCCACTTAGCGAATATATTTAATAATTGTGTTGATAATGGTGAATTTCTTGACCTGATGAAGCACAGTAAAGTTATTCCATTGTTGAAAACTGGTAATACAACGGATCCTACAAATTTTAGACCAGTTTCAATTTTACCTGCTCTAAGTAAAATATTTGAGAAAATCATATTAAATCAACTAAAAGCTCATTTTTATGGAGGTAACCTATTGCATCATAAACAATTCGGGTTTACTCGCGGTCGTTCAACAGCTGATGCAGGTGTTGAACTTATTAAACATATCTTTGGGGCCTGGGAGGAATCACGTGATGCCTTAGGGGTTTTCTGTGATTTATCCAAAGCCTTTGATTGCGTTAATCATGATATTTTGGTCAGGAAATTACAACATTATGGAATAAAGGACTTGGCCCTAAACTTGCTAAATTCATACTTGAGTCATAGAATTCAAAAAGTTGATGTAAACGGAGAGAGATCTATGGGGTCTGTTGTCTCTATGGGTGTCCCCCAGGGATCTATTTTAGGGCCGTTTTTGTTTCTTGTTTATGTAAATGACTTACCGTACTTTGTAAAAGATACCCATGAAATTGTCTTGTTCGCGGACGATACATCTTTAGTGTTTAAAGTAAAAAGACAACAATTAACATATGAAGACGTGAACAAGGCTATTGCAGAAGTGGTAAACTGGTTTACGGTTAATAATTTATTACTGAATGGCAAGAAGACAAAATGTTTAAAATTCTCTTTGCCAAATGTTAGATCAGTGCCCACTAATGTACAAATAAAAGGCGAAAATTTGAATCTTGTTGATTCTACAGTATTTTTAGGCTTTACTCTGGATAATAAATTGCAATGGGGTCCTCACATTGATAAATTGCCGAAACGGCTAAGTTCTGCAGCATATGCTGTAAAGAAAATACGGGGTATTTCTGACGAGGCTACAGCAAGATTAGTTTACTTTAGTTATTTCCACAGTATTATGGCCTATGGCATACTGCTGTGGGGACACGCTGCCGACTGGCACAATGTATTTGTATTGCAGAAAAGGGCTATTCGCGCGATTTATCAATTGAGACCTAGAACTTCACTAAGAGATAAATTCAGGAATATTGATATAATGACAATGCCGTCACAATATATATATGAGAACTTAATGTATGTTCATAAAAATTTACACTTATTTAAGAAGAATAGTGATGTTCATAATATTAATACGAGAAATAAAGATAAGCTTGTTGCTGGTGATTGTCGTCTAGCCGAAGTCCACAAATCATTTATGGGTCAATGTGTACGCTTTTATAATAAGGTTCCAACAGATATTCAGAATTTACCATTCAATAAATTTAAAGTCGCTATAAAAAACAAATTATGTCAAAAAAGTTATTATAGTATATCTGAATATGTAAATGACAAAAGTCCATGGGACTGAACTGCTGTTCTATACAGGTATTTACATTTAAGATAGTATATAGGACAAATAATGTATTAGTATATAAGACATGTTTAAAAAAAAAAAGAATTAACGTAGGCTCTGTGGGTTTCTTGCCGTTTCTTTTCCCCACGGAGAACCACCTTGGAAGCGGCGTTAATTTTCCTTCCTCTCCCACACATGGTGTCTCCTGTCTGCGCTAGGGTAGGGGTAGGGTAGTAGTTAGAGTAGGGGTAGGGTAGGGTAGGGTAGGAGTAAGATAGCGGTAAGGTAGTATAGGGTTGGGTAGGGGTAAGATAGCGGTAAGGTAGTATAGGGTTGGGTAGGGGTAAGATAGTGGTAGGGTCGGGGTAAGGTAGTGGTAGGGTAGGGTTAAGGCAATGGTAGGATAGGGTAGGGGTAAGGTAGCGATAGGGAAGGGATAGGATAGAGTAGGGTGGTAGCGACTACCTACCACATACAGCATGTGTGATGCACGCTCATTTAAAAGTCTGTCTGGCGGTGGCGTGGGGGCCGGGTCGCTCTATTCCCTCAAATATGGTTGAATTGGACGATGGCTGGGCCCTGCGTTATACTCGTGAACGGGTGCTGCCTTGGTGGACTGGCTTACTCTTGCTGTAGTTTTAGGCGGTTTTTTCTTAATTACACTAGACATACATATATAATATAACTAGTGGACCCGGCGCGATTTACCCGGCCTAGATTACGAATAGGTATGTAAAATGCTTTGGATTCCATAGGTAAGTAAATAAAAGGTTATAAACTTTTTATGGAATCATTGATATTTTAAACAGGATCAGGCAAATAATTCAATGTTAGTTAGTTAATAATTCCAAAATGAAGTAAAACATTATTTACTTCTTAATTCCCTTAATTAACTGGGATAAACAAGCTTGTAACTTTATTAATATTGGCAGGAGATTGCATTATCTCCCGTCGGTAAAAAGGGCAAAAGTATAACCCGACCTCCAGTTACCACGAGACAATATCTCGTCGACTGAGAAATTATCCGACTAATTCTTCGAGAGGCTATTGCTGTACGTGAAACTCCTTTAGGGTGACCCCTGGTAGTTATAAATTGACATGTAGATTTAGCGGTCCTGCCTGCATAGACAGGCGTCTATTGCAAGGTTCAGTAAGTGGTTTGTCCAAAATACACGGTCTAAATTTTTATTAACAGGAATTAAAAAAAAATTCCAGCCTGACTGTCTGTAGTTAGCGTTGTCGGTTTTCGAACCAAATATTTGCCATAACATTACGCTGGTATCTTGAATGAGGTGATCTGAATCAACGGCCAATAGCGTTAACTCGTGGACACGTCTGCCAGAGCATAAGTAATAATGTAGCCGTATGTCTAGAGACAGAAAATGTACTGTTTTCATCAGGTGCTTTTTCGCTTAAGTATGTAGATACGATGTAAATATCCCAAATTGGTTGCTTGCAAAGTATAGGTTTCATTAAGGCAATTGATTTCAATATGTGTTTGACGAAAGTGTAGGAACTCAAGGACTCCGTACTTTCTGCATTACATAAAGTAGCCACTACAGACTTCTGCAAAAGTATTGTGTAATAAGACAATCCGTGGTGAAGGTGTAAGTCAGCGAAAAAAAAAGAACTAGGATAGGTTCGGTTGGAATTAGCGGATCCACTGAAGATTTCGTAGCCCAACTAAGCCATAATTTTCATGCTACATGGTAAGTCTTACCTGTAGATGCACGCCAAGATGCTGGCAACAACTTTTTCTGATTTAAGTTTCAACCTGTCAAACTGCTAGACCTCCCCCACATTTCCAGACGTCCAGAGTGAGCATTAGCTGAACTCTGTATAGAGGAAGGTTGGTGGCTGTGTCTATTAGGCTGTGTATACTCCTCGCGCCGAGTTCAGATGTGATAGAACCTTGGGGAGCAGATAAGGCGGCGGAAAGACCCATGCTAGATTGTACGCCCACAGACGAGAGAATGCATCGCTGAACATAGCTTGTGTCCTTCAAGTCTAGAGATACATAATTTGGCAATCACGTGAGCATGTTCTGACGCAAACTAGTCTATCACTGATGACCCGAACTTGAAAAATATTTTCTGGATTGCTTGTGGAAGGAGATGCCATTCCGGTGGCGAACGGTGCCGAAACAGGTAATCGGCATGAACATTGTATATTTCGGGTATGTACCCCTATTTGATGTAAGTCAGTAATTTAAATAGCCTGAAAGTTATGTCCTTTAAGGGTGGGGACTTTGTCCCGCCTTCGTTGCGAATATATGAAACTACCCTTCACTTGTCGCATTACACAAGCATTGTCGTCTGGCTCAACATCGGATAGTAAGTTTCTAATACTTTTACTACCGCAAGCATCTCCTACACTTTGCAATGCAATAGCTTTTCCTGTTCCGTCCACAGCCCCGATATGGGGACACTGACAGTTGTAACCCCCAAGCCAAATCTGACGCGTCTGTCGTGAGAAAGTGCCTGGGTGGTGAATAATGGATAGCTGAGGATTGATGGCAATTGTAAAGCCATCATAATAACTTGCCTTACACTCCGACGGGAGGCTTTTCTTGCCGAAAGTTTTCAGCATGAAATTTTGTAATAGTAGGAGAGCACGTAAACGCAATCTGTCTCTTGGGACGTCAAAACTTGCAAGGTTGAGCATGCCAATCACAGTTTGTAAGTCTTTATCATTGTAGGCACTTTGTTGGTGATGTTCACAATTTTGTCTTTTTGTAAAGCTTTCTGATTTGTTCCAGCATACTCCTAAAAATGCTTGACTTTTTTGTGGAATAACAATCAAGTCGAATAAATCGAAAAAATTATTTATTTGCCATCCTAGATATTCCAGGTGATGCAACAGTAACTGAACATGCTCTTGTAACGTCTGCTTGTCTTGGTGGACCAGGAAGTCGTCCAAGTAAACGATTATGCGTAGGCCTTGAGCTCGCAAAACTCATGTCATCCAATTGGTTATGGAAGCAAAAACTTTCGGAGCTGTGCAGAGACCGAACGGGAGACATGTCATCTGCAACAGCTCCCCTTTGTAGACAAGGCGGAAAAACCGGCGGTGAACCGGGGCCACTGGTAAATGAAAATAGGCCTGAGACAGGTCGATCTTGCATAAGCAATCCCCTGGTTGGAGGAAACCCGGGACACTCGATATATTTATTAGTCTGAATGTGCAATATGGGCCTTTCTTCAGATTTGACTTGATTAAAGGAGGCTTTTAGGTAATAGATATGCGATATCTCTTTATTATTTTCAACAAGAAATTTGGTACTCCTATGATTTTCCATTGCCCGTGGAATTGTTGCAAGCATCCCGCCCTGAACAGTTCCCGAGTCAATATTTTCGCTTTTTTTGCTGACCAAGTTAGTCTCTGCGGACGGCGCGGCGCGTTTTCTACTGTAATTGCTCGACGAGCTTGTGCTTGAGCTCGAGGAAGAACTACTCGATGACACTGAACTACGACTAGTACTGGATTTGGTTAATAGCATAGTCCTGGCACGTTATTCTTTGTTCTGGTAATGGGCATTGCTGGTACCTTGACGACTACCACGTTGGCGAAATGATCCTCTTGTGCTATGCGCCGTGTGACGGTGAGCACTATGATTATGATTTCCAAAACCGTGCGAGGGTCGGTTGTTACAACAACCCTGCGAGGGCTGATTGTAATGGCTGTAATTAGTATAATGCGCTGGAGCGCAGCATCCGTAGCTGGTACCCTGCGAGGGTCCATCGTCACTAGTCGGACCTCTGCGGGGGGTGACAACAACTCTGCGAGGATTGATTATAACGGCTGTAATTAGGATAATGCGCTGGAGCACAACATCCGTAGCTGGTACCCTGCGAGGGTCCATCATCACTAGTCGACCCCTGCGGGGGGTGACGTCAAGGCTTGACAGCTCTAGCTTGCGAAGCAGAACCGGTGTTTGTGGACTTGACCACGAAAGCTTTTTTAACTACTCTAGCTTTTTCAGGAACTGACGTCAACAGTTAACTATTAAATAGGCATTGGTTAGATTTTTGGCACCTTGCGAAGGGCCGACTTGATTAAAGGGTCACGAGCATTGTTAATGATGCCATCGCGATGCATCTGTACCGTTTCCGCTCTGTGCCCACTAATTAATTGAAGTAATTAGAGGATACTTTAGAGTATTCTCCTTTAGAAAATAATTCCATCATCTTTTCACGTAAACTGTCATTACTCAAGTTGTCACCTTGAAGCTCTTCCAAACAAGACTGAAGAGCATCTCGTTGTTTAAGGACACAGAGAGTGTTTATGAAGATTCACAGCGAGGTGTTTATGAATAGCACCTACACTACGTCAGTTGACGTGATTCCTTACGCCCCCACCCCCTTTTTTTTTATTACTACGTCGAGGACGACGGTGGTGACGATTTGAGGGCTTTTTCTTTTTGTGTCTATTATTCTAATGAACAGAAATACGTTACACAGTAATTTGTGTAATATTCAATTACTTTTAAACACAAAATTACATTTTAGTGTTTAAAATCATACGAAAAGAAACAGAAGGTAACATAACATTTGGAGCATCCGCCACCACAAACCACTAGATTGGATTGCTAGATTCATCCATCTATACCCAAATAAAACAGTTTACCAACTAAAAATAATGTGGGTAGGTGCCATACAATGAAAAAAGAAAGGACTATATTAATGAGCTGTAAATTAAATACACAAGTAATACAAACCGAACGGCAGCGCCGTTATAAATTTAAAATTTGAAAATCTAAGACGATTGGCTATTTTCGTATCGAAAAAGAAAAAAATAATATGTAGGTAAGTTAATAAGTGTAGTAGGTTCACAAAAATTTTGACATGCCTAATTTACATGTCAAGAAACAATGCTATGTAAAGACATTGCATTATTATGAAATCAGGCACGAATACCCGACATTAGAATATTATTTTATTCACTCAAAAAGGAGAGAAAATCCAATAGCACTTACCAGATGAAGGCGAGTCGATTCTGATTTAACTTATTTGTAAATTGAACTCACCAAGGAATATAATTTTAAATTAACACTTATGGAGTGTTATAATATTATTTTAATTTTTTTTCTTCCGGTTGTTCGAAAGTTTTAGAGACAACCGTACGCGGCGGAAAACAAGACGCCAATGAAGCAAGCCGACCGCGGACCGCGGTTCCTCAGACCGGTCGCGGCTGCCTGGTGGGGATCTCGCCGAGCGGGGGTGATGAGCGGGACAGAGATATAAATGGAAAGAGAAAGGCAAAGCGGAAACGGAAAACAGATAGGGGCCTATCTCAAACTAGTAAGCTTCAAATAACGGTCAAGGATTTAAAATAATATTTTTCAAAATTTCTTGATCCTGAGTTTCATTTCTCCAGCTCGAATAGTCGTACAATGCGTAATGTGCCTGGATAATAAAGCTCTCTGCTACAATACAATACAGAAGCTCCGCACTGCTTTTAGTCACACCTGAACTCAAAAATATAAATGAATATTATATTTTCGAAAATAAAATACAGAAGGGCCAAAACTAAAATAGTACCCTATAATTTGACGGATAATTTTGTTACCTTAAATAAATGTAACCAATAGTACAAAACACATTAATTTTACGGAAATTCAAATGATTTCCAAAAGATCATATTCCATTCAAATTGTTCAAAATTGAGGTACATTTTAAGTATCGATAATGGTACAGCAACTTTTCTGCTCTAAACGCGGTCATACATTTATGAACAACTCTAAATTTTTCATTCCTCATGCCGCTTTTAATCGATTTAACACTCATAGCGAAAATAAATGTCCAACACAGTAAAAATCTAGAAATATACATATTACAACTTAAACAAAACAACAACAAAACAACGACAATGCACAGATAGGTATAGAATACTTGAGTTTGACAGTAATTTAGGGTGGCCAATTTAGACCAGCGCAGTAGTTCTCAAAACATTATTTTCAAGACTTTCTTGCCAAATTATATACATTTCGTATATGACACTTAAATGTCTCTATAATTGTTATGATTAATATTTAACAATGCATAAATAATACACAAAATGACATTTAACAAAATGTAATTCAGCTAGAATTTAGCACAATAAATGAATGATTGAATAAAAATACTTTAAAAATGCTTAATTAAAGAACAATAGATACAGTACTAATAGAAAAAATAAATACCAAGCAACAAACGGCCTAAGACAAAATTATTTTATTTACCTACATACCTAAGCAGATTATAAAGAGCACTCTTCGGACTCAAATTAGTTTATAAATCATGTCCATGATTGTAGAGTTCTGTGTATCCGAATGGATCTCAGCTGTCAAAAGTGACGTTCGCGCGCTTTGGGCAAGTTGTAACATGTTATAATGGTTGCTGGTAAATAAATACAGTTTTGGTTAAATCCGGTGTCTTATTCATTTAATTGGTACTAATAAGCTAGAAACCATACAAATAGCGTAGTTCGGTCACCACCCAATTTCAGCCATTTTGAAAAAATATCTATTTTGCGGCTACTCATAAAACTTATGCCAATCGATAGGAAACTTTAATATCTATCGATCACTATGTTCAAAAATGTCGAAAACGGTATAGCTTGCGAGATATCGCAAGTCAAAGATGTTCATTATCTACCGACACATAGGGAACAAATACCTCCTACTAAGTCTACTCATAGTCAAATATCTTCTGAACTACTGAACCGATTTCGATTATTTATTTATACACATAACAGATAACAGCCACTTAAGAATTTTATGGTTATAACAATTACAAGTTCAGACTGAAATCCACTGAGAATGTGTACTATTTAGAATATAAAGAAAGTACATGCTCCTATTCTACATAAGTTTATAATTTAGGCATACAAAAAGAAAAAGGGTAACACAAAAATTCCAAACAAAATACACTTAAGGCAACAATGATGACCATTATCATCCAAAAAATATAGTTTGCAATTTATTTCGAAAATGATTGGTATTATAGTCGAAGATGTCAATGTCAGTATTATTATCAAGTAACTCATTGTATTGACGACACATTCGAGTTAAAGGATTGTAAAAAGAAGTGTTGTTTAAATAAACCTGTATCATAAATAGTTCAGGGTTCCTAGTGCGTTGGTAGGTATTAAATTTAATGTTAGAGAGGAGAGGGGGAGAATCAATATGACTGTGAATAATTTTATGCAACATAAGCAGCCCGTGGAAGATACGGCGATCCTCAAGCGAGCTTATTTTGAATTTGTTCAAAAGTTCGGGATAAGTTCTATGAGTACGGTTTAAGTTGAAACGGTACAATGTTAACCTAAGACATCGTTTCTGTATGTTCTCGATTCTATTTATGTGAATAGCATAATAAGGTGACCATATAACCGAGTTATATTCCAGAACACTGCGTATTAGGGAGCAAAATAAATAAATGAAACTGGTAGGTCTTTTAAATTGTTTTGTGATACGGGCAACAAAATCCAATGTACGAGAGCACTTCTCGGTCATTGCATCATAATGTGATTTAAAAGTCATCTCGTCGTCAAAAAATATGCCTAGGTCTTTAACAACATATTATCGTTCAAGTGGATAGCCGGTAATAGTGTGAGGATTGTATCCTATTAGTTTTTTTTTGTAAATGATATAACACTACATTTATCGAGATTAAGCGACATTCTATTGATAATACACCACTGAGTTATAGTATCCAAATCTCTTTGTAAGTTCATAACCAACCAACGAAATTATAGTTGAGAATATTTTGAAGTCGTCTGCATAAAGTAGTGTAGGACATGACAGATTATCGACTATAAAAATAAAGGTCCGAGATGTGATCCTTGGGGAACCCCAGAATTAATAAAAATTGGCGAGGAGTAGTCCCCCTTAAGAGCGACGAGCTGACTTCTCTTGGACAAATATGAAATTATCTAGCGCAACAAGTTCCCATGAAATTCCAAAGCATTCAACTTCTTGCAGAGTATTCGATGGTCAACTTTGTCGAATGCCTTGGAAAAATCGGTAAAGATTGCGTCAACTTGAACACGCTTAGCAAATGCATCACAAATATATGTGTTGTAGTATAAAAGATTACTAGTGGTTGACCTTCCCCTGAAAAATCCATGCTGAGAAGATGAAATTAAGGGCTTCAAGTGAAAATAAAAAGCATCGTAAACAGCTGACTCAAAAAGTTTAGCGAAACTTGAGAGAATACTGATTGGTCGATTGTTTTCGCAGCATGACTTCTTACCCGCTTTGTGTATTGGAACCACATGAGCAGTTTTCCATATGCTTGGGAAGATACCAGACGCAAGGGATTTATTAAAGATAATTGTGAGAGGAACACACAGCTCTTCTCCGCATCGTTTGATAAATAAGGGTGGAATTCCATCTGGTTCAGAGCCTTTATTGACATCCATTTTCTTAATTTTAGCAAGGATTTTAATGCCTGTTATTTTAAGTTCACTAAGGTTATTGCCATTACCTGTATCTACAACAGGGTCATCAAACGGAGAGCAGTCATCAGAGTCAGTGGTGACGGGGTTAAAAACGGAGCTGAAGTATTTTGAAAACAATTCACACACCCCCTTTTTGTCGGATGAGGTTAGGCCACCATAGGTCATAGTCTGAGGAATTTAGTTAAATGAGCACTTCTTGCTGTGAACATATCTCCAAAAGCCCTTAACGTCATCGTGCAATGAGTCCTCCACCGAAGAAAGAAATTTGGCATAACATAATTTTATAAGAGTTTTACTACGATTCCTTAACAGAGAAAAAGCGTCATAATCGCGAGGATTTTTATATTTTTTGTATAGCTTGTGGTACTTTAATTTTT
Source organism: Blastobasis lacticolella (assembly GCA_905147135.1). Lineage (NCBI taxonomy): Eukaryota > Metazoa > Arthropoda > Insecta > Lepidoptera > Blastobasidae > Blastobasis > Blastobasis lacticolella. The sequence goes on from LR990068.1 coordinate 6,879,767, forward strand.
CAGCAATACATCGTTTAAGCGCAGGTGAGTACCAAACAGGAAAATTATCCTTTTGCGGGGCAGTGAGCGGAGTATGTTTTATAATTATTGAAGAAAATATATCAACGTCGTCGTTTACATTTTCCGCGCATAAAATTACTGACCAGTTTACTTTTTTACAGTTTACAGTTTTAACGGCTGTAAAATCACATTTAGAAAAATTAGGACGCCTTGGTTTTTTAGCAGAAATTTCTTTTTGTGTACTGTATGAGATAGGGACACTAATTTTAAGTGCTGGGTGATGGACATCCTCCTTACTGATAGCATTTACTTCCACAACGACCAAGTCACTCAATGTAGCAAAAACTAAGTCAAGATGTCGGTTATTAGCATTTGAGATAAAGTTAAATTGAGTAAAATTGCAAAGAGCGACAGTTTCCAAGAGAATATCAGCTTTAACACCTTGGGGGTTGAACGGAACGATTGCGTTAGAGCTAGGATCCTGTTTCCAACCAAGATTAGGGGTATTAAAATCACCTATACATATAGATTCCTGGGAACTGCAATTCAATACCACTTTACACAGCGAGCTATAGAAATGTTCAAGCAGTTCCTTGGGAAGATCTGGAGGTAAGTAACAGAGGCATATATTAATTGCTTTGTTTTTAGAAGAATCAGATAATATAGTCAACCATAAATCTTCGACGTCACTCTCCCAAGCATTCTGTCTTATTACATTGAATTTTTTCTTAATAGCAATGAGCACACCCCCTCCATCTCTTTTAGATATACTCGAAGTAAGTCTTATCTCTTCTGATAACATTAAAGCGATTGTCGAATAATTCGTCATCAAATACAGATGAGTTAAGGTTTGTTTCCGTTAGACAAATAACGTCATAGTTGCTGCCCAATACATTCAGATAAACATCATTAGTCTTAGATCTAATTCTGTTAAAATTCTGATAAAATATTTCCATAAGAAAAAAATTATAGCTACTGTCAAGACGTTACGAACAAATCTTAATAATGTATTAAAAATTTAACTATAATAAAGGAGAAAGTTGATGTAAGTTTTTACTTATTTTAGTTTAGCCAAGGCATCTGCATTTTTTATAAGTATTGCACTTGAAGAGTCCTCTTGGCGTACATAAATCTTGCCAAATCGTACCCAAACAAACTTATAATTCTTTTCTTTGGCTAGTTTACGAGTTTCAGCGTAAAGAAATTTCATTTCCGGTGATAGATGTTCTGCTACGTAATCTTTGCATTCTGGTCCTGTTAATCCGAGATGAGTAGAGTAGGAGCGCTCTTTTGGGTGAGACTTATTGTAGCGATGAAAGGATAACTTGATCTCTTAGCCGGGGTGATTCCAATGTAACCACTATGTTGCGGGGCCGAGATGATTGATTCTTACTTGATAAACGTCTGCAAGTACGAATAGAAGAGTCGTCAACTGCAGCGTTAGTAAGATCGCACAGTTTTTTAAATAAGGCAAGCACATTCTCCTCCTTACTCTCGGGCACTTCATGAATCTCCAAGTTTGACGAACGTGAAATATTATCCATTGTCATTTTTCATCTTTTCATTAAGCTTTGTTATTGATTCTTGGAGTTGAACATTTTCGGACTGAAGTTCCTTTATTATTTTAGACGTTTTTGAAAGTTCTGATTTAATATCGTTTTGTTCGGCTGCCAAAAAATCTGTTGTCTGTGTGAATTCGACTTTAAGATTATTAAACGCCGAAGTAATAAAATTCTTCATTGACGTCTCAATTGTTCTAGATATTGATGCTTCAATTAGCTGAAGCTTCGATTCCAGCTTTGTATCCAATAATTTTCCAAATTCATCAAGCGCAATAACCCCACCAGGACTTTTAGGGGGGTCAATATTAGTCTCCTCACAAAATGACATAGACACATCCATAACTTGCGTCTTAGCCTGCCGGATTGGACTTTTTACATTGCGTTTACGGCGATCAATATTGGAGCAAACACTGCAAATCCACATGCTGGAAGCCTCTCGAGAAGCCGCTGGTGCAATATTTACACATTGGTAGTGATAACAGCCTTTACATGATTTACATGATATAAAATCATCGTGCTTAATTACACTAAGACACACTAAACATTGCATATTTGTGGATTACCTATTGATTGTTACCTTAGAACAATAAGAGTAATATGAAGTGTAGTTTACGCCCTCACAGAGACAAACGCTGGCACGCAGTTACTAAGACTGTCTGCATCGGTTGTTTATTCTATGATGCGCCGAGGCGATGACGCTGCCACAGCCCGAAGTCGGACGGCGCGCGCAGATGTGATGCTTATGCGCTCCGCGCAATTGCGAAGATCGCGCGCACTGAGCGCGGCCTACCGTCACGGGCACAAAATCTTATCGCTGCACTGTGTTTATGATCACTAACAAGTTTATCGTGATTTCACTGTTAACTTATAGTTTATATAAGATGAAATTGTATATCCAGACACTAAAATTAAAGTGCTATAACTTTTAATACTAGATCTTTGTTTTAAGCACTTTTAAATGAATTAAAGGAGCAGCGGTACTAACAACGAGTATTAACAAGTCGATCGCGACGTCTAAATTAGACGAATAAATAAAGTTAGAAATAATTTCGATTAAAAGACCTTTCAAATACAGAAAACCGCATTAAAATTGGTTCATCCGTTCGGGAGATAGACGGATCATCATCGTCCTAGCACTTATCCCGGCCTCTGCCAGGGTCCGCTTTCCTACTCAATCTTTTCCACTTCGCCCGGTCTTCGGCATCCCCTTGTCGTAAGCCGTTGGCTCTCGCATTGGACTCAGCGATGTCAATCCATCGCTTCTTGGGCCGCCCACGGGGCCTCTGTCCTGATACCGGCAGATTCATGCACCTATTTCCCACGTATCCCTGAGGCTTACGCAACACGTGACCAAACCAGGGTAGGACTGTGACACAGTAAACAACTCTCTCTATAAATAATTAGTATTTAATAGTATATTTTGGTATTTTAATACTTACAATTAGTGTATAATGTGTATTTGATAGTATACATCAACGCCAAGTGTTATCTCCTTTCTCCAAGTATCACTAACTTTACTACACAAGTGTAAACATTGATATAGTCTGACATGGAAGCCATTAAGAAATCGATAGAAGAATTAACTTCCTTATTCCATACCAGAATGGCAAAATTCGAGGAAGACTATAGTACTGGTGCATGCTGATCCTGTTACCACTGCCACTGTATTAGAACCAGTTGCCGCTGTCACTTCTCGAGATCCCGAACTACTGTCGTTCAAGCAATTCGTTCTTGAGGTACTCAAGACAATTCAGATGCAGGTTGAGATTCTCACTGTGGAGATGGACAGGATGGAAATGAGAAAAAGACGCAAGATGCTTCTTGTCCATGGCGTGCCTGAGGCCAACGAAGAGGATGTGGCTGCTCGTGTCACACTCATAGCATCTTCACAGCTTAAATTGCAGGCTACTTCAACAAACTTCAGTAAGTGTCATCGGATGGGACGGCCGCTGCAGGACGACCGTAAGCATAGGCCCATTCTTGTAAAGTATTGGCCGTGTGGTGTCCGGCAGAGTAGAATAGCACCAACCTCTTACACTCGTGGGTGTCGTACAAGGCGACTAATGTTTTCGAGGCAAAAGATCTAAGCGCCTCCGTAGACTGGAAAATGGGCAGCAGCATTTTCCATTGTTATATTATAACACTGCGATCTCCAACCCGCCTGCCAAGCGTGGAGATTATGGCAATAACATCCCTTTTGGTGGGAGAGGCCCTAAGTCCTGCAGTGGACTGTTATGGGCTGTGATGATGATAGGGAGTTTATTATAGCCCTAATCTACATACAAATTACTTTTCTTCGTTTGAGTCTCTCTTGGAAAATTTTACGCCCTCTTATAGTCATTCCATAATAATGGGTGATTTTAATACGTGCCTCCTAAAAAACGACAACCGAGCACGAAAGCTGAGGTCAGTAACGGATTCAAGCAATTTGCATATTCTTCCTTCAAGTGCGACCCATTTCTTTCCTAATTGCACCCCCTCCCTTCTAGATATAATCATGGTCTCCTCTCTTGAACACGTGGTGAAACATTGTCAATTGTCTGCGGACGCTTTCTCTTACCATGATTTAATATTTCTTTCGTACAAAATACGACCACCTAAGTCCAAACCCAAAATCCTGTTGCGGCGCAGTTTTGGTGGTATGTGTGTGGAAAATCTTCGTAAGGATGCGTCAAGGATTGACTGGAGTGTTATTGGTGACAGTGACGATTTGAACGAAAAGGTTAATTTATTTACAAAACTTGTCACTGAACTTTACGACACTCATGCGCCATTTCGTAAAGTAAAAATGAAACATTTGCCTACGCCTTGGCTTTCTGATGACATTAAGGTATTGATTGTTAAGAAAAACAGAGCCAAATTAAAATTTAAACACGACCCGACAGCTTTGAACCGTGACCGCTATCAGCGGATTAGAAATAATTGTAATAAGGTATGTAGGGATGCGCAGCGCCGCCATATCCACGAGTCGGTTGAAAATCAAAACCCAGGGAAGGTCTGGAAGTTCCTTAAAAACTTAGGTATTGGTAGGCAGCGCGATAACTCGCTACCAGTGTCCCTCGATCTTGACAACCTAAATCAGCACTTCTCCTCTTGCTCGTTTCTGGATAGTAGGACTTAAGCCAGCTCTATTAAACTCATTTCCGAAAAAGCAAAGCCCAGCTATCCAGAGTTTTCCTTGATGCATTTTTCTGATCGGGATGTCAAATCGAGCATCACTGCCATTACGTCCAACTCCGTTGGTAGTGACTGCGTCAGTCGTGCGATGATCCTGCCCATTCTGGATGTCATTTTGCCGGTAGTTACCCATATTCTCAATTTTTCCGTAGAATCTGGTATTTTCCCTGATTCCTGGAAAAACTCTCATATTATCCCCTTGCCAAAGATATCCAATCCATCATCACTATCAGACTACCGTCCTATCTCCATATTTCCTTTCCTATCCAAAGTCCTTGAACGCCTTATTCATCGCCAACTCCTCTCCTACCTAGCTGAACACAAACTGCTTAATTCCTTCCAATCTGGTTTCCGCGCTGGCCATAGCACAGTTACGGCATTGACTAAAATTTCAGATGACATTCGGCAGGGCATGGAGAATCGCATGTTGACCGTTCTTACGCTACTCGATTTCAGCAGTGCCTTCAACACTGTTGACTTCGACCATACTGTTAGCCATCTTGGGGTCACTTAATCTATCATCGTCTACAATAGATTGGTTCCGCAGTTATCTTAACGGTCGTCGGCAGCGTATCAGAATCGAGGATCAGGAGTCAAACTGGTCATGGACTGGCTCTGGAGTTCCGCAGGGAGGCGTGCTCTCCCCTCTCCTCTTCGCGATTTTTATTAATTCCATCACTCAAGATATTAGCTCGTATTACCATCTATATGCCGATGACCTTCAAATATACAAGCAAGCACGATATGATGACCTCGCGGAGGCAATAGCGTGTACGAATAAAGAGCTAAATACCATCTTAGATTGGAGCTGTAAATACGGGCTCATGGTTAATCCAGACAAAACACAGACTATTATTATTGGAAGTCCTTACTTTATCTCAAAGATCGATTTTACGGGGCTGCCGCCAGTCTGTTTTAACAATATACAAATACCATTTAGTAAAAAGGTTAAGAATCTGGGTGTTTACTTTGATAATACACTTTCTTGGGGTGACCAGCTTACAGACGTGAACAGGAAAATCTACGCTGCCTCGAAATCACTTAAACGACTCCGAAACTTTTTACCCACTTCCACGAAGATTGCGCTTGCTCAGGGTATCCTACATCCCATCCTTGATTATGCAGATTGCTGCTACCCTGACATCACGGCTGAACAGTCCGGCAAAGTGGAGCGCCTCCAAAACATGTGTATTAGGTTCATATTCGGTTTACGTAAATACGATCATGTGTCGGAGTACCGTAAACAGCTCATGTGGCTGCCGGTCCGCTTACGTAGGGATCTTCACATGCTTTCCCTTTTATATGCGGTACTATTCAATCCCATTACCCCCTTCTACCTTAAGGAACGTTTCCAGTTTCTATCTTCCTCTCACTCCCTTCCCCTCCGCTCTTCTGATAATTTACTCCTTGATATTCCTCTTCACTCATCTAATTTCTATTCCAAATCCTTTACTGTCCAGTCGATTAGACTGTGGAATTCATTGCCTGTGGACATCCGACTAGCCAAAACTGCACCATCTTTTAAAAGGCTGGTTAAAGCTTATCTTCTACAGTCTGTCCCATAAGCTTCTTCAAGTCTATTGCTTCTCATAACTCTTGTTGGGTTACAACCTTATATGTTTGCTATACTCGTATATCATTCCAGATAAATCTTACTCTCTTCTATTCTGTTTTTAAATATGTATTTATAGTATTATGCTAGGTATATAAATTTATCTATAGTTTTATTAGTATTAATTAAAATTACACCACTATGTCTTTTTGTTGAACGGGCTTACTCTCAGCCTATTTCCTTATCATGCACTTCTGTCAACAGTTAACTACCCAAAAAGGTTGCCTGGAAGAAATCGCTTTAAGCGATAAGGCCGCCTGTTGCTTCTCCTGCTGTTAATTTAAGTTACCCATTGTATACTTTTGATTGTGCAATAAAGCGTTATTCATTCATTCATTCAAACCAGCGTAGACGAGCCTCCTCGATCTTATCTGCGATACCCCTAACACCAAGGCTGCCGCGGATGTACTCGTTACGTACTCGATCTAGTCCAGCGCAGCATTTTCATTTCGTTGGCGTGGAGTTCGCGAACGTGTTTCGTCAGCGCTGGCCATGTTCGCAGCCATAGAGCATCACCGGTTTAATTATACTCTTGTATATAAGCCCTTTGAGCTTTACAGGGATTTTAGGGTCACATATGACTGCCGTGAGTTCCCGCCATTTGGCCCAAGTCGCAGAGCAGAGCAGGGGCCGATATCGCCGGACTCGTGCATCACGGATCCGAGGTATTTGAATTTATCTGTTCTATTGACAGCTTCGTTACCTATACGGATGGTGTCGGGATCCGCGCTGCAGCTGGCCATATACTCTGTTATGGCGATATTCATCTTCAACCCACCGTTTTCTAGCACATCCTTCAACGTGTTTACTCTGGTCTCAAGATCTTGCCTAAGCTTGCTCACCAGTACAATGTCGTCAGCGTACTTCATAAGCCAAGGAGGCATTTTTTTATGTTATTCGGCAGACAAACAGGCATGCGGGCCACCTGATGGAAAGTGGTCACCGCCGCCTATGGACATCAGCAACACCAGGAGTGTCACCAATGCGTTGCCCGCCTTTGAAGAGACCTCTAATATACCTCTTGTGTCCGCATGGCATGTCCTGAATTTCCGCCGAGAGGGCATCGAACACTATGCAAAACAAGTAAGGACTTAACACAGAACCCTGGTGGACACCTACAGTAATCGGGAAGGGTTAGTATGGCCTACGATGGTTTTGACAACAGCTCCAGTATTGGCATACATGTCCTGTATAATAGAAATGTACGCCTCGGGCACAGACTTTACTCTCAGAGCCCACCAGATTATCTCCCGAGGGACACTGTCGAAAGCCCTCTGCAGGTCGAGAAATGCATAATGCAACGGTTGATTCCTACTGCAATGGGACTCCTGGAGTGCTCTCGCGTACGAGGGTTCGGGGTTCGCCTTGACCCATGCCCGTGCCCCACAATTTGGCAGATCAGGCAATTAGAGTGGAGCGACTGCAATCTGATATTCGTGACGAGATTAGAGTAGGTATCTTTTTATTACATTCATGTCTCTGTTTTACTTTTTTTCTCTATGAATATTTATGAATGTTATGCCGTGTTTCTGAGTGGAACATAAGTATTTTACTTTACTGTATTTTACTATGTTTTCCGTCACCGTATAAGAGCATTGGTTAGTGTTCAACTAATATAGGAGCAACATATGCATTATTGTGTTTCGGTTTTACAGATAAGGAAGCCAGTAACATTTTAAACAATAGGCATAATCATCATCTTACTCCTCACAGTGAGAATGCACTTGCTTTTCTTAATTTTTGATATTTGAAATGAAACCTAAGAATGCTTGAATCGTAGATGTGTGGGCGACAGTTACCGCTTACCATCAGATTGGCTTTTGGCTAAGGTAAGGGGATAAGGTAGCCGCCAATGTTGGCAAGCGAAGATGGAGAAGGTGGAAAAGGGTAATTACCCACCCGGCCGGGTGTTGTGACCAGGGGACCATTGGTCCGCCGTTGATCGTCGGAAGTAGTATGTATATATGCTGTGGAAGTTGGCACACTACCATAGCGCGCTGTAGGACGGTCAGCGCCATCTATGTGCGGATTGTTGCCAACCTTGTGTTCGTGTATTCGTAATGTGAGTATTGTTGAGTTTCCCTGTTGGAGCGATAGATGTCGCTACAGGCTATCTGCTCGTTAATCAATCTGTGGTAAAAATTAAGCTTACTTCTTTGTGAAGATGTTCATGGTATCTTCATCGAGCTCCTCAGCGACCTGCATAGTCTCTCTCCAGTCAGCGTAGGGGGGATACAAAATCTCGTCCAATTCTTCTCCATAGTTGATATTGACGTATGCAGTGGACACATGCACTAACGACTGGAATTGTAATAGCGCAGGGGCCTGATTCTCGTGCTAAATATCTCTAATAGAAAATGACATTTAAAAACGATCTTCGACAATGACGGAATAAATTAAATAGTTGAGAACAAGATTTTTGTTTGCAATAGAGATTCAGTTACTTTTTAATAGATATTTGTGGATAGGGATAATGTCGAATTCTAATGTCGAAAGCTAGAGATTCGCCCCCCAGGATTTGATATAAACCAATTGAATTGTGATTTATGATATTTTAAAAGCTTTTATTTTGCAATGTTTGTATAAACGTTCTGGTCAAATCTTGCAATCCCAATTTGATCCACTTCGCGGCGTTCAATTGAGTTAAATTATTATTATTTTCCAACCAGTCAGATTAATTATTAAAAAATTTAATAAATAACATGGAAAAATAACACGGCCAGTAAAATTAATTAAGTTGATTATTATATTAGCCTGATTCAACCCACTGCTGGGAACAGGCCTCCTCCGATCCTATCACGCTTCACGATCAAGTGCCAGTGCAAAATAAATAAATAAAAAGGAATAATAGTCAATCAAATGGCCAATATAAATTCGGCACTGATAAAGTTCCTTTACCTCTAGATTCTTCGTTTCTTTCGCCAGCCGAACGATTTCGGCTGTGCTTCTCAAATTTAGCCTTACGGCCATTTTAAGGCTGTCGTCAAATCTGGGAAAAGATAATAGAATAGAATATTGTGTAATTGTTGAACTGTATACAATAAGATGTACATAAATTTACCACCAAAGATGCCGAAGATCAAGCGAGGTGGGTCAGGAGTAGCAGGGAGGCGGACCCTGGGCCCTCGCGTGGCAGGCGGTGGCACAACCGGTACATAATACCAAGGTGATCATGATGATGTATACAATAAGCTGCTACATGTCAAAGAGTCTCAACAGCTTGCCCCTTTCGGACATTAGATTTTTAGATTTAGATTTATTTATTCACAAAAACATTATAATCTTCAATACAACACATTGGTAAACCTCTTTGAGGTTTGTCTCAACGATAATTTCGCCTTCGCCATCACACATACAATATTAATAAGTAGGTACTTATGCTGTTACTTTATTACATAATATCTACACACCTACAATATTACTATACACAGTTACATACATACTGTCACGCCTTTCCCCGTATTCAGGTACTTTGCCTACACATTATCATAGGAAGTTTCCTATGGAATGTGCAATAAGTCAAGATACCCAGTACTAAGTACTTTAACTTATTGCACATTATTTCCACTCTGAACAACATCGCACACCGTCTCTCGCCGACACCGACGTCCGCGCAGCGCGGAACTGGTTCTTCACTCCAACCTTATACAGGGGGCGTACCACAATCTTTTCAAAACAAGGTTAAAATAACCTTGTTTAGAATAAGGTTATTATAATGTTATTGTAATGTTATTGTATTCTTACTTTGATCCGTACCATGACCTCCTAAAACAAGCTTGAATTGTTGCCACTACAATCTTATATGACCCAATGACAGCGTCGCTGTTGTTAAGCTTTGTATTGCTGTCAAATTTTATTTTAATCAGCACACACGTAGTTCCAATTTTGGTCACCGGTTTAATCAAAATCAAAATCAAAATCAAAATTTCTTTATTGATTAGGACAATAAATATCTCTTTCAATCGTCAAAAATGAGGGGGATAGGAAAGTTGGAAGGAAACACACAGTGACACGCTGACCGCCCTATGACCGTAGATAAACGTATCCCTCGCCAACCGAACCGTGCTCGACAATGCCAGGCAGAGCCGGAACGCTATATTATATTATATAGGTATGTCTAGTATAATTAAGAAAAAACCACCTAAAACTACAGCAAGAGTAAGCCAGTCCACCAAGGCAGCACCCGTTCACGAGTATAACGCAGGGCCCAGCCATCGTCCAATTCAACCATATTTGAGGGAAAAGAGCGACCCGGCCCCCACGCCACCGCCAGACAGACTTTTAAGTGAGCGTGCATCACACATGCTGTATGTGGTAGGTAGTCGCTACCACCCTACTCTATCCTATCCCTTCCCTATCGCTACCTTACCCCTACCCTATCCTACCATTGCCTTAACCCTACCCTACCACTACCTTACCCCTACCCTACCACTAACATAGAGAGGTGCATGAACGAATGTTTTGTGGTTATTTTAGGCTAGAATCATTCACTCAAACAAGCTTACTTTCTAAACCGTACCATGATCTTTACGTTTTTGTTTGACAGTAGGAAGTTTTGTTTGACATTATTATTGTTTTTATGTCAAATCCATCAATCTAATAAAAGTCACTTTTTCATGGTGGATATAATATTGTTTTACGATTTTTAAAGATTTACGACATATATAATACCGTTATGTTCTCCCAAAAAGCAAGTGAAATGTATTTATTCTCACAAAAGTTTGAAATAACTTAATGCATTGATATTTACGTCTCCAATACTACAACAACGGTAATGATTTTTAGACGGCCAACCAATACGAGATATTCGGTATTGTAGAAGCGGTTATCGTTGATATAGCGTGTGAAACACGAGCCCTTCGACGTTGAGAGTCGATGAGATGTGGGTGACTATACTGAAATGCTCACACACAACCTATGCGACGGGGCAACTAAAGCCCACACTGGGAGAGTCCTACCAAATCGATTGATTTATCTGTAGGGCCAAGGACGTGTGCACCTATCTACTAAACCAAGCCAATACCTCATCAGGGTCTAGCTCTTGGCATAATACCATGAACGTTACTTCAATTTGTTCGTGGCATTGGTTCCCGTAGCAAATTCGGAGATCTTCGTGAGAGAAGATTATGGGCTGAAGGGTGTGGTTTATCCGATTCCGTGGCCAGTCTAGGATTCCCGTTGCCAGCGAAACGGGATTAAAAGTGTATACAATAAAGTGATGTGTTTCTAAAGTGTTTAGAATTTAAAATTATAATTTTTATGTTAGTACGTTAGTACTAGTTCATAATGTTGTGTACATGTATTTTTAAACATGTGCCCCAGTTCCCTGAATTAAATTATTACGTAAAGTAGAATCATAGTGCTTTTTATTAGCTGAAAACCCTAAAAAGGTCCTCTAATACTATTACAATAATTATTTCATATTTTAGAATTCCGTAACCAAAAGGTAAAAAGGAATCCTATTACTAAGAGCAGACATATGCGTTTTGTGTATGTTGTCCTAAATGCTTAAGCTATTTTTATATAGGTACTCGATAACGTAGATAACGGCCCCCGTACTACATATTATAAAACAAAGTCCCACGCTGTGTCTGTCTGTCGGTCTGTCTATCTGTTCGTTATATATTCATAAAGTACTGAACGGATTTTCATACGATTTTCATTAATGGAAGGAAGAACGAGGAAGGCTTAAGTGTATAATTTGTTAAGAGCCGCCCGTCTTCGCACGCGCTTCGCACTTACTACCCGTACCCGTACCCAAACCTTAACAAATTATACACCTAAACCTTCCACATGAACATGAATCACTCTGTCTATTGGTGAAAATCGCATGAAAATCCGTTCAATAGTTTTTTAGTATATCGCGAACAGACAGACAGACGCGTCGTGGGACTTTGTTTTATAATATACTAGCGGGCCTTCATTCGCGTGGCGTCCCCCGTACCCTAACCTACACTACACCTAGCCTACACTTATCCTACGGTAGGCAGAAATATAAAAAGCTTAATAATAATAACCAAAAATGCTGCATGTTAATGTTGAATCATAAAGAGTAGTTCAAAAAATTTTAATTCTTTAAGTTTTTTATAATGGGCGCGACATTCGTTTGATATATTTTCTACAATTTCAATAAAAATCCGCCTAAAATTGATTTTTGAGCACCACCCCCACTCCGTTGTCCCCAGTCGACTAGCCAGCGTATATTGGTGTATAGTTTCGGGATCTGTTGCCTCTTTTTTGAGCCTTTTGCAGGAAAGCCATTTCCACCTAACACTGGAAGAGTATCGCTTTCCATGGTATGGCATCGTCTCGCACAGACCGGCAAATTATGTAGGAAAAAAATGTCATACCCCTGCCACGCACGAGAAGAAGAGGCTGGCCCAAGAAGCGATGGCTTGACTGTTTTAGAAGTGGCATGCATGTTAGTTAACAAACTCATCACCAAAGATACCGAAGACTTAACAAAGTGGAAAAGAAGAAGTTCCTACTTCTTTTGCACCTTTTGTACCGTTTCTACTTCTTTTTTAAGATTTGCATCCCCCTAGGAAAGGGGACCCCGGGCCGGGCGGTGCGCAAGAGCACAACCGGGATGAATGCAATGATGATGAAAATGTTCTTAATAACCTAATATTAAATTAAGTATTTAAATATGATAGTAGTAAGGAACCCTTCAAATGACTGTTGTACTCGCCCTTGACCAGTTCTTAAATATATATTGACTGCACTGACAGTTTTGCACGCCAACATTTCCGTTTGACAAGATTTGCAACCGCCCCGTTCCACCCAAGTAAACACTTAAACACGAGTACGTATTTAAGTGTTTACAACATGTTATTTTGAGGATATTACATTTTTGTTTAGAAATCTACATTTTAGTATCATTTTCTGCTATGAAGTAGATTTGTGATAAAATTGTATTTAAAAATAAGTTATAAAATCAATCAAAGATCGCAATATTAATGCGTGATCCGGAGTAAGGTGCGAAAAAGATAATGCTATGTAGAGCTACAAACACAACTGACTCGGTGATAGCGTCACTGTTGCTGTGATTGACATGACATTACAATATGGCGACACTTAGTTCCAGCTTTCGCTACCGGGTCAGATAAGTTTGTGGCACTGTACGAACATTATAACGCTGTCTCTTTTTCGCATATATTTACAATAGACAATACATTCGCTCATACCCCTCTCTAAACAATATTATTATAATGTTGTTTTTAAGAGATCATGGTACCAACAAATTCTAATAATACTTTAAGCTTGCTAAAAACATGATAGTTTTCCCATAGACCTATAGAGTCATCACCCATAGAGCAAACCGAAGAGCCGGTATATCGGCGTGCCCCAGCAATTAATATACATACAGTACAGGAGGAAAATGCATGGCTAACGCATAGACGCGTCGGCAAATATTCTACACCAACTACGCTATAACCCTTTGATATTCGGTGAAAAACCGACACGTAAATATTTGGGCCATCACTATAATACCTATCAAGATAAGCATAAACCCCACTTTAATGATGATATTGGCAAGCATGTAGATGTAGACATAAGATGGTGGTAGGCTTCCCCTAAAGAAAACTAAAATGTTACTATCTGTTAAGCAATTATTAAGTTATTTACTACGTAGACCACGTAGACTACGTAGACTACGTAGACCCTGTTGGTCACCAATAATATTTAGATGCCAAAGCAATATGTTTAATTGATTTCGAAATATTGGTTCGCGAATTCGACGCAGACTTAACCGGTTATAATTATATATTTATTGTTGATTTTTTATGCTACGCAGTGACTAATCAACAGGCAGCCCACCTAACAGTAAGCAGTAAATGTCGCCAATAAAATCTATGGTTTATGCATTGCGCAAAAATGGAAAAGCGTAGGTGCCTTTGCACTGAGAGGAATAAGATGAAATGCCTCAGGCCTGTAATTGCGATGGCTGGTACCAGAACACGACAATGCAAGCATAATTGTTTGGCGGCAGAAATGGATCAGGCGTTGGTACTCACCCAGGCGGACTCCACAGGCTCGATAGTGTCCTAACACCTGATAAAACCTGTTGCTTACCTAGGTATTAGCACTATATTTAATCATTCAAATCTTTACTTGGAGCATCGGTGGCCTAGTGGTTAAGTATCCAACTCGTAAGCGAGAGGTACCGGGTTAAATCCCACTGCCGCCATGTACCAATGCCTCTTTTCTGAGTTATGTACATTTTTTTATGTCATACAGTTGGCAAAAAGGCACGGGCCACCTGATGGAAAGTGGTCACCACTGCCAAGAGTATCGCTAATGCGTTGCCCACCTCTATAACACGTTGCTCTGGCAGCAAAAATGCAAATGCCCCTCCACTGCCAAAGCTACGGTTCCCCAAATCCCCACCTCATGGAGCACTGGAAACCTTACTCACCGGCAGAAACACAATACTATTTAAAAGAGTATTGTTTAGCTGCGGTATTCTGAAAGGTGAGGTACATAGTTGAATACTAACCTATGCTCTTACGGTGAGGGAAAACATCATAATGAATCTTGCACCTCCAGGCGTCTGAATGTGTAACCATAATCCAATCTGGTCCGGTCCCCAGTTAACAGGGTCACGGAGGGCAGATGCCTGTCGCTCTACCGTAATTACTCGATCTACAAAATTCTGGAACATGGTCAAGGCGGACCCCGGGCCAGTACGAAATATTTAAGTGTCTACCTATCGGGCAATTTACGACCGCATTAATTCGGGGCTTGCTTAGCGCCAAAAGCCTACTTTATAATTGTTGACATTACCTCGTAATGAAGTAAAACGATACCATTTCACACTTACGGAACTATAAAAATATTCAAGAATTGTTGTAATTACAGGCAATAAAAACCATTAAAAGCTCGAGAAATGTTAATATGTTATAAATTTACATTTTTATTTAAATACTTCAGGCAACTGAGGCCAGATGTATACGTGTATGTATACCGAAATATACAAATATACAACATTATACATTCGTTTACAATAGGTACTTACATAAAAATATAATTTAAAATCTACACACTTCGGACACACATTATCACTTTCTGACACTCCTTTAATTTCATATCGGCATCACCGATAATTCTAGGTCGCTCACGGAAACTCCGGTAAAGCATACCCTTGGCCTTCTTTGAGACAATAATATTCCCTTATGAAGAACTCTAAATCTTCAACGCAACGCACAAATTGTACGTACGTTCAAAGCGTGATTCCATGAGCTGTTCTCCTTGGCTAACTGGACGGTCCTCCACGTTCTTTGTTGAACAGACAAATCTGTCGAATTTAACGTGTAAGCTTCTGTGTTTGCATCTGTTGACGAACTCCGCATCATCTATGTTCGCCGATGGGGTCACATTTCTCATACAATGGCTTTTGACGCTATTTCCTGGTTGAATTTAAAGCCAAGGCTTATCAGCTCTACAACCGCGAATTCTTTGGTCATCTATGACAGAACATCACAATTGTTGTAGTATTGGAGACGGAGACATTAAATTGATTACTTAAGTATAAATATTTTACAAAATAACGTTTTAATATTACCTTCTCTATAAAAATAAATTATCAAAATTGCAATTCATGAAACATCTGACACAATATAAACAATGCTTTCCGTCAAATGGTAGCTAGGTGTCACTGTACTAGTCAAAGTACTAGAAAAGCGTCGCTGCTTTTGGTAACATAATTACATTTCAAAATAGTCACACTTAGTTCCGGTTTTGGCCACCGGTTCAGATAAGTTTGTGATGGCTTTTAGTCTCTGGTTTGAATGAATGATTTTGCTGTGACGTCACAAAACTTCTAACCAAAACAACATTTTTTTAACATTATTTTCTTTGAGGTCATGGTACCAATTTGAAAACAAGGTTAAAGTAATCTTGTTTGTAAGGCTTGTGGTAGGCCCCCTGCTAAAGAGTATCTAACCGATAGACATGTTATCACGACCAATAACTCGATGCGCCGTCATATATTAAAGTCTCCTAATAATATTGTATAGTAAAAACCGGGTATTGATGTTACCGAATCAGTAAGGGCGTCCAGAAAACCGCCTACGTTCTGCCATGGTGGCCGATATGCTGTAAGTAAGTTCATGGAATTTACCTTTAGAGACATCCATATCTGCTCTATAGCGTCAGCATGAGGATGTCGCACTATGCGTTCGTTTAACCCGTCTCTCGTCGTAATATAGAAGGCGACACCCCCTCCGCGTACGCGTTCCCCTCTCGCCGTGGTCGTCGGAACCGGTATCCTGGAACCACGGGCACATCGTTTTCCTGGCCCCCACGCAGCCACGTCTCGTTTATGGCCCTCACATAAAAATCAAAAAGTACCATTGCGGCAATGAATTTATCCTGTCCAGTTCCCAGTGACCCCGCATTATGAAACCCAAACTTTAAAAATTTGTGCTTACCAGTCATACTGAATTAATACAAATAATAGAAATAAACAGGTAAATACCAATGAATAATACGTAATCAAATACAGCAGGCAAAAGTTATAAATACAGTATGTAGAACGACAACCCACAGAGTGGCGATATAGCCAAGACACAGTAATATGTACAATAAATTGTGTATAGCGAATGTAGTAATCATAATAACAATAATACATATAACCCGTGCCTACGTTGGACCAAAGATGGCTCTCAAGCGCGAACCCATTCTATATCCACTACACCTACACACATACAACATCCCATATAACGATATACACCTATTATACCTCCATCATTTCTATATATCGTCTGTTTGTAAACATAGCTATTACTTTTGTTTGCCGGGCCGGTTACGGTAAACAAGTACTGAGTAGTATTGGTACCGCGTATAAGAGTATAATCGGATTGGGAGCACATGTTTGGTAAATTTAAGCTTAGTGTTAATAGTGATAAATAAAGATGTAGATGACAGTAGCGAACATTGCCGTAGTTTTCTTGTGTGTTTATAGGGTAGTAGGTACATGTTACCATTATGTTTGAATCTGACGATGACAATGCCAGACTAGTAAACAAACAGTAAGAGTGATTTTGTTTACAGGTATTCGTGTTTGTAAGTTTGGTATTTAGGCATTGGCAGGTATTCGTGTCTGTGTTATTAATAGTGAATAAATCTTGCAAAAAATGTGTAGGGCCGTGTTTACCATTTTGATATGTACGTAATTTCTTACACAACAGCACCGTGCAATAAAAAGGGACTCTTTGACAATAATCACATCATAAACAATAAAGGTAAAGTTCGATATATTAGGTTTTAGTGCAGCAATGAGTAATTGGATGACAATAATTAGATAATCGGTATTGGTACAGTCCGGGATATCAAGGCTTAGGGTCGTTGGTCGGTAGTCGAACGCATTCGGGCCCGAAAACCCGTAACAGGTCGGGTTAGGTCAGGTCGGGTCGATAACATCTGTAGCTCCTTTTATACTGATTTTGGGTAGGTCGATAATTTGTCTTCTGTATAGATGTCGGATGTAAATAATGTACCTAAGCTGTTTCGCCTTCGTATAGCGTCGTCTCCAAACAGATTGGAAAGTTGTCTACCTACACGGCTGAGCAAATTTTTTTTCTGCTCTGTGGTCGTCTCTGTCGCAAGCATGAGAATAAATACGAAGCCGAAACTAAACTCGGAGATGGAATTCAAAATCGAAAGTGTAAACAAATTGCCACTATAAAAATAAAAAAATAATTAAAATACTTTAAAAATTATCACATTCAAAATGAAATAACTAGTGGCCTTATAGAAATAACTGTTATATTACACCTTGGGTTTATTTTTATAGTGGCAATTTGATTTTTGATCTTGAATTTCATCTCCGGGTATTAAACAGTGAACAGTTTGTATATCAAAATAGCTCATGAAAAGCTTAACTTAAGGTTCCAAAAGGGCTTTCAATTTTTAACAGATCTTCCGTTTTGAAGTTAGTTATGTTTCAGTTTATGATTTCTGCGCTAATTGTATTTTCTTTGTAAGTAAAGTTGCAATTGAAATCGACAAAATAATAAGAAAAGCATAGCCACCCGGGCAGGTATAAATTGGTTAATAGATACATTGATAAATTATGTATTATTCATCATCATCACAGCCCGTAACAGTCCACTGCAGGACTTAAGGCCTCTGCCACGAAATGGGAGGTAATTGCCACAATCTCCACGCTTGGCAGGCGGGTTGGAGATCGCAGTATTTAAATATAACAATAGAAAATGCTGCTGCCCATTTTCCAGACTACGGAGACTCTTTATCTTTTGCCTCGAAAACATTAGTCGCCTTGTACGACACCCATGGGCGTAAGCTGCCGGACACCACACGGCCAAATTCTGTATTCTGTATTTCTTACACAATAATAATTACATAAAAAAGTAGAGCAAAACCCAACGACGTAAAGGTAAGCCAGGGGACAACCATGAGCTCTTATAGCAGGACCTAAACAGAACTGCCCTGCTTAGAACGAGACAGCGCCATACGTGTTTAGGCCCAGCTATAAGAGCTCATGGTGAACCCCCAGGCATTTTACAAAGCAACTAGTGAGGTACGTAGTGAGAAACACGGAACATAATAGAAAAATGTATTTTGAATTTAGATGTAGATAGACATTGCAAACTATTCTTTTGCTGTCCGTAAACTATATAGTAGTCATAAACCAGAATTTAGTTTTTGAATTGTGCCAATCTTGAATAATAATGCCATTGTCTTTTCAGAACTGAATGATGAGAGATCAAATCAAAATGTTTCCCGTAAAATACGTTCAAATAAAGAAATGTAAGTTCTGGCTACCTCCATTTTTTTATACTTGGACATCTATTTATTGTGTTTGAAAACATGAAGGTTAGGTAACCTAGGGCGGAAGATTCATTCTTGTTATAGGTGCATTTGAACCCTTTAACGAGCCCTTGTCAATTCATTTAAAATTGATTTTCGATGAGATAACTCGTTATCCGTATGTAAAATGGGTTAGATGGCCAAATTATATAATTGGCCAAATACTACTCATTGCATATTTTTGTATTGTTTATAATGTGCTATAGATGTTAAATAGATGTTTTGTTTTGTAACTGTAAACCCTTTCATAAGATGTACCAGTTATTGGTGAATTAAATATTTGAATGTATGTTAAATTGAGCTGTTTTAATCAAGTTATAACACTGCCAATTGTTAAGTTCCTAGTATTTGAGTCAAAAAATAAATGCAAGTTGTCACTGTTAATGCGTTAGTTACCTAAGCTGCAGGGGATCGAGAGAAACTAAGAAATGGGAAATTGAAACTAATTCTATTTTAAGATTTATTATAAGCGAACTACTGACTAATGCGCTTATTCGCGCTTTTGGCTAAATTCAGTCGCCTAAATTCAGCGTGAGAGCAAATTAAAGTGGAATAAAATAATGTCCATTTTTGTATCACGCCTTTTGAAAAGCGGAACGACGCGTAACAAAATATAAGTGATACAAAAATGTATCTTATTCTACGAGCAATACATTCCACTTTGATTTGATCTTGAGCTATATGCGACTGAATTTAGTAAATTACTCGACTAACCTAACCACGAGTAGCACTTCTAGTCAATGTTGGACTATGGACTGCATTAAATGAATAAGAATCCTATCATATCTCAGGTTATTAATGCTAAGGGATCGATTTATCAGACACCCTAATTCAGGCACCTAGATAAGGATCCCAGACTAGGACGTTATGATTACACTGCCCCTGTAACGGCAATCCCGGCTGAGGCAGGATTCCTATGTAGGGGCAGTATAAAGAGTCTCGTCCGTCTGTCAGCAGGGGGACCACCGGCAGGTGAGGTTGACTTGGGCCAATGACATGGTGATTAGGACCTATAGCCCCCCACATAAATAACAATCATAAATCAACAACTAATCACAACAATTATCTCTCTCTCATCGCTCGCTGCATATCTTTCGTCATAATATCAAAACCCGAATCATCCCACTGCTGGGCAAAGACCTCCCCCCGATTCTTCCACTCTTCACGATCAAGTGCCAATGCCGCCAGTCACTTTCGAAGGCCCGCAGCTCACCTGTCCACCTTTTCTTGGGTCTGCCGCGACGTCGTTTCCGAGAATTGGGTGTCCAAACTGTGACGGTTTTAGCCCATAACTCCTCTGACATGCGGCAAACATGACTTGACCAGTTCCATTTCAGCTTTCCCGCTTTAGTGGCTACATCTGCGATCTGCGTTTTGGAGCGCAGTGTCGAGTTTCGAATTCCGTCCATCAATCTAACTCCTAACATGCTACGCTCCATGGCCCGCTGGCAAACCCCGGGTTTAGACTTTTGAGCTTTAGTTAAAGACCAAGTTTGAGCCCCGTAGGTGAGTATTGGGAGAATCCACATGTCCATGAGCATCCGTTTTATGGAAAGTGGTAAATTTCCCTTCATGTAATCTTTCATGGACTAATAGCTCCTCCAGGCGTTATTTATACGGTGTGATACCTCTTTTTCGCGGCTGGAAGGAAACTAATTGGCCCAAATAAGGAAAATCATCGACATATTCTGTAAATACAAAATTATATTTCATTACATCGCTGTGTAAATACCTACGACTAATCAACCACACTTATATTATTAATTAAATTATCCATTATTTTGTTGTCACAGATACAGGCTGAGCTCTGTTTTTATAATTATGAAAGCTATAAACTCCTAATAAAATTATCAAAATGTGATTGATTTAATTGTAATCACGTTGTCTCGATGCACAACCGAGACCGCTCACGTTTTGCGTCGTCAGCACCTCGGCGACGCTCATTGCTGTTACTGACTGCGTTTTAAATAAATTACTGTGACCTCATCATCATCATCATATCAGCCGGTCCTGTGCTTTTCGTATTGTAACGATCACTATGTAATATGAGCTCGTCACCGTACAATTTATTTATATATCACATGGTTGTAGTTAATGGACTTGGAAATGAATACGCATATCACACACAGAGCAGTGTGTGGTTAAAATAAAGTTTGCTTATCATGATTTCTTTTAACAATTGCTCTCAAATACTTAACCAAAACTTAGTTTTGTAATAAACTTAAACAATTTATATGACGATAAGAGAAATATTTTACTTCAAAAGCCGTAATAAATTTATCACCTATCTATATCTATATCTCACCCTCACTGAATAAAAAACTATAAAACTGACACAGTTTCGGATGTGACATCGAATACACTCTAAGAGAATGAGTCCGGCACGAATCCTGACTTGGTCTTCGATGGCCTAGGCGCACTAACTAAGTCTACGCCTAGGTTTGCCGCCGAATTCTGGTACGATTTTGGCCCATGTTCCGTTTAATACTCTTTGTGCTTTTAAAGCTTTAATGACATTTTCCTACGGACATGAATCTCGAGTTTGGATCGAAACCTGGCCCGAGTCGTTATCGTCCCTCACACTAGGCACACAACTTACACACGCGAAGTAAATAAAATTTAAATAATAGTCGCTCCTTTGACTCGTGAGTCGATAGGTAGGACCATAATAATGCCTGACGAGATAATCGGAATATGTGTGACGGTTTGAGCGAAGTAGACAATAGGTCACTGGTTTGTTTGATGTTGAAGGCTTTGCTGGTTGGCTGAGATATGAGGCATGATGGGAGTCTGAGTTCCTTATCGATTAGGTAGGTTTTCCGAGACCTAATGGCCTCTATTCTATATTATTTAAGGGAGGATAACGTTAGGGTTTAGCAATCATAGGGTTAGAGTGGCCACAGAAGAAAGAAGAATCCGTTGCCGTTTCGAGTGCTGTCAAAGCTAAGTCGCATGTTTACTTTATACTTTGTTTTATTTTTTGTACGAATTTTATAAATTGTTTTATTATTTCGATTTGCCTGGATTACATTTAAATCATCTTATTTAACGCGGATTTATGTTTCATTCGTTTCATTTTTTAAGGATTTTGATATTTGACTTTACTTTTATTTATGTGAACTAAATTTTATTCATTTGCGAATATCTTCCTAATATTCGTGCGATTGAATTACAGAGAATTGCTATAAAACTTACATATTCCTTGTGACGTTTTCAAAATGTGTACACAACGTAATGGGTCTGAAAATTTAAATCAATTACTAGACGATCACTTGCTTACGGCCAAATCACAATATGTGAAATGATATTTATTATGTTATGTCTACTCTTTATAGGTAGATACTTGTATGTGTGTATTTATACAGACAGATAGGTATTAGGGTGACTGAGAAGTTACAGTATCCAACTGGTACCTGCGATCCTTACCAGGTCGTCGGTCCACTTTGTTGGATACCTACCCACGCTGCGTCTTTTGGTATGTGGTCGCCACTCGAGAACTTTACTGGCCCATCGGCCATCTGTTCTTCGAGCTATGTGCCCTGCCCACTGCCACTTCAGTCTAGCAATCCTTGGAGCTATGTCGGAGACCTTGGTTCGCTGGCGGATCTCCTCATTTCTGATTTGATCGCGCAAAAAGACTCCGAGCATAGCTCTTTGCATTGCCACTGTACATTGCCATTTCCATTTTGTAACTATGCTGTTATTTGGGTTGAACTTTTACTTTTAGTTTTACTCAATTATTAATCATGGTGAAAATTATCTCTCTCACCTGCTTTTTAATTGTTTTGCCTATTATTTAATAATATTTTAATAACTCAGGAAATAAACAATCCTACAGAAATCAAATTATTTGTTATAAAGCTGATGACTTTTATGACTGACGTTCTATTACTTTTTAAAAACTTGTCATAAGTTGCCATACAGAGTTTTTTTTTAATGAGCGATTCGGACTTAGTGTGGTCCACAGAGAAAAAAAATTATCTTCAGAAGCAGAGAGAACATTTATTTTATTTCCAACAGCAATTTTATTCTAATCCATTTAGAAGCCATTAACAGGATAACACAATTACAGTAATTTTGTACACAAACGAATCTAGAAAAGTATCAAATAATACAGTAAAGTTGAATCTGGGTAATACATATTATATACTATTAGGGAGTAATATGTAAAAAAAAGGCATATTACTTTGCAATAATGAAAGGTATCTGTTACAATTTACAATTATACTTTTTACAATGTCACTGTTCATCTTGTCTCGCTCTAAGTGCCCCATTTAGAGCATCTCTAAAAGCTGGTTTGGAGAGAGCAAAGATATCAATGTTGGTGAAAATTTGATTGTGCTGTTTAGCAACACGAGAGAAATACTCGTTTTGTCCATACTTAGATCGGCTAGGAGTCTCACATTACAGCCTGTAGGTGGAAGGACGCAAGCGACGACGCTGCGGCACACATATAGTAACAAGAGACGTTAAGAGAGGGCAGTTACCGAGTTTCAACTCGAAACAGAATGTCACACATCTCGAAAACACACACACTAATGCAAATGCAGGGACGGAACAAGGCAGCCCATCTGCAATGTTATATTTTGCTTCAAATTTCCACTCGTAACGAATATAAACAAAGCTGACTTGTGAGTATATTTCGCTCCGGATGACTTTGTAATTTTTTTAAACTTGTATAAAGGTTGGTATAACAGTTTATTGGAGAAAAGAATGTACAATCACAGTTAACTTAACTCTATTTACATTGAAAGGTAGGTAGAGCGAGGGGCAACGGATAATAGCTCTTTTCTACGCGGGCCGGAGTCATGGAATGGCGTCTGCACGTGTCCGTCTTCGGACGCGGGGCGCGGGGTGCGGGGTGCGGGCGGCACGGGCCGTCCGCGCGCCGATCCCGGAAAGGGCCGAGCGCAGCTGGACAAAGCTTTCGCGGCGCAGGTACGGAACCGAGCCAAGCGCGCGCGTTACATCCTCCCCCTCTAACCCAGGTGTTACGTCCCGGAGACTGGGTTAGCCTTACGACGTGGCCTACCCCTCTTACGTTTCTCCTGGACAGGAGCCTGGATGGGTCCAACAAACGGGGTCAGTTGCGAAACGTGATACTTCCCCAATACCACGCCGTTACTAGTGCGCTCCAAAGCGTAAGTCACGCTACCGATAACCTCCCGGATTCGATAGGGCCCATCACGCCGGGGAATAAACTTGGGAGTCTGCCCTCTGCTCGTGTCGTTGGCCTTATAACGTTGGCACGCTGTACAGTTTTTTTCGTATTGGGCAACGTAAGCTTTCATTCCGGGCCAGTAGTATTTTCCTACTAGGCGTTGTAACGTCCGCTCTACGCCGAAATAACCGGCCGTAGGAGCGTCGTGGTATTCAGCGAGCACGTCCTTGCGCTCGTGCTCTGGTACTACCAGGCTGGCGTCGTCATTCTCCTCATTCTCGGGACCGTAACGGTACAACACACCGTCGGTCAAAAAATAGCCTTTATCGGCCCACGCTCTCCCCCTAAATGGATCGTCGGATTCAATCGCTTCGACGATCTTCAGTACCTCGGGGTCCTTTAGTTGGTTCTCCCGGACATCCTTGGGGCTGCGCGAGGGCAGGTCTACCACGGTCAGGCATAGGTCACAGTCGGTGCCCGCGGGGCATGCCGGGCGTGACAACGTGTCTGCGATCACGTTCGCTTCATCCGCGCGTATCAGCTCCGTATCCTCCACAATCATGGATTTCACGAAAGGAAATATTTGATGCGGGCTGTCCGAAAAATACCACGACTCCTGGGCTATATTCAACGTGACGCTTGCATCACGGATGAAGTCGCGGCCTAACAATGTTCGGGTATTTTCCCCTGGGAACACCACGAACTCGGTAGCGATTTGCCTGCCTTCTAGGGCCACGGGTATTGTCGCGGTCAGAACAGCCTTTCGTTGACGAGAACCATCCGCAAGCCCGATGGTGCGGTCTGTCTCGCGGAATTGTACTCCAGCCGACCGTAGGATAGAGTGCAACATCGAACCGGCCACACTGCAAGTGGCTCCTGTGTCGAGTATCGCCACGCCTATCTTATCCGCTATAGTGACGGACACGGTCGGGTGTGACGTTTCCGTTACGCTACGTACGTAAGCGGCTGCGTTACTGGTTACGATGTTAAAATCGTAAGATTTCGCAGGCACAGTTTTCGTCGAACAAGTATCACATTTCGATCTAACTACGCCGGGTTGGCCGCATCCATAACACCGTATCGGGGTCGGCCCCGTGCTAGTAGTATCTACATCGGCAACCGTACCTACCGATTGTTTGTTGTGTACATTACGACATTCGGACTCAACGTGTCCAAAAAACTTGCAATATGTGCACTGAACGCGCCTATCCCGTTTCGAAGTGGGTTTGGCACCCGTAGCACCACGCGGACAAGTGGTAACGTTGCGCTCGACCGGTCCGATTTCCCGCGATGCGCGCGGCGTCGGGACGGCTGCGCTCGGACTTTTGGCACTGGAACTACTATTATTACCTACTTTGGTCTCGGAGATTGCGTCCTCGATGGCCCTCGCTTTTTCCACAAAACTATCAACATTATTTATACTGTCTCTAGGAAGGCGCTTACGAACACGTCGATGTAATAGCCCATACATCATGTCTATCTGCATATCAGTAGGTACTGCGTATGGTAATTTCACTATTAACGAACGCAATCTACACACAAAAACTTCCGCTCTTTCGGAATCGTTTTGTTCAGCGGCGAAAATGTCACGTAACACTTTGTGCGCCGGTTGTTGCATGCCGTACATGGTGCGCAGGCGCGACACGGCGTCGGGCCAGGTTAGGGCTTGGGCGCGCGCTCCGCGCCACCACACGGCCGCGTCGCCCTCCAACAGCATCGGCAGTCCGCGCAGCGCGTGCTCGTCGCTGACACCCGTGCACTCCTTAAATACTTGCACGCTGTCGAGAAACGCCTCCAGCACCTCCGCGTCGCGAGACCTCCCGTTGAACCTCGCGGTGCACTTGGAGAAATTGCTTCCAGTGCCCGCGGACGACAGGTCGGACGGCGGCCGGGCGTAGGACGGCGGCGTCGCGGCTGATGGGGACCAGTGGCCGCTGTTAAAGGGGAGCGCTCTCAGGGTTTCTACCAGGGAGCGGTTGGTCTCCGTCTGCATCCTGACGAAGGACTCCATGATACTGGCCAGGAAGGTCTCGGTGTTCACGTGAACGGCCACGCCGGCGCCGGCGCCACCACGTGGCGCGGCGGCCGCGGCGGGCGCGACGGGCGCGGCGGCGGGGGCGCCTCGGGCGCGCTGCTCCTCCGCTCCGTCGTTGGACTCTTCGTAGTCGCTTGCGTTGCTGTTTCCTCCGTCGTATTTCCCACTACGTGTGTGCATTTTGTCGTTGTACCTATTACACTTTTATCGTCGAGATATTAATTTCACTCGCACGGCACGGCACTCTCAGGTTGGAATTCGTAGCCCCACGTTGGGCGCCAGTATAAAGGTTGGTATAACAGTTTATTGGAGAAAAGAATGTACAATCACAGTTAACTTAACTCTATTTACATTGAAAGGTAGGTAGAGCGAGGGGCAACGGATAATAGCTCTTTTCTACGCGGGCCGGAGTCATGGAATGGCGTCTGCACGTGTCCGTCTTCGGACGCGGGGCGCGGGGTGCGGGGTGCGGGCGGCACGGGCCGTCCGCGCGCCGATCCCGGAAAGGGCCGAGCGCAGCTGGACAAAGCTTTCGCGGCGCAGGTACGGAACCGAGCCAAGCGCGCGCGTTACACTTGTCCTTATAATTTTATATTGACATTATAATAAAAGGCAAGGTGTCTAGTGAATCAAACCCACGCCCTGATACCTACCACCGTCTTTTTGATCTCTCGATCCTACATACCGTGAATCGGCAGTGCTTGCTTTTGCATGAAGGAGAATTTTGAGGATTTTGACCGGTATAAATGTTAATTTGTTGTTTCATAACTTCTAAACTAAGTAGGTACCTACTTACTTATCGTAAGAAGTATCTTCATTATCCACAGGTTGGTCTATGTGACTTCACAATAAATTGAATATAATGCCCTCTAGAGGACAAAGTCATAAAAAAAAAATGAAAAGGATAGGTACATTAATATATTAAACAGGCGGCATATTCTTTATTTCAATAAAAATTCATATAATGATGATACAACAGGACTGAAGGGACTTGCATCTACTTATTTTCTTGTTCTTCAAAATGTTTACAACGCAACACTCCCAATTTGCAACCCAAATATCGCCATGTCTGGTCTTAGGAAACCTAGAAAAACAAATAAATATAAATAAACGTAAATACGCGATTAATCCGTCTAGTTGTTTCATAAAATGACAGATAATTTAATATGTCATTTAGGTACATTTTTGGTATGAAACCCTAATTTATACATATAAAATTGAGGACCGCTATTTACAAGATTTGAGTATTGAAATTTTATACAATTAATACTACATCCGACCCTGTTAGCATCAAAATATATTTGATCACCGAAATATTGCTCAATTTGCCAATAATTTTAAAACTATATTAAATGGCATGTTGTTTTAAGGTAAAGCATTTCAATTTTTGCAAATTCACACTATTACGATGCATATTTTTGCTTACTTACCGATAAAAAGATCCATCAACCCAGGTGTATTTCCATAATTTGCGCTTTCACATTAATGTGCACTAAATTACACCGTCTTTTAAATGGTTTGATTTAAATTTTATTAAGAAATTATAAAATTTACACCGATGTTTTAAAAGAAACGTCAGGTCGTTGTTAGCTTGAGCAGCATGTCAAACGATCAAAACATTTTGCGCGTCATTTTCTTAGAGCTTATATGAATAGACGAAACAACTGGATAGCAAGATTCATAATCATTGTAGAGTGAGCGAACAGAGAATATTTGTGTTTTGTGTTTAGTATGGTATGTCTGTGGTGTGGTCTTATTATAGCACCGCCGATGAGCGCGGAGATCGCAGCTTGGGCTTCTTTTTTGCCTTACTGGATTGGGGCTGCTTCAGGGTGTTGCTTGTTGCAGATTCCGCTGCCCTTTTTCTCTTTTTCTTCGTTAAGACCATCGTCTACGGTCGCGTAGGGACAGGTCTCATCGGAGTAGAAGGGATTGCGCCGACTCCGACACTTGAGCCGAAGAAGCAGTTGGCTGCGTTTTCCGACTCCATACTTCCAGGTGATGGGAGAGGAGGAAAGAAGGCCGCGTCGTTTATATTTAGACCCTCCTTTACAACAGGTTGTAAAGGAAGCTTCTATCTACTTTGAGCTGCTCAACTTCCTTACGGATTTCGGACAGTTCCGAGTAGAGACGCTGGTTTTCCGCCCGCACTATTTTCACCTTCTCAGTGGCGCATGGCGGTCCGTTCATCTAGCATATTTGCAGCATACCTCATACACGGCTTTTTTGAGGCTGCGAACGGAGGTACCCTATAGGTGTCTTGATTTCAGCGCAACTGTCTCTATCGAGTTAGCTGCGGTTTTCACCCGACCAGTTAACTCGGTCACTGTGAGGAGGGTCCGCCGGCAGCCACACGCACTGCCTGCGCTTACCAGTCACTACGGGCCCTGTCACCCATATCCTCGATTTTCTCTGCTAGTTGTTTTTCGATGGCGTTCTTTGTTTGGGCTGTCAACTCGAAAGCGGTCGGGGGTTGGCCTCGACCGCTGCGTGCCGTCGCTGGGCTGGGCGTCACCGATGATCGCTCCTTACCCGAGTCTGATTTGTCCGAAAATCCAGAAGCACCTTGCAGTATTCTAGGCTTTGCCTTCGGGGCTGACGCTGAGTCCTCGCTCGACCCGGCATCGCTCTTCGAGCATGGGCCACTTTTCGAGAGCTGGCGCTTCCGGAAAGTCTTAGGCGGTGAGCACCTCTTCGGGAGTCGACCCACTATGCCTATGCCGGCTATCATCCGATTCCGATGATGCCCTGGTGACCGCCGTCTTGAGTTGTGCGTGGTGACTCAGTCCGCTTTTCATAAATGAGGCGACCTTCGCGACGCATCTCACGCCTCTTATTACTGGCTCTATTGGCCCGCCGACTCTTAAGCGTGGTTGGACTTCAGGTAGGATTACCACGTCCTTCTACCTCACCCTCAGTTACGATGTCCATATCGGATGCATCAGTAACAATCACCTCCCCAACACCATCCGTTTTTGCGCTGCGACCGTCCTTTACAAGGGGATCAGCATAGCTTATTCCGGGCTGCATAGCAAGCGATCAGGACACGCTACTAACACCGCCAGTCGCATCTGCTTCATGTCGATGCTCCCGGGAAATCTGCGCCATGTCGTATCCGGTAGCGACTGACATTGTGATGGATTGTGAGTAGAAATCTGACTCTCCAGTACAAAGTTTATTTAACGCCTGGGGCGGTAGGCGCTCCAGCACCACTAAGGGCGAGCGGCAAGACCCGCTCCTAATTCGCGTATTGACACCGCCCTTCGCGGTCTCTACATCTGCGCCACACTTCGCGGGCACTACATCATCACCGCCTTTCTCAGGCTTTTCAGTAATTTTATTTTTATAAGATAAATTTAACATTTGATTCCCACGAGTAGAGCCGATACAAGCGAGAGAACCCCCGGGTGACGCTCATTCCGGGGGCCCCACGACTTAACATACAGGGTTTAAAGTAGGGCTGCCCAAAACCCCCCCTTCTACTGTTGGGTAGTTTAGAAAGCTTGTCCTTCCTCGTGGCCCGGCCAATGAAAGTAAGGTCTCCGGCCCGGCCCCAGGCTGCGAGACATGACCACAACTCCTGGTATGCGCCGGATTGCGGGTTCGGACGTGCTGTCCGGTTGTCGCGACAGCACAACTAACCAAACCCTCACATCCTGTCCTTCGATCCCAGGTCTCCCCGCAAAAGTGTAGGTGTGTTAGTATATGTGACAGTAGATATGTAGTTTGTGTTGTGGTGTATTGGCGCCAAAGTGTGGATGTGTGCGTATGTATGTGTGAAATGTGTGTAACTGATAGAGAGGACGGGAGAGGAGCAGCCGACCCTTACCTCAAGTGCCGAAAAAGGATCGATCACTCTCTCGGTTCCTCTGAGAGCAGAGGAAGATACAGAAATGGCATCAGGTTATTAGCCTCGTGACTACCAAGATCCCTCATAGGAAGTTAGTAACCAAGCGCCCAGGGTGTACCGCCTTGGTCATGCTACTCTTCCCCCGGGTCGTATCCCAAAGGGACCAAACCCACCACCAATCCATGCTCCTGCCCACCTCTCGGTACCTATACGGAGCGAATCACGGGAGGTGCGCGCTGTACTTGCCGGAGGCTCTTTCCAAAACGCGCACTTTCTTCACTCCCTAAAAATTATCTATATTTTTGTCCCACAGTTTACGGACGACTTCGGTTTCCTACCTGCTCGTCGCATCCGGTCTAGCTGACTATTGGTCTTCCAGTTCTAGTTGACGCCTTCTCTTATGCTACTCATGTGCGAACATACTAAACAACGAAAAGTTTTCCTTACTTGCTACCAAGTCTTGATGTCCGATCGGGCCGACTCTTGGTAACCTGAGTTTCTCGAACATGGATTTTCTCAAGTCTTCGTACAGGCTGCAAACCCAAAGGATGTGATCTCTGGTTTTGTCTGAACCTCCACAGTATCATCTAGCCGTATCGCTGAGTGCGAGCTTGTGCAGACGACTCCTGAAAGAGCCGTGACCGGTCAGCAACTGAGACACCTGGTGATCCGGCTCGATCCCGTAGACCTGTAAGCCTTCGTCAATAATACTAGTGCCTGCCTCTGTGACCTTATGAGCACGCTACGCACTACATAAAAAGACTGCCGCAGCGTAAGTCAACGTGCTGACATATGTCCCCACGTAAAGGACATGGAGCGCGCGAAATCGAACTCCCCAGGAAGACGCTGAGATCCTCGGCATCTTACCGAAGCAGTTTGCCGCTCGTTCCCCAATCGATAAAGCGTGCGGCGAGAAAGATCGCGCCTCATCGATCACGACACTCAGTACTTTGGCCTGCTAGACAGCCGGAATGGTAACACCGTTCTTCCTGATGATGAACTTGCCTTATACTGTGATCGTTTGTGACTTGGCTGTAGAGAAAGAAAGCCGATTTCGAACACCGCAATACGAGACCGCGTCCAACAGAGTGTTGGACATCTTTTCGAGGGGGTCTCGCGACGATGCCACCGCTACCGCCCTCACGTCATTCGCATATGCCTTCAAGAATACTCCTTGGGGCGCCGAGAGTCATAGGACGTCGTCGAGTAGTAGGTTCCATAAAGTAGGCCCGAGTACGGATCCCTGGGGGCATCCCATAGTGGATGCTTTCCACAAAACCTGGCTGCCTACGAAGAGACCAACACGTCTGTTGCCAAAATAACTGACTAATATGCGGTAAATATAGGGCTTACACCCAAACTGTTTGGCTTTCATTTCATATTGTTAGTCGATAGGTCAGTCATATTAGAAAATAAATGTTGCGTAATAATAAGAGCACTCGTTATAATGGACGAGTTCTAATCGCGCTTTAATTCTGACTAACCAGTTTATTTAAATACAACACAATTTGTTTTCTGTTATTTTATGGAATTGTTATTTTCCTTAATTAACTTACGATTATTAATATTTGTAGTTTTGAAAGGAATACACGTATTTAATCGTTATATTTGGGTCTCGGCTTCCACTGCTCTAATACAAGTTCTACAAAAAATTTTGTTATTTATTTTTGAGATACCAATTGGTTTTGCATTTTTAGCCGAGGCGATATCGACACCTAGGTAAGTACCTATTTATTTTAAATTCTCCTGAACAGCTTGACTGATTTCGATGATTTAAATTGTGTTGAACGGAATCGGCTGGATGGTGAAGTACCTACCTATTACCTACCAGGCGGGGTTGTTGTCGCGATGTGTTTTAGGTTTTGACAAAAGCAGCGCTAATGAATGAACACTTTGACGACCTGAGATGTTCAGTTTGTTAACATGCCGGTCGCCATGCAGAGGTCCTGGGTTCGATTCCCGGCTGAGCAGAAATTGAAATGATGAACTTTAATTTCTGTTACAAGTCTGGGTGTAGTATGTATTAGGTTGGGGAAAAAGTCTTTTTGCATAATATGCTATATTATAGTATGTATGAACTTGTAATAAAACCTCTTTAGCTATACTATTTGTACCTGGCTGGTTTTGGTATCATTTAAAAGTTTAAATTTTAAAGAAGATAATTCCAAATTCATGATGAAAATGCGTAATTTTCATTTGTTTTTCTTACCGTCAAGATGAGTGAATCTAATGAAGAAATAAGATACATTTTGACGACCTGAGTGGTTCAATGGTCAACATGCCGGTCTGCCACGCAAGAGGTCCCGGGTTCGATTCCCGGCCGGGCAGAAATTGAAATGATGAATTTTAATTTCTGTTACGGGTCTGGGTGTTCTATGTATAATAAGTATGTATTTAAAAAGTACATATTTAAGTAGTATATCAGTTATCTAGCACCCATAGCACAAGCTTTGCTTAGTTTGGGGCTAGATGGCGCTGTGTGAAGTTGTCCACGAATATTTAAAAAAAAAAAAAAAAAAAAAAAATTTAAAATTTTACTACAAAAAAGGTAAAAATGCAACGCAAGCCGCGAGAGTGTGAGAGTAGCACAAATTTGGTTTAAGCGTTTTCAATCCGGAATTTTTGATGTCAAAGATGCACGTCGCGCTGGTCGTCCGAATAACTGGAGCAAGATCGGTATATCAGTAGTTACTACGTAGCTGAAGATCTGGAAATTCACCACTAAACAGTTTTGGCGCATTTGACAAAAAATGGGTACACAAAAAAGCTCGATATTTGGGTACCTCACGAGCTCTCTGAAAGAAACCTAATGAACCGTGTACTCATTGGTGATTCTTTA
This sequence comes from Blastobasis lacticolella, assembly GCA_905147135.1. Classification (NCBI taxonomy): domain Eukaryota; kingdom Metazoa; phylum Arthropoda; class Insecta; order Lepidoptera; family Blastobasidae; genus Blastobasis; species Blastobasis lacticolella. Next base: position 6,912,837 of record LR990068.1, read on the forward strand.
TTACGACGTAATGAAACTGAACCATTTTTGAAGAAATTGATAACTGGTGATGAATAGTGGATCACGTACGACAAGAACGTGCGAAAAAGGTCATGGTCAAAGGCCGGTCAGGCTTCACAGACTGTTGCGAAACCCGGGATAACTCGTAACAAGGTGACGCTATGTGTGTGGTGGGATTTGAAGGGCATTATTCATTATAAGCTGTTACCACCAGGCAGGACCATCGATTCAGAACTCTACTGCGAACAACTGATAAGATTAAAGCTGAAGTTGTGATTAAGCGGCCGGAATTAATCAACAGAAGGGGTGTGGTTTTTCATCATGATAACGCTAGACTTCACACATCTTTAACTACTAAGCAAAAATTAAGAGAGTTTGGCTGGGAGGTGTTATTGCATCCGCCGTATAGTACTGACCTTGCACCTTCAGATTTCCACCTGTTTCGGTCTCTTCAGAATTATTTAGGCAGTGTCAGGTTAACATCACGAGAGGACTGCCAAAACTACTTGACGCAGTATTTTTATCAGAAGCCCCAAAATTTTAATACCAATGGGATAATGTCCCTACCTATAAGATGGCAAAAAAATATCGAACAAAATGGCACCTACATACTTTAGTTAAATGAAAATAAACTATATTAAAAAATGTTTTGAATTTTCATATAAAATGCGAAGAAAGATTCTCCCCAACCTTTTATAATAAGTAAATATTTAAAAAAGTTTATACAAAGTTTATCAGCTATCTAGCACCCCTAACACAAGCTTTGCTTACTTTGGGGCTAGATGGCGCTGGATGAATTTGTATTAAAACAAATTCAATATAGAGTAAAAATCTTTTTTGTTTTTTATGTCATATGGTAGGCAAACAGGCAAGCGGGCCACCTGATGGAAAGTGGTCACCACTGCCTATAGACATTAGCAACACCAAGAGTATCGCTAATGCGTTGCCCACCTCTATAACACGTTGCTCTGGCAGCAAAAAGCAAATGCCACTCCACTGCCAAAGCCACTGTTCCCCAAATCCCCACCCCATGGAGCACTGGAAACCTTACTCACCGGCAGAAACATAATACTATTTAAAAGAGTATTATTTAGCTGCGATATTCTTTAAGGTGGAGGTACTTCCCCAGTCGGGCGGCTCCAATTCGAACGAGATACCCCGCTATGCCCTACCTCTCTTAATATTGTGTGCAATATTGTTACAGAAAAGTAGATATCAGATATAATAGTCGTCTACTTATACCAGTCTACTTCCCCCATAATAGATTTGGCCTATGTATATTCTGAACTGTTATTGGCTGTAGCCTTTTGCAAACTATCACTATGTTCAGTCGGCCAAAAAAGTGCTTTAGCACCCACCCTAAGGTTGAAGTTCAGCTGCACTACACAAAAACACAAGATTCATTTCCCCTCGCTATAAGGTCAGGTGACAGAGGAACTGTTTTTACTATTGTGCCAAGACCTCATCGATGGCGTCATTGGTTTGAAAAATCGCCTTTTTTCTAGTCAAATATAAATAATAGAGTATAAACTCTTTAAAACTGTGATACTTACCTAAAGAACTTTATAGTTGGTGTGGTTAATGAGTAATTCAGATAGACGCGGTCTAAGACAGCGGTCTACGACAGTGGTCAGCTCGCGAGCACAACTGTTCACACTGCCGCGGTCGCGATCACATATATTGGTTCTCTTTTCTGGCGCACATATTTTCTATGAAACGTTTTATCAAAGTCTGCGGGCAATCAAAGAAATTTGACTAAAATAATATAAAGTGTTTCAACGTTTAGTACCTTTAAAGAGTGGCGCTGTTATCTCTAGGTAAGCTATATTCTTATAAAAGGTAATGTAACCCGCTGATAACCACAAGACTTTAACCTATAAATAGTTGTCGATATCGAAATAATTGTCACGGTTGCACCTAACATAAAATGCTCTTTATGTCGGGAACGTAAGGAAATAAAGGCAGCTGTCAGACGTCAAACAAGGTGAACACTAGACATAGACATAGACAGTATTTTATTCGGATCCTCATTACATCCTTAACCTAAGGTAAGTACAGTAAATAAAGTATAGTATCTGAAGAGAAATTATAGTAGATCGAGATGCCGAGATCTCTATTTCGGGTGACAGCTGTCAAACTTAAAACCGCAATAACGCGGAAATTATTTGACGTTGAACACTAGTTCCTAAAGAGAAAAGATAATGGTCGTTAATATCTACATTACAAATGACAACTGTGATACTCAAAACCGTAATAACTCGGAAAATATTGGACGTCGAACACTAGTTCCTAAAGCGAAAAGATAATGGTCGTTAATATCTCTACATTTCGGGTGACAACTGTCAAACATATCATAACCATTACACCTTAGAATATTTCTAGGAATATAGCAAGTTAGGAGTAATCTCAACCTCAAGAAGATGTTTTAAAGTGGAAGAGGCAATAAAGGTGTGTCAGGATCGTAGCATGTGTATGTATGTATTTTTATACTACACTTTACTAAATACCTTTTTTGCCATATCTCTAAAATTGTTCGCTATAATGTTTAGCTACATTGCTCTATGTCCAAAATCTTTGAGCTACAAGGATTTTTAATCTATATAGGTTACCTACCTAGTTTTTAGTCTCCACAGACAAGAGAGGTGACTCATTCTTCTCCTTGAGCGGTCACGATCTATGGTCGCGGGCGAGCGCTTGCTGACCGCTGTCAAGACCGCGCCTATCTGAACAGGTCCATAGAATCCCATACAACATGAAGGAGGCTATGCATACAACACATCTGCCCGCGAGGCTGAACGCTATCATAGACCACGGCTATCTGAATGACCCATTATGGTGCGGACTTTTGTGGCTAGTGTAGTGTCAGACGAATATGGCGACCGCTTATCATGATTACTGATTTTCTATACACATGGCTTTTCCACAAATGAAATTAATTAGGCCTGTTTTGTATCGAGTGTACTAGAAGGTTTGGATGCTACTCATTCCTACCCTGTGTTTCTATCGCTGTATACCCTTTGGCTGATGAGACTCGGTGCCCGAGAATTACGCTACTCATACCAGAAGTGTAGGAGCATAAACCTAGAATTGTAGGTCATGTGTAGGAGGCAACCAACTTATTTCCAACTTATGCATTCGGCAATAAATTATAAAAAAAAATATTAATACGAATATGTTATTGTGACGATTTATTTTTCTACATACTTAGTGAAATGAATACACATCACTTCGTACAAATTTTCACAACACTTTGATCTTCCGAATAGATTGAATTTACCAATCCTTAATTTAAATAATCGTCTGAAATTCTTGTTAATTCCACAGGTTATTCCATGATAGGAATGGATTGTTTTTATTTCGCGTCGTGCTCACGTTATCATTGGGATAGGTATCCAATTAATTCGTAATAATTTGAGCATCACTTATATCACAATAATTACGGGCCAGTAGAGAGGCACTACTCAAGCGCATCAATGAGACCCTGAAGGCTGTGGCTGACTAGGATGAAGCCAACCTGGTCAAGTTTAATTCTTCCAAGACCCAGGCATGTCTCTTGTCAGCAAAACGTAGCCCCTTCGACGTAACACCGTCTTTCCGAGGTGAGTCGTTGCCTTTGGCCGACTAGTTGGAGCTGCTTGGTGTTACCGTATCATCAGACCTAAACTTTGTACCATATGGTGAGTCAAGAACCCAATTGGCTTCTTAAAAACTTGGAGTCCTCGCCAAGGTGAGGAAATACTTCACACCTGGACTGCTTCTCAATTTATACCAAGCACAAGTCCGGTCATGGATGGAGTACTGTGGTCACCTCTGGGATGGGTCCGCCAAGTATCAGCTAGAAGCTCTTGACTCTATCGACAGACGTGCCAAAATACTGATTGGTGATGATTCACTTGTCTAGTCTCGCTTTCTGGGTCTGGGACACCGTCGTAAAGTAGCCGGCTTGTCAGTTCACGAATTCACGAGTTCAGCGAATTCACTTCCGTGAGTGATCCCAGGAGCTCCACAACCTTGTTCCATCGTGCCCTTTTTATTATCGAACAACGAGGGGGACAAAAGATCGTCATCCATTTATGGTAGACGTCCCACCATCTCGTACTAAGCGTTTTGCATCCACTTTTCTTATGCACACTGCAAAGGACTGGAACTCTCTGCCTGAGTCATTGTTCCCCGATAAGTATAACCTTGGGGTCTTCAAATCAAGAGTGTAAAGGTATATTTTAGGCACACATGCTACATCTTTGACCTCATCGTCGCTATCCATCAGGTAAGTTGAGATCAAAATAACGTCGACTTCCAGCTCCCGTTCCATAGCATCCGTTAAAAAGTCGTTAAATAGAGTTAAATTGGTAACCGTGGAACGGCCTCTAAGAAAACCGTGTTCAAATTGACTAAACTCATCAGACTTTATAGAGCCGCATAGGTACACAAGTGTACATATTATTTTGTCCAACATCTTTGATACTATGCATAATTTAGAAATTAACGGACTTCAACCCCTTTTTATAACATAGGCACGTTTCAAGAGATCAGGTACATTACCCTCATCCAAAGATCTCCTGAATAATAAATTCAATGGAAATGCAATAGTTTCTGCACAGACAGAAGGAACCTAGCTGGAAGGTGGTCCGGTTCGACAGACTTCCCTACATCGAGTTTTTTTTAGCAAAGTCCGCGCGATTGCCGTACAGTCGGATATTTTCTGGATATTTCGCTTTTTCACGAATAGCTATTTTGAGAGCAGTAGTATACCAAATGGGGAATTTACTCTTACATATTAATTTGGAAGGTATGCACTTACCTCTTAGTGTGGCAAATGCTTCATAGAAAAAGAAAAAACAGTTTTCCAGAGTACGCGAAGAAAATTCATTACGCCAGTCGATAATATAAATTTCATAATTTATTTTATCCTAGTCACCCTTATAAAAAAATATTTTTTCAATGGGGTTGTTGCTAGGTGGGACATTGGAGCGAAGTCCACTCGTATAGAAAAAGCACCGTGGTGGGGGTCCGTGGGGACAAACGCATCATCCTGGATATCTTGAACAGTAACTTTGTAATTGGACAACACCAAATCCAACACTGTCATAAGTATCAACAATCCCATTATATTGTTTTAAATTGAGGGAATATAGCTCATTAACTAGGGAACGTTCGCTGTCAGCATTATAGTTTAGCGGGGTCAAGGTACAGTCACCATTACTACTGTGAGCCCATCCTATATTGAAATCACCAGTATTCAGGTACTTATCTTCCGGGAACTGCATAACAATTTCATCCAGCCTGACGTGCAAATATGATAATTGTTTAGAATGGCTAAGCCCACGGGCTTCACTACATAAATAAACAACGCAAGTTTGTAGGTTAATACGTCTACCTCCACTATCAATTCTTATAGACAACCATAAGTCCTCAGCATTCTAGTGAAAAGAAGGTCTAGGCGTAACATGCAACTCGCGAAGATATGCGATCAAAACTCCGCCACCATACTTTTGACCCCGCGCACAGTAATCCCGGTCTCGCCGCAATACTACGTACCTAATGCTCGTCAAATAATTCCGTGTCCTTTATGCCAAGCCAATAGCCAAGTTTCCGTTATTAAAATTATATCATACGTACCAGAACAGACGTTTCTATAAAATATTTGTGTTTTAGTTCGCAATCCTCGAGCATTCTGATAGTAAACTTTCAAATTTAAATCGTCGAAAACCATAATGGACTGATTTAAGTACTAATAACAGGATGATCATCAACATTGCAGTTTAACGATATTATCAAGTAGTTTACTATCAGAGTTACCTCCGTGATCGTATGAGAATTTACAATTTATACGTGTGAATAGGCTAACAAATAAAGTACTGCGTTCGTGCGAGTGAGATAGAAAGGGCGTCGTGCAATGAATCATACGGTACAATGCAGTCGGTAATAGGCGTAAGCAATAGCGCTGCAGCGCGGCAGCGGCTTGAATGTTAAGGCGAGAGCGTTATTCAAAAACCAGCGTCTAGTAAGCAGATTTACAAAGCCACTAACTAACAAAATAATAATGTATGTGGCTACAAAGAAAAATGATACGATTGAATGAATGAATTGGTGACAATAAGTTATATGGCAAACTATTGTATTCGGTTTAAATCAGAGCCCTTCGTAATGATAGACACAGGAGACTTGTCGTTTTTTCTAACGTGGATCTTCCCGAATTTATCCAAAACGAACTCGTTGTAATTTTCCTTGGATATAGTTTTAGCTCTGGTCAATAATTTTTTGGGTTCCGGTGTCAGGTGGTCATTTACGTACAAAGGCTGCGATTCGCCATCAAAGCCAAGCTCGCTTGTAGAGATTTTCTTTTTTAGACGCGCTGCCACAACAAACTCTTCCTTCGCGTATCTGTTTATAAAACTAACGACTATTGATTTGACGTTTATTTAATAATTTAAATTTAATTTATAATTAATTTATTTGTGATTTCGGTACATTGTAGTCTATAACTTTTTCAAGAGACTCGAGCAACGAGAATAGGTTTCCATTCTTTTTAAAAAGCTTTCCTTTAATTTCGAGGTTATTGAGACACTGTCATTGGTCTCTTGCGTTTAAATTACTTTTTAACTCCGATAAATTTAGGTTAGGACGTTGTGAAAGTGAATCCTTTACAGTGTCGAAACAACTGAGACTATTTAAGATGTCACAAATTCTAGTGTTGAGCTCATCTAAAGTGGAACTAGTGAATTCGCAGGAAACCGTGAGATCACTGAGCTAACTCTTAATGTTTTTCATCTCCTTTATCAGCTGCGGCAAGTCCGTAAGTTGATGTTTGATATCCTGAATTTCTTTGAAGATAGTATCTAGTGATACCACACTCGGTGAGGACGGCTGTCGGCACTGAGAGCACCGCCACACCGCTCTGCATTAAGGACCGAGCTTACGATAACCTGTTTCGCGAATTCCAGCACAGCCGAAGTCAAGATGTTGTTAACAGACCCCACACTGGGTACCATCGTTGAATTCAATACCACACTCCTCGCACTTATTCATCGTGATATTTTTGAAACCTGTAGGTAGTAAACTGAACACGTCAATAATACGTACGATTCACTGCGATGCGTAACCGCGGAGTTAAGTCCATCGACTCGATAAGAAGTTCTGCTATTCCGAATGTTATTTGTGTCGTCACTTCGTGATGGAACTCCATTATTATGAATTAAATCACTTTTTGTACACTAGTTCCACTATATTATACAAATTTTATTAAATTGCGCAATTTAATAAAATTTGAATAATAAAGTGGAACTAGTCGCACTATTGTACCATGACAATGTTTCGGCACACACCGCTAACCTGACAAAGTTATTTTTTGCTTCTGAAAAGGTAGAGTAAGTGACCCATCCTGCACATGTCATTATTCTTATTTTTCCAAAAATCAAAGATTTGATGAGGGGTTTGACATTTATGGGGCCGGAAGAGGCCGTAATAGCTTTCAGTCAGCACGTGAAAAACAAGCTCTAAGACCAAATATTTAAAAAAATTGTTTGACCGAATCAAAAAGTGTTTTAAATGTAAAGAGGAATAGGTTCTTTGAAAAAAAAGTAAACATAATACTTTACATGTAACTTGTTTTATTATGAGTTACGCAAAACTTTCAGTGTACCACATGGGCCTGACTGGAGAGCGTCCTTGGCCGTTTGGTGTAGGAACGGAAGAGCACCAGTAGATACGCTTTGTTTGTACGTCAATCAGTTCCAGGGCTTCGATTCTGGTACGGAAATCATCTCAGTTGCAGTAACATTACACTTGCATCGCATGTCAAACGTCTGATTGTTATTTTAATGACATATGTTGAGTTGCAACTTTCATGTGATAGTTATTCAAATGACAGATGTTGAGTTGCAACTTTCATGAGTTCGAACTTTTCCACAATTCGTTTTTTGGTACTTTAGATGCATTAGTTATGGTTTTGTATGGCTGATGGTACTCCAATAAATAAATAAATTACTAAGTTGCATCTTTCTTAGGTGTCAAACTGCCTTCAATTCTGTCAACGAAAACGTGTCAAAGGTCGATCAATTATTTAACTGCAATTTAACTGGAATGATGTTGGGACTGACTCGATACCTCGACATTACAGTTACATTGCAACATAATAACAACTGCATTGCACGCCAGAATCGGTACCCAGGTCGCCCTAGTCATAGTTTAGTTGGAAATGGAGTGGTTCTGATTTTAAGAGAGAGATTCCGTGCTCGTACGATTCGGATGTGGAATGAGCTTCCAGCCACAGTGTTTCCTTTGGACTATGACATGGGATCGTTCATGAGGTATATTTGAGGTCTCTTCAGAGGCGGGCAACGCATTGGTGACTCTCCTAGTGTTGCTGATGTCCATAGGCGGCGGTGACCACTTTCCATCAGGTGGCCCGCTTGCCTGTTTGTCTGCCGTATAACATAAAAAAAAGACTAAGAGTCTTTTCTACCTTCGGGAAGGTGGTCAAATATCTCGATAGGCGTTTCGCGTCTACAAGTTCCTTTGAAAAAATTGCAGTTAGGGTAGCGATTGGTTGTCAACACATTTTCCGATATAGCGAAATTTTGGTGCACTTGTTGGGTGGGTCCTGGAGGGTTTTTTAAATAAATTGTAGCACTACTGTTTCTAAGTCACTGTTTAGAAGTTTTAGGCTGGATTCACAACAGTCGCCCACTAAGTAGATTTCGATTTTATTTTTGCTCTTCCACACACTAAGATATCATAACAAATTTAAGATACATTAAAAAAATTTTGTGAAAAGTGATCGTCAAATATAATGAAAAATAAAACCTACATGTAATACTAGATTAAATATGCCAATAAAATAAATAGCATTGTACATTTCGGTCCCAACATTTTGAAAAAATATCGATTTTGCGGCTTCTCTTAAAACTCATGCCAATCGATAGAAAACTTTAATGTGTTTCGATCACTTTCTGTTCAAAAATGTCGAAAACGGTATATCTTGCGAGAATAACTTACATTAAATAAAGCTAGGAATAATTTCGATTAAAAGACCTTTCAAATACAGGAAACCGCATTGAAATTGGTTCATCCGGTCAGGAGCTACAGATAGACGGATACACGCGTTAAACTTATAACAAAAATTAATCTAATATAAAGTGTTTTCTAAGATAATGTTCACCAACATACAAAATACTTTATTATTTAATAATATGCCACTCGGCTCTCGAGACTGTTCAATTAGTCTCCGGTCCCTAGCGATAGACCTTTGTCAACCTCGCTTCGCCACATAACGCTCAGCTAGCAACTCCACGTAGCACATGGCGTTGTACCTATATCGCCAAGCACTTGCCATACATATGGCGTTAATAATGTGACCAGATTCCAGAAATCAATTTCAACTCGAAACTTACGGATTGACCTAAAAACTAGTCCTGCTTGGTAGAATCAATAGTCCCGAATATCCCTTGGTTCTTGTCAGGGGAAGTCGGAAGTAATCGTCAGTAGCGTGGAATATACGTTGCGGTTTAATTTTACTCAACGACGATATAAATAAAGCATAAATAAATATATATGTAAAATTCAAGTTTTATAGCTTTTTGGATATGAATTTTAATCATGAATAAATAATACCAATATGCTAATGTGATCAAGGATACTGATTACTGTATTGTCTGTCGGAAGCAGTTTATATGATTAGATAGCTTAGACGTATCTCAATTTTTTTATTCATGATAGCTACTTATAGTCAACAAAACATGTATGTTATTGTTTATATGCAGGAAATAATGGGTATCAAAATGGGATATTAATTGGTTTTAAACTACTGTTATGGTCAATTGTTATGAGGAAATAAGTGTTTAACGGGAATCCTAAAATATTTATCCTCATAGGATAAAATAATAGAACTTGGCCAGTTGAAATGCTATTTAATTGTTACTACTTGTTAATTATTCCTACCATGAAAGCGTTTTAGTTTCCCCTAGTTTACTTATTAATTGTCCATTATATTATATTTTATTTTGTATTATTATTAAAGCTAAACATCTTTAGATAGGTTAAATTTTAAATTACGAATTATAAAAATTAATTAATTATAAAAAAAATTTTTACTATATTAACATGATATGCCATCACCTTATAACAGAAAAGGTAATGACTTAAACTAAACAGCATTACTTCTATGTTTCCTAATGTTGGAAACTGTAGATGCTAACGAAATTGTGCCATTGCATTTATCCTTATCTATCCTTGGCCGTGTGGTGTCCGGCAGAGTAGAATAGCACCAACCCCTTACACTCATGGGTGTCGTACAAGGCGACTAATCTTTTCGAGGCAAAAAATCAAGATTCTCCGTAGTCTGGAAAATGGGCAGCAGCATTTTTCATTCTTATATTTAAACACTGCGATCTCCAACCCGCCTGCCAAGCGTGGAGATTATGGCAATACCTCCCCTTTCGTGGGAGAGGCCCTAAGTCCTGCAGTGGACTGTTACGGGCTGTGATGATGATGATGATGATGATGATTTATCCTTATCTATTTATGCCTGCGTTACAGAGCACTACGATGGGTGGGTTACCCAAATCGTGACCTTCTTAAGTAAATTTTGTACGAACTTCCTCGTGATTACGTCTTACAGTTAAGATAAAGTCTAAAAAATCAAAAGTCGGCAAATCCGACTCAGGCCATACGGCAAACGCGAAGTGCATCACTTTTAAACTAGCTCCAGTTCCATCAGTTACTCGCAGCAACGTCATAAGGTAATTAGAGTGAACTTCAATTTCCTTTGTTGTTATTTTAAATTTATTACACTTGTAGTATCCTTCCAAGTGACACCAGTAAGCATCGTGTTTCTTTTGATTAAAAATAGTTTTACAATTATTCGAATAATTGTAAAATACATTTACAATTATTCGTGAACGACACATCCACACGAAGCTTGTGTGCAGATGAACTTTTTGTCATATTCAAAGCCATCTATGTAATTGACATTTCTATAATTTCCTCGATTCTTCTCTACAGGAAGGATCACCCTGGTGTGGTCGAAACAGTTTGGTTCTATAAATCTATTCAAAATTATGTTATACTTCCTAGCTTCTTCGAAGATTCTCAGGTTAACGTTTGACTAATAATATTTAGCATGATAAGCCGCTTGCACGCATATGTCCTTCAATGACGCAAACCACTGACGTAATTCATAGTTACGTTATTAAGCCACCTAAGACTTTTGGCGGTGGCAGGATAAGATAGCCGCCAATGTTGGCAAGCGAAGATGGTGAGAAGGTAGAAAAGGGTAATTACCCACCTGGCCGGGTGTTGTGACCAGGGGACCAAGGGCCCGACAGTTGATCGTCGGAAGTTGTATATATGCCGTGGAAGTTGGCACATTTCTCTAGCGCGATGTAGGATTGTTAGCGCCATCTATGTGCGGATGCTTGCCAACCTTGTGTTCGTATACTCGTAATGTGAGTATCGTTGAGTTTCCCTAGTGGAGCGATAGATGTCGCTACAGACTATTCTTATCAATTAGACAACGCTTCTGTGACTATTGGAAACGATAGTAGATAAAGCGGCGCCACGCCGTCTAGCACAAGTAACCGATAAGTTACGAAACTGCAAAGTTATGGCTACATTTATCTCTGGTAATATATCATAGTACTGTAATTACTATAATAGTAAAGGAGTGTTCATTAGCCATATATGTCGTACTATTAGTCCTAAGTACAGACTGCTACTTAATATGACAGTCGTGTAAATGCTGTAAAGCGGGAAAGTATGAATACAATAAGCTAAGGTAAGCTAGGATATGAGTAACCCTATTGTCAGCCATTGGCTTGATCTGCACCGGTGCGAGAACACTAACATAGTTTAAATAGTTATACCTACTGTACTGTGTGTATTTACGAGTCATCTACATAACTATGTAGATGACTCGTAAATATGTACGAATATGTGCTTACATACTTCAGTACACAACATTGTTTAATGTTAAGTGATAATGTAATTTTGTATTTTATTTTTTTGTTGTTTTGATATGGATGTAATTATCTGAAATTACATCCATATCAGGTCATATATTTAAGAGAATTAGGGCATAGCGGGGTATCCCGTTCGAATTGGAGCCGCCCGACTGGGGAAGTACCTCCACCTTACAGAATACCGCAGCTAAACAATACTCTTTTAAATAGTATTGTGTTTCTGCCGGTGAGTAAGGTTTCCAGAGCTCCATGGGGTGGGAATTTGGGGAACCGTGGCTTTGGCAGTGGAGGGATATTTGCCTTTTTGCTGCCAGAGTAACGTGTTATAGAGGTGGGCAACGCATTGGCGATAGTCTCGGTGTTGCTAATGTCTATAGGCAGTGGTGACCACTTTCCATCAGGTGGCCCGCTTGCCTGTTTGCCTATCGTATAACATAAAAAAAAAGAAAAAAAAAAGAAATAAATGCTATTATTATTATTATCATTAAGCTTGTAAGCTTTACCTCGGGGAAAATTACGTGAAGCGTTCCAAGCTTACGTAGAGGGATAGGATTTAAGGATGTGGTGCAAAACTTACCTTACCTAGTAAACAGTTATGGTTACATTTAAACTTGCAAATAACTACTTGTTTAGAATCGTACGTCTGGTTTTAAGAAGTATACTATAAGAAGTTTAGGGTTTTATATAGGTCGTGTCTTTATATTGGTTTTGACAATGAAACGCGAAGTCTATTTTATTTAATCAGTACAATTTATGCTAACTCTTATTGCTAGTTCTCATTTCACGGATGAAACATAATATCCTAATACTTAATAACAAAAATCATATTGTGAAACAATAAATAAACTATGAAACCTCTGTTTTCTTATCCTTAGTACGATAGATGCTAAACAGATTGTCCGTGTCTTCTCAAATTGGGATATATCATTGTCTATTGCACAATAGGTTGGTGTCCTTCCCAGTCCTGCACTGCAGTGTACCGTGATCGGCTTGGATTGAAGACAGTCCAAGTTGTTATTGAGCAATTGGTTCGGATTTCGTTTCACTTCGAGAACAAAGTTCAAAAATCCAATTACATCGTGAGGCCTCTTCCATGGTATTTTAATAATAAGAAGTAAACCGCAATAGCTACGAAACAGTAGTTACGTGTATAATGTTGTTCAATAACTATAGTGGTAATTAGTTCTTATTAGAATTGATAACATTTAATGTTTTGTAAGTCCGCTCAACGAATTATTATCATACATAGACCATAATATGTTATACTGCGCAATGAAAATGACGTCAGAACATGCATCTGATATCAACGGTCAAGAACCGTTGCAGGTGTCAATTAGTTTAGGCGCTTCGTAAGAGTCAACTATGTTTGTATTAAATTTATTTATTTGTTTTGTTAGATCTAAGGAATGTTTTTATTCACATATAAATAAAAAAATAAGGACAACTATTTTTAAATACTTTTAATTTCACTTTAAATTATGCTATTATACATTAGAATTACCTAACAATAATTTATTATTATTTTTAATGCGCACTTATAAGAAAAGAGAAAAAACATATCTTAATTTTTAACTATGTTAAAATACAAACTTATTTGTGTGACAATTGATTTATTGACTACAGGTTCTATTTTTACTGAGACCTTTCAACTTTGAGGGTAAGATGTCTACAGACTTTCCAGACACCAACTTCTTGTTAACAGAGCGCGCTGACCTGTTATTTAAACAATACTCAAACAGCAGGTCTATTCCTACGTTATCTTCTTGGGCAACCATGTTAGCTATACTACTGGTCATTCTCTGCAAGCGCTGATTGCGAGCGTTCATAAGCAGATAGCTTGTAGATTTGAGGCAACGGTGTGTTAGCATCCCAAAATTATCCTCAAAAAAAGAGCGTTAGATAGGATTTAGATCAGAATAAATTGAAGATAGGTTATCTCTAACTATTACATAGCTCTAAAATATAAATAGCTATTCCGGCTGAGTTCTTTGGCTCGGTTCTTGGTAAAGTTCTAATTATCCAGGCCGTTGTATTAAAACACTGGCTTGGTAGTAAGAAAAATAAAGGGTCTTCAGGTTGTAGCCACCCAAGCTGCTCAGGTTTGGTTGACGCCATGATTTTTTATATTCTTTTCCTTTAAATGGAGAACACAGCAACGATCTAGGTAAGACCCTTATATAAAGAGCTCTTCACTTAGGATGTAAAATACGTTTACTCGACGCGAAACAATAAACATTGCCAGTGATATTATTAGCATGCACAATTCAAATTAATTGAATATGTTTTTCTAAGGCAGCAAAACCAGCTACAGGAAAAAATTAACTGGTTTATTAAGGCTTTCCCCACATCATAAAATTTTTTATTTTCATTTAAATATGGACCGTAAGTTTTTACAATAACGTTTGTTTTTCGATGAAAGCTAGATCTTTATCAACATTTCAATCTGTTGTGACAGCCCTGTATGACCCAATATTGAACATCTTTTCCCGCTAAATTATTTATTTTTTATTCATGACAAACCATTTGCTGAATTAAAAAAAAATATCCGGTGAAAACCTAATTTTCGACTTGAAGAGCTCTCCTGGCAAATCTCACTGCCGCCATGTACCAATGACTCATTTCTGAGATATGTGCAGTAGTTGAATACTAACCGATGCTCTTTCGGTGAGGCGTTCAGGCGACTGAATGTGTAACCATGATCCAATATAGTAAGGTTCCCCTTGTAGCAGGGTTACGGGGGTCAGATGGCAGCACTGTAATTACCTGATCTGCCAAACCCTCGATCATGGTCAAGGCGGAACCCCCGGAAGACGACCTGAGTGGTTCAGTGGTCAATATCTTCTTCCACGCAAGAGATCCCGGGTTCGATTCCCAGCCGGGCAGAAATTGAAATTATGAATTTTAATTTCTGTTACGGGTCTGGGTATTCTATGTATAACAAGTATGTATTTAAAAAGTATATAAATAGTTTATCAGTTATCTAGCACCCATAACACAAGCTTTGCTTACTTTGGGGCTAGATGGCGTTGTGTGAATTTGTCCATGATTATTTATTATTATTATTATTTATTAACCCGTGCCCTCGTGCACCAGAGCACAGCCGGGCCATAAACTCCAAGATTATTATTTTATTGTCTGGCGTAAAACGAACATGTTAAAGAATTTATTGAAATGCATAGGTTATCGTTGTCTTAATCTAATTCATCATCGTCATATTCTTATCTAATTACTCCTTACAATACATATTAAATTTAAAACCTAATTAAAATCGATTAGGTATTTATGAAGATACAGACTGATTTGGGATGCCAGATATATATATGAGAGTACATGGAAATATATATATGTGAATCGATAATCGATTTGCTTGCTAACTTGAATGATATACTGTCAAAATAACTTTTTAGGTTATTTTTCTGGCTGACCGGATCATTAAAAACAATCAAATTTTTTTATTTTCCATTCTCATTCAGGTTCACTTTGAATGAATGAGATTACATTAGTATAGTTATGTAGTGAATGAAGTAAACTGTATCTATATTACGCAACTTAATTATCTTATTCCATAAAATAAAGAAGTTTGCCAGACTGATAAACCGATAGACCGTCTTGTAATCGAAATTATTCCTAGCTTTATTAAATCGAAATCGGTTTTGTAGTTAAGAAGATATTTGACTTTGAGTAAACTTAGTAAGGGGTGTTTGTTCCCCATGTGTCGGTAGTTAATGTACCTCTTTGACTTGCGATATCTCGCAAGATAATTTTCGACATTTTTGAACAGAAAGTGATCGATAGATATTAAAGTTTCCTATCGATTGGCATAAGTTTTATGAGCGGCCGCAGAAACGATATTTTTTCAAAATGGCGGAAAGTAGATGGTGATTTTCTCCATAGTAAACGTTAAATGCTCTTTATATTAAGTAATTCAATGTCAAAAGAGAATACATTCAATAATGTACAAGTTGTGTCAGTTTACACTTCTTCAGTGTAACTTCAAAAATATGTAAGTGTCAAAACATCATTAAGTAATTCTGAGATCCATAGTTATTAAGTAATTTTTTAAAATATATTCGGAAATCAAAGTCGTTCGTATAAGTCGGTGTGTGGCAGGGTGGAATCGACACGTTGGGGCCGCTCACAGGGCGGCTCAACTTTCTTTTCAGACCTGGGTGATCAGTGGGAAACCTAGATATGGGGACATTTATAATAGAATGCGTGACTCTAGAAAACTTTTTAAATCGAAATTAAAATTTTGTCAAGATAATGAAACACAAATTAAAATGGATATTTTGGCAGATGCCCATACCAAGAAAAACTTTGGTAAATTCTGGAAAACTACGAATAAGTTAAATCCTCAGTCGAGTTTACCTGTGAGTGTTGGTGGCTTTCACGAGTCGCATGACATAGCAGCCGCTTTTCAGCGTCACTTTGCAGTAGAGTCTCCGCTCGGGCGGGCGTCGCGGGGCGATGCCAAAGCCAAAGATGTGGCGACCATTATAAAAAATATGATAAGAGGCAAGTCCCCGGGTCATGACAACCTCAGCGTCGAACATTTGAAGTACGCCGGTGTACACATACCAAGGGTCCTCGCAATGTTTTTTAACCTATGTGTGAGTCATGGTTATCTACCTGATGACCTTATGTACACGGTGGTTGTGCCAATTGTGAAAAATAAAACTGGTGATGTTTCGGACATGTCTAACTACAGGCCAATTTCACTGGCGACAATTATTGCCAAAGTACTGGACAGTTTGCTTGACAAGCAGCTTGATGAGCACCTCCACCTGCATGACGCGCAGTTTGGCTTTAGACCACAACTTTCAACTGAAAGTGCCTTCTTCTGTCTTAAGCAAACTGTACAATACTACACTGCTAGAAAAACGCCAGTTTATGCATGTTATTTGGACCTGTCCAAAGCCTTTGACTTGGTGGCCTATGACAAGCTGTGGAAAAAGCTGGAGTTTGAAACCAAATTACCCTATGAAATTGTTACAATGTTTAGGTATTGGTACAATCACCAGCAGAACGTTGTCAGGTGGGCAGGGGAGTACTCGGACGCGTATGGGTTGGAGTGCGGGGTGAGGCAGGGGGGGTTGAGCTCGCCCCGTCTCTTCAACCTTTATGTGAATCAGCTCATCGTTGAGCTCAACAGCGCCGGCATCGGCTGCTCCGTAGACGGTGTGAGCGTAAATAATATCAGTTACGCTGATAACATGGTGCTGCTGAGCCCATCGGTGGCTGCTATGAGGAAACTGTTGCACATATGCGAGACGTATGCGGGGGCACATGGGCTCAGATACAATGTAAAAAAGAGCGAATGTATGATTTTTAAAGCTGGTACCAAATGTTACTCTTTCGTACCCATTACTCTTTGCGGTATTCCTCTGAACAGGGTACATAAATTTAAGTATCTGGGCCACTGGGTCACCGACGACTTGCGTGATTGCGAGGACATTGATAGGGAGCGCAGGGCGCTGTCCGTCCGCTGCAACATGTTGGCTCGCAGGTTCGCGCGTTGCACGACAGAGGTCAAGTTGACGCTCTGAGAGCATACTGTCAGAGTTTTTATACGTGCAGCCTGTGGACCGACTTCACGCAGCGGGCGTACAGCGCACTACGCGTACAGTACAACAACGCGCTCAGGGTTCTGTTGAGAATGCCGCGTTATTGTAGCGCCTCCGCAATGTTTGCGGATGCCCACATTGACGACTTCTATGCCGTCATTCGGAAACGTAGCGCCTCATTGCTGGCTCGTCTCCGGGCTAGCACCAACGGAATCCTGGCCGCGCTGTCCGACCGCTGGAACTCGCCTATGATACGAAGATGGATGCAGTTGCATGCTAGTTCATCCCCGTTCATTCAATAGCAGAATAGTATTAAGATTTTGATTATAATGATTCAATTTTATTTTATTTATTTTTCACTGTTAAAATTGTATTGACGTTGTAATTTGTGTTGTAATTGACATTGATATTGACATGGTAATTTGTATTGAATTTGACATTGATATCTTGACATTGTAATTTGTATATATTGAATTTGACATTGATATCTTGACATTGTAGAATAGAATAGAATAGAATGTCTTTATTGCTTAAAATGTGGTATACAATAGGTTCTTATAAATAAAATTTTTGACTCACACACTTTGCCAGAATCTGGCATGCAATAATTTATGATAATTTAATAATACTAAAATGTCAGATTCAATAATTAAAAATAATTAATAACCCAATACTTAAAATGTGGTATAACATGTGATAAAATAATAAATTAAATTGATATAAAATTAAAAATTCAATAATAAGTACAATGTCACTTTCAATACCTAATTAAATTAAGTCACAATAAATAATTATTTATCGAATAAATTAAAATAAAATATGTCATTAGAATTAAATAATATGTCAAAGTACTTATTTACTAATAGTACCCATTCATTATATGTTCAAATTTCATTATAAGTTCAAAATTCAAATTCATAAAATTATTAAAACACCTACATCATTATAAAATAATTTCATACTTACTACCTTCACTATTTTTAGTTCTTATCCACGTTTACACGAGTCCAAGAATTCCTTTCAGTATAAAAACAGTTTTCTATCAGCCATTTTTTTAAATTATATTTGAATTGCGTTAATGGCAGAAGTTTCATGTCAGTGTCTAAGCTGTTATATATTTTAATTGCCATCGAATAACTATTACAGCTGTAAAGTGTCGTTGAATGGGTAGGGACAACCAGTCTATCGGGAAACCTTGTATTAAATTTAGTAGTATCGGATACTTTTTTAAATAGATACAGATGACTTTTTACAAATACGCAGACCTCGTATATATACATGCAAGGCACAGTCAGCAGGTTAAAATGTTTAAAAAGAGGTCTACACGAGGTTAGTGTATCTACGTTGCAGATGGCTCTGATACATTGCTTTTGACAGAGAAGAACTCGATTTGCAAGTGATGAATTTCCCCAAAGTATAATAGCGTACCTCAAAATGGAGCACACATAGCCATGGTAAGCTTGCAATGCCACCTTTTGGCTGCTGATTTTTGCGAGGCGCCAAAGTGCATACACAAACGAATTTATTTTATTGCACAAATTTGAGATATGTGAGTACCACGTGCACCGGTCGTCCAGTACAACCCCTAGAAATGGAGTTTCATTAGATTCTCTAATAACTTGATCTTCAAATGATACCTTTAATTTATTTTTCCGACCATTCTTATTAACAAATTGTATGTATGTAGTTTTATTTATATTAACTTTAAGATTGTTATTATTGAGCCATTGTATTATTTCGCTAACTGTTTTATTTATTTCATCATTATATGTATCCATATCTTTGCAGTGTATAACAACGGATATATCGTCAGCAAATAATGTGCAATCATAATCAGTTACTTCGGATAAATCATTTATGTAGAACAAAAATAGCAATGGTCCCAATATACTGCCCTGTGGAACACCTACTCTATTTACTTCAGTCGAAGAAGTGTAGGCTCTGCGTTCTCCATTAGTATCGACATTTGCTATTTCTACGTACTGCTTTCTATTGCCCAGGTAACTCTCTAACCATTGAAGAGCTAGTCCACGTATGCCATATCGCTCGCATTTTTCGAGTAGCTTCCCATGCAATACGCAATCAAAAGCTTTGCTCATATCGAAAAAGATAGCTGTAACGGCAGTTCTCTTATCGAGCCCTTTCAAAATATTATTTATCAGGGAAAATGCAGCTGAAGATGTGGATTTGCCTTTCTGGAAACCGTACTGCTCCTCTTTAATTAATTTAAATGCATTTACAAAACTAGTTATACGGTCATGCATTGTAATTTGTATCTATTGAATTTGACATTGTAATTGTTATTTTATTTTGTATTTCATTTGACATTGTACCTAATTTTGTAAGTGAGCGTATTAGTGTACTTTTTTTATGGGCTACCATGAGCCTGAAATAAATGATTTTTATTTATTTATTTATTTATTTATAAACACGACTAATGTTCGTCCGTTTCAGATGTCGGCGTGGGTGTGGCTCGCGGTGCTGCTGCTGGCGGTGCCGCCGCCGCGCGCCGCCGCGGGTGGGTACCTATGCCGTTGCAGCGACATGTATCGCTCCAATAGGGAAACTCAACAACATTCATATTACGAGTACACGCACACAAGGTTAGGAACCATTCGCTCATAGATGGCGCTGACCGTTCTACATCGCTAGAGAAGTGCGCCAACTTCGGCGACGTAAGTACTACTTAAGGTCGGACCCTTGGTTCCCTGGGCTTCGATTCTGGTACGGATATCGTCTCAGTTGCAGTAACATTACAATTGCATCGCATGTCAAACGTGTGATTGTTATTCAAATTACAGATGTTGATATGCAAACGTTCATGTGATTGTTATTCAAATGACAGATGTCGAGTTGCAACTTTCATGAGTTCGAACTTTTCCACAATTAGTTTTCTGGTACTTTAGTTGCATTATGGTTTTATATGGCTGTTGGTACTCAAATAAATAAATAAATTACTAATTTGCATATTTCTTAGTTGTCAAACTGCCTTCAATTCTGTCAATGAAAGCGTGTCAAAGGTCGAACAATGATTTAACTGCAATTTAACTGGGATGATGCTGCGATGCTACTGTGACTGACTCGATACCTCGACGTAGTTATAGTAACATCACAGTTACGTTGCAACACAATAACAACCGCATTGCACACCAGAATCGCTACCCTGGTCTAAAGACCCGGCCAGCGGGGTTATTACCTTTTTCCACCTTCCACATCTTCGCTTGCCAACACTGCCATTGGCGGCTGCGTTATCCCTACACCGTTAAAGCCGTTTCTGTTGTAAATACCGTATGTCTTCTTTAGGTCCGCGACCCCTCCCCCTTCCCCCTCTGGCGACTTCGATAGTCGCACTGCACAGACACTATTAATCGGAACTTTACACCTTTGGTCATCATCATCGTCAGAGCTGTTAATCCGCAAGGTCTGCTTTTTCTTCTACCTAGCATTTAAATGACAAAACCAACAAAGTTGTATGAGCACGAAAGCAAAAGTACAGTCAGCGCTGTATCAACAGCGGCATAGGCATGCATTCGTACCGCTACTTCTGTATCCAGTCTAATTACGATACATTATAATCAGCGATAACAGGCGATATCATACAGAGATAATTAGTTTTGGGGCCTTATACAGCTCGAGGATTAGACTATACCATATTTACTTTCCCGTGAGACAAAATGTAAACAAACCACAAAAAGGTTATAAATGATAGCATCTTTCCATCTATTACAGAACATTCATAAAATAATTGCTATTTTAACTAGGGCCCTGCGTTTATAAACAAAACATAAAACAGATTAATTTAAGTGCCCAAAACTAACCATTTATGAAAAAAGAAACATAAAATATTAATTATATTTACCGATTATTCTTAATATTATTGTTGGTCTTATAAAATACCTAAAAGCACTATGAATAATAAACAGTTATTTCAAATAATGAACGTACAATTATCAGCTTTCGTATTTAGCCGGGTACTGTCCGCCATTTTTATTCTTGATCAACTTGTTGACGCGAGTACGATTCCTTTCCGATTATTTTCATATTTTGTTATTATTCTCTGTGAAAGATAAGGTTCTTGTTAAGTTTTATTATTGAGTTACGTTTTTACATTTTGTTATAGTGAGTTATTAACATATTCAAACATGTAGAAGAAAGTTGTATTTCCAGGATTCGTATCCTTACAAACGTGATGTTGTTGTAAGTTTGGCAACCATTGTTTTCTTTGTTTACACTTTATCCCACGGGAAAATGAATAAGGTATAGCTGTACTGTCTTGGACTCCACCATGACTAGCAAAAAAAGGTGGCCTTTTTACTAGTCATACTTCCCAACTCTATAAGCGTAGCGTATTATTATATAATAACAATAACATCATTTGTTAAGTTTAAGTTTCACAGATTTTACAAGGTCCTGACATACCTCTCTCGCTTCTTCCATATTCATCAATCTTTGCATACACGCTCGTCGCTTGAGGGCTCTTGACCTGACTTTTTTTAAATATTTCCGATAAAAAGGCTTCCATTCACTCCTCTCAAATCGATATCTTTTTACCCGACTGCGAGACGCAAAGGGTTATTAGTCTATATATGTATAAGTGTACGTATGTTTGTTCCTTTATGGCACTCTAGAGACCAAACGCGTGGGCCGATTTGGATGATTCTTATGTCTATCGATTTGTCTTACTCTTGCGAGTGTTGCGGAAGACAACATTTATCGAAATTCAATATGGCGACATCCAGCCGCCATTTTGTGAAAAAATATGAAACTTGAGTATGTCATGTGGGGTATCGTTGAATAGGTATTGAAAAATCATTTTCAAAACATCCTTCCATACAATAAATCAAGATTCTCTGTAAATTTTTATTTAGAATAACAGTTTAGAATCTATAACGATTTAAAGTTAGCTAGCAACCATTGTCACTTTTGTCACTTCACTTAAACTTTCACGGTACCGACCATTAATATAAAAAGCTTTAAGCTTTATACGGCTATTTACTTACACCATTCGGCTTGCAATAAAGAGTTTTTACTTACTTACTTACTTACTTGCTTCCAACTTTTCAGTTTTATAATACTACTCGGGGTTTTTAGTTTTTGTACTACTTTTTTATTATTTAATCTCCTCTCATTCATGCTTTCTACGTGACCAAAACAATTCCTCGTTTCGCTATTCTCGTAACTGAAGTGAAAAAACAAATGAACAGTCTGATGTGTCCGTTCTAGTAACCGTGGACTGGTTTCCTGATCGGCGGATGTTGTTGGTGAAGTGCGACCAGTTGAACGAGACGCTGGCCGGGCTGGCGGACGCGTGCGGCTCCAACGGGGCCTGCGCCTCCATCGTCGCCGGGGAAGTGCAAAAGCTAAATGTAAGGATCGGTGTAAAGGGGAGGAGTGAAACGACTAAACGCTGACAATATATTTTATTTATTTGCACAAATTCATACAGCGCCATCTAACCCCAAAGTACACAAAGCTTGTATTATGGGTGTTAGTAAACTGATAAACTACTTATATACTTTTTTAATACATATTTATGATACATATAGTACACCCAGTCCCGTAACAGAAATAAAAATTTATCATCTCAATGAGAAAGTTACCAACTTCTTTAATTGAATTAAAAAATTTAAAGCAAATGAAACGAAACGCGAAAAAAATTTGAAATATCACAAGAAACAAAAAGTACTCATAACTTTAAAGTTGCGATTGCAAGAATAATTTCATTAGGTGCGCGAATTCGTGCGTGACGTCACCTGGCCGGCATCCCGCCCGCCACTGTGATGCTCGCTACCCATACGCTGAAACTCTTAGTGACTGTATCTTTGGAACCGTAATAGCTAGACACTTAAACTATTCACAGAGTACGTGTTACTATGGCCGCTATAACAACCCCTAGCCCCATTGTGGCGGGCGGGATGCCGGCCTGGTGACGTCACAGCTAGATCGCGGCAGCAATAATTTCGCGAAAAAATATTTAAGCTTTAATATTGTATAACTCATTTATGGACGGATTTTTCATTGGCTTGTTAGTTTTTATGTATATTTTAACACTATGTCATTAAATATGGCAATATCGATATTAGGAAACTTCCTCATTTCTGCTCGGCCCGGAATCGAACTCGGGACCTCTGCGTGGCGACCGACCACTCAGGTCGTCAATATATTAGTTTATTATAATAATGAACAGCGTTTATACATATACATTCACTCCACCTTTCCATAACAATAAAAAAATACAATTATTCCTATTAAATATTGATTACACTGTTAGTGAATAACGATTACAGATTGAATAAAATATTTTATATTGATAAAAGTAGATAACATAAGATAGTAAGTAGTTAATTAAGTTTGTTTTAATTAATGATGATAGAACATTTTTACTTGATAAGATGATTTGTAAAGGAGCATGATAGGCTTCTTGATTATGGCAATGCGCTAAAACTAACGGATTTACATAAACGCCGATGTTGCGTTTATGTTTTGTACTTGCGTAGCTCGTACCTACACGTGTTGCTCAGGTATAATGCTATGATGCAATAATCGGTACCTATATCTCATTTAATGGACACTCTCAAGAGTTTTCGTTATACTGGATAATTTGGAAATCCCTCTGGTTTAATTCATTCTTGAAAATGGGAGAGAGCAGTAGGTATATTTGCAGTTTTTGCTACAAATTTGGTTACCAACATTTATGTCAACTTTATATTAAGACATCAACCGGTGGAGCACCATACAGTGGTGTCTGTGAAATTGGGTACTGCATACAGCCCCGGCAGTTACCATGCCATTGCCCTGTCAGCTCCACTCACCCTGCACCACCACTACCACAATTATTATCCAGCCTTTACAGTTCACCGAGAACCGAGATAGCTTACATTGTACATCTGTATTGAAGAAGAAAATAGCCAGCATAATCAGGTACAATCTCACTTTTATTACATGAATCGTAGACGAAAGTAGAGTACAGCAGAAACTTCTTCTGGTGACGGATGACGAACGACGTTTTAGAAGAGGACCAGCTGGTTTCTCAATGGGCTCGAGTCCAGGAGTGGACAGTTATGAGCGGACGATGACGATAATGTTGGTCATTACAGGTGCATGACTGCGTGCCGCCGGCCGAGGGCTACGCTGGGGCGCTGCGGCCGCTGGCGGATTTGCTGTCGGCGACGGCCGAGCTGCGTGTCGTGAACCCGCCGCCCGGGCCGCCGCTGACCGACGCCTTGTTCGCCGGCCTGCCGCTCGAGAGACTCACTCTAATGAAAATGAACTCGTTGTACTTCGTGTTACTCATCTATCGCGCAGGTACGTACGCTTACATTGAATGTGTTAGGTTTCACGGCTTGGATATTTTCATATTCATTTATTCGAAGTAATAATCATACATCGTCATTTAAAATAGTTATTAAGATAAGATATTGAGTGTTTAAAGGAAACTACCGTTATGTAGGTAATGTTGGTTATGTAGGTACCGTTATGTAGGTGTTTACTGCTGCCACGAATTGGTAGGTGCTTTTAGTTTTAACAATGCCTAAATTGCCTGTATACTTTACAGTGAAAATATGATTTAATTGTTGGGCACGTAATTTTCCTTGGCCACCTGCTCTTCATGTATTTTAAAACAATTTATATTACACTGTCGCTTTCTGTTGCTTTTTTATATCGTTGAATTCAACGGGGGCAATGTTTGTACTAAGAAACATTAGGTAGCATGGACTAGTTTCTATTTCACACGACGTATAGGCAATGATGTGCGCAAAAAAAAAAATTATACAGACTGTTACATAATATATGTATGAAGCCGTGAGCTGGATGGAGAGGTAAACATATTAAAACGATAGGTACAATTATTTCTGTGGTACGTGTAATTTTTGTACCTATCGTTTTCATACATTTGGCACTCCATCTGATTCACGGCTTCATACATATATTATGTAACATCCTGTATAGTGGTTATTATAATTATACGCATACAAAATAATCGCGTACCTTTGCAACCTCGACGCTGCCGTGACCGATATACCTACCTTATTGCTGAAAATTGCTAAAAGAGGTCTGTGGTCGGTTTTCAGTACAAACGGATACTGTCGGCCGTAAATATACTGGTGAAACCGTTTTACGCCGAATATAATAGCCGGAGCCTCCTTTTGTATTTGGCTGTAGTTTCTTTCACTGACCGACAACGACCTAGTAGCGAAGGCGAGCGGTCTCTCGGTGCCGTCTGAGCACCGTTGAGCGAGGACCGCCCAACCCGGCCGGGCACGCGTCCACGGCCAGCGCGAGCCGCGCTGCGGGGTCGGTGTGCGCCAGCGCCCGCGCGCCGCCAGCTTCGAACGCGCGCCGCCGCCGCGGACCCCGCTCCCAAAAGCAGCTCGTGCAGCGGACACAATATCGCTGAGGCTTTAGGAATGAAATTTCCTTAATAGTTGATAACCCCCGGGAAACGCTTTAACTGTAACACACTGCCAGGTTTTGGCGCGTTTAGAATGGCGTCAATCTTCTTGTGGCATGTTTATAGACAATTTTTTCTCGATCTAGTAACCTAGTAACCTAGGTATGCAACATTATTCTGGAAAAAGCACATATTTCCTGCCGCAATTTCAGACCCGCGTCACTTAACCTCTTAAACACTTCTCGTAGTCTACTTAAATGAATAACTTTAGTTGGTCCCGTGACGCACACGTCGTCCAACCAGCAACTCACACCTTCGATTCCGGCAAGTGCGGTCTCCATTGAGCGCATATCGCGGGTGCATTCGCTAGACCGTATACTTAAAGAACCCTTTTCGAAAAAGCCCTTTTATGAAGAAATATGTACTTACTTTCTTAGTAAGTACTATGCAACATGTATATGAAAACATAGATATTTAATCTTCTATAATAGCCTATATTCATAAACGTAATTACTAATGGTTTTGAGTAAATCCTGTTTTACTTGATCTCTCAAAAGTGGGATAGTTGCCTACTGTGGCAGATAGTTGCCCCACGGCAATAATGCTTCGGGGGATAGTTGCCTCTTGCCGATAGACTCTTGGGAATAGACGCCTCACTATGATTTTGTTGAATATAAACAATGTTTATTATTTACTGAGAGCCTTTATTACGCGTTAATCAAAATATTAATAATTATTGTAAAAACATAGTGTTAAGTTGTAATGATTTATGAATTAAATCACTTTTTGTACACTAGTTCCACTTTATTATATAATTTTTATTAAATTGCAACCGGTTTCGAATTACTCATCTTCAGGCAATTACTTTATATTTTGATTACAAGCTATATGTAGGTACCGACAAATAATAATTTAAAGTTGATGTGGGTACCGACAGTATACAATAATGTTAGGATGTCACAGTGCAGAGAAATTTATATTATTTAATAAAAATTATATAATAAAGTGGAACTAGTGTACAAAAAGTGATTTAATTCATAATAATGGAGTTCCATCATGAAGTGACAACACAAAGTGTTAAATATGTAATGATTTAAATCATTAAATCATAACCATCCCGCGTCTGTCAGGCCAGATCGGCTTTACTGCTTTTTCTTTTCTATTTTATCTGGTCTTGGGTCTCATCTAGACCATGCTATGAGATCCACACTAACCACGATTTGTTCTGCAGCGTTTCTTCGAGACCATCCAAGAAGGCAGTCTCGCAGTCGGCGCAGCCAGACTGAGGAAGTTGATTTTTAGTCCCTCTCCCTCCCTTTATCGCCAACTATTTTCTGTCTAGCTAATGTGGCGCAGCACCACGTTCGATTTTTGCTTGTACTTGTGAGGCATTTTGTTCACCTAGAATAAAAGCACAGACAAATACACATGCCCCTAGGGGCAACTATCCTTTTTGATACGGATAGTTGCCTTTTTATTTGTGAAATAAATAAGACTTATTAAAGAATAAAACATATTATACAATGTAATATAAACCCTAATGCATGTATAAAAATAAAAAGAAGACTGATACCATAATCAGTAATAAAGATATTTAATATTCATTACTTACCAAAATAATTTTGACGACCGTCAAAGCTTTAGCGCGGAAGATTTTTGCTCACAAGCACAAAACGCGTGCGCCTACGCTGATGGATTACATGGCACTAAGGCCTTCGGGAGGAGCACTTTCAATTGTGGTATAGCGCTAGCGTCACAAACATCCCTAACAAAGTGTATTCAAAACTGGGGCAACTATCCCACTGGGGCAAGTATCCGGCTTTTACCCTATTAATCGCAGTAAGTTCCTGCGATGAATCAGACAACTGAAATTGATTATAGGCTTTACTGAGATCTATTTTACTATAGTTGAACAAACCCCAAAAATTCCCAAAAATAAACAAATTAAATAAGGTTCAAAATATATCATTTTTACAAAAAATTAAATTCTATATATAATTTGTATGCGACAACTTGCTACCGCGATGTAGAAAGTACACAAATTTGTAACAGCGCCCCATCTAGTGGCAATAGTTGGTACTACATACTATGTCACCTTTATCTTTACTGTTTAGTCGTCTGAACATTCCGGCCGCCATGGACCTAGTCCAGTTAAAGAAATATCAAAATAAACAGTTTTTACATCGACAACACAAGTTGTCACAAAATTCAAACTTACTTTACATAATATTTGATAATAGTATTAGCCAAAAACTACTAAGGGCAGTATCGATCCCCACCACCGCCTATAAAAGCAAGCGCACAGCCGCATGCAGCCTTCTTTCGCTGCTCGGTCGTCGGTGGGTAAAGTGGTTGGCATCGACACTGTAAGCTCGTCTCATTGTTTAGTGTTACCTACTGTTTTCTATACTGTGTGTGTGTGTGTTTGAAAATTAACGGTTGTTTGCTTGTTCACTTATAATTTTGAATATTGTGTCAATTTAGAGATTAGTTTATAAAATTGAGGTTATTTCGAATTATATTTGTTACAAAGTGTTCTATTTTTATTTATTCATCACTTCTGGTTCCTAAAATCAGAAGTGGGATAGGATTTCGCTCACAATTAGCCTTGTAAACGTAAACAACCGTTGATTATCGTTTAAAATACCACGTGCTTCGCGTGAACGGCTATCTCAGAGGCCGCTTCGTGTGGAGATACCACGTGCTTCGCGTCAACGGCTATCTCAGAGGCCGCGTGGTGTGGAGATACCACGTGCTTCGCGTCAACGGCTATCTCAGAGGCCGCGTGGTGTGGAGATACCACGTGCTTCGCGTCAACGGCTATCTCAGAGGCCGCGTGGTGTGGAGATACCACGTGCTTCGCGTCAACGGCTATCTCAGAGGCCGCGTGGTGTGGAGATACCACGTGCTTCGCGTCAACGGCTATCTCAGAGGCCGCGTGGTGTGGAGATACCGCGTGCTTCACGCAAACGGCTAGCTCAGAGGCCGCGTCGTGTGGGGATACCACGTGCTTCGCGTGAACGGGTAGCTCAGAGGCCGCGTTGTGTCGAAATACCACGTGCTTCCCGTGAACGGCTAGCTCAGAGGCCGCCTCGTGTTAAAATGCCACGTGCTTCGTGTAAACGGTTAGCTCTGACGCCGCCTCGTGTCGTGCGTAGTCGTCGCAGTGAATCCTCGCGACACAGCAGGGGTCGTTCGCGGTCACACTGTGATAAACCATACGTGAAATCAGGTCGCAGTAGGTCGCGTTCGCGTTCCAGTCGTGGCAGAACCCGGTTGCGTTCGAGTCGTGATAGGGCGTGCTCGCGTTCGCACCGCCCGCACCGCCGTGACGCGTCGTGCTCGCATCGCGACGAAACTCGCTCACGCCGGGGTCGTTCTCGTGTTCGTAAGAATTATCACTCGCGCGAAAGATCCAGGTCACGTTCGAATAGCATTTGTAGCCATCGGAGTAAATCGCGTACCGACCCTCATGATAATTCTGTGAAAGATGCGTTAGGTATGATTATGTCGCGATTAACCGCCATAGAGAAGAGCGCGGCTAGTGGCTCGCACGTTCCGTCGTCTATTCGTGGCAACACATCCCCTTTAGATAAAAACCGCAGTTCTACGACTCAAACGCTTGCCGATGCGATTGGTATGTTAGTAAAATCTAAGCCTGGCAATTATTACGTGTCAGGTTTTGATCCGGCTATAAATAACTTTGAGGTGTGGTGCGATGAGGTCGCGAGGGCTAAGCGTGCGAACCAATGGGATGATCTCGAGTGCTTTTCTCGTGTGGCTCACTGTTTGAGGGGTGACGCAAAAACCTGGCTAAACGAGTGGAGTACGAATGATCGCTCTTGGCCTAGTTTCGTGAGAGAATTTAAGTCTTTGTGTCCTCAAAAAATGGACTACGCGCAGATTCTTAATGAGGTTATAAATTCCACATCAGATAAGTTTTTGTCGTATGCGGAGTATGCGCGTCGTTCGTTATTACGCTTGCGAGTGGTCAAAGGGTTAAGCGAAGAACTTATGGTTCAAATAGTAATTCACAGTATTAGCGATATACAGGTACGTGCAGCAGCTACAAATGCTGATCTAACGACGGAAAACCTTGTTTCGTTTTTAGCCACCTATGTTAAGCCTACCCGTAAGATTGATAATCGCCATTCTGATAAACCTACGTCGTCGTTTTGTTTTAGTGGGACTAAAAAGCGTAATTTTACCGATTCGAGTAAACCCGAAACTAGGTGTTATACTTGCGGTCAAGAAGGGCATTATAAAGATAAGTGTCCAAAAAAACGTGATATTGCGGATAAGAACGATAACAACGCTAGACCTGTCTAGATCGGTCCCTAACACAGAATTTGTAACTCCCTTTACTTAAAAATGCCATATCGCTTATGTAACTCTCCTACCGTATATCAACGTATCGTAAATAATCCCTGTCGCAAATTCATAGAACCAGGAAACATTCTCATAGTTAAATGATGTCCTGATCGTAAGCATGAGCATCGATGATGGTTTACTGCGTGACGTTTTGAGCACTCTGATTGGGGGGCGATTTCTCGTGTTCGTTCCTGACCACCAACGTTGAGTACTTGGGCCGCGTTATCAGTCATGGGCAGGTCAGGCCGAGCTTGCACAAAATCTAGACTTTAGTCAAGACACCAACTTCTGCCAACGTCAAGCAGGTGCGCCAGTTTTTAGGCTTTGTGGGGTACGGTGCTGTACTCATGCAAGTTTATGCACACAAAACTTATGACCAAATTTTAAAAACATTTTTGGTTGCCCGGCCTGCAACAGTTTGTCCAAAAGTATACTTCTTTGGATCTTTATTCCCAGTTCTCGTTTACATATATTGGCTCCTTTACCGACATCCATCGGATAAAAATTTGTTATAATTTTGGTCAACGCCTTTATGAAGCTTTATTTACTTTAGCCCATGTATAGACAGGTCAAGAATGAATTAAAATGAATTTTTAATAACGCGATTTCTTTTCGGGATTCGGGACGCTCAAACTAATAGTTTGCGACTATGGTCGTTTATTTGAAGCGACAGTTTTTTACAAGTTAGGTGACTGAAATGGGATGTGATATCCATTACGTTACGCCCAAAATGCATCATTCCAACGGGCAAGCCGAGCGTTATATAAGGACCTTTTTAAATTTGATTCGTACTGGATGTAACAATAACAAATCCACTTGGTCCGTTGCTTTGTGTAAAATTGAAATAGTTTTAAATATTGCAAAACAAAAAAAAAAACTCTTCAGTATTAGGCTTTTAGTAGGTACTAACATGCTCTTGTGATTTGTGCACTGGTTCGCGATGTTGCGACCGAGAACTCCAGCCCTAATGGTGAAGCCATGAGGAGCTTTGTAAGAGCTCTGCTGAGGTATCACTTGACAGAAAACGAGATATCAAGATGTATGGGTAAATCGTCAGAGACACCCGCCTAGACCAACCAAAGGTTAACGATCAAGTTTTTGTATTGGAGAACTCTCAGTCAGTTGGAAAGCTTAATACGATGTGTACGAGAGCTCTATACCGAGCTGTAAAGGCGTTGTCAAGCGATTGCTATGAACTGAAGTTACTAATCAGAGCCAGAAGCAAGTCGACCGCAGCTCAATATCTGGAACTCTGGAAAGTCGAATGGTGTCCTGAGAGCTGTACTGCAATTTTTGCAAGTAAGTTGTTGCCGAAGTTATTCAATGTGTTTCTGTTGTATGTTACAGTAGCATAGTGAGTGTGCACGTGTGAGAGTGTGAGGCGGGTGTTGCCTCGCTGGTTGAAACGTGCTGCCGATGTGGACCGGCCGTGGAGCTCCGGTGCCTGGTTTTGGCAGACGTCGTACCCTGTACGCGTGGCGGGCGCTGTCCCGGCGGGAGCTGTCCCGGCAGGAGCTGTTCCGGCGGGCGCTGTCCCGGAAGACGTGTTCTCCGAACGCGTATCAGGCGCTGACCTGGCGGGCGCTGTCCCGGAAGACGTGTTCTCCGAACGCGTATCAGGCGCTGACCTGGCGGGCGCTGTCCCGGAAGACGTGTTCTCTGAACGCGTATCAGGCGCTGACCTGGCGGGCGCTGTCCCGGAAGACGTGTTCTCTGAACGCGTATCAGGCGCTGACCTGGCAGGCGCTGTCCTGGTTCACGTTTTTAACGTGGGAACTTGCAAGTTCAAAGTATGAGTTTGAGTGGGACTTTTGAGTGATGATGTATGCATACTTTTGAAAGCAAAGTACTTTTATCTTTGTTGTGAAAGCTCATTTTTGTAAGAGGGCCTTGTTTGTGTGAGGAATGCCAGAATAGGCAACAATGTGTGTCGTCGAGATTAATTAACGACTCGTTTCTCAACCAGATTGCAAAGACGATCACCCTGACGATGCCAGTGAACCCTCAAATGCTCCTGCTGGTCCTGCTGATGCTTCGAGTCTCGTGGGCGAAGATGACAAGCAAAGCTTCGCCCTACGTGCCAGCTCTCCTGAAGATATCTCCAGCGCAGCCGAGGACGGTGCACGATCAGGAGGGCCGTATTAGCCAAAAACTACTAAGGGCAGTATCGATCCCCACCACCGCCTATAAAAGCAAGCGCACAGCCGCATGCAGCCTTCTTTCGCTGCTCGGTCGTCGGTGGGTAAAGTGGTTGGCATCGACACTGTAAGCTCGTCTCATTGTTTAGTGTTACCTACTGTTTTCTATACTGTGTGTGTGTGTGTTTGAAAATTAACGGTTGTTTGCTTGTTCACTTATAATTTTGAATATTGTGTCAATTTAGAGATTAGTTTATAAAATTGAGGTTATTTCGAATTATATTTGTTACAAAGTGTTCTATTTTTATTTATTCATCACTTCTGGTTCCTAAAAATAGATATAAACTTAATTTGCTATATAAATTGACTATCTTAATTTGCAACATTAACAACTTATCTATAACTTAGTATTACAAATCACAGTATCAAATCCTAAGATGAAACAAAAGAAAATCTTTATTAATCCTTAACAGGTAATAATATAAGTTTTGACAAAGATCTCTTAATAATATGACCTTTATAATTGAGACTGACAACACGTGTGAGTTTGTCCAATCCCGGATGTTTATCAACAACCAGTCCAAAGAGCCATCTAGCCGGCGGTAAATCGTCCTTCTTAACCAGAACAACACTTCCAATCTCGGGTTCAGGAATCTGTTCAGTCCACTTAAACCTCTGTTGCAGTTGTGTCAAGTATTCATGTGACCATCTACGCCAAAATTCCTGAACTATTCTTTGTGTTAAACGCCATCGCTTTAAATTACTTAAATTGAATTGTTTAAAATTAAGGTCAGGAATCAAAACTAAGGGTTCACCTACCAAAAAATATCCAGGAGGTAATGGGTTGGGATCTTCAGCATTATTGGATAATTGCGACAATGGTCTCGAATTGAGACATGCCTCAATTTGAGACAGTACAGTCGTGAGCTCCTCAAATGTTAGGGTACTGTCTCCTATCACTCGTTTAAGGTGATGTTTGGTTGATTTTATGCCCGCTTCCCACAGTCCTCCAAAGTTTGGAGCACGGGGAGGGATAAAATGCCAAGAAGTGCCACTTGAAGCTAACCAGTCAGCAATTTCCACTGCCACATTAGACCTTTCCAAATCGAACAGTTCTTCCAATGCTCGTGCACTTCCTACGAATGTTGTACCGTTGTCACTCCATAGTTCGGCGACATGACCTCTACGAGCTACAAAACGCTTGAAAGTAGCGAGAAAGATCTCCGAAGTCATGTCACTGACAACTTCCAAGTGGATGGCTCTTGTTGCCATACACACAAACAAGCGTATGTACCCTTTCGTAGCATGGTGACCACGACCCTTTGTGGTTCGAAAATTGATCGGCCCTGCGTAATCAACACCACTCCTTATAAAAGGTCTATGTGCAGTGGTTCTCGCTTCAGGAAGCTCACCCATCATTTGCTGGTTACTTTGCGTAGAGTAACGAATGCAAGTAATACATTTATGTACACATAGTCTAACCAAATTATTCGCACCGATAACCCAATATTTAGACCTTAAGTAATTCAGCGTGAGCTGAGGACCACCGTGCATAGTTTTAATATGTGCATCTAAAACTAACAGCTTTGTGAAATGGGATTTATGTGGAATAACAACCGGATGCTTCATGTCAAACGAAATCAATCCTGCATTCTGTAATCTTCCACCAACTCTCAATATCCCATTTGAGTCTAAAAATGGGCACAAAGACGAAAGTGTGTTGTTTTTCTTCAACTTTCCGCTTTTTACAGACTCTATATCCTGCTGAAACTCTACTCTCTGACATAACTTGGTATGGTACTAAAAGACCCTCTCTTGTACCGGTATCAAAGCTGACATGTGTAAAAACATTGACATTGATTTACTGCAAACTTTAAAATCGAAATTTCTGCAATAATTTATTGAAGAAATTAAAACGACAGTACGACAAATTGCAAATAACAAATGCAGGTCAAGACAAAAGAAGGTTATGGCAAGTCATCAAAAACATGTCAAACATGAGTAATGTAAAAACATCTGCTCGAGCTCTAATTGCAGACTCAGCGTCTGCAGTGCAAAATGTGAACTCAGCCAATTGCTTCTTTGCTAGTATTGGAAAACATCTAGCCGAACAAGTGAATGTTACTAACTCACAATCAATTAGGCCACCTGAGTCTTCAACCCAATTTACAAACTTAAACTCGTTTGCCTTACTTGAGACGGACGAAAACGAAGTTGAAAACATTATAATGACGTTAAGAAATGACTGCGCTAGTGGCATTGATAATATTCCTTGTTCGTTTATTAAAATGCATAAAAAGTACTTAATCGCGCCTCTGACCCATATCTTTAATATGTGCCTTTCATCAGGCATATTTCCTAAAGTATTAAAAAAGGCCGTCATTAAACCCATTTACAAAAATGGCGATAAATATTGTGTCAACAACTACCGACCGATTACCTTACTTCCATCTTTATCCAAAATTTTAGAAAGAATTGTCTATAAGAGGCTTGTAGGGTACCTGGAAAGTAATAAACTTTTAGCACCGACGCAGTATGGCTTTAGATCTGGACGATCCACTAGCGATGCAGTAGATAACCTGACTGATTATCTTGTTAGACAACTCGACTCTCACAGAAAGTGCTTAGCCGTATTTATTGACCTCGCCAAAGCCTTCGATACAGTGACTATCCCTATACTTCTGGATAAACTATATACACTAGGTATACGAGGCCTCCCTCATCGCCTCATAGAAAACTACCTCTCTGACAGGACACAACGCGTTTGTATTGACAATATCATTAGCGACGAACTCCCTATTGAATACGGCATTCCTCAAGGATCTATTTTAGGCCCAATTCTCTTCCTGATCTACATTAATGAACTATGTACTATCCCTCTCGCTAATGGTAGAATCATTACTTACGCAGATGACACTGCCTTGCTCTTTAGTGCGGATAGCTGGAGTGAAGTGTTCAGACTGGCGCAAGTTGGTTTCCTCTCAGTAACACAATGGATTCATAAAAATGCGCTTATTTTAAACACGGACAAAACGCAGTACATGACTTTCTCTTACAATTCTATTACTCAACCTCCTCCTAATTTGTATTCAATAATAGCTCATTCCTGCACCCCAAACGACTTCCTAAACTTAGGTAATGTCTGTGGTTGTCCCAAACTTGGTTCTACCAAGTCAATAAAATACTTAGGGATCATTATTGACCAGCATTTAAATTTTAAACAGCATATTGACGTGCTGACTACAAGGATGAGGAAACTAATATACGTGTTTAAAAATCTTAGACACGCAGCAAGCAAAAATTTACTAAAAGCCGTATATCTAGCATTATGCCAGTCCTTATTAACCTACTGCAATACATCATGGGGTGGCATTCATAAAACGACTTTGATTGACTTAGAAAGAGCACAGAGAGCTATTCTAAAAGTGAGTTCCTTTCGTCCCTTCCGCTTCCCGACGACGCAATTACTTACGGAATGTGATGTTTTATCAGTCCGTCAATTATTCATTCTGCATACTATAATGAAAAAACACTCCCTAGTGCCTCTAAATCCCGAAACCCAGACCAGCCATAGACGAATGGATATTGTGTGCAGCAATGAACTATTCCGCACACAACATTCACATCGATTTTTCTGTTTCCTTGGTACATATCTGTATAATAAAATAAATCGTACCCTATGCATTCATCCCATGAATACTTATAGTTGTAAGGTCACTCTTACAAACTGGTTGAAAGGTAAATCGTACGAGGAAACGGAAAAACTACTCGAAGTGGTCGCTTAGTTTAGAATGTAACAAAAAATATATTCATTTTAAATTATATCAATTTTCTGTACAAAATGTAACCAATAATTTTATTGTTTTATTAATAAATATAGTCGTAAGCACTAACCTACATTAAATTGACCTACTAACATTGATGCCTAAGACACAGGTAAACTACTTACTTAGTTTAGGCATCTAGTTAATTAAAAATATAGCATGTATCTACTTAATTTACTTAGCTTAAATTACTAGGGTAATAAATAATTTTAAATTGTTCTATTTAAATTTTAACATAAGTAGGTACTTACTTTAAATTTAACTATGTAATTTTAGACATAAGTTTTTCTTGAATAAATTATTTATTTATTTATTATTATTTATTATTACTGCATTTAGTGAATCTGCGCGCGAGCATGTTACATCGAACCGACAATGCCCGTCTCTCACGTTCCATGTCTTGGTCGTCTTTGCAGCTATCACTCACAATGTGGCCAAGGTACTTGAAACTGGTTACAACCCGAACCGCCGATCCATTCAAATATACCTGAGGTATTGTCTCCGGACCTTTTCCCGCCCTAAATACTAAAATTTCGGTCTTAAGAAAATTATATTTCAGTCCGTGCGAATTTGCATAATTCTCACAGACTGAAAGCTGCTTCCTCAGGCCGCTGATCGATGGACTGAGGAGCACCATGTCGTCTGCGTAACTTAGATTATTAACACAGACGCCATCAATGTGACAACCGATTCCGGTGCTCCTCAGTTCACCAATCAGATCGTTGACATAAGCTTTGAAAAGATCCGGAGACGTCAACCCTCCTTGGCGAACCCCGCACTCTAGTCTATATGCACTAGAAGTC
The DNA here is from genome assembly GCA_905147135.1 of Blastobasis lacticolella. NCBI lineage: Eukaryota > Metazoa > Arthropoda > Insecta > Lepidoptera > Blastobasidae > Blastobasis > Blastobasis lacticolella. The sequence goes on from LR990068.1 coordinate 6,949,886, forward strand.
GAGTCACCTCATCTCACGTGGTTCGTTTGGCCTCCGTACCAGTGCCTCAACAGCCCAACAATCTGTTTGGGGACTCCTGAGCCGAGCAGTTTTCCCCAGAGAATATCATAATTCACGAGGTCAAACGCCCGGCTCAGATCCAAGAAACAAGCATAAACCGACGTATCACGACTAACGTAATAGTCCACTGTGTGCTTGAGACTTACCACTGCAGAGTCCGTTGAGACACCGGGACGGAACCCAAGCTGAGCCTCATCTATCCTTATATTTCTCAGCAGTTCGGGCTGCAACAGCCGTTCGAACACCTTACCTATAACGGTGCCTAAAGAGATGGGTCTGTAGTTGTTTGACGAACCAAGATCACCTGTTTTGGATTTGATGATCGGCACCACAATCGTTTTCATTAGAGCGTCCGGTAGGTATGAGTGCTCCATACACAAATTATACAACACACACATCTTGGACCACAGTAATTCACCAGCGTGCTGTAGGTGCTCTATGGATAAATCATCATGACCCGGTAACTTGCCCCTCTTCATTTCTTGAACGGCTTTGGCCACATCTCCCACTCTAAACTGTATTCCGGGTCCATTAATGTTTCCGTGCAAATATGACGGCACTTGTCGCGACAAAGTCATAGGACAAATTTTAAATTTTGTTGCAAACAGGTCTGCTATGCCCCCGGGGTCCTGCAAACCATCCACAGTGACAGGTAAACTTCTTTTTGGTTGTAAATTTTTTGTGGCATTCCAAAATTTGGGGAATTTGCCAAACACATTGCCAAAATATCTAATTTTATTGAGTCCTCGTTCCGAATACACCATTTTAATTTATTTTTAAATTTTTTTCGCGTTTCTATCATCGCATCGTAAATATCGCCTGTGGATGGCTTACCGGCCAGGAGCCAGCATTCATAATGCAGCCTAACAGTCTGATGGCTGTCACTGACATGAGCATTCCACCCGGTCACCGGCATTCGCTTCTTACGGCGTGAGGTACGCGCGCATGAACTCTTAACAGCACCCATTTGTAACGTTTTTACAATATTATTGTAGTACCTATCTATGCACTTAAAATTACAATAGTTGTCTATGTCTAAGTTACATCCGTTCACATTAATATCCACATTACACTTACTCGTACACCTAATATAATTTACATTTAACAATTTACTTTGACAGAATTCATAGTAGGTATCTATTTGATTTGCTACTCTATTACGCCAGCGAATTTTATCCGAATAGGACGACACAGAACTCCCGTCGGTAGCTAGGTTCGTGCAACAGCGTAAATCGCATTCGATTCGAAGCGGTAGATGATCCGATGAGTACACATCGGAGAGAGGGCGCTGCAGTGCGCAAGTTAACATTGCCTTTGATGATTTATGTTATTAAAAATAGTAATAGTGTGGAATTAGTTAGTAAATTTGAAAATATAGTTAAATAAGTGATCAAAATTAGTGCCAATAATATAGACTAAGACAGAAATTACGAAATTATTGTATTACATGTGTAATTAGTGTGGAGTGAAAGTGATATAGACCTCGAACATTTATCCTGGATATAAACCTTAGCAATGTAAAATAACTCGAATATTAACTAAAATTGTGCAATAAGAACAGCAAAGAAATGAAATAAGTGATTTAACAGCGAAATAATTATAGTTACTCATAAAAGCTACCGTCATTGTTGAGAATCGAAATATAAAATAAGTACCTAGTTTGTGTTGGATTGTGAAGCGTGTGAAGAATTGTTAAGAAGACTAAATACCTATATGGAAGCCTTCGCCAAGTCCTGCGCAAAATGGTGAAGTAAAACATGAATTTCTATACAAGTAATATATAAATTTGAATAATTACGAAAAGTAACGCCATCTATGATTTAACCCTACAAATTGTTCACATTTTTCCAACCTATGCGTACCAGACAATTTATCGAATAACAACAGCAGTACCGCTACCGACCAACAGAGGGCGTATGCTGTCAAAGAATTTGAAATAGCAATAGCGCCATCTAGGGACACACGTTCATAATTTGACACTGTTTAGTCTACCAAACTAAACGGATTAATAAAATTGCCAACATAGATCACTAAGTTGATACTACATACATCGCTAGGTCATTGTGGCTGCAAGAATATTGGAACGCTTCCGATACTGTCACAGAGAGGTCTCCAGTTGTACCTTAAATATACAATACATTAAAAATGGCACAATGGTGCGCTGGGTGTAAAAAAGAACTACCAAATAGAGAATTCCTAAAGTGTTCCTTGTGCAATGAGTACTATGATTTGGAGTGTGCAAATGTATCTAGTACACGTTTTTATTCCACAATGGATGAGGAACGAAAAAAGAGTTGGATTTGCATGGGCTGTCGCTGCATAAGGCCAAGGACTGACTATTTAGCAGATACTCCCGTCCGAACTCTCCCTGCGGCTACTATTGATCAAATCCAATCTTTAGTTACTCCAACGTCAAACAGAAATGTCACGAACAGAAAGAAGACTATCGAAATAACCGGTAATGACACGATATCTTCAGAGGCCGACTTGAGTCTACTTGGAAATACCATACACCCAATACTTCAAGATAATGAACAAATAAATAATTCAATCAATATAGACCAGTTCGAAAAACTTTTAGATAGAAAGCTGGAATTATATAAGCAATCATTGTTAAGCGAACTAAAGACATTTATGGCGGGGGAAATAATACGATTATCTACCAAAATACAATCTGATGTGAAACAAGCTACAGAAGAAATATATTCAGAGCAAGAAAAGGTGAGACAAGATATAGAAAATATGAAAAAGTGCATAGACAATTTAAAAACTGAAAACCATACCCTTAAAATCAAAATTCAGGACATACAGAAATCACTAGCGACATCTGGTGACAATACTTCAGAATCAAGAAACAAAATCGAAGAAAAGAAAAAAATTGTTCTATACGGTTTAAAAGGGCCAAAATGGGAAACGGAGCAAGAATTGCATGACCAAGCCATTTACATCTTTGGAGATATATTGAATATTAGTCTGAATGGATATATAGAAGACATACATCGTATAGAAAAGAGCGGAATTCGAAGACCTATAGTTATAGAACTTTTGAACAAAAAAATGACTCGCCACATACTCCAAAATAAAATATATTTTAAGGATACCGGTCTTAGTATTTCAGAATACTTGGATAAAGACTCACTACTCCACCGAAAAAAGTTAATTGCCATTTTAATACAAGCGAAGAAAAATGGACGACAAGCTAAAATTTTAAATAATAAATTATTTATTGATGGGGAGCTGTATAACGAAAATAAACATGTATTCAGAGTTCGAAAAACCACGACTTCACCAGACACTAGTCAATTAACTGAGAGTCAGTCACAACCTAGAGCGCCTTATGAGAGTATTATGAACAACTCTCATCATAATCATCATAATTTTCGTTAATAGGGGTAATATTAAAGTATTGTATCAAAATGTAAGAAGCTTAAATAATAAGCAGCACTTAATAGAAGCTTTAGTAGAGGAAAATAAAGACATACAAATACTATACCTTTCAGAAACATGGATAACACAATGAAAACTAGATCTCCTAAAACTAAATAATTTCAAACTAGCGTCCTCCTACTGCCGATCCAACCTTGCGGGCGGTGGTGTATCAATACTTATAAGAGAGGAAATTGCTTTTGTAGAACTAATGGATATTATCGATTGGTCAGTGGAGACGATTTTAGAAGTCAGCGCAATAGAGATTACAAACTGGAGCCTTATAATAATTTCTTTGTACTGGCCGAATAGGACTAGGAAACCAGAAATATTTTATAACCATTTGGAAAGCATTTTAAAACTCATTCAAAGAAAATACAGTAAAAAGAGTGTGATTTTTGGCGGTGACTTTAATGTTAATATTTTAGAAAAATCTTCATGTACACGCTCCCTTTTAGATTTAATGAAAAGCTACAACTTCCACCAACATGTTAAAAAAGCCACTAGAGTCACAAATACTAGCACGACTTGTATTGATCTTTTGTTTTCCAACTGCCCCAATATTAAATTATCGGTTAAAATAAGTGAATATGGATTTTCGGACCATATGGGAATATTGGTTGGTATCCCTTATTCAAACCAGAAACAAATTAAATCTTGGTTCATGCTTAGAAGAAACTTTAGCGAACTAAATATAAAAAAGGTCAAATTAGAGTTATCAAAAATAAATTGGAACGATATTTTATCCGAAAATAGTGATGTCGACTCTAATTATAATTCATTTGTAAACACTTTGAAAACCCTATTAAATAAATATATACCAAAACGAAAAGTAAAAATAAGCAGTCCTCTAAAAAAGAGATGGCTAACTAAAGGTCTCAAAATCGCCTGTAGAAATAAACGACTGTATAAAATATTTGTTTCAAAAACGAATGATCCTATTCTCAATCAAAACTATAAAAAATATGAAAAAATGTTAAAAAGGACTGTCATGACGTCAAAAAAACTACAATTTATAAAACAAATTAAAAATGCTGAAAATGTGACAAAGACTATGTGGCAAATAATAAAGGAAAAAACAAATAAAATCACTATTAAACCAAAAAATAAATATGAAACTGAAACTTAATAATATATCTGTAGAAGACCCCAAAATGATTGCAAATTCATTTAATACATTTTTTGCTTCAGTGGGAAAACATACTCCTCAAAATAAACCTCCATCTGGCCGCCCTGAAACGACTCCTATGCAAAACTCTATGTATCTGAGACCTGTTGACTACAAAGAAACTATAGATATTATAAAAAAAATAAAAAAAAAGCGAAGCTTCGGCTACGATGAAATCCCTTCTGTATTAATTAAAGGATGTGCAGAGGAACTGTGTTATCCAATTACTTGTTTAATTAATCAATCATTCGCAGAGGGTACTGTGCCTAATCCAAAAAAATATCTCTTGTAAAACCTATTCATAAAAAAGGAAAAACAGAAGACGTCAATAACTATCGCCCTATAGCTCATTTACCTACATTTTCAAAAATTATAGAAAAAGCTATGACAAAGCGGCTCTACTCTTATTGCGAAAAATATGATATATTCCATGAATCTCAAAACGGTTTTAGGAAAAAGAGATCCACCTCCTTGGCAGTTTTTAAATATGTCCATGATATACTTAACATAATTAATAACAAAAAATGCGCCATTGGGGTACTCTTAGATATGAGTAAAGCCTACGATCGGGTTACGTACGATATACTGCTGAGAAAACTCTATGATATAGGGATCAGGGGAATCGCTCATAAATGGTTTGTTTCCTACTTAAGTCATCGCACACAATATGTTGATATAGAGCATTATAACTATTCTTCTTGCGAAATAATTAATATAAGGTCAGAACGGGTAAATATAGAAAACGGTATACCCCAAGGTAGTGTTATTGGATGTATACTATTTTTGATATATATCAATAACTTACCAAAAAATATAAAAAGCTCTAATTCACTGTTTGCTGATGACATTTCAGTGGTAATACCATGTACTGATGAGCAAACTCTTGAAAGCGGTCTGAACTCTACTTTGACAGAGATAGTAGATTGGCTCGAAGATCATAACTTACAAATAAATTTTTCAAAAACGAAATTAATGCAATTTAGACCATACCAGCAGCGTGCTCTCGATCTCGAATATAATTTCAGAGGTACAAAATTGGAAAGTGTCTCAGATTATTCCCTTCTAGGCATTAACATTGATATACATTTAAATTGGAAAACCCATGTTCAAAAAACTACATCTAAATTGACAAGATTTACATATGCTCTACATGAATTAAAAAAGTCTACAGACCTGAAAACAGCAAAATGCGCGTACTACGCATATGCGCAAGCGTGGTTACAATATGGTATAGCTCTATGGGGTAACAGCGTGGAGGTTATATTTTGACTTAGAAAATTTATTTATTTATTTATTTATTAGTTCATTTCACAGTTTAACAGCAGTTAATTACATGTAAAATATAAGTACATTATGGTTGAAATGCCAATGACAAAACTGCATTTTAAAATTTTAAATATATAGCCCGTAAGGAGCTTAGCATATAGATACCCTATTGACAAACAAAAACACATCAAAATAAGAAAAAAAAAACCAGGTAATACATGTATATTGGTGTGTGTGTGTATGTGTATGTGTATGTATATGTGTGAGTGTGTGTGTGTGTGTGTGTTATCCTAAATAAAATAAAAATAAAAACCCCATCACTGCGATCGGAGATAACTCAGAACGCCCTTTGTAAGTTTATCACGGTTTAAATGAAAGATGTCGAGAGTATTAGAGACGTGACGCTCGTATAGGTCTATGGCTCTGTTGATCGGAGAGCCTAAAGCGTAACCGCTGCGCGCGCGGCGGTGGTCGAGCAGGCGCGGCCAGCGGCCACCGCGGCGTGCGCGCGGGTCGCCCGCGCACAGAAACACCCGTGACAATAGTTGTGGACTATCCACTCCACAATTAATTAAGTCATGTAGGAGTCTCAAGTCGGCCACGAGGCGTCTGTCCTCCAATGAACTCAATTTGTGACTCTCCAGACCAGCCGCACAATCTACAGTCATCATGCGCGACAAGGTGTTAAGCTTTTTGATAAAAGATTTTTGAACCGACTCCAACCTATTACGATGGACAGCATAGACTGGCGACCAGACCGGAGATGCGTACTCCAAAATGCTCCTCACATATGCAAAATAAAGAACTCGAAACGCAGCTGCTGAGTTTAGGGGCTTAACTGTCCTAAAAATGAAGCCTAACATTCGGACTGCTTTCGCGAAAATGTATTCATAATGGGCACAGAAAGTTAATTTTGCGTCCAATACAATGCCTAGATCTTTTACCTGCTCAGTGCGTTTGATTAAGACGTTGTTGAATGTATAAGATGTGGGTATGTCCTTTCTTTTACGGGAAAAAGTGACCACCATACACTTATTTACATTCAAATCCAGACTGTTCTGCTCACAATATGCCGACACCCTGTCCAGCGGGGCTATTGGCTAACTCAGTTGACAACTGTATTTGACACTAGATAATTCTACACCACGTCATCTACGTTGAAAACTGGCAATAGCGTCTACCAAATTAGTACCAAATTAGAGTAGTGTCAGATTTTTTTATGTCAAATTCAGTTGTCCACTGAGATAGCCGATAGGCCCTCAGATCTTCTTGCAATCTGGAGCAGTCTGTTGGGTATTTAATTGGCATAAAGATCTTCGTGTCGTCGGCATACATAAGGAAACAGGCATAACGAAAACAGGACATATAATCAAACAAACAAACATTAAAGAAAATATATTAATATTAAATTTAAAACTTGACATTTCAATTGAATTATTAAGACTATTTTTATTAATATTGACATTTTGTATTATTTATTATATTTGTGACAATTGATTTATTTGATTTGCCATTATTTTATAATTGAGAATTTTGTATTTAATTGATTTAATATTTAATTTCAAATACTGCATCCTCTCTATTATTATTATGTAGTAAATTTTTGCTATACCCGACCAGGGTTCCATGTCTTGTACTAATATATATATTGAAGAACTTGTATTTATTAACAGATGGAAACGCAATAAATAAATTGAAATTGAAATTGAAATCGTACATAACACTTACCGACCTGATAGTGTCACGCGCCGCCCTAGTCGTCACGCAGTGGTCTAGCCGCAATCTTGCAATTCTTTTGTACTTAACCAGGTAGAGGTTTTTCTTTTTTCAGGTTGGTTCCAGTTTATAACTCGTTTACAGAACGCGACGACACGGACGAGCTTTGTCAGTGATGAAAACTTTTTCAATAAATACCTGATGCTGTCATCTTCGTCAGTAGTTAAATGGCATGTCAACTTAGGTTTTCTTTCTTCGAGCTTCGTATCACTAAGCCTTTTCGTAGCTGATCTTTTCAAGATACAGCCATTCAGGACCCCGTTTCCAGAGCTGATTGTTAATGAAGTCTGAAGCTAGCATTCCACGTGATACACAGTCAGCTGGTTTTTCTTGGAAACAACATGTGACCATTGATCACTATCTGTGATACTGAGAATTTCAGATACGCGGTTTGCAACAAAGGTTTTCCACCGGCTGGGGTGACTACTTAGCCAGGCGAGAACTATCGTTGAATCAGTCCATGCATGAATGTTATGACTAGGCACCTATAAAGTCATAGCAACCTCACTCAGAAGTCTGGATAGCAGTACTGCACCGCATAATTCCAATCGCGGAATAGAGACTTGTTTGATAGGTGCTACGCGACTTTTAGATGTGATCAGGCTCACATACACATTGCCCTGACTATTAATAATGCGAGCATAGACCACAGCTGCATATGCTGCATTCGACGCGTCTGAGAATCCATGCAGTTCGAAACATCTGTCATCCTTGCACGATTTGATCCAACGTGGAACAGTTACAGCCTCAAGCACTGTCAAATCGGTTCTAAATAGAGTCCAATCTTTAAGCAGTTGACTCGGCAACCCGCTGTCCCATCCAATACCAGACAACCATAGTTGCTGTATAAAAATCTTAGCTTAAGTGACAACAGGTGCTATCCAGCCTAAAGGATCAAAGAGACGTGCTATATCCGATATAACTTTCCTTTTTGTTACGAGCTTGTCCATAGTAGAAAGTTTAACTACGCATTGGAAGTAATCTGTTCCTCGATTCCATGTAAGTCCTAATATTTGCATCACTTCGTCGATTTTAATTTCTCTAACCTCTTTAGAGTTGTTACTTTCCAATTGGAGTTGATAAAGTAATTCTTTACAACAGTAAAGAATTACTTTATCAACTCCAATTCGCTCGCAAACTTCTGAAGAGGGAAGCCTCCTCCAGACAATTGTACAATTTGAGTATAAACTTGGACACCCTCTTCTACGGAGTAACAGCCGGTCATTAGATCGTCCATACAGGGTGTCCCGTAAATCGACGTCAAGCCGGAATCGGGTGATAGTCCAAATCATAATAGTTACTAGAAAAATAAAAATAAAATCTAAGTCTTGAATTTTTTAAATTATAGGCATTTCTTTTTTTTTCGAGAAAATGTACACCCTGTGATGGTTTTTTAGCTCCTGTTGCTACAAATCTTAACTTTTTTTCAATTTTATTTTTCTTATGTTATCCCGAATAGTGCTAATCTAACCTATTACTTAGAATTCCAAGTCAACTGCTCCAGCTTGGAAGAAAGTGTCACATTATGCCGTACAATGAATAGACAATTAATATTTCGTCCAACTTTAACGGACCGTACTGAAAAAAAAAGAACTACGCCAGGTTGGCAAGTAGCACGAAAAGTTGACGAATTTAATAAGGATTCTAAAATAGTATAATACTTGCTACATTATTTCCTTGATTACGGGGAAAAAAAAATTTGTTCAAGAAACCCAGTTTCGAAAATTTTTTCTTTACCTACTAAAAATTATTCTAGTGCGTTCAAAGCTTGCCTAAGACCGAGTGAGACGGAGAGTCATTCATGAAATGTGAGTGAGAGAGGTAGTGATGCTTTCAAGTCAGAGATGCTAACTTTTTGTTAAATTTAGGACAAAGGAGACAGTCTAAAATTTTCCTGACCACCAGCCGGCATAATGAGAGTTGTAATGGATAAAGCTTATAAAACGTAATGTCTTCTCGTAATTATTTAAATTCTTTAGCTAGCCAATTTATTTATATTAATGTTTAAAATATTACTAATTTGCTATGAAACGAACGCATTCTTGGCATGAAATTATGAACACACCCGAAAAAAGCTATGGATGCACAAACTTATCTGACCCGGTGGCCAAAACTGGAATCAAGTGTCACCATTTTGAAATGTCATGTCAATGCCATTAACAGCGACGCTGTCAGTGGGTCAGATTAAGTTTGTGGCACTGCATAGACAGACAGGTAAAAAATCCTAGGTTTGGACATTGACAATGACAGGCATGTCATTGTCTTTGTCATACACTGCCACTAATGACGAATGAAACTCCATACTCCGTTAGGAAGACCTGCCCTGTGGTTGTAATTTCTATGGCGATGATATTTTAGTTTCTTTTTGGCCACATCCGTCGGCCATCGCGTCGCTGTTGTTGGGATTGGCATGACATTTCAAAATGACGAGACTTAATTCTAGTTTTGGTCATTGTGTCAGATAAGTTTTTTATTATGTAGTAAAAACCAAGGTTAAGCAATGCTAGTAATGCAGGGGAGCTGGATAGGTGACCATTTCGTATTTGAGGGTAGTCAAACGTTAGCACCGCAACGAGTTGGAAACTCGCTATGTGTGCCCCCTAATACCGTTGGCGAAGCGATGTCGACCGAGGTGTTGTACATACCATGATTCTAAGGAAATCTAGTTCTTGTGCTAGTTGATTTTGAGCACATCCGCCAGCTATTTTATGTAACATCAAAAGGTATGTCACGTGGCACGCCGCATTACAAGTGTTGTCTCAAAGCGAGAGCATTACACGCATTATTGAACAAAATGCCCTCTCCTCTTGAAAGGAGTTTTTTCTTTCCTCATTGATTTCTCTTCGCTATGACGAAAAAGACTTCTTACTCCGGGCGTAAAAGGAGTATCTTCTTTCATCGTTTACTCTACGGCTTGTTCCAGTGTTGCATGAGTGTCGCGTGAGTGTTGCAGTTTTGCTAAAAATATTCCGTTTTCAAAAAATAATTGTGAAGAATGAGCAGTTTTCCAATAGGTATCTAAAGCATTCCTAACCACTCACTAGATGGCGCCCCGACAATTTTGGTAATTGATAATCACTTGAAATAGGTTCTTAGCAAACAGGATATAAACACTGGGTACATTGTATTAGATAAATTGTATTTGTCAATAGTTTTCAACCATTTTAGAGGTTGTAATAATAATGGAACATAGTGCCAACTTCTATAAATATTTCTTTTTACACTTCGTTCACCCTTTAATAGTTATGTTTATATTAATAAACATTTTATTTTTAAGTTTAGTATTAGTTGGCTGCATGAAATCACTGCCACCATCATACAAATTATAAAAAGATTACCAAAATTGTAGAAGCGCCATCTATTGATGCTTTTTGAAACCAACTATCAATACCTACTGGAAAACTCCTCATTGGCTAGACTTAGATTTCTTTTTTCAACTGATTCGAGTTCCGTATTTTATATACTTCCGTTTTTCATTTTCACTTTGTACCGGCTGGATCTTAGTGAACACCTTGTATGAACCGATAGACCCTATCCTTTCCTTAAGTTTAAAATTAAACACCAATTACCTAAATGCAAAGATTTATTATTTACAAAAGATGTTCAAACTGCCTTCCTTCAACTGCAATACAAGCTCGACATCTTCTTAAAAAATATCGGATTATCACACGGGAAAATCTTCCGTTGTTGACAAATTCAGCTGCTTCCGTAATTCTTAGCCGAAGCTCAGCTACATTTTCGATTGGCTTAAAATAAACTTTCTCTTTCACTGCTCCCCAGTAAAAAAATCTAATGGATTTAAGTCCGGTGAACGGGCTGGTCACGAGATCGTACCAGACCGACCTATCCATCTGCCCGGATATTCTTCATTGAGAAATGCTCTAACTGAGCGGGCATAGTGCGCTGGGCAGCCATCTTGTTGATACCACATCTCTCTGTAAATACTGAGTGGCACGTCTTTCAGTAAACTAGGTAAACTGTTTTGTAAAAAATCTAAATAAACTTCAGCAGTCAAGATCTCTGGCAACTCAAAAGGTCCTATGACTCTTCCATTTAAAATTCCGGTCCACATGTTTATTTCAAAACGATACTGAGATCTATCTTGTCTCATTAAATTCGGATTCTCTACGTGCCACTCGTGTAAGTTGTGTAGGTTCATGTAACCGTCTTTTTTAAATGTCGATTCATCCGACCACAAAATTTTCTCTAAGAATCGCGGATCTTCCCGGTGTCTTTGTAGCATCGTTTGACAAAACGCAACCCGAAGTTGATAATCCTGAGGATGCAGGGTTTGTACTCGCTGTACATGGTATGGGTGGAGCTCATGTTTTTGTAAAATTCGGTGAGCTATAGTTTTGGGCACTCCTGTGCTTTGCTGGATTGCACGTACCGAAATACTTGGATCTTCTTCAACTGCTTGAAGTACTACGTCCTCGTAAGGCAAGGAACTTCTTCCTTCACCATGTGGTCGGTTTGGAAGTATGCCTTCTGTGGAGAGTAGACGGTGCACATTTGTAAAAACTCGGTGATCTGGATAACGATCAGCATTTGGGTACCTCTCGCGATACAGTCTAGCCGCAGCACTAGGATTCCCTCTGCATTCGCCATAAATAAAGTGCATGTTGGCATATTTCTAAGTGGTGTACACAGGCATGGTGGCACTACACAATCACACGATAGTCCAGGAGAAAGCAAAGGTCGTTGTAAAGAGATCGAAACTGTCCAAATCACAAGCAAACAAACAAGTCCAATAAACGAAGCAAAAAGTCTAAAGTACGAAATAACACGAACGAATACGGAAAGATGCGTAGTAAACGAAGGAGCGTAACGTACTGATCTGTATTGCGTGTGCCAATATTAAAAAAGTGGCGTCACTATCTATCTCGCTCACACTTCATAAAATGACTTTCTCTGTATCTGACTCATTAGCGTCACTATCAGTCTCACTCACCCATTAGAATATTTGACTCGAAAGCGTCACTACCTGTCTCACTCACACTTCATGAATGACTCTCCGTCTCACGAGTAAGACCGAGGTCTTAGGCAAGCTTTGAACGCACTAGAATAATTTTTAGTAGGTAATGAAAAATTTTTCGAAACTGGGTTTCTTGAAGGAATTTTTTTCCCCCGTAATCAAAGAAATAATGTAGCAAGTATTATACCATTTTGGAATCCTTATTAAATGCGTCAACTTTTCGTGCTACTTGCCAACCTGGCGTAGTACTTTTTGTTTTCAGTACAGTCCGTTAAAGTTGAACGAAATATTAATTGTCTATTCATTGTACGGCATAATGTGACACTTTCTTCCAAGCTGGAGCAGTTGACTTAGAATTCTAAGTAATAGGTTAGATTAGCACTATTCGGGATTACATAAGAAAAATAAAATTTAAAAAAAGTTAAGATTTGTAGCAACAGGAGCTAAAAAACCATCACAGGGTGTACATTTTCCCGAAAAAAAAAGAAATGCCTATAATTTAAAAAATTCAAGACTTAGATTTTATTTTTTATTTTTCTAGTAACTCTTATGATTTGGACTATCACCCGATTCCGGCTTGACGTCGACTTACGGGACACCCTGTATAAAAATCACGAAGGACTCTATCTGCTGCTAATGGAAAGTTATGTCCTTCTTGGTGAGCCAATTCTTGTAGAGCGCGTACAGCCAAATATGGGGCAGAGGAAGTTCCAAATGTGACTGTTAATAGTCTAAAATGCTGTATTTCAGCACTTGGATTTTCACGCCAGAGGATGCGCTGAAAATCTATATCTTCCTCCGCTACTTTCACTTGTCGGTACATTTTTACAATGTGCGACAAGTGAAATTGGATAACATCCCCACCGCATTATTAAGTGCCGTAATTCTGGCTGAAGAGTTGGACCAACCATTAAGTTATCGTTTAGTGAAATGCCGTTTGTGCCCTTGGCTGAGGCATCGAAGACTACACGAACTTTGGTTGTAGTCCTATTTTGGCGGACGACTGCATGATGAGGCAGATGAACTGCTCCTGGTTTACAGACGTCCATTGGAGTTACCTTTTCCATGTGTCCCAAACTAAGATACTCATTAAGCACCTTGGAATATTCACTCTTTAGTTCAAGGTTTTTTAACAAACGTTTCTCTAACCAAAGAAACCAGTTGTGAGCAATTTGTTTAGGATTGCCAAACTTACAAGACGGGTTTTCCGACTTGAATGGTAATTTGACAACGAATCGGCCAGAATCATCTCTTGAAGTTGTTTGTGCAAACAACTTTTCACATTTCTCTTCCTCCTTTGAGTAATGCCTCTTAATTGTAAGAGAATGATCTGACTCCAATTCCCAAAATTTCTTTAAAAGCTCATTCTCATTGAGATGAGTTAAATGCACACTGACTATGCTATTGGTCACTCTGTCCTGATTCGTTGGTGCAAAATTCTCATCTATTTTGCCAGAGAGGATCCAACCGAGTCTAGTATTTTGTGCAATAATAGAACCCGACAGACCCTTGAGTACCCCTTCCAACAAGATCTGGCTATACACTTCCGCACCCAAAAGCAGATCTCTCTTATTCGGCTTGTGAAATGAGGGATCTGCTAGAGTTATAGACGTGAGTGATGTAGGCAGTACCTGAACTGACACCATTTTACTCGGTAAAAATGTGGTAAGTCTCTTTAAAACATGAGCTTTAACTGTAACAATAAAGCTTGGATCTAGACGAGATTGAATCTTTAGAACTATAGAGGATTTTGATCTTAAATGCGAACTCTGATCACCGCCTAAACCTGATAAGAGACTTGTTTCCGGTATTTTCCTGAGACCTAACATCTGAACTGCTTCTTCAGTCACAAATGAGGCTTGAGAACCTTGATCCAACAAGGCCTTTAAAACTACAAGAGTGTTGTTCTTGTTTGAATTAACTTTTACTAAAGCCGTAGCTAATAAAACTTGGCTGCAACTCTGCCGTCTGTCGTTTGATTAGCTCGGGTTCAACAATTAGCTGAATTATTGGGAAGTTTGGTATGAAGCAAACTATGATGCTTTTTCTTGCAAATATGACATCTAGTGGACTGGTTGCATTGATAAACGGAATGGTTAGGAGCTAAACAATTAAAACATAATCTGTGAGTCTGGACAAAGTACGCCTCAAATCAACATCATCTTTTGCGAACTTTTTACAGTTTGCCAATTTGTGACTATCAGAGCAATATAAACATGTAGGCTGTTGAGTTGTGGAAACATGGGTGTAATTAGGTTTGTCATTTCTTTGTGCCTTTGTATCTAAAAACTCAATTGATCTGAAACGAGTCTCTAAAAACTCTTGAAATTTTTTCAAAGTAGGCAAACTCTGAGATGACTCACAAACTTTTTGTTCCCACTGCTTACGTGATTCAGAGTCTTATTTACTTTTTTTTTTATTTTTTATTTATCAGATTATTATGTAATCCAAAATGTTAGTAACAATATTATCTTATACCACTATGTTAGTAATACAAATTTATAAAATTAGGTAAGTATACTTAGGCACAGGTTGAAACCCTCATCATCAAACACTCCGCCAGGCTGAGATCAGACAAGAAAGCACATTTATACGGAGTGCCCAATTACTCGCCGGACGAAGTGTTCAACGATGGGCGAATCAAACCTTTCGCCTATAGATTTCAGGATACTGTTAGAGCTGTCCCGAATTCTACACAGTAAAGACGCCGTCTTTTTACACAGTATGGCCTGAAACCCGTCTACCCTTGCGTCCGATAACATCGTCGAGGCGCTGCAGAAACGGGGGAGTCCCATCAGCATCCTGAAACCATTATTGTATTGGACGCGCAAGGCGCTCAGCGCCCTCTGCGAGTAGCTGGTCCACAGGTTGCCGGTGTAGAAACTTTGACAGTACGCTTTAAAAAGAGTAATTTTTGTTTCACGACTACACCTAGCGAACCTGCGGGCCAACATATTGCAACGCACTGCCAGTGCCCTGCGCTCCCGATCAATGTCTTCCTGGTCCTTAAGGTCGTCGGTAACAATGTGTCCCAGGTATTTAAAGGCATGCACACGTTTTAGTTCAGTGCCGTTGAGCACCAAAGGAGGCACATACTCTGGACATCTACCCCCGGCCTTAAAAACCAGGTACTCGCTTTTCTTTACATTGTACAGTAAACCATGGCTGTGCGCATACCTCTCGCATATGCCCAACAGCTTTCGAATGGCGGCCACAGACGGCCCCAGCAATACCATGTCATCTGCGTAGCTAAGACTATTTACACTGACGTTATCAATTCGACATCCGACATGCGTGCTGCTGAGGGCACGTATTAAATCATCCACGTATACATTGAACAATCTGGGCGAGCTCAGGCCCCCCTGTCTCACCCCGCACTGCAATCCATATGGTTCAGATAGCGAATCCCCCCACCTAACGCAGTTGATCTGATTCGCGTACCAGAACTGAAACAATCGCAGCACCTCTGCAGGCAGGCCCCTCTCTTTTAATTTAGCCCATAAGACGTCATAAGACACTAAGTCAAATGCTTTGGAGAGATCGAGGAAGCATGCATACACAGGCGTGCGCCTACTTGTGTAGTATTGGACAGTTTCCTTGAGTCCCAAAATGGCACTTTCAGTGGACAAACCTGGTCGAAACCCGAATTGTGCGTCGTGTAGGTGCAGATATTCATCCATCCGAGAATCAAGCAAACCGTCCAGCACCTTACCAATAACAGTTGCCAGCGATATAGGTCTGTAGTTCGCCCTGTCTGCTATGTCACCCGTCCTATTTTTAACAATAGGAACAACTATGGTTTTAATTAAGTCCGGTGGTAGATAACAATGACTGAGGCATAATGAGTAGAACAAATACAAGACCCTTGGCAAGTGCACACCAGCATATTTAAGGTGCTTAATACTCAGCCCGTCGTGCCCAGGCGACTTACCGCTAGTCATGCGTTTTATGATTTTGGCAATTTGCTTTACGGAGAAACTGACAAGCATTTCATCACCACTAGTTGACGAATAAATACCCTTGCACGACGGACCCAGCAACGAATCCACCTTAAAATGCTCCATAAAGGTGGTTGCAATGGCCTCAGGCGTACTCGCACCACCGACATTCACAGGAAGCCCAGGCTTAATATCAAGCTTACGCGTGGCCTTCCAGAAATTATCAAATTTCTTGGATGAGCAATGATCCGCTAAAATATCCATTTTTATCTGATCTGCGTGGTTTTGACACCATGTTAATCTACTTTTGAAAATTTTACGACTCACTTGCATGTCCTCATAAATCACGCCGGCCATTGGTTTGTTGTATAATAACCAGACTTGATATTTAAGCCTGGCCTCCCCGTGGGCTCCTCGTACATGCTTGTTCCAGCCAACAACTGCGCTACCCCTACTTCGCTGGCCCCTGCACTTTTCCCTGCCATAGCTCTGGATAGACGCGTCTTGCAATATGCTAACAATTTCAGCGTACATCTCATCTATCCAGTGTCTATGCTCCACTACGTTACAGGCCTTCTCACAACAAAGTCGAAACTGTTGTGGAAAGTCCAATAGCTTCAGTTTACTGTTACATAGTTCGTAATAGTTGTGTACCTGTTCCGAATTTCTGTCCCCCCAAATCACCCTATTACATTTTATATGTTCCCTAATATTTAACTTAGACCTAACTACATTAATATTACACTCCAAAGTAAGAGGATAGTGATCCGACCAGGCAACATCATGGGTAACGTAGACATTCGTGATTGTACACCAGGCTGCTTGGGTGACGACTGCGTGATCCAGCCAACGTCTACAGCCATGCACATCACTCACAAATGTGTACGTCTCCGAATTGATCCCCAATTTTTCTAAATCGGCACATAACCACATTTGATCGACACCGAAACGTTGAAGCTCATTACAAAATAACTCGTTGGGGTGCGCATTAAAGTCTCCCAATAAATATACAGCCTCCACTCCACTACTGTCAACCACTGCACTAATAGCACTCAAACAGTCCGTAAAATCAGGTAAATTTTGTACTGAGTCCGTAGGCATATAAATACTGCACACAATTATCGCACGACCACACAGAGTACCTTTAATAGCCGCGATGCGAGAATTATTACAATGGACAACAGAGACCTCTTCAAAAAGGCCTTTTCGCCACAGGATTGCGACGCCCCCGTAGGGTCTCCCTCTTAGCATTCCCGCTGCCGTATCTACTCCTGATTTTCCAGTGTAATCGAAGTCTTCGTGAATCAAACTTAGATATGGAATGTCGTGTGGAAGCAACCAGGTCTCCTGTAATGCTATTACATCACACATGTCACACAGATCTCTTACACACTTAGAAGAGCGCTTCACAGATTTGCAATTATAGGTTGTTAATTTTAGCTTGTTGTTCGTTGCGGTTGCCATTTTGAGATCTTATTTTGATTGCACTATCTTCAATCCCTTTATTTCTAAAATTAACGAAACGTCGAAAACTGATCTCACTTGGCCAGAAGCTGTCATTTAAAAATAAACCTAATTTATTTCTAGACACAAAAATTTTGTAGGCATTGTATCCTCGCTCAGTCTTCATTTTAATTTTTTGCAACTTCACTTCTTCCGAGGTTTTTTCCCTAATATAATCACAAATGTCTTTCTCAGTAGTATCAATTGCGACGTTCGAAATAAATAGGGGTATCCTAATATCCGCCGCTCTAAACCTCTCGTCTGATTTTGGTGTGGCTTTACCTTTAAGACCCACCATTCTATTCCTAAGTCGCTGCCGTTGTACTAATGTCCATTTCTCATTCGAAACAGTCTCCTTCCATTCACCACGCATAGCCATCTCCTAAATGTTGCCTTACAACCCGCCTCCACCGGCGGTTCTGCACAGTCAATTCCTCCTACACGCGCGCCCTGTGAGGCGCACACATCAGCATCGGTTTCTAACGCAGAAACCGTGGTTGGGGCCAATTTTGGCTTATTAAAAAGATTATAATAGTATCCCAAGTACTAGTATCGATACCTAAGTTTTTTAATGCGTTCAAACATTCTTTGGTTGTATCTAATAACTGCTTAACTGCAGTGGATGATTCAGATTGTATAACCTTTTGATTAGTCAACCTTTTAAGAATACAATTAGCTTGGAACCTTTTATTATTGTAACGATCCTCTAATTGATCCCAACATAATTTATAATTATCCCCAGTGCATGAAATGTGCCGCAATAATTGCTCTGCTTCACCGGTAACACAACCTTTAAGATAGTGAAGCTTCTGCACATTATCAATGGTGCTCTCTTTGTGAACGAGAGACAGAAACAAATCTCGAAAACTCGGCCACTAAGAATAGTTATCGGAAAACTTAGGAATTTCGATTTTAGGCAATTTTACATTACTCGATTGCGATTGCAATTTAGACTCATAAGTTTCTACTGTACTAGATTTTAACTGCATCTGCTTGTCTTTCAATAGCGATTTATAATCTAAATAAGCATCTTCACATTTATAGTACATGTCGTTAACCACACTGTCATTAGATTCCAATATTTATTTTTTACATTCATATACAAATTTTTTATTATTGCTAGTAAACACGGTCCATAACTTTTCTAAAGCCTCTAACCTTGTATCAATGTAACCGGCTGATATCCTTTCTTTTGGAGACTTTTTAAAATTACTTAAACCTCTTTCAATTTTATTAATTATATCCTCCTGAAGTTTAACATAATTATCAATCATGGTTACAGACATTACAAGCGAAGCTAGTAGAAAACCGATAGAAAAATTCTAAGTTACAAAATATAAGAATTTACAAAAATTTTACAAGTGTTTAACAATTAATAAATCGATCAAAAATCGGGCATAGGTTCCCCGTCTGAACACTTTTATCGAAACTATTCTAAGTCCATGCAATTTACTTTAAAATTTTAATTAAGTCTATGTAAACAAACACTGCAAATCGAAATTTTTCTAAGTTAATTTGTCCTAGTAAATAAAGTTTAATTTTACTCACAATTTGTTGACCACTTTCACTCACAAAGTTTCTCGATAACCAATAATCTTCCTTGTCCTTGACGGATGGCAGATGTTAGACTTCAAAGTGACGTTGACAGATGACTTCATGACGCTGACAATTAGCAGCTACTTTGACACATTGACGTATGTCAACACTTGACATTAACAGCTTACTTCTTGGCACTGACAGCTACTGTCACTTGCTATTGACAGATGTAATTTATGGAGACAAAAATATATAAGCTTTATTGAGTCTTAGTAAATTAAGCAATTACACATAGCAAATAAGTAATACATTTCGATTATAAAATATTATGTAATTTTGATCCTGACAGCTGTCACTTGACTTTGACAGCTGGTGATGTTTTGACGTTGATACCTGTCACTTGATTTTGACAATTGGTAGAACTTGACAAGTCACTGACAGCAGCTGTCACTTCCCTCTGACAACTGTCAAACTTCAAGTATTACTCCGTCTCTTTCACACCTGAAGCGTGTGAACTTTCTGGCGTACGATGGTACTTTTGGAGAGAGTACTATAGCACCATAGGCAGTATTTCACCCCTGGTCGGCGCCACACAAAAAATTCCTTTTTTTTTTTTTTTCAAATCCATCATGTCGTAAACGTACCTTCAAGTCGTGGCTAACTCCTGGTTTATTGAGATGTATTCGACACAGAGACAAGCTACACAAAAAATTCAGGAATAACCCTAATGACCTTATTTTAGAAGTTACATATAAACGTTACAGAAATTTTTGTAATGCTTTGTTGAAAAGACTCAAATTAGCATACAGTAGATCTATTATTGAATCTGCAACGAATAACAAAGAGAGGTGGAAAGCCATTAAATCAATTACAGATACCTCGTTGCATAAGACGACAGCTGTGGACTTAATTAAATCATCAGATGTTACAGCAGAAATGAACACAATTAATAATTATTTCGCTAATGTAGGAAAGAATTTGGCTAAAGAAATTAATAATGTTAACAGTTCAAGCAAGTTCATAACCACTAATGTTGTTAACTCTATTGTACTTCTTGCACCTGATGAAGGAGAGATAGAGATAATAATCAGCAGCCTAAAAAGTAACAGTGCAACTGGATGGGACTCCATACCAGTAAAGTTTCTCAAATTTGCCAAAAATGTTATTGTCTTTCCATTGACTAAGCTTATTGGACTTTGTCTTTCACAGGGAATTTTTCCCAAGGCTTTCAAGAAATCATTAATAACACCAGTGCACAAGAGTGGGTCTCGAGATGATGTCACCAATTACAGGCCGATTTCGATCCTTACAGCTCTCTCAAAAGTGTTTGAAAAAGTTTTGAATTCAAGACTGGTGAATTTCCTTGAACGTAATGCACTATTTTCCAATAACCAATTTGGTTTTAGAGCTGGAAGGAGTACTGAAAATGCTGTGTCTGAGTTGACAGACTTCTTGAGGACTCAAATAGATTTAAAACATAAATGTATAGGAGTTTTTCTTGATCTGGCGAAAGCTTTTGACACCGTCTCGATACCGATTCTTGTGCAAAAACTTGAACGCAATGGCATTCGTGGTAAAGCTCTGGATATCTATCAGGATTTTCTCACTGAACGTTCTCAGCAAGTCAAAATTGGGGATTATGTAAGTTCTGCTGCTGCTGTGACCTTTGGAGTCCCACAGGGTAGTATACTAGGCCCAAGTCTCTTCTTGTTATATATCAATGACTTATGTGAAATAACTGTGCAGAATGGGAGTATATTCACGTACGCCGACGATACAGCAATCATTTTTTATGGAGAGACTTGGAATGATGTTGTTAAATATGCTGAAGTGGGACTTTATATGGTATCCAGCTGGTTAAAATCTAACTTACTCACCCTTAATCATTCAAAGACTGTATATTTGCAATTCACAGTAAGTTCATCTAAACCTAAGTTTTCAGATCTGAAATTGCATTGCTGTGATTTTCCTAACAACAACAGTTGCTCATGTCTGGCTATTAAGAGGATATCTACAATCAAGTATCTTGGTGTATTATTGGATGACCAGTTGCGCTGGAAATCACATATAGAGCTTGTTGCATCCCGACTCAGGAAAACCATGTGGATATTCAAAAAGCTAAGACACGTAGCGGACTTTAAACTGCTTCGGACGATATATTACGCATTAGTCCAGTCAATATTTGGGTATTGTATAAGAGTGTGGGGTGGGGCATGTAAAACCTTTATGATACATTTAGAAAGAGCACAACGTTCGCTTTTAAAAGTTATGACCTTTAGTCCGTTTAGATTTCCAACAAAGTCGTTGTATGAAAATGTCGGTGTAATGACTGTTAGGCAATTGTATATTCTGCAGCTAGTCTGCATGCAGCACACTCTAACCTCATTTGATAGAGATGGTTATGGTAGGAAGCGAACAATAAGAGACGTCTGTCACCCAATTATTTGTACAACCGCTTCAGCTAGACGTCAACAAGGTCCCATGGCTGTATTTATATACAACAAGATTAATAGAGCTCTAAATATCCACCCACTTACAGTTCGCGAAGTGAAAAGTATAATTAAGAAATGGTTACCATCCAATGACTACAACCAGACTGAAGCATTGCTTCTTTAGTATTAGCATTCATATACACAGGCACATACACACCCACACCTACACCTACACCTACATCCAAACACACACACACACAAACACACACACACACACACAAACACACACACAAACACACACACACACACCTATCCACATACACACCCACACCTGCACACACACACAAGTGTAGCATATTGAAATGTATGACAGTGTTAATTGCAAAAAAGCTTTATTAACTTATATTTGTTTCAAACTAACTTAGTTCATAAATCATTACTTTTCTTTTTCTTTTTTCATAACGTAATTGCAATCTATGGGAAGATGCAACTGTCTCCCGTAACACAGGTCTGTACCTAGCTCGGGATTCAGTGTATACTAATGTGTGCAACGATTATGGAAATAAATGTCTATTTTATTTTATTATTTATTTTTATAATCCAAACACCAGTACCGGTATTCTCGAAGGACCATGAACAAAACCCCAAAAATTACCAAAAATAAACAAATTAGATCATTTATTACAAAAAACTAAATTCTATATATAATTTGTATGCGACAACTTGCTACCGCGATGTAGAAAGTACACAAATTTGTAACAGCGCCATCTAGTGGCAATAGTTGGTACTACGTACATACTATGTCACCTTTAACTTTACTGTTTAGTCGTCTGAACAATAGTGCTGTCCATCCCCTATTTTTGCATAAAATCTCGGTAAATAATTCTTGTTTTATAAAAAGGAATAAATTAAGATAGGAGCTCGGTTAACATACCTTAATGCGAACAACTCGCATTCCTTACAGTCACTGTGGACTCCAACCTCAGTGATCGACTCATCCCTTGCCTAAATTATGCACGCGGAATGAACTTCTTTTTTCGCACACTTTCACTAAATGCCCTTTTTCACCACAGCGACGGCAGCGATAATTTTAAAACACGTAATTCCGTTTCGTGATTCATACCGCGCACAGAACATTTACGCTCACTATCCTCCTGGGCGTGGCTGGGCCGCCTGCCGCCGCCCTGCGGGCCCGCCCCGCGGCCACGGCTCCGGCGTGCCCGGCGCCGGCGCCGGCGGAGGTCCTCGCCTGGCGTGCGCACGCCGCCTGCCGTCCTGCTCGAACAGGCGGTCCCTCTCATGCCCAGCACGAACTTATAGTGTAGTAGCACCTCCAGCGAGGTTCCGAACTCGCAGTGGACGGCGAGGCCCCTCAGGCGCGCCGCCCAGTCCTCCTAGCTCTCTCCAGGTGCCCGTGTTGTGTCGTAAGCGAGCGGCCACACAGAAAAGACGTAAGACGCAGACACGTCGCGGACGCGGCGCCCGTTCAATTTATTTTCATACTAAATGTATAGAAACGTCGCGACGCAAAACATACAGGAAAGACAGGGCGCGGACGCGTCGCAGACACGACTTAAAACATACAGAAAAGACGAGGCACGGGAGCGCCGCGGGCGAGAGCGTGGGTGCGGGCGGGGCGCGGGGAGCCGGGCCTCGCACACAGCGCTTGCTGTCCTTGTCTTGCCTGCGTTCTTGACTTGTCGGCGACGGCGACGCGTCCGTACCTTGTCTTTTCTGTATGTTCTAAGTCGCGTCCGCGTCCCGTCTCTACCCCGTCCGCGACGTGTCTGCGTCTTTTCTGTGTGGCCGGTCACTTACGTCTTTTCTGTGTGGCCTCTCGCTAAAATATAGTCTTTTCCACAAAAGTACTGGTCTTCGTCTTGAAGTGATCACCGAATGCCGTCACGGGATTCTCATGCGTTACGTCTTCGAGTTTAATAGGATGCACTAAATTTCGAACAAAGCAGTAGGTCTCGTCCGAGAAGTACGTCAGTAATAAAACACTCCTGTTGACCTTTTCACTAACACCATTTAACGTCACAAATTGTTCTAATCCTTATTCAAATCGGCTGTAAATAATTCTCCAACCTTGATCGGAATGATCGAATGAGTTTTCGACAGGGCCAGCCATTATTTTAAATTGTGGATAAGTACTATATCGCCAACGGAGTGTTTAATGGAAACAACCATTACGTAGGTACTGCCGTTTATTACTGGCACGAATTGGTACGTAAACTTATAAAAGGCCGCCGCGCAGGGCGATGTATATGTACCTACATTCCAGATATGAATTTATTTATTTAAATTATCACAATCCACGTTTATATTTAATACGAGATCGGCGGGCGGAGTGAAAAACTCGGTGTGAGACATGTGCCCAGCGTTGCAATTTGAAATAGTGACATCTTTCGCAGCTGTATGTTGTTCTGTTTTGCCCAGATTCCATACGACTGGAAGAATCAGAAACTATGGAAGTGTGGTGTCCATTCCGCCGCGAAATGCTGGCGGATGCCCGGCACCTGCCCTCGCCGCTCGAGCGACCCGCGCGCGCCGCCGCCGTTGTGCTGAGGACATGCGAAGTGGCAGACAATATCAGCCTAGGCCAGGCCTTCGCCGCCATCGCAGACCCCTCCGCGGTGATCAGCCTGTCATTTCGTGACATGCGGTACCCACCGATGCTGCGACGCACGCATTTCTGCGACTTGAACCTCACTCTATTCCATCTTGATGGCATCAAAGATGTCAACGAACGAACGAACAAACGAGTGAGTTATGCTCATCTCATATGGAGTAAAATACACTACTACTTATGGTACCGCTTATGGTGATTGGATTGCTCCGCCTACTTCGAGTTCACTTGTATAATTGCTTTTTTTGTAATAACAGAGATAAGCATACAACGAAAAGCAATAACATGTCGAATATTATAATCATTGTCGTGAGAAGGAATGCCTATAATTAAGCACTTTATCCTCTACCTAACTACAGCTCAACCTATCCAGTTCAACAATGGACGCGCTAAGCCGCATCCCCGAGCTGAAATTGAGCAGAGTACTGCTGCCGCCGTTTCCAGCAGACTCCATTGTCGAGCAGGCGTTGCTGACGGACGGAAGCACGGACTCCGAGATGGGTGGCTGCGGAGCCCTGGGGCATCTCGTGCTAAGACAATGGACAATACCGGCCGAGGCCAACCACTTCCTAAACGGCTGCGAAGCTTTACAGGTACTATATTTCACAGGATGGCTCCCGAAGAACTGGCGTTAGTGTAGGTTCAGTCCATTGGTTTTGATGAAGTTGTAGAATGTGTATCCAGAACATATAAATATACATCTAGAAGCGGTTGAACGAACAAATAACTCTGACGGTTACCGTAGTAAATAAAACTGCGCCGTCTACCTTGCCACAAACATGTCGGACCGGGTGACAGCGTCGCTGTTGTTGGCATTGACATTACATTTCAAAACGGCAACACTTAGTTCCGGTTGTGGCCACCGGGTCGAAAAGGTTTGTCAACAATCTTGTCAAGCCGCCAGATATAACATTGTTAACGCGTACAAAAATTTGTATGGAGAGTGGTAACCATTCCAATAACTATTTGTAATGCGTCGTTGGATAGCTATTTTCGAGCTTTCCACGGTGTTATACCGCCAGTGCAAAGTCACATCGTGCGCATGTTTGGTAATGTTTGGCTATAGATTAATAGTTTGTATTTACCTGTAGTTTGTATATTGCCAGAACCAGTTCAGTCTTTGACTTTATAATGTTTCTTTTCAGTTTCTCAATTCGCTCAATATAAACCAGATAAAAAAGGATGCCAAACGGGACATGCAAATTCTAAACGACTATGAACATAGCTATTATACAGGTGAAATTAGCCTTTGGACAAACATTGAATTCCTTTTTAAAGGCCTTGCCACATACAAAGCTCGGCGCGAGCGCGGCGTGAGCGCGGTGCGATATTTGCTAGGCAACCATCGCGCGGCGCGTTATTTGCTAGGCAACCATCGCGCGGCGCGATGGTTGCCTAGCAACTATCGCGCCGCGCGATGGTTGCCTAGCAAATAACGCGCCGCGCTCGCGCCGAGCTTTGTATGTGGCAAGGCCTGAGTACTACTCAGCAGCATCATAAAATAGGGTTTTCTTTAATTAGACAAAAAAAACATAAAACTATTTTTTTAACAAATTAAATAGTAACTTAATCGGCAACAATTACAACATTCTGTATCACGACAACACGAATTAATTGGCCTAGAATTAATTATTAACATTCATGACATGACACTTGAGAAGCGAGTGACGTTATGTCACACTTCAAATTATTGTCAAATTACAATACAATTTTTTTATTTAATGTTAGCTGACAACTGGCGTGAAGTTCTAATGTATTCAAAAGAGTTTGCAATGTTTAGGTTACTTCAGGCTTACACACAGGTTGCTCCTGAGTAATAAATTGTAAATCGTTGATTTTTCGGTAAATAAATTGGCTAATTGTTATAATACTTTGCAGTTTTGTTTTAAATACCCTACTCAACTAGTAGTATTCGACTTTGTCCAGAACGTAAGGACACCTGTATAAAACTTGTAAGTTCTTTCTTCTTCCCACAGTCTTGAACGGCTTTGCTACCCTCAAAACGAAGCCTAACTGCTTGCAAGCCCTAATCAGCATTCCAAATACCTATATGCTGAACAAAACTATCCTCAGATTCAAGAATGACTCCAAAATGACGGATTTTAATTACTCTGGCTAAAAACTAGTCTCATAATTAATTCTTGCCTTATTGTACTTGAACAAAAGGTCCTCAAAATATCCTCTGAACTTCCCGAAATGTAAATCCATCAGATAAGGTGCCGTACACAAACCCCTAACGATGACGCTATTTAAATCTACAGTAGATGTTTAAGGCAAATGATTATAATGATGATGATTGTGGTTGTCGGAATTAGACGATGTGGATAGTGTAGACACTAAAATATATTATGTATGTTTTCGCCATATTCGCCGTTTACTATCGTAAGTTCCCCCAGAGTCTGATCCTGGAGGCGATGGAGCCGGGTGCGGTGCCGCGCGTGCTGGCGGGCGCCCCGCGGCGGCTGCGGAGGCTCGAGGTGACGCGCTGCGGCCTGAAGCACCTCGGCGCTGACCTGCTGGCCGACGCCGAGAATTTGGAACACCTCATCCTCTCCGACAACCTGCTCAGCGGGATAGATTCGTGAGCCTTTCATTTTTTTAGAGGTGGAAGACGGGTAAACGGAACAGCTGATGGACGCTGAGTGGTCAACGTCGTCTTGGACATCTTTAATATTGCAGAGGTTTTATATGTTTATATGTTGGATTGTGGATCGTGGAACAAAATTTAGTGAAACTGCGGGCGATCACTAGCCTACTCATCCTAACGTTAATGTCCCGGTTGTGCTCTCGCGCACGAGTGCCCAGAATCCACCTTGACCATGATCCAGGATTTGGCAGATCAGGTTTCTAGTGGCGCCACTGCCATCTGATCTACATGACCCTGTTATCGGGGGAACCTGACTAGATTGGATCGTTGGATTCAGTTGCCTGAATGTGCAGGTTTCATCACGATGTTTTCCCTCAGCGTAAGAGCATCGGTTAATGTACATAACAAAGAGCCAATTTTATATTACCGCAGCGATATTTATAATCGGTACCTCTCGGTTAGGAGTCGGATACCTTAACCGCTCGGCCACCGACGCTCGTGCAATCACTAGTGATGATAATAAATGAAGTGTCATCTCATCAACTGTCCAAGTGAGTTACCTAAATTCATATGATGTCTACACTTGGCAGGTGGGTTTGCTGATTGCAGGAAGCACAGACCATTTCTTGACTCGTGTCGTGTACTGTAGGAGGGCGCTGCTCGCGCCAGTGGCGCTGCAGTCGCTGGACCTGTCGCGCAATGAATTGGACGCCGAGGAGGTGAATCCGGCGCTGCAGCAGGCGCGGGTACAGGCGCTGCGCTCGATCAACCTCGACGACAACCCACTCTTCCGCGTCGATGAATCATGCAATTTCTTAAACGGTAAATTCTTTGTTTTCGAATATTCCCAATATATTTTTCGCCAGCCTTTCGCCGTATAAAGGCAGCTATTACTGTAGGTAAACACTATCAGAAAAACGTGAAAATATATCGGAAGTCAGACGCGAAAGCCAACGGCTTACGACTTGCGGAGATGCCGAAGACCGGGTGTAGTGGAAAAAAGAGTAGGGAAGCGGGCTCTGGCAGAAGTCAGATGACAACAATGATGATGTTACTTTATACTATCAGGCGGACTATGTACTTAATTAATTGTGATCATAATTGAAAATTAAACGAACTTACCTGTGAAGTTCGATTGCAATTAAACGAGGGTTCAAGCGAAGATGATTACAAGGCAATTTTTTTCGGTTTCACGGTTAAAAGGGCAGTTGCAAATCCCCAGGTCTAAAAGTTTTTATAATATCAGCTATTTACATTTCTAAGCATTGTCAGCAATTTATATATTATTAATACATGATCAAACGAACTTCAAAAGCGAAGTTCGATCTGTATTATATGAATAAGCTTTATTTAAATATATAATTTCTCTCCCACCATACACCCAGTTGTTAGTTTTGATTAATTATACCCTTGCAAGATGCGTCGAAAACAGCTCTGATTTTTGTTATTTCGTGTGGCGTGAAGCTATATTGCTGGGTTGATAATCTCTTCTTGTGGAACTTCTTCCATGTGATTTAGTTGTATGTACTCGTTCATAACCTTGGTATATTCTTCTTTAACTCTTGGATTCCTGTCTAAACTTCTAGAAAGTTGTTGTTATCTCTTCATAGCAATATCTCTCGTCTCACCTACTAATTGTTTTGTGTGATTTGTCTTGAACGATAATTTCACTGTGTACCTTCCTTCTTTGTCTTTTGTGCAGTAATCTCTTTTCTGCAGTAAATTTCGTTTGGTTGTGTCTTCAATCTCCCACATACTTCTAAGCATGTTATCTAATTCCAAATCCAGGTGATGATACATTACAATTCTCTCTTTGCCTTGTGCGAACCCTTCATTGATTTTCCCTACAAGTAACCAGCCAAGGTTTGTTTCTTGTGCACATGGTAAACCAGGTGGACCTTTGATGAGATTGTTTTTGAGTATATGAGTGTAAACTTCTATACCTAGCAGCATATAATATTTTTCCTGGCGTGTAATGAACTTGGATCAGCCAGTTGGAGCCCGTCTAGGTGCGACCATGTCTGTTGCGTGATTGAATTGCATGGTAGCTTTGTTGTGAGTGTAAGTAAAGTAAGGCTGAATTGTTGATCATATCTTGACAATAACTTCAAAGCAGCCTTATGACTGATGTATGTCTTCGATGAACCGACACCTGAAACAGTGCCGTTGGCTGGAGTTTTCTTGAGTTTTAACATTTGTGTTGCTCTCTCGCTGATGAATGTAGCTTGTGAGCCAGGGTCGATTAGTGCTCTCAATGTGGAAATATGACCCGCGCTACTCATTACAGGTACTAACGCAGTTGCAAGAAGTGCTCTCTGGCTGTTTGAACTAAAATCGGTCTGCCACGCAAGAGGTCCCGGGTTCGATTCCCGGCCGCGCAGAAATTTCAAAGATGAATTTTAATTTCTGTAACGGGTCTGGGTGTTCTATGTATAATAAGTATGTATTTAAGAGTATTTAAGTAGTATATCAGTTTCCCAGCACCCATAGTACAAGCTTTGCTTAGTTTGGGGCTAGATGACGCTGTGTGAATTTGTCCACGAATATTTATTTATTTATTTATCTGTGGTGGTATGCAGGGAAGACATCTTCTGTGATTATGTTTGTGACGATTCTTCTTTATATGCAGATGATGGCCTTCTTAGTGAGTGTAGAAGAGAGTGATGTCTTTTGTTACAGAACTTGCATGATGTTTGCAGTTTGCAGTTACGACACGGAGTGGCCAGGAGCTAAGCAGTTAAAGCAAAGTCATTGTTTATTCACGTATTCACTTCTCTTGTCTGGATCCCATCTTCCAAATTCTTTGCAATGACATAAAAAGTGGTTCTCATTACATAACTCGCAAGGACTTGAATGCGATGTTGAAACTGCAGCCGTGGTGATATCTCCGTCGGTGACATGATAAGATCGTTGATTTATTTCGTCTCTTGTGAGTGTCGTGGTCAGTTCTAGTGTGCATATTCTGTTCTCCAAAAACTTTACAAAGTCTTCAAACGTAGCAAGTCCTCATTATGTTCAGAACTAACATACGTTTCCCATTCTTTGGGAAAATCTTGGTCCAATTTCTGCACTAACAGAAATATAATTAACGGATCCCAAGAATCGATCGGAATATCCATGTTTTTGATACTAGTCAAACATTCTCTCGTGCTATCTATGAGTACCTACCTTAATTAGCGGTGGAGATTGAGAATACAATCGTTTGAGTATAGCGATATGTATATATAGTATGACTGTAACAAATCTTCAACCCATTCCACGCCGGTAAATAGTTCTTCGCAGTTGCTTGAAAATGTTTGATAGAATTTAATGCTTCGCCGGTATCACAAGTTTTCAAAAAGTTATGTTATTGTCACTGAAGCACTTATAATGGTGAATTAAAGATGTAAACGTAACTTCGAAAAATTGCCACTCTTCATATAAACCCGCAAAGGTAGGCAGGTTGATTGTAGGCAACTTAACGTCGGCCGGTATTTTATCACTTGTTTGTTGTACTCGCTGTGGTGATTGTGATGCGGATATACTTGTAGGTGTTCGCAATAAATCCATAATGTCCCCCTTTAATTCCAGAATTCATCCATGCAGCTTTGATCCTTATCTTCTTAAAAATAGTCCAATTGTAGTCTTTCATAACGCGTAGTACTTCGTAACAACTCTTGATGTAGGTACTATTTTCATGTTGCTCCAGTACTCGTCAACTATTTGCAGGCGATTTTGTAGGCATCCGCGGGTTAAACGCGCTTTTGGAGATTTTTTTAGGTTGGTTTTCGCTTTATTAATGAGTTTAAAATGATCTTCCAATTGTTCGATAAGCTTCTTGGATGTTGACATTGTTTACGACGTATAAAACTTCGATTAATCTGGCCAAAAACTCGAATTATGTTACTGCAGTTTTACGTAATATTTATTCCATTGATAGGTAATGCTTCCGAGATGCGTCGATCCCTGCGATCGTTCGCCGATTCAAGGTCAAAGGAGTATGCAAATCACTTTCACTTTTCTAGGATGCGGCTCGATTGTGACCACCATGTTACTTGTTATAAGGTGTATTTTCGTTCGTAGGGAAGGAATGAAAGAAATAGTACGTGTTGATTGATCTCGATCTGTATTAGAACTAAACAGGTAACAATTTTACCTTAGGAGGGACGCGGCCAATAAATATAACTATAGGTATCTGTAGGTAGTTACAATCATACGCAACAGTAAATATTTAATAATCGCCTTCTTGACGTTAAATATGAGTTTATTCAGAGACATTGGGCATATGTTTTATAAAAAAATACTAATCCGTCTCCTACCTAGTCAATTTTTACAACTTGTATCAATGTACGCACAACATTTTCCTTTGAATAAGGAATTAAAACAATTCTACTTGAGTTGTAAAAGTAAACACATTAGCCTACTCGCGGCGACCAGAAAGAAATTTCTGAATGAGTGTGTGGCGGTTAGTGACACTTCGGGGCGGGCTTTATGGAATCTAATAAAGTCCGAAACAAACAAAAGTCCACATACGAATGGAATGGACGTATTGCAACATGCTGTGGGAGGCAGGGGCGAGCCGGGGCGACAGCGCTTAGCGAGTGCCCTAACGTTTCAGTAGTCCGAGACACGCCGCTACGGCCCAACGTCGCTGTTGCTATGCGAATGTTGCGCGACAATGTACCATCTGTACAACGTAATATGTTTTTTAAGCCTTTCACGGTGGATGAAATAGTTAAAATCATTAAGAAAATAAAACCAAAACGGACAAAAGATATCTACGATGTTCCCACGTACATTCTCCAGAGGTTGCCTCGGGAGTTTCTGGCTGTTCTCTGTGAGGAATTTAATGAGGCTGTATGTAATGGCAAATACCCGGACTACCTAAAAGTAGTAAAGGTAATCCCTGTCTATAAGGGGAAGGGTAGTAGGACCGAAATAAAAAGCTATCGACCTATATCTTTAGTCCCGGCACTATCAAAAATTTTCGAAGTAGGTATCTGTTCACGACTCGCTGATTTCCTCTCGAGTAATAACTCGCTGTGTCCGCAGCAGCACGCCTACCAAGCGGGCCGCTCCACGGCGGGCGCGGCGCGGTTGCTGCAGCGCACCGTGCTGCACCATTTGGAGGCGAGGAAGCGCGTCGCTGAAGTATTCTTTGATTTATCCCGCGCCTTCGATCTAGTCGACCATCAACTCATCGTCTCGAAACTTAACCACTATGGCATTCGCGGTGTACCTCTTGAGTTCATTAAAACTTTCCTATCGGACCGGACACAGGTGACCGATGTAGGCAGTAGCAGGTCCGAACCTGGCATGATCGGTGACAGTACAGTCCCTCAAGGCTCAAATGTCGGCAACAGTATATTTCTGTTAATGATGAATGACCTACCTTTTCAATCTTCGTTTGTCGAGTTTCTGTTATATGCCAATGACATCTGCGCAATAGTGCACGCTGATGATGACCAAGAACTGAGCCTTACTGTTCAATCGGTAACCCATTCAGTCGCGGCGTGGTCGCGTGCAAATGGAATGCAGTTAAATATTTCCAAAACCAACCTCATGGAGTTTTCGTTGAAGCGAGGTCCCGGCCCCACCATGTCTGTGCAGGTGGAGGATGTCCAAATTCCAAACGTTGACTCAGCTCGCTTTGTTGGTGTCGAGTTCGATCGCTACCTTCAGTGGCACGACCATATAGATAAACTATGCTCAAAATTAAACTCTGCGTTTTTCGCCATTGTCCGTCTGTCACATACGCTTTCGCACAAGAATTTAATAATTGCCTACTATGCATATTTTCACTCACATCTAACTTATGGCATTGATCTGTGGGGGCTGGCAGCAGACAGGAATAGGCCGTTTGTAGTTCAGAAGAAAGTAGTGCGTGTTCTATCACGTGTGCCGCTAGATACACCCGCGAGGCAATTGTTTATAGATTTGAACATCCTAACACTGCCTTCTCTCTATATTTATGAGATGGCAAAATATGTGAGACGTAATATGAAGGAGTTTCCTAGCAACGCAACTCTTGGTCTTCGTTGCTCCTCTAGAAGGAAGCAGGACCTACTAATGCCGTCTCATCGATTAGAAAAAACTACTCGGTCGCTAAAAGTCATGGGTCCTCGCATCTACAACAAGCTAGATCTAGACATACGCGAGTGTAAGTCTGACTTTAGCTTTTGCAGGAAGTTAAAGTCAATATTGATAAAAAAAGCATACTACACGGTGAATGAGTATCTTGACGAGTGAAACCTTATATCCTCTCCGTTGTTATTATTGTGTTCTATGTTTGATACATGACTTTTATTATATACCTACTCAATTGACATTCTTTTTATAGTTTTATTGTACTTTAAGTATTGACATACATATTGTATTGTTACTTTTCTTAATATTAAATTAATAGTGGGCATACCTACCCAATATATAGGTACATTTGTTTGACATTTTATTATTTATTTATAATATTAATTTAAATTTGACATTATTATAAAGTAATATTGTTTTCATTTTGACATTTTGTATTCTGTGACATCATTTATATTATTTGCTTTTATAATTTAATAATCATACATATTTTTGTATTATGATAAATGACGGTGTAATATTTTACTGAAATAAATGAATATGAATATACCTGGTGGAGTACATGGTAGGAGACCGATAGGATACAATCTTAGCATGCTTGAAAATTGAAAATATTTATGTGCTTTCATATAATAACAAACACGACAGGTTTCTGAAAAATAAATTTCATATCAAATACAAAAAATGTATGACGTCATTACTGCGCCCCCAGTAGAATATTTTTAAGAACAACCGCTCTAAACGATTGTTTTAACCTAAAGTACTCATGTACCAAACGGCTGTCCTGTAGATTGATTTGCGGTTTTTTTATCGTAGAGCTACCACTTGACGTGCTGGAGGAGCTGTCCATGCAGCGCGTGGGACTCGAGTATCCGTGCCTCGAAGGGTACTGGCCGCAACTGCGGCGGCTGCGGCTCACCGGCAACAAAATCACCTCAATTTGGGTAAGGCTGTTTCTATTTACCATATGTGTACAAATATTATCATATAATGTTTTAAACTATCGCGGTTATTATCACAAATTTTAAGGGAATGTTCTGGGTTTCCTACCGCGTACCTTTGTTGACGAGTAGCCCGATATTTCGACACACTTGCATGCCTCATGGTCACGAGACGACTGGAGAGCTGCGAGCGCCGGACGATGTTAGTTAGCGATAAAGCGGCCGAAGTCGTTTTACCCGCTTTCGCACAAGTTTTTTGCTACTACTGGAACTCAAACTCACTTTTAGGTCACGGCACACTACACTTTTTTAGACTTATTTCGACCTAGTTCTGGTTTTAGAGACTGAATCACTGGTGACCAAGTATTCGATAACCTAAATCCGTCCTCACGATTGAAATTTGGATATTTCGTGATTTCGATGGCTTCCCTAACTAAACGTGGAATGTAGTGTCGTTTAGTAAATAACACCCGTGGGTTATGTAACTCCATCCAGTGGTTAGTTCCAGATTCTAAGAGGTGTTGGGCAATGGCAGACTTATAGCTCTGATTGTTTTTTATGGCTTTTATATGCTCCTTTACCCGACTCGAGATGGTTCGTTTGGTTTGGCCGATATAAGACTTCCCGCAACTACAATCAATCTTGTACACACCTGGATGTTCCAAAGGGAAGGTATCTTTAGGTGACCTCATACACTTCGAAATTTTCTTGAAATGAGTGAATATTGTCTTTATTGAGTATTTACTCAACAGTCGATCAATTCTATCCGTTACTCCCTCGAGATACGGCAGGTAAGCTGGTTGTCGTTCTACCGTAGGTGGTCGCTTCCTCTTGGTCTTGGTTATATTGCGGTTGACCTTGTATCCATTACTTCGTAGAACATATTCTACATATTTTAATGTTTATAATTTTAGTGGGTAAAGTTGCGTTTAACCTAAAGGCTTGGAATTAAAGATGGTGTTTGAATTTGAATGAACTGCTTTATTATGATTACACACAAAATGTCCTTAGGTTATCGCGAAATGATATGAACACAAGGGTTACATAGAGGGTTTGATCGATAACGCATACGAGGAGTCTATAATATTTTATATTTAGATTAACTCAGCTGCCTGTCCTTAGGAGTCTCGACTAAAGTCGAGCAGGAGCATCCCCGGAAGCAGCTGGCCAAAACTGCTCCAAGCAGACGGCTGCCCAACCCCAATTATGGGCTGGTACCAAGCACCTCCTGATGATTACACCGTTGCAATCATTCAGGGGGAAAATAATAATCAGGAAGCGAGCAATCCATTCGTTCTCAGCTGGCTTTGGGGGAAATGGGTGTGACAATAGGCTGTCACTAACAGGGGTAAAGAAGCAAAAGCGTGCGGTATGCCAGGCTAGCGGCATAACCTCCAACGCCAGATAATGATAGGTGGAAGGATTCAGCAAAGGCAGTGCAGCACGCGGTCACGCTAGGTTGCGTGGCATAACCTCGAACATCAGATGATGATGGGTGGCAGAAATAAGCAAAAGCACTGTAGCACGCGGTCACGTCAGGTCGCGCGGCATAACCTCCAACACCAGATAATGATGGGTGACAAAAATAAGCGAAGGCACGGTAGCACGCGGTCACGCCTGGCCGCGTGGTGTAACCACTAACGTCAGAGGGTGACAGATGGAGGAAATCAGCAAAAGCACGACAAGACGGGGCCATGCTAGGCCACGCGTGGCACAGCTTCAATCACTTAACAGCGGGATGGAGAAATAGCCAAGTAAAGCATGCTTACCTGTTGGAGGCGGGTCCCAAAGCTTCCTACGCGTCGCGGCCACTGGCGACGGGCGTAGGCAACTGGGCGCGGGACTGTAGGAGGCGTGCCTCCTACAAAACGTCGGCTGAAAACACCAAAAAAAAGGTTAACATGGGCTTCATCGCGCCACGCGGATGTTAACAAGCCATCGCGATATGCTTCTTACGTGGGAAACTCTGTGAGGATACTCTCACCACCAACTGCCGCAGTGTCCCGTTTGTTTGGGAAGGTGACAGGCTAGCAATGGTGCTGCGCAGTCGCATGTGCGTGGCCGCCTTTCGGGCAGGACGTAGCCGACAACACGTGGACACAAAGTCACTTTCCACAATATTTACTATAATTATACGTTCTGACTGGTTCTGCTAAAAATATTAAGAAATTAGCACCGCGCAAACAAACAACAATGAAATCTAGCGGCTCCGATAACACTTACGAGATGCACTAGGTATTTATTTTTTACAAGAAACCAGTAACTTCGGGGGCTTCGGTCAGGCAAAAGGACCGAGAACCCGCGTGCTCCGGGCTTTATTCCTCGGCCTCCGCCCTAACCTACTCGCCAACAAAACCTATAACAAAAAAACGGCTTGGGGTTGTCAAGCTATAACTTTTATCGAAATTCAGCGAAAGGTTAAAAATCATACAGCCAAACGGTGACGCTAGAAACGAACAATTTAAATTAAGGTGAATGCCAAGTTTCACCCAAATAAAAGGATTACA
The DNA here is from genome assembly GCA_905147135.1 of Blastobasis lacticolella. NCBI lineage: Eukaryota > Metazoa > Arthropoda > Insecta > Lepidoptera > Blastobasidae > Blastobasis > Blastobasis lacticolella. The sequence continues at coordinate 6,986,696 of LR990068.1, forward strand.
GGCAACCTGAAACGAATTTATGTAGGTAATATAAATTGACGTAATTCCGATTCAACTCCATCGGAACCTGTAATAAAAAGACCAAAGACCAATTTGGTGATTCTGAGATAAAACCAATGATCCATTCTATAACATTTCAGTTATAGAATCTAAAATATTTAAAGAAAAAATGAAATGAAATCAACCATAAAAAAAAATTTTTATACTTTATTTATTTTTTGCAGGAAATTAGTTTTATGTCAGCAACACCAGCGTTTAGTTTTTTAAAATTGACATTTCGGCAAAGGAAATCAGTCATCATACAGCCATGCGTTGACTGATATTTCTCAGTCGAGAAATATATTTATTTATTATTTATTTTATTTTACTTTATTCGGAACACCAACAGCAAATTACAAGTAATACTTACAAACATATATAACAGCAAGGCCATTAACAGGTGCAATATGTATTATGTTACAATATTTCATATGTTACAATATGAAAGTTCTTGTTTCAAATTATCCTTGTCACAAAGATCATTCGCTCTTCTGGTCAAAGATGTCACCATGGAGTGCAATTGTCGCTGGTGGTGATGTGATATCGGTCCGTGTGAGTTGGTTTTCAGTAAACCGTGTGGCTAAGAGTACCGTCCTTCCGAACCATCACTTTCACATCCAGAAATGCTAGAGTCCTTTCCTGCTCTAACTCAAATGTGAACCGCATTCTGCTGTGGATGTTATTAGGGTGAGTTATACACTGCTCAACCTCCGCTTCTCCACCTTCAAGTATACAGAAAATATCATCCATGTATCTTTTCCACATCTCAATTTTAAATGGTGCGGTTGCAAGGGCCAGCTCTTCGAAATGCTCCATCCATAGATTAACAACCACTGGAGCTACAGGACTGCCCATTGCCACCCCATCCACCTGTAGATAGTACTGCCCATCTGTAGATAGTACTGCCCAGAGTTAGAGCAGGAAAGGACTCTGGCATTTCTGGATGAGAAAGTGATGGTTCGGAAGGACGGTACTCTTAGCCACACGGTTTACCGAAAACCAACTCACACGGACCGATACTTGCACGCGTCATCACATCACCACCCGCGACAATTGCACTCCGTGGTGACATCTTTGACCAGAAGAGAGAATGATATTTGTGACAAGGATAATTTGAAACAAGAACTTTCATATGTAGAATATGTTCTACGAAGTAATGGATACAAGGTCAACCGCAATATAACCAAGACCAAGAGGAAGCGACCACCTACGGTAGAACGACAACCAGCTTACCTGCCGTATCTCGAGGGAGTAACGGATAGAATTGATCGACTGTTGAGTAAATACTCAATAAAGACAATATTCACTCCTTTCAAGAAAATTTCGGAGTGTATGAGGTCACCTAAAGATACCTTCCCTTTGGAACATCCAGGTGTGTACAAGATTGATTGTAGTTGCGGGAAGTCTTATATCGGCCAAACCAAACGAACCATCTCGAGTCGGGTAAAGGAGCATATAAAAGCCATAAAAAACAATCAGAGCTATAAGTCTGCCATTGCCCAACACCTCTTAGAATCTGGAACTAACCACTGGATGGAGTTACATAACCCACGGGTGTTATCTACTAAACGACACTACACTCCACGTTTAGTTAGGGAAGCCATCGAAATCACGAAATATCCAAATTTCAATCGTGAGGACGGATTTAGGTTATCGAATACTTGGTCACCAGTGATTCAGTCTCTAAAACCAGAACTAGGTCGAAATAAGTCTAAAAAAGTGTAGTGTGCCGTGACCTAAAAGTGAGTTCGAGTTCCAGTAGTAGCAAAAAACTTGTGCGAAAGCGGGTAAAACGACTTCGGCCGCTTTATCGCTAACTAACATCGTCCGACGCTCGCAGCTCTCCAGTCGTCTCGTGACCATGAGGCATGCAAGTGTGTCGAAATATCGGGCTACTCGTCAACAAAGGTACGCGGTAGGAAACCCGGAACATTCCCTTAAAATGTGTAATATTATCATAGGCCAAATGTCATGGGCATTAGCAAACTTTGGCATCTTCACGAGTATGGATGAGGTCTTATGTTGAGAAAAGTTACTGTTACTGTTGGGGGGTACATCTCTGAATACCATAGTATCTGTTCTGGTGTCCCTCAAAGCTCTCACTTAGACCCGTTATTGTTTATACTTTAGGTGATTGATATAAGCAGCACATCATTTTTTAAAAGTGTCATTTTTTTTCACGTGGAATACACGTGGAATGCTAGAGGTAAGTAAAAATATATTCTTTATGAAATGGGTACGTAAACGGAAGTCTGAGAATTTTTTCTTTAAAAATTTGTATGGAGACAACATAAAAAAATACGATAACTCTGCTATCGCACAATTGGCCCTAAATTTTTGTAAAAATTGGTAATTGGATAGCATTGCGACAAACCTTGATTTGTTCTATATTTTAAAAAGTTCCGAAGGCATCCGCGATTATCAACATTTATTTCAAAATGTAGTTTCTCGGTTGACGCATAGTTTACCAGACGAAGATTGTGTTACTGTAAAAGAATTTTGCCGAAAATTAACAAGAGCCATTATAAAACGATGGCATTTAGCACACCGGATAGTTGATTATTTTCGAAGAGAATACGGAAGCTGGCTCGAGCCTGAGATTGGTTGGCCAAGCTGTATCAAAGAAAATCTTCACGAGAATGCAACTAATATAGCTAATGCAGAATGCTCAGGTACATCAGTTTCTGCGGAGCCATCAACATCAACATGTGAAACGATGACGAAGAGAAAAATTAGCTCTCGGATGCCTTTTGAAGAATTGGGAACGAAGCAAAAAAAAGACGGAGTGGTGACTTAATGGACCGTAATTCGACGGAACTTGTTTATGAAGCTGTATCCAAATTGAAAGAAGATGGTCAAACCCGTTTTGCATCTATTATTGAATATTTAACAAAACATCCAGAAGCAGTCGACCAATTTTAAGATATGATAAAGAAACCACCTCACAGAGAGATTTTTACTGCTCAAAAGGCTCTTGGTTTATTGTTATCCCTCAAACTGTCAAAATGGCAATACATTACATTGAGAGAGTCAGCTATTCGAGAGGGCCTTAATAATGTATACCCTTCTTACTATAGAGTGCAGCAAGAAAATAAAGAGTGCTACCCAGCTCAATGTTACTCCATTACAGTAACAGACTCCTCAGCAAAAATTACGCTGCAGGCTTTGTTGGATTTAACAGTGAAAAGAATCATGAAATGTTTACCGCAAGATCTTCATGAAAAAAATCTAATATTATTATCTAAGTGGGGTTTTGATGGAGCATCTAGCCAGAGTAGATGCAAGCAGAAGATGAAATCAACGCAAAACACTGACGGTGATGACTCGAGTATCTTCATGACCTCATTGGTACCACTGAAAATGACATGTAAAGAAGAGACAGTATGGGAGAACCCAAAGCCTTGCTTAGTTTCATTATGTCGGCCAGTGCAATTCTTATTTGTTAAGGAAAGCGAAGCAGTAGTGAAAAAAGAAAAAAAAAATGGACGCCGAAATATTAGCACTTCGACCTACTGAATGTGGCAGCAATACTGTTCGACACAAACTTATGCTGACTATGATTGATGCTAAGGTGTGCACATATATTTCAGATGCAAAGTCAAATGCGTCATGCTACGTTTGTTTAGCGAAGCCATCTGAATTGAACAATTTGAAGGCAATTGTAAAACGAGGGACATCAGATTCCATGATGGATCTTGGAATTTCTTCTCTACATGCACGCATCAACATGATGGAATGTCTCCTGCATATTGCCTACAGACTGGATGTTAAAGTTTGGTCTTGTAAAACCAAAGCTCAACAGGATTCAAGAGATGCAAGAAAGAAGATTATACAAAATCGATTTAAGGAAGAAATGAATCTGCTTATCGATATCGTTAAGCAAGGTCACGGAACTACCAATGACGGCAACACTGCAAGAAGATTCTTTGAGTTTCCAGAAAAAACTGCTGCCATCATTGGACTAGACGAAGAACTGATCCGCAGATTTGCAGTAATTTTACAGGCTATTACATCTGGTGAACATATTAGGGTTGAGAAATTCAAAGAATATACGTACAAGACTGCTGAAAGATATGTGGCATTATATAATTGGTACTATATGTCGTCAACAGTACACAAAGTACTGCTTCATGGATCTGACATTATCAACCAGAATAAAATTAAACCAATCGGAAAGCTTTCTGAAGAGGCATCGGAAGCTCGTAACAAAGACTTCAGGAGGACTCGAGTGCACCACTCTCGGCAGAAAAGCAGAGTGAATTCCAACGAGGATATTTTAAATTTTCTTCTTCTTTCATCTGATCCACTTATTTCATCAGTAAGACCTATGATGGACGCAAAAAAAAGAAATTTTTTTTCGAAGAAACTATAACTCTGCTGGAGCTACCTGAATCTGATTCTTCTGACTTAGAGGTGGTAAATGTTTCCCAAATAGAATCTGACTCTGAGTAAGACTCAGATAATGATATTGATGACTGATGAACCAATTACTTTTGTTGTAACTCTTGCTGTATTTTATATATTTCAGTGTTTCTAATTTTCATTTCCTTTTTGTTTATTTAATTTGAAGCTTCTGTATTTTTCTTTGTGATAAATTATTAATACATTTTATAATACCACTTATTTGTGTTTATTTAATAATTATTTGGATTCTAGACTTAAATCCAAACTGGTCCACCAAAATTAACACATATCTAAAATTTTAAATTATTTTTATTATATTATTTAAAAGACTGTTTTTTTTTTAAATAAAACTGTTGTAGTAATTGTTTGGATCATATTAATATATGTTAAGCCAAATTGGTCCAACGAAATTGCCACATAATCAAAAAAACAAGTATATATGTAAGTACATTTAAAAAAAAAAAAGCGCGACTGAGGCCGTAATACCGAGTATGTCAAAAAGTCCAAAATAATTCAAGGATTAATCCCCTAGAAGGGAATTAGGGCCAATTGTGCGATAGCAGAGTTATCGTATTTTTTTATGTTGCCTCCATACAAATTTTTAAAGAAAAATTCTCAGTCTTCCGTTTACGTACCCATTTCATAAAGAATATATTTTTAGGCATGTAATTACTTATCTCTAGCATTCCACGTGAAGAAAATGACACTTTTAAAAAAATGATTTGAATGTCTATGAAACGCTGATTTCAGCCCAGTGTGCGGCTATTTTTTCTTTTCCCTTCTATGGCGGTGGTGCCGCGACGCCTAAGCATTTAATTTTTTTATGCGTAAAACAATTTAAATGTATAAGTACATCTGACATTCATGAGCAAAAAACCTAAACTGAATAAACGTATTTTGATTTGATTACGAATTGCTACAAAATGATCTTCTTAATTTTGAACCCTCCTTCAATGATAATGATATTTTCTTGAACTCGGAAAAGCGCCATGTAATTAATATTTTTCGAAAGGCATCACCTATAGTCCAGACTATTTCTTATGCAACAAGAGCTTGAGAAGGGATACCCAGTCAGGGATGTAGGTGTAATAATGGATTCTAACTTAAACCCTGTACGTACTTATTTAACAGCAATGTTAGCGGTATGTTAGAATTTCGTGGGAGAGGCCCTTAGTCCTGCAGTGGACTGTTACGGGCTGTGATGATTATATGTGGCTTCCATTCTACAGTGCGCATATCGATCGCATCGAAAGAGTGCAGAAGAAATTCGTAAAGGCTCTTGACTATCGAACTGACTAATTACCATCTTAATCTCTCCATAATAATCGTTGTAAAGCATTATCTCAAGTGCATAAAACCGAAAATTTGCGTCGTCATAACACAGATGTAGTAGTTAAATGGGAAATTGTGAACAATCAAGTAGACTTAACTGTAGTATAAAACATGTTTTGACGTAAAAGGTAGTGCGCGCCACCGCCAGGCAGACTTTTAAGCGAGCATGCACTACAGATGCTGCTCGCACCCTACCCTTACCCTGCCCGTAGCCTACCCTTATCTTACCCTACCACTACCCATCCCTACCCCTACACCTAACCTATCCCGTCCGACCCCCTATAGCTATCCACCCCTACCCTACTCTTCCCCTACCCAAACCCTATCCTACGCAAACCCAGAGCAGGCGCCCCCCAGCCCCGGAACGACCAAAAGACACCGTGTGTGGGAAGGGAAGGAAAGTTAACGTTGCTGTTAGTGTTGGTATCTATTAATTTAGGTATCTATTAATTCTGTGTATAAGTATGTTTCATGTATAACTGTGTTTCAAAAATTAAACAAATTATTCATGGATTACGTAAGGTCAGTTTTTTACTTTTCTCTTCAGTTAACTTTCTGCTCAGTCACTAAAACCGTATTTACCTTCAACATCGTAACGGCGCCATCCCCAACCTGGCGTGCAGTCATTGAAGCTGCCGAGGACGAGCGGGCAACGCTACGAGGTGGAGCTGCTGCAGAACCCGCTGCTGTTGGAGCCAGACTACTGGCGGGAGGGCGAGCGCGGCTGCAGCGCTGCCGCGGCCGCCAGAGCGCGGGCCGTGCCGCCCAACGGCACCGTGCTCGTGGACCTCACAGTTAACTGCGACTGCCGGTACAGCTGCGCGGCGTTCCAGCTGCGGGAAATGAGGTACAGAATGACATTTGCTATTTTTAAAACAAACTTTATTAATTAATGCTGTCCGCGTTCGTAGGTGAAGCCCCTATTTATTTATTTATTTTGGTTCACCAACAGTTTGTACACAAGATACATAAGCATAATCTATTTGTATAAAATACATTTTGTGTGTCTTAAGTGTAAAACCAGGCGCGGATCCAGCGTTGTGGACACGATGGGCATGCCCACAACCCTAATTGAGGTTCATAGGCTCCTAATTGAGGTCCATAGGTTAACGATAAATAGAAAAGTTATGTTCTTACCCCCAGCTTATAAATGCCAAAATGTCAAAATTTTCAAGATCGCTCAGCTCGCTCCTTCCTTGATTTATGTTACTTTTATTAGGTTCTATTGTTCCAGCCTTTAGGAAATCCAACTCGCACTTCGCCAATTTTTAGATGGTCTTGCCCACAACCTTTTTTAGGAGCTGGATCCATTATAGGATCCATGCTGGCGCCTGTGTAAAACCAATTATAGGTAATAGCTGAGGCTCTATTAGATCGCTCCAATACAGAACCTTAAAAAAAAATTGCAATATGTTTGTAATGACGGTATTAGCAAAAACATGTTTATTGTTTGTATTTCTACCAGCAATTGGCCGTTCCGATTAAAATCTGTACACGACATACGGCTCTTTCATTTGATTGTCCATTAATTGGGAACAAATCACAAACCAATGTAGATAATAAACTTAATAAAAACCAATTTAGCATAATTTGTTTAAATCAGATTATTTAGTTATAATCAATATTTTGGTGGATTCGTTCTTTCTAGCATGAATTTTACAACATTTCACGCAGACGAACGTGAAATCCTTTTCACCTATTAGGGAGGGTTGCCTCCTAGCTTCTGGGCAAATGTAAATAGGTTCTCCTTTTGCATTGGCACACCTTTAGCTTCAACGTTGTTTAGTCGCGATCTCGGGTCCCTTTAAGCAAGCTCGCCCTTTAAGGCAGCAACCTTCGTCAACAAAGCATTAAATTTCTCTTCAAATACCTTCATTTCAGAGATGTGGCCCTCTAAAGACGAAATTCTTGCGTTATGCTCATCCAAAGTCGATCCGTAAAATTCGCACGTTGATTTTAGGTGCGCAATGTCTTCTTTATGACTTTAATATCCTGGAAGAGTTGCCAATTGTGTTTTAATACCCTGAAGCACCTGAAGAATCATGTTCAGGGAAACTGGAGCCGCAGACTCTTCTGACACTAGCTGATATAGTATCATGTATAGAAAACTGGAACTATCATATTTACGCAGATGATATACAACTATTTATAGCAACTGGGGCCGAGGACACAGATAAATCTGTGGAAAAACTGAATGCAGACTTAAATAGAATAAAGGAGTGGTCCACAAGGAACACTTTAGTTCTAAACCCTAGCAAGTCCAAATACATGTTACTGGGCATGTCATCCGATTATTTCGTTTGAGGGGTGCACACTTGAAAGGGTGGACGAGTGTCGAAATCTGGGGTTAATCTTTGACAGCAGTATGCGGTTTGAAACGCATTTATTGAAGGTTGTGAGTGAATTTTTCTACAGACTTAATGGGTAGGATACGTGGCTACCTTAGCGGTGACCTGCGCGTGGACCTGTGTGAGTCACTGGTTTTATCTAAACTGAACTACGTAGATGTTGTATATGGACCCTGTCTTCTCCGTAGGACTGAACGCATAGTGCAGCGAATACAAAACGCATGCGCAGATTTTGCTTCACAGTACCCTCTAGGACTCATTTAACACCGTTTCTTAATAAGTCAAATATGCTTAAACTAGCTGCATGCAGAAAATTACATCTATCAGTGTTATTGTGTGGTATTGTGAAGTATGAACAACCTCAATATTTGTATAATAAGCTCGCCTGGGCTCGTGATGTCCATAGTTACGGTCTCCGCGCCAGCACGCTTGGCCTGCAGGTCCCGCCACACAAAACAGCTTTTTTCTGCGGAAATTTCTGCTATGCGTTGACTCGCTGCTGGAACAATCTGCCTCCTCCCTTGCGCGACCTGAAATTGACAGTATCCACTATTATAAATAGAATTAAAGCGCAACTTATATACGAACAAAAGAATACCCCGTAGACTTTTATTCAAAATGACAGCATTTCAAAAGTGGCTATGCTATGTATGTTTGTATATATATGTCGCAGCCAAATGGTTAAATTAGCCGGTTAATTAAACGGCTAGCTATTTAAGCAGTTATTTAATTGAAAATTGGCCAAATTCATGAACTTTGAAAGTAAAGTCAAATGAACGATATTGCCTCAAGTTTACGGAGCTCTTCCATTCATTGTCATAATGCTAACCTAAACTAACCGAATAGAAACCTAATGCAAACTATTATTATACTTTGAAGTTATTGTGGGTAGGTTAGCATTGGAACAATGTGTGGAAGAGCTGCGTAAACTCGAGGCAATATCGTTCTTTCAACATCACTTTAAAATCTTATGAAACTGGCGAATTTTCAACTAAATAATTTCTCAAAGAGCTAGCCGTTTAGTTAACCGGCTAATTTAACCATATGGCTGCGACATATATATAACGACCAGACGACCTGAGTGGTTCGGTTGGTTAACATGCCGGCCGCCCCGCAAGAGATCCCGGGTTAGATTCTCGGCCAAACAGTGGTTGAAATGATGAATTTTGGTTTTGGTCGCGGGTCTGGGTATGGTATGTACGAGTATATTAAGTATGAATTTAAAAAAATAATGTTGGTTGTCGGTCTCGCATGTGCGCTGCCATTGGAACAGATCCGCTTATCTAGATGTAAATGTTGGGATGTGAATATTTATGAATAGTAAAGCTAGGTAGGTACTTACTTCTATTTTGTTCACGACAAGCATTGGTGGATGGAATGGAGGGTTTTCACTGGAATCTACTGAGATCGGTTCTCTGGGGCATGCTTGGCTGCGGCCCTGAAATTTAATGACGAGAAGACTTACATTCTATGGTATTGACGAGACAGCGAGCGTAGGAAAATAACTGGGTGCCTGTTGCTTTGTGTTTTGCCTGCACCTACGTGACAAAAACTCAAACACCCGTGTTGAGCTCGTCTAGTTTAAAATGACGCGCCCCACTACTTAGTTAGTTGATTTCGATGTGTGAGTGCAAATATTGATAACGACACTTCATCTGTGTGGGAGCCAATGAACGACGCGTGCTCCTACGTTTGAATTTCACCGGCAACCGAATGACCAATTACAACGGCATTTGTATATGTATTGCGTCCATATTTTAAACTTGCTTGTGTGCGTTAATGCGATAGTGGGGCGCGTCATTTTAGATTAGATGAGCTCTACCAACTATTATTTATATTTAGATTGAGGATATGTATTTTTAGGTTGCTTACCTGCGTTTTATTTTTATTTTTGAAATTGTGACGCAACCGCCTGAAATCGAAATTCATTCACTGAACTGCACTTTTATGATCTTTTTCTTGTTAATTTATATTACGTTCAACCAAATATGAGTATGACTACACTAATATTGTTATTCTACTTGATCACTGAGAGTAACTTACATCTTTTGCTAATTTGTGTACTTAGCTGTTATTATTATTTATTTTAAGCACGGACGTAGGTACGTCGCGTCGTCTCGGAAGGGCAGTGACTGAAAATCGGCGCGTCTGGGGGCGCATGCGCAGCTGGGCATTGACGGTCAGTTTTTCGCGTCAGTTGAACTGACGTCCGTCCAAAATTTGATCGTGAGTGTCGAATCATCATTCCAGAGTTTTAACTGACGACGCGCCCCGAAATTTTCCGTGACTACCATAATCCAAGCCGGCGCGTCGCGCCAAACTGCCCGTGAGTGTGTGATCGTCATTCCAATGACGTCAGTTCACTCGCGGCGCCCCCGCGCGCGGTGATTGAGTGTGTGGTGTTATTGTGCTATGTTGTATATACTAAATACTTAGTCTATGTTTTGTTTTTAAAATGGCGGCGTCGGCATCCTCTGCACGAACCGTAACGACAGAATTTATTGAAAAATATAAAAATTCAGAATGTTTGTGGAAAGTAACGGACAAAAATTATAAAAATAAACAACATCGACAAAAAGCTATAGAAGAAATGTTTAAAAGAATTAATGTTTCTTCTTCGGAATCAGAATTCATTTTTTTTGGACGGATAAATTGTACTGTACACCTAACAGCCCGGCAGCCGATCATAAACTGAAGAGCCGGAGTGACGCCGGTGAGTGGGGAAATCTAGTTGGCCTAAACCATTTGGAGTGACGCCACAGTTGTACGTCTAGACTGACGTAAAAAACTGACCGTCAATGCCCAGCTTTTCGCACTGCCGAGTCACTTCCTTTTCGACGAACGATGCGGCAGTGCAGTTTTAATTTATTTTTGGTAAAATGTTGGTCCGGGTACAGTCGGCATACAATTTTAGTGTGCGCCTACTGGATCTGGACTAGCATTTTGTATCAAATGGGAACATGTAAGAACGTCTTTCTAACATCGTTTCGTCGAATAAAGATATTTTTTTTCTTTCTTTCTTTCTGACACCTGTTTGAAGGGTGTAGGTCCCCACCTACACTGATGCACTGATGTCTCCAGGGCTAACGTTGCCACTCATTTTGCAATGAGCGCATTTCCATGTAGCTCTACGATCCGGCACGAGTTTACGATAACCCGCCTCCGTGATATTGGCACAACAGACGCCGAGTTGTTTCTTATAGTTTGAACACTGCACACCATCTGCGCGTAGCGCAATTAATAGCGACAATGAACGAAAATAAAATATAAAAATGAACTGATAAATATTCTACAATGAGTAGTAAAACTCCATTTTATCAATACAAAACAATGATTTATTCCGTACTATTAGTTATTTTGGTATTACAATCATCTTCCATACATAGACACCCCAATATCCAATGACACTCACTCTTTTAAAAATTCAAATGTCAAACGCTACCGAAGGTATTATTCTCATACAGCCATCACTTGACTTCTTAAAAAGGTTAACAAATCAGTACAATTTACTAGATTAAGCTGAATACAATATTAATTAATCATAATACATAATTTTGAGCATTAAAAAATTAGACCTTACACTCGTCCATCCTGACCTCGTGCACGTCCCTGTGCACGAACCCAGGTGGAACCTTACACTCGGCGACTAAAAGCTAATAATAAAGTTCTATGTGTAAACATAATCTTATTAATTATATTTCATTTATTTTTGTCCCAAATGTTATACAATTTTAATATAATCATGTATGACATAGATGTGTCTTCTTGAAGGAATCGTCAATGTAAACCCAATTTGATTTCAATAATTACTAGGTATGATATAAATAACGATTGGATTGAACACAGTAGTAAGTTATCTACCTAATACACAATAATATTAAACTTACAAACATCATAAATTATAGAAATCTGCAGTTTATTTCAAATCATCATTGATACTGTAAACTAATTCATTCTCAGATTACCATGAATACCATAAACGTAATACCATAACTAACACCTTAAACGTAAGAACCCAGCCGTTCTTACGTTTCAGGTGTCCAAAGTCAAATAAAACTTCAATTAATTCATTTATTAAAACGGCATCCTGCTAACCCATCCATTCTAGCAGTTTACCTTTTCGATATTCACGCCTTTTTGTTGTAATTGGCTAACTCATCCATTCTAGCCAAAACAACTTCAATTAATTATTTTGTCCATCCAGTCTAGCAGTTTACCTTTTCGATGTATATAAACCTTGGACGTAAACCCATCCATTCTTACGTTCCAGGTACCCTTAGCACAATTGAGAGTTAATCAGCTAACCCATCTATTCTAGCTGAATTAACTGTCAATTTATTCATTTGTCGAATCGGTAGTCGGTGCTAACCCATCCATTCTAGCACTTTATCTTGTCGTTTTCTTGAATATTTCCATCCATATCATGTAGTAAATCATCTTAAAATTATAATTTCAGTTTTCAAAATATCAATAATTACTATCTTATTGTCCTTGTCTATATAATTATACTGCATGTATACTGTATACAAGTATCGAATCAAAGTTTCTATTAATCTACATCAGTACACTGTATCCTTGTCGTTATATAGTAAATCATCTATTATAATTTCAGTTTCCAAAATATCATTAATTACTATCTTATTTACTCTAGGTATATAACTATATTCCATGTATACAATTAACGAATCAAAGTTTCTATTCATCTACATAATACACTATGTATCCTTGATGTCTTGTACTTATTTAGTGTTATTCACAGCATTCTTAAATCTAGCTAACAATATCTCGTGTGACCCTGTGAGGGCACTGCTATTTCATTATTAGATATATTGAAACAATATTTATCCGGTTTTTATCAATCATGATTAATTATTACTTCATGACCAACCCTGTACTTTACAAATATAGCAGTACTATTCTAGAATCGGTAGCGCCTTGATCACCGGCTATTTTCCCGAGGTTATTAAACCTGTCAGAGTCTTGGGAAATATCCTTAATGCTCATCAGATATTCCCAATTACCTAACAATTTCTTGTTCTATAGCAGTCCATCCAGTCTCAAATACGAAATGGTCCTTTAAAAGGTCAAATAACGTCCAGTAAATTCATAATCATTTCAGCTCATTTCTCCAACAAGTGTTTTGTGGTCTGTTATCATGATTAAAAACTGGTAATTTTACTACCAAAAGGTTCAACGAAATGTATTTTAATACAAACCTTTCATATTTGTATTGTGTCCATTCTTGATCCTAGTGTCCATGAAGCGAATTGACTCGGTCAAATTGATGTTTGTTTTGTTTGTAATAATTTATAACAACCTCGAAAATGGTTGAAAACTATGGATAAATACAATATTATCCAATACAACGTACCCAGTATTTATATCCTCTTTGCTAAGAACCTATATCAAGCGATTATCAATTACCAAAATTATCGGGGCGCCATCTAGGGAGTGGTTAGGAATGCTTTAGATACCTATTGGGAAACTGTTTTGATGTCAGTATTACGTTTATAAAGTATTTCAATTCGCACTCGATGTATGAGTATACTTTTGATTGTGCAATAAAGCGTTATTCATTCATTCATTCATTCAATTAAATGAGACGCATCGCCATGGTGCCACCACACCAGCGTCAAGAAGTAACTTTGAGACACTCATAACAAAGTGTTCGCCGCCATCGTGGATAAAATTTAAGTTGATTAATACTCATCTACACTGTAACCTTGGTAAAACTGTAATATGGTATCTAACTAATTTCTATTGGCACCTCATGACCGTAGGTATATTATGATGTTTATACATTTTAATTAAGAACAGATGATGAATTGCTGTATAGAATGATTTGAGTAGGTATCCATCCCTTCATGTGTTATTATATAATTATTCGTTGTTGTAACTGTACCTACAGCTATTCCCTCCTATAATTTGAATCCCATGATTAGCTCGATGAGATCTCTTATATTTAATAGACAAGTTCGTCATTGTCATTAAAATTATGCAGACAATCATGTTGCATTGTATGCTCAATGGTCCATCTAAACAAACTCACATGAACGGGTGTATGCAATGTAAACCAACATCCATAATATGGATGTTGGTTTGCATTACATATTATGTAACCACGACAGATTCAGATTTCACTCACCCCTTCATAATAAAACTATGTAATAATATGGTGTCTGATTAACTCAAAAATGTGTTCAACATCCTCAAACTTGCAATGCTACAGTGAACAGGAAATGACGCCAAGCTTACCATATTATAGCTATGAGAAAAGCTCAGACTGCCACAATCAACATACAGGCACATGTATGTTGGAAACTATTGTATGTCAACTATTCAATTCTCTTAAAACACCACTTCTGCTTGTCAAAATTATAGTCAAGAGTTCACTCTGTGCTAATAGACTTCGCACACTGAATATCATTCAATGTAAACAGGATTATGAACGGTAATATTTGTAACAGAACTGCCTGTAACCGATACAGCACCAATCTCTTTTCCATAGCTTCAATATAGGTAGGTACTTTTCATGTATTTATTAACATATGCTTTTATTTTGTACCAAGATGTAACTTAGTTTTGTAGTGGCAACACTCACCATACCAATAGTGTGGCGGCCAGCCATGTGAGTGGCAGAGAGTCAGTCAGTAAGGCGGTCATTCATCCTTATGTGCTTATTACAGAGTAAAGACGTATCCTAAAGTTATTTTGCACTTGTACCAAGTTTTGTGGAATAAACAAAGTAGTTCTCAAAGTAATAATGGGTTTAAATACACTTAATACGACATTTAACCAATATTTTGGGATTTAAGCCTGAGTAACAAGTCATCAGATTGGGAGCAGCACAGCTCCAGAGCGCTTTATATCTACATATTATCCCTCAGTCTGTGTAATAAACAATCAACAACTCTTTTACTGTTACTGTCGCACTGGTTCTAAAGGGCTAATATTTGTAATTCATACCTACTCCTTTCCCTTAACATATCTTCCAGCGATTGGCTATAATTTGGACCTAAAATGCATTTATTTATTTAGGTTATAGATGAGCAGCATTGTTGCTGATGTGTCTATATCATACAGTGTTGAAAGTCATTTTAAATCAAGTAGAGACTAACACCCGGTTTCTGAAACGCTTGTCAAATCATTGATTAGCTAACAGACTGTCACATTTAACAAGCTGTTAAATCACCGTGGGTTTCTGAAAGGCCAATCAATCTATTGTTAGCTAATCGACCATTAACAAGAGATCAATTTTTTCGTCTGGCTACCCCTGTTAAAATCAGTCACATTCATTCACTCATACATGTTTTGTTTCTGTCTAACGCATTGATTTGTCTCTGTCCCTGGCGGCCTTTTGATAGCGGCGGGATATTCAACTTTTAGATGAAACTGATAGCGATTGTATAGTTTTCGTGTAAATAAAAATCGAATAATATCAAAAAAAATATACACAGCGAGAAAAGAGAAAATATAACAATATTTATGTTATAAGGTCACGGGTTCCAGTGGATCAGTAATCCCATCATCATCATCTTTAGGCAGTTAGGTGGGTCCCGGTCCACTGCTGAATACAGGCCTCCCACGGCTTACACTCTGGTCGACTCTGTTATCTTGCATCCATCGGCTCCTTAGGACCTTAAAGAGGTCGTCCGTCCATCTCTTGGGAGGCCATCCAGAGAAAGCCACTCAACAACATCCGCCCCATCGGCTATCGATTCTGTGAGTTTCTCCCAATAATCCCATTTGTTAAATCCTGGTCCAGGTGTTGGACCCAGACCAGTTCGTGGTTCAGGTCCAGGTCCTGGCTTCGGACCAGGTCCTGGTTCAGGTCTAGGTACTGGCCCCGGTCCAGGTACTGGTTCAGGTCCAGGTCCTGGCCCCGCACCAGGTCCTGGATCAGGTTCTGGCCCTGGCCCCGGACCAGCTGCTAGTTCAGGTCCAGGTCCTGGACCCTGACATGTCCGTGGTTCAGGTCCTGGTCCTGGTACAGGTCCATGTCCTGGCCCCGAACCAGGTCCTGGTCCAGCTAATGTTTACGGTCTACGTGCTGGCACTGGTCTAGGTCCTGGTTCTGGTTCAAGCTCAAATTGTGATCAAGGTTGCAGTTTTGGTCATGATCCTGGACCAGAACCTGGACCCTAGACCTGGACTTTGCCATGGACCAAAACTAGGACCTGGACCAGGGCCAGGACCAAGACCTAGACCAAGAAAATCGGATATAATTTCTTTTGACAATCGGTTAATTGGTCGATTTTCGCCAATTAAAATAACAAGGCGATAACATACAGTTAACATGAGAAAAAGCTTTCCGGAAACCCAAAATTACATTAATCAGCCGTTAATTGGAGATTTGACAATCCGTTGACAAGCTGTTAACAAGCCGTCAATTGGCCCTTTCAGAAACCCAAACTGCATTTAATCAGAGTTTAACAAGCTGTTACGTGATTTTTGCGTTGACAAGCGTTTCAGAAACCGGGTGTAAGTCAATTTATTTTGCCATTCTTTCCCACTATACCTACAATATGAAAGGTTTCAATCATACCATGTCTTGGCCAACCTTTGGAGCTTTAATAGCCAAATGTATTGTCAACTTTTAAAGCCAAATACGGAAATCAGTTATTACATTTTTTTATGATTTAAAATATAACTAGGACCTACTGCCGTCAGCTGTGATGACGGCTGTGACATCAATTCTCTTTGATTAAGATTCGATTTTAAAATATTAATTACATCTTGAGTTGAATAACTAAGAACTATTGAATATAGACCTGGAACTGGCTGAACTTTTCCCTCGCCCGCATGGCATGATGCTCGTCACTCACATCGGAGAACCTTCACGCTCACGGCCTTCACCCTCACGGCGTATGAGCGTTCGTGCGCTCCACAGCTGAACGGTGGCGATGGATGCCACTGGTGCTTTGTCCCATTCGGCTACGCTCCCTGCAGACTTCTTCTTCTAGCGCCCGCAAGTGCTGTCACTCCTGGTCCAATTCCAACTCCCACATTCGGAGGCTGCCGCAATTTCTGCAACGACGACTAGGGCTGCGGCTTCAGCAGTAACTCTACTACTGTCGCCGCGCAGGCTATGGCCGCAGCGCTCCCGGCTGTGGCTGCGCCTGGCGCCACCGTCGTCGTACCGGATCGACCTCTGGTCAGGCGTCTCCAGGCGCCTCCGGTAGCTGTCATCACCTTCCATGCATCTCGGACACAAACAAATTCGTTAACAATTTTACTCAACTACAAAATAATATGTAGGTATAAAAAGGTCGAGCCAAAGCGGTCCGTGTGGATAGCTTAACTGGTTTATCTACTACGTGAGAGTGTAGGTACTTCACAGTGAGTTTTAATTCCCTAACCATTAAATTCAATGCAAGCAAAGTGAAAAAAAATGAAAGTGTCAATAAAGAATTTATCATTTTACAAATTAACAAGGGAAAAGAAATTGTAATGCTTCCTTCACGTGGTGAATAGATGGTTGTATTGGGTTAGTATTCCGTCGTAACCAGTTGCGAAACCCCAAGTTACGTTCCGAAGAGCGAAAGGAATTTTCACTTGTACAAATACAGAAACATGAATGTAAAACATGGGCCACTTACCACTTCTGATATGTAGAAAAACTCCATTTTATCAATACTAAACAATGATTTATTCCGTACTATTAGTTATTTTGGTATTACAATCATCTTCCATACATAGACACCCCAAAATCCAATGACACTCACTCTTATTAAAATTCAAATGTCAAACGCTACCGAAGGTATTATTCTCATGCAGCCATCACTTGACTTCTTAAAAAAATTAACAAATCAGTACAATTTACTAGATTAAGATGGATACAATATTAATATTACAATAATACATTATTTTGAGCATTAATTAATTAGACCTTACAAATGTGACGCGGACGTGTGGCGTACTAACGAGCGCTCTGCGCTGTCTGACAGCTCGATCTTTGGGACATCTTCATCAAAGACTTGTAGTGTACGCATCGCGGGTTCCATTGATGACTAACACAGCCAGCGCGATAGTGCCGACATGCTGATATCATGAATACCTAGCTAATAATAATAATAATGATACTTAGCTTTAATTTTTCCTCAGGAACCTCAGGAACACGCACGTGGTAGGCGTGAAGTACTTCGGCGGCGGCGAGCTGGCGAACGCAACGGCTGCCAGCGTGGAGTGCGACCTCACCAAGTGCAGGCCGTGCCAGAGTGTTCACTAACACGAAGATAGGACGTACCTACCTATTTATGTAATTAGTATGTAAGGATACTTAACATTACAAAAAATTCTAAAATTCCATGTAGTATGTTGTTCGATGTAGCTGAATATTGCAACTACCCTTCGACTATCGAGTTTCTTCGAGGCAGACCAGCAGGCTATTCACTTATTAGGTAGCTTTAGTGTTCGCGTGTTGTCCTACCCTACCAAAAGTTTTATATTGCTACTGCACCTATCGGCGAGTAGAATTACTACTTCGATTATTATGTAGTAACGCTACTTATCAATAGATGGCCTTTAATGTTTAATTTGATATCGGCCCGGCCCTGATTGTACGGTTATTTTCGATTTTACTCTGTTATAAAGTAGCTGACACACATACGAACTTAAAGTACGCGATTTTTAAGTTCACGAACTTACTCGGTTTGTTTTTCTATGGATTCCGTAAATAATTCGTGTCAATAGCTTCGATAAATCAGTCACTTTTCCAACAGAAAAGCATAAAGTTAATTAAACTTAAATTAATTTTATGCATAACAACTGCACGAGATACATCACAAAAAAATTGCCGGCTCGTGGCTCGCGGCGCTGACAGACGAGCGAGCCGAAGCTGCAAGCCGCGAGCTATGAGCAAAAATTTAACATGTTGGATCCCCAGCAAACTTACTCGGCAGTTGTAAGTACGCGTACTAACCCTAATGCTATGTGTATTGTGTATTGTTTACTGTCTGTAATTATATGTGTATTGTGAACTTGTGATGTGGTGTCCTGAGACAATAAATGTATTTCATTTAATAAACCTTCCTCTTGAATTACTCTGTCGATTGGTGCAAACCGCATAAAAATCCGTTTAGTCGTTTTTAAGTTTATCGCGAACAGACAGCTAGACAGACAGACGACAGACAGGCGGGGCGTGGGACTTTGTTTTGGACTAGCTGTGCCCGCCACTTCGTTCGCGTGGCCTGCAGGATGGTGTAGGCCTCATATTAAGCAACGCGGTGGTCTGCTCTTTTCATAGTTATGTAGGTACCTACATTAGTTGAACGCTAAGCAATGCTCTTACGGCGAGGGAAAATAGCGTGTGTGGCGAAACCTACACATTCAGGCAACTGAATCTGTAACCATGATAATCAATAATCAATAATTCATAATATAAAATAGAACGTGTCTTTATTTGGTCCAATAACACATTCAAAAACTTAAAACTAACAGAATAAGTACATAATAAGAAAGCAGGGTAAAATACGGTAAGCGAATCATAATAGTAGTTTATGCAACTGTCATGAAAAGGGGTATTACAACATGAGTGTCTGTTTATCATACGAGGCATAGCCGAGCATGATAATAGTTTGACACGAGTGTTTTATTATAGTCAAGCAAGCAGAGTTTCCCAAAATGTATTGCGTCAATAATTGCTACATATTTGCTTCATTCAACTTCATTAGATATAAAACTTCAAAAGAACGTTAAACAAAAGATGAAGCATTTATTTGAATTATCCCAAGGCAAAGTGCCTGACGAAATAATGAAAGCAAATAGTTATGTAGCGCAATCATAGGAGGCAGGTGTTTTAAATTGTTAAATGACATGTAATGTTATGAGTAGGTACATTTTGACGCAAGAATCGTATTCCTTACGTACGGTTACCAGAGCCTAAACAATTAAACGGATTGCGCTACATAACTATTTGCTTTCATTATTTTGTCAGCCACTTTTCC
This sequence comes from Blastobasis lacticolella, assembly GCA_905147135.1. Lineage (NCBI taxonomy): Eukaryota > Metazoa > Arthropoda > Insecta > Lepidoptera > Blastobasidae > Blastobasis > Blastobasis lacticolella. The sequence goes on from LR990068.1 coordinate 7,006,764, forward strand.
TTTGGATAATGAAAAATATCGTTCCTCGGCAAAAGAATGCACACGAGATTATGCTCGAACTTGTTCCAAGATATTATATCTCGAGATGAGAGACTTACACCCGGTTTGAAACGCTTGTCAAATCATTGATTAGCTAACAGACTGTCACATTTAACAAGCTGTTAAATCACCGTGGGTTTCTGAAAGGCCAATCAATCTATTGTTAGCTAATCGACCATTAACAAGAGATCAATTTTTTCGTCTGGCTACCCCTGCTAAAATCAGTCACATTCATTCACTCATATATGTTTTGTTTCTGTCTAACGCATTGATTTGTCTCTGTCCCTAGCGGCCTTTTGATAGCGGCGGGAAATTCAACTTTTAGATGAAACTGATAGCGATTGTATAGTTTTCGTGTAAAATCGAATATTATCAAAAAAAATATATACAGAGCGAGAAAAGAGAAATTATAACAATATTTATGTTATAGGGTCACGGGTTCCAGTGAATCAGTAATCCCATCATCATCATCTTTAGGCAGTTAGGTGAGTCCCGGTCCACTGCTGAATACAGTCCTCCCACGGCTTCGGACCAGGTCCTGGTTCAGGTCTAGGTACTGGCCCCGGACCAGGTACTGGTTCAGGTCCAGGTCCTGGAACCAGACCACTTCGTGGTTCAGGTCCAGGTCCTGGCTTCGGACCAGGTCATGGCCCCGCACCAAGTCCTGGTTCAGGTTCAGGCCCTGGCCCCGGACCAGCTCCTAGTTCAGGTCCAGGCCCTGGACCCTGACATATCCGTGGTTCAGGTCCTGGTCCTGGTTCAGGTCCATGTCCAGGCCCCGTACCAGGTCCTGGTCCAGCTAATATTTATGGTATATGTGCTGGCACTGGTCTAGGTCCTGGTTCTGGTTCAAGCTCAAATTGTGATCAAGGTTGCAGTTTTGGTCATGATCCTGGACCAGAACCTGGACCCTAGACCTTAACTTTGCCTTGGACCAAAACTAGGACCTGGAGCAGGGCCAGGACCAAGACCTAGACCAAGAAAATCTGATATAATTTCTTTTGACAATCGGTTAATTGGTCGATTTTCGCTAATTAAAATAACAAGGCGATAACATACAGTTAACATGAGAAAAAGCTTTCCGGAAACCCAAAATTACATTAATCAGCCGTTAATTGGAGATTTGACAATCCGTTGACAAGCTGTTAACAAGCCGTCAGTTGGCCCTTTCAGAAACCCAAACTGCATTTAATCAGAGTTTAACAAGCTGTTACGTGATTTTTGCGTTGACAAGCGTTTCAGAAACCGGGTGCTAATGTTTGCCAATGGCAAATTGTAAAACTAAACATTGATTTTTAATTAGGTGCAAAAAAAGAAAGATTATATACCAGTTAAGTTGTCGACCTATACAAGTAGATGGCTGCATGATATCACTGCCAAAATTATACAGATTAAAAAAAAATTCAAAATTGTATTAGCGCCATCTATTGATTCTTTTTTAAACCAACTGACAATACCTACTGGAAAACTCCTCATTGACGTCCAACGTCAACCTACTCTTTTTTAATGACGTTAAAATAAAATAAAACAAAAATAAATGACGTTTATTTACACATAAACCCATAACACGATAGGTACATTCAAATATATGTCGTCGACTAGGGCAGACTCTAGCAGGGGAGAGATCCATCAGAAGGTATTTTCGGGATAGTGTTATTGAAATAAGAATTATAAGAACAGTTTAACAGTGTATTGAGGTAATAAAGCATAATTACAATAAAAACAGCAAACGATGAAAGCAAAGGATAATTTTAAGTAACAGATAATAATGTGGGACTACCGAACCCGTGGGTCACTGGAAGACCCGCCACCACCCATGGCCATCCCGCGAGGCCGAAGCGCAAGGTGCGCCGGGGAATCTATTCACGTGCGCCCTTGTACAAATTCTAATTTGGTAGTCCCTTCTGTACTCACACTCTCCTTTATGGAGTACGGCTATGTGATGCGAGGCAATTAATAAAGACTTCTTCTTTCTTCAATGGATGAGCGGCTAGTTACACGTCTTGACTCGTCGATGGTCGAATGGGAAGTGTTCGTTGCGACCGCGCGCCGAATATGATGTCTTCACAGAATTTCCAGCTATCCGCAAGGTGGCGCTTTGATTGACGTTGCGTTTCTCAGTCAAAATGATGACTAGGCTCATGACCCTCTACGACACGGCCATCCTGCGAAACACACGCCCTCGTGTGTTGATCTGAAACATAAGAATACCACAGCACAGTACCTTGTTCGCTCGGTCATTCCTGACCCTATGGTTGTAAGAGACTCTACACTAGCTCTCTTCTTATCATTCTAAACTCAAGACAATATTCCTTAACTTGTGGAAAGACAAATCGAAATCGTTTTTACTCAGTGACGTTGATTCGTCTCACTTTTGTAACCTGTAGGTACTTAAAGACTCTAGTAGTACCTTTATAATACATAGGGGCTAGTACAGTACTCGCCATACTTTTAACTGTACCTATTGTACGTAGATACACTACTGTTAGACTATGCAGTATACATCTCAATATGAAATTGCCAATCACAAAGTAACAACCTTAACACGCTTAACTTCACTTATCGTCTATTCGTCTATACGTCTATAGACTCTCAGCTTGTGGTCAATCCATCGACCAAATCTGTACTTAGTCAGTCATAGGTAATACAGTCTATCTACTATCATAACTCGTGATAACTGTCTACGAGTTACACAACAAGGAATCGTCATAGAAAGTCGAAACAGAAGTCCGCCTAATGAGTTGTCCCCATATTTCTGTGTGGCGCAGAAACGTAGACGGTTCCCCTGAAAGACCGACGCAAAATCGATGCGCCGAAAATGTGATGTTGGCGGAGACTGCTGCGGATCCCTTAAACTGCATTTCGGACCAATGTCGACACAGTCACAGACACAGTCACAGACACAGTCACAGACACAGTCACAGACACAGTCACAGACACAGTCACAGACACAGTCACAGACACAGTCACAGACACAGTCACAGACACAGTCACAGACACAGTCACAGACACAGTCACAGACACAGTCACAGACACAGTCACAGACACAGTCACAGACACAGTCACAGACACAGTCACAGACACAGTCACAGACACAGTCACAGACACAGTCACAGCCACAGACACAGCCACAGACACAGTCACAGACACAGTCATCTCATCAATACTCACCCTCTATAGCCACGGCTTACATAGCCGACCAGCTGATCATCAGCCGCCACACAACATACGTGTGCCCCCGTGTGCATCACTCACTGACTACACACGATATGGTCACTATAGACCACGACCTCCGCCAGAGCTAAACGCGCACCGCGCACCCACGGACTACTTGAGTTACCCCAAGAGACACCGATTTCCACCGGGCTACGACTACGTAATAGCTACTGGTATAGTCGACATCAATACGGCCTATAGAGTGCTTACTGTTCACGCTCTGGCTCATCAGCACAATCAACATCATTAATATCTGCTGGTACATAACCTTCAGGAATCGTTCTTAGCCTATCGTGTGCGTACTTGAAAGTACGCTTCGAGTCTAAAGCTTTCAACGTATAGCGATCCCCATCCAACACTTCAATCACTTTGAACGGTCCCTTGAATTTTGGGTCTAACTTTAACTGGTTACGTTCTTCATTGGCCAGTAAAACAAAATCGCCTAGCGAAAGCTTTTTGATTGAAGCTTTTGTACTGTCCAAACGAGCTTTGTCATAGCTTGCACACTTTTGAATATTACCTATCTGATGCTATTCCACGGACCTCGTCAATGTCTACTTCTGTATCAACATCGTTACTACACATCAGTGATAATGGTTGTTGGCAATCGGGCGTGTAGCGCCATCTAACGACGCCTGATGGAACCAGCTCCGTAAGCCGACTGGCGCCGACGTCACCCGAAGAGGCCACGAAGAGGATCGAACGGAGGGGCGGTCCTTTTAAAAAGGCTCGCATGTGCCGGTCGGGCTGATTATTTTTCCGGACATTGTTTGAGTTTGATATCATCAGAAGTGACACATCTACGCTCACAATATGGGTAAGAAGAAGCGCCAAAAACGACGAGCTAGTTCGAGTTCCAGTTCGAGCTCTAGCTCGAGCAGTACAAGCAGCGGCAGGACCCCATCGCCGGTACCTAAACGGCTGAAAAAGGTATCTTGTAAAAACGCCGGAACTGTGAGTACATCCAACCAATTTACTTTGAATAATATAATTCCCGAATTTGACCCTTTGAAAGATGACATTAGTGCGTGGCTTAGTATTGTCCAATCTTACGCTAAAACTTTTTCATGGTCTGACGAAATGATGCGTTACCAGGGACTTAATAAGTTAAAGGGGTCTGCGCGGGTTTGGTACGATTCATTACTACGTACAGATAATACGTGGCCATCATGGAAATGGAAAGAGTGGAAACGAAAATTAATGAGTAGTTTCCAAATTCGCCGCAATATGCACGAACTTTTAAAAAAGGTAGTCGATAATAAACCGATCGAAAACCAATCCTTATACGAATTTTATTTCGACCAAAAATGTAAAATAGACCGCCTATCATTGAATTTCACGGAACAGGATATTATATCAATTATTGTCGGGAATATAGGCGACTGCGGCATTGGTGCGTCAATAGAAGCCAGTAATTTTGTAACCTGCGACAGTTTAGCTAGTTTTCTTCACGGTCGTGTGTTTAAGTCAAAATCCATTAAACAAACTAATTCAAATACCCGTGACTACATCCAAGCGAAATCCGTGACAAATTATAATCACGCGGCTAATAATCTTTCGAGTACTTCTTCGGGGAGTACGGCAACCCAACCACAGAGTCGTAAACAGGTTAAATGTTATACGTGTGGCGGTAATCACAGGCGAAGTCAATGCGATTCTAAGTGCGACTATTGCGGTAAACGGGGCCACTTAGAATCAGCATGTTATCATAAGAAAAATTCAGCTGTTGCGGCTAAGCCCGAAAAACAAGAGACTAAATTCGTGTCCGGACCTAATCCCAGAAACAAATTTTTAAAGCGGATACACATAAATAATTTCGAGCATGTAGCATTTATTGATACTGGGAGCAGTTGTTCATTAATTTCCGATGCGTTGGTGAATAAATATTGTTTAAACAACGTACTGCTTCCAGTGCCTGTAGTGTTACAAGGCTTTTCAAAAAATAATTCGAAAACTGTCTCTGACAAGGTTACAGTTACCCTAAAAATTGATTCTGTGATCTTGAAAGATGTTGATTTTTATGTAATCGACGACCTAGCGGACTGTGAAATTTTGATTGGACGAAACGTAACGGAAATGTCTAATATTGTGTATTCGCGGGTAGGCAACATATTGCGGTTTGGCTATGCGGAGTCATTTACAGAGTTTTGTGAAAGTTTACGCGAATTACAATTGGATGCGGATACTCATCAAAATGAATTAATGCAGCTGTTTAGGTCGTACAGTGATTGTGTTGCGTCGAATATTAAAGAGTTAGGTAAAGTCACTAATTACCGAATGGAAATAAACGTAACTAATGCGCGCCCTATTCAATACAGACCCTTTCGATCCTCACACAGTGATAGGAAAATCATTCGCGAAATGGTGGACGAATTACTGGAAAGCACAAGCGGACTGACATAAATCGCCTTATGCCAGTCCGGCATTACTTGTAAATAAGAAGACCGGGGATAAAAGGCTCTGTACTGATTATCGCGGGTTGAACAAGGTAACTGTAAAGGACAAATACCCTATGCCTCGTATTGAGGATCTAGTTGATAGGCTTCAAGGGCATAAGTGCTTTACCAGCCTAGACCTCAAGAGCGGTTACTACCAAATTATGATGCATCCTCAATCTGTCGAAAAGACAGCTTTCATAACGGAGGACGGTCATTACGAGTTTCTAAGACTTCCGTTCGGTTTGGCAAACGCACCATCATGTTTTCAACAGATGATGAACAAAGTTCTAGGAAACTTAAGATTTGAGAACGTTATCGTTTACCTAGACGATGTTTATCTAGTAACTAATACTGTCGAGGAAAATTTACAATTATTAGAACGTGTATTAAAGGTTTTTCGTGACAATGGATTGACGTTAAATTTAAAGAAATGTCACTTTTTTAAAACTGAAATTGAGTTTTTGGGGTATAAAATAAAACCTAATTGTGTGATGCCAAACGATTCAAAACTGGAAGCTGTTAGGAGTTTTCCCGTGCCCATATCAGTGCACCAACTTCGGCAGTTTCTAGGTCTGATAAGTTATTTTCGGAAATTCATAAAAAACTGTGCCATGCATTCCGCGCCACTTACGAAACTGCTGAAGAAGGACACTCAGTGGGCCTGGGGAAATGATCAAGACAGGGCATTTCGAATCTTAAAAGAGAAATTAACTTCGGATAGTGTCCTTTCTATATTTAATCCCAACAAAGAAAATATATTATATACGGATGCGAGTAGGGAGGGTATCGCTGGTATTCTCATGCAAAAAACACAAGATGGCGAAAAACCAGTACACTTTTATAGTAGGCAGACGTCTGAGGACGAGAAGAAATACCACTCGTTCGAATTGGAGCTGTTAGCAATCGTTTGTTCGCTACGTAAATTCCGCCTCTATTTGCTAGGAGCACCCTTTAACATAGTTACCGATTGTAATGCGGTTAGATATGCTTTGACGAAAAAGGATATAATTCCCCGGATCGCACGTTGGGTTCTGTCGACTCAAGAGTTTTCTTTCGAAATTACCCACAGGGAGGGAAATCGCATGCAACATGTTGACGCCTTAAGCCGTAACCCCGTGCCAACCGGTGAAAAGTCAGAGTCCGAAATAATTATGTCTATAACAGAGGCAGATTGGCTACTATCTGTCCAAATACAAGATCCCGAGTTACGACGTATAAAATCGGTTTTAGAATCGGGACAGGCCGATGAGAATAAGGAAATATTTAAACATTATGAACTTTTAGGCGGCAAAGTCTACAGGAGAACGACTCAAGGTAGTCCCAAAAAAATGCATTTGGCAAATTATTAAATCCAACCACGACGACCTAGGTCATTTTTCTGTCGACAAAACTGTAGAACGAATATGTTATTTGTATTGGTTTGCCCGGTTGCGTGATACTGTAAAGAAATATATTAAGAATTGTTTAAATTGTATATATTTTAAAAATAAAGGAGGTCCAAAGGAAGGTGGCTTGTACCAGTTGCCAAAATTTGCACGACCTTTTCATACGCTGCACATAGACCATTTGGGTCCGTTTGTGGAAAGTAAAGGCAAGAATAAGTATATACTGGTCGTGGTTGACGCCTTTACAAAATTCGTTTTTATTTCGGCTGTTCGAAATACTAAGGCATCGGGTGTCATAAAAGAACTCGAAGGTATTTCAAAAACGTTTGGGAACCCAGGGCGCATTATATCTGACGCGGGATCTTGCTTTACTTCTCACGAATTTAACCAGTATTGTTTGAATAAAAATATACGATTGCATGTGGTCGCAACGGGTATGCCTCGATCCAATGGACAAGCCGAACGGTTTAATAAAACGATTTTAGAAGCGTTAAGATCTCTCGGGGCAAATGCGACAGGTGACAGGTGGGACCAGTATATAAAAGTGTTACAGCAAGGTCTCAATAGCACGGTACATAAAACTACGAAGGCAGTCCCAAGTGAAGTCTTTCTAGGTTACAGGTTACGTACGGATAGTGACGGGCTGGCACCAGAAATAGATAGTTACGACATCGTTGACGTGACAAAGTTGCGTGAGAGGGTAGACGATAATACTAAGTCCAACGCTGAAGTCCAAAAACAAAGGTTTGATAAATCTCGATCTAAGGCGAGAATTTATTCCGAGGGAGACTTGGGTCTTGATTAAAATTCAAAGTCAAAGTAACGACGGTCACAGCAGAAAACTTTTACCTGTATACAAAGGTCCATTTCGTGTAAAAAAAGTCATTGGAAATGACAGATACCAAGTTACTGATATCGACGGGGCTGAAAGGACTGCCAAAAAGTATACGGGAGTAGCTGCCGCTGAAATGCTGAAACCCTGGATAAGGATTGATGACTGGGACATCGAGTAAACTTATTAGCTATCCGCCCAGCTTCGCAGAGGTATATATATAGTATATAATAAATAATAGATAAATTCTCATGATATTTCTTTATATTTTTGTAATTACCGTGTACAGTAGTATCCATTTCGCGTGCCGTGTTGGCAAGTTAAACATTAAACAAAATAAGTCGTATTAATACTTCGTCTTATATCTTTCTAAGTAGCAACACTCTTTTTAATAACTACAAATGAGCATTTGTACAGGAACACTTTTGTATTTCATTGATTGATTTGATAACTAAAGTATATAAGAATCACTATAGGTAACTTTATACCTACCTTCATACCTGCGCAGGTATTTAGTTGTGCGAGTCATGATAAAATATCCATTCTATAACTGTAAATTGCACATTAGAAAAGTATTACAAGTATGAGCACAAGTTAATGGAACGAGCTTGGTACACCTAAGTGAAGCGAAACGCTCTTTAGGTGCAAGTGGTTCTAAGAACTAAGACGAATCTGGTCTCTTAAGTGTGGCATGGCCCTTTAAGTGCAGGTGGTCTAGAGAATAAACAAGTACTCATAAGTATTTACATTAAAAAAAAAAGTTAAGAGTTAATGTGAAAATTGCAGGAATAGAATGGGACATCGGGACACTGCATGTATGATTGCTAACATTTGTGTATTCTTGCAGATCAATATTTTATCCAGACTCGTGGGGTGCCAGAGACTGACACCATGCAGAATGGCCGTGTTGGCAATCGGGCGTGTAGCGCCATCTAACGACGACTGATGGAACCAGCTCCGTAAGACGACTGGCGCCGACGTCACCCGAAGAGGCCACGAAGAGGATCGAACGGAGGGGCGGTCCTTTTAAAAAGGCTCGCATGTGCCGGTCGGGTTGATTATTTTTCCGGACATTGTTTGAGTTTGATATCATGGTCTAGCTACTTTACCGATTAAAAACTTGAGGGGAGAAGCTTTGGTAACGCGGTTCATAGTACAATTAATCGTGAGTTGTACCTCACCTAATGCGAGTAACAAGTCCACTATCTTTCATTTAATACAAAAAAAAACAGACAAAAATCAACAAGATCTGTTCACAGTACTCAGTGGTCATTGCTCATTTGTCCGGCAACCTCCATCTGGTTACCCAAGTACACAATATCACGAATGCACACCTCCATCCGGTGTCATTCCAGTGCCTCCATCCAGCACTCACTAACACCTCCATCCAGTGTCAGTCTACTACCACTTCCATCCAGTGGTATCAGACAACTGAGCAATACCCATCTTAAATCTAAAAATAAAGCACAACCTGTGCAATCAGCAAAATAATTAAATCACATTATATAACCGACCACTGTGCAACCACTAAAATATCTGGACTTTCATCATTATCCTTCAACATTATCTCACAAAGCTTGAAACAACTACAATCTGTTGGCCACGCGCCCATAGCCTCCATCAGCCCACCATCATCGATAAAACACAATCACCTCCATCCGGTGATGCCACAAGCTTTGAGAAAACAAAACTATCAGATAAATTTCATAAAAATCTTTGCTCGATAGTCGTCACGTATTGAGTTAGTTGCTTACATCCGTCTAACAAAGTCTTAAACAGGTCGAACTAAAGTAAGTCACAGGTTTAACCAAGTCACTCAAGACATAATTTGAAATTATCTACCGTCAATCTATTTACATTCCTTTCGATAAAATAATTTGTCACCAACAACAATTACGTTACCTACTAACCAAACTGTATTTTTTTTCAATAATCGTAATTTGGCGGTCAACGTTAAAATTATAATCAAATCATACCCTCGGCAAAAAATAATTTTTAAAATTTTGTGTTCGTATTCGTTTCTAGACAGTAATAATTCATTGTGAAACAAAATTTAATTGTAACTCATTGTGGTGCATAAAAACTTAGGACTTTTTTAATTTTGTTCGTTACACGTTCTACGCGGAAACAAATTATTCTAAACCGGTTCTAATCTCACTTGAAACAAGTAAACTCGTCACGACTCACCGAATGCTAAATTGCAGCCTGTAGTTGTCATGGACCCTACGATGTCTGGTCTTGCATGTGCAGGCACTCGCCACTTCGCGTCGTCAGTAGCATCCAGTTTCCTCAGCCTCAGGCGGTCGGTGCGAAAAGATCACGATGTAACATGAAAACAAAAGACATTGCATTAGAAATATTGTGGGACGTTGGAATCCTTTATCCCACTTCTGATGTCGTAGACTAGGGCAGACTCTAGCAGGGGAGAGATCCATCAGAAGTTATTTTCGGGATAGTGTTATTGAAATAAGAATTATAAGAACAGTTAAACAGTGTATTGAGGTAATAAAGCATAATTACAATAAAAACAGCAAACGATGAAAGCATAGGATAATTTTAAGTAATAGATAATAATGTGGGACTACCGAACCCGTGGGTCACTGGAAGACCCGCCACCACCCATGGCCATCCCGCGAGGCCGAAACGCAAGGTGCGCCGGGGAATCTATTCACGTGCGCCCTTGTACAAATTCTAAGTAATTTGGTAGTCCCTTCTGTACTCACACTCTCCTTTATGGAGTACGGCTATGTGATGCGAGGCAATTAATAAAGACTTCTTCTTTCTTCAATGGATGAGCGGCTAGTTACACGTCTTGACTCGTCGATGGTCGAATGGGAAGTGTTCGTTGCGACCGCGCGCCGAATATGACGTCTTCACAGTATTTCCAGCTATCCGCAAGGTGGCGCTTCGATTGACGGTGCGTTTGTCAGTCAAAATGATGACTAGGCTCATGACCCTCTACGACATATATATAAAATAACAGTGACATTATAACCATAATGTATCGGTACTCGTGCCATGGGAAGACGTGCAAAGGGGTCACACTCAGCGTATGCCATGGCCGGAGCTACTGCGCTGGTTTTCAGTGCGCCCTACGTTCAGCTTAAAATCACCGTTTTGTACAATGAATTCTACAGTGTATCACTTCTTTTCACGTGTTTACCCTCCTGGTCTCTAGATTGCGCCTACACTTGCACACTAGTGCGATGTTATTATATGCAACTGAGGCGTATCCAGAATTTGCGCTTAGAGGGAATCATGCACCAGGCAGAAAAAGTAAGGATTCAGGACATAACCTAGATGTTGCGTCGTGGATCCGACGGGATCAGAAGGCTGAGTGTAAACTTTTCTTCGATTTTACTTTACAATCGCGTTTGCGTTTACGTCGAAATCAGTATGAAGAAATGCGTAGCGCCATCTAGTTGTACGTAAATGAAGTTTTTTCTTCATAAAAATATTGGCGTAAACGCAAATGCGATCGTAAAGTAAAATCGAAGCTTTGCGCGCATGTATGCTGATTCTTGTATATTGTCTTGTAATGTTGTAAAGTAAGTGAGTAAAAACTCTTTATTGCACATAAAGAGTTTTTACCGCAGGCGATACACCAGTGAAGTTGTCGACCTATAGTCCTTACAAGGTGACAACGCACCTGCGGTTCTGCATTTTAGTTGCCTGTAACCTAAATTATTATTATTATTCCCCATATTTATTTTCATACTTAGGTCTAAATTTTTTACAATACATATATATAAAAAATAAATATTATAAAAATCCTAAACCTAGAGTACCACCAGCACCGGGGCGAGGCCCAAGCTACCGGCGGTTAGGGCTGCAGAGACAAAAACCTCCTGACAATACGCGCCGTCTCCAATAGGCTCGCCGTCGAGGCTCTTCGCTATGAGACCGTTACTGATACGACTATCGGAACAATGATCGTCGAATCAACATCCCACATGGCGGTCACCTCGTGAGCCAAGTCAAGGTACTTACACTGTTTGTTCTTTTCTCGGCCTTCACAAGGTTTCCGTCATGCGGGATGGTGACATCGACGAGCCGTGCTCGGCGCTTCGATCGATCTGTGAGCACGATATCAGGTCTATTGGCTACAATAGAGGACAGGAGTCCGTGATCACAGATCGATCCCAATAGAGCGTGGCAAGACCATTTTCTAGAATTGGCGCTGGGACGTATTTGTCTAATACTGTCAATAGATGGCGCTCCTACAATTTTTTTTAATCTGTATTGTTATTAATATAAACATAACTATTAAAGGATGAACGAAATGTACAAAGAAATATTTATATAAATATACACTGTGTTCCATTTTAATACAAACCTTTCATATTTGAATTACGTCCATTCTTGATCCTATGAAACGAACTGACTCAGTCAAATTGATGTTTGATTTGTTTGCAATAGTTTGTTACAACCTCTAAAATGGTTGAAAACTATTGATAAATACAATATTATCCAATACAACGTACACAGTGTTTATATCCTCTTTGCTAAGAACCTATTTCAAGCGATTCTCAATTACCAAAATTGTCGGGGCGCCATCTAGTGAGTGGTTAGGAATGCTTTAGATACCTATTGGAAAACTGCTCATTGAGCGCGAAGTGTATAAAACATTTTGCGCACCATTGAATACATTTACTACAATAACTGAACACTCAAATGAATGAAAAGAACGAATGATAATGAGTTCAAATGTCTATCCTCAATTTTGACGAATTTTGCGAGTTCGTTTCTGTTGACGGGTATTACAATGTCTAATTCTCTTTTTTTATGTGTCATGCTAACGAATTAATGAATGGACAAGAGAATTTTAGTATGGGTGTCGGACCACCTTCATAGGAGTAAGGATAAGGAAAGGAGTATTATCCAATTTGTATAATAGTTTTTGGTTTCGAAATAATATTTTCGGTATTAGATTATATTTTTAAATCTACTATTACTAGGTATATATTATAAAACAAAGTCCCACGCTGCGTCTGTCTGTCTGTTAGCAATAACCTCAAAAACGAACGAATTTTAATGCGGGTTTCACCAATAGACAGAGTGATGCGTGTGGAAGGTTTAGATGTATAATTTGTTAAGGTTACTGTACGGATTTTCATGCAGTTTCCACTAATAGACAGAGCAATTCATATGGAAGGGTTAGGTGTATAATTTGTTAAGGTTACTGTACGGATTTTCATGTGGTTTTTACAAATAGATAGAGTGATTCATGAGGAAGGTTTAAGTGTAAAATTTGTTAAGGTTACTACCCGTGCGAAGCCGTGGGTCGCTAGTTGTAATGAGAATATCTCTAGATAACGCTGTAGCTGTTTCAGTTATCTTGTGGCGTGATTAGGAAGTAAACGCTCTCAAATGTTTCTAGAACTAGAAAAGTCTAGAAGAAAAGGTTGTCTGGATGGAACAAAGGGCTCAAGGGAGGTTTTCCGACGGCCTCAGTGGGCTAATTACGTAACTCCGTTGCTAACAATTCCCTGATTACAGTGATTTAAATTGTTACTTTTACGATTACGTGTGATCGATTTTATAGTTTCAGGTTATTGCAATGGAACTTTGTTAGCAACTGAACCAATGAAATCGGTATCGCAAAAGTAACAATTTCAATAATTGAAATTAGAGAATTGTTGACAGCGATGCGTAATTAGCCAGTTGTCAGTATACAGGGTGCGCCACCCGAAGTGTTTGTTACCAATTGAAAATGTCAATTTTAAGTTTAATTAATTTAAAACTTCTGTAGGTACATCGAAGAAAACATGGCACATTTTAATAAAAATATGTTATTTTTCGATGTATCCACATATAATGCGAATAACAGCATCGAGTCTCCCTAAGAGTTCGGCTGTACGAATGCGGTCTGATATTTTGTCGCATTCTCGTCAAAGAGCGATATTTAAGCCATCGGCTGTCTCATATTGTTTAGCTGATACTTTGGCCTTACGAATAGACAATATGAAGTAATCCATTGGGTGGCGCCCCCTGTAGTTTCCCTAAAATCATTGTCGCGCTAACGTGGAAGGCTTTTGATGACATGGCTATATACATTCTTACGAGAAAACTATCTATCGTTGCGTTAAAGCAAGCGAGATAAAATGTCCTATGTCGCGCGACAAAGATCTTTATGCTAGGCAGTAAGGCTAGTGTGTCCGAGACACAGCGCACTGCGAGAGAGCGTTTGTTTCCTTCTCTCAATACTAAGATGAAAGAGATAGCGGTATCTATGTCGCGTCTTTTCTCGCTTATCGCGCGTGAGAGTCTTTGCTAGTGCAGATTTTAGTAAAGATATAAATGAACGAATGTTATAGTCTCATTTTAGTGAAAGATCAATTTTATTAGATTAATTGAGGTGTCTGTAATCTGTAACCAAATAATAGTATTGTATTGATACAGATGTTTAATAAAAATATTACGTTGTTAGTTTAGGTATATACTTGTTTTTTATTTTCGACATTTATATTTATTTACCTAGTTACCTACCTATTATTGCTATACAAGTAACAGGCGTTCCGTTTTGGCTGGAGCCGACGAAGAATATAAGGTGCGTTGGGGTAAGACCGTGAATGGGGTAAGAACGTATATGTTAAATATCTACCGATTCTGTGATAATTTTTTTATACTGGCATCATAGCGCAAGACGCCATTTTGTTTTGCTACTCCCTTCAGTCCGCATCGGTGATTTCGTATTGTCGGTCGTCTGTTATGGCTGTTCCAACACATGTTACGCATCTCGGAAAGATTTTTGTGATCCGGACTTATCCCAGACGACATCTCTTTGATTTTTTGATGAGTATTTGCACTCTTTTGAAAGTTATTTGGCTTTATGTTGTCAAAAAATCAATTCTTTCTCGATAGGTATGTTTAAAATAGCCTAAATGTGGCTACAAGTCGAGATCCGAACTTTCCCCATGTAAATATCTAAGGGTGAAGTACGGAGTAAAAATATCCGATCTTGACCTTAATTGAAAATGCATGTGGTTGTCAAACTTTAGCTTAGTCCGAACTTTAACCACTGATATTTTTGTGGCAAAAAATGTTGTATATGTAATGCATTCTAACTGCAACTTTATATTAATTATATAGTTGCAGTGAGAAATATATTATACATACTAAAAAATATATTATACATAAAGTACAGGGCGTCCCACGGCTGTGCCACATAGAGGAAAAGTGCCTTAAATATTGAAGATATGATTGAAAAAAAAAAAGACTTCGTTTTGAGATAAGCTTTTCGGTCGTATCTTAGTATAACGGGTGTTTTTTGTTTGACGGGTTCGATTCTCGGTTCAGACAAACGATTATTTATAATATACATACATACCTACCTATTACATAATATCCAGCCTCCTTCATACCAATCAAAACTCAAAAACGTCTGTTTTTGATAGAAAGAAAATTTTATAGGTGGGTCGGATTTGAGAAGGTCGTCTCAAATTTTTATTTTAGATTTTCGGCTTGGCTATCGAGACTCGCAAAGGTTCGTTAGGTATGGCGAACACAACGTAAGAAGAGCGCGTCAAATCTTTGCTTTGTATCAATCAGGCCAAAAATTATAAAAAAGTGCGAGATTTACCCTGGTAGGTACGTAGGTTACCTACCTATTGAAACATTTGAGACACAAAAGTTTGAGAACTACAGCGACTTGAAATTTACTCGGGCGGGGTAAGATCGGACGCTCAAAACAAAAAAAAGGTAAAATGTTCTGTTCCTGCTATGTTTTTAAACATAATTAAATTTTACAAGAAGAATGCTGTAGCGAGTATAAGATCGGATATTTTCTTTTTATGAACCTTGTGTTCTAAGCCACACGAGTAATTTTAGAGGGTAGTCCGGTCTTTCCCCAACGTCGTCCGATCTTTCCCATGAATTTTTAAATCTATGTCTATACTTTAAACTCCCATAACACAGCAGTCGTTAAATCTATGCAAACATGAAAATATTTTTCTGATAGGTTGTTTATTGATTATCAGTTTCTACTTTATTTTATTACGCTAGCTGATATAGATTTTGAGGAAAAAATAAATTGCCAACTTCTTATGAATGCAGCTAAAAACCATCCGAACTTACCCCAACGCACCTTACTCAGATGTTCTTTCACCATAATAATTTGTAAATGTTGGTTTAGTGAGTATTTTTTTTTATGATTGTCTAGTTACCTTACGTGAGACACTTAGATGTTGTATTTCAGTTCCAAAAAATTGTTCCTTTAATATTGCATATTTTATGTTTTCTTGTACTGGCAGTACCTACCTTACAAAATTTAAAGATACCCTCTTCGTTTACTATTTTCTTTTTTACGTTGTTAGGTATTATTAGTTTCAGCAGCCGTATCTGCAACCTATATATCTGGTCAATGTACGTTTTAAACGTGCGACCATAGCTACTGAGTCCATACGAAATAATACTTTCCGCAAGTGCTGTATACATGTTTATGCGGGTTGCATATGGAATCCTGTTCTTTATGATGTAAAATTAAGCTAATAGAGCTCGCAACTTATCGCACACCGAGTCTATATGCCGTCCCCAGTTGAATCTGTTATCAATTATCAGGCCAAGATATTTTTGTTCTGCCGCGATATCTAATGCAGGGCAACCACACGTCCCATGCCTGGTGTTGTTATTTAAGCATTTATGCTCATGAGCTGTGATTATTATATTAGGACTCGGACGACTATTATGACATACAATAATCAAGTAGGTACCATTTCCATTTTATAATTGAGAACATACAAAATACTAATAAAATATGTCATTAAGTGAAGACAAATGTCACGAATTGATACTATCAATGTCATTCTATACAAATTAAAATTAAATAAGTCTCCATATCTATAATCATGATTAATTTGCCTGTAAAAAATTAATGACATCCATGTGTGTTTCGTTAAATTGCAGTAATTTTTTTTTTCTGCCATAATTCACTTAAATTATAATAGATAAATAAGGCACCAACATCGTAATTACGTAATTACGGCAACGTTGTGCGACATTGCGGCATGCTATACGCGGGGTTGCATGCCACAATCAAATAAAAATTGCTAAATGTGTTGCTAAGACAAATTCGAAAACAGCTGGCCCAATTCGGTTTTGTCAATTTGTAATTTATAAATAAAAAAGGTGTGAGTTGGTGTAGGGTATGAATAGGATAGGAGTAGGGTAGGAGTAGGGTAGGTGTAGGATCAGGTGGTAGGGCTCCAAGGTAGGTGTCAAGCCTGAGGAGTCCGCCTGGGCGAGTAGCACCCATTATCAATTTTGCAGCCAAGCAACAATGCTCATGTTGCTGTGTTCCGGGTTGAAGGATAAGGTAGCCAGTATAATTACGGGCATTAGGCATTTCATCTTAGTCCTCACAGTGACAACGCATTTGCGGTTCTGCATCTTTGTTGCCTGCCACCTAAATGCATGACTCGTAAATGTTATGGGCGACAGTGACCGTTTACCATCAGATCTGTTCGTTTGTTGCTTTGTAATGTAAAAAGAAGATGTAGGGTAAGTGTAGGGTATGCCGAGTAAATTGTCGACCTTACCTAACGCTAGCGGCCGCATGAAATATAATGTTGACTTCAGAAACCAGGAGCTCCCAATCCTCGATTGATAAACCTGAAAATATGGATTGGTATGAGACTGACCGTGACAGAACTAAGCAGGCGTTAGGCGAAAATGATTGTCTTTGCACTACCTATGTCATTATGTTGGCAATATAGTGTCATAAACTTATCTGACCCGCTGGTAAAAACTAGAACTACATAGAAAGCGACATTTTGTCGATCCTGCACAATCAGCCGACTGAATGAGAACGCGTGATCTAATCTGGTCAGATTTCTTTGTTGACAGCGGATAGATGGTAGTCCGACAGGACAGGAGAGCGTCCTGTAATAAGCTGATGATAGCTGTGATATTGACGCCTGCACGGCTAGCACAAGTAGGCTCTCAACCGAGAAAAAGCCCGACATAGATAATGCTTTTTCTTTTATCTTAGTGTTAAAAGTAGGAAACAAACTCTCGCTCGCGGCGCAAACAGTGTCGCGGGCACACTTGTGCTAGCCGTGCTGATCATCATCACAGCCCATAACAGTCCACTGCAGAACTAAGGGCCTCTCTCACGAAAGGAAAGGTTATTGCCATAATCTCCATGTTTGGCAGGCGGGTTGGAGATCGCAGTGTTATAAATATAACAATGGACAACGCTGTTGTCCATTTTCCAGACTACGGGGACTAGATCTTTTGCCTCGAAAACATTAGTCGCCTTGTACGACACCCACGAGTGTAAGAGGTTGGTGCTATTCTACTCTGCCGGACACCACACGGCCAGCAGTGCTGATGTTTTATACCTACTATTTACTTCTCTAGTACACTTACCCAGAGAAACATTTCCAACGTCACCAATTAAAGCAACCACCTTAGATTCCAATATTCCTGGTTTCTCAGCCTTGAGTTGGTCAAAGAGCTGGAATGGAAATATAAAAATTCTTAATTTTCACATCAAGAAAACGAAGAAGATTGATCAACTTGGCATTAATGTCCCGGTTGTACTCTTGCGCACGAGAGGCCCGGGGTACGCCCTGACCATGATCCATAATTCAGCAAATCAGGTAATTACAGTGACAAACCTGACTAGATTGGATCATGGTTACACATTCAGGACTGAATGTGCAGGTTTCATCACGTTGTTTTCCCTCACCGTAAGAGCATCGGTTAGCATTCAACTAATGTACATAACTCAGAAAGAGTCTCTCGCTTACAAGTCGGATACCTTAACCACTCGGCCACAGACGCTCTTAAAATAAGCGTCCTGTAAGAAGAAGAATATCTTATGTACCTAATGGTTTTTATCAGGGTATCAGATATATCTAGTAATACAAAGATACTATACTTTATTCATCTGGTCGTCCATATTCTTCTGTTAATTACGTCTATCTCTTCGTTTGTTTGCAACTTTGACTTTAAAAGGCCTAACTAACTTATTCTAACCCTTTCTATCTCTATACTACTCATTTTATCAGGGGCTAGGTGCCTGGCAGGCCAAAGGAGTCCGCCTGGGTCAGTACCACCGCCTTACTTATTTCTGCCGCCCAGCAATAATGCTTGCATTCGGCATTGTTACGCTCCGGTTTGAAGGATAAGGTAGCCAGCGCACTTACAGGCATGAGGCATTTCATTTTAGTCCCCACGGCGACGACGTATCTGCATTTTGGTTGCCTGCAACTTAATGGGCGACAGTTAACGCTTACCATCAGGTGGGCTGTCTGCTCGTTTCTCACTTCCCTACCTTAACTTCACGATAACTTACTATATTGGAGAACATTTTATTTAATCTCTCGACTGGACCGGCTCCCCTCTTCGGTCGCAGTAGCACGTAGACCCGCTCCAGCTCAGAGCATGACCGCAGCAGCTTTTCCAGCAGCACATGACCCATGAACCCTGGGAAAATATTCAGAGACTGACAGACAGGTTCCTATCAGATGTTATTATCAGAAGCACCAGTAGGCCTTCAAGTTCCGCTTGTGCACGGGATTTAAAATTTGTATAGAAGTCGCTAATTTACTAAGGCTTGAGTAATGTAATGTTATTTACGTTATTTTGAAACTAGAGATCAAATATGTGAGTTAAATCTGTATCTTTCAGCTTAAATGACTTTCATTTCATATTTTGCATGACTTTTGAATTGATAAAAATGTACCGCACTTGGATTTTAAGGTATTTTATATAGTTAACATATTTATTGTTCTTCTTTCCTACTCTTATTATAAATTCATCTATTTCTACATTATTGGAACTGTTTTTCCAAATTTTTAAAATATTTATCACTTTGTTTACACATATTTACAAGCTTTGAATTAACCCATTTGCAACCATCATTCGCACAGCAACCCATAATTTGCTGATAAATTTTTCCAAGCCACTTTAAATTATATCGGTGTAGGATAATAAAATATTAGGACTTCCGAAAATTAGGATGAAAAATTTGAACACTGATGATCGATATTTTGAACTATAATGCTTAGAACAATAAATTTTAGGACATACAACAGAGACCCGTATAAAATACATTCATAAAGCCACGCTATTTTTCCGTAGTATAGCGTATGGCCGTGTGTAGTCTCCCAGAGTAGAATACCACAAACCCCACACTCGTGGGTGTCGTACTAGACGACTAATATTATCTAGGCATAAGACCTAGAGTCTCCGTAGGCTGGAAAATGGGCAGCAGCATATTTACAAAACTGCAATCTCCACCCCGTCTGCCAAGCGTGGAGATTATGGTAATAATTATGGGGCCTCTCCCACGAAAAGGGTAGGTCCTTCAGACAGGTCAAGTCCTGCAGTGGACTGTTTTGGGCTGTGATGATGATGGGGTATACACGTAGAAAGCACGCCACCAGTGCCAGTCTCTATACGTTGTGCTCAACCAAAACCGATAAGCTCCGAAGCTATAAAGCACGGGCTGCAAAACAATATAAACAAAACTCAGTTTATGGTGTTTAAGGCGGGTCTAATAAGACGGTGCGCGTCTCTGGTGCGCAGGGTGCGGGCCAGCTCCAACACCGTCATGATTGCCGGCAGGCTAGACTGCCCGTATATAAGGCGATGCTGTAACTTGCACGTCACAGCAGTGGAGATTTTACTTTAATACTAACATTAGATTAAATTATTGTATCTACCTACTAACAAATTGTATGAGTCTTCAGAGACTTGAAATAAATGATTATTTATTATTATTACATAGGTACACAAGTACACACGTAATACAAGTAACGTAGGCTATTATTCTAGGCCGTCATCATGACAATGACAAATGAATTTTTACACTACTTAAATATTAATTGATGATCCTAGGTCACGGGCACGCTTAATTGAAGAATTAATTAATAATTTATAGACAAAACGTATGATTTATAATAAATTATAGACAAAACGTATTATTTATTTATACATCGTATAAAACAAAGTCACTTCCCGGTGTCTGGTCCCAATAATATTGAAAAGTTCATGGCCGAGAAGAGCGGCCCTCTTGGGTAAAATGATTTTTAGGGATTTTTAAAGGTACGCGGTAGGAAACCCGGAACATACCCTTGAAATGTGTGATAATAACGGCGATCGTTTAAAACATTATGTTAAACGATTTCAGTTCATTCATTGGTAAAATAATTTATATTTTGTAATTTGATTGGCCGTGTGGTGTCCGGCAGAGTAGAATAGCACCAACCCCTTGCACTCTTGGGTGTCGTACAAGGCGACTAATATTTTCGAGGCATAAGATCAAGAGTCTCCGTAGCCTGGAAAATGGGCAGCAGCATTTTCCATTGTTATATTTAAACACTGCGATCTCCAACCCGCCTGCAAAGCGTGGAGATTATGGCAATAACCTCCCCTTTCGTGGGAGAGGCCCTAAGTCCTGCAGTGGACTGTTACGGGCTGTGATGATGAATTTGATTAGAATTTGTTAGATTGATTGACTTATTTCAATGCAGTTTTCAGCAATAGATAGTGATTCAAGAGGATTGTTTATAAGCAAGAAAAAGGGTATAATAGGTGCAGGATAGGTGTAGAGTAGGGTAGGGTAGGGTCGCTCTGGGTTCACTAGTTATTATTATATTGGTTGGTAGCAGCGACAACGTCACGTCATTTTACATGGTCCCTCTCGGTTCAGTTCTCACCCGCGTAGACGTTGTGCGCTTTCAGTCCGATACACTGGTAACACTCGGTGGCCTAATGGTTAAGGGACCCGGCTCGTAATCGAGGTGCCGGGTTCAAACGCCAGTAGTCGAAGCACATCATCTGAGTTATATTTAGGTACATTAGTTGAACACTAACCGATGATCTTACGGTGAGGGAAGACATCGTGATGAAACCTGTTCATTGAGGCGATTCAATGTGTAACCAGGATCCAAGCTGGTCAGGTTTTGTTAACATGGTCACGGAGATCAGATGGCAGTCGCTCCACTGTAATTACCTTATCTACCAAATCCAGGATCACGGTCAAGGTGAAGCCGGTCTCTCGTGGGCGAGAGCACAACCATTACGAGAGGCGAGAGGACATTGACGCCAAGATTATTATTTTTACTCTGGTAGCTCGACCATCCTACGGGACTGATAGAAAGTATGCACCTCAGTAAGAACGAATTCGATTTCATGGTTTCGGAGATAATCATCAACTTGGCGTTAATGTCGCGGGAGTTAATCTCGCGAATGAGGGCCCGGGGTCCTCCTTAACCATAGTCCAGGATTTGGCAGATCAGGTAATTACAGTGGAGCTATTGCCATCTGATCTCCGTGACCCTGTTTACAGGGGAACCTGACCCGATTGGATCATGGATACACATTCTGATGTGCCGGTATTTTAGCCGTTAAGCAACAATGCTAACATCCTCCGGCTCCGGCTCCGGCTAACATGTCTTCCGGTTTGAAGGATAAGCTAGCCAGTGCAATCACAGGTACGAGGAATGTTATCTTTGTCCTTACAGTGACAACGCACATCCCCTCACAGTCCTCGCAGTGTCGCAAGATAAAATTGATTCTGAATCAGATTCTGCACCTGCCGTTCTGCATTTTTGCTGCAACCTTCCTACTGAATGTATGAATCGTACCTGGATATTATGAGTGACATTTACCGCTTACCATCACGTGGACTGTCTACTCGTTTGACACTGAATATTAAAATATAAAGTATTAGTTGCCTAGCAACTATCGCACCGCGCTCGCGCCGAGCTTTGTGTGTGGAAAGGCCTTTATACAACTAATTAATACTTCTATTGCTAAATCTACCTACCCTGATGACTTTTGACCTCAATTGTTCGCAAAATTCTGGACCGACTTCGATACTGCCAGCACTGATGAAATCAACAAATTCCTAAAAAACAAATTAATATGAAAGTCACAGCCGAAGAATGCAAGAGAAACCAATAATTCTCTTAATAATTAATTTAATTACTTTTACAATACTAATATATCTGACTATCGGACATATCTACATACGCAAACCTACCCTACATATACCTATTCACTAATACATATCCTTTTTAATTACAATTTATATTAAACTAGCTGCGAAACCAGGCGTTGCACGGGTTAAAATATACACCGAACTTTCTGGAACGTTCCAGAATGATTGTTAACGCCAATTCACGATGTTTGCCTAAGTCTATATTATATAGTTTCGAAACATGGTACAAGATGTCGCTGCAGGGTTTTTAGAACGCGGTATCGTTTGTGTCCTTACGAATGTATAATATCTAGACGAGTTTTATGATCTATGCTTTCAATCTAATACCTAGCAGTATTTCTAAAGGATTGATCGAGGTACAACACAAACGCAATTCTACCTATTCGCGATTCTACACAATATGGATTCCGCACAACTGACATTCAACACATTATTTATTCCACACAGTCATCAATTATACACAAACGCGATTCTTCCTGTTCGCGATTCTACACAATATTAATTCCACACAACTGCAACCATCCAACAAATTCGCTATTCCACATATCTATTCGGCAACGCTGGGGACCTGGCACTGGATGACATAGATCTGGACCTAAGTTTAGTGGAACCAGTTAAGGTTGACCAAGGTCAACCCTTTTTAACAAACCTGGTCTAATGCTTTGTTGGTTGACTGAGGTTGACCTTGGTCAACCTAAACTTACGCCCCGGTCTAGTTCTACGCTTAAGTTACGTTACAATACAACCATATTTAGGGTGCCCAGCGTTGACGAATGGGTGAATGGCAGTCCAGGGCCCTCAGCGTTGACCGTTTGTTGGATCAGAGTTATTATGAGACTTCTATAAGCAACGCGTCCCAGTTTGGTCTGTCAGTGTAAATTAACAATACAGTAACGGGCCACCCCTGCCCTTAAAAGCATGGGTGGCCTAGTGGTTATAGTATCCGACTCGTAAGCGAGAGGGACCGGGTTTGAATCCCACTGCAGCCATGTACCAATGACTCTTTTCTGAGTTATGTTCATTAGTTGAATACTAACCGATGCTCTTAAGGTGCGTACGAATTATTTTGCTCATTTGCTCAAATTCGTACGTGGCTCACGCGCAGCTCGCGGCGCACCGCGAGCGTGTGCGCCGCGAGCCGCCGATTGTCGGTTTTCTGTCCATGCTCAAAGGTGCCTCGGCGTGCGTGCCTCGCGATGTTTGGACGTGACTACGAATGCGCGCGTATTGTTTAATGACACTTGACAACTTTAATATTTTCATGTTAATTAAACTGTTGGTGTTCCTAATAAATACATAAAATAAAATAAATTATATAAATAAAATAAAATAAATAAAATAAAATAAATAAAATAAAATAAATAAAATAAAATAAATAAAATAAATGAAATAAATAAATAAAATAAATAAAATAAAATAAATTAAATAAATTATATGGAAAACTTATATACTAATGACTTGATCTGCCAATCCTGGATCATGGTCAATGCAGACCCCGGGCAGTTGTGTGGAATTAATATTGTGTAGAATCGCGAACAGGAAGAAACGCGTTTGTGTATAATTGAAGACTGTGTGGAATGAATAATGTGTTGAATGTCAGTTGTGCGGAATCCATATTGTGTAGAATCGCGAATAGGTAGAATTGCGTTTGTGTTGTACATCGATCAATCCTTTCTAAACAACAATAAACGTTGTGTGCCATTAGTACAGACGTTTTATTGCGCACCTTTGGGAGACCAGTGTAGTTTCAAGAGTAGATTCTTCATGATGGTTCGATCATATAAAGGTTACATATATGTTTGTTCGTTTGTATGGCCACTCGAGCAATTCACATATGTAACCTTTATATGATCGATTCCCACGACCCTTACTGACTCGAATATTAACAGGCCCTGCATAATCTACTCCACTTCTCTTGAAAACTCTGATAGGAGTTACTCTCGCTGCTGGCAGTTGCCCCATGAGCTGGTTTTTAGTCACTGCGGCAAGCTTTGCACATCTGATACAACTTCGAAATGCAGATTTTACAAGTTGTTTAGCTCCTATTACCCAGTATTTGGTACGCAAATAACTCAACATAATTTGAGGGCCACCATGCAAAGTTTTTAAATGAGCATCGGCAATAAGTAAACCTGTTAATATGGAATATCTTGGTATAATTATTGGATGCTTACGATCTTCATCAATTTGAGCAAATTCCAATCGCCCTCTTACTCTTAAAATATCTTTATCCAAATATGGGTTTAGGGATTTCAATTTGCTATGCCTTGGAAGTGGATTATTCTTGTTTAACGATTGGATTTCTTCTTCAAATGCTTCCCTCTGACATTGCCGAATGCATGTATGCAAAGATTCTCTTGTTTCCTCAACGCTAAGGACCGGACTCTGAAGTCTATCTAATTTTGGTTTCAATAAATTCAAAAATCTTCGACAGAAGGCAATGACACGTACTAATTTATTTAGTGATGAGAACTTCTCAAATACCGAATTATCCACTACCGCAAAATGTACCCTTTTTGCTTCTTCCAAATCCGTTTTGATCTCTTTTGGCTTAGTAAATTTGATCACTTCTTCACTAAGAAACTCTGGTCCTTGATGCCATATTCCTAATGATAAAAGTTCGGAAGGACGTAAACCTCTCGATGCAGGATCGGCAGGATTCTCATGAGTTCTGACATGTGACCATTGATGAGGTTCGAGTGTGTTCAGAATTTCCGACACACGATTTGCCACGAACGTCTTCCACCTGCTAGGATGATCATTGATCCAGGCCAGCACTACTGTGGAGTCAGTCCAAGCATGCATGTTCTCCCTAGGGATCCCCATAGCCTGTGCAACCTCTAACAATAACTTGCTTAAAAGCACTGCTCCGCATAACTCCAATCTCGGTATGGAAACTTGTTTGATTGGGGATACCTTTGTTTTTGCGGCAACTAAATTGACATAAACCTCGTTGTTGATGTCAACAATGCGTACATATACTACCGCAGCATAAGCAGATTTGGAAGCATCGCAGAATCCATGAAGATGCATCGAAGAATCAGAAGCTCTCGAATTCAGCCATCGAGGTAAACGAAACTTCTCCAACAAGGTAAGTTCTTCACGATAATTAAGCCAATCTTTCTTGATATCAGGACCGACTTCTTCATCCCATTGCAAACCTTCTAACCATAATCTTTGTATTAAAATCTTAGCTACAATAATTACAGGAGCAGCCCAACCCAGAGGATCAAATAGTCTGCAAATGTCTGATATAATACTCCTTTTAGTTACAGGTGTTGCTGCTGGCGAGGATTTCACCGCGTATTGGAAGGAATCAGCGTCACGATCCCAGGTAAGTCCTAATATCTTTATTATAGGGTCTTCTTTGAATTTCAAATCTATTTTTTCATTCCTATCTGAACTTTGTTTTATTTCTTGTAACAGTTCGGTACTGTTACTTGTCCATTTTTGTAGATCAAATTTTCCATTGCTTAATAAATTACACATCTGCTTATAAATTTCTAAACCTTCTTCGTTTGTTTGACACCCCGACATAAAGTCGTCCATGTAAAAGTCTCTGAGAACCCTTTCAGCTGCCAATGGATACGCATCACCTTCATCAATGGCCACTTGCATCAATGATTTGACAGCGAGGTAAGGTGCACAGGATGTGCCAAACGTTACGCGAAGCAGACGGTATTCTTCGATGTCTTGATCTGGACTTTCACGCCAAAATAGCCTTTGAAAATCAGCATCCTCTTGATATACCTTTATTTGACGGTACATCTTCACGATGTCCGCTATTAAACAAATAGGATAAGATCTCCAACGCATTATCAAATGTCGTAACTCTGATTGAAGCGAGGGTCCAATCATTAAATCATCGTTTAATGATTTCCCGTTTGTACCTTTACAGGAAGCGTCGTGGACTATTCTTACCTTCGTTGTATCCCTATCCTCACGAATTACTGCGTGATAAGGTAAGTATAGTGCTTGATGTCCCACACCACGATCCTCCACAGGTACCCTTTCCATATGATTTAACTCCAAATATTCTTTAAATGTTTTCTTAAACTCTTCTTTCAGATTACAGTTCTTCTGCAACTTCCTTTCCACTGCATAAAACCTTTGTAAGGCAATTTCTTTAGAGTTCCCTTTTAAACTTAATGGTTTCTCATCTCTAAAAGGTAGTTTTACTATGTACCTCCCCTCTGTATCTCTCTTTACAGTCTCAGCATACATTTGTTCACAGCGTGTTTCGTCGTTACTCAGTATCTTCTTGGTGCCTGTAATGAAATCATCTTCCAGCTCCCAAAACCTTTTTAACATGGCATTATCTTCAGCTACTACATGCATCACCGATACATGTGATGAAATGGTATTGGAAGAACCAACTAACCCTGAAACTATCCAACCGAATATTGTAGACTGAGCGAGAATATTACCCTGTGGATCCTTTTTAACGCCATCTTGAATAACTTGGCTGTATATTTCAGCACCCAATAAAACGTCTATTTTATTAGGCGTATGGTATTGTGTATCAGCCAACTTATACTTATTTACTTTCAGCCAATCTAGTTCGACTACCTTCCGACTGGGAAGGAAAGAAGTGACCGATTTGAGAACATACGCGTTGACTTCTATTTCCTTTGTTGGATCCAAGGTAGAGCGAAGTTTCATCTTCACAATGGAAGTAGATACTACATTCCTGTTACCGGCTAAACCCGAAATTTGGCTCTTTACTGGAATCTTTTTCAGGCCTAAAGACTGAACCGTTGATTCGGTAACGAAGGATGCCTGTAATCCTTGATCCAGTAGAGCTCTTACGGTGTACAACTCACCATTGCGATGTACGACACTTACCAGTGCTGTAGCCAATAACACCTGCTTGACTGACTGACCTGACGAAAAACACGACACGACAGCGGTATCACCGTCATCGGATACAGTTACGGTGTGACCTGATACATTACGACTGTCTCCATCAGATGGATTCGAATTAAGACTGCCTGTATTATTTGGAGGTTTCGCAAAATTACCTATACCAGTACCAGCACCTTTAGAATGGAGCAAAGAGTGGTGTCGTCTTTTACAAACGCGACAACCCCAAAAAATTTGGCTGTATGATTGTTTCCCAAACAATTAAAACAATGTCCATTTTTCTGAACAAAGTCACGTCGAGCGTCACTGTCAATAATCGTAAACTTCTTACACTGAGCTAGTTTGTGGTCATTATCATTGCAAAAGCCACACTTCATCGATCCTTCAGCAGCGTTTATATGTAAAGATTTGGATTTGTTAACATTCATGCTATTGAATTTATTACTTTTTGTATCTACAAACTCTAAAGCTCTATAACGTATTAACAAAAAGTCTTGAAATTGTTTAAATGTGGGCAAATCCGAATCTTCACTGTTGCTTACAGTCAATTCCCACTGTTTCCTTGTTTCCGCATCTAACTTTAAAGACAAAATGTGTATTACAATGATATCCCAAGAGTCCACCTGAATGCCTAGATTAGACAACGCACTTAGACAATCTGTAGACGTATCTAGAAGTTCCTTTAAAAACACTGCTGACTCTGAAGTGGCATTTCTTTGACCTAAGAAACGCTTCAATATACAATGCGACAAGTATTTTTTATTATTATAACGAGACTCTAACAGTTCCCAACATCGTATGTAATTAGACTCTGTAGTTGGAATATTTCTTAACAGCTGTTCCGCTTCACCCGTAATGTAATTTTTTAGATAATGTAACTTTTGGACCTTAGTTATAGTTTTACTGTCATGAATCAATGATTGAAATAAGTCTCTGAACGAAGTCCACTCTGCGTAATTTCCGGAAAATGTAGGTATATTAATTTTAGGTAACTTGACTTGACAACTAACATTATAATTATAATAAAATACTTGATTCATTTAATGAATTGACATCCGTTATTAACATCATATTGACATTGGTATTTTTCTTCGGTGATATGACCTATATATGTATAATGTAATTGTAAATTGTATAATTTTGACATTAATTTATTAATTTGACATGCGCATTGACATTGAAAATATTTTTGAATAATTTGACATTAATAATGTAATTAATTTATATTGAATGGCTGGTCTATTTGAAATCTATTTATATAATTGTATGAAATAGTTAAGGTACTTGAAAGATTGTATTGAATGAAAAATAATGTATTAATATTGACATGTAAATTTCTAATTTATGAAATAAATAAATCTAAATCTAAATCTAAATCGGAAACCACATTTTCAGACAGATTCTCAGATGCCTTACTTTTCATCAATAAATTCATGGCCGATTTTAATTCACATTTATAGTTTATATATGTCTCCTCGGTAACATCATAAATCTCATCAGTTACATAACTTTTTGTTTGCAAAACAGTTGGATCAGCAGCCCTAAGTACATCTCTATGACCCCTCAAGAAATCTTTCCACATCAACTCCAGCGTATCGAGTCTACTTTCCAAATACTCTGTTGTTATTCTACTTTTAGGTGACTTTTTATAATTAATCTCTGCCTTAATAATTCGCTTAGATGTATCTTCTTGTATAAGCAAAAGTGAATCCATTTTAAATATTATTTACGTAAGTTAAACTTTAATGAACAATTAGAAAATAAACCAAAAATAAATACAAGTCCAAGAAACAAACTCGAAAAATTTTACAAGTGTTTTACCAACCTATCAAAAATCGGCATAGGTTCCCCGTCTCAACCAAATTTCCGAAATTATTCTAAGTGCTAGTAAACAATGACAAATCTTCTAAGTTAATTACTTATAGTACATAAAGTCTATTTTCGCCTAAACTTCTATTACATCTTAAATTTTCTAAGTCTTTTGATCAATGTTCATAAGGTTCACTATTCTTCAAATATCATAAGAGTACTTACAGTAAATTCACCAGATCACTCACACAGCCAATGTTTTGTCCTTCAATCCAATACTCGTAGCTCCAGTCGCCCGTTTCCTTTGCTTGAATTCGTAGTTCCGCAATCCAGGTGTCCTGACAGTGGCGCCACTTTCCACTGTCTACAGAATATCTCGTTCCAGCTTTGTTGATTCGCCATACAAATTAGCGCCCTCTATGAAATATTCTGTTGCTTGCACTTTCAACAGCAATCTGCTGTCCCTTCTGGTGCGAAGGAATCACTCGTGTAGCCTCAAGCCACCAAAAAAACAACCACATACGGATAAATCCGACTCTGAAGGACCATGAAGAATCTACTCTTGAAACTACACTGGTCTCCCAAAGGTGCGCAATAAAACGTCTGTACTAATGGCACACAACGTTTATTGTTGTTTAGAAATACTGCTAGGTATTAGATTGAAAGCATAGATCATAAAACTCGTCTAGATATTATACATTCGTAAGGACACAAACGATACCGCGTTCTAAAAACCCTGCAGCGACATCTTGTACCATGTTTCGAAACTATATAATATAGACTTAGGCAAACATCGTGAATTGGCGTTAACAATGATAATAACCGATATTATTAATTTCAGTACTTTCTAGATCATTCTAGTAATTTTCAGAACTTTCCCGAAGTTCTAATAAGTTAGAAAAGGACAGATTATTAATTTCAGTACTTTCTAGATCATTCTAGAAATTTTTAGAACTTTCCCGAAGTTCTAAGGAGTTAGAAAAGGACAGATTATTAATTTCAGTACTTTCTAGATCATTCTAGAAATTTTCAGAACTTTCCCGAAGTTCTAATGAGTTAGAAAAGGACAGATATATGTATATCTTATATTACATTTTTGCCTCCCACAACTACCCACTTCCACCCACCGCGCCCAAACTCCCTTACTTCCTTCTAAGTCCCAAGGGGTGTCTACCACCCCAATGGGGTGTTGATTGGAATTGGTGGTGATAAAGAAAACCGGTCACACACGTACCCACACAAGCATTGTATATATATACAGGGTGTATCATAATACTTGTATAAAGCCGCGAACTGGATGGAGTGCTAAACGTATTAAAACGATAGGTACAATTATTTTTTTCGTGCGTGGAATAGTTAGCGAGAAAATGACTATCGAACTTTTTCTTTTTCAATGTCGATAATCGACATTTTGAAAACGAAAGACCGCATCTCTAGAAATCAGTTTGTAAAAGGTCACTCAAGTTCATAGTACTAGGCGCAATGGGATATTAAGGAGATCTAAATTAGCCGTTTTGTATTTTTTGGTTTGAGGGTTCTGTACAAAAAAATATTGTAATCAATTATGATTTTAATTAAAAAGGTTCCTTCATCGTTTTTTAGAAAGTGCACCACCACCTAACTAATAGCAAAGTAGTCTAATTCAAATTACTGTAGCATATTAATGTAGCAAACTCTAATTAATGTAGCATATTTGTCTTTACAAGTTTGCTTTCTCATGTCACGCCTGTCAGTCATGTTTCGGTGTCGCATAGGTAATCGTACCTATCTGCTATGAGATTTTTCAGTAACTACACACACATATTTTTGTATCAAATAAAACAAATAAAATACCTTAGTGTAATGAAAAAACATAAATAAAACAAAGACAGTAGAGAGTGGAGTTTAAGACAGAACCCTCCACTAATGTGGGGAAGGCTTAAATTCTCAGAGGACTGTTATCGGCTATTATTGACGGTTAAAATTCGTACGATTTCACGAACATTTCTCATCAACAAAAATTAACTAAATGAATCTTAGTTGACGGAGCTATACCTGTAAATATCCAATGCTTCACCCAGTTGGAGAACCTAGGCAGGGGCGCAACAACCGCCGTATCAGCCGTATCAATGATACGGGGTCCCAAATCGTTTGTAAGCAAAAATACGTACTGTTATCCTCAATTTCAGTTAAACCCTATTTCCCGGAAAAAAAATATTCATTAGTGATTTTCAGACCATTGTTGGGGCCCCCTCCGCCAAAGATGATACAATCCGTTTTCATTCCCCATTCGCTTAGAGATAATTAACATTTTTAATAAAAAACTTAGAGCCCCTCACGCGCACTCACTCATTACTTCATTGAAATCGTGTAAAAATGCACCTATAGCAAAAATGAGTAAAATCTTGATCTCATGTACAACATTTTCAGCACTATCGGTGAGATCATAAGATTTAAGAAACTCCTTACACTGTTCATTGCTCAACGGGTCAGATGGACCTGGGTCATAATAAAATCGTTTTGGCCAACATGGTTTTCGAATTTGACTGTTTTTAAGTTAATCGTGAAAACTTTATAGTCAAAATGTCAGAAATAGAGCTCGCTCGCTCATTAACTAATTGTTTGCGAAGTTAATTTTATTATAAACCAGATGTCAAAAATGTCTACATCGTATAGTCCATTTACTGATTTTACGTTATTCGCGCAAGTATTCTGAAGGGGTAATTTGTGAAACTATCGAGCTCGCTACGCTCGCTTATTCAACAAAATATGTCATTTTTATATTTATCACGCAAGGTTTTAATATACCAAAGTCAAGGGCCAATTTACAAAAATTCCGATGTCCACCCGCCGGGGTGGATAATCTTTAAGGAGATTCTTGTCATACAAACTACCAGCATAAAACATTAACAAATTATACACCTAAATCTTCCTCATTAGATAAAGTGATTCCACTTTGTCTATTGGTGAAAATCGCATAAAAATCCGGTCAGTAGTTTTTGAGTTTATCGCGAACAGGCAGACAGACGCGGTGTGTTACTTTCTTTCATATGTTATTCTTACTATTAAGGTGATTCAACGCCCATACAAATTTTCTCTCAATATAATAATATAATATTTGTTTGAGTGTTTAGTGATTGTATTATGATTTCTACTCTTAGTAAATGTATTCAATGGTGCGCAAAATGGGTTTCTTTTCAAAAGCAGTTAAATCGAAAATAGCACAAATCGCCGCTTGATGGCGTTGTTTTGTGATTTCATTATTATTCTTTTTCATTGCTTTGTTTTACATTATTAACATGTAGAAATCTATTTCGCGCACATTTGAACATATTTTCTAATAGCCAATTGCACAAACATTACATAAAAATTGTATGAAAATCGTACCGCCTTAACAGTTACCCGATAAAATAGTGGTAAGCAAATGTATTCCATCACCGACATCATAAGGATTATTATTAGTCCACTGTTGGACTTGTTTGAGCCTCACTTTATTAAATAAACACAATCAACATTACGGTGCATCTACCAGCAGAACATAAGAGGCGAAATAAGTACGACCTACCTAACACGCGGATCCCTAAAGCGCTGCCTGCTGCCACGCCTCCTGCCTCGCCTCCCGCCACCCGCCGCCCCGTAAGTCGCGGGAAATACCCCGCCACGAGGCCTATGTGTCGACACGCCGGAGTTTTGGCAGTGTGCGTGCTGTACCCTTGGGTGTGTCCTTTGATTGAACCGACGCTGACGCCGACAGCGTGGCTTCTTGTGTTAAAATGTACCTATTTTCGAGTCGTGTTCGTTTATTCGGTTTTTAGCTTTTCGCGTGATCGGTGTGATTGTTTGTTGCGTTGTATGTATAGGATACCTAAGTACTGCGAAAATAACTGTGATAAGACTGTAAACGATATGAATGAATGAATGATTTATTGCTTCAGGTACCAATATTAACGTAGTCTTGTTTGTGTACAATGTTCAACAGTTTAAGTATTGTGATAATCATTATTCTGTGCATGAGTGCAACCAAGCAGTAGGCCAAAGACCATGTTACCTACCTACTTACGTATTGCATAGCAACCAGTGCATGCTGTAGTGTTGTGTATCTGTGTGTATGAATGTATCTACCGATCAGTCATCGAGCCACAAGAAAGCAAGAAAGTGTGGTTAACCGCGCTGGCACCTGACACTGTTTGTTTCCATAAATAACTTTTAAAAGGTACGTACCTACATGCTTTAAAGGTCTAGGTTCTAGCTAGACTAGGAGACGCTACCTACCACCTAATAGTGACGTTAGAAGCGCATCCGCCGCGCTCGGTTCTTTTCCGACGGGAAATAGGTAGAAAAGACAACGCTTTTATCTTTTCATAAAAACATGTAGGTATTTAGTGGAACCTGTCTGTAATGTGTTTCACCAAAACTAGATTCATAAGTGGTTCCCTAGGTACGTAGGTACTTAGATGAGGGAACCGTGTTAGTAGGTACCTAGTACTTATCTATCTGTGTATAGCCATTTTGTCAATTGAACGAATCCCGTTTTAGTGTAGTAGATATCTACTTTAGTACGTAGCTGACTATGTTTATTTTTATTTAGTTTAAGTACCTGCGGCAGTCCACACCGCGGGTCCGGCTGTCTTCCAGATTTTGTTTTTTATTTACGTAGGTTCCTACCTACCTAACCTACTTAGATACTGTTTTTAGGCCTTTAGTTAATAAGTACCTAAGTATTATGAATTTCATTCTCATTTTACCTTTGTTGTGCTGGGGTGGTTTGTTCTGTTAGGTACCTACCTAGTAGAAATCATCTCGGTGTTAATGACCTGGTTTTGCTCTCGCGCACGAGGGCCTGGGGTCCGCGTTGACCATGATCCAGGATTTCGCATTTCAGGTCATTACGTCTGAAAGTCCTTAGTCCTGCCTGACCCTGCTACCAGGGGAACCTGATTACCTGACCAGATTGAATCATGGTTAGACATTCAGTCGCCTAAATGTGCAGGTTTTATCACGATGTTTTCCGTCACTGTAACAGCATCGGTTAGTATTTGACTAATGTAAGTACCTAAGTCAGAAAAGGTCACTGGTACATGGCGGCAGCGGGTGTCGAACCCGGTACCTCTCGCGTACGACTCGGATACCGTAACCTTAGGCCACCGACGCTCCGACTATTTAAGCATACCTACCTATTGAAAATAATTAGTGTAGGTAAGTTCGTAGTTAATTTGGTAGAGTTTATTCATGTAAATAAATAGGTAACATTTAGTTCGGCGCCTGGTAGCAAGATGTAGGAGGTTCGTTTGTTTTTTTATGAATGGCACGAGGTTATTAAACTCCTCTTTATGGTGTGTACACACTCAACTTACGCCAACGAAGGGTTGTCGGCCGAATTCGCCGTTGGTTACAGCACGTTCTTTGGACTTCTAAGGTCCAATAGGTAATTGCATTTCGTGGTCAAGCAAACGATCTTTGGGAGTTTTGGGAACCTATTCGGGCTCGTAATCGCACGTTTGTTCGTTGGCCTTCGGTATCCGCCCAAGCAGTGTTTGGTCGATTGCTTCTATCCGTTTGATGTTACCGCCACGCTGCGCTGCGGAGCGCCAGCACACGGCAATGGACAATCGTTGGCCGAAACCGGTGCGTGTGTACGTAGCATTAGGCTCCTGGTACTAGGCTTAAGGAGGTTGCTCTACTTTCATAGGGGTCGCACGCGGTTATTGAACTTTACCTTCTAGGATCATCAACTTGAAATAGAGCTGCGCTTCAACGTAGTCGATATGGTTATTTTTCTTTATAAACGAAGATTTTTTATGAAAATTAAAATTCAATATCTGGATAATATGAAGTCGCCAGTGTACTCTTTGCAAGCTATACTTTAACACCCTTTCGGCTTTATACATGTATTAAGTAACATCCTGTATATTAAGATTAAGATATTAAGATTAAGATTAAGATTAAATTTCTAGTAACAAACTTAACTAACGTTACAGTAGGTCTATCATCATCATCATCATAATCGTCTTAGCGTTTATCCCGGCCTCTGCCAGGGTCCGCTTTCCTACTCATTCTTCTCCACTTCGCCCGATCTTCGGCATCCTCTCGTCGCAAGCCGTTGGCTCTCGCATTCGACTCATCTCGACTTTTTTCTGATACTGGCATACCTACCGGTGATAGTAGGTCAATATTAGATCCAAAAGTGACGTGCTTATTCTTGGCGGCTAAGCTGCTGCAGCTAGGCACGTTGTGCTGTCTATGCATCACCCCATAATATGTAAACTGCTGACTCAATGCCCTGGTTTTAGGAGTTTGACACAATAACGCCGATGCGCGCTGTCGTAGTGGTGTGTGGGATAGTAACGCGCTATTATTTTAGTTTTGTACTTTTATTGCACTTTTGTGTTTTGGTTTTGTTATTTATTCATTTATTTTAGTCATTGATTTACATGCATTTAAATTGTTGCGGTTACCGAGGCGCGGTGTACAGAGAATGTTGAAAACAGCTGTGCCCTTAACTTTGTTTGTATACATGTTTATTTACATGTTAAGGCGGTAGGCATCAAACTAAGTGGTTTTGACTGGGATATATTTATTAACTTTAATTAGTAAAACTTATAGTTCTGTGTGAGCATATAGCTTTAATAGACTCTGTATACAGTGAATTACTTACAGTAGTGTTTGTCAAAGATTCCATGCACTATTAGTTAATTGAGGTGTAATCCTGCCGGCCAACATAACTTCTCATTGTAAGTTACACTTATTTCAAACACCAAGCACTGCACTATCTGATATACAATAATGTCGACCATCCAAGAGGTTACTGAAGCTCAAAGTGCTCTGTCTGATTTAGTTCAGAGGAAGATAGATGAGTTCCAGAGCCAGCTCAGTGCTGCGTATCAACCGTCACAGAAGGACAAAGTGTCTGGGGAGTTTACAGCTCTCAAGGATCTGGTTGCGAAGATCCTGTCAAATCTTCAAGTTCTGATTTCCGAGTTGAACAACAGGGTTGACGTCATGGAGATAAGGCACCGCAAAAAGTATCTTATATTCAACGGTGTATCCGAGAGCGAAAACGAAGAGATTGAACCCATAATGCTGGGTATTTGCAGGAAGCAGCTTGAGGTTAGTAATGTATCCTCCACATCTATTCGCTCTTGCCATCGCTTGGGTCGTCGACCTGATAAAGATGCAGGGCCCGGTCCCGTTTTGGTTCGTTTCAGCGACCCCTCTATTCGTGCGACTGTCTGGGCTCATAAAACCAAGCTCAAGGGGACCAAGATTGTGGTACACGAGTTCCTCACGAAGATGCGGCAATCTCTTTTCGTAATGGCTCGCCAGTATTTTGGGATGCGGAGCGTTTGGACGGCGGATGGCAACATTCTGGTGAAGCTTTCCGAAGGTAGTGTAAAGCGGGTGACTTCTGTTTGCGATCTCGAGAAGCTCAAGGCTGAACATCCCAAAGTGTGCCCTGATGATGGCTCGCTGCCGGACGGCGGCACAGCCCCAGTCTCATCGATGAAGGCATCTGCGGAGACACCTATCGTGCCTGGAAAGAAGAGCCAGCGTGATAGGAAAAAGGTCGTGCGCTAAATATGTGTTTTTTTATACTGATTGGGCTGGTTTTTGCTACTTACTTTTTAATTACCTATGTATACATAATGCCCATGCATGCACCCCATTTCTCTTAATTTGTGCTTGGTGTGGGTACGCTGTGTTTTGTTCTCATTATTATGTACCCACTCTCATTTTATACAAAACACTAGAACAACCTGCATTATTGTAATAGTTTATAACTGCTTATTTTTTATTGATGGTGATTGGTAAAATGTTTGTTTACGACAATTTTGACGCTTATTGTCACATTAAATTTCTTTTGTTTAGTTTGGTGTAGCAAGGGTGATTCGTCCTTACAGCCATACAGCCATGTCCTATTAGATATTTTAATTAGTTTTTTTTTTTTTTGGCTTGGCTTATGTACAGATTAAGATGTTATGATATTGCTATATTATGGAATCGCTGTGTTGGCCGATTGTATAGCCTGAGTAGGTATTTTTTTTTCTCTATTGTTTGTTAGTGCTTCCATGATATTTGCTTGTAGGTTGTTTTTCTTTTTTGCTTATCTGCAGCCAGCTTTATATTTATGTTGTATATATTGCTTAATAAGTGCCTCTGCTTATGTAATTTTGAAATTTTATGTTTTATATTCTTGTGTAATCTAACAACTTTAGTTGTAGTTTTCTTTTGTGTTTTATTTTAAGTATGTGTTGTCCGGCGGGTTGGACCTTGTCGGATACTAACCCACCATATATTTGGTATATCTACCTACCTAGTTATTTATAGACCGTGATTCCTTAATGACTGATAGTGACTCTTCTTTTTATTCAGCTTGTTCTTCGTTATCTTCTTATGAGTCCATAGACGACAGTCTTTCCTTTTCTTTAAATTCATTACTTTCCAATAATGAAAGTTTTAATGTATGCCATATAAACGCACAGAGTATACCTCAGCACCATGGCGAACTGCTGGAAGCTTTCTCAGCTACCCCTATTCATGCTATCCTCGTCTCCGAGACATGGTTAAATCCTACGTTGGCTTCTACTTCATACTCTCTTCCTGGTTACGTGATCATTCGTAATGACCGTATTGGATAGCGCGGGGGTGGCGTCGCGATTTATCTGCGCGCTGATTGAGTTGAGAGTGCTCATAGAGTAATAGTTACATCCACTCCCCCTTACAGGGCTTCTCCCGAGTACATCTTGCTGGAAGTGGACATCAGGGGTGTCAAGATTGCTCTAGGTGTCATTTACTGCCCGCCTGGCATAGATTATTTTGTGGAACTTGACTCTGTGTTGGTCTCCGTTGCGTCAGAGTACACGCATATAATCTTAATGGGTGATTTTAATACCGATTTAGTTAAAAATTCTTTTAACAGTCGCAAGCTTCTTTCGTTAGTCGATTCTGCTGACCTCCGTATACTACCCCTTAAGCCTACTCATACTAATCTGGACACTGCGGATACGTGGCTTGACCTTATTATAACTTCCACTCTTTCACAGGTTCTCAATCATGGGCAGCTGGCTGCGCCTGGATTTTCCAGGCACGACTTAATTTACATGTCATATAAAGTTAAGCCCCCGAAGGTCAAGCCTACGTATCTGTCGTTACGTAGATTTGGAAAAATGAATGAGGATAGTCTTAGTGACGCGGAAAGTCTTGACTGGAATGAATGTTTTGAGGCGACTGATATTGATGAGAAGATTACTATCTTCAGCGTAAATATCATTGAATTATACGACAAACATGCACCATGGTGTCTGGTTAAGGTAAAACGACCCCCGAGCCCTTGGATATCTAAGGCGATTCGAAAAGCCATGGCCAAACGTGATCAAGCGTTTAGGAAATATAAACTCAATCGCAATGGCGATAACTGGTCTGTCTACAAATCGGCGCGCAATCTCTGCAATAAGATGGTGAGAGATTCTAAGCGCCGTTATTTCCACGACAATCTACTTAATTCCTCCCAGGCTAACACCTGGAAGTTCCTGAGATCAGTGGGAGTTGGCAAGCCCCAAACTTCTCATGTCAAATCTTCTTTTTGTCCAGAGGTTCTAAACCAGCACTTTTCTACTGTATCACAACTGGATGATGCTACTAAATCTGATACAATCGATTTCATTGGGTCCTTGCCCGTGTTGCCGACAGTCTTTAATTTCAGCTCTGTCACTGAGGATGAAGTTAGGAAAACCTTTTTCTCCATAAAGTCCAAGGCGACGGGATGTGATGATGTGAGCGGAATGATGGTGATTCATATTTTAGATTTTGTATTACCCATTCTCACACATATCATCAATCACTCTCTTTCGTCACATTCATTCCCTTGTGAGTGGGGTAAAGCATTCGTTGTCCCGCTCCCCAAGGTATCTGCGCCTAGCTCTTTAAATCATTTGAGACCAATCTCAATACTGCCATTTTTGTCAAAAATTCTTGAAGCTGTTGTACATAAACAAACATCTGCCTTTGTTAATAATAACTCTCTTTTAAGTCCCTTTCAATCGGGTTTTCGGCCGGGGCATAGCACTACCACGGATCTGCTTAAAATCACAGAGGATGTCAGGGAAGCCATGGAAAATACTAAACTAACTATCATTATCCTAATAGATTTCTCTAACGCTTTTAACAATGTAGATCATGACATCTTACTGGCTATCCTGTCGCAGCTTGGGTTCTCATCCTCAGTGACTGGCTGGTTCTCGTCATATCTTCGCGGTCTACAGCAGGCAGTTCGCGCTGATGGAGTAGTGTCCAATTGGTGTGATCTTGTCGCTGGTGTTCCGCAAGGCGGCATTTTATCCCCTCTGCTATTTTCTCTATTTATCAATTATGTTACTCACAAACTTAAGTGCTCTCACCATCTTTATGCGGATGACTTGCAGCTGTATGCCAGTGCTGATGCTGCGAACATTGCCGAGGCTGTTGATGCCCTAAATGGCGACTTGAACCATATCTATGACTGGTCTCGTAAGTTTGGCATTTCTGTAAATCCGTCGAAATGCCAAGCCATGGTCGTGGGCAGCTCTCGACTGGTTGGTCGCCTTGATTTGGCAAATGTTCCACCAGTGTATTTCAATAATGTTCCTATTCCGTTTACTTCTTCTGTAAAAGATCTTGGTCTTGTTATCGATAGTACTTTGAGCTGGTCGGATCAGCTGACAGAGGTGAGCAGAAAGGTAACGGGGACATTACGGTGCCTTTATCGACTTAAATTTTTTCTTCCCTTTTCCACCAAACTTTTGCTCGTACAATCGATTATATTACCAATTATTGACTACGCTGATGTGTGCTGCTCTGGCGTCAATCAGGATCAACTGAATAAATTGGAACGCCTACTCAACAACTGTATCCGTTTTATATATGGTTTGCGCAAATACGACCACATTTCATCATTTCGTGCAAAGCTGAAGTGGCTTCCTATACGGCACCGCCGTAACTTGCGCGTTCTTTCTCTTCTTTTTTCCATACTAAAGGATCCAGTTGTACCGGAGTATTTGAAATGTAAATTTCAATTCCTCTGCGATACTCATAAGCGCAATCTTCGCTCTTCTGATACTCTCTGTTTAAATCTTCCACTTCACCGCACTGGTTTTCTCGCCAACTCTTTCTCGTTAATGGCAGCAAGGTTGTGGAATGATCTTCCGATCGATATAAGACGAAGCCCTAACAAACCTTCCTTCAAAAAAGCTGTTCGAGAGCATTTTCTAAATTTTTTGTAAAACCGACTTTAACTTATTTCTTTTTTCACCGGTTTCTTTTGCGAGTGAGCTTGGTGGGTCTGATTGAAATTGGTAGTCAAGTACGTTCTGCTATCTTGTTGTTATTGGTTTAAGCATTTCACAAAATTTTTGAGTTTCGGTATGTGAATACTGGTGGGTAGAATCGTATTTTTAATTAGTAGTTTAAGTGTAATGTTGTTGTAAATTTTTATGCACCGCCTGCAATTTTTATTACCAGTTTTCGGGGTAGACTGGTAGATAAAGCTACAAAGCTTTAAGTCCACCTTTGTACTATTTTGTGCATAAAGTATTAAATAAATAAATATTAAATAAATAAATACGTAGGCTACGGCCGGAGGATCGAAAAAAAACCATAAATGATTTGATAAAATAATATTATAATAAAACTTAACGTAGAAACTAGTTCGAAGTATGAACATAGAATTACTTAATATTAAGTGAAATCGTGGTCAGCGACAATGCGATGTCAGCATCACGTAGCCGTCCACGAGTCGGCAAAATGCATCAGCTTGTAATTCCTGTCGATGAGGTGAATGCTGCGTCTGCGGTCTTCATAGTGTAGGTGTATGTAATTCCTCAACCCGAAGATCAGCAACTATTTTAGGATTTAAATAGAAAATGTTGCTGCGATGTTCCCCTATTGATCTTCCTTCTTGTCAGGAACATGGTAGATTGGTTCATGCGGTGTAATAGGGTCAGGAACTGTAGATTCATTGTAATTTCTCCTTTGATAGTGGCGTAGAGTGAAGAGAGATATAATTGCAGTTGCGATTAGCACCATGACGTAGAGTGGGATGGTGGTGTGATACACGATGTCTTGAGCTGGATGTTCAAGTTGAATGGGAGCTTCTATCATCAGCTTGTCTTGAATATTATGTAGTCCTATTAGGTCGATGGAGTTGAGGCTGACATGGGTTAATGCTGTATCTTGATCTTCAGCCGGGTATGAGATTTTCATCAAGGTGAAAAGGTGCCCTTGTATCTTGTCAATTTCATTGATGATGGTGAACTCAGGCGTGCGTAGATAACAGTTTACAGGAATCGTCGCGAGATAGCTGCCTTGTAGTGTGCTGAAATCTTCTCTCTCGCAGTTGACTTGTACCTTCGTTGCACGTGGATATGATACTACGTAGTGTTGATCGTCGAGCTTTTCCATTGCTTCTCTTGCTAGGGAAATTCTTGTGAATCTGCAGGTTTCGTCTAGGTCTTGATTCACGATAAGGCGCTGGATACAATCAGGTTTGGAACGGATTTGATTGTTGATGTTCTTTTCACAGAGATACCAGATATCAAACTTCGGGCATTAATTTATTAAAATGCTTTCTGTGTTACTTGCGTGCCCTATCGCGAAGATATTACTGGCCTAACATGAGAGACCAGATAACCAAATTTATTAACGAATGTATAGTTTGTGGACAGGCTAAATACGATAGAAACCCCAACTATTCGCGGAATTTACCCGACTTCATAAAATAATTCACCACAGGGTCCTGGCCCACTCACCTAATGATAACGGTAATGTCGAACGCTTCCATTCGACCTTGCTCGAACATCTGCGTCCGCGCGAGGTCCTCCTATGCAACACGTATAGAATTGCGAAATGTCCTAAAAAATTCCGTAAAATCTAAAAATTAATTAATGCAGATTTTGACTAAGACGGGCAAAATTATTGGATCGTCTATTTCAGAATCCGATGTCAAGGAGATATTTCGTATCAATAAAAAAATTGAAGGATATAAGGTCAGGTGGGGTAAGTGAAACATACTTTACTTTTACTTTTACATAATGAGCTCTAGCTCAGTAAAAAGACTTTTTTCGAATAGCGATAAATGTGCAAAATATACCCCAGCATATCATATCATCAGCTTTCTATGACACGAGTTCAATCCCTCTAGTCGTGCAATTAACGATAAAAATATCAAATACATGCAGTCTATGGTTTTGTTTCACTTACCCCGATGGGTATGGGGTAAGTGAAACTATCAACAGAATATCTATAAATATTAGGTCTGTGGAAATATAGTAATGGCTTAAATGACATCTCAAATTGCTTCGCTCTAATAAGAGTCTCAGCCTATCGAAATATGGTTCAATTTGTAAAATACATTGAAAAAACTGAACTTGGGGTAAGTGAAACATAGTCATGGAATCAGGGGTAGTAAACATTGTGATGAAACCTGCACATTCATGGGACTAAATGTGTAACTATGATCCAATCTGGTCAGGTTACCCTATTAGGATCACGGAGGTCAGATGGCAGACGCTCCATTGTTACCTGATCGACCAAATCGTGGATCATGTACACAGCGGACCCTGGGCCCTCGTGCGCGAGAGCATAACCAGGACATTAATGCCAAGATGATAAAAAGTATACTTACTGTCTTTATCCGTAATTATACTATACGTATGCCTAAGTTTCATCAAAATCGGTTTAATCGTTTTTGCGTGATGCTTGAATAAACAAATAGGGGCCAGTTTTATAATAGTAAGTAGAAAAGCAGTCTTCTTAAATAATAATCAGCATACAATAGGCATTAACCGAATAATAACCACATAACTTATTTCCAAGTAGGTAGGTAATAGAATAGAATAGAATAGAATATTTATTTGCTTAAAACATGGTTACAATGATAGGTCTTAAGATAATCATCACACAGTGGCTCTCACATGTTCAGTCAGTATTAACAGGCATGCAAACTTGTTCAGCGTTAATGAACATGCACCTTAGCGACTAGCTCCACTCATGCAGTGCAGTGCACTGCGC
This sequence comes from Blastobasis lacticolella, assembly GCA_905147135.1. Taxonomy (NCBI): domain Eukaryota; kingdom Metazoa; phylum Arthropoda; class Insecta; order Lepidoptera; family Blastobasidae; genus Blastobasis; species Blastobasis lacticolella. The sequence goes on from LR990068.1 coordinate 7,050,318, forward strand.
GGCGCACCATGCAGTGCCACGTCACGGTGACAACAAAGAAAACGGTGGTGTTATTCTGGTTTTTAAGTAAGGCAATGTTCGCACGAGAGATTTACGAATGATTGTGAGTTAGGCAACGTTTGCACGAGAACTTTTTCGACGCTTTTACGCGCGTTATTTTAAACGACTTGCATGATTATTGACCTTATGTCGACCTTATTTATGGAGGTCAGTTGGCAGTCGTTCCACTGTAATTGCCTGATCTGCTTAATCTTGGATCATAGTCAAAGCGGACCCCGGGTCCTCGCGTGCGAGAGCACAAACAGGATTCGACGCCAAGATCATCATTATCATCGTCTTGGTGTTAAATTTCGGTTGCCAGGAGTCCGCCTTTATAATCCTCTTGGTCCACTTCGCTCGGTCTTCGGTATCCTTGGTGGTGAGTTTGTTGGCACGCATGTCGTTCTTATCGACGTCTAGCCATCGCTTCGTGGGTTGAACTCTCCTTCCCGTGCCTAGCGGGCTGGCATGGTCAGACATTTTTGTCCCCACGTAATTTGCCGTTTAATTTACTTACTATCATTATCCGCATCTTGTCTCTCACGTTCCGTTTAGAGTAATCTGATCGATCATAATTGTATGGTGCAGGATGTTTTTCAACAAGCTCATAAAACATTATATTGAAGTCAACATCATCATAATGACGCCACGATGATTATTTAATTTATATTATTGTCAATGCTACATTGACATTACAATTTGTGTGCCGTTTTTGTAACCTTGATCTGGCTGGGGTTAATATTTGATTATAACATAATGGTGACCTACTGAAAACCTGCTGAAAACGGTCCGGATACATTTCCAGGTTCACCATCAACTGGTAAATCTATTTTTTTCACCGGTATTCCATATAGGGTACACCCAATATTTACGTCGGGGTCGTCTACATTTTTGCATATTAACCATCTGCAGTACGGCCAACATGTCTTCATCCTCGGAAGAAGACATAATTTTACTTTAAAATCTTTGAAAACGAATTTTTTCTTTGGATGTTTACTTCTGACAGGTGTCCATAGATTCACCATCTGTAGACCGTGGTGAGTCATTCCATATTTTAACTAAGAAGTATAACATCAGTAATATCTAAAGAAATTGAACCATGCAACTTCCGCGAATACTATACTATAACTGATAATTTTTACCCGACTACGATGGAGCTAAGGGAGGGTAATGAAGTTAACAATCTATGTATGTAAAGTTGATAAACGTGGAAGAATCGACAGAGATTTGTCAGGGCCATAGCAAGTGGAACAATGTCGTCTCTGTCGTATGTCGTCAATGTCGTACTCTTGCGGGAGAAAGGGGGTTGTGTGTATGTATATTGATATGAATGTTTGTATGGATGTTTATTCTAGCTCAGAAACTACTTGGCCGATTTTCGTTGAAAGCGTATTGATTGTCCGATGGTTACAGGCTCTATGATAATACATTCAATTAAATTATCTTGAGGATATAAGAACATAAAAAAGCGGGTAGACGCCGCTTAGTAAACATCAATTTGTGCAGCTGTACATTTTAATTTATTTAAAAATATTTAGTGGTACATTTGTAGTAAATGCTATATAGAATTTAATGTGTTAGTTCATCACCACTTGCCGCAAGTATAAATTACATTTCCTTTGCACTTATCACTAATTGAAACCGCACTATCACCACACCATGGAACCATCATCCCAGCTTTCTTCTAATAATGAAAGTGTCACCGAGTTACTTGCAAGAATGAGTAGCTTTGAGGACAGACTTGAGAAGGCCACCACCTTGTCACCATCTAAAACATCTTCACCAGAATCATCAGATCCTATGTTGCGTCAAGAATTTGTTGAGTTCAAGAGGTCGGTCTGGCAAGTTCTTATGAAATTCAATTCCAGATTGGATTTGGTGACACTAGGCTTAGACCGTCATGAAGCTTTTCTGCGTAGGAAGTTCCTACTTTTCCATGAGAGTCCCTGAAATAAAGGAAGAAAAAGTGAGCGAAGTGGTTGTGAAGTTGATGGCTGACAAAATGCAGGTGTTGGATATTGCCACGGGTGACTTGCAATCCTGCCATCGGTTGGGGTCCTCCACCGACAAGGTTCGTCCAGTGCTTGTGCGCTTCCGCGAGATGGAGCATCGACGCATAGTATGGGATTCCAAAACGATGCTGAAAGGTACCGGTGTCGTCTTGTCGGAATTTCTAACCAAGGACAGGCACGATGTGTTTATGGCAGCTCGGAAGCACTTCGGAGTAAATAATTGCTGGTCTGTGGAGGGGAAGATCTCCATCATTCTTCCCAACAAGTCGCGCACGAAAATCGAAACCAGTAATCAACTGCGATCTTTGCTTACTCGGTTCCCGAACGCCAAGGAACCTGCGCCACCCACCGAATCTCCCAGGGGTCCACCGCCGGAGGTGGGGGTTGTCAAAGTGCCGGCTCCTAAAGGTAGAACCATCGCGACAAAGCCTACAGCTGCTCCTGTTACCAGAAGAGCAAGGAAGTAGTGTTCGCCTCGGTGGTTACTTCATTTTGTTTCCATCTATTTTCTTGTTTTGTTTCTCACTGGCACAATTCTATCTACCCTGAATTAGATATACATTATTCTTGTTTTATGTAGGTGAGTTTTAAACAACTATTTTGCAATATTGTAGGTCGTTTTAAATTTCAATTTAAGTTTTTGTTTACTTTTGCAGATGTCACTTATCATAATGACAGCTTGACTATTTTTCTTTTTACGTTTTGTTATTGCAAATCTATATATATATATTTTTTGGCCTGGATACTTGGTTGTCCTAGTGTGCGTTTATAAACAAGCTCTCAATTTTACTTTTGTAGTTTAGTGTTCCAGCACGCTGCGGTTCGTGTTGGTGTTGAATTGCATTGTAGTTTTTGATATATTAGTAGATAGTTAAGTATTAAGTATATATTATATTTTAGTATTATTTAGGTACCTATATATAGAATGGACAATGTACTGGATATTGGCGGTGATTTCTTCTCGTGTTCCTCATCTTCCGACAACTTTCACAGCGCGGACTCTCACAGTGATGACGATGGTTCCGTGTCATTCTCGGTGCATGAACAGTTGAAGGCTACATTTTCCAAATTCCCCAATAACCTTAATGTAGTTCATATTAATGCCCAGAGCGTTCCTGGCCACTATAACGACCTTTTAGCATCCTTTAGCAACAGTCGCGTTGATGCTGTTCTCATATCTGAATCCTTTTTAAAGCCCTCTCTTCCTTCTTCCCGATTCCCGCTTCCAGGTTTCAATCTTATCCGCAACGACAGAACTGGCAAGGGAGGCGGTGGTGTTGCTATTTATCTCCGGGAGGATATTGCACACAAAATTGTTGATGTATCTCCTAGCACGTACTCTTGTTCTGCTGAACATCTTTTTGTCGAAATTACTCTCCGCCATACAAAAGTGCTACTAGCTGTTTTCTACTCTCCTTCTCTACACATCGACTATTTTAATTCTCTTGAGAATTTGTTGTGTGATATCCGCCCTAATTATGAACACATTCTGCTTCTTGGTGACTTTAACACCTGTCTACTTAGAAATGACGCTCGAACTCTAAAACTACAGTCTCTGTTGTCCGCGGTCAATCTGCATTTACTCCCGCTCGCGGCAACGCATCACGCTCCAAATTGTAATCCATCACTTCTGGATCTTATGATTACCTCTTCCTTAGACAAGATTGCTACCCACGGCCATTTTCCAGCTCCCTTTTCCTACCATGATTTACTGTACCTTTCCTTTAAAATCCGATCTCCAAAACCTAAACCTAAATTTAAACTCTTGCGCAATTTTAGAGATGTCGATTTGGAGGCTTTGAAGCGAGACGCAGTCAGTACTGACTGGAATTCTGTTTTCGAAGCTGACCACATTGATGTAAAGGTTCTAAAGTTTCAATCCATAATATTTCAGCTTTACGATACTCATGCCCCTGTCAAAAGGGTCAAAGTTAAGCAAGCTCCAGCACCCTGGATCACGCAGGATATCAGGAATGAGATGGTTAAACGCGATAGTGCCAACCGCCGTTACAAAAAATGTCCTTCGGGTCGAAATCTCGAGAGGTATAAATACCACCGAAACCTGTGCAGTCGCCTCTGTAGAGACGCCAAGAGATGCTTTATACATAGGTCCATCACCGGTTCATCCCCCTCGAAAACCTGGTCATTTTTAAGAACTCTTGGCATAGGCAAGTCGTCACAGTCTTGTGGAGGCTCTATTGACTTGATCGCCCTTAATACACACTTCTCCTCTCCACCCGTGATCTTGGAAGCTGATATCAAAGCAAGTACTGTGGCACGGCTCGAAGGCCAGCCACGCCCTCTTTGCTCTTCTTTTCAGCTCGCTGCTGTTGCGGAGGAGGACGTTAAAAAGCATATTTTATCTATCACTTCTACAGCTGTGGGCAATGATGATATTTCCTCCCGTATGATCTCCCTCTTACTTCCAGAACTCTTACCTATTCTATGTCATATCTTTAACCATTCCCTGGTAAGGAGTTGTTTCCCGTCGGCGTGGAAGCGCGCCGACGTTATACCTCTTCCAAAAATTTCCAATCCTTCCTCCTTCTCCAATTATCGACCCATATCTCTACTCCCTTACCTTTCTAAAGTCCTCGAACACATTGTCCACAGCCAGCTATCTACTTATCTTACGTCAAATTGTCTCCTTTCCTCCTTTCAATCTGGTTTCAGGCCAGGTCACGGTACTGTTACGGCGCTGCTAAAGGTCACTGACGACATACGTCTTGCTATGGAGGACAAATCACTAACAATCCTAACGTTGCTTGACTTTAGCAGTGCCTTTAATTCCGTTGACTTTGACGTTCTTCTCGCTACTCTTCGGTCATTTAACGTCTCTCCTCCGGCAATAGCGTGGTTTGACTCCTATCTGCGGAGTCGTTCTCAGCGGGTCCGCTCCGATGAGGTTTGCTCTGACTGGTGTGATCTCGTTGCGGGCGTACCGCAGGGCGGAGTACTTTCACCACTTCTATTTTCCGTGTTTATAAATTCTGTCACCTCTGTCATAGCTTCCAACTTTCATCTGTACGCAGACGATATGCAGATTTATCGACACTTCAAACTCTCTGAAGTTGGCGATGCTATTGCTCTCATGAATGCTGATTTGAAACGTGTTTCCTCTTGGGCTAGGTCCTTTGGGCTCCTAGTCAATCCTAAGAAGTCTCAAGCCTTGCTTATCGGAAGCTCTTACATGCAGAGGCGAATTGGCGCTGATACTGTTATCCCTCAGCTGTTTTATGACGACATCCCAATCCCATTCAGTAAATCCGCTAGAAATCTCGGGGTAATCTTTGACTCTAGTCTATCGTGGGTCCCGCACGTCAATGAGGTCAGCAAAAAATTACACTTTTCACTACACTCGCTCAAATCTCTCCAAGGCTTCTTGCCATTGCAAACTAAAATCTCCCTTGTACAAACACTCCTTTTACCCATCCTAGACTACGCTGACTGTTGCTATTTGGATGCCACCGAAGAGCTATTAAATAAATTAGACCGTCTCCAAAACGTATGCATAAGGTTCGTCTTTGGACTGCGTAAATATGACCATGTCTCCGATTTTCGATCTCAGCTCAAGTGGCTTCCCATTCGCTATCGCAGGAACGCTCATGTCCTTTCTATGCTCTACAATGTCCTCCACAATCCCTCTGCTCCCTCATATCTCCGCACCAACTTCAATTTCTCCCGGGCCCAAGATAAACCTTGTCGCTCAAATGTAAGATCGTCTTTAGCCATCCTCATCCATCATTCCGATTTCTTTTCCTACTCCTTCTCTGTTCATGCTGCGAGACTGTGGAACTCTCTCCCGCATGTGGTGCGTGACAGTCCGTCACTGCCTATATTCAATAAGCGAGTAAAAGACCACTACCTGTCCCTGTCTAGTCCATAAATTTTATTTATTTGTATTGATATGTAGTAGTATTTAAGTGTATAGTATGTATGTATTTATAGATATAGTATATAAAAATTAGTCATATTCATATGTATTTTATAATTATTCATTAATTGTGCGCGTCGTATCTGCATTTCTTAGCTAAACATTTCCTTTCTGTAGGCCTGCTGGAAGAAATTTCTTTTAGAAATAAGTAGTGCCTGTTGTGTCAGTTATATCTATGTTATATCTCTTTATTTCTTTATTGTGTGCAATAAATTGTTAAATAAAATAAAAACTTCAAAATTTTTAAATTCAGAAGATTGATTCGGTCATGCTAGGAATTTTTATTCACATTGATTGATTCTGTTGTAGGATAAACCGCACTCCTTAAATTTGTCCTCAACTGGTTGAAGACATGATTTTGGGACAATATTACAACAAAATGTTTTAAAACGTAGTTATTTCTTTCCTTTACGAATGTTTACTTAAACTGAGTGTATACCATGGTGGCTCATTCAAAACTATAACTACAAAGTATAACATCAGTAGTAAGTATAAAGAGAGTGTATATAACTTAAATTACTCGGAAACCGTTGCTCTTAGAAAACTAGATCCTAAAAAGAAATGATAGTGCCTGTCGATATCTATAAGTATTTGCTGTTCTGGAACAAGCGTTTTAAGGCAAATAGTTTCAGAGTTATTACAGTTTTAAGATTGACAGCTGTCATCCAGAATGTAGATCTCGACTATCATTTCTCTTCAGGAACTAGTGTTCAAGGAGCGATAGTTTCAGAGTTATTACAGTATTAAGTTTGACAGCTATCATCCGGAATGTAGATCTCGACGAGTACTATCATTTCTCTTTAGGAACTAGTATTCTAGCACCAATAGTTTCAGAGTTATTACAGTTTTAAGTTTGACAGGTGCCAATCAAAATGTAGATTTCTACGAGTACCAGCTTTTCTTTTTAGAAACTAGTGTTCTAGAACCAAACATGCCTTATTTATAATTCGGGATGAACTGAGAAGAAAATGACGACAGGATCACGAAAGCGAAACAACTTCGATAATGTTAAAGAATCAGAAAAAGGGGAGGGGCTTACGCATCAGCGGTCAAACTTTCTTTGACAAGGTCGGTTTCCTATTTCATTCACACGCGTTGTATCTGTACTAAAAAAAGTAGGCAGATATATGTGTGTGAACTGTGTCACATAAAGAGGAAAAATTCGAACTGTTGGTAAAAAGAAACAGTCAGATGTGACGTTTCATTTTGACATCTGCTGACATCGCGCCGCACGCTGCACGATGGGGCTAAATTGAAAAACGTGGACAAAATTCATACATAACTGACATTTCGGGCTTGAATTGCGGGTGTTGCCCCATCAAGCAGTGCGCCGCGCGGCGCGCTGCACAGTGGTACATATCGCCACATGTCAATGTACTTGCATACAAATTGCTCGGCGTGTAACAAGTTTTGCCACATCGTGCAGTGCGCCGCGCGGCGCACTGCTTGAGTGTGCGTTCAAGATAAGGCTACCTTAAACTCTAAAAAATCCTTGACAGAATAAAAGGAGTGCTCCAATAGCCATTTATACAAGTCCTTTTTAAATTTGTTTATAGGCTGTTCTTTAATTGCCAGTGGAATTTTATAAAATATTGATATAGCCATCGAATAACATTGCTTCAAATACAAAGTAGAATTTGGTGTAACTTCGTGTACAAGGCGAAATGGGTTTCGCGAATTTCTCATAAATATATCCTTTGCAACTTTAAATAAGCTGCGGTGACCTCTAACAAACTTTGCGACCTCATATATATGTCGCAGCCGGATGGTTAAATTAGCCAGTTAACTAAACGGCTAGCTTTTTGAGCAATTATTTAGTTGAAAATTTGCCAGTTTCATAATATTTTAAAGTGATGTTGAAAGAACGATATTGCCTCGAGTTTACGCAGCTCTTTCACACATTGTTCCAATGCTAAGCTACCCACAATAACTTCAAAGTATAATAATAGTTTGCATTAGGTTTCTATTCGGTTAGTTTAGGTTAGCATTATGACAATTAATGGAAGAGTTTCGTAAACTCGAGGCAATATCGTTCATTTGACTTTACTTTCGAAGTTCATGAATTTGGCCAATTTTCAATTAAATAACTGCTTAAATATATAACTGTTTAATTAACCGGCTAATTTAACCATTTGGCTGCGACATATATACAAGCATGGAAGAGTTTAGAGATCTAAATAGAGGACGACATGGTTCATACGGAGGCACTCTACAGATAGCCCGTATACATTTTTTTTGGACAACAAATGCCTTATTTATATCTGTGCTGTTGCCCCAAATCAACAATCCATACCGGAGCACAGACTCCACATAACCATAATAAGCTGTAACGGCTGCATTTTTTGATGCTGATAATACTAACTTGTGCAGCGCATAAGAAAAACTGTTTAATCTATTACAAACACTGTTTACATGATGCTTCCAATTTAGTATTTAGTAGTCTATTGCTATTCCCAAAAACGTCACAACTTGAGATTTTCTTAAAATTTTACCATCGCTGTCAATATTATTCAATTCATTGCATTTATTAAAATTTATGAAATTTGATTTGTCAATATTAATGTCTAAATTATTATCATTAGTCCATACTAAAATAGATTGAAGAACATTACGAATGTCATTTTTATGGTTATTTATTCCTAGTTTTTTATTTGTCGTCACTACAATCGAGAGGTCGTCAGCGAACAATAAACTTTTATAATTATTTAATTCAATTAGGTCATTTATGTACAGGATAAATAATAAAGGCCCCAGTACGCTTCCTTGGGGAACACCTGAGTTATTGCCCCTATAGTCTGATCTATGATTTTGTAGCACCTGTTTATCATTTAGTTTTAATATCTCAACACATTGCTGCCTATCTTCCAAGTAGGATTTTATACAACTTAGAGCTGGCCCTCTAACTCCATTGCTTTCTAATTTCGATAACAGCAATTTATGAGAAACTAAGTCGAAAGCTTTGGTCATATCGAAAAATAATGCACTGACAAAGTACTGTTCATTAAATGCTCTTAGAATTTCTGTTATGAGATCAAACGCAGCATGCGTGGTAGACTTATTCTTCTGGAAGCCATATTGACATTTGTTGATTACATTATATTTCCCAAAAAAACTTGTCAACCTGCTATGCATTACCTTCTCGAAATTTTTTGAAAAAATTTGTGTCAATGTGATAGGCCTTAATTACCCATTGAAGTTCTATCTTTCTTTTTGTACAAAGGCTTTACAATAGACTTCAATCAATTATGTTTTTTTTAAATATGGTTATTTCTCCGAAATGTTGATGAACTCTGACTCGGGGGAAGTAGGCTATATGTTTCTTTTACCCCGGCCATCACTGTTTCACTTTCCCCGGTCAGTATTTTTTGAATTAAGCATTTCTACCGCGTCGTAAATCAATTGTCTGTAGATTTTAGACACAAATGACAATGAGGAGTTTTCCTGTAGGTATTGTCAATTGGTTTCAAAAAACATCAATAGATGGCACTCCTACAATTTTGGTTATTTTTTACCAAAAGGTTCAATGAAATGTATTTTAATACAAACCTTTTAAATTTATATTGCGTCGATTCTTGATCCTAGTGTACTTGAAACGAATTGACTCACTCAAATTGATGTTTGTTTTGTTTGCAATAATTTATTACAACCTCTAAAATGGTTAAAAACTATTGATAAATACAATATTATTCAATACAACGTACCCAGTGTTTATATCCTCTTTGCTAAGAACCTATTTCAAGCGATTATCAAATACCAAAATTGTCGGGGCGCCATCTAGGGAGTGGTTAGGAATGCTTTAGATACCTATTGGAAAACTGCTTATTGAATCATTAAATCCACAAACTATGAACCAATAAACAGACGACCGTCTTCATACAAAATACTATGCACAATAAGGTTTGAGTGTGTGCGTGCGTTTTGCACGCACACACTCAAACCTTGTGTACTCAAGGGATGTATCTCTATCTCTTTCCCTCAGTCGTCCATGTGTGCAATAAATTTGACAGGAAGGTAAAAAGAGTTTTCTGCAAGTAGGTTTTATTCAGCTTAGCTACCAAGGAGTCTCGGTTTCCAAGGAGACTTGGTTTCCGATTTTCTAGTTTTTCCTAACCAAACATTCTGTTTGTAAATTCAAATGAAACAAGCAATTTTTATTTCTAGAAATCATTTTATTGAAGAAATCCTACAAAATCAGATCAGTAATGTTCTTAAAAAAGCTGGGGTTCGAAGTGGTGGTCCATAGTCTCTGCTTCACCTATGGGACACAGGCGTGAGCTTTATGTACCTATGTAATCCTACAAAATTACAAATATAATGGATCACACAATTGAGCTCATTATCCCGGTCATTTTAGCACGATTCATTTAGTAGGTGGGTATGATATGGTATGGGTGCGCACGCGCTGGCATATTTGTATTCATTAACATGTACGTACCTAGCATTTAGACGAATTTTAGTGTTAAAACTCGATGACAGAAATAGAAAACACGCCTTGCAACCGAATTCTGTCAAGCAATTCTGTAAACGTACCATTAAACATGATAAAATAAAAACTTATACCTATATACCATTATATGTATAGTTATCTTATAGCTATTGTCTACGACAATTTTTAAAATTTTAAAAAACATGGCCGTTAACAATTATACCATTGCCAATACTATCCTACAGCGTAAATAGCATAGTACATTTCGGTCACCACCCAACTTCCGCCATTTTGAAAAAATATCGATTTTGCGGCTACTCATAAAACTTATGCCAATCGATAGGAAACTTTAATATCTATCGATCACTATGTTCAAAAATGTCGAAAACGGTATACCTTGCGAGATATCGCAAGTCAAAGATGTACATTATCTACCGACACATGGGGAACAAATACCTCCTACTAAGTCTACTCATAGTCAAATTTCTTCTAAACTACTGAACCGATTTCGATTAAATAAAGTTAGGAATAATTTCGATTAAAAGACCTTTCAAATACAGAAAACTGCATTAAAATTGGTTCATCCGTTCGGGACCTACAGATAGACGGATCATCATCGTCCTAGCACTTATCCCGGCCTCTGCCAGGGTCCACTTTCCTACTCAATCTTCTCCACTTCGCCCGGTCTTCGGCATCCCCTTGTCGTAAGCTCGCATTGGACTCAGCGATGTCAATCCATCGCTTCTTGGGCCGCCCACGGGGCCTTTTTCCTGATCCCGGCAGATTCAGGCACCTATTTCCCACGTATCTTACGCAACACGTGACCAAACCAGCGCAGACGAGCCTCCTCGATCTTATCTGCGATATCCCTCACACCAAGGCTGCCGCGGATGTACTCGTTACGTGCTCGATCGAGTCGCGTAACTCCGCACATCCAGCGCAGCATTTTCATTTCCTTGGCGTGGAGTTCGTGAACGTGTTTTGCCAGCGCTGGCCATGTCTCGCAGCCATAGAGGTCCACCGGTCTAATTATACTCTTGTATATAAGCCCTTTGAGCTTTACAGGGATTTTAGGGTCACTTATGACTGCCGTGAGTTCCCGCCATTTGGCCCAAGCCGCAGAGATTCGGGATTTGACATCAGGGCAGATATCGCCGGACTCGTACATCACGGATCCGAGGTATGATCCTATTCCGATCCGAGGAATTTATCTGTTCTATAGACAGCTTCGTTACCTATACGGATGGTGTCGGGATCCGTGCTGCAGCTGGCCATATACTCTGTTATATCTTCATACCACCGTTTTCTAGCACATCCTTCCACGTGTTTACTCTGGTCTCAAGATCTTGCCTAAGCTTGCTCACCAGTACAATGTCGTCAGCGTACTTCATAAGCCAAGGAGGCATGTCCTGAATTTCCGCAGAGAGGGTATCGAGCACTATGCAAAACAAGTAAGGACTTAACACAGAACCCTGGTGGACACCTACAGTAATCGGGAAGGGTTAGTATGGCCTACGATGGTTTTGACAACAGCTCCAGTATTAGCATACATGTCCTGTATAATAGAAATGGACGCCTCGGGCACAGACTTTGCTCTCAGAGCCCACCAAATTATGTCTCAAGGGACACTGTCGAAAGCCCTCTGCAGGTCGAGAAATGCGTTATGCAACGGTTGATTCCTACTGCAATGGGACTCCTGGAGGACCTTGAGAGCAAAGACTGGATCCATGGTGCTGCAGATCGGCCTGAAGCCGTATTGGCATTCCGACAAACAGCATTCCTGGCGAAGTCTCTGGTCAACAATCCGTTCGAATAGCTTCATTGTGTGGCTCATAAGTTTGATACCTCGATAGTTGCCGCACTCTTGCACTAAGCCCCGTAACTACAATCCTGTTGAATAGCTCAGTGGGCAAGAGTACGCCCTGGGTCCACATTGTTTTCCAAGTTTCTATAGGTATTCCGTCATGTCCAACAGCTTTTCCGTTCTTCATACGTACCAGAGACCTCTCCATCTCATCAGGGGTGATCGAGCTTATCATGCCAAGGTTTGCAGGAAGCTGTGGTGGTACGTAGTTGTTGGCATCGTTAGACAGTTCCTTGAAATGACAGCACCACCGGTCTTTAATAGAGTTTGCACTTTTAAGCAAAACGACATCCGTACCTTTTATGGCAACACACTTTGTCACAACCAGACTGGCTCGACTCCACGGTTTTGCCAGCTTGTAGACGAGCTTGTGCCCCTCCACAGAATCCAACGCATCGAAGAGCGGAGCCAGCTGGGCTGACAGCGCTTTTGCCACCGCCATTTTAAATCACCGCTTTGCTCCCAAGTACACTTCCTAATCCGATAGTGAGTTACTGTGCTGCCATTTCTTGAAACATGCCTTTTTGTCCCTAACCGCTTCCTGCACCTCACCATTCGACCACCTAGTATCCTTGTCAATTCGTCGGACGCTTTCGACGTGCCGAGTACTGTTCGTCCAAGTTTGAGGATGGATTTCTGATAGTGACACCAGAGCTCATTGAAAGTTTCACACTTTGCGCTCCAATCGAGGCTTTCGGCTGCCTCCATGAACTCCTGGCTCGTGCTGCTCAGAGTCCGCCACTTAATAGACGGCACGCAGCGTTCTGCCGTAGGCCGTCTACTACTCACCCGGACGACCATGACAAGGACTCGGTGCTGAGTAGTGAGGCATTCCCCCTGGATGATCTTGCACTGGGATACGTGACCGATGTCACGTCTTCGGATCAGCAGATAATCGATCTGCGATTGGTGCGGGCCACTTTCGTAGGTCGTTCGTTTTGGAGGTATTCTGGTCTTTTCTGGAAGAAGGTATTGACTACGGTTAAGTCGGTGGCCAGTGAGGTTCGGAGAATATCTTCTCCCTCACTGTTTCGCTGGCCATAACCAAATCCATCGTGCTCCCGACCGAACTCCTCGCTCCTCTGGCCCACATGAGCGTTGAGGTCCGCACCAACCACAATCTGTTCGGAGGATAGTATACGTGGCAGGGTATTTTCGAAACTGTTACAGAAGGCAGTCTTTTCGGTGTCGGCGCAACCGGACCGGGGAGCATACGCGCTAATGAGGTTGGTTGTTATACCCTCAATTTGCGCCTTGATCACCATGAGCCGCCCACCACAATAGCGACCCCAGTCCTCCCTTCTGCCGATCCGGTGTACAACAGCTTGTATCCCTACCCGATTTCCCTAGACTTGGAGCCACGCCACCTCGTCTCTTGCAGGAATGCAACCTGAACGCGGCGCCTGTGCAACAAATAAGCCAGCTCTCGAGACCGGCGGTTTAGGGTGGCGAAGCGGAGCTTTCTACTGTTAGGCGCTAACTTCTTTAACCCTGCCCGCGCGTGATAGGGTAGCCCTAGCCCACTTATCGCAGGTGTAGGGCAATATGCCTGCGCGTCGTTCAGCGGCGACGCCCTAGCATGGTGTTTACTTCCAACAGAGGACCTTTTCATTCTATTTTTGCGGTGTTTTGGCTTTTAACATGCGGCGACTACCATCCGCCCGTCATTGATACATGGCGGCAGTGAGATTTGAACCCGGTACTCTCGCATTGCAAGTCAGTAATTTACTTGGGTAAATATGCCCCATCCCAAAAAAAAGAAGTTACTAAAAACACAAAAATCGATTTCTGGGATCTGGTTACATTATTAACGTCATATGCATGGCAAGTGCTAGGCGATGTAGGTACAACGCCAAGTGCTATGCGGAGTTGCTAGCTGAGTTAGAGTTGAGGAGCTTGCTCTTACAGTGTAAGCACTGCATTATGCAACTTAACTTAATTATCTTATTCCATAAAATAAAGAAACTTGCCAGACCGATAACCTAGGTTAAGCAATATTCATAACGTCCGTTAACTGAATAGGTGACCGTTTTGTACTTTGAGACTAGTCAAACTTCAGCACCGCCACGAGCTCGCCACTCCTTAGGTGTGCCAAATGCCAACGGTATGTTGCGAAGCGAGGTTGACCATGGTCTACCTCTGGGGACCGGAGACTAATTGAACAGTCTCGAGAGCCGAGTGTCATATTACTATGAAATAAAGTATTTTGTGTGTTGGTGAACACATAATCTTACAATACACTTTATTTTAGTTTAATTTTTGTTGTAAGTTTAGCGCGTGTATCCGTCTATCTGTAGCTCCCGAACGGATGAACCAATTTCAATGCGGTTTTCTGTATTTGAAAGGTCTTTTAATCGAAATTATTCCTAACTTTATTTAATCGAAATCGGTTTAGTAGTTTAGAAGATATTTGACTATGAGTAGAGTTAGTAGGAGGTATTTGTTCCCCATGTGTCGGAAGATACTGTACATCTTTGACTTGCGATATCTCGCAAGGTATACCGTTTTCGACATTTGTGAACATAGTGATCGATAGATATTAAAGTTTCCTATCGATTGGCATAAGTTTTATGAGTGGCCGCAAAATCGATATTTTTTCAAAATGGCGGAAAGTGGGTGGTGATTTTCTCCATACTAAATGTTCGATGCTCTTTGTGGCAAAAGATTTGGGTGTGTATCTTGATAGTAAACTATCCTTTGTTCACCATTACGAACACATTGTTAACAAAAGCATGCGTACTCTGGGTTTCATTTACAGGTCCACCAAAGAATTCAAAGGCACTCGTTCTGTAATATATTTATCTAATACGCTTGTCAGGACTATTCTTGAATATAATTCTGTAGTGTGGTCTCCTTTCTATGGGGTTCACAGTGCACGTATTGAAGGAGTACAGCGGAAACTTCTCAATATGCTTTGCTACCGACGCCACGTAGGCAGACAGTTACGCTCTTATGCCGATAGATTGTTGAAATTTCGTATTGATTCCTTGGAAACACGTCGCAATTGCAACGATTTGGTCACGCTTTACAAAATAGTCCACAACTATTATGACTCTCCAGCGCTCCTCTCTTTATTAAACTTTAATACCCGCTATAAATCACGTAATCCTAGTCAGAGACTTTTCGCCCTTCAAGTTTACACGAATAATACATCTTATTATAACCCTGTAGTCCGTATTTGTCGCCAATACAATGAAGCGGTTCAGAAACACTCGTCGCTTGACATATTTCATCCGAGTTTATCAAAATTTAAGAATAATATGTTTGCTTGGTATTCTTCTGTTGGTAACTAAGCAGTTCGAGCTCTCAAAAATCATACAAATATGTTTGATTTTTGAGAGTTTGAACTTCTCTAGTTCAATCACCACTGAAATTTTGATGTTTTTTGTTCTAATTAACCAATACTACTAATAAAAATAAATAAAATTAATCTGCCACCAATCTCACTTGACTGCAAATGTACTCAGTTTGTCAGAAATTCATTCCTTTTCACGACTTTCTTGCCTGACTGTGTTCTACCTTCCTACACAAAAAGAATAAAAAGGAAAGACTTCACACAAAAAATAATTAAAATATGTACATAAATACCTACATTAGCAATTTAGAAAAAAGAGTTGAGCCTGTGTGGGTATGAGGGAGAGGAATCATAGAGCCGGGATCAGGGAAGAAGCCCTGTGGGCGACCCAAGAATGAGTCGAATGCGAGAGCCAACGGCTTACAACAAGGGGATGCCAAAGACCGGGCGAAGTGGAGAAGATTGAGTAGGAAAGCGGACCCTGGCTGAAGCTGGGATAAGCGCTGGGACGATGATGAGTATGAGGGAGAGTCCCCAGACAACGGATCGCTGTTCCTGTGGATCCTATATCCAAAAACTAAAACACAACACGAGCTTCTCTATTGAAAACGTCGTAAGCACAGGGCATACCATGAACTCTTATAGCAGGACCTAAACAGAACGAGACAAGCTTATGTGACAAATATAGCGTTTCTGTCTCGTTCTAAGCAGGGCAGTTCTCTTTAGGTCCTGCTATAAGAGCTCATGGTAAGCCCCCAGCGCGACAAAGCTCGCGCCGCGAGAGAACGTTTGTCTCTTTCTCTCAACGACGGTATTCGTGTTCAGTACAACAACGTTTACAGACACCTGATGGGTCTTAAGCCTTGGTGCAGTGCCTCTGGAATGTTTGCTGAGGCAAGACTGAATACGTTTAATGCCATCCATAGGCATCGCATTGCGGGCTTCATGTCCAGAGTTGATGGTTGCAGCAATGCAATTATTGTAGGGTTGGCCACTAGGTCACCTATATCACGAATTCATAAGCGCTGGCTGCAAGTAGCGGCTTAGTACTTATTTCAATTTAATTTTTAGGTTAGGTTAGGTTAGTGTAAGTGAATATGTGTTATTTTGTTTGTACCTTTATATTTAATTTTTATAAAACTTAATGTGTTATTTGTGGTGAGGCTATGTAGGTAGAGTTATGTTACGTTAGATATTAGATATTGTTGTTTATTTTTTCTTCTTTTTTCTCTCTTTTTACTTTGTATCTTATGGATCTTGTGTCTGACAATAAAAGTTTTATTATTATTATTTATATAATACGAAGACGAAAGAGATAGCAATACCTATGTCGCGCTTTTTCTCACTTATCGCGCGCGTGAGCAACTTGTGCTAGGCCTACAGAACGCATACTTTAAAATACTCGAGGAACAGGTAACTACTTGCCCCCGTATAAATATATTTGTAGCACGCTCGCGCAAGTCCAGGACGTGACTTTGAAGCTAGACCATGAAAATTGTGTCGAATTAACACTATCTATTGTGGTTTTTGAACTACTTTTTTTTAAAGAGCTGTCTGACAATTTTTACTTTATTGGAAAGGGACACATTGACTGTGTGGTAAACCTCTCTATCAGACCGCGGCTCTTTTTCATTTGAATACAAGTCTTATGCTTACATGGTAAGATCTGTTTTTGTTTGCAGTATTATTGTACGTGCGTGCCAGGTGTAGGTAGGTAAATACATTTTATTTCGTTAAGTAAAATGTACATGATATTGTTCAGTGTTGCCAAGTAAAACGCGAAACTTTTGCCAAGACTTTAGTCGACCCTCTACATTCGCGCCTATTAGGAATGTGGTAGGTGTCAAAATGTGATATCTCTGAACTGGTAGGTTCTGCTGTAAACAGGGTCACAGAGGTAATGTCAGCCGTTCTACTGTAATTACCGGATGTGCTAAAATCCTGGATCATGATCAAGTGTATTCCGAACCTGTTACGGAAAAAGCTAGGAATAAAAATATAAAATCAATACATCGGTCTTCATAAACTTAATAAAATATTTTCAGATCATTTTCGTATTTTGTTATTTTGAGTGTAGGTACCCTAAGTATTCTGTAATTTTAAATTTATTTATAAAACGAGGTCAAATAAAAACAAACTATAAAGATTGAAAATTATGATAGTAGAACGGAACTTGAAATTCACTCCCATGAAGTTAGAGTATAACCATTCGAACCTATTCGAATTACTATGATGGCATTCCACATGATGGGTTCAAGATGTTGAACGTATTGATGTTGACGTACTATCAGATGTTGGAGGTACCACCCTTGACGGCGTACTTGGCTCACGTGTTTATATACTTTTATTTATTGACCAGGCTCGCGAGAGTTCAATTAGTAGCACGCTTCTAATAAGTTACTTGCAGCTTGTCTCGATAGATGGCGTTACTTGTACGCTTGTAATAATGCATATAATTATTGCAAATGTATAGAATTATCATTATTTTTGTTGTTTATCTTTACACAGAAAGATAAAACAAATTGTTGTACATAAGAAAATTAGATATAAGTAGCAAGAAAATTTTGATAGACCTAGCGCACACAGGGAGGTAAGGAAGGTAAGGGATTATTTCTACCAAAGGGTGGCCTACCGCAGGCGTCGAAGCGATGGTTTTAATCAATGTCTAAACAATCCTAATGTCAAACTGAGTACCTACTTCAACTGTCACAATATAGATAAATTGCTGAAATAATAAGTTTAAGGGAAGTGTTGGATATAGAAATAATATTCTTGTATATATCCTTATTAATTTATTAGCCGCAACACTGACAACGTTGTAATGTCAATCTCTTAGAAATGTTCTGTCTCTCTGTGTCACTGTTTGACCAGCCAGTGATAATGATTTACGATTTCCGAAATTAAAAATAGATTTCTCAAGTTTCTCTGACCGAGGGTCAGCAGGGTTTCATTTCACCAGCACCGAATAGCCTTAGGTACATTGCACTGTGCCTGGAAATAGATCTAGATACTGTCAAACAACAAATATCAAAAATACAAAACGAACAAAGCTACCATAATATTTTTCGGTTAATTTTGTAACCTCAAATAAATGTAAACAATAAGTACTACAAAATACATTAATTCCACTTAAATTCAAATGATTTCCAAAAGATCACATTTGTTTCAATATTTTCAAAATCTATCTGAATACATGTTACGTACCGTTTAAATCTTTGCTGTACATCTTCTAAATCAAACAGCAACTTATCTGCTCTAAACTCGGCCATACATGCTTGAGAAACTCAAAATATTACTGTTTTCGTGCCGCTTTTATGTTTTTGTACTTATTTCGAAAATAAACGTCCCACACAGTAAAATGCTGGAAATATCACTGTGATATCACATGAAAACTTAAACATAAAAAAAACAATGTCTGGTCGATGTGACAGCTGAAGTATCAGTTTGTTTACAGATAGGAATATTATATTTGAGTTTTAAAGTAATGTAGTGCTGCCAGCAAAGACTTCTATATATGGACCGGTTCATTGTACAAAGGCAATGAGACCACTTCATTGGAGCTAAAACTGCAATAGAGCTCCAATGTCGTCTCAGTGACGTCTCGGACATGTCTACGAATGGTCGTTACTTTACAATGTAAAGGTATTACGAATTAGAGCGGCTCAGCCCGAGGCATGCTCGCCGTGCGCGGCGAGATGCTCACCGCGCGCGGTGAGGCTGCTCAGCTGCGCATTTGTTTGTTCGTTGAGGCAACGTGCTCGCGGCGAGCCACAAATGCGCCGCACAAATAAAATGCTGATGCTGCTTTTATCATAATTGATGGGATTGTTAAAATAATTTTAGTTTTTTCGGTCCTCGTTGGTATCTTCAATCAAATTCAATGCACTCCATCTGATTGTTTTTTATTTGGCCGTCTTACATGCATGCGCACGATGTGACTTTGCACTGGCGGTATAACACCGTGAATTTAGTTCTGACCATTAAATGTGGGTAGAACAGAAAAAAATACTTATAACTGTAATATGTTTAGTACAGCATAAACCGGATAGCACTAATATTTGGAAGAAGCGCCATAGTTACTTTTGTTCAGCTTGAAAATAGCTATCCAACGACGTATTACACATAGCTATTGGAATGGTTACCACTGTCCATACAAATTCTTGTACGCGTTAACAATTACGGGGGACCGTAAAGATCGCCTTCGACGCCGTCACGGACATGCGATATATGCAAGAGGTATAAAGTCGGTAAGGAAGGGAAGGGAAAGGTGTCCAACAGTGGTCGCCCTGACGACGTGATGGAAAAGGGTTTCATGCATTCATGAAAAAAGTTCAAAATTGAAAATTATTTATTTAATTAGAATCTTTTATATGTACTTAAAGTAACGTTTGAGATAATGAAGGTTCAGAAGGAAGGAAACACAAGGTTGTATTTTCGTTATTTCTGATGCCGAAACGCCACTATTCCCACGCCTACAACGGAAACGGTTAGCATACAGGTAAGGGCCCACCCCGCACAACACTGTGCGCGAACGGTCGGCGGCACCGTTTATTACACCGTCCCGAAGCCAACGCAGAGCGGACGTTCCCAGTGTGGGAAGAAAAGGTAGGCGAACACCGCTTCAACAAAAGGATCTATCAATGGGGAAAGAAGCTACGAGAAACCTACAGAGCCAAGTTATATTTAAAAATATTTTCTTATTGACCTACTTAATGTTTGTTACAATGTACAAGCATGACAGTAAAAAAGATACAATAGAAGTTCAGTTCCATGAACTTTTGTCACATAAATAAAAGTATTATAGGTACAAGTACCTATACTTTAATAGTCTTTGTCATTATAGGTAAATAATGATTGCCTAGTTATTTTTACAAATATATTCCTTACATTTTATACTATACCAGCGACCCGCATCGGCTTCACACTGGTTATCTCGGTTTTTTTTTACAATAATATGAACGAATTTTTCATATAAATCTTCCGAAAGAAATTCTTTAACCGCATCAAAATCCGTTGCGTGATTTAGGAGTTAGCGGAAATACTTACCTACAGATAGACAGACAGACGCAGAAAGCGATTTTCATTCATATTATTGTCTGTCTGAATGCATTTCCGGGTAAATACGCAACTGATTTTGATGTAGTTTTCACCATCGGTTAGAACATTTATTAACGATGATTTATACATATGTATAACATACATGCTTAATATAGTAAAGAAAAGTCAAGTAAACCTGTGCAAAGCCGGGACGGGTATCTGGTAAATATTATAAATATCGTTGTCCTTAGTATTAGTGCCAATAATACCCTTTACTATGCGGCATTCTCATCCTACTGGCGATTAGACATTTTAACAATAATAGTGTTAGCATTCTAACTGGTTCTATTATTAAACTTTATATTAATGATAATTAACAAATTTTACAGTTAACGTATGTTACAAATACTGCGCACCACGGACGGAATAATGAATTACTTACTAAATGTGGGTGACATTTTGTTGCCAAGTTCAAATTCGATTGCGCGGTATGGTCACTATACGACGTGTGAGACATGACGCGCCCGTTTTGCATTATGACGTATCCGCTAGAAAGAGTGCCGTTGATGCAAGATTCGCCAGAGGGGCTACTAAATGCAGGTTGTGCATCAGGAGACTTGTGAATCAAAAGACTTGGTATAATTATATCTAATAATGTTAATGATTTTCGACTTTTTCGACAACTGTACGTACCGTGAGATATCATTAAGTTCGTTAAGGCGGTAATTGTAGGTAAATTTTGAACGGTGTTTTAGCCATTGCTTGTATTTTAATTAGGGCTGGTAAACTATCAATAATTGAATCTAATCTACAGTTTAAAACGAAAACGAACCCAAATTGTATGTCAAGCAATGGGAGAATAGCCTTAGTGTCAAGTGTGGGTGGGACAGGTGAAAAGCTATTATAGTTTTATCTAATTTACAGTAGTCAGTAGTTGTAGAACTCCACCACCGCCGCTTCCGCAAGCCTGCACCTCTCGGACGCCACCTCAGTCGACTTTCACTGTTAACATAAGATTTGTATTAGAATCGTCCCACAAAAACCCTGCATATATAGTATAAAAAATGCCTATACCTGTGCGTTTTTTTACTGTAATCCGAAATATAATTGTTTAATACATTTATTAGGAGAGGCCAAGTTGGTTGGAACACATTGGTGCTGATAATATAATGATAAAAGGCAAAGTGTTACTCATTCATTCATTGGAGAGGAAGCCTACATTCGCAGGCGGATACATTATGGGCTATCAAATGATGACAATGATGAAAATTGCGTAAACTGTAATTTTCAGTTAAAATTAATTTATAATATTTTGCTATTCTCATAATTGCCTTCGCCGTATTTTCATGTGGTTATAGAGGCGAAACTAACAACAAATACTGCCTGTTTGCCTACCGCACAGAACACCTAAAAAGGGAGATTTTCATTACAATTCATTGTTCATTTGATTTTTACAACTTTGAAACATCTAAATATCATCATATATTTACATAAAATAATAATTATTGTGTACTCGCACACGAGAGCCCGGGGCCTTGACCATGATTTGGCAGATCAGGTAATTACAGTTGAGCGACTGCCATTTGACCTCCGTGACCTTCCTCCGTTAACAGGAGAATTTGACCCGTTTGGACCATGGTTACACAATCAGTCGCCTGAACGTGCAGGTTTCATCATGATGTTTTTTGGACCATGGTTACACAATCAGTCGCCTGAACGTGCAGGTTTCATCATGATGTTTTGTCTCATCTTAATAGCATCGGTTAGCGTTGTTAGTAGGTTGTTCTAGTTAGTCTATTGAGCGCATCAAGTTCAGTGTCTGACTATTTAATTATACCAAAGGAGTATGTTAGCAGTGGGATTGCATAGGTGTTAATGGCTTTTATTTTATTTCGGGCTGAGAGGTGTGTTTTTAGGATTTTATTGAGTCTGTATTTGTATTTTGTTTGCAGTTAGTTTGTTTTAATAGTTGCATGATTTATTAGATGGCTTTGTTTGAAACCTAGGTATTTGTAGGTCTCGTCTAAATTTAATGCGTCAATAATGCTACTGTGCATTTGTGTAGTATATGGTTCTACAGTCTCGTGTTTACCTTTTTTAATACTATTGACTTTACATTTAGCGATCCCAAACTCCATATTAACATCACTAGTAAATTGCTCAGTAATTTTAAGTAGTTCGTCAAGTTGTGGGCGGGAAGATGCAAACAATTTTATATCATCCATGTAAAGCAAGTGAGTAATTAAGACATCGCTATTAATTTTGTATCCGTATTTACTGTTTATCAAATTTTGTGATAGGGGGTTAAGGGCCATACAAAACCATAGGGGACTCAACAAGTCTCAGTCCAGATATTCTTCGGAGTATGGGAAGTGTGGTTGATTGTATAATATCAGTTTTTGTTTTAATGCTAAGTTTGGTGGACCAATTTTTGATTACGTGCTCTAGAAGTTGGATTATATTATTATCTATTTTATATATTTTCAGGATATCAATTAATCACGAATGCGGCACACTATCAAATGCTTTTTGATAATCTATATATGCGTATTGCATGTTTCTGTGCCTTTGCCTACACTGTGTATGTATTTCGGAATCTATTACTAACTGTTCTTTGCATCTTCTACCCCCTTTATAGCAACCTCTTTGTTCTTCTGCGATAATATCATTTTGTGATAGGTATACGTATATTTTATTTGTTACTATGGATGTAAGAATTTTGTATGTTGTAGAAAACAGGTAATTGGACGATAGTTAGCCGGATTTGTGGTATCTTGGTTTTTGGCCTTCAGGTATGTTATGCCGTGAGTAAGATACTCTGGCACGGTGTTTGGATCCTGTATCATTTTATTAAATATATTTGTTAATGGTATATGCACAATTGTTAGCTTTTATAATCCAAAAATTGTGTATTTTATCTGGGCCAGGGGTTTTCCAATGATGTGTCTTTTTAACAGCTTCTGTAAACTCTTCTATTGTAATTGTGGTTTCAGTCATTTGATCTTTGTCGTTTACTCGTATTTTTTCAGCTTCAATCAATCAATAGACCAAATATTTTCCCAGAATTCCTTGACTTCATCTATGGTAGGTGTATCCCAGTGGCGTGCCTAGGGGTTCAGAGTAAGGCAAGCCGAGAGATGAAGTTTGTGTAGTTTTTACGGTTATTAAAAATAAATCCATCCCCTTGCCACATTACTGATCAATCCTCACTTATCACTCTTCAGTTTTATACCAGCAATATAACTTGTGAGAGAGACAACCAACAATTCAATGAGTTTGGTACACCGATCTATGAAATTGTCTTATTAGCGATTTACTAATCTGAGAAATAGGTATAATAGGAATACATAAAAGGAAATAACTTGTTATTTTCTGAGAAATGATTAATACTTTACCTTTTCGATGCAAATCAAAACTTGTGCACATTTTAAACCATCACAAGGGACTTTACTTCGTCTATTGTTGATCAATATAATTAAATCACTTTTACTACAAAACACAACACAAACAACAAAAAACTAATTACTTATCCGCCCAAACGGCTCAAACAAAACAATAGTGAAGTTGGTACGTATTACAGCATTCAACAAACGTACCTACTGCGCATGCGCGAAGTTGCTATTTTCAAAGATCCGTGTGCAACTTCATACGCATGCAGGGCTTAAAGTCTCGTACAATGGACTATATAAACAAACGTATAGTTATATCTCATTATAGGACAGTTTTCATATGTAAGAAAGAGACATACCGGCCCGAATCAAAGCCCGCTTACAAGCCAGCGCGTGCGAGCGAGATGACTGACCGAGTCTCAATTTCCTCAACTTGCGTGTGCGTTCGGATCGTGTTTCGTAACCTAGGCGCACGATGGCGCTGCTTTGCGGCGCGGCAGTTTGAAAAGCATTAGGAGCGCGAACTTTAAATAGTTTGACGACCTGAGTGGTTCAGTGGTCAACATGCCGGTCTGCCACGCAAGAGGTCCCGGGTTCGTTTCCCGGCCGGGCAGAAATTGAAATGATGAATTTTAATTTCTGTTACGGGTCTGGGTGTTCTATGTATAATAAGTATGTATTTAAAAGTATATAAGTAGTTTATCAGTTATCTAGCACCCATAACACAAGCTTTGCTTACTTTGGGGCTAGATGGCGCTGTGTGAATTTGTCCAAGATTATATTATATTATATTTATGTGTTTGTCCTAGAGTGTCCCGCGTCCCGTGTAGAAATTACCCGCGAAATAAAAATAATTCGTTCTGAAACAAAGGAATTAAAAGGGTCTATCCCTCAAGGAAGTAGGGTAGCCTACCCTTTCGTTGGCACCCCTCCAGTTATTGGCACTTTTGCATTTAGATTAAAAAAACAAGGATACCACAGATTACTCAGAGTTACTTCAGTAAAAAATCAAAAGTGTAGGTATATTTCTATTTTAAAAGTGGCAACACAACACCAGTAAACAATATGACGGCTTACTGTCAACAACTTCAGTTGTGTGCTCATATTTCGGTGCAAAATTTTGGTTTTTTGTTAAGGTAAGACCTTTGCGAACGCTATTATAATAGGTTAATTTTAACAACAAAATGTTTGCAAATTGTTTTGTAGGCATCTGAACCTCTTTAAGCAGTTAATTTAGCTTATATTTATTCAATTTATATTAACATAGTTTGTTTAATTGAGGTGCCAACATTTAGAACAACAATTTACAAGACATGTTATTATTGGCACTACTGCTAATATTTAGGATATTGTAATATTTTGTGACTATCAACTTTAGAGTTTAGTCGTAAAAGCTTAAAGTGTATATTCAATTCTGTATTACAATTTTTGTTTGTATATAGTGTTTTCCAAATATTAGCCCCTGTGCCAATATGAAAAAATCTATTATTGGCAGTGGTGCCAATATTAGAATAGTCGATGCCAATATTAGGATAGTTGATACCAATAACACTTTTTGTTTATTTTAGCTGCATATTGCATTATGAAACCACGAAATAAAGTAGAAATATAAAAGAAACCGATATTGAGAAAAATCATTAAAAAAAGCGTTAAGCGCAATTAAAAATGCCATGCCTTAAGAAACAGGCAGCAAAAGAGGTTCCAAGTGCCTCGAGCTACCCTGCAATTTCGGTTGAACAACCCCAATCATAATCCGCAGTGGATCCTGGTCCAAGTCCAGTACTTAATAATGAAGAAGAGGCTGAAAAAGTACATTGGTTAACTGCCTGTTACAAAAAGGGATTTCCGAAAAGGAAAGGGGAATGTGTTACACAGCATTGCAGAGTTTATAAAAAAAGCGGGAGACCCAACCCCTTCAAAAACAATATTCCCAGGGAAAAGTAGTTTCAGCTTTTTCTTAGACGCCATCCAGATATCTCAATTCGTACGCCTGGTTTATTAGAAGATAATTTTGTTTTTAAGGTTTTTAGATAATTTATTAGTATTTCGTAAGTAAAACATGTGATTAAAATAGTTATAGAATATGAAGATGGAAATTTTCCACTAATAAAGTAGGAATGACTGCTTTTGTAAATGTTTTAGTGTCATAAGGACTCTTAAATAAAACAGGAGAAATTTTTATGATTGAATTTTAATTTTTATCACTACTTGGCCCGGCGCGACTTCGCTCGCGCGTTGTCTCACCCCCATCTTACCCTACACCTACCCTACCCTGCTCTACACCTACTGTTACCCTACCCTACTCCTACCCTTCCCCCATCCTACACCTATCTAAAACCTTCCCTACACTTGCTCTACACCTATCCACTTACAACCTGAGTGTCAATAATTAGCTTTATTAATGCTAATATTGAGACTTACTATGCCAGTAATGGGTATTTTGATAAGCTTTTAGAATTTTGCTTATAAAATATTTATTACACTGTTTGGCAAGATAGCAACGACCATCGATACAAAGATTAGACTACCAACTTCAAAGTTTTAAAAAAGATTGTGGGATAGGTTGCATATGTGTATTAATTTCAGTATTTGTTTTCGACGACAGCGAAAGCGAGCTCTTAAAGTGCCAATAACTGGATAGTTTACCCTATCCTCGGGTGTGTACTATTTCTATTGTATATAAATGACTTACCGAGAATCCTTGACATCCACTGCACTTTATTTGCGGACGACATTTCCTTGCTATTTAGCTTCACGAAAGACGAAAATTATAACAAGAAAATCACTGACACATTATCCTTAATTCACCATTGGATCAAAGCTCATAACTTAGAAATAAACTTTAAAAAAACACAATTGATTCAATTCCATCCACACCAAAGATCACCGTTACGACTCCAAATTACGTATGATAATAGGTGCATAAACGAGGTCCGGCACGCTACGTTGTTAGGGCTACACCTCGACACTGAGCTAAACTGGAAAATACACGTATCCGACACAAAAACCAAACTGTCTAGATTTGTATACGCACTGAGTATTCTAAAGCGAGCGACGAATTACGAGACAGCGCTGTCTGCTTATCACGCGTACGCAGCAGCGTGGCTGCGCTATGGAATAACTCTGTGGGGTAACCACGCCGAATCACGCGACCTGTTTATAATGCAAAAAAAGTGCATACGTGTTCTAGCAAAAATCCGCCAGAGGGACAGCTGTAGACCTCATTTCATTGAAAAACGTATATTGACTCTGCCCTCATTGTTTATTTTGGAATCGGCCTTATTTGCCAGAAATAATATACAACTTTTTACTAATAAATCCGACATGCCCGCGTTATCGAAACTTAGACCTAGAAACCAATTACTCCAACCTAACTCGACTATGCAATTATTTCGAAAAGGTCCCTATGCATCAGCTATTAGAATATACAATAAAATACCGGAAAAGTTAAGAAATGAATCGAACCACAACAAATTTAAAAAATGTTTAAAAGAATACCTCTTGGACAAGGCAAATTACACAATTGACGAATTTTTAAATAATACGTAATTTAATCAACCAGAATTAACTTGGATTTTAATCTTTCGACATATGTACATGTTTTATTATTTATTGACATTTTATATTTATATTTGAATGTATTTAAACTTTGACATAATGTAATGTTATGTGTGTGTGTTTTGACAATTTGGTTTGATTAATTTATACTAGTTGAGTGGTTTGTAATCCTAAGACATATCTCATTAATAATGATTAATTGTATTCTACTACCTGACATTCGTAGTGCCTTTTATAAGGTGTTAAATGTGGAACGAATGCTTATTTGTAACAACCATATTATACCATTTAACAGCGAATAAATGAAATGAAATGAAATGAAATGAAATGTTTTTATCAATTTTTTTAGGATTTAGTTTATTATTATTATTCTCCTTATTTATTTTCATTCTTAGATCTACATTTTTTACAATATATATGATAAATTAATATTATAAAAAACCTAAACCTAGAGTACCACCAGCACCGGGGCGAGGCCCAAGCTACCGGCGGTTAGGGCTGCAGAGACAGGAACCTCCTGACAATACTCCAAGAGAACCGCTTTTTGAATCTGGCCCTTGAACCAACCATCTAGCGAGAGACTCTTTAGATGTTGGTCGAGGCTCTTGGCTATGAGATCGTTTACTGATACGACTATCGGAACAATGATCGTCGAATCAACATCCCACATGGCGGTCACCTCGTGAGCCAAGTCAAGGTACTTACACTGTTTGTCCTTCTCGGCCTTCACAAGGTTTCCGTCATGCGGGATGGTGACATCGACGAGCACTGCTCGGCGCTTCGATCGATCTGTGAGCACGATACCAGGTCTATTGGCTACAATAGTCCTGTCCGTGATCACAGATCGATCCCAATAGAGCGTGGCAAGACCATTTTCAAGAACTGGCGCTGGCACGTATTTATAATATGGCACCTCAGACTCCACAAGACCATATTGAAGAGCAAGTTGCTGGTGAATAATCCTGGCTACCAGGTTATGTCTGTGCAGGTACTCACCATTAGCAAGACGACCACAACCGGATGTAATATGCCTGAGTGACTCTCCAGGGCAGCGACATGCACGACAAATGTCAACCGTACCGTCCTTCAGGATATACCTCCGGTAGTTGTTCGTCATGATAACCTCGTCAGCAATTGCACAAACAAAACCCTCTGTTTCCCCGAAGAGATCACCAAAGCGTAGCCAGTTCACCGAGGCGAGCAGATCTACATCGGGTCCTGTCAAGGCCCTGTAGAACCGCCCATGTAGGTCCTTGCTCTTCCATACGTCCTTGCGGTCTATGGTGCTTAGGACCTTTGGTTTGCGCTAGTTCTCGTTTGCCAAGGACAGCGGGGTAAGGCCTATGTCTACCGCCACCACAGCACGATGCATCCCACACTCGTTGTTAAGAAAGTAGTCTCTAAGACTGCACACCTCACGATTGTAAAGGGTCTTGGCGCTTAAAAAGCCACGACCTCCACATTTACGTGGGATGTACAGTCTCATGACAGACGAGCGTGGGTGCAGCATACGGTGTGTAGTGAGCAGGAGACGGACCCTTCTATCCAGGGCGTCCAACTCTGTTTGAGTCCACCTTAGTATGCCAAAGGAGTATGTGAACAGGGGCATCACCCAAGCATTGAAGGAGCGCACCTTGTTGCCACCCGACAAAAGACTATTAAGTACTTTTGTTAGGCGACAGAAGAAACGCTCCTTCACTGCCTGTTTTACACCATCGTCCACGATACCCAAAGACTGTGACATACCAAGGTATTTGTTAGTTTCGGCTTCAGAGAGAGATCTAAAAGACATCGTCTCAGAAAGTTCCAAATTTGTAGTAATTGCAACTTTCCCCCGCTGCACATGCATGACCGCACACTTATCTACACCAAACTCCATTCTGATGGCATTACTAAAAAAATTCGGTTATTTTCAATAACTCCATCAGATCCTGGCGTTTTGGTGCAAACAACTTGAGGTCATCCATGTACAGCAGATGTGAGATGACCTCGCCCTCTCTTCGAAGCCGGCAGCCCAGCTCTGAATGCTTAAGCAATGTGCTAAGCGGATTCAAAGCTAAGCAAAACCACAGTGGACTCAAACTGTCGCCCTGAAAAATTCCTCGCTCTATCCTTATAAAGTCCTGGGGAGGAGAATGATCAACTCCGCCTACTGGTTGACTAAGGACTGTGATCCATTGCCTCATACATGCATCTAAAAAAGATCTTAAAGTTGCATTGATCTTATACAACTCCAAGACCCGTCTCAGCCATGAGTGAGGCACCGAATCATAGGCCTTCTTATAGTCGATCCAGGCAGCCGAGAGGGACCCCCTGCTCCGCCGGACTTGTTGGCATATGGTCATGTCTATGAGGAGGAGCTCTTTAGTACCACGAGACCCAACCCTACATCCATTTTGTGACATGGCTAAAATATTATTTTCATTAATGTGGTTATTAATTTTCTTTCTCAAAATGGATGTAAGGAGCTTGTATAGCGTAGGCAAGCACGTGATGGGTCTATAGTTTTTCGCTTCTGTGGTACTACCAGACTTATAGAGCAGAAAGGTAATACCGGTTGTAAATAAAGTTGGTAGGGAACCATGCTCAAGGGCTTCTTGAAATTGTGTTGCCAAGCGTTCATGTGAGCATCGAAGCCATTTTATCCAAAAGTTGTGCAATCCATCTGGCCCAGGATATTTCCAGTTTTGAGCCGTATCGATCGCACAACTTACATCCTCTGGGCAGATGGAAACCGCCGCCATAGGCTCGATGATCTCACATTCGCGCTTGACAACATTCATCTAGTCGCCCTCCGAGTGTTCGACAGGAACCGACCAAATACTATGCCAAAAATTATTTGAGGCAGAAGCATCGGGCAGGCTCCCGTCGGAACCACTTTGATTGGTTCCCTCCCACTTGCTCTTTCTCTCTCTCTCTTTCTCTGGTCACTTTGAAAGAGACGATTGAGCCGGAATCGATCCACACGCTCTCTGTAGCGACAAATGCGATTTGCCCACGCACAAACTTTCTGCTTCAAAAAATCAATGCGCTCTGTAGCACAGGCCATATAGTCGCGTGAACTGATTCCAGTCCCAGCGAAGGCCTGATCGACAAAGCGCATGACTCGAGGACGATTGTTGCCCTCTTTGTCACGCCGCTCGATCCGCTTTTGCCATGCAGGTGCGCCCCCGGCGACCCGCGGAGCTCGGTCAGCGTCCGGAAACTTGACGCAAGCAACGCGGCACGCCGTGATAGCACCACAATACATGATCGAGTGCGTATCAACTAAATTATCACTAGCCCGTATGTATGGGTCTAGCAATACGTTTATGGCTCCCATTAACGCAAGGTTGCGTCTATTAATGGGCAAACGAGGCAATCGTGGCCTAGAGTTGGGTGCGAAGCGATACCGTCTCCTCCAAAGTCCTCCTCACATACTCATTGGTTTCAGTGCTTACGCTACTCACGATCGTACAGTCCTCTACGCCGACAGTGGCATCAGTCCGCGTTACCCGCGGTGCCGGA
Source organism: Blastobasis lacticolella (assembly GCA_905147135.1). Lineage (NCBI taxonomy): Eukaryota > Metazoa > Arthropoda > Insecta > Lepidoptera > Blastobasidae > Blastobasis > Blastobasis lacticolella. The sequence continues at coordinate 7,081,379 of LR990068.1, forward strand.
CTAAGCGGCGACGTAGCTTGCAGACTCATGGTCGAAATGGGAACTGCACGAACTGGTAGCGATTCCAAGCGCAGCCGATCAAGTACAGAGTCATCCAACCGTTTTAGACGTTGGATGGCCCGCACCTGATCTGATAGTCTTTGAGCGGTCACATTGATGGCTGGTTCAAGCACCTGAAACAGAGGCAACATCCGGTCACGGTACGCAGACAGGTTGGTTCCCCCCTCTGTAGCCCTATAATAGGCTCGCATGACATTTTCATTTATGGACTGGGTCCATCGCATGCGACGCACTACATTATTATTATTAATGACACCTATCCCCCTTTACGAGTTACAAATAGGCTACCTTACAAACAAACTTGGCAAGGTTATAAACCAATTAAAGTCCTTAGAACCTAGTCGTGCTAAAAAAGATCTTGTAGACGGCCTAGGTTCCCTAATAAAAGTCATAACTGGAAACTTAGACCAATCAGTTGCTTTATACTATAATACGGCTAATAAAAATTTACAGAAGAACCAGAACAAAGCTTTATCCGAATTTAATACCCACATAAGCCTGAGTAAGGAGTGGATGTCTCGCCATACTAATATTATAGCTCGGTTAGTTAAAAACTAGAGCAAAATCAATACTACGTTAGGATTAATCTTAGATAGGCAAGTTTATAGGGATAGTAACTTAATTAAGTACGCTAAATTTGCCCAACTTTTGGGAATAATTAGCGAAAATGTAGAGGATTTCATCCGTACATCCAACACCCATCATTCAATGATAAATATTGAGGTCTTAAGATCGATGATAATTAAATTAAAATCCCTTTATATTAGTGATCAAATTTTAGACTTAGATTTGAGAGAATACTACGATATAATTAAAACTGGATACTACTACGTTGAAAAGCACATAGTTATCGTTTTCGAATTTCCCATAGTCTCTCAAGATATCCTTAATTTATTTAGGCTTTCCATAGCACCCAATAATAACCAGCAAGCCATTGTCCCATCATACCCCTTAATTGCAACCAACGAGAACACGTTCGTGTACATGGAGGCAGAATGCCCGATGTTTGATATCTGGTATCTCTGTGAAAAGAACATAAACAATCAAATCCATTCCAAACCTGATTGTATCCAGCGCCTTATCGTGAATCAAGACCTAGACGAATCCTGCAGTTTCACAAGAATCTCCCTAGCAAGAGAAGCAATGGAAAATCTCGATGATCAACACTACGTAGTATCATTTCCACGTGCAACGAAGGTACAAGTCAACTGCGAGAGAGAATATTTGAGCACACTACAAGGCAGCTATCTCGTGACGATTCCTGTAAACTGTTATCTACGCATGCCTGAGTTCACCATCATCAATGAAATTGACAAGATACAACCTTGATGAAAATCTCATACCCGGCTGAAGATCAAGATACAGCATTAACCCATGTCAGCCTCAACTCCATCGACCTAAGAGGACTACATAATATTCAAGACAAGCTGATGATAGAAGCTCCCATTCAACTTGAACATCCAGCTCAAGACATCGTGTATCACACCACCATCCCACTCTACGTCACGGTGCTAATGGCAACTGCAATTATATCTCTCTTCACTCTAAGCCACTATCAAAGGAGAAATTACAATGAATCTACAGTTCCTGACCCTATTACACCGCATGAACCAATCTACCATGTTCCTGACAAGAAGGAAGATCAATGAGGGAACATCGCAGCAATATTTTCTATTTAAATCCTAAAATAGTTGCTGATCTTCGGGTTGAGGAATTACATACACCTACACTATGAAGACCGCAGACGCAGCACTCACCTCATTGACAGGAATTACAAGCTGATGCATTTTGCCGATTCGTGGACGGCTACGTGATGCTGACATCGCATTGTCGCTGACCACGATTTCACTTAATATTAAGTAATTCTATGTTCATACCTTGAACTATTTTTTTTTTTATATTTTTTTGTAATATTATTTTAATTAATGATATTAGTTTAAATCATTTATGTTTTTTTTCGACCCTCCGGCCGTAGCCTACGTATCTCGCGCCTTAACATGTATACAAACAAAGTTAAGGGCACAGCTGTTTTCAACATTCTCTGTACACCGCGCCTCGGTAACCGCAACAATTTAAATGCATGTAAATCATTGACTAAAATAAATGAATAAATAACCAAACCAATACACAAAAGTGCAATAAAAGTACAAAACTAAAATAATAGCGTGTTACTATCCCACACACCACTACGGAAGTTATTGCGGCAAACTCCTAAAACCCGGGCATTGAGTCAGCAGTTTACACATTATGGGGTGATGCATAGACAGCACAATGTGCCTAGCTGCAGCAGCTTAGCCGCCAAGAATAAGCACGCCACTTTTGGATCGAATATGGACCTACTATCACCGGTAGGTATGCCAGTATCAGAAAAAAGGGCCCCGTGAGTGACCCAAGGAGCGATGGATTGACATCGCTGAGTCGAATGCGAGAGCCAACGGCTTACGACGAGAGGATGCCGAAGACCGGGCGAAGTGGAGAAGAATGAATAGGAAAGCGGACCCTGGCAGAGGCCGGGATAAACGCTAAGACGATGATGATGATGATGATCGACCTACTGTCACGTTAGTTAAGTTTGTTACTAGGAATTTAATTTGATATAAATTGTAATTTAAAAAGTATATGTATTAGTGAATAGGTATTGTTAAAGTAATTAAATTAATTATTGAGATAATTATTGGTTTCGAAGTCGGGTTAGAATTTTGAGAACAATTGAGGCCAAAGGTCATTAGAGTAGGTAGATTTAGCAATGGAAGTATTAATTAGTTGTGTAATCGCTGTAGTGATAATTACGACTGTTTTTCAAATCACACGTAGGTACGAACGTGGTCGTACCCTGAGCTTTTCTATCAGTAAGTTTTTTTATTATATTTTGAGTGATAGAATAGTTTTCCTTCTGTACTTCAGTGCCCCGGTGTAGTGAAGAATCTAGAATAGGTGGGCATGCAACCCACCTATTACACTATACTGTAATGTTATTTACTTTACTTTGGAACTAGAGAACAAATCTGTAAGTTAAATCTGTATCTTTCAGCTTGAATGACTTTCATTTCATGTTTTCCATATGACTTTTGAATTGTTAAAAATGTACCGCACTTGGATTTTAAGTATTTTATATAGTTAATATATTTATTGTTCTTCTTTCCTACTCTTATTATAAATTCATCTATTTCTACATTATTGGAACTGCTTTTCCAAATTTTTAAAATATTTATCACTTTGTTTACACATATTTACAAGCTTTGAATTAACCCATTTGCAACCATCATTCGCACAGCAACCCATAATTTGCTGATAAATTTTTCCAAGCCACTTTAAATTATATCGGTGTAGGATAATAAAATATTAGGACTTCCGAAAATTAGGATGAAAAATTTGAACACTGATCATAAGGAGTATCGATATTTTGGACTATAATGCATAGAACAATAAATTTTAGGACATGCAACAGAGACCCGTATAAAATACATTCATAAAGCCACGCTATTTTTCCGTAGTATAGCGTATGGCCGTGTGTAGTCTCCCAGAGTAGAATACCACAAACCCCACACTCGTGGGTGTCGTACTAGACGACTAATATTATCTAGGCATAAGACCTAGAGTCTCCGTAGGCTGGAAAATGGGCAGCAGCATATTTACAAAACTGCAATCTCCACCCCGTCTGCCAAGCGTGGAGATTATGGTAATAATTATGGGGCCTCTCCCACGAAAAGGGTAGGTCCTTCAGACAGGTCAAGTCCTGCAGTGGACTGTTTTGGGCTGTGATGATGATGGGGTATACACGTAGAAAGCACGCCACCAGTGCCAGTCTCTATACGTTGTGCTCAACCAAAACCGATAAGCTCCGAAGCTATAAAGCACGGGCTGCAAAACAATATAAACAAAACTCAGTTTATGGTGTTTAAGGCGGGTCTAATAAGACGGTGCGCGTCTCTGGTGCGCAGGGTGCGGGCCAGTTCCAACACCGTCATGATTGCCGGCAGGCTAGACTGCCCGTATATAAGGCAATGCTGTAACTTGCACGTCACAGCAGTGGAGATTTTACTTTAATACTAACATTAGATTAAATTATTGTATCTACCTACTAACAAATTGTATGAGTCTTCAGATACTTGAAATAAATGATTATTTATTATTATTACATAGGTACACAAGTACACACGTAATACAAGTAACGTAGGCTATTATTCTAGGCCGTCATCATGACAATGACAAATGAATTTTTACACTACTTAAATATTAATTGATGATCCTAGGTCACGGGCACGCTTAATTGAAGAATTAATTAATAATTTATAGACAAAACGTATGATCTATAATAAATTATAGACAAAACGTATTATTTATTTATACATCGTATAAATAAATAATACGTAATATTAATAAAACAAAGTCACTTCCCGGTGTCTGGTCCCAATAATATTGAAAAGTTCATGGCCGAGAAGAGCGGCCCTCTTGGGTAAAATGATTTTTAGGGTTTTTTAAAGGTACGCGGTAGGAAACCCGGAACATACCCTTGAAATGTGTGATAATAACGGCGATCGTTTAAAACATTATGTTAAACGATTTCAGTTCATTCATTGGTAAAATAATTTATATTTTGTAATTCGATTGGCCGTGTGGTGTCCGGCAGAGTAGAATAGCACCAACCCCTTGCACTCTTGGGTGTCGTACAATGCGACTAATATTTTCGAGGTATAAGATCAAGAGTCTCCTTAGCCTGGAAAATGGGCAGCAGCATTTTCCATTGTTATATTTAAACACTGCGATCTCCAACCCGCCTGCCAAGCGTGGAGATTATGGCAATAACCTCCCCTTTCGTGGGAGAGGCCCTAAGTCCTGCAGTGGACTGTTACGGGCTGTGATGATGAATTTGATTAGAATTTGTTAGATTGATTGACTTATTTCAATGCAGTTTTCAGCAATAGATAGTGATTCAAGAGGATTGTTTATAAGCAAGAAAAAGGGTATAATAGGTGCAGGGTAGGTGTAGAGTAGGGTAGGGTTGGGTCGCTCTGGGTTCACTAGTTATTATTATATGGGTAGGTAGCAGCGACAACGTCACGTCATTTTACATGTTACATTTTACATGGTCCCTCTCGGTTCAGTTCTCACCCGCGTAGACGTTGTGCGCTTTCAGTCCGATACACTGGTAACACTCGGTGGCCTAATGGTCAAGGGACCCGGCTCGTAATCGAGGTGCCGGGTTCAAACCCCAGTAGTCGAAGCACATCATCTGAGTTATATTTAGGTACTTTAGTTGAACACTAACCGATGATCTTACGGTGAGGGAAGATATCGTGATGAAACCTGTTCATTGAGGCGATTCAATGCGTAACCAGGAACCAAGCTGGTCAGGGTTTGTTAACATGGTCACGGAGATCGAATGGCCGTCGCTCCACAGTAATTACCTTGTCTACCAAATCCAGGATCATGGTCAAGGTGAAGCCGGGCTCTCGTGGGCGAGAGCACAATCATTACGAGAGGCGAGAGGACATTGACGCCAAGATGGTAGCTCGACCATCCTACGGAACTGATAGAAAGTATGCACCTCAGTAAGAACGAATTCGATATCTTGGTTTCGGAGATAATCATCATCTTGGCGTTAGTGCTCTTGCGAATGAGGGCCCAGGGTCCGCCTTCACCATAGTCTAGGATTTGGCAGATCAGGTGCAATTGCCATCTGATCTCCGTGACCATGTTTACAGGGGAACCTGACCCGATTGGATCATGGATACACATTCTGATGTGCCGGTATTTTAGCCGTTAAGCAACAATGCTAACATCCTCCGGCTCCGGCTCCGGCTAACATGTCTTCCGGTTTGAAGGATAAGCTAGCCAGTGCAATCACAGGTACGAGGAATGTCATATTTGTCCTCACAGTGACAACGTACATCCCCTCACAGTCCTCGCAGTGTCGCAAGATAATTCTGAAGCTGATTCAGATTGTGCACCTGCCGTTCTGCATTTTTGTTGACTGCAACCTTCCTACTGAATGTATGAATCTTACCTGGATATTATGAGTGACATTTACCGCTTACCATCACGTGGACTGTCTACTCGTTTGACACTGAATATTAAAATATAAAGTATTGTATTGTCGATAAAGGTCACCGTTACAAAGTAACAAGTATCTACATTGACACAATTTTTACTAGAACTGTGATAAGTGAATAGATTACTTAATTATTTCCAGGGTTGCGACAATGGGTCACTTCGAGGATGTCGACACGAAGGATGCACCGGCTATTCAGAATTATTACAAAGGGAAAACTCTATTCATAACTGGAGTTACAGGTACATACCTGCCTACCAAGGCAGGGAAACACTGTCATAGACGGGAAAACTCACACAGGGAGCCAAGAGAGCCCCTATTGGCTCCCTGTGTGAGTTTTACCGGCTGTACAATGGGGAATGTTCTGAGAAACTTTATTATCTGGTGCCCACAACACAGTTCCGCCATCGCACCACCCGCTTGATGGTGTCCACGCGAAGGTTCGAAATAACGTTTTCGATCGCACAATTCAGATGTGGAGTAAGCTCCCAGCTACAGGTTTTCCTTTGGACTGTGACATAGAATCGTTCAAGAGGTATATTAGAGGTCTCTTTAGAGGCGGGCAACGCATTAGTAGCGCCCCTGGTGTTGCTGATGTCCATAGGTGGTAGTGACGACTTCCTTCAAGTGGTTTCCATCCGCTTGCTTGTTTATTTGCAGTGAAAACCTTATGGTGCTATAAAACAGTCGCGCTCCAATCCGGGACAAATTTGGAAAAGTTCGTTGAGCACTCGCATCTATGTCCAATTATTTATTTATTTAAAACTTCATGCACATTACAGTACAATGGCGGACTTAAAGCTACGTAGCTTTTTCTACCAGTCAACCAGAGAGCAATTACCAAAAATTACAAGGCGGTGCTACAAAAGAACATAAAATAACATAAAACAGACTAAAAGTAACATTAATTAAATTAGTATATCAAACATTCACAGACCGAAATTTATAAATAGTATAATAGGAGAGAGAGAACAAGGAACTGAACATAACAAGCTACTGGCACACTCAACAACACTAATGCCTAAACACTTAATAAAGAAAAAGACTAAGTAGGAAAATATATAAGGTGTTACAGATACTTTAGGAATTGACTGTGAACTGCTTTTTTTGAAGTAAATTTACTGGAACTTCGTCTGATCTCCAAAGGTAGATCATTCCAAAGTCTAGCAGCGATTAAGGAAAAAGAATTGGACAGAAATCCAGTCCGGTGAAGGGGAAGGTTTAAGGAGAGAGTGTTTTGAGTTTTTGAGGCTACGGTCGTGGGTGTCGCAAAGATATTTTAACTTGCATTTCAAATATTCAGGGGAGGCTGGATCGTGAAGTATGGAGAAATGGGACGTAAGGATTCTTTGGTTGCGACGATGTCGTATAGGCAGCCATTTGAGCTTCTCACGAAAGCTTGATACATGATCGTACTTACGTAAGCCGTAAAATTATTCCTCGGGTTGAATTGTTGAATTGTAATTGGATCGCAATAGATGCTCAATGGCAGTATGACGCGTTCTAGATATTTTGGTACAATTAAATCTGCAATTGAGCTGCTTTTGCGACCCAATTACAATTTACTCAAGCCTTAGTAAATTAGCGACTTCTATACAAATTTTAAATCCCGTGCACACGCGGAACTTGAAGGCCTACTGGTGCTTCTGATAATAACATCTGATAGGAACCTGTCTGTCAGTCTCTGAATATTTTCACAGGGTTCATGGGTCATGTGCTGCTGGAAAAGCTGCTGCGGTCATGCTCTGAGCTCGAGCGGGTCTACGTGCTGCTGCGTCCGAAGAGGGGAGCCGGTCCAGTCGAGAGATTAAATAAAATGTTCTCCAATATAGTAAGTTATCGTGAAGTTAGTGTAGGGAAGTGAGAAACGAGCTGACAGCCCACCTGATGGTAAGCGTTAACTGTCGCCCATTAAGTTGCAGGCAACCAAAATGCAGATACGTCGTCGCCGTGGGGACTAAAATGAAATGCCTCATGCCTGTAATTGCGCTGGCTACCTTATCCTTCAAACCGGAGCGTAACAATGCCGAATGCAAGCATTATTGCTGGGCGGCAGAAATAGGTAAGGCGGTGGTACTGACCCAGGCGGACTCCTTCGGCCTGCCAGGCACCTAGACCCTGATAAAATGAGTAGTATAGAGAAAGAAAGGGTTAGAATAAGTTAGTTAGGCCTTTTAAAGTCAAAGTTGCAAACAAACAAAGAGATAGACGTAATTAACAGAAGAATATGGACGACCAGATGAATAAAGTATAGTATCTTTGTATTACTAGATATATCTGATACCCTGATAAAAACCATTTCATAAGATAATCTTCTTCTTACAGGACCCTTATTTTAAGAGCGTCTGTGGCCGAGTGGTTAAGGTATCCGACTTGTAAGCGAGAGGTGCCGGGTTCGAATCCCACAGCGGCCGTGTACCAAAGACTCTTTTCTGAGTTGTGTACATTAGTTGAATGCTAACCGATGCTCTTACGGTGAGGGAAAACAACGTGATGAAACCTGCACATTCAGTCCTGAATGTGTAACCATGATCCAATCTAGTCAGGTTTGTCACTGTAATTACCTGATTTGCTGAATCATGGATCATGGTCAGGGCGTACCCCGGGCCCCTCGTGTGCAAGAGCACAACCGGGACATGAATGCCAAGATGATCGATCTTCTTCGTTTTCTTGATGTGAAAATTAAGAATTTTTATATTTCCATTCCAGCTCTTTGACCAACTCAAGGCTGAGAAACCAGGAATATTGGAATCTAAGGTGGTTGCTTTAATTGGTGACGTTGGAAATGTTTCTCTGGGTAAGTGTACTAGAGAAGTAAATAGTAGGTATAAAACATCAGCACTGCTGGCCGTGTGGTGTCCGGCAGAGTAGAATAGCACCAACCTCTTACACTCGTGGGTGTCGTACAAGGCGACTAATGTTTTCGAGGCAAAAGATCTAGTCCCCGTAGTCTGGAAAATGGACAACAGTGTTGTCCATTGTTATATTTATAACACTGCGATCTCCAACCTGCCTGCCAAACACGGAGATTATGGCAATAACCTTTCCTTTCATGAGAGAGGCCCTTAGTTCTGCAGTGGTCTGTTATGGGCTGTGATGATGATCAGCACGGCTAGCACAAGTGTGCCCGCGACACTTAACACTAAGATAAAAGAGAAAGCAGTATCTATGTTGGGCTTTTTCTCGGTCGAGAACCTACTTGTGCTAGCCGTGCAGGCGTCAATATCACAGCTATCATCAGCTAATTACAGGACGCTCTCCTGTCCTGTCGGACTACCATCTGTCCGTGACGCTGTCAACAAAGAAATCTGACCAGATTAGATCACGCGTTCACATTCAGTCGGCTGATTGTGCAGGATCCACAAAATGTCGCTTTCTATATGTAGTTCTAGTTTTTACCAGCGGGACAGATGAGTTTATGACACTATATTGCCAACATAATGACATAGGTAGTGCAAAGACAATCGTTTTCTCCTAACGCCTGCTTAGTTCTGTCACGGTCAGTCTCATACCAATCCATATTTTCAGGTTTATCAAACGAGGATTGGGAGCTCCTGGTTTCTGAAGTCAACATTATATTTCATGCGGCCGCTAGCGTTAGGTAAGGTCGACAATTTACTCGGCATACCCTACACTTACCCTACATCTTCTTTTTACATTACGCAGCAACAAACGAACAGATCTGATGGTAAACGGTCACTGTCGCCCATAACATTTACGATTCATGCATTTAGGTGGCAGGCAACGAAGATGCATAACTGCAAATGCGTTGTCACCGTGAGGACTAAGATGAAATACCTAATGCCAGTAATTATACTAGCTACCTTATCCTTCAACCCGGAACACAGCAACATGAGCATTGTTGCTTGGCTGCAAAATAGATAATGGGTGGTACTCGCCCAGGCGGACTCCTCAGGCTTGACACCTACCTTGGAGCCCTACCACCTGATCCTACACCTACCCTACTCCTACCCTACTCCTACCCTACTCCTACCCTACACCAACTCACACTTTTTTATTTATAAATTACAAATTGACAAAACCAAATTGGGCCAGCTGTTTTCGAATTTGTCTTAGCAACACATTTAGCAATTTTTATTTGATTGTGGCATGCAACCCCGCCTATGGCATGCCGCAATGTCGCACAACGTTGCCGTTGTTACGATGTTGGTGCCTTATTTATCTATTATAATTAAAGTTAATTATGGCAGAAAAAAAAATTTACTGCAATTTTACGAAACACACATGGATGTCATTAATTTTTTACAGGCAAATTAATCATGATTATAGATATGGAGACTTATTTAATTTTAATTTGTATAGAATGACATTGAAAGTATCAATTCGTGACGTTTGTCTTCACTTAATGACATATTTTATTTGTATTTTGTATTTTCTCAATTATAAAATGGAAATGGTACCTACTTTATTATTGTATGTCCGAAAGGGGCAAGCTGTTGAGACTCTTTGACATGTAGCAACTTATTGTAAACATCATTATCATCACCTTGGCATTACGTACCAGTTGTGCCACCGCCTGCCACGCGAGGGCCCAGGGTCCGCCTTCCTGCTACTCCTGACCCACCTCGCTTGATCTTCGGCATCTTTGGTGGTGAATTTATGTACATCTTATTGTATACAGTTCAGCAATTACACAATATTCTATTCTATTATCTTTTCCCAGATTTGACGACAGCCTCAAAAAGGCCGTAAGGCTAAATTTGAGAAGCGCAGCCGAAATCGTTCGGCTGGCGAAAGAAACGAAGAATCTAGAGGTAAAGGAACTTTATCAGTGCCGAATTTATATTGGCCATTTGATTGACTATTATTCCTTTTTATTTATTATTTATGCACTGGCACTTGATCGTGAAGAGTGAAAGGATCGGGGGGAGGCCTGTTCCCAGCAGTGGGATGAATCAGGTTAATATAATAATCAAATTAATTAATTTTACTGGCTGTGTTATTTTTCCATGTTATTTATTAAATTTTTTAATAATTAATCTGACTGGTTGGAAAATAATAATAATTTTACTCAATTGAACACCGCGAAGTGGATCAAATTGGGATTGCAAGATTTGACCAGAACGTTTATACAAACATTGCAAAATAAAAGCTTTTAAAATATCATAAATCACAATTCAATTGGTTTATAGCCTCAAATCCTGGGGGGCGAATCTCGGGCTTTCGACATTAGAATTCGACATTATCCCTATCCACAAATATCTATTAAAAAGTCACTGAATCTCTATTGCAAACAAAAATCTTGTTCTCAACTATTTTATTTATTCCGTCATTGTCGAAGATCGTTTTTAAATGTCATTTTCTATTAGAGATATTTAGCTCTGTAAAATATCCAATTCGAGATGTCACAGCGCAATAATTAGGCCCCTGCGCTATTACAATTCCAGGCGTTAGTGCATGTGTCCACTGCATTCGTCAATGTCAAATATGGAGAAGAATTGGACGAGATTCTGTATCCCCCCTACGCTGACTGGAGAGAGACTATGCAGGTCGCTGAGGAGGTCGATGAAGATACCATGAACATCTTCACAAAAAAGTAAGCTTTAATTTTTATCACACATTGATTAACGAGCAGATAGCCTGTAGCGACATCTATCGCTCCAACAGGCAAACTCAACAATATTTACATTACAAATACACGAACACAAGGTTGGCAAGGATCCGCACATAGATGGCGCTGAGTGTCCTACATCGCGCTATGAAAGGGTGCCAACTTCCACAGCATATATACATACTACTTCCGACGATCAACGGCGGACCAATGGTCTCCTGGTTACAACACCCGGCCGGGTGGGTATTTACGCGTGGGCGGCTACCTTATCCCCTTACCTTAGCCAAAAGCCAACCTGATGGTAAGCGGTAACTGTCGCCCACACATCTACGATTCAAGCATTCTTAGGTTTCATTTCAAATATCAAAAATGCAGAATAGCAAGTGCATTCTCACTGTGAGGAGTAAGATGATGATTATGCCTATTGTTTAAAATGTAACTGGCTTCCTTATCTGTAAAACCGAAACCCAATAATGCATATGTTGCTCCTATATTAGTTGAACACTAACTAATGCTTTTATATGGTGACGGAAAACATAGTAAAATAAAGAAAAGTAAAACATTTTTATTCCACTCAAAGCCACGGCATAACATTTAACTTTTACTTATGCCGCATTTATTATCTAAAACCTCGAAGACTATCCGTGTGATGGGACCACCTGTGTACAATAGGCCACCACAATCAGTGGTAGAAGCTCCAAGCTTCGCAATCTTTAAGCGGAAACTTTACCAGTGGCTCATTGCGCAGGCGTTCTACTCGCTTTATGAATTTCTAGATAAAAAATTAACTATTCATAAATAGAGATTGGACATTAGTATTCATTATTATTTTACAGTAATTATTTGTATATTTATTTGACATTAATGATGGACCTATAATTTATATGATTAAATAATTACGTGTCTATTTTTTATTTTGACATTTACAAATTTATTATTTATGGACATGTTTATTATTTTTAAATTTATAATGAAATTATTGACTTATTTTGTTTGATTAATTGTAACAAAGACACGAAATTAATATGTTTGGATGCTCTGACCTAATCTAATGTTATGTATATAACCTATTGTACCTATGTAACAACAAGTAATGACTTGTAAACATTTTTTACCAATAAAATTATGTCTATGTCTATGTCATTCATAAATATTCATAGAGAAAAAAAGTACATCCCCTACATCGTGATAAAATCTGCACATTCAGGCGACTGAATGTGTAACCATGATCCAATCTGGTGAGATTTCCCTGGTAGCAGGGTCACGGATGTCAGATGGCAGTCGCTCCACTGTAATTGCCTGATCTGCCAAATTGTGGAGCATGGTCAAAGCGAACCCCAAACCCTCGTACGCGAGAGCACAATCGGGACATTAACGCCAAGATTATTATTATTTCTGATTTAACGAAATCATGGACAGCTCTCACTCTGTGTGTTAAAGAAATCATACAAGACTCCTCATTTGTCTTTCCACTCTCATTCTCTCATTTAACAGATACACCTGCGGACTGCCCAACACTTACGTATTCACCAAGCAATTGGCAGAACATGTAATCAGCGAGGAGAGAGGGAAGCTGCCTGTGGTCATCATCAGACCCACGCTAGTCTCGTCCATCATGGACGACCCTGTACCAGGCTGGCATAACACTATAAACGGTATGGCTGGGATATTTATTGGATGCGGTACAGGTAAGGATAATTAAAATTTTTTTTATATTAGACAAGACAGGCATTTGACCGCCATCTCACCTGTTGGTAAGTGACGATGCAGCCGAAGATGAAGCATGCCCGCCTATTCACTCTAGCCTTGAAAGCAATCCAGATTATATTGTTCAGGGAACACACTCGCAGGCAACGCGTTCCATTCCTTAGCCGTACGCATTATAAAGGTACTAAGTAAGGCTAGTAAGGCACTTACTAGCCTGATATTTTCATCTTGTAGTCAGAGCGTCGGTGGCCTAATGACTGCGCGTCCGATTCGTAAACAAGAGATACTAAGTTCGATACTCAGTGCCGCAATGACTTTATCTGAGTTACTACATTAGATGAACACTAACCGATGCTCTTACGGTGAGGGAAAACATCGTGATGAAACCTGCACATTCAAGCGACTGGATGTGCCAATCTGGTCACATCTGGGTTCCCTTGTTAACAGGGTCAGGGTCGCTCTACTGTACTGTACTGTACCAGCCAAACCTTCATGGTCAAGCAAGACGGACCCCGGGCCCTCATGTGCTAGAGCACAACCGGGATTTTGACGCCAAGATGATATTTTTGTCTAATTTTTTGTGTTCGAATATAGGACTGGGAACATTGGAAACTGTTTGTTTCCAACAATTTGGAACTGTTCCGAACAGTTGGACACAAAATAGTACAAACAACGGTATGGGAGCACCCAATAAGATTGGAAAGTTAGCTACTCCATGGGAGCACCTTTGAACCAAACTGTTGGTACTATCTATCTAATCAAATATTTGCTTTTACAGGTGTATTGACTACAGTTGACGCGAAAAATGTTCGACAAGATTACATCCCGGTTGATACTTGCGCCAAAATTTTTATAGCAACCGCATGGTATCGAGGTATTAGAAAGTAAGTATATGTAGTACTCACGCTGTGTGGTGTCCGGCAGAGTAGAATAGCACCAACCCCTTACACTTGTGGGTGTCGTACAAGGCGACTAATGTTTCGAGGCAAAAGATGTAGTGTCTCTGTAGGCTAAAATAGGCAGCAGCGTTCCTCAAATTTATATTTATAACACTATGATGTCCAACCTGCCTGCTAAGCGTGGAGATTATGGTAATAATCTTCGCTTTCGTGGGAAAGGCAGTCCTGCAGTGAATTGTTATAGGCTGTGATGATGAATGTAGTACTTGCATAATCACACTTACGTCTGCATTCTACTACCTATATATATGGCAGGGGGCGGAGGAAATAAGTTCTATAATTACAAAATATTTTTTCTAGCAAGCTCTCTCAATGGTGTTCTTCGTAAGTGGAACCTCCTCAGCATAAAGTAATAATAATGTCTGTCCTTTAACACAGGTTGAAGCCGACAGATGACGTAGACATCTATCACTGCTCTTCTAGTGACGCAGCATATATTACTATAAAAAGCATGTTTGATAACGGCTTGAAGGTACTTCAGAAATATCCAATGGGAATGCCGATGAGGTATCCCCGCCTGGCCTTGAGCACGGGGTGGACACACTTCGTCAGGGTTGGTAAATTTTTATTTCATATTTAATACCGCTAATATGGCAAACAAGCTGACGGCCTGCCTGATGGTAAGCAATCACCGCAGCCTATGGACGGTTGGAATACCACGCTTTGCCGACTCTACTTTCTTGAATAACTTCTTGTTGTTTTATTATGTTATTCCAGCACGAAAATGTCCCATCATATGTTACGAATGTTTTATCGATAGGATGATAAAGTTGTATGAAACTTCCAAAGTGTAGTTATATCTATACATAGTATAAAACCAAGACGCTTCTCGCCGTCTGGTCCCAATGTATGAGATACGATGAGATTGCTGTTATCGCCTTTGGCGGCTTGAAGTAAACTGTACGGCTAGCACAAGTGTTCCCGCAAAACAGCACGCGGCGTGAGAGAACCTTTGTATTCTTCTCTCAATACTAAGATGATAGAGATAGTATCTATGTCGCGTCTTTTCTCGCTTACCTCGCGCGTGAGCACTTGTGCTAGCGGTGCTGATACATATTATATTGTGTTTCAGGTACTAATTCAGCAATTTCTGTTTGCTTTGATTGTCGATTCTTGCCTGTGGGTGGCTGGAAGGAAACCGTTGTAAGTATTTATATAAGTAATTTATAGATGGTGTAGCCATATTCCATAATTTAAATTGCCATAATAGACTGTGAGATTAACTTAATAGATGAGCGACAATCTTTGTCTTTTCTAGCGATAGTAGGTACTCACATATCCTCTTATGTGGGTTCTTTATACTTATGTATGCTCTTTTTACTTATGTAAAAAAACCGGTTGGCCTCACATTCTCTTTTCAGTCTCACTTTTAAGCCACGTTAATGTCACTTAATTTGTTGACTATGATCACAACGTTTTGGAATAGAATATTTATTTGCTCAAAACATGGTTATAATTATAGGTCTCAAGATAATCATCACACAGTGGCTTACACATGTTCAGCCAGTATTAACAATCTTATGCAACCTTAAACTCTAAAAAATCCGTAACAGAGTAAGAGATATAAGAGATATGGATAACGTTAGCTTCTGCTAAAGTATCCATCCACATTCTTCTCCATCACGTTTGTCACATGATCTTGATACCTCCTGATAAATTGTTGTTGTACCTAAGAACCATTGTTCTGCAGCTTGACCAAGATCCATAGGAAAGTGCACAAAATCGACATCGCCCTTGCCTACTTCAGTAGTCAGAACTGGACGTTCCTCAACAAGAATTTGGTCTCTGTCCGTTCCCGTATAAAAGAAGAGGACAGAAAAGAATTTTACTACGACTACGAGGGAGTGTCTGGACTACCGTACATGGAGATCTTGGGTCTTGGCGGCAGGAGGTACCTCATGAATCTACCTGACGAACAGTTGCCGCGGGACCGTGTTGTATTTACAATGTAAGTGAATAAACTTAGGACATTAGACTTGCTAGAACCCGAAAAACTAGGTAATCTACGGTAAATAGTGTAAATAAATTAACACGGTAAATATTGGCTTAAAAACGTGCATATATTTCCATAAGGTGAAATTCTCTCTACATTTTCAATTAAACATTTCGCCATCGCGATGTAGCAAATTCCAATGTTTCGTGTCGGCGCCATCTAGCCGCAGACTTAGGGACTAAACCGGGCTCTGCGCGAGGGCCCGAGATTCCTTTCGAACAGTATGCTACATGCAGTAAGCATGGTGGTAAAACCTTTTCATAATATGAATATGCATGTTAAGGTGGCAATGCGCTTAAACCGTACCTATGGCTTTTCTGACGACCTGAGTGGTTCATTGGTCAACGTCTGCCACGCAAGAGGTCCCGGGTTCGATTCCCGGCCGGGTAGAAATTGAAATGATGAATTTTGATTTCTGTTACGGGTCTGGGCGTTCTATGTATAATAAGTATGTATTTAAAAGTATTGAAGTAGTATATCAGTTATCTAGCACCCATAGTACAAGCTTTGCTTAGTTTGGGGCTAGATGGCGCTGTGTGAATTTGTACGCGAATATTTATTTTATTTATTTATTTTTATTGCCAATGTTAAAGATAATATCGTTTTGCAATCATCCCTGATTATGAATCGTAATTTTAAATTTTTATTGTGTGTAATGCATGGCTTTTGGTTAACTAGAATCTTTTCATTAAAAATACCAATACTCTAGAGAGTCTCTCATTTCAATATTACCCCGGTTCTAGGTCACACTGTATAATGGACAATAACCGATCCTCTTACGTTGAAAAAAATTGTCAGGAAATGAATGTGTACCTAATCATCATGATCCAATATGGTCAGGTTAACAGGGTTCCTGGGGTCAGGCAGCAGTCGCTCTCTGTAATTACCTGAACCGTCAAATTCAGGCATTAAAGGTTTTCTTAGAGGGGGCCACGCATTGATAGCATCCCTGATGTTGTCCATAGGCGGCGGTGACCACTTTCCATCAGGTGGCCCGTTTGTCTGTTTGTCTACCGCGTTACATAAAAAAACCTAGACCATGGTCAAGACGGACCCCGGGCTTTGTTTTTTTCGGCTTGGAGGCTAGTTCCATACTAGCTGACCAGGTGTCTACCTTATCTCGTCCCCTCTAGTCATCCTTCTTTATTAAGTTATCGGGTTATGTTATTTTATTATTCTTGTTACAGACATAAGGTGCTTTACTACATTTTCTTTACCCTGCTTTACTGTTACGTGGCTTGGAAGATCATGAACATGATTTATAAACTTATTTAAGTCCGGAGAGTGCTCTTTATAATCAATCTGTTTAGGTATGTAGGTAAATAAAATAATTTTGTCTTAGGTTGCATGGAAGAAACGCTATACGCGATAAGGCCGCTTGTTGCTTGATATTTTTTCTTTTAGTACTCTACCTATTGTTCTTTAATTAAGCAAAAATGTATTTTTATTCATTCATTCATTTATTGTGCTGAATTCTAGCTGAATCAGATTTTGTTAAATGTCTTTTTTGTATTATTTATACATTGTTCAATATTAATCATAACAATTATAGAGACATTTAATTGTCATATACGAAATGTATATAATTTGGCAAGAAAGTCTTGAAAAGAATGTTTTGAGAACTACTGCGCTCGTCTTAATTGGCCACACTAAATTATTGTCAAACTAAAATTTTCTATACCTATCTGTGCATTGTCGTTGTTTTTTTGTTGTTTTGTTTAAGTTGTAATGTGTATATTTCTAGATTTTTACTGTGTTGGACATTTATTTTCGCTATGAGTGCAAAAAACAATTAAAAGCGGCAAGAGAAATGTAAAATTTAGAGTTGTTCATAAATGTATGACCGAGTTTAGAGCAGAAAAGTTGCTGTACCATTATCGGTACGTAAAATGTACCTCAATTTTGAACAATTTGTATGGAATGTGATCTTTTTAAATTCATTTGACTTTCCGTAAAATGTGTTTTGTACTATTGGTTACATTTATTAAAGGTTACAAGGTGTGCTGTTTTAGTTTTGATCCTTTTGTATTTTTTTTCGAAAATATAATATTCATTGATATTTTTGAGTTCAGGTTTGTCTAAAAGCAGTGCGGAGCTTCTGTATTGTATTGTAGCAGAGAGCTTTATTATCCAGGCACATTACGCAATGTACGACTATTCGAGCTGGAGAAATGAAACTCAGGATCAAGGAATTTAAAAAAATACTATATTATTAAGATTAACAAGGTCGCTGGTCGAACTGAGAGAAAATCAGAATATAGATAACAGTTTGACATTATATCGTACCGTGTATAGGTGTTGCTGTTAATAAATAATAAGAGTAAATATTTACCAGACTCTTATTTCAATTTTCAATAGGTACTTCCCCTTATTCTTAATCTTCCATTATATTGTGACAGCTGAAGTGGGTACTCAATTTGCCAGTAGGTAACTTATTCTTGCAAGAGCAGTAGTTCCCAAAATGCAAAAACTATACTATTTAATATTACCTACTCTTCATCATGATACCCTAATTTACAAGGGCAGATGAAAGGGCTTTGTAACGAGATCTATTGACTTTTTCAGATTATTTAGGGTCTGATTAAGATATTCATGTAATGAACCTCCAATTTTTTCCATCTTGCTATCTTACTTGGAGCTGGCATGAGGTTAATCTTGATTTCACTATATATTACCAATCAGTGAGTGAATAAATCGTCAGGAAACTGACTGAATGGGTAACCATGATTCAATCTTGTGTGTGTATGGGTAACCTAGTAGCAGAGTCGTGGAGGTCAGATGGCAGTCGCTCCACTGTAAGGCCCTTCCACAAACAAAGCTCGGCGCGAGCGTGGTGCGAGCGCGGTGTGATAGTTGCCTAGGCAACGCGCCTGTGCTGTGCAGTGCCACAAACTTATCTGACCTGGTACCGGCGGCGCTGTTTTTGGGATTGATATGTCAGTTCAAATACATTTCAAAAGTAAGTGTTTTTATTTTTGCCGCCGTTCCAGTTTTGGCCACCGCGTTTCTATGACAATCGGCACACATAGAGTGGCTGCCCCATTATTCGGGGAATTGAATTTTTAGGATGGTAATACTCCCACATGTCGTAATAGCGGGTTAATTACTCGTTTCTTTTTACCAACAGTTCGAATCTTTCCTCCTAATTTTTTTGACTGGTGCATTACGCAGATAATTTATAACCTGAGGACGAATATCGGCTACTTTTTGCTGGAGCTCCTGAAGACCTGACGTTTCTTTTGAAACATCGGTGAATAATTTTATAATTTCCTAATATAATTAAAATCAAATCATTTAAAAGACGGTGTAATTTAGTGCACATTTAAGTGAAAGCGCAAAGCAAAAAACCTGGTCCGCACGGGCCCCGTTCAGACCATTTTTCGCTTTCCTTATATTTGCAAATATTCTCCCTGTTTGCTCACTCTACAATTGTTATGAATCTTGCTATACCGTTTTTTCGTCTATTGAAATAAGCTGTCAGAAAATAACGCGCGCAATGTTTTGAACGCTCCACATGTTGCTGGAGCCCCTGAAGACCTGACGTTTCTTTTAAAACATCGGTGTATAACTTTATAATTTCCTAATATAATTTATATTAAACCACCTAAAAGACGGTGTAATTTTGTGTACATTTAAATGAACATTTTAGAAATTTAAATATTGTAATCGAAAAGTATAAAAAAAACATAACTCTTTTTGTTTTCAATAAACCCACTTTTTAATAGAAAATAATTATTTACCATAGATAGGTAACATATAGGGAAAGCAAAATTGTCATAATGTCAACTCGAAGCAAATGGAACAAATGGGAGTTTTATTAGGTACATGACTGTTTTAATCAATGCTGATGCTGCTTTTATCATAATTGATGGGATTGTTAAAATAATTTTGGTTTTTTCGATGCTATAACGCTGTTTTCTTCTCACCATGTTGTTTAGTATATAAGTTTTCCAAATAATTAATTTATTTATTTTATTTATTTATTAGGAAGACCAACAGCTTTTTGACATGAAAGTTTTGACAAATTGACATGAAAATATTAAAGTTGTCAAGTGTCAATAAACAATACGCGCGCATTCGTAGTCACGTCCAAACTCGCGAGGCACGCACGCCGAGGCACCTTTGAGCATGGACAGAAAACCGACAATCGGCGGCTCGCGGCGCACACGCTCGCGGTGCGCCGCGAGCTGTGTGTGAGCCACGTACGAATTTGAGCAAATGGGCGACCCGTGCGTGCATGCGCACGATGCACGCACGATGTGACTTTGCACTGGCGGTATAACACCGTGGATTTAGTTCTGACCATTAAATGTGGGTAGAACAGAAAAAATACTTATTACTGTAATATGTTTAGTACAGCATAACCCGGAACGGACTAATATTTGGAACAAGCACCATAGTTACTTTTGTTCAGCTTGAAAATAGCTATCCAACAACGTATTACACATAGCTATTGGAATGGTTACCACTGTCCATACAAATTCTTGTACGCGTTAACAATGTTATATCTGGCGGCTTGACAAGATTGTTGACAAACCTATTCGATCCGGTGGCCAAAACCGGAACTAAGTGTTGTCGTTTTGAAATGTAATGTTAATGCCAACAACCGCGATGCTGTCACCCGGTCAGACATTTTTGTGGCACTGTAGACGGCGCTGTTTTATTGACTACGGTAACCGTCAGAGTTATTTGTTCGTTCAACCGCATCAAGATGTATATATCTATGGGTGCTAGTGTCAGCAAGAGCAGTAGTAGGTAAATGTACTTGGAACCCACAATCATCCGCGAAACCGTCGGGTTTTCTCTCTTAAGTTTATGTTTATTTATGTACCTTGGCCTAAAGCCTGAGATAGCCTAAACAATTCGCCATAAAAATTTTTTTGTCGCCAATTTTAATCTCGAATACCCCAAATGGAGATAAATAGCCTACATTGGCAACACTTTGTTGGCGTGACGCAGTACCGAACTAAGTCCTTCAGAGGCCCTGGGCGGACAATCTTTATAAGGCCCCCAGTTTAAGAAGTTTGATGTAATTTTACAAGCTTTTTATTCAGTTCACATTTGTATGTTTAAGTGTTTTTATTTATTTAGTTAAAATTACTTCTTTGGCGGAGGGGGTCCTCGACCCTGATCTTAATTCTGTTTGAATAGTGATACGGCGATAGCTACGCCCAGTCACAACTCCGAACCACCTCTTCGATATGTTCTAAGCATATTTTAAAGCCTTGTATAGGATTTGATCAAGGCAACATGGAGACGTTTGGAGGCCCCCCTGGACCAGAAGCCCGGGGCGGGCCGCCTTTCCCGCTTTGTTCGTTAGTCCAACCCTGGCGGCGCGATGCCGGTTTGGCGTGAGCTCGGCGCGAGCGCGGTGCGATAGTTGCTAGGCAACTATAGTGCGGCGTGAGCGCGGCATGTTAGTTGCCTAGGCAACGCGCCAGCATCAAGCCGCGCCAGCGCCGCGCTCGCGCCGAGCTTTGTGTGTGGCAAGGCCTTAATTAGCTGATCTTTCAAATCCTAGATTAGGGTCAAGGCGGACCTCGGGCCCTCGTGCGCGAGAGCACCAACGGGACATTAACGCCAAGATGATATATTACCAATCACTTTGTCTATACTAACTATACCAAAACAGCACTCTCGGCTGATGTGGTTTAAGCCCAGCATGGAACTATGTCGTGAAAACCTAATTTTCAAAGAAAGCCTTTGATAGCATTGATATATATTTAGAACTTTGAGTAACCACTCATGCGATATGCTATCAAAGGCTTTTCGATAGTCTATCCATCCCATACTTAGGCTTTTCTGGTTTTGGTGTGCATCTTCAAGTATGGCTTTGTTAATTATGAGGTGGTCTTTACAGCCTCTCACGCGACGTCTGCAGCCCCTCTGTTCCGGAGCTAAAACATTGTTTCTTTCGCAATGGATGTATAGTTCGTTAGCCAGTATAGAAGTCAGCAATTTGTACATGGTTGGAAGGCAAGCTATAGGACGCCAGTTTCGTGGGTCTCTCGTATTTTCATTTTTAGGTATCAGAACTACCATACCAGTTGTAAACCAATGGTCTACTTGTTCTGCTCCTTTCATTATCCTATCAAATAATTTAGCTATCTAGGTATGCGTGCTTGTTAAATATTTAATATAGTTGTTTTGGATCTTATCTACCCCTGGCGCTTTCCAGATGTGTGTCTTTTTTATTGCTACTTTCAACATTTCTACGTCTATTTCTGTAAATGTATGAGTATCTACTTGATCTACAGATTGTTCAACTTCAGAAATCCACTGAGCCTCGCTATTATATGATATTGGTTCTGATAAAATATGTGACCAGAAGTCTTGTACTGCATCTTTAGATGGAATTTCTATAGGTGCTAGTTGCTCTCCATTCAAGCTTCTGTAGAATTTGTGCTGATTTTGATGAAATAATGTGTTTTGTGTTTTGCTTTCATTCATGTCATTATATCTCTTAATCCTACCTGCTAACGCATTAACTTTTTGAGTATGCAATTCTATGGTGTAGTCTAAGTCTTGATCATTTATTATGCTGTATTTAGTAAATAACTCCTGTTTAATCCTATTCATAGCCCGACTATTGTTTCCTCTTTTGATTTCTATTAGTCGAGCAAGTTCTTTTCTGAAAACATCTACTTTCTTTCTCAGTCTTATTTTCCAGGGTGGGTCGCGTTTGGATTGCCGGTTGCTTGAAGGTGTGTATGGTTTTTGATTATTATTGATTATCAGGGTTTTAGCAGAAGCATATATTATATCATTTATTTCTCGTAAAGATGTATTGGTTTCTAGTAGTCTAGGTAAATACTTATTGATGCTATTTAAATTTTGAATGAATTGTTTTGTAAAATTTGGTTTCGGTAATGTTTTCCTGTTTTCTATGGTTATTTCTTTAGTTTCTGCTAATATCTGGAGTAACTGCATTATAAGCGGATCTTGATTTTCATCTACTTCGATGTCAGGAGTAAAAGTTGGCTGATCTGCGATAGGTTCCGGTATTGTATGTAAGTTAATCGATGTAACTGAATGTTGAGTGGGTGTGTTTGTTATGAGCGTTTCTAGACTTTGCGTGTTGATATCATTCGTGTGTTCATCAGACATCGGCGTGTTTGTGATTGGGTGTGAAATGGGTGTTATTTGACTGACTGGTAATGATGGTATATGATATTCATGTCTCTCAAGTGCTATATTCTCCGCTTGTGATTTAATTTCACAGAGAACTTGGCTGGATAGAAATTTACGCGTTTTTATGCTCCTAGCCTGATTTGATAAAGTGTTGCCGGTAAATTTGCGAACTTTCGGGTTACCTGGATTGCGCTCCTTAAATAACCGTTCAAACCGTTTAATATAGCCAGGCCCTTCGGCTTTGGCTTTGAAATAGCAGAACATAAGTTCATGTAGTTCAGGTTCTGACCACTTTCTTCTGGCATCGTCATTTAGATTTGAACTTCCTGTGATCACTTCTGGCATACCGGCAGAGCTAATAGGAGATATGTCTCCACTCCGCAAAGTAGCACCAGGGCATTGGGCGGACTCACGTTCTTCGTATTCCCCGACGGAGGGCCGTCCCCGACTCCCTCCGCCACCGACGGTTCGTAGGCTGTCACGTCCTGCATCGGCTCCAGACGTGCCCCGGCGATCACCCCCGGGCAGCGGTCACATATGTAAATTACTATTATTTACCTCCATAAAGGGTATCGCCGCTATGTTACTGTCAGAGATAGGCACAAGGAAATCTTGTGCAACATCAGACGACATAGGTGACACTGTTGTAGACTTTGATGACGGTGGGTCTTGAAACCACTGTGGTGATGATGATGGTGAAGCAAACAGACTTTGTGTTGATGATATAGGCGATGATGATGAGTTTTCGGCAGAGCCGTTGCCTGCACTAGTTGGAGACTGGGCAGTGTTTTTATGTTTAATTCTATTCGATCTCCTCATAAAATTCCCACGAGTAGCTAGGGACTACGGGCGTTCACCACGGCAGAGCCCTGCGTTCACCGTGGTAAGGGTGAGTTAAGCTGGGTGTCCCCCGGTACCCAGAGTCCGTATACTAAAAACCAGGCTTCCCCCTGGCCATGCAGCCCTCGGCGTACACTGTTCCACCTTGGCTTGGGTTGTACCTCTCTTTGTCTGGCTCTACCGGCATAGCTCTAAGGGTCATTGGATCACGCAAGCCCCGCCACGACGGCAACGTGGAGATACTGCGGCGGGGTATTATATAATATTATATTATTATTTGAAAGATTTCTATTCACGAGCCAAGCTCGGTTATTTTCTAAGCACCCGCCCCGAGACCCTTAGGGAAAAGGTTGCTCAGACTCCTCCTCATTATTAGATATACCCCCTCGATTAACAAACACTGTATCTCCAAGTACCTTACTCATGATAGTGACTGTGTGAATGGCTGCTTGTTTTTGAATTAAGTGTATGTTTATGTTTGAGTCCAATTTGTCGCAATACCTGTGTAAGCTATTGGCAATCATTCCTGTGGCTCCGACTACAATAGGTATGACTTCGGTAGGTGTATTCCACAGCCGGGTTACCTCAGTTTTAAGTGCATGGTATTTGCTTAGCTTCTCTATTTCTGTTGCGCCTATATTGTAGTCGGACGGGACGGTGATATCTATTAGGTATGTTTTGTTTTCAAGTTTATTGGTATAAATTATATCTGGTCTATTGTGCACTATTGTTCTATCTGTTTGAACTGGTATTTTCCACATGAGTTTAGCTGTGTCATTCTCTTTAACTTGTGGTTGCTTTAATTCTTCTTTCCACCACAGATGCGACATATCAAACTTGTGTTTTTTCGCCAGCGTCCAGTAAACATATTGTACGATGTTATTATGTCGCTTTGTGTAGTATGTACCAGCCAATTTTTCACAGCCCGAGGCGATGTGTTGCGCAGTCTCATCTTTGGCCAGACATAATCTACATCTGCCATCTACTGCCCTTTTCAACACATCTCTCTCGTGCTGCTTTGTAACAACTGCCTGGTCCTGAATCGCGAATACGGATGATTCTAATCGTGCCGATATTGATTGCTTTTTTAGCCATTTGAATGAGTGATCTTTATCAATGTTTTCTTTTTCAATAACCTTCCTGTAGAATTGTCCGTGAAGCGGCTTTACTTTCCAGATATTTATTTTTGTTTTTATAACTGCATCTTTAATTTGTTTATCGGTATATTCGCCTTCACTTGTTAATCCTATCTCCTGCAAATTTGATTGTGATTCCTTGTATATTCAATATTTGTCTTTATTTATATCGTGTTTTACTATTGCTTTTATTATATGATCCTGCTCTATATCTAAATATTTTTTGTATTTAATGATTTGTGTTTTGTGTAACATTTCAAGGTTCATTAATCCTCTTCCTCCTTCTTCTATTGGTAAGTATAACCTTTCTATGTCTGCTTTTTGCTGATGTGCTTGACTAATTGAGAGTAATTTTCTCGGTTTTATGTCAATTTTCTTTAAATCATTATTTTTGTAGTTAGTGATTCCAAAAGTATAAAGGAGAACTGGTACTGCGTAGGTATTTATTGACTTAAGCATATTGCGCGCATTCAAATGTGAGTTTGTTAAACATTTAACTCTCCGGATGTATTCTTTTTGTACTTGTTGTCTGGCTTCGTTGTGGTATATTTTGCCTGATTCATGTACGCCTAGGTATTTATACTTATCACCGATCTTTAATTGTTCAAACTCCTCTCCATTTAGCAGAATGTGTCCTCTTCCGTTGTGGTCTTGTCTTCTACCTTTTACCAAATGCAAGACGTTGCATTTGTCTAATCCGAATTTCATCCCGATGTCTTTAGTGAATATTTCTGTGCTATCAATTAAAACTTTTAGGTTATTCTTGTTATTTGCGTATAGTTTTAGATCGTCCATATATAATAGATGATTGATGTGACCATTATCTTTTAATTTGTATCCTTTTGTATTGTAGTTGTTTAATATTTGCGAGAGTGGGTTGAGACCTAGGCAGAACAGAAGAGGCGACAGAGAATCACCTTGAAATATTCCTCTGCGAATGTAGATGGGGTCTGTTGTGATGGAGTTGTTCGCGCCACATGCTGTCATAACAACTTTCCAGTAGGGCATAACTATTTTAAGAAAGCCTTTGATAGCAGGTGGGCATTGATATATATCTAGAACTTTGAGTAACCACTCATGCGATATGCTATCAAAGGCTTTTCGATAGTCTATCCATCCCATACTTAGGCTTTTCTGGTTTTGGTGTGCATCTTCAAGTATGGCTTTGTTAATCATGAGGTGGTCTTTACAGCCTCTCACGCGACGTCTGCAGCCCCTCTGTTCCGGCGCTAAAACGTTGTTTCTTTCGCAATGGATGTATAGTTCGTTAGCCAGTATAGAAGTCAGCAATTTGTACATGGTTGGAAGGCAAGCTATAGGACGCCAGTTTCGTGGGTCTCTCGTATTTTCATTTTTAGGTATCAGAACTACCATACCAGTTGTAAACCAATGATCTACTTGTTCTGCTCCTTTCATTATCCTATCAAATAATTTAGCTATATAGGTATGCGTGCTTGTTAAATATTTAATATAGTAGTTTTGTATCTTATCTACCCCTGGCGCTTTCCAGTTGTGTGTCTTTTTTTTTTTTTTTTTTTATTTCCAGTTTATTGTACACATAAAACTTTGATGAAAAAATACAGAGTTATAGATGACACAACAGGCGCTACTTATTTCTTAGAAGAAATCTCTTCCAGCAGGCCTATCAAAGAGATATGTGATAAGTAGTCGCAGATTAGACATGCACAATATCTAACTAAATATACATACATATATAATAACCTAATATAATAAACTACATAAACCAATACATAAATACCTAAAAATTATCTATAGGCATTGTACCCCGCATTTTCAAGAACTAAGAGAGAGATAGTGCTCTTTCACACGTTTCTTAATAATACCGATAGATTTACTATCGCGTATTTCATACGGCAGAGAGTTCCACAACCTTGCAGCATGAACAGTAAAGGAGTAGGAATAGAAATCGGAATGGTGAGGAGGTATTGCTAATGAGGTTCGTACACTGGGACGACAATGTTTGTCTAGTGGACGGGAGAAATGAAAACGTTCAGAGAGATATAAAGGAGCGGACGGGTTATAAAGAATATTATAAAGAGTGGAAAGGATGTGAGCATTCCTACGCTGTCGAATTGGGAGCCACTTGAGTTGGGATCGATAACTTGAGACATGGTCGTACTTGCGTAAGCCAAAAATAAAGCGTATGCATAAGTTTTGAAGCCGCTCTAGCTTATTCAAAAGCTCCTCAGTGGCATCCAGATAGCAACAGTCTGCATAGTCTAGAAGAGGAAGAAGTAGAGTTTGAGCAAGAGAGATTTTAGTTTTCAATGGCAGAAAATTTTGGAGATGTTTGATAGAGTGGAACGAAAAATGCATCTTCTTACTGACCTCATTGACCTGAGACACCCAGGACAAATTGGGCTCTAAAATCAAACCTAGGTTTTTTGATTTTTTGCTGAGCGGAATGGAAATTCCATCGTAACAAATTTGGGGGATAAGCGTGTCAGATCCAAGCCGCCGACACATATACGGGCTACCTATAAGCATAACCTGAGACTTCTTCGGGTTTACCAACAGACCATAAGACTTGGCCCAGGAACAAATGCGCTTTAAGTCATCGTTAATACAACTAAAAGCATCCTCGATGTCAGTGATTTTAAAATGGCAGTAAACTTGCAAGTCGTCAGCATAGAGATGGTACTTGGAAAGGATAACAGAGGTGACCGTGTTGATAAAAATCGAGAAAAGGAGAGGGGACAGAACTCCACCCTGCGGTACACCTGCGGCTATACCACACCATTCCGAGAAAACCTCGTCAGAGCGGACCCGCTGCAAGCGACCACGCAGATATGAGTCAAACCACGTTATCACGGAAGGAGAGATATTAAGAGAGCGAAGAATAGCAAGAAGAACATCAAAGTCTACAGAATTAAAAGCACTGCTAAAATCGAGCAAAGTCAGAATCGTTAAACACTTATCCTCCATCGCAAGACGGATGTCATCGGTGACTTTTAGCAGTGCTGTGACGGTACTGTGACCTGGTCGAAAACCAGATTGGAAAGTGGAAAGTAGACAGTTTGAAGACAGGTACTCAGTGAGCTGACAATGGATGATGTGTTCAAGGACCTTGGAGAGGAATGGTAGCACGGATATGGGACGGAAATCAGAAAAGGAAGAGGGATTGGAGATCTTTGGAAGTGGAATAACGTTGGCAAGTTTCCAAGCCGACGGGAAAGAACTCGTTGCCAGTGAATGGTTGAAAATGTGACAGAGAATTGGTAAGAGTTCAGGGAGTAGGAGGGATATCATACGAGGACAGAGGTTGTCGCTGCCCACTGCAGTAGAAGTGATAGAAAGTATATGCTTCTTAACATCCTCCTCCGTGACAGATTTAAAGGAAAAAGACGTACTCAGAGGAAGTGGCTTACTATTTACCTGCGCTATAGTACAAGCCTTTATATTTGGGTCTAAGGTAACAGGTGGCGAAGAGAAATAGCGATTGAGTGGATTTAGATCAACAGAGCCACCAAGAGACATTGAAGATTTACCAATTCCTAGAGATCTAAGGTACGCCCAGACCTTTGCTGGGGCTGATCCATTAACCGACTTATGAATATGGCGTCTCCTGGCATCCCTACACTGACGACTGCAATAATTTCGGAGGTACTTATAGCGTTCAAAGTTTTTCTCGGTCGGATATTTCCTAAAGCGCCGCTTTGCACAGTCACGCTTCGCCATCAAAGATTTAATTTCTTCCGTAATCCATGGTGCGGGCGCTTGTCGCAATTTTACCCTTTTCAGAGGTGCGTGGTTATCATACAGCCGTGAAAGAATGGAGTTAAATTTTTCAACTTTTAAGTCAATGAGATCAGCACTAAGAACAGGAGTCCAATTAATACCCGCTGCGTCATTTTTCAACACCTCCAAATTAATCCGCCCGAAACTACGGCAGAAGTTATATTTCGGTTTACGTTTGGGGGGTTGTATTTTAAAAGAGAGAAATATTAAATCATGATATGAGAAGGGGGCAGAAAATTGGCCATGAACAGCAATTTTATCGAGAGAAGAAGTAATCATTAGGTCAAGAAGAGAAGGGGAGCAATTTGGAGAATGATGCGTTGCAGAAAGTGGGAGTATATGCAGATTGACCGAGGACAAGAGAGTCTGTAACTTGTTTGAACGCCCGTCATTTTTGAGCAAACATGTATTAAAGTCCCCTAAAAGGAGAACATCATCATAATTGGGACAGAGATTGCAAAGCAAACTGTCAAGAGAACCAAAGTAATCTATATGCAAAGAGGGACTATAAAATACGGCAAGCAACAATTTTCTATGACGGAGCGTTAATTCAATAAATAGGTATTCAGCAGAGCACGAGTACGGGTTCGGTGATGCACTGACAACAGTGTATAAAATGTCTTCACGAAGATATATAGCGACACCACCACCTCCCTTGCCCGTCCGGTCATTGCGAATGAGTGTAAAGCCAGGGAGTGTGAATTGAGAAGAGGGGAGAGAAGGTTTTAGGAAAGTTTCCGAAATAAGCACCGCATCAACAGGACTGTTGCTAAAAGATGCCAGTAAATCGGTGTAGTGGCCAGGAATGCTCTGGGAATTTATGTGCACGATATTAAAATTGTTTGGGAATCTGGATAGGGAAGCCTTCAACTGATCATGCACACAAGGATTTGTGGCACCGTCAACGTCACTATCAGAGTCAGCACTGAGAAAACTGTTAGCAGAAGAAGAGCAGGAGAAAAAACTATCATTAATTTCCTGAGGGCTAATCATACAATACCTATAAATATAAACTACCTACTTAAATAATAGTAAATATATCAATATAAATTTATAAATAAAAAATACACAATAAACTAAAAGCTTATTTAAAGCTACGAATAATATTTTGCTTTTATCACAGTCACTCACCGCAGCGTGCTGTAAGAGATTAAATGCCTAAACTAAAATACATTTCAATTTCATCACAATATCAAAAGAACACACACAAATACCGGTGAAATTGCTATGACGCTAGGCCAAAAAATAAAATATGCTTTTATATGAACAAAACGCAAAAAAAAAAAAACTCTAATGTCATTGTCTTGTCATTGATTTGGAGTGAATTGACATGACAAACAAACAATAACATTGACAAAATATTTAAAGTGACCTGCATGTTAAACAATTTATAAAAGTGACTACTGTAAAGAAGAAAAAATAAAAGTTATAAATGTGTGTGGAATTGAAAAAAGATTAAGCTACCAAAATGAAGAGAGCCGTACTTGACTAACACAAAAACACCCTACTTTCTCGTTCGTTTCACGACGGCAGCAGCCACTGGCTTGGAAGTAGAAGCCTTGGGCTTCGCAGGAATCGCCGACTCCACTAAAGGATTAGGTTTGACAGCCTGTTTATCCGGCTCAGCGCCCCTAGCCACCGGGAACTTGACGATTAGCCCTTGAAGTTCGGCAGCGGTCTCGATCTTCTTTCGCATCTTATTTGGAAGTACAATGGCTATCTTGCCATCCACTGACCAGCAGCTTCCGACCCCAAAGTGTTTTCGCGCAGCCATGAATACGTCGTGCCTCTCTTTAGTTAAAAATTCGGACATGACAATTCCCGAGTCCTTGAGGGAGGTCTTTGTGTCCCAAACCAAGCGTCGCTGCTCCAGTTCCCGAAAACGCACCAAGACAGGGCGAGGCTTGCCTTCTTTGGAGACACCCAGTCGATGACAGGACTGCAGATCACCAACGGTAAGATCTGTCACATGCAATCTATTAGATATTGTACTCACAATGACCTCGCTTATCTTTTCCTCTTTCTTTTCAGGAACGCCATGGAATAGTAGTATCTTCCTCCGAAGAAACGCCTCCTGCCGCTCTTGACCCAGTGACAAGTGGTCCATTTGAATTTTCATCTTTTTGAGAACTTGCCAAACAAAGGCTTTAAATTCACGGAACTCACGGGCCAGTGAGGACACCTCCGGTGATGGTGGCGATGCTGGAGTTGGAGCACTTGATGGAGAAGAAGCTTTTTCAAGACGCTCTTCAAAACTACTCATTCGAGCAAATAACTCGTTCAAGTCGCCTTTGTTGGAAAACTTTGTTGATGCGTCCATTGTAGTGGTGTAGTAGTAATGCTTTAGAAAGTGAAATTTAGCAGGAAAAAGTGATTCTATTAGCACAGCAGGTGGTGAAGTGACTAACAATTAATTCCTAAGTGCCATGTAATAAAGGTATTTATTAAACTATTTTTTAGAATTTACAAAAGTGCAGCTCAATAATTTGATGCTTCTTAAGCAATGTCTACCCGCAAAAAAAAAGCTTTTTTTTTATTGCTACTTTCAACATTTCTACGTCTATTTCTGTAAATGTATGAGTATCTACTTGATCTACAGATTGTTCAACTTCAGAAATCCACTGAGCCCCGCTATTATATGATATTGGCTCTAATAAAATATGTGACCAGAAGTCTTGTACTGCATCTTTAGATGGAATTTCTGTAGGTGCTAGTTGCTCTCCATTCAAGCTTCTGTAGAATTTGTGCTGATTTTGATGAAATAATGTGTATTGTGTTTTGCTTTCATTCATGTCATTATATCTCTTAATCCTACCTGCTAACGCTTTCACTTTTTGTGTATGCAATTCTATCGTGTAGTCTAAGTCTTGATCATTTATTATGCTGTATTTAGTAAATAACTCCTGTTTAATCCTATTCATAGCCCGACTATTGTTTCCTCTTTTGATTTCTATTAGTCGAGCAAGTTCTTTTCTGAAAACATCTACTTTCTTTCTCAGTCTTATTTTCCAGGGTGGGTCGCGTTTGGATTGCCGGTTGCTTGAAGGTGTGTATGGTTTTTGATTATTATTGATTATCAGGGTTTTAGCAGAAGCATATATTATATCATTTATTTCTCGTAAAGATGTATTGGTTTCTAGTAGTCTAGGTAAATACTTATTGATGCTATTTAAATTTTGAATGAATTGTTTTGTAAAATTTGGTTTCGGTAATGTTTTCCTGTTTTCTATGGTTATTTCTTTAGTTTCTGCTAATATCTGGAGTAACTGCATTATAAGCGGATCTTGATTTTCATCTACTTCGATGTCAGGAGTAAAAGTTGGCTGATCTGCGATAGCTTCCGGTATTGTATGTAAGTGAATCGATGTAACTGAATGTTGAGTGGGTGTGTTTGTTATGAGCGTTTCTAGACTTTGCGTGTTGATATCATTCGTGTGTTCATCAGACATCGGTGTGTTTGTGATTGGGTGTGGTATGGGTGTTATTTGACTGACTGGTAATGATGGTATATGACATTCATGTCTCTCAAGTGTTATATTCTCCGCTTGTGATTTAATTTCACCGAGAACTTGGCTGGATAGAAATTTACGCGTTATTATGCTCCTAGCCTGATTTGATAAAGTGTTGCCGGTAAATTTGCGAGCTTTTAGGTTACCTGGATTGCGCTCCTTAAATAACCGTTCAAACCGTTTAATATAGCCAGGCCCTTCGGCTTTGGCTTTGAAATAGCAGAACATAAGTTCATGTAGTTCAGGTTCTGCCCACTTACTTCTGGCATCGTCATTTAGATTTGAACTTCCTGTGGTCACTTCTGGCATACCGGCAGAGCTAATAGGAGATATGTCTCCACTCCGCAAAGTAACACCAGGGCATTGGGCGGACTCACGTTCTTCGTATTCCCCGACGGAGGGCCGTCCCCGACTCCCTCCGCCACCGACGGTTCGTAGGCTGTCACGTCCTGCATCGGCTCCAGACGTGCCCCGGCGATCACCCCCGGGCAGCGGCTACATATGTAAATTACTATTATTTACCTCCATAAAGGGTATCGCCGCTAAATTACTGTCAGAGATGGGCACAAGGAAATCTTGTGCAACATCAGATGACATAGGTGACACTGTTGTAGACTTTGATGACGGTGGGTCTTGAAACCACTGTGGTGATGATGATGGTGAAGCAAACAGACTTTGTGTTGATGATATAGGCGATGATGATGAGTTTTCGGCAGAGCCGTTGCCTGCAGCAGTTGGAAACTGGGCAGTGTTTTTATTTTTAATTCTATTAGATCTCCTCATAAAATTCCCACGAGTAGCTAGGGACTACGGGCGTCCACCACGGCAGAGCCCTGCGTTCACCGTGGTAAGGGTGAGTTAAACTGGGTGTCCCCCGGCACCCAGAGTCCGTATACTAAAAACCAGGCTTCCCCCTGGCCATGCAGCCCTCGGCGTACACTGTTCCACCTTGGCTTGGGTTGTACCTCTCTTTGTCTGGGTCCTCGCCTTAGACCTGCCCGGCATGAGTGGCTCTACCGGCATAGCTCTAAGGGTCATTGGATCACGCAAGCCCCGCCACGATGGCAACGTGGAGATACTGCGGCGGGGTATTATTGTTTGAAAGATTTCTATTCACGAGCCAAGCTCGGTTATTTTCTAAGCACCCGCCCCGAGACCCTCAGGGAAAAGGTTGCTCAGACTCCTCCTCATTATTAGATATCCCCCCTCGATTAACAAACACTGTATCTCCAAGTACCTTACTCATAATAGTGACTGTGTGAATGGCTGCTTGTTTTTGAATTATGTGTATGTTTATGTGTGAGTCCAATTTGTCGCAATACCTGTGTAAGCTTTTGGCAATCATTCCTATGGCTCCGACTACAACAGGTATGACTTCGGTAGGTGTATTCCACAGCCGGGTTACCTCAGTTTTAAGTGCATGGTATTTGCTTAGCTTCTCTATTTCTTTTGCGCCTATATTGTAGTCGGACGGTACGGTGATTTCTGTCCAATTCTTTTTCCTTAATCGCTGCTAGACTTTGGAATGATCTACCTTTGGAGATCAGACGAAGTTCCAGTAAATTTACTTTCAAAAAAGCAGTTCACAGTTATTTCCTTAAGTCTCTGTAACACCTTATATATTTTCCTACATAGTCTTTCTCTTTTCCGTTTTCTTTTTTTTTTTTTTTTTTAAGTGTTTGGGCAGTGGAGTTGTCGAGTGTGCCAGTAGCTTGTTATGCTCAGTTCCTTGTTCTCTCTCTCTTTCTCTCTCTCCTATTATACTATCTATAAGTTTCGGTCTGTGAATGTTTGATATACTTATTTAATTAATGTTACTTTTAGTCTGTTTTATGTTATTTTATCCTCTTCTTTTGTAGCACCGCCTTGTAATTTTTGGTAATTGTTCTCTGGTTGACTGGTAGAAAAAGCTACGTAGCTTTAAGTCCGCCATTGTACTGTAATGTGCATGAAGTTTTAAATAAATAAAATAAATAAATATCTATTAGGTATGTTTTGTTTTTAAGTTTATTGGTATAAATTATATCTGGTCTATTGTGCACTATTGTTCTATCTGTTTGAACTGGTATATCCCACATGAGTTTAGCTGTGTCATTCTCTTTAACTTGTGGTTGCTTTAATTCTTCTTTCCACCACAGATGCGACACATCAAACTTGTGTTTTTTCGCCAGCGTCCAGTAAACATATTGTACGATGTTATTATGTCGCTTTGTGTAGTATGTACCAGCCAATTTTTCACAGCCCGAGGCGATGTGTTGCGCGGTCTCATCTTTGGCCAGACATAATCTACATCTGCCATCTACTGCCCTTTTCAACACATCTCTCTCGTGCTGCTTTGTAACAACTGCCTGGTCCTGAATCGCGAATACGGATGATTCTAATCGTGCCGATATTGATTGCTTTTTTAGCCATTTGAATGAGTGATCTTTATCAATGTTTTCTTTTTCAATAACCTTCCTGTAGAATTGTCCGTGAAGCGGCTTTACTTTCCAGATATTTATTTTTGTTTTTATAACTGCATCTTTAATTTGTTTATCGGAATATTCACCTTCACTTGTTAATCCTATCTCCTGCAAATTTGATTGTGATTCCTTGGATATTGAATATTTGTCTTTATTTATATCGTGTTTTACTATTGCTTTTATTATATGATCCTGCTCTATATCTAAGTATTTATTGTATTTAATAATTTGTGTTTTGTGTAACATTTCAAGGTTCATTAATCCTCTTCCTCCTTCTTCTATTGGTAAGTATAACCTTTCTATGTCTGCTTTTTGCTGATGTGCTTTACTAATTGAGAGTAATTTCCTCGTTTTTATGTCAATTTTCTTTAAATCACTATTTTTGTAGTTTATGATTCCAAAAGTATAAAGGAGAACTGGTACTGCGTAGGTATTTATTGACTTAAGCATATTGCGCGCATTCAAATGTGAGTTTGTTAAACATTTAACTCTTCGGATGTATTCTTTTTGTACTTGTTGTCTGGCTTCGTTGTGGTCTATTTTGCCTGATTCATGTACGCCTAGGTATTTATACTTATCACCGATCTTTAATTGTTCAAACTCCTCTCCATTTAGCAGAATGTGTCCTCTTCCGTTGTGGTCTTGTCTTCTACCTTTTACCAAATGCAAGACGTTGCATTTGTCTAGTCCGAATTTCATCCCGATGTCTTTAGTGAATATTTCTGTGCTATCAATTAAAACTTTTAGGTTATTCTTGTTATTTGCGTATAGTTTTAGATCGTCCATATATAATAGATGATTGATGTGACCATTATCTTTTAATTTGTATCCTTTTGTATTGTAGTTGTTTAATATTTGCGAGAGTGGGTTGAGACCTAGGCAGAACAGAAGAGGCGACAGAGAATCACCTTGAAATATTCCTCTGCGAATGTAGATGGGGTCTGTTGTGATGGAGTTGTTCGCGCCACATGCTGTCATAACAACTTTCCAGTAGGGCATAACTATTTTAAGAAAGCCTTTGATAGCAGGTGGGCATTGATATATATCTAGAACTTTGAGTAACCACTCATGCGATATGCTATCAAAGGCTTTTCGATAAGACATCCATCCCATACTTAGGCTTTTCTGGTTTTGGTGTGCATCTTCAAGTATGGCTTTGTTAATCATGAGGTGGTCTTTACAGCCTCTCACGCGACGTCTGCAGCCCCTCTGTTCCGGCGCTAAAACGTTGTTTCTTTCGCAATGGATGTATAGTTCGTTAGCCAGTATAGAAGTCAGCAATTTGTACATGGTTGGAAGGCAAGCTATAGGACGCCAGTTTCGTGGGTCTCTCGTATTTTCATTTTTAGGTATCAGAACTACCATACCAGTTGTAAACCAATGGTCTACTTGTTCTGCTCCTTTCATTATCCTATCAAATAATTTAGCTATATAGGTATGCGTGCTTGTTAAATATTTAATATAGTAGTTTTGGATCTTATCTACCCCTGGCGCTTTCCAGTTGTGTGTCTTTTTTATTGCTACTTTCAACATTTCTACGTCTATTTCTGTAAATGTATGAGTATCTACTTGATCTACAGATTGTTCAACTTCAGAAATCCACTGAGCCCCGCTATTGTATGATATTGGTTCTGATAAAATATGTGACCAGAAGTCTTGTACTGCATCTTTAGATGGAATTTCTGTAGGTGCTAGTTGCTCTCCATTCAAGCTTCTGTAGAATTTGTGCTGATTTTGATGAAATAATGTGTTTTGTGTTTTGCTTTCATTCATGTCATTATATCTCTTAATCCTACCTGCTAACGCTTTAACTTTTTGAGTATGCAATTCTATGGTGTAGTCTAAGTCTTGATCATTTATTATGCTGTATTTAGTAAATAACTCCTGTTTAATCCTATTCATAGCCCGACTATTGTTTCCTCTTTTGATTTCTATTAGTCGAGCAAGTTCTTTTCTGAAAACATCTACTTTCTTTCTCAGTCTTATTTTCCAGGGTGGGTCGCGTTTGGATTGCCGGTTGCTTGAAGGTGTGTATGGTTTTTGATTATTATTGACTATCAGGGTTTTAGCAGAAGCATATATTATATCATTTATTTCTCGTAAAGATGTATTGGTTTCTAGTAGTCTAGGTAAATACTTATTGATGCTATTTAAATTTTGAATGAATTGTTTTGTAAAATTTGGTTTCGGTAATGTTTTCCTGTTTTCTATGGTTATTTCTTTAGTTTCTGCTAATATCTGGAGTAACTGCATTATAAGCGGATCTTGATTTCCATCTACTTCGATGTCAGGAGTAAAAGTTGGCTGATCTGCGATAGCTTCCGGTATTGTATGTAAGTGAATCGATGTAACTGAATGTTGAGTGGGTGTGTTTGTTATGAGCGTTTCTAGACTTTGCGTGTTGATATCATTCGTGTGTTCATCAGACATCGGTGTGTTTGTGATTGGGTGTGAAATGGGTGTTATTTGACTGACTGGTAATGATGGTATATGATATTCATGTCTCTCAAGTGCTATATTCTCCGCTTGTGATTTAATTTCATCGAGAACTTGGCTGGATAGAAATTTACGCGTTATTATGCTCCTAGCCTGATTTGATAAAGTGTTGCCGGTAAATTTGCGAACTTTCGGGTTACCTGGATTGCGCTCCTTAATAACCGTTCAAACCGTTTAATATAGCCAGGCCCTTCGGCTTTGGCTTTGAAATAGCAGAACATAAGTTCATGTAGTTCAGGTTCTGACCACTTTCTTCTGGCATCGTCATTTAGATTTGAACTTCCTGTGGTCACTTCTGGCATACCGGCAGAGCTAATAGGAGATATGTCTCCACTCCGCAAAGTAGCACCAGGGCATTGGGCGGACTCACGTTCTTCGTATTCCCCGACGGAGGGCCGTCCCCGACTCCCTCCGCCACCGACGGTTCGTAGGCTGTCACGTCCTGCATCGGCTCCAGACGTGCCCCGGCGATCACCCCCGGGCAGCGGCCACATATGTAAATTACTATTATTTACCTCCATAAAGGGTATCGCCGCTAAATTACTGTCAGAGATGGGCACAAGGAAATCTTGTGCAACATCAGACGACATAGGTGACACTGTTGTAGACTTTGATGACGGTGGGTCTTGAAACCACTGTGGTGATGATGATGGTGAAGCAAACAGACTTTGTGTTGATGATATAGGCGATGATGATGAGTTTTCGGCAGAGCCGTTGTCTGCAGCAGTTGGAGACTGGGCAGTGCTTTTATGTTTAATTCTATTCGATCTCCTCATAAAATTCCCACGAGTAGCTAGGGACTACGGGCGTCCACCACGGCAGAGCCCTGCGTTCACCGTGGTAAGGGTGAGTTAAACTGGGTGTCCCCCGGTACCCAGAGTCCGTATACTAAAAACCAGGCTTCCCCCTGGCCATGCAGCCCTCGGCGTACACTGTTCCACCTTGGCTTGGGTTGTACCTCTCTTTGTCTGGGTCCTCGCCTTAGACCTGTCCGGCATGAGTGGCTCTACCGGCATAGCTCTAAGGGTCATTGGATCACGCAAGCCCCGAATCAGATCTAAGCGGCAGTGGAGGATCTTTTAAAAAATACAAAATAGATTAAAACTAGAAATTTATTAATTAAAATGTTACAAAATACGAGTGTCCGACCCGTTCGATTGTTGAGTAAGGAAGGCGCCCCGCAAGGGCTTGCATTGCTTTTTATGAATCGATACGTTTAGGATTGCACAACACTTAACACTGCACTCGGTCTTGGCCGCAAATAAACCCGGCGTAGCTACAACATGACACCTCCCCCCTAAGAATAGCAACTATTTGCAAAAGTCTATTGAAAATGTTGCGTCCTTTTTGTTGTCAGGGGGTAATGACATCTCTATGTTTTCTTTCACGATTATACCTGGCTTGCGGCGGTAGCGTCGATAAAGTAATATGATAAGGACTCCGATGGTAATCAAACCTACGATATACATAGGTATGGTTGTGTGGTAAATGCTGGTTGATTGCATTTTATCAATTTGGATAGGATTTTCCAAAGTAATCTGTCTCTCAATAGAGCTTAAATCATCTAAGTTTATTGAGCTCATCTTCAGTGTGGGTCCTTTAATTTCATAAGTTTGTTGACGTAGTGGAACTGAAGTTATTTTCAGAGGCTGTCCTCGCAGCTTATTGTTGGTGTTAATAAGGGTGAACTCCGTGCTCTTCAGAAGGCAATGCTGCGGAATAGTTACGGCGTAGCTGCCTTCAAGGACGACATGCTGATCCTGTTGACATTTGAGTTGTACCTTGGTGGGCTTAGGAAACGTCACAGCATAATGCTGGTCATCTAGCTCAAGTAGAGCCTCCTTGTAAAGGGAAATAGGTGTGAGTTTGCATGTTGAATCTATTTCCTGGTGGTAGATAAGCTTCTGTATGCAATCTTGATCGCTTCGTGTCTGCAGGCTGAGCTTCTGTTCACAGACATACCATTCTCCAGATTTGGGGCATTCTGCCTCGAGATACACATATTCGTACGTATTGGTTGCAGTGTAAGGATATGGAGGGATAAGGATTTCCTTCTGTTTATTAGGAAGGGGACAGAGTCTATATAAATCATAGGAATACTTGAAAACAATCGGCACTCTCAAAACTACAAGTACATTATTACCAGCTAAATAAGAACCTATTTTCATAAAATCATAATAATCTCTTACATCTAGGGTTAAAATCTGATCAGGGTTATACAATTTACTTAAACTAGATACAATATCCTTTAAGAGGTGCACATTTAAAATCGAATGGTGTACTTTATTTATTTTACTATAGGCTAATACATTTTCAATTCGAAAAAGCTCTTCTAAAAGATCATTAATATTTTCGCTAAGGATTACAAACAATTGCGAAATATGTGCATAATGCAATAACTGTTCTTTGTCATCATGAGAAATGTTACTTAATTTTAACAAAGTACGTTCCAATTTCTGTTGGTTCGACATTAAGGTAAGTACAATTTGTTTCTGAGAACTTATCCATTGTTTACACAAGCTTATGTGTTTGTTAAGGCCTTGCGCCAAACTTTGTTCGTTATTCTGAAGTACGTTCAATGCACTGTTAAATTGGATAGCATCATTTTGATCTAAGTTTCCGGTCAGGCTTTTTATGACTGAATCCAGAGGATCGATCAGACCTCTCTTTAATCTATTAGGCTTAAAAGTATCAAGCTGGGCTGAGACTCTCTCTAGTTTAGTATATAAATATTTAATTTGGTATTTAAATACGTTAAAAGAACTATTATCAATTAATTGAGAAGCATCGGAAAGTTGTATTTTCAATTTGTCAATATTTCTACTTATGTCACCTAGGTCAGTATACTGTAAGAAAGTATGAAAGTGAGAAACTACTTTAGCTTGTCCAAGTTTGAAAGGTAAGAGTCCAGGTCCTTTATCTAAGCTCTCAAGTTGGATCTCGGACTCGGCTCGGGCCAGCTCGGTCAGGGCTAGGACGGTCAGCATCAGAATGGCTTTCCCTTTCATTTTCAGGCACCTGTAACAATGGGGTTTTTCGGGGTCGTTTTAATCGGGATTTAGCAACTGGTCCGCGTTTTTTCTTTGTATATATATGTATAGGTAAGTTGGCAACTACTGCATCTTGAGTGTAACGAGGGGCCAACTTATGTCTTACAGCTACAGGATTACGGACATAGACATCCTGGTCCGGGGTTAACTCGGGTTCCGGCTCGCGATTGCGGTTTATGTTTTCCATCATGGCGGTACGTTGAGTCAAAGATGTGTCGTGAACTAAATCATAGACCATTTTCATCTTGTCGCGATGTTTGTCGGTGTATTGTTGCATAAGATAGTCCGTCACATCTAAGTCTAAAGGGTCTCGGGGATCATAGTGTCCTGTGATAAGGTCAAGGGGCTTGCACCTTGTCAAACTATGAATAGAGCTATTGTAAGCTAACATAGCGTACGGCATGAGGTCTTTGGAATGCTCAGTTGGATGCTGAATTTTTAAAAGACGTAAATGTTCCAATAGGGTTCCGTGAAAACGTTCTATCATCCCATTGTCATTATGGGCGTGAGCCAAGGTAGTGTGATGGGTGACTTTATGGAGACGTAAGAATTCAGCTACCACTTGGTTCGCGAATTCAGTTCCGCGATCTGTAACTAAAGTTAGGGGTAAGCCGTGATGTGTACCAAACTTTAATATTGCTTTTACAATATTCGGAGCAGTACAGTCAGGTAAATGGAAAATTGAAGCGAATTTGGAAAATGAATCTATTACGGTTAAATACTTTTCTTGTTCTGCTGTGAAAACATCTGCGTGAACGATTTCGAAAGGTTTAGACGGCGGCGGCACTACGTGGAACTCGGGGCGTATCGGGTTACGGTCGTACTTAGCGCGGCCACATACTGCGCACTCGTTAATGTATTTCGTAATGCTATCGCGAAGCTTCGGCCAAAAGTACTTACTCGACAAGGCCAAGTACGTTTCAGAGATGCCGCGGTGGTTTGTTTTGCCTTCGTGGTACCTACGAATAATATCTTGTTGGTTTAAGTATCCACACACATTTTCAATTTCCGATTTAACTAGGAACAATTTCATTGAGCAATTTTTAAAGGTGTGTTGAATTATAGGTACAATTGAATACATCTTTTCAAGGGGTTGAACTAATATACCAGTATTTACTCGGGGGTCGATGTATTCTTTAATGATTTGAATAATTTCTTCCTCTACATTATTCTCGTTAATTTCTACAGTAATTTTTAAGATAGTATTGTTATTAAATGGGGTAGTTTTTGTAGGCATGTGACGAGGTGGGTGATTAACGATGTTTAAAACTAACTGCCTAGAGTATTTATTCAAAGGGTCATCTGATACAGGGATTTGCAGAATAGGGTCCTCGGCACTAGTATGTTCTGTTTCAGTCTGTCGGTCGTCCTGTATATCCTGGTCAGGTTGATCGGATGCATTTGCAATTATAGAGCTTGTTTCTTCGTTGTGGATTTCGATACGAGAGAGAGCATCTGCGTTGCTATTCAGTTTGCCTTTTTTATAAATTGATTCGAACTGATATTCAGCCAATTTAAGTTTCCATCTAGTCAACCGGGTGTTGCCATTATCTTTAATATTCATAACCCACTGTAAAGGCCTGTGATCTGATACAATTTTAAATTTTCTTCCAAATAAATAAGGTCGAAAATACTTAGTCGCCCAAACAATTGCCAAGAGTTCTTTCTCAGTGGTTGAGTAATTCATTTCGCTTGTATTGAGTGTTCGTGACGCATACGCTATGGGTTTATCGGAACCGATGGTACCTTGTGACAATATCCCAGAGATTGCAACATTCGATGCATCAGTGGTTAGAATGAATTCCTTGGAAAAATCAGGGTATTGCAAAATCGGATCGTTCGTTAGCAAAGTTTTACAATGCTCAAAGCATTGGATGTACTCTGGAGTTAATGTAATTTTTGCGCCCTTCTTTAATCGCAAGGTCATAGGCTTTGTAACTCGAGCGAAATCCGGAATGAATTTTCTATAGTAGCCTAAAAGTCCCAAGAAGCTTTTGATTTCCTTGGTAGTTTTAGGTATGGGATACTTCTGAATAGCTGCTATTTTATCAGGGTTCGGTTTGATGCCGTCTTTAGTTATAATGTGACCAAGGTAAGGGGTCTCATGTTTTAGGAACTCCGATTTATCGAGTTGTATTTTGAAATTCGAGTCTCGCAACCGTTGGAAAACTTTTTGTAAGCTATCTATGTGTTCTTGTAAGGATGTTGAATAGACCAAAATGTCATCTAAATATACCATACAGTTATTTAAGCCTCTTATAACGTTGTCCATAACACGTTGGAACGTGGAAGGACTGTTCTTTAATCCCATAGGCATTCTAAGGAATTCATAGTGGCCTTGGTCGACGCTGAAGGCCGTTTTATGGATATCTGCAGAGGTCATTTCTATTTGATAAAAGCCGCTGGCTAGGTCAAGGCAGGTAAAATACTGGCACTTGCCTAGTTTATCCAAAATGTCGTTAATGTTTGGGATTGGGTACCGATCGTCTAAAGTCTTTTCATTAAGCTTTCGGAAATC
Source organism: Blastobasis lacticolella (assembly GCA_905147135.1). Lineage (NCBI taxonomy): Eukaryota > Metazoa > Arthropoda > Insecta > Lepidoptera > Blastobasidae > Blastobasis > Blastobasis lacticolella. Next base: position 7,124,623 of record LR990068.1, read on the forward strand.
TACGACGAGACGCCATTTGACTTTACCCGAAGCGTCTTGTTTTTTGGGCACAATCCAGATCGGTGCGCTCCACGCGGAAATAGATGGTCTAATAATGTTTTGGTCTAGCATTTTGCGTATTTGAGTTTGTACTTCTTCGCGGTGTACGTACGGGTATCGGTAGTTCTTGGTATGGACGGGAATTTCGTCGGTTGTCCTAATGCTATGCTTTATTTGATTAGTGAATGTCAAGGGTTCGTTTTCAACGTAAAATATATCAGCGTACTGTTTACACAGTGCCTCTAAGTTCGCATTTTCCTCGGAATTTAAATGACTTGTCCTAAGCTGTGATAAAACACGTGCAGTCCGCGATGAGTGATTTGTATCGCGGAGCCTTGCGCAATCAATATTTAATAACTGCGCTTGGACGGGCTCTGTTAGTGAGAAAATGACGTCACGATTACTCGGATTCGCAACCTCTACCAAGCACCTGTTGCTACCTGCCGAACTTAAACAGCTACTTATAATACAATTACAGGCTATTTGTTCTTCAACTATAGTATCGCCGTTTTTCACGTCGACGGGCATGCGCAATAGCTTAGAGGTTTTGGCTGGGATTATGGTCTCATACAAGTTAACATTTTGGGACGTAAACATGCGTATTGGGTTGACTGCGTGAGGGGTTTTAAATTCCTTTGAACTGTAACTAATATCTGCATTCCATTTTTCTAGTAGGTCTGTACCGATTAAACCGTCGAAAACGTTATGGAACTTGTAAATAAACAGTTTTATTGGACTATGGTCGTTAAATTCCTGGAAAGGTGGTATCGTAATCGAGTATTCGTTCTGGGTAGATGCATGGATATTTTTTACAATAAAGGGGTCGTACTGTAAGGGAACATGGGGGTAATATTTTTGTACAGCGTCGGGGCTAATGAAGGACTGATTAGCGCCCGTGTCTATGAGTAGTTTTAAAGGTGGATTAGAGATTTGTATATAGGGAAGTTGGCGTTGATTTTGTAAATTAATTTCTATGGTTGTTGTATGGGTTTCTGACCTTGGGGAAAATTTTGCTCGGGGTTGTCGCTGCTACGTTCTGATGTAGTCACGGTCGTAGGCTTCTCTACTTGATAAGGGGAATTGTAAGTGGTTTCGTCAGTAAAATATTGTTCGTTTTGATAAGATAAGTCGGGTTCTGCGTAATACATAGTTTCTTCGTCGTACAGGAGGTCATAGTCATCGTTGTCATATTGATAGTAGGGATAAAAGTCAGTCATATTCATCTCACGAGTACGGAAGTAGTTAGAGGGTGGCGGATTACCATGGATTCGCCAATCTCTTTGTGCAGGCGTTGGGGGCAACGGCCGCCAAACTGGGTGGCTGATGCCACTCATTGGTGTTGGTCCTGTGGGCCTAGTTTGCTGAAACTGAGGTTGAGGACGGGGTGGAATCCTAAAACCGGTAGACATACTCGAGCGCGGCAATGCGCTAAACATTTGCTGCGTCCTAGAAGGTCCAGCGAAGGGTCGCTGTTGGTGATGTTGCTGAATATGTTGATGGGGTTGTTGACGGGGGTGCGTTGGCGATTGCCAACTATTATGTGGATTTCTCGGAGTAAAGTTAATGTTTCGGGACATGGAAAACTTTTCAGGTTTGTAAATAGGTACGGAACTATTTTTCTGTTGCAGATATAAAACGTTTAGCTCCTCGTGGGCAAACTCTAAAGCTTTTTCGAGAGTTTCAGGTCTCATACAGCGCAATCTAGATCCTAGGGGTTCATTCAAGCCTCTAAGGTAAGTTCTTAATGCTAGATTTTTATACAGGGTTCTTTTGGATTCAATAGTAGTCTCAACATAATCATGTAACTGTACGTAAGCCATTATGGTGCTCAGAAGGTTTTGGACTCGCTCATAAAATACATGGGGTGTGTCCGAACCTTGTGTCAACAAGGACAAATCCGTATACAAGGATGTTTCATCCCGGTGATCAGAGAAATTGTTTATAAGGGATTCACGGACTCCCTGCCAGGTTGTGGGAAACCCATTCGTGGCTAGAGTACGGGCTGCAGGCCCTGTTATTTTATTTATTATGCCATTTAAAGTGGTTAAATTAATTAAGTCATTTCCGGGTTCGGGATTTGTGTATGTTAATACAAGTTGGTCACAGAGTGCCAAAAATCTTATTAAGGTATTTACGTTGCCGTCAAATTCCGGCACAGCTCTTAATGCCTTATGTACATCATCTATACTTATGTTATTAACAGCCATATTTCTAAATTCACTTATTTCTTTAATATTTGGTAATATTCTAATATTTCGCCAAGCGTCTCTCTGCGCGATGCGGAGGGACTGACGACTACTACTACTAGGGGATGGTGCCCTGGATCGGGAAGAGCGTGGATGAAAAATTTTGGAAGTGGATAGGAACACGCAACCAAAATATCATATGTGCACTCACTCACCACCACAGGTACATCGATTTCTTGATGTAGGCTGCCTCACTGCCACCGATAAAGTTCGAGGTTGTCGACACGCACGGTGAAACGTGATCAGGCGGGATCAACTATGATAGTCTATTCGCACTGACTCGACAATCCTACCGACTGCGCCAATCAGATCTAAGCGGCAGTGGAGGATCTTTTAAAAAATACAAAATAGATTAAAACTAGAAATTTATTAATTAAAATGTTACAAAATACGAGTGTCCGACCCGTTCGATTGTTGAGTAAGGAAGGCGCCCCGCAAGGGCTTGCATTGCTTTTTATGAATCGATACGTTTAGGATTGCACAACACTTAACACTGCACTCGGTCTTGGCCGCAAATAAACCCGGCGTAGCTACAACATGACACCCGCCACGACGGCAACGTGGAGATACTGCGGCGGGGTATTATATTATATTATATTATTTGTTTGAAAGACTTCTATTCACGAGCCAAGCTCGGTTATTTTCTAAGCACCCGCCCCGAGACCCTCAGGGAAAAGGTTGCTCAGACTCCTCCTCATTATTAGATATCCCCCCTCGATTAACAAACACTGTATCTCCAAGTACCTTACTCATAATAGTGACTGTGTGAATGGCTGCTTGTTTCTGAATTATGTGTATGTTTATGTGTGAGTCCAATTTGTCGCAATACCTGTGTAAGCTTTTGGCAATCATTCCTGTGGCTCCGACTACAATAGGTATGACTTCGGTAGGTGTATTCCACAGCCGGGTTACCTCAGTTTTAAGTGCATGGTATTTGCTTAGCTTCTCTATTTCTTTTGCGCCTATATTGTAGTCGGACGGTACGGTGATATCTATTAGGTATGTTTTGTTTTCAAGTTTATTGGTATAAATTATATCTGGTCTATTGTGCACTATTGTTCTATCTGTTTGAACTGGTATTTCCCACATGAGTTTAGCTGTGTCATTCTCTTTAACTTGTGGTTGCTTTAATTCTTCTTTCCACCACAGATGCGACACATCAAACTTGTGTTTTTTCGCCAGCGTCCAGTAAACATATTGTACGATGTTATTATGTCGCTTTGTGTAGTATGTACCAGCCAATTTTTCACAGCCCGAGGCGATGTGTTGCGCGGTCTCATCTTTGGCCAGACATAATCTACATCTGCCATCTACTGCCCTTTTCAACACATCTCTCTCGTGCTGCTTTGTAACAACTGCCTGGTCCTGAATCGCGAATACGGATGATTCTAATCGTGCCGATATTGATTGCTTTTTTAGCCATTTGAATGAGTGATCTTTATCAATGTTTTCTTTTTCAATAACCTTCCTGTAGAATTGTCCGTGAAGCGGCTTTACTTTCCAGATATTTATTTTTGTTTTTATAACTGCATCTTTAATTTGTTTATCGGTATATTCGCCTTCACTTGTTAATCCTATCTCCTGCAAATTTGATTGTGATTCCTTGGATATTGAATATTTGTCTTTATTTATATCGTGTTTTACTATTGCTTTTATTATATGATCCTGCTCTATATCTAAGTATTTTTTGTATTTAATAATTTGTGTTTTGTGTAACATTTCAAGGTTCATTAATCCTTTTCCTCCTTCTTCTATTGGTAAGTATAACCTTTCTATGTCTGCTTTTTGCTGATGTGCTTTACTAATTGAGAGTAATTTCCTCGTTTTTATGTCAATTTTCTTTAAATCACTATTTTTGTAGTTTATGATTCCAAAAGTATAAAGGAGAACTGGTACTGCGTAGGTATTTATTGACTTAAGCATATTGCGCGCATTCAAATGTGAGTTTGTTAAACATTTAACTCTCCGGATGTATTCTTTTTGTACTTGTTGTCTGGCTTCGTTGTGGTCTATTTTGCCTGATTCATGTACGCCTAGGTATTTATACTTATCACCGATCTTTAATTGTTCAAACTCCTCTCCATTTAGCAGAATGTGTCCTCTTCCGTTGGTTTCTTGTCTTCTACCTTTTACCAAATGCAAGACGTTGCATTTGTCTAATCCGAATTTCATCCCGATGTCTTTAGTGAATATTTCTGTGCTATCAATTAAAACTTTTAGGTTATTCTTGTTATTTGCGTATAGTTTTAGATCGTCCATATATAATAGATGATTGATGTGACCATTATCTTTTAATTTGTATCCTTTTGTATTGTAGTTGTTTAATATTTGCGAGAGTGGGTTGAGACCTAGGCAGAACAGAAGAGGCGACAGAGAATCACCTTGAAATATTCCTCGGCGAATGTAGATAGGGTCTGTTGTGATGGAGTTGTTCGCGCCACATGCTGTCATAACAACTTTCCAGTAGGGCATAACTATTTTAAGAAAGCCTTTGATAGCAGGTGGGCATTGATATATATCTAGAACTTTGAGTAACCACTCATGCGATATGCTATCAAAGGCTTTTCGATAGTCTATCCATCCCATACTTAGGCTTTTCTGGTTTTGGTGTGCATCTTCAAGTATGGCTTTGTTAATCATGAGGTGGTCTTTACAGCCTCTCACGCGACGTCTGCAGCCCCTCTGTTCCGGAGCTAAAACGTTGTTTCTTTCGCAATGGATGTATAGTTCGTTAGCCAGTATAGAAGTCAGCAATTTGTACATGGTTGGAAGGCAAGCTATAGGACGCCAGTTTCGTGGGTCTCTCGTATTTTCATTTTTAGGTATCAGAACTACCATACCAGTTGTAAACCAATGGTCTACTTGTTCTGCTCCTTTCATTATCCTATCAAATAATTTAGCTATATAGGTATGCGTGCTTGTTAAATATTTAATATAGTAGTTTTGGATCTTATCTACCCCTGGCGCTTTCCAGTTGTGTGTCTTTTTTATTGCTACTTTCAACATTTCTACGTCTATTTCTGTAAATGTATGAGTATCTACTTGATCTACAGATTGTTCAACTTCAGAAATCCACTGAGCCCCGCTATTATATGATATTGGGTCTGATAAAATATGTGACCAGAAGTCTTGTACTGCATCTTTAGATGGAATTTCTGTAGGTGCTAGTTGCTCTCCATTCAAGCTTCTGTAGAATTTGTGCTGATTTTGATGAAATAATGTGTTTTGTGTTTTGCTTTCATTCATGTCATTATATCTCTTAATCCTACCTGCTAACGCTTTAACTTTTTGAGTATGCAATTCTATCGTGTAGTCTAAGTCTTGATCATTTATTATGCTGTATTTAGTAAATAACTCCTGTTTAATCCTATTCATAGCCCGACTATTGTTTCCTCTTTTGATTTCTATTAGTCGAGCAAGTTCTTTTCTGAAAACATCTACTTTCTTTCTCAGTCTTATTTTCCAGGGTGGGTCGCGTTTGGATTGCCGGTTGCTTGAAGGTGTGTATGGTTTTTGATTATTATTGATTATCAGGGTTTTAGCAGAAGCATATATTATATCATTTATTTCTCGTAAAGATGTATTGGTTTCTAGTAGTCTAGGTAAATACTTATTGATGCTATTTAAATTTTGAATGAATTGTTTTGTAAAATTTGGTTTCGGTAATGTTTTCCTGTTTTCTATGGTTATTTCTTTAGTTTCTGCTAATATTTGGAGTAACTGCATTATAAGCGGATCTTGATTTTCATCTACTTCGATATCAGGAGTAAAAGTTGGCTGATCTGCGATAGCTTCCGGTATTGTATGTAAGTTAATCGATGTAACTGAATGTTGAGTGGGTGTGTTTGTTATGAACGTTTCTAGACTTTGCGTGTTGATATCATTCGTGTGTTCATCAGACATCGGTGTGTTTGTGATTGGGTGTGATATGGGTGTTATTTGACTGACTGGTAATGATGGTATATGATATTCATGTCTCTCAAGTGCTATATTCTCCGCTTGTGATTTAATTTCATCGAGAACTTGGCTGGATAGAAATTTACGCGTTATTATGCTCCTAGCCTGATTTGATAAAGTGTTGCCGGTAAATTTGCGAACTTTCGGGTTACCTGGATTGCGCTCCTTAAATAACCGTTCAAACCGTTTAATATAGCCAGGCCCTTCGGCTTTGGCTTTGAAATAGCAGAACATAAGTTCATGTAGTTCAGGTTCTGACCACTTTCTTCTGGCATCGTCATTTAGATTTGAACTTCCTGTGGTCACTTCTGGCATACCGGCAGAGCTAATAGGAGATATGTCTCCACTCCGCAAAGTAACACCAGGGCATTGGTCGGACTCACGTTCTTCGTATTCCCCGACGGAGGGCCGTCCCCGACTCCCTCCGCCACCGACGGTTCGTAGGCTGTCACGTCCTGCATCGGCTCCAGACGTGCCCCGGCGATCACCCCCGGGCAGCGGCCACATATGTAAATTACTATTATTTACCTCCATAAAGGGTATCGCCGCTATATTACTGTCAGAGATGGGCACAAGGAAATCTTGTGCAACATCAGACGACATAGGTGACACTGTTGTAGACTTTGATGACGGTGGGTCTTGAAACCACTGTGGTGATGATGATGGTGAAGCAAACAGACTTTGTGTTGATGATATAGGCGATGATGATGAGTTTTCGGCAGAGCCGTTGCCTGCAGCAGTTGGAGACTGGGCAGTGCTTTTATGTTTAATTCTATTCGATCTCCTCATAAAATTCCCACGAGTAGCTAGGGACTACGGGCGTCCACCACGGCAGAGCCCTGCGTTCACCGTGGTAAGGGTGAGTTAAACTGGGTGTCCCCCGGTACCCAGAGTCCGTATACTAAAAACCAGGCTTCCCCCTGGCCATGCAGCCCTCGGCGTACACTGTTCCACCTTGGCTTGGGTTGTACCTCTCTTTGTCTGGGTCCTCGCCTTAGACCTGTCCGGCATGAGTGGCTCTGCCGGCATAGCTCTAAGGGTCATTGGATCACGCAAGCCCCGCCACGACGGCAACGTGGAGATACTGCGGCGGGGATATTATATTATATTATATTATATTATATTATATTATATTATATTATATTATATTATATTATATTATATTATATTATATATTAGATAGATTATGCTGTTACGTATTTTATTTATTCTTCGTATTTTTAGGATTGATCTTTCCATTGCAGACTGGCATGTTTTTATTTTTTCTTTCACCTGTTCTGTGTATATCCAAGTCTGGGAACCGTACGCGAGACAGGGAAGAATTCCATTTGTGAGCCCAGAATTTTTTCAACGATATATTTATTCTCCTGTTAATTTCTTCTACGTTACTGTTTGGGTGCAGTAATACTTGTTTTCCTAGGTATATGTAGCTATCAACGTACTCTTTATTTATGTCTCTTACTTTAATCGGTGTTGTGATGGAATTGGTCATTAATTTCGTTTTCTGAACATTCATTTCTAGTCCAACGTGTGCACTTTGTTTTTAAAGAGTCTGTATCATATGTTCAAGTTGCAGGCTTGATTCCGAAAATTTTATTATGTCGTCAGCAAAGCGCAAGTGGCTCAAGTAGTTGTTGTTTATATTAATACCAAGACCTTTCCACTCAAGTTCTTTGAATATCATGTCTAGCACTGCAATAAAAAGTTTTGGGGATAGATGGTAGCCCTGTTTTACGCCTCGTTTAATTTTTATTTCTAGGCCACTGTTTTCTAGGCTCTCTCTACTTGTGCTATTCTCGTAGATGTTTTTTATAATATTTCGTTTTCTCGTAGCGCCTCCCAGATAGAAGTATGTGAAATAGAGTCGAATGCTTTTTGATAATCGATAAAGGCGAGGTATAGAGGTCTTTGAAATTCTTTGTATTTCTCTATTATGTTGTCGAGGACTTGAATATGGTCAACAATTGAATAGCCTCGTCGAAAGCCCGCCTGCTCTACCGGCTGATTATCATCAATTTCTGCAGTTATTTGACCTAGGATACAAGACGAAAATAATTTATATAGACACGGTAGTAGGCTAATCGGTCGATAATTGCCTATGTCTTTTGGATCTTGTATAGTAAAATTATATTTGATTTCGTCCATTGTTCTGGAATTATTTGTTCATTATTTATGATGTTAAATAAATAATAATAGGCAAGTTATTATCGGCACGAGCAGCTTTGCTCCCAGTTTTATGGCCTCATTGGGAATTCCGTCCGGACCTGGGCTCTTTTCTGGTTTTAACTTTTTTATCTGCCGCTCTATTTCTTTTTCATTCCAGTCCATAGCCGGTTCTTTCTGAGAGTAAAAGTTTATTTTTTCAATGTGTTTGTGTCTCTCTTTCTAGTCATAGAGATGTTTGTAGAAATTTGTTGCTATTTTAAGTCTACTAATCTCGTTGCTAATCTCTGTTATTTGCACAGGTAGAGCCATCTGTAAGACATGGTATCCATGTTTTGTGTGTACAGAGTTCCTTATATGCACATTTGCAGCTTCCGGTAGTATTTAGATGTTTTTCTATAGTTTTGGATCTGTTATTGTAGTCTTTTCTTATACTTTTGTTTTTCCACCGAAGGGAAGGGGTAGGCCCGGGGTCGGGGCACAACCCAAAAAATAATGGCAACCCAGGGAAAGAAGGTAAGGTTCTTGCAGGCCAATCTCCACCACGCTGCGGCAGCAAGTGCTGTGGTTGAAAAATGGCTCTGCGAGGAAAGGGCAGACCTCGCCCTCATACAAGAGCCCTGGGTGTCACATTCCAATATTCTGGGACTCAACGCTGCCGGTAAGATAATTTTTAACAAAGGCAGCAACAGACCCAGAGCCTGTATTGTTTTTAATAAAAACATTGACTTATTGACTGTTGCAGAGTTGTGTAACGATGACATTGTAGCAGCCATTTTAGCCATCAAAGGGAGCACGGCCAGAGTTCTTGTGTGCTCGGCCTATCTTCCAGGCGATAAGGAGGATCCTGCTGAGGACCTGGCGAGGGTGACGGAGTACGCCCGCCGACACAAGCTGCAGCTGCTCGTGGGGTGCGACGCAAACGCCCATCACACCGTATGGGGTAGCTCAGATGTCAACAGCAGAGGTAGTAGATTATATGACTTTCTACTAACAAATGGCTTGCATGCGGTGAATAGGGGATGTAAACCGACCTTTGTAACCCGTGTACGTCAAGAGGTGTTGGACATAACCATTGCAACTAATGATCTGGCTAGACGTATTATAGACTGGCACGTTAGCGATGAGCCATCAATGTCCGACCACAATCATATCTGTTTCGATTTGTTAGGATCATTTCCAAATCAGAAAATCAACTTTAGGAATCCTAGAATCACTGACTGGGCTGCTTTTAAAGACAAACTCAAGTTGTATCTAGAAGATGTTCCTAAAACAATCAAGACCAAAGATACTCTAGACATAGCAGTGGCGGTTACCTCAAATAGTTTAATCAAAGCCTATGAAGATAGCTGTCCTGAGAAATCAATGTCGTCTAAAAGAACAGTACCGTGGTGGAACTCTAAGCTGGATAGGCTCAGAAGTAAAACTCGAAAACTGTTCAATAAGGCTAAAAGGACCCTCGATTGGGAGGCCTATCGAAAAGCCTTAACAGAATACAATAATGAAATTAGGAAGTCTAAGCGAGCGACATGGAAAAACTTCTGCGAAGGGGTAAACAACACACCACAATGTGCAAGAATCCACAAGCTCCTCGCGAAAGACAAACCTAACCAAATCGGACTGCTAAGGTACCCAAACGGGGACTATACAGCAGACGAAAAAGAAACATTAAGTTTATTGGTATCGACCCATTTTCCTGGTGCTTCTGGTGGGAGAGTGCACTCCGCTCAACCACGTCGACCAAGTGTCGATGACTGGAGGAGGGCGTCTCTCACTATTAGACCTTCTCGGGTAAGATGGGCCGTCAAAACCTTTAAACCCTATAAGGCATGTGGAGAGGACGGCATTTTTCCCGCACTGTTGCAGCAGGGAATAGAAATTATACTACCTCACATGGTAAAAATCTTCAGAGCAAGTTACGCCTGGGGACATATTCCAGAAGAATGGGCCAAGGTCAAAGTCCTCTTTATCCCAAAGGCTGGTAAGAGAGACTATTCTCAACCGAGATCCCTCCGGCCCATCAGTCTAAGTTCATTCATGTTAAAGACTTTGGAAAAAATTCTGGATATTTACATTAGGGAAACAATAACAATTGACAACCCTATTCATTACACTCAACATGCCTACATCAAAGGAAGGTCGACTGAAACTGCCCTATTAAACTTGGTAGACAAGGTCGAAAAGGCATTAGAGGACAAACAAATTGCACTTTGTGCGTTTCTGGATATTGAGGGCGCTTTTGACAATACCCCAACAAAGACCTTAATTCAAGGACTCACTGAAAAGAAGATTGACAGCACAACAGTCAGATGGGTGGAAGCAATGCTCTCAAACCGAAAAGCGAAGGTTGCCCTACATGGAAGCTCGCTTGAAGTATTTACTACCAGAGGCTGTCCACAAGGAGGGGTCCTATCTCCACTGCTGTGGACCCTAGCGGTAGATCAGCTCTTGCATAAATTGGCAGAGCTCAGGATAGATGCACAGGGCTATGCTGATGACCTTGTGATAATTGTCAGGGGCTTCTGCCAAAGTACGATTTCATACATTATGCAAAGAGCGATGAATATTATTGATAATTGGTGCAGGGACAATGAGCTGTCTATTAATGCAGATAAAACTGTAATTGTACCATTTACCAATAAAAGACAACTTGACGGATTAGTCAAACCGCGGTTAAATGGCAAAACTGTAGACTTTTCAAAGGAAGTGAAATGTCTGGGTTTAATACTAGATCAAAAACTGACCTGGAACAGCCATCTAACTGCAATTTTACAGAAGGCTAAAATAGCCTTAGGCATTTCCAGTCGACTTGCAGGGAAAACCTGGGCCTTGACCCCAAAAATCTCTATGTGGCTTTATAGAGCTATAGTACGACCCATAATTACGTATGCCTCTATAGTGTGGCATACAAAAGCCAACCAGGAGACTGTGATTAATATACTGAGCGGCTTACAGAGAACGGCGTGCCTTTTGGTCACAGGAGCCATGACAACCGCCCCGGGAGCGGCCCTGGATGCAATTCTGGACCTGCCGCCGCTACATCTGCATTTGCAAATGGTGGCGGCGGCCAGTATGCACAGGGTAACCATCCAGGGGGAGGGGAAATGGCTCTCACAGTCTCTGAAGTCTTTTCAGGAAACGATCATGGGCAATAAAATACTAGGTATGCATACAGACACCATGATTCCTAAGTGTGAACACCATAAACTTTACACTGTAGAGATCCCAGCCAGGGATGAGTGGCTCAAAAGCCAAATTTCCTGGAAAAAAGGGAGCCTGATCTGGTACACAGATGGATCCAAATCAGGACATCACGTGGGGAGTGGAATATATGGGGAGCGACCTAGGGTTAAGAAATTTCTGAACCTGGGCAAGCACGCCTCTATTTTTCAAGCCGAGGTTTACGCAATTTTGGAATGCGCTGATATTAACCTCCAAAGGCACTACGGGAACCATTGTATTTATATACACTCAGACAGTCAAGCAGCTTTATTAGCCCTATCATCAAACTCTGTGAGTTCTAGATTGGTGCTAAACTGTGTGAATGTTCTCAATTCCTTGGGTGAGAAAAACCAAGTAATTTTACGTTGGGTCCCAGGACATGAAGGGATCGACGGCAACGAAATTGCAGACGATCTAGCTAAGGCTGGTAGTGTGACTACAACACATGGTCCAGAACCATTCTGTGGAATACCAAAAAGCCTAGTCAAACTGACCCTACGGACAAATTGCAAAGAGCAATCATTAGAGCACTGGAAGAAGCAGCCAGGCCTAAACCATTCTAAAGCATTAGTCAAGGCCTACAATGGCCTACATGCCAAAGAACGATTACTACTCAGTAGAAATAAGTTGCGGATCCTGGTAAGGGCGCTGACTGGTCACTGTGGGCTGAACAAGCACATGTTTAACTTGAAGATCAGCAGTACAAAGGACTGCAGATTCTGTAAGGAGGACGAGGAATCGCCTCTTCACCTGATTTGCAAGTGCGAAGCCCTGATGCGCAAACGTAGCATCCATCTTGGTAAATACCAGCTACTACCGGATGAGGTGCACGATATCAGTGCTAAGAGCGTTTTACAGTTCATAGAAGCTGTAGGGATCAGCACTGAACTGTAAGCTAGAGGCGATCACAATAGATCAGTAATGGTCGCAGTGATACTAGGACGTTTAGCCTTGAAAAGCCCACTTAACAAATAATAATAATAATAATAATATACTTTTGTTTGTTCTCTTGTAAATAGAGCTAAGTCTCTTTTTATCGTCAGATGTTATTGGTTTTATATTTTGCAGTTTAAAACGTTCTTTAATTAAGTCCAATGTTTCATTGGTGAGTATTCTATTTGCTATAGGTACTCGTATTTCTCTCTAATTTTTTTTTTCATGCTATTCAGTATGCATTTTTCTAGTTGATTGTATAAGCTTTGGCCTGAACTGTTACTGTCAATCTGTATTTTTGAAATATTTTCCTCAAGTTTTTCTAGGTAACGACTTATATCGCTTAGATTTTTGAGTGGGTTGGTAGGGCACTTGTATTGTGTTGTATTTTTTTTCATTGGCGTAAGTAGTATTTTTGATCTAACTAATCTATGATCTGATGAAAACTAAAATACCAACAATTAATACTATACGCTCAAGAAATCAACCTGACCATTATGAATACTTTTTGAAAATGAATTAGATTACATACTTACCAACTTCTTAAAACGATTCCAAGACGTGCACGTCTTAAATAAAAATTCAGGGAGTACCGTCAAATAAAGACCGAGTCAATCACCGCCTCACTGCTTCAAATTTAGTGTTGAATAAATCAATGTCGCTCTCCTTGCACAACCCATTAAAAATGTTACAATAGGAATGTGTTTCGTCTGTAGTTTGTGGAAGCATTAGTTACTAATAAAATAGAATTAGCACGCAGGGCCCTATTGCGGGGTCTAAGTGAAATTTCCCAGAAGACGGGGACTATCAATCACGCCAGATGTAATTTTTAAAAGAAACACTACTGTCTTACGACTCTTATACAAAGATAAAAGGTGATGCTTCCTGCAAAGACGAATGTAATATTCAGAGCTAAAACGATCCTTGGTACGAAAACATAAATATCACAGAAATCATTTCTGAATGTTTTCACTACGGCTAATATATGTAAAACTAAAAAAATCTTGCCTAGAGGTAGAGGTATGGTGACATAGACCAATAAGGCTATTCCTAAAGATAAAGTTTCCTAGTTAGTTTCTTAATTCGAGGTTAGTGAAAACTGGTGTTAGTCTAACGAAAAGAATTTATATCACTAAAGTATATTGCAAGTAGATCTAGAGTCTCCGTAGACTGGAAAATGGGCAGCAGCGTTTTCCATTGTTATATTTACAACACTGCGGTCCCCAACCCGCCTGCCAAGTGTGGAAATTATAGTAATATCCTATCCCACCTTTCGTGGGAGAGTCCCCAAGTCCTGCAGTGGACTGTTATGGGTTGTGATGATGGTGATGAAGTATATTGCTGATCTGGTTCACGTGTTTCTAATAATTTTCAGGATTATCAAACGAGGATTGGACGCGCCTTACTGGCGAAGTCTACATTATATTCCATACCGCCGCCAGTGTTAGGTAAAATCATTCAAATGATCAATCATTTTTTAATGTGGGTTCCGTATTAACATAGTGGAACCTTCGTAAACCTGTCTTTTAGTGCCATATCTATAGTTTACAGGCCAATAAGCAGTTTTCCAATAGGTATCGAAAGCATTCCTAACCACTTACTAGATGGCGCCCCGACAATTTTGGTAGTCTTATTATAATCAGTATGACGGTGGCAGTGATTTCATGTAGCCAACTAATACTAAACTTATAAATAAACTGTTTATTAATATAAACAAAACTGTTAAAGGTTAAACGAAGTGTAAAAAGAAATATTTATAGGAGTTGGCACTGTGCTCCATTATTATTAAAACCTCTAAAATGGTTGAAAACTATTGACAAATACAATATTATCCAATACAACGAACCCAGTGTTTATATCCTGTTTGCTAAGAATCTATTTCAAGCGATTATTAATTACCAAAAATGTCGAGGCGCCATCTAGTGAGTGGTTAGGAATGCTTTAGATACCTATTGGAAAACTGCTCATTGATTTACACATCCCTATCCCATTCGTTCAAATCGCGATCGAGTGCGATGACTTGTATCGAGTGGACATGAACTCGCACGCGCACCTGTATGCCATATCCCATAGGGATAAGTAGAGACTCTCGAGTGCCACAAGCAGGCGCGGATCCAGGATTTGGTTGAGGGGGGGGGGGGGCAAAACTCACTGAGTAAAAAATGCCCTTTGTAGTGGGGTGAACAATAAATGAATGAGCGAGCGGAGCGAGATCGGAAATTTTTGGTTTTAAAACTTGGGGGAGAAAAACGAATGTCAGCGAGCGGAGCGAGGTCGAAATTGTAGACATTTTGGAACTTAAAAGATGCGGTGATCAACTGCGACTGCACTCAGCACTAAACCATGGACGAGACCTGCCGTTCATCGCTACGTCAGAATACGGAATAAAGTACTCCATACGCTGCCGTATAACCGCGGTAACGGCTTCAACACAATTCGACAGATCGCCTGAAGAAAAGGATGCCTCCCGCCAAGGATAGGACGAATAGAAGTGGCGCATCTCATCCCAATCTGTTGACTTGTATCGCCACACCCGTCGGGGGTTGCATAGGGTTTGCTCGGGTGGAGAATAAACGGATACAGATTTCACCAGACAGTGATCGGATGTATCCAGCGGTGCAGAAACCGATACTGAGTGCCTGTCCGGATCAGTTGTCAGCAGAAGGTCAAAGCAATTGGCGGTATGGGAGTCAACATCAGGTACCCTTGCGTCTATGGTACTAAAACCTTTTCGGAACCCGGCTTGATCGGGAGGCTGAAAGTCATCAAATCTGCGTGCGAGAATTCGTAATGACTCTCGAAAACAGCTTATACACATAAAACTCAGAAAACAGTCATTGGTACATAGCGGTTCTGGGGTTCGAAATCGCTACCTCTCGCTTACGAGTCGGACCCGTTAACTATTAGTCCACCGACGCTCACTACAGCCCGGTAACTAATGCACATCGGCCAGTTTCGGCTTCGCATTAAATACTCACACGACAGATAAACGACGAATAAACTAAGCCAAGCCAGTGACTCCTCTCTACCAATTTTCTGTGCCCAATTCGGGTCCATGTTGATTCTCATCTATATGTAACACATGGAATGCGAAATAAAGAAATTGAAATTGAAATTGAGATATAAAAAGCATGACGAGTAGGTTTCTAATCTTATCAATCTCTATATAATTCTTATCAATATGATGAAACTAACGTGGGTTGAGATTGGTTACAAAATCAATTTTTAGTACTTGCCCGATGAAATTCTGCAGGATATTTTTATACGTTTGAGTGGCAAGGATATCTTGAATATAGGTATCAGGGCTGAATTGGCGGGAACTGTATAACTCTTTCTCTCTTTGGGTAAATGTGGCTAATGCAGAAGTTGGTGTCTCCCTAGAACCGGAACCGGGGAGTTGCAAGATATCTATGTGCTAAAAAATAGTGTTATCTCATTTCCCAAAGTCTATAAAGCTTATCAAAAACCTAATTATTACGATACAATCGTATATTATGACGTGAAGGCGCGAAATGAGATGAACAGTACGACGAAGATTTTTACAAATATAAAGAAATTGATGATATAATAGTTTTTGAAATTAAAGAAGAAACAGAAACCAAAATTCGAGTGATACCTAAATTGAAATAAGACAAACATGTTCACTCGATTGTGAAGCCATACAGTCCCTGGCTGCTTTTAGGCAATGAAATATTTTATCAAACAGAGAATGACGAAAGAGAAACTATAAAGTTCTGTAGGACGAGAGTGATAATCGACGACAAAGATGTGCGCTACGAAAATAGTGAATTAGCAAAAGGTGATTGGGACACTTGGGATAACATATTCGACGTCAAATACGTTGGCGATAAAACGTATGTGTTTCTAGCTTACGAGGAATTCGGTGACGTTTACATAGCGGAGATTGAAAATGAGTGCATGTTAAAGGTATGCAATTTACGGAATTTAGACACATCTATTACTATTTTCGAAGCAATAAAAAAATATGGGTTTAGCTGGAGCAATCCGAAAATATTTTACTGGATGACCCGTCGTTTTCGTGGGTTGTGTAAATAAATGTCAACCTGCATTGATTCTGAGTTAATGGCGTCTCCGCTAACATACAGCTCACATATATTTACAGGTACCAGGCAATCCAAAACTGTTCCGGGAATAGTCCATGTCTTTCTTAATGCTTATAATAATTTTAAAATCCATGAACTAGAACCCACACTATCTATTAATATCAATGATTCTGTTCCGGAAAATATAGTACGTTGTAGTAGATATCGAAATGATAATTATCTTGATCAGCTAGAGGTGATTGAAACTTTTAACGGACATAAGCTACTTTTAGTTTACTGTCAGAGGTTGATCATAATTGATATCACTCATGAGGACTACAAGTAAGCAGTAAAATGTGATCATAATCGACCCTGTCGAAGAAGACTAGACACAGAAGTAGGCAAATTAAAACATAAATAAAATTAATTCCTACCCGAACATTTTACTTCATTCATGTGTTAATTAATTATATTTCCAATATGTCGTCCGCAAAGCATAACATATTAGAGGAGCGTAAACAGCTACTTATGCTGTTAATAAAAATAGTGAAGACCAAAGGTCCCAGCAGTGAACCTTGGGCCACCCCACTTGGGATCTTACCCAGCTAGAAACATAATTATGCACAACAACTGCATGGTTTCTGATATCAATATAAGATGCAAATATTCGCAATAGGTCTCCCCTGATTCCTACCATCTGTAGCTTAAGTTATAGACGATGCTCGACCCTGTCGAATGCCTTACTGTAATCCGTATAAACTGCGTCAACCTGCTGGCCTGTGTCCATGGGAGTCAAAAAAGTACAAGGTTTGAAATAGTAGATCGACCCGGTAAGTAACCATGCTGAAAGTCGTTCAGGGAGTGTCTGATAGGCACGTAAACAGTTATGTGAACAATTTTCTCCATGATTTTTGACAGGTACAAAGTTTCGAGATGGGTCTATAATTTGAGACGTCATTACGTGGACCTTTTTTATGGATGGAAGTTATATATGCAGAATTATATATTGATGGAACAGCACATTCGTCGTACGACCTCCGAAGAATCAAGGTGACAGGGATAAATATGGTTTTGGCGTAATTTATAAGAAACACAGCAGGCATATCATCCGGTCCCGCTGATTTAACTGGGTCTTCACACAGATACTACAAATATCAGAAGTTGACAGAGAGCCGACCTGGTCGAATGGACAGGGCCGAAGTCTAAGGCTCGGGCTCCACTCATGCAGTGCAGTGCACTGCGCGGCGCACCGCACGGTGCCACGTCACGGTGATAACAAAGAAAACGGTGATGTTATTCTGGTTTTTCAAGTTAGGCAACGTTCGCACGAGAGATTTATGAAATATTGTGATTTAGGCAACGTTTGCACGAGAGCTTTTTCGACGCTTTTACGCGCGTTATGTTAAACGACTCGCATGATTATTGATATGTCTCCGACTGTCTGATCACACACAGGCGTAAAAAGTGACTGGAGATTTTTTATCTTTTTACAGGAAAACTCTAGAACGCAGTAATTTAAGAGTATTTAAGTCACTTCGATTACCATAAACCTTGTACTTGCGCTTGTATTTGTGTTTTTTGTTTATTAAAGAGTAAAGAGTAAGAGAGTAAAGAGAGGTAGGGCATAGCGGGGTATCTCGTTCGAATTGGAGCCGCCCGACTGGGGAAGTACCTCCACCTTACAGAATATCGCAGCTAAATAATACTCTTTTAAATAGTATTGTGTTTCTGCCGGTGAGTAAGTTTTCCAGTGCTCCATGGGGTGGGGATTTGGGGAACTGGCTTTGGCAGTGGAGTGGCATTTGCCTTTTGCTGCCAGAGCAACGTGTTATAGAGGTAGGCAACTCTTGGTGTTGCTAATGTCTATAGGCAGTGGTGACCACTTTCCATCAGGTGGCCCGCTTGCCTGTTTGCCTACCGTATGACATAAAAAAAAAAATAAAAAAAAATTTAAGGCCGTGGAATACCATTCCAGAAATTTACTACTCGGTACATACTTACCTCTTAGTACTCTTAGTTTTTACGGTATAGAAAAAGTCTACACATTCATCAAGCGATCTAGAGAAGAACTCATGCGACCAATTTATTTTCGATAATTCATCATTTATAGCTTAGTAGTTACCCTTGCCGTACAGAAAGATCCTACGCGGGGCTGAGTCTAGCGGCACATAATTAACAAAACATGTGTCTATAATTAAAGCTCCATGGTGATTGTCGACCGGTACTTAAGAGGTCACCGCACTCAAAGGCATGTAAATTATCGTTGCACATGACCAGATCCAATATCTTACCAAAAACTATTTAGTGTGCCATTAAATTGCTTCAATCCACACATTCACGTCCAGTGTGACATTCAGGCTGTCGAATACCATGATTTCCTCAAGGCTATTATTAGTACGAACTTAACGGAATTAAATAGTTATGTGTAGATTGCTACGAAATGCCACTAAGATTAAACTCGCCCATTATTAGAAACTTGTCGCTAACACATGGGTAAGCAGCAATATTGGTCTGAAGTTCTTCAAGAGAGCCTTTTCACCTTTCTTGAAGAACAATATCACTGTGTTTCTGTGCCATGCTACCGGCGTTTTCCCTCGAGGATGACTAACGAATACCGCTTGGTAATTCGTAGCAAGGTACGCTACTCTAAACAACATACTCGATCTTGACAACGTTGTTCAGAGGGATTTGTAGATAAGGAGCCCAGGGACAGTTGGTTCAGTTGGCCCTCTCGAAAGTAAACAGATTTCCGGACTTCAAGATTATCGAGTCTTCCTCCTCCTTCGGGCTCCTATGACTTCCCCACGTAATCTGCTCGCCACTTCCTCCATTTCCACAAGCTTTTCGTCGGTCCGCAGTGTCTAGACATTGTTTGTAGCCAGGGCCAGGGGTCGTCGTCTGTGGTAACCTGGTTTCAGCCAGAGATTTTTCGCACCCCCTGTCAAGCCGTTACCGTGATAGCTTCTTACCGCCAGGGACTGGGGGAGAAACGCTTTAATTGCTACGCTTAACAGGCGGGTTGGCGATTGCAGTAGACATAGACTTAGACAGTATTTTATTCGGATCCTCATTACATCCTTAGCCTGAGATACCTAAATACAGTAAATTATTATTATTGAAAATTATATAAGACCAGCCAGTGATGTAACGGATACCGAAATGGACCAGTCTCAGCATAATGCTGTGAGGGCAAATGTCCGTCACAGTGCTGGTGTCCAGAAAAGCCCATGCATCCCATGCGCGTTACGCGAACGGTTATAAATGTTGTAACAGTAGGTACTTAGATATATAGAAGGATGCTAGTGTCCATCATCTGGCTTTCCCTTAGTTATTTACCGCTTAAGACACCCACCCATGGGAAGAAATAGGGTGATGTTATTCTTGAAGTGGCGGCGCTACACATCACGTGATGTGTAAAGTCCTAATTTGGGCGGTGTTCCGACCAAACAAATAGCGTGCATCCGCGTTCATATGGCACGAAATTCAAATGTAGAGTGTATGTACATTGCATAATAACATTATTTTTGTGACTACAAAAGTAGGTCTTCTCCCACGCACACATAGGTTGTGGAATGAACTACCTGGAGAGGTTTTCTCTGGAGAGTACAACATGGAGTTCTTCAAGAAAGGGGTTAAAAGGTTTTTACGGGGTCGGCAATGCGTGGGTGATGCCCCTGGTAATGCAGACGTCCATAGGCTGCGGTGACTGCTTACCATCAGGCAGGCTGTAAGCTTGTTTGCCACCTTAGTGGTATAAAAAAAAGAAGTTAAAAGTAAGTTTGTACATTTCTCGTTTTTTTTTATATTAAGCGAAAACAGGCATTTGACCGCTATCTCACCTGTTGGTAAGTGACGATGCGGCCGAAGATGGAGCATGCCCGTCTTGGAACAGCCTATTCACTCTAGCCTTGAAGGTATCCAGATTATATTGATCAGAGAACACACTCGCAGGCAACGCGTTCCATTCCTTAGACGTACGCATTATAAAGGTTGAACTAAAGCGGTTTGTGCAGATAGCTGGAAGATCCACGACATAAGGATTCACGCTCGCCCGTATCGCGTCTACCGATGGCGGAAAGGGGCCAGTGGTATTTCATTCAAATCGTTTTTGTGTGAAGTTATTTATGTATCCATCCTAGAATTTCGAATCGGCGAATCCTGGGGTGGGCACAGCCCACCCGGCCCCCCCTCTTCCTACGCCCATGACCCCCAACCTCAAACCCAAACATATAGAAAGAAACCTTTAAATAACAATAAAAAATAGACTATAATACCATGATATAATATAACACATGCCAACTTAGTTAAGTAAAAAATATAATATTTATGATATATAAAAACAATAAAATAACAAAAAGACAGACGGTCCACCTGATAGAAAGCGGCTACCGTCGTCCAGGACATGGCAATCTAAGTCTTTGAGATATATTTCAGAAGAAGCCTCGAGCGGTATCTAAGGCATTCTGGAAACACTTCGTCTTCATCACTGTCCAAGCCACGTAACTGTAGAGTACGAAATAGAACGCGTAGGACATTATCAGAAATCTGAAAAGGGAAAGAAAAATTTACATAAACTGTCAAGGGATAGAATGTAGTGGTGTCCACGCGAAGATTCGAAGAACGTTTATCGCTCGTGCGATTCGGATGTGGAATGAGGTCTAAGCCCCAGTGTTTCCTTTGGACTATGACTTGGGATCGTTCAAGAGGTATATTAGATAGGTCTCTTTAGAGGCGGGCAACGCATTGCAAACGCCCCTGGTGTTGCTGATATCCATAGGCAGCGGTGACCACTTTCCGCGGGTGGCTCGCTAGCTTGTTTATCTGCCATATTACATAAAAAAGGAATTACAATGTGCGATGGCGGTCTAATGCCTAAACTACTGAACCGTTAATGAAATAAATAACCATCTTGATTTCAACCAACGATTTCAATGAGGTTTTCTTTCAAATAAAGAAAACCTCATTGGAATCGATCCATCCGTTCGGGAGCTACGATGCGACAGACAAACACACCATCAAAGATATAATGTCAAACTTATACCACCCCTCTTTTTTTGTCAGCGGTTAAAAATGAGGAGGTGATCTCGCGCATGAGCTCCCGGGGTCCGCCTTGACCATGACCCAGGATTTGGCAGATCCGGTAATTATAGTGGAGCGACTGCCATCTGACCTCCATGACTCTGCTACTCAGTCGCCTGAATGTGCAGGTTTCATCATGTTGTTTTCCCTCACGGTAAGAGCATCGGTTAGCATTTAACTAATGTACCTAAATAACTCAAAAAAGAGCCATTTCGAGACTCAAAATAGAGATTCGAACCCGGTACCTTTCGCTTACGAGTCGGATACCACTCGGCCACCGATGCTCTAGAGTCATAAATATTCGCATGAAACTCTCATTGACGGTGAAGGGATAAGGTAGCCGCCAATGTTGGCAAGCGAAGATGGAGAAGGTGGAAAAGAGTAATAACCCACCTGGGCGGGTGTTGTGACCAGGGGATCAGGGGCCCGTCGGAAATAATATTTATGTCGGGGAAGTTGGCACACTTCTCTAGCGCGATGTAGAAGCGGTCAGCGCCATCTCTTTCTGAGCAAGAACACTGTCATCTGTGTAACTATGAGTACTCACATTTTTCTCACAGCGCGATCTCTTGGTAAGTCAGCTTCGCTAAGATTTAGTAGATGCTGCCTTGCTCCATGCACTACGTCGTCCATGTACTGTTGTTCCTGCATTTTGTCGAAGTCATAGTAAAAGCTATCTTTGTCCTGTTCTTTTAAACAGGATCGCAGAGAGAGCATGTTCTTGTTTGAGAAGAGCCATTCGTTTTGCAAGAAATAGGAGATGGCAATGTCCGCTTTGCATATTTTCTTCTGGATATTCGTCATTCTAGAGTAAAAAATGCTTAATTTTAGAGTAAAGTTAGAGTAAAATGCTTATTCTTCTGTACGAATTGTCGATAATCCCATATAAACAAGCAGGTTGGAATCACTCGCTACCGAAGGGACTTTGGCTCCCTGTGTGTGTGTGTTCTATCGGCTGTACAATGGGGAGTGTTATAAGGAACTTTTCGATCGTGTGCCCACAGCACAATTCCGCCATCGCACCACCCGTCGTGGGCTGGGTACTTATCCCACTACGTAGACCCTCTGTTGGTCACCACGCGAAGGTTTGAAAGAACATTTCTTGCTCGTACGATTCGGATGTGGAATGAGCTCCCAGCCACAGTCTTTCCTTTAGACATGGGATCGTTCAAGAGGTATATTAGAGGTCTCTTCAGAGGCGGGCAATGTATTGGTGACTCCCCTGGTGTTGCTAATGTCCATAGGCGACGGTGAACACTTTCCATCAGGTGGCCCGCTTGCCTGTTTGTCGAATAACATAAAAAAAAGTTTAAAAAGAGAAATATTGATAAATGAGGTTACCTATAATATTAACCATCTTGGCGTTAATGACCCGGTTGTGCTCTCGCGCACGAGGGCCTGGTCCGTCTTGACCATGATCCAGGATTTGGCAAAAGGAAATAGAAATGGCAAAATTACAAATGAGGGACTGACATCTGACCTCCGTGACCCTGCTACCAGGGGAACCTGACCAGATTGGATCATAGTTACTGAAACATTTAGTCGCGTGAATGTGCATGTTTCCACGATATTTTCCCTCACCGTAAGAGCATCGGTTAGCATTCAACTAATGCTCAAAAAAGAGTCAAATAAGGTTATCTATAATATATGCTAATAAGAGAAATGACCAGAAGGATGGCTTTTATTTGGATCACCAATAAGCCTCCCTATTCAGCAGGGCGACGCGGCCAGCCTTCTGGGCACTTTTCTGCAATCTGTTAAGGCCGACCGAAACAGATTCTTAGTTTTGGCCGAAACCGAAAACGAACTTTCGGCCATAGTCTCACTTTCAGTCGAAATGAAAATCAAAACTTACATAAACATATTTAAAACTTCTATTATATACCGAAATCCACGAAGTCCAAACAATTTACAACATGGTTATTCAATCCACAATTACCTACGCAGCAGGAGTCTAGGGACATGTGGCACTAAAGAAAGGTGTTGCTAAAAAGCTTATTAGCTAACGAAGAGCTTTTGATATTAGGGCAACCTGCAGTTTCCGCACTGTCTCTGCCAATGCCGCGTTGGCGCTCGCGCAACTGGACCTCAAAGTCTTGGAGGTCTATGAGATTGAGAGGACTCGCCTGCTTGGCGCCTCTGAATTCTTACTAGAACGGCCTACGCCAATGAGCGCCCATACTCCGCCTTTAGAGTAACGCTTCCCATTCGCACAACGTATAGTCAACAGGAGGTAGATGACCTGTGCGGACCAATGGCCGTGCAAATTTTCACCGACGGTAGCAAGCAGGAGAACGGATCAGTGGGTGCAGCGTTTGTCAGTTTTGATAGTGGACTCACTGTCTTTCAGGCGGAACTGCTCGCAATCCTGAAGCCTTGCGAGTGGGTGCAGGAAAGACAATTGAATGAGGTTGTGATCCTCACCGACTTTATGTCATCTGTCATGGCCATTGCAGGCAGGAGCAACGCGCACCCGTTGGTGTCCTCACCGACACATCCACAGTCGCACGGGAACAGGGAGGCTGGAGATAGCCTGGGTTAAAGAACACACCGGTATCGCGGGCAACGAAGCTGCTGACCGAGCTGCTAATAGCGATGCTGTTCTCCACAAGACACTGAATTATCTCTGCTTCCCTATGTCCTATGTGTAACACAAGATGAAGCTTCGTAGCCGTGAAACCTGGCAACACCGGTACATCAGCGCGAAAAAGGCTCGCACACAAGACGCATTCTCCCTAGTCTGGACGCCATAGATGCCCTGTGGAACCAAACCTGCGTAAACTTTTACTTTACGCAAATCCTAACCGGACACGGCATCCACAAGGTATATCTCGAAAGATTCAAAATCACAGAGAATGACGTCTGTTGTGACGACTCCACCTGCCAAAAACTTTGAAGAAAAAACGCAACATTGACTTATTCATACAGTACACTAGACACATAATAAAAACTATTAGGTTAATAAATGGAACATAGATTAGTATTTTTTTTAAATTGTGAATTATTTATTCGCTGGTCCTAATTGTGTATTTTATTATATTTTTTATTATGGAATTAATTTTTAATTATGGATTCTTATTCTGTTTTGACTTAGAAAATATATTTTATTGAATTTAAAACTTGACATTTAAATTGAATTATTAGGGCAATTTATTTTAATGTTGACATTTTGTATTACTTATTATATTTATGACAATTTTAATGAGTTATTGAAAATTTTTTGTAATTGAGAATTTTGTATTTGATTGATTCGTTATTTAATTGGAAACGCAATAAACGAATTGAATTGTGTATAAAAAAAAAAGGTCAAGGTTGTCATACATAACATAAAATATTAAAAAAAAAATTATGCTCAACATGGGCAACAGCCCAATACTAAGCTCAAGTACCTTAGGTGCTTGACATGTTATTTGACGTTTAATATAATATATCTTTAATCTTTAATAGCTTCAACCAACCTGTGCACGTGAGCGTCGGTGGCCGAGCGGTTAGAGTATCCGACTCGTTATCCAGAGGTCCCGGGTTCGAATCCCGCTCCGGCCATGCACCGATGACTGTTTTCTGAGTTATGATGTACATATTTGAATACTAACCGATGCTCTTACGGTGAGGGAAAACATCGCGATGAAATCTGCGCATTCAGGCAACTTGATGTGTAACCATGATCCATAGCAGGATAATGGAGGTCAGATGGCAGTCGCTCCACTGTAATAACTTGACCTGCCAAATCCTGGATCATGGTCACGGCGGACCCTGGGCCCTCATGCGCGAGGGAACAACCGGGACATTAACGCCAAGATGATTTTATAATAAGAAACCTGTGCACACCGGGTGCATGTATCCAATGGCACGCCCGATGTGCACAGGTACCCTCATCTTAACCCACGTTATTTTTCGCGATCTCATTTCACCACCGAAGGACTCTGGCTTCACCAGAGGCTTTCAAGGGCAGGTAGGGGTTTTAGCCGGTAAGAGTCCGGCACTACCTGGGTCCCCTTCCCAGGTGTCCATGACGGATTTCCCCTGCCTACCTGTTAAATCAATAAAAAAAAGACTGTTATGGGCTGTGATGATGAAGAAGGAGTGCGCTTTCACATAATGATTAGTGGACCCCTCCTCCATATTTTGAGCACACGAAATGAATGGAAGCCTCCTATTTTAAGCTGCTGAACATCACGTTCGTTCCAAGTCATTATCTGGGTTTGTCATCGTCTGTAGGTGATTTTCAGGTTAAGTCATACGCCTATATGTCAAAGCGCTTTTATCGGTGCTTACCTCATATTTTTCCCTGCTAAGAAAAGGCATGCATCAATCATCAGAGCCACCAGCCATTGAAAAACTACTACCTGAAATAAAGTATAGCATGTAAGTACTTAAACATAATAAAGCCCAGGCTCCTTCAAGACCCGAGCGAATAGACTGTTTCTGGACAGGCATGCTCCGTCAGGCCGCATCGTCACTTTACATCAGGTAAGATGGTGGTCAGGTGCCTGCTCAATTATAATCATCTTGGCGTTAATGTTCCGGTTGCGCTCTTGTCGTGGTCGGTGGACTACGATCAAAGAGTTGGCAGATCAAGTAATCACAGTGGAGCGAACAGCATTTGGGGCCCTGTTTTTGAAACCGCTCGCGAGCGCTCGCTTGCGCTCGCATGCGCTACCTATCTCTTTTACACTCGTGGTGTCGCCAGAGAAAGAAAAGACAAGCACCGCTCGATGGATTCGAGCGGTAACAAAACTAGGGCCTCTGAGCTCCGCGGTCCTGTTAACAGGGGAACCTGATCAGCGGGGCTATTGACTAACTCAGTTGACAACTGTATTTGACACTAGATAATTCTACACCACGTCATCTACGTTGAAAACTGGCAATAGCGTCTACCAAATTAGAGTAGTGTCAGATTATTTTATGTCAAATTCAGTTGTCCACTGAGATAGCCGATAGGCCCTCTGATTGGATCATGGTTACCTACACTGTGAAATGTGCAGGTGTGATCACGATGTTTTCCATCACCGTAAGAGCATCGGTCAGTATTACAACTAATTTACATAACTCGGAAAGGTGTCATTAGTCCATGGAGGCAATGGAGTTCGAATCGCCTTAATCAGCCATTCCATACATCCATGTTGCAGTTTTATTAGTGGAGGGTTTTAAATAATGCTCTCCACGCTTGGCATACAGGCGGGTTAGAGATGGCACTGTTGAAAATACAACAGAAAATAGCATTTTTTTATTCTAGGCAATGATAAACACCATGTAATTTTTCAGCAGAGTAGAAAAGCACCAATCCCTTACACTCGTGGGTGTCGTACAAACCGACTAATGTTTTCGAGTCACTAAATCTATGAGTTTCCATAAGCTTGTAATCGTCAGTAGCGTTTTCCATTGTTATATTTATAACACTGCGATCTCCAACCCGTCTACTAAGCGTGGTATAAGACTAAAATACTACGACGTACCTTCAAAAAGTGTTTCAAACCTGTTTCGAAAGTAAAATTAGTATAGCCAATTGATATTCCCTGTGGAAACTTATCACATGCGTTCTGGCCACGCTCCATTATATTTTTTAAGGGTATACCCATGTCACCAGACGAGCAATGGTATATGTCAAGCTCGTCCGTTTCCTTCAACCTGGAATGGGCAAACTGCTTTGTAGTACGGAACGTACCTATACTACGTGACCCTTTTGAATTTTACCCTACGTCACCCCGTAGTACATGCCCATGCCCTATGTACCCCCCCCCCTTTAGCTTTCACATAGTAATTCATAATTAAGATTTTACATCATTTTTGCATACAGAAAGATGAAAAAAATTTTAGAATTCAGAATTTTTATTTATTTTACAGCGCTTGCCGCGTGACGTCAACAGTGTGTGCATATTGTCATCATCATCATAATATCAGCCGAAAGACGCCCACTGCTGGGCATAGGCCTCCCCCAGAGATCTCCATAAAGACTGATCCTATGCCTTCCGCATCCAGCTGGTATCTGAGATGTTTATCAGGTCATCGGTCAACCTTGTGGGAGGCCTACCCACGCTGTGTCTTTCGGTACATGGTCGCCACTCGAGAACTTTACTGCCTCATCGGCCATCTGTTCTTCGAGCTATGTCTGCCCGCTGCCACTTTAGCCTGGCAATCCTTAGGGCTATGACTTTGGTTCGCTTGCGGATCACCTCATTTTTTTTTTGATCGCTCAACGAAACTCCGAACATAGAACTTTTCATTGCCCTTTGGGTAACGGTGGGATTTTTTATAAGGCCCATAGTGAGCAGCCACGTCTCTTTTCATGCCTTTCGTTGGTATCGTGTATGAAAGTAAATGCAGTAGAAATGAGAGCGCGAAGAACTATGAAAAGAGTATAAATGAAAGATTAAATATAAAATAGTCTTCTGCTTGACACGTTATGTGCGCATTGTAATCTGGACGTCTTCAAGGCTAGAGTGCTGGAGTGAGCCTTATAGGCTGTACCTAGACAGACTTGTTCCATATTCGGTCAGATCCTCATTTAGCACCAGGTAAGGCCAGTTCTTTTAATAAAAATAAAAATAGGAGAACCTACGCGCGAGAGTGAAAAAAGATGTAGTGATAAGATAGGGAACGGTATGCTTAATTATTATGGTCATACAGTGAGGGAAAACATCGTGATGAAACCTGCACATTCAGGCGACTGAATGTGTAACCATCAGCCAATCTGGTCAGGTTCCCCTGGTAGCAGGGTCACGGAGGTCAGATGACAGTCGCTCCGCTGTAATTACCTGATCCGCCAAATCCTGGATCATAGTCAAGGCGGTCCCCGGGCCCTTGTCCGCGAGAGCACAGCCGGGACATTAACGCCAAGAGAAGATAATTTTTTATGCTTTGTTGGTTTGGTCATGTAGAGAAGATGAATGAAAGGAGATTAACGAAAATAGTAGATAGTTTATGAAACTCGCATAAAAAAGGGGGAACGAAAACTTGAGTGTCTATTTGTCATGTGATCATAGTTACGAGAGTTTTAATACCTAATTATATGCAGTTGCATGCACTACTTCATCTACACTGATATTTTCATGTTAAAATTTCGTAGTTACCTATAATTTTCTCACTCTAGAGGTGGGCAACGCATTGGCGATAGTCTTGGTGTTGGTCTTTGTGTCAGGTGGCCCGTTTGCCTGTTTGCCTAACGCATGACATAAAAAAAGTAAACTGCGAATCGCACTTCTATTGCCGCGTCGAGGCTATGAAATGGCGTGAAATTTACTTTAATCCTTTCATATTGATACTTCTAACAAGAAAGAAACAAGTGACGACCTGAGTGGTCCAGTTAATTAACATGCCGGTCGCCACGCAGAGGTCCCGGCTTCGATTCCCGGCCGAACACTATTTGAAATGATGAATTTTAATTTCTGTTACGGGTCTTTCTGTAGTGTGTATAATAAGTATGTTTTAAAATAAAAGTATATTATGTACTTTATCAGTTATCTAATACCCATAATACAAGCTTTGCTTACTTTGTAGCTAAATGGCGCTGTGTAAATTTGTCCAAACATATTTATTATTATTTATTTATTCACAAACACAAAAAATAATTTGTTTGGCTAGAAATAATTCCATAGTTCCATAAAGCGTAGCTCACTCACCCTCCAACCTCTGTTAATAGCATAGTTCGGTATTTAACCAATTAAATGCGTAGGCCACAAATAAAAAAATTTAAGTGTTGTTTGATTAAAAAGTTATTTTATGATAAAGCTGTATAGCTGTAACAAAAAAGTATGGAAAATGCTGGTATCATAAAATACTTCAATCCTAAACGACTGTATTTGAGTATATCATTGGAATATTAGGCTATGAGTGTAGATAAAGATATATATGGCATACAGGAGTATATGGAATGGTTGGAAGGAGGAGACACAGACGTACGTATTACGATCAAATCGATTGATATATAAAAAAAAGTTAGGTAAAAAGTATCCTAAACCGACGTTCATGTAAGTGTTTGACATGTGTATACTCACCGACGAATTCCACGGTACCAAGCTGCTGCAATAAATACTTTGGCTGCTAAATCAACAGCCACGTAGTCATGTTTTAAATTTTTAGCATTCAGGGATACCAATACACCTAAAACAATATAAATTATGTCACAAAAGGTCGTTTAGAGAGTTGCCGATAAAGAAATTGGACTTAGAGGCATAGAAGGAGCATACTGCTGTGAGCTAAAGTTAGCAGTTTAGGTACATCTATTTTGTTCGTGGCAAAGGAACGGCTATAAGTTGTCAAATACTCCTCAATGACCATTGCTATTCATATTCCAGTCATATTTGGTGGCGTTGATCATCTCAATGTATTCTAGAATAGCTTATTGTATGACATTGAGTCATTTGTATAGAATTGTGACAGATTGAGAGTGTACATTTTCTAAGCTCCATCTTTTTTTTATACCACTAAGGTGGCAAAAAGCTTACGGCCTGCCTGATGGTAAGCAGTTACCGCAGCCTATGGACGTTTGCAATACCAGGGGCATCACCCACGCGTTGCCGACCCCGTAAAAACCTCTACCCCTTTCTTAAAGAAATCCATGTAATACTCTCCAGGGAAAACCTCTCCAGGTAGTTCATTCCACAACCTTAGTATGCGTGGGAAAAAGTTCCTTTGGAATCGCACAGTTCGCGACAAATTTGGCTCCAAGGTGCTCTATGTTCCTATGCTCTATGTCCAATATCTTTGGGTTACCACTATAGAAAAAGTTATAGAATTTATTAAAACCTTTCCAACGATGTCTCGCTTGGTCATTGCTGGGATTCATACAATAGTAATATTGTTTGACTACCTTTTTTATTTTATAATTTTTAGAAAATCTATTATCTCCCGGAATTATATCAAATAGTCCTAAGTTGCCGTCCTAATTGACAACTGTCGTACGAACATGGTCGTGTGATAGGTCGACTAATAGATGTATATAAATTTACACTTTACTTTCTTCTCAGAAAATGTACCGAAACTAAGTATATTTTTACAAAACACCTTCCCAACTATCTTTGGTTACCAAATTCAATACTTGAGAATGAGTCTAAGCAGCGCCATCTAGTGAGGCACGGCCGAACCACAGTTTATACTTTTTAAAGTAGCTGTCTGAGATAGGGCTATATGAATAGGGGTATTAGGACAGCGCCATAGAACTGGGGGTCTAAAAAGGCCACATTAGTGTTTCATATTATGATTCATATTAGAGTGCCACAAACTTATCTGATCGGGTGTCCACTTGAACTAAATAACGCCATTTTGAATTGTCATATTAATATCAACAATAGCGACGCTACTGATAAGTTTGTGACAAATTAATATGGCCTTTTTAGACCACCTGATGGGCCAACCTGTTCCACAGCCGATGTACATCCCGGCAATTCCGTTAATGGTGTTATGCCATCCCGGGATAGGCTCCTCTATGATAGACCCTACCATTGTGGGTCTGACGATAACCACCGGCAGCTGGCCCCTGGCGTCGCTGATCACGTGCTCGGCCAATTGTTTTGTGAACACATAGGTGTTGGGCAGTCCGCAGATGTACCTGTTTGACAAACACAGAGGCATATAAAATACATAGAGGTGCAGCGACATCTATCGCTCCAATAGGGAAACTCAACAATACTCACATTACGAGTACAACGAACATAAGGTTGGCAAGCATCCGCACATAGATGGCGCTGAACGTCCTACATCGCGCTAGAGAAGTATGCCAATTTCCGCGGCATATGTACTACTTCCGACGATCAACTGTCGGACTTTTGGTCTCCTAGTCACAACACCCGGCCAGGTGGATTATTACCCTTTTCCACCTTCGCTTGCCAACTTTGGCGGCTACCATATGCCTTCACCGCCAAAGCGGCATATACACAATATACATACATACATAACTGTAACATTTTGCTGTAGGGGTAGGTCAAATGGTCATCTTGGCGTTAATAGCTCGATGGCGCCTCCAGGACCCATCCAGGATTTGGCAGACCCAGGTAACTACAGTATAATGGCTGCCATTCTAACCTCCGTGATCCTGTTAACAGGGGTTGTTTGTCACGTTTCATCAAGATCATTTTGCATCCGTCACCATAAGAGCGTTTGACTAATGTAGGTACATAACTCAGAAAAGAGTCATTGGTGCATGGTGGCACTGGTTTGAACCATTTGGTACCATTAATGTCCGCTATCGCCAATCCTTTTAACCCGAGCTATATTCCATTATGTCCCCTGTTTCGGGTAAACGACCCAAAGCATGGTCACTATGACACCTGTACGAACGCACACGTTTAACAGCAACTTACTTCGGCGTGAGGATATTCAAGGTGTCCACATCCAGCTCCTCGGAGATCCTCAGGGTCTCCCTCCAGTCCGCGTATGGCGGGTACATCTTTTCGTCAATCTCCTCGCTGTACTTGACGTTGGAGTATGCTGTTGATACGTGAACTAATGCCTGAAAAGATATACATTGCGTTTCACTCATTCTTTTTCCTAAAATCACCATCATCCTAGCGCTTATCCTGACCTCTGCCAAGGTCCGCCTTCCTACCCATTATTTTTTACTTCGCCCGGTTTTCGACATGCTCGCGTCGTAAGCCGTTGGCTCTCGCATTCGACTCAGCGATGTCAATCCATCGCTTCTTGGGTCATCCACGGGGCTTATTTCCTGATACCGGCAGGTTCAGGTATCTATTTCCCACGTATCCCTGAGGCCTACGCAACACATGACCAAACCAGCGCAGGCGAGCCTCCTCGATCTTGTCTGCGATATCCCTCACGCCAAGGCTTCCTTATTCTAAAGTGTATCATCTGCTAAACTATAGCGTGTAATATAGCGTGTGTCGCGTTATGTCCCGGTTATGCTCTCGCGCACGAGGGCCCGGTGACCGCCTGGATCATAATCCAGAATTTGACAGATCAGGTAATAATTACAGTGGAGCGATTTCCATCTGACATCCGTGACATTGTTAACCAGGGAACCTGACCAGATTAAATCATGGTTACACATTCATGTTTTCTCTCACCGTAAGAGCATTGGTTAGACTTTAAAGTCATTGGTACATGGCAGCAGTGAAATTCGAGCACGGGACCTCTCGCTTACTATTCGGACCCCTTGATATTATGTTACCAGTCTCATGGTACCCAGCGGAAGACTTGCATTGCTTTGCCAATGGAATAATGCCACCTAACGAGTAGCGAGCTCGTTGCGGTGCTGATGTTCGACTAGCCTTAAAGTACAAACTGTCGCTCATTAAGTTCCTGGACAATGCGGGCATTGCTTAACTTTAGTTATCGATTTCGCAAGCACGCTGCCACTAAATCAGATATGGTAGATAAACATTTATAATTCACCTGTAAATTCTTCATTTCCTTCGCCAGTTGTACCATCTCTATTGTACTTCTCAGATTTATCTTCACTGCATCTCTAAGGTCATCGTCGAATCTGGAAAATAAGTGGGTGGGTGAGTTTATTACATTCACCCATGGTTCACCTTCGGATTATTAAAAAAATATGGTTCCGAACTCCTTGGTGGTTCTTTTCACAATATGAAACAAAACACGACTATGGAAGAAGAAACTGGCATCTTGGATAGAACGATGGTACGCAACCGGGGTCGGCAACGAAGGGGTGATATAGGTATTGCAAACGTCCATAGGCTGCGGTGACTGCTTACCATCAGGCAGGCCATTAGCTTGTTTGCCACCTAAATGGTACAAAGAAAGAACAATGATGAATCGGTATGTAGCTTATGACCGAATCTGTATTTAGCTTGCTGGCCTTGGAGACATTGTCGTACTTAACAGTGACGCCTTATAAATAATTTTGAGTAAATCAATGTTAAAGGCCAATGTTAATGATGATGACCTGAGTGATGTAGTGGTAAAAATGTCAGTGGCCGGAAAGTGAAAACTGGTTTGATTCCCATACGGGCAGAAATTGGAGTGATAGATTCTTATATTACTCCACGTTCATTAAATAAAAGGCAGCGTTCCACATTATATAGGTTGAACCAAAGCGGCTCGTGCGGGTAACACACTTTCAGAAATGCAAACTATAAATACCGACAGACACGCAACTCTGCGCCGATGCTCGAGGCTCTCCAGCTTAGCCTCAATTAATTGCGGGTCACAAATTATCTTCTTTGCACGTTTTTCCACCGAATCCAAAGCGGCCAGTTGGTATTTGGCTGATACATCCAATTATAGCATACTTAATTCTCACCTAACACTAGCAGCGGAGTTAAAAACTATGTTGACCTTGTCTGCTAATAGCACCCTGTCCTCCTCTGACAGCCCTGAAAATAGACATTTATGTAATATGCAGTCATTTGCAAGAGCTCGTCTATTTAAGTAATAAGAGTATAATAATAAAAAAGTTATTTTGAAAACCCCATTTATTTTGTTGCACATGACCTTCGAATTCACACAGATATACCAAGTCTGGCAATCCGCCGCCATTTTGTTTGATTTTATACCGCGCTGTCACGTTAGTGACAGTGTCAAAGCACACACATAAATGGTCGGCCATTTTTATGCTTCTCTCATGATTTTAACCCGTAAGAGTAACATGTCTGTATTATTTTCAGGTCCGTAATGAAGCTTAGTGGGGGTCTAAAATGGCCACAATTTTTGTACAAATTTTTTCGAAACACCTTTCCAACTAACTTTGGATACCAAATTCTATTCTAATTGAGAATCCTGTCTAAGCAGCGCCATCTGTACAGTGACAGTGTATACTTTTTAAAGTAGCTGTCTGAGAACCCCCCCACAGCGCTCTAGAACTAGGGGTCTAAAAAGGCCACATTAGCGTTTCATATTATGATTCATATTACAGTGCCACAAACTTATCTGAGCCGGTGGCTACTAACTGGATCTGAACTGGAACTAAGTGACGCCATTCTGAA
The DNA here is from genome assembly GCA_905147135.1 of Blastobasis lacticolella. Taxonomy (NCBI): domain Eukaryota; kingdom Metazoa; phylum Arthropoda; class Insecta; order Lepidoptera; family Blastobasidae; genus Blastobasis; species Blastobasis lacticolella. The sequence goes on from LR990068.1 coordinate 7,159,204, forward strand.
TTGTCATGTCCATGTCAACAACAGTGACGCTATAGATAAGTTTATGACAAATTAATATAGATCACAATCTGAAACGCTACTGTGTCGTTTTTAGACCCTATTCTCTTACCAAGTCCTATATCGATGACGTCACCAGCCACTGGGACTACCTTCGACTCCAGAATCCCAGGTTTCTCTTTTTTCAACTGGTCATAGAGCTGCAACGACACATTAAGCCATGAGAAAGTGGTGTTGCGTTTGAAAAACATGACAATGGACATAAAATTAAAAACAATATTAAAATCGGTTAAAAAAATTAAGGTTTAATGATTATTGTTTATCTCTTTTCGCAAAAGGAATGTATTTTACCAGCTTTTATTTAGTTTCACATGTCCCTATTGTCTGTTCGTGATAAAATATTGTTAGTTAATTTTGACCTATTTCCCGGTTTCCGATTGAGCTGGAATTTTTCACTCATGTAAGTTCGGTAGAAATGCGTTGTTATGATATCATCGAGTTGATCTGACGATGGAGACGGAATGTAGTAATAGGAACTCCTAAACTACGCATGGAAAACCCATCGAGTTTGGGCTCGTTTGATTAGTCTTGACAAATACTGTGACTGATCATATAGAATGTGCGATAAAAGCTGATTTTGGGATCGACAACGCGTGGGTGATGCAAATGTCCCCTGGTATTGCAAACGTCCATAGGCTACGGTCACTGCTTACCATCAGGCAGGCCGCAAGCTTGTTTGCCACCTTAGTGAATTAAAAAAAAAGCTGACTATGATAAAATATTTTTCATTTGAACTTGGCCGTGTGGTAAGCACAATCTTAGCACCAACCCCTTACACGGGATCGCGGGAGTCGTACAAGACACATGTTATAGAGGCAAAAGATCAAGTCTCCGCAGACTGGAAAATGGGCAGTAGCGTTTTTCATTGTTATATTTATAATACTGCGATCTCCAACCCGCCGGCCTAGCATGGATATTATGGCAATAACCTCCTATTTCATGAGAGAGGCTCTTAGTCCTGCAGTGGACTGTTATGGGTTGTGATGATGATGATGATGAAGGTGTTATAAAACATTACGCGGCAAACGTACGTGGCGCGCCTCGTTGTGATTGTATCACAACGCAATACGCAACGCAAATTGCCGGGCAAACATATAGGTAACTCGCACGGCATTTTTGTGTGCCACGCGCAGCAACGCGTAATACCATGCCGTACCTACGCCTTGGGACGCAGCGTGGGTATGCCTCCCACAAGGTGGACCGACGACCTGGTAAAGATCGCAGGTACTAGCTGGATGCGGAAGGTACAGGACCGGCCTTTGTGCAGATCTCGGCGGGAGCCCTATGCCCAGCAGTGGACGTCTTCTGGCTGATATGATGATGATAATGACCTACGTCTTGTACGATGCTCGTCAGTAAACAACATTAGTGGAGCTATAATTTACTTAATGTAATTTATTCTACTCTACGGCACAAGAGAACTAAGCGCCTTGAATAACTCTGGAGACTAGAGGTTGGATCACAATGCTCCGCTCCTTTTACATTTCTGTGGCTTTATTTTTCGTGTCCGTGCTCTAATTACTGGGCTTTAGAGTCATGAGTGTTTAGGTCACTGAGCCGTGCAAAATTGAGTCGAGTTTATAATTTCAGACTCCCAGACTCGAGTTTAGAATATTAGGGCCGTAGTTCCTCTGTAGACAAAAACATACTCACTACATTACTAAACATCTTCTTTAATCTATCCCCAGGGCTGGTGCCCCTCTTCGGTCGCAGAAGCACGTAGACCCGCTCCAGCTCGGAGCACGACCGCAGCAGCTTCTCCAGCAGCACGTTGCCCATGAACCCTGACAGAAATCATTATCATCAATTATCAGGTGGTAAAACTCTGTCGAGCCTGAGGAGTCAGCCTGGGTGAGTACCATCGTCTTATCTCTTTCTGACCCCAAGCAACAATACTTGCATTATTGTGTTCCGGTTTGAAAGATAACGTAGCCAGCGAAATTACAGGCATGAAGTGATAGTTACCACTTACCATCAGGTAGGCTGTCTGCTCGCTTGTCACTAAGTAGCATAAAAAAGAAGAAGAAAAAATACTGACTGCCAATTTCTGATACCTAACTTGACAATACTCAACCCGGACGCATAGTGGCGATCGCAAAGAAATTTGTCATAATTTATGTCCAATATATTTGGCCGAATACCACTAAAGAATTGTCAGTTGGAACCCTGTACTTTCGCGCGCAGTCGGCACCGGGTCGGCTAAGTTTGTGCCACTGTAGCCTAATTCGGATGCTTACAATACTCAACTCTGACTTGAGAGCGGTTTGAGCGCTGTCAATTGAATTCAGAAATACAAATTTCTAGTAGTACAAGGGAAGCGAACTGTCAAAATTGAGGTCTCTCAAGCCCAAATACTCAAACTATAGGTTGAAAAAGAAAATATGAGAGAATGATTAAAGACTGTTAGATTATTTTATGTTCAGTTTGATAATGAATGTTATCTATAAAATAAAGAATATAATCTGGTTTTATGAAAAAAATACTCCCAGAAAATACCTTCAAACAAACTATGGCTATCTCTACTCGAATTACCCTACTTAAAATTAAATCAGAAATAAAAAAATTCTAATAACCTCATGAACCTTGACAGGGACATTTATTAACCTTAAACAGAAAGGATATTCTAGCCACCAATGTTGGCAAGCAAATATGATATAGGTTTTATCTTTATAGTTTTTATCACTACACTTTCACTACACATATTATCGGGTTTGTTACCACGGTTAGTATTGTTTTTACCTCGATATTTCGACGCAGTTGCATGCGTCATGGTCACGAGTTGACTGGTGCCGCTGTGTGAAGTCGCTCCTAAGGACAGACATATCGGTCCACCCTCTTTCGGATTCGACGATTACCCTCACTTTGAACTCTCGAACCACTACCATTGTTACTCGCTTGATTCCCGCGACACACGAAACTCACTACGTCTTTACGCGAAACTGAAATCGAACCACTTTTACGATTGTATACATTTAACACTGGATTCCACGCACTGGACAGTTTAAACCCATCTTCACGATTAAAATTTTTGTATTTCGTTATTTCTATTGCCTCCCGCACTAGGCGTACTCCTGTAGGGGTAGGCAGCGACAGTGGCGTAGCGTGCCCTTCGGGGGCCCCGTATCAATTATTGTGTAGGGGGCCCCCTAGCAGATACCCCCAACTACATGTACTAATGAGTAACTTAAATCCTAGTCTCTGCTTAAGTCAATAAATGGACAAGCATAGCGAGCTCTACATTTGTGTGACAATAGTCTCTAACAGTCAGTTTCGCGAGGCTAGGTGGGGCTAGGAATTTTTGATATATTGGCCTTTGGCTTGGCTATATGAATACCTTGCGCGATTATAACATATATCATTGAATGAGCGAGCGCAGCGAGCTCGAAAGTTTTGTAATTTATCCATTAAAGCCTGGCGCGATTTAAATAAAAAAATCCGTAAAATCAGCAAAATGGCGCCGGGCTATCTCGAAATTTTTGGCGAGAATTTATAATAAAATTAACTTCGCTCGCGCTAATGAGCGAGCGTAAGAACTCGAAATTTCCTGATATTTTGGCTATCAAAACGTTCCATTATTAACTTGAAAACAGACAAATTCAAAAATAGATTGCGTGTGAGCCAAGACGATTATGCGTGTGGGCGTGTGGGCCAAGGTATATTATGAACCAGGTCCATATGACCCGTTTAAGAAAGAACGGAGTAAGGAGTTTCTTAAGCCTTTGGTGCTACCGATAGTTCTGAAATAATAAAATTTTCAATATGAGATCAAAGTTGTTACCATTTTTTCCATCTGATAGGCGCACATTTTACCCAAAATTCAATGAAGTAATAAATGAGTGCGCGTGGAGGGCACTACGTTGTCTTGTTTTTTTTTTTCAATAAAAATGATAAATATCTCTTTAACGAAAGGTGAATGAAAACGGATTGTATCACTTTATTTCAATTGTCTTTTTTGCGGAGGGGCCTCCGACCCTGGTCTGAAATTCTATAAAATAATTATTTTTATCGGGAAATAGGGAAAGTTTAACTGAAGTTATGGATAACGAGTTTTTGCTTACACACGTTTGGGGGCCCCTATGGCCCGGGGCCCCGTATAATTGATACGGCAGATACGGCGGTAGCTACGCCCCTGGGCAGCGACTACATTGTTCCACTTGCTATGGTCCTGACAAATCTCTGTGGCTTCTTCATACATACATAGACTGTTAACTTCATTACCCTTCCTTGGCTCTCTCGTAGTCGGGTAAAAATATCAGTTATCATAGTATTCCAGGAAGATCAATCGAGGTGGTCCAATTTCTTCACATATTTCTTTTGTTATACTTTTTAGTAAAAAAGGAATCATTCGCATTTCATAAATTTTTGGATCAAAAATCGAAGTGTCGGCCAGAACAAAATTATTAGATTCCAACAGAGAAAACAGTTCTTAACATTGTTTACTGTGACGTCAATCCGCACGTCCGACGGTCGATTATTATTGGCTTTTAGAATAGCGATACTTAGTACCTACTGTACGCCCGGTGGTACATAGTGGTAGTGGTGGGCGTACTGGTTTGGCAACATAGTAAGAAATAATAGAACCTGTGTGCTGTCTCTGAAAATTGCATAACAACTTTCAGCGTTTTAATCTAAAATGAATTACATTCTTTTCGTATGTTTCTCTTGGTTGTATTTGAGACAGTCTCTTGGTTGCAAAGTGACTGGAGCCAGTTGGAGACTTATGGTCAATAATCAAGCGAGTCGTTTAAAATAACGCGCGTAAAAGCGTCGATAAAGCTCTCGTGCAAACGTTGCCTAACTCACAATCTTTCGTAAATCTCTCGTGCGAACGTTGCCTAACTTGAAAAACCAGAATAACACCACCGTTTTCTTTGTTGTCACCGTGACGTGACACCGTGCGGTGCGCCGCGCAGTGCACTGCACTGCATTAATGGAGCCTGCATCAGTAACAAGACTAATTGCGAACGTTGTTACAAGCGTTGAACTTTTGGATTTGAATGAAGAGTTGTATGGAGAGTCCTCAAAAGTAGAAAACTTGTGAACAAACCTGAAGCGCCAGTGATGAAAATAGTTTTCCCGCTGTAAAAATCCGAGATCGACGGTGATCCGTCGGTATTGATTTCTTCAAAATGCCGCATTGTTCAAGTCTGGGAATGATTATAAATAATATGAATCCTAAAGCGTACAATAATAAATTTAAAATTGGTTTGCTAAACCTCGCAAACTCAAGAGGTGTTAAAGAGCTCCTACTAAACAAACTTTAACTTTTGACCAGACAGTATGTCTTGGCTATTTCATTGATCTAAGCTCTGAAATCAACTAAAGTTATGGATTTTGGTAAGTTTGTTATTTTTTTTATTCCGAATGGCAAGTGACTATGCGGCCGAAGATGGAGCATGCTCGTCTTGGAACAGAATATCCCCTACCCTAGCCTTGAAGGCATCCAGATTATATTGATCAGGGAACACTTAGCCGTACGCATTATAAAAGTCGAGCCAAAGCGCCTCGTGCAGATAGCTGGAATATCTACGACATAAGGATGAAGCGCTCACCCGGATCGCGTCTGCCGATGGCGGATGGAATTATAAATACGTAGGGTTCGTAAATAAAATATTGTGATTTGCTGTTAATTTACACAAGTCATAATAGTTTATCTGTATTGTTTATAATAACTACATAGATATTAGCTGGTCGAGGATATAATATTTCCATTACAATAAATAAATAAATAATTATAGGCTACTGTTGTTCGGGTTTTAACGCCAAGATGATGATGATGATGAATTCTAGACGTCGTGGGCTTTTGTTTATTGACTATTGGTTTCATTTTATAATTATTTTTATTTTAGTAATTATTAACTAACCTTACTAAGACACACACTAGAAGTAATCACTTTCACAAACTAATACTTAAAGTGTGTGACGGGGTTTTTACGCTTGATTATAACACCACATGCAAATCGATAAATTACTATGTGGACGCATAATTACAATGTACTTAGCAGTACAGGCTGATAAAAAAAAGTAAAGTAAAGCATTTTTATTCCACTCAGACACACGGCATAACATTCAAAAATGTTCATAGAAAAAAAAGTAAAACAGAGACATAATATGCAGTTGCATACACTACTTTATCTACACTCATATTTTTATGTTAAAATATCGTACCTATAATTTTCTCAACTTAGCTGAAAGTAAGCTGCGAGTCAGTTCTGTTGTATCTACGCGTCAAGGATATCAAGCGGCGGGAATTTCACTTAACTATTTTCACATTTATCTATTTATTTGCATAAAATAAGGAAAAACATTCACAAACACAAATTACAACAATTCCAAAAAATATTCTGTTTAGCGGGAAAATAATTACTTTTTTTCCTTTTTTTTTTTATTACTTTACTAGCCAGGCATTTGACCGCCACCTCACCTGGTGGTAAGTGACGATGCGGTCTATGATGGAGCATGCCTGTGTAGGAACAGCCTATTCACTCTAGCCTTGAAGGCATCCAGATTATATTGATCAGAGAACACACTCGCAGGCAACGCATTCCACTCCTTAGCCGTACGCATTATAAAAGTCGAGCCAAAGCGGCTCGTGCGGATAGTTGGAAGATCCACGACATAAGGATGAAGCGCTCGCCCGGATCGCGTCTCCTGATGGCGGAAAGGGGCCGGCGGAATGAGGTCGTGCAACTGCTTCGCACACTCTCCGAAGTGCAACCTGTAGAAAACCGACGAACGCGCAACCCTACGCCGATGCTCGAGGCTCTGCAGCTTAGCCTCAATTAACTGCGGATCACAAATTAATCTTTTTGCCCGTTTTTCCACCGAATCCAAAGCAGCCAGTTCGTATTTGGCTGATCCATCCCAGAGGTGGCAGCAGTACTCCATGCAAGATCGGACTTGTGCTTGATATAATTGAAGCAACTGCCTTGAAGTGAATTACACAGAATATAAACAAGAAAATTTAGAGTTTGAATTTGAATTTGTTAAAGACATCTAAGTATTCAGCCTACATTACGCCGTGTCCCGGCGCCCGACAAAAAATAAAAAAATAAAAGTGTTGCATAATGATTAAAAAGTTATTTTACGATACAGCTGTAATGAAAATAGTATGGGAAATGCTGCATCGAAAAGTAATTTTTCAAAATTTTGTATTAGGTCGTGAAAAAAGTGTACCCTTGAACGACTGTTTTCGAATATGTAATTGGAACATTATGCTATGAGTGTAGATAAAAATAATATATTTCAGGCCAATTGATCCATAAAGTGGGTAATATGTCAAAACAATATTTCAATGTTTCAAATTTTGGCATTAGATAATGTTTATTTATATATTTAACTGTTTATTGTACACAATAATGATATACAGAGGCGCTGCTTATTTCTAAAAAGAAATTCATTCCAGCAGACCTACAGAAGAGAGATGTTAGAGTATAGTAACGCAGATATGACGATGACGACGACGATGTTATTAATATAGGATACATTCCTTTTAGCGGGACAAGTCATTAAGTAAATTTTTCTCATTACAATGCCAGGTTTATAAATAATAAGTATTATGAAAATAACAATAACAGTAATTTTCACCCCTTTCTTGAAGAACTCCATGTTATACCCTCCAGGGAAAACCTCTCCAGGTAGTTCATTCCACAACCTTAGTGTGCGTGGGATAAAGTTCCTTTGGAACCGCACAGTTCACGACCAGTTTGGCTCCAAGGTGGGAGGATGAACTATTTATTAAATTTATTTCATGAGTTAAGTGTGTGGTGTATCTGCTGAAAGAGTACTGCGCCGACACCTTCAACTATAGCATCCGCTCGAGTCCCGTATAAAGACGTCTAATACCAGTAGGTATTTAAAAAACGTTACTATCAGCCGGGTTCTGAATTGAGAATTTCAAGTTGGGAACGTGGCTTAGATATGACTTAATTTTTGTCTATTTGTTTGTTTGTTTGTCAAAGACTTCTATATACTAGCGTATGGACCAGTTCTTTGATCGAAGGTAAGTATTACTTTATTGGAGCTTAAACTGCAATAGAGCACCAATGTCGCCTCAGTGACGTTTGGACTAAGTGTGTGTATGGTTGTTTTTTCACAATACAATAATGCCGAGTTGCATAGTTAAAACGTGCTCTAATTCGAATAAAAAGGTAAGCAAAAAAAAGGATGGTGTGTTTTTTTTCCGGTAAGTATTACAAACATTATGTATAACTCGTTAAAATAATGTTTTCAGCATACTAATATATTTATTAGTATGCTGTTAATGTTGTTTATTGCAAAATCATTAGCCGGCCAAGATTAGTTGGTAAGTTCCAGCATATTTAATGAACTTCATCTGCTTGTTTATGATTTGGCCGTCTTATATGCATGCGCACGATGTGACTTTGCACTGGCGGTATTAACACCGTGGATTTAGTTCTGACCATTCAATGTGGGTAGAACAGAAACAAATACTTATTACTGTGATATGTTTAGTACAGCATAACCCAAAACGGACTAATACTTGGAACTAGCGCCATAGTTTGTTTTGTTCAGCTCGAAAATAGCTATCCGACGACGTATTACACATAGCTATTGGAATGGTTACCACTGTCCATACAAATTCTTGTACGCGTTAACAATGTTATATCTGGCGGCTTGGCAAGATTGTTGACAAACCCAATTCGACCCGGTGGCCAAAATCGGAACTAAGTGTTGCCATTTTGAAAGGTAATGTCAATGCCAACAACAGCTATGCTGTCACCCGGTCAGACATATTTATGGCACTGTAGACAGTGCTGTTTTATTTACTATGGTAACCGGATCCAGATGTATATATCAATGCTGTTTGTACATGCTAATATCCGGAACTATTGGACGGATTTAAATGAAGTAAGCAATTGCATGCATGATGGTCACGGTACGACTGGAGAGTGATGGTTAGAGATTTAGCCTTTATCTCTAAGCTTTCGCAAAAGATGTCTACCAGAACTCGAACTCACTTTCAAGTCACGGCACATTACACTGACTGTATCATACGCTTTAAAATGGTTTGTGATAATAACCGTGATAGTTTAAAAAATTATGTTTTAACATAGATATGTCTGGTTAAATCAGCCGTTTAATGAGAAGCTAGTCCGTTAATTAAACGCCTGCATACAATTGAACAGGTGGCCGATCGTTAATTGAACTAGCAAAACTAGGGGAAGGCAGATAGCCTTAAGAGAGGTAGGGCATGGTGGGATATCCCACCCGAATCGGAGCTACCCGACTGGGGAAGTACCTCCACCTTACAGAATACAGCAGTCAAACAACACTATTTTAATAGTGTTGTGTTTCTGCGGGTGAGTAAGGTTTCCAGTGCTCCATGGCGAACCGTCGCAGGGAGACCTAGTGAAACGGCTGTCCGCTAGCCGCCCTCAGGCTGAACGGGCTCCCGAACCCAGGGAATACGTAATCTCCGCCCTGGGAGGCTGAGCTGCCAGTCTCGCGAAAAGTCCCTGGTGTGATATTAGTGCCGGAGGAGGAGACCGGAGTGGACCCGAATGTCACGTCAGGATGACAGGACCTTCCGCCCGCCGCGCCAGCAGACCGCATACTTTCCAGACTACGTGGCAGTTATGGCAGCCCCTTTGCCTATTTGCTGCCGGAGCAACGTTTCCCCTTCAAACTTTCAATTACCCCCTAAATATCTGTTTCTGGTCAAGAAAGAAAAAAAGGAATATTGTTTTAACAGCGGCAACTCCATCCACTCTGAAGGTGGATTTTTGCAATATTAGGGGTCTACATAGCAACATAAACGCAGTCCACGAACACCTCGAGTCTGCGCAGCCGGTCCCTCTTTTTCTGACGGAGACACAGATATCCTGCCCGGCTGATAAATCATATCTAACTTACCTCGGGTACAAGCTCGAGCATAATTTAGTGCGTCGTGCCGGGGTGTGTATGTTCATCCGAGAGGATATCTGTTGACGCCGTTTACACGGCCTTGAAGACAGGGACCTGTCGATAATGTGGGCTCGTGTGGATTACGGCGGCCACACCCGTATCTTCGCAGCCCTATACAGGTCTCATGGCGACTCGGACACAATGCGACTTTTTGAGCACCTGAAAGTGACGACTGATAAAGTCTTTGAGCAGTATTCTTCCGCTGAGTTAGTGGTTTTAGGAGATTTTAATGCCCACCATACGGAATGGCTCGGTTCTCGGTCTACTAACTATGCGGGAAGGTCTGCTCACGAATTTGCTCTGGTTTATGGTCTCTCACAATTAATTCGCTCGCCAACTAGAATCCCAGATGTTGAGGACCATACAAGCTCCTTGCTGGACCTTCTGCTGACTACGCGCCCCAGTGGGTACTCCATCTCCGTGGATGCGCCTCTTGGCTCGTCGTATCACTGCCTTGTGCGCACACAAGTGCCTTGTACACTATCCGACTCTCCCGGGCCCACTGGGTGGCGTCGTGTTTGGCATTATAAGTCAGCAGACTGGGATGGATTGCGTGAATTTTACGCATCGTACCCGTAGAAGCAGCTCTGCTTTGCATCGGATGATCCTGATGCCTGTGCCAGCGCAGTCGCCGAGACCACCTTAGCGGGTATGGACTGCTTCATTCCTAATCCGCTAGTGGCTGCTGGGGCACGGAGACGACCGTTGTTAAATCGGCCATGCAGAGAGGCTCGACGAGCGAAGCAATCTGATCTGCGTACGAAACTTGGACCACTGCTCGTCTCAATCAGGACCCGAATATTGCTGATGCAAAGCGGAAGTTAAATGCTGCCTCGAGGAACAGTAAGAGGGCTATCGCGAGAGCAAAATTCTCCTTCGTAAGCAGAATTGGCGAGCGACTCACGAGCTACCCCTCTAGTAGTCGGGCTTTCTGGTCGCTCGCCAAAGCTGCCGAAGGAAACTTTAGTCAGTCGTCCTTTCCACCACTGCGTAAACCTGATGATACCCTGGCCCATAGTGCAATAGAGAAAGCCAATTCATTAGGTGCTCTCTTTGCCTCAAACTCGACCCTGAATGACGGAGGAGCCGACCCGCCCACCATCCCGTGGTGCGGAAAATCAATTCCGGAAATATCCATTTCACAGCGAAAGGTACGACGGGCTCTGCTCTCTCTAGACGTTCGAAAGTCGAGTGGGCCTGATGGTATTCCGGCAGTGGTGCTTAAAGTGTGCGCTCTCGAATTGTGTCCGGTACTAATGCGCCTCTTTGCGCTTTCATACTCCACTGGAATAGTCTCGTCTTCATGGAAGACTGCCCACGTGCACCCTGTGCCCAAAAAGAGCGACAGATCAGACCCATCGAATTACAGGCCTATCGCTATAACCTCCCTTCTCTCTAAGGTGATGGAGCGAGTAATCAACGCACAGCACCTTGGTTACCTAGAAGAGCACGATCTCTTGAGCAACCGTCAATATGGTTTTCGACATTGTCGCTCAACGGGTGATCTTCTAGTGTTTCTGACACACCGTTGGGCTTTAGCTGTTGAGAGTCAAGGTGAGGCACTGGCTGTTGGCCTCGATATGGCGAAGGCGTTCGATCGAGTCTGGCAGAGGGGTCTTCTATCGAAGTTACCATCATACGGGCTTCCCAAGGGATTGTGCAAGTGGGTAACTAGCTTTTTGTCCAGCAGATGCATCAAAGCCGTAGTTGACGGCTGTTGCTCCGATAGCTCGGACATTAATGCTGGTGTCCCGCAAGGGTCGGTCAACTCTGTTCCTCCTGAATATCAATGATATGCTGTCCATTGACGGCATTCATTTATTTATTTATTTATTTATTAAAGCTTTATGCACAAAAGTACAGTGGCTGACTTAAAGCTAAAATAGCCTTATCTACCAGTCAACCGGGATAATATAAGCCTGAGAAAGGTAGGCGGTTCAGGAAAAGAAAGACAAAAAAATGCAAAACTACTTGAGTAAAAAGGAGGAGGGATATACATTGCTATGCGGATGACTGTTCTGGAGACGCCTTTTATACGGGTCGTGCCAATATCCCTTGTGCCATAGTAGAGGAAAGTCGCGAAGTACCTACTTGTGTCTAAAATCGAGTGTACTTTATCTAGAATCTCCGATTAGGGACGACTAAATCTAGTCCAATTCAACCCCACTAAAACACAAGTGTGCGCGTTCACCGCCAAGAAAACTCCATTTGTTGTTGCTCCTCAGTTCCAAGATACACCGCTTACCATCTCTAAGAGCATACATTTCCTAGGTGTCGACATCTCCAGTGACGTCCAGTTTCGCAGTCATCTAGAAGAAAAGGTCAAGCCCGCATCTAAAAAGCTGGGTGTGCTTAATAGATCAAAGCAATACTTCACGCCGGGGCAACGGCTTCTCCTTTACAAGGCTTACCTAAGTCAGACCCCATCTGGAGTATTGTTCTCATCTATGGGCGGGAGCACCGGCATATCAGCTTGGTCCTTGTGACTCGATCCAAAAGCGCGCTGTGAGAATTGTCGATGATACTGCTTACAAGTGGTATTGAGCCGATTTCGCCTCCCTTTGTGTGTTCTACCGCTTGTACAACGGTGTTTGTTCTGAAGAACTGTTTAACATGATGCCTACAGCTATATTCTTTCATCGCACCGCCCGCCATTGACAGGGAGTTCATCCTCACACCTTGACGACCTGAGTGGTTCAGTGGTCTGCCACGCAAGAGGTCCCGGGTTCGATTCCCGGTCGGGCAGAAATTGAAATTATGAATTTAAATTTGTGTTACGGGTCTGGGTGTTCTATGTATAATAAGTATGTATTTAAAAAAGTATTTAAGTAGTTAATCCGTTATTTAGCACCCGTAGCACAAGCTTTGCTTAGTTTGGGGCTAGATGGCGCTGTGTGAATTTGTCCTGAATATTTATTTGAATATTTACCTTGGAGCCAAATTGGTCGCGAACTGTGCGGTTCCAAAGGAACTTTCTCCCACGCACACTAAGGTTGTGGAATGAACTACCTGGAGAGTACAACATGGAGTTCTTCAAGAAAGGGGTTCAAAGGTTTTTACGGGGTCGGCAACGGTGTGATGCCCCTGGTATTGCAAACGTCCATAGGCTGCGGTGACCGCTTACCATCAGGCAGGCCGTAAGCTTGTTTGCCACCTTAGTGGTATAAAAAAAAATGTATACCTTAGACCTATTTGTGGTATTGTGTTATAAACACTCTGTATAGATGCATTACCTACAAAATGCAAAATAGGCAACTAGTACATAGTATGTATATTATACATTCTTCAGTCAGAGCTTAGTACCGATTAAATGCTTATTCTAGGTGGATAGCCTTGGGCGACGGTAGAGGGCATATTGCTTAACAAGGACCATATCACAAAAATCACATAAACATTAATCATACAACTAAAAAACAAAAAAACATTAGGTATTTTTCCGAACGTCATTATTCTAATTTCACAATAGGGGCATGCTAGTTTCTATTTTTGTCACGTTCCTTATTATCCATGTCGCGTTGTTGGCGACATTCGAATTCTGTCGCAGATTCTGTACATCCTTCTGATGTTTCTACATAAAACGCAGAACTATCGCCACAATTGACAGGTCACCTCTCTCGCCGTCAAGCTTTACGGCGATTTTAGTGACGTATTCAGAAAAACGCGCGTTAATATACCTACACTATTGATCAGACTTCTTGCAACATTGATTTAATTCTGTAGAATAATGCAAGATATTCCTTTGGCACTTCATCATATTCATATGGGTTTGCCTTACCTTATCTAAGCGTTAATGTCCCGGTTACTTGTGCTCTCCATGATGTCCGCTTAGACCATGATCCAGGATTTGGCAATCAGGTAATTACATTGAAGCGACTACCATCTGACCTCCGTGACCCTGCTACCAGGGGAACCTGTCTAGATTGGATCATGGTTACACATCCAGTCGCCGGAATATGCAGGTTTCATCACGATGTTTTCCCTAACCGTAAGAGCATCGGTTAGAATTCAACTAATGTACATAACTCAGAAAATAGTCATTGGTACACGGCCGTAGCGGGATTCTAACGCGGTACCTCTCGCTTACGAGTTGGATACTCAACCGCCCGGCTACCGACGCTCTCTAACTTAACCCACGTTACCCAAATACATTATATACTAGCCACTAAAGACGGTGACAATTATTTTGGTGCCCAACATATTAATGAGTAGGCAAATGTCATGAACCTTGACTTATTCAATTGTTGAATATTCTAATTGCTATTCTCGCAATGTGCGTCATACGTGTCAGTCGTGTTTTGTCGATTAAGTAATATCGTGTTACCGAAGCGGCGGTGCAAACCGCCGCGCGCATGTTTCATAAATATGAATGAAAATGAGAATTGTAAACGAACTCCTCGCGTTCCTGCAACAGAAGCTGGACGTGATGGCTGAAGTCAGTGCAATCCAGATATGTCAGTCTAATTTCACAGAGGCTGTCATATCCGAGACGAAGCTGCTGCTCCACACGGAGCTGAACATGAAAGAGAAGATGGTGTCTCGTAGACGTGACGGGACACCAAGATGTTTGCAGGACATCATCACGGTGCTTAAAGAGACCGACCCAGATGACGTGCCTACGTCCGTGGCTCGAGATTTTTTTATTTATTTTTTATTTATTTATTTGCATCCACAAAGTTATTACAGTATTAATGTAAATACAATATGGACCCGGTAGGGCGCAGCAATTTGGGAGGGAGGAGGCTTATGTCAAAATATAGTACAATAAAATAGGTTAGTACCTACTATCAATTTACTTTTACATATTTAAACTTAATACTATCATTAGTATCAAACCTATAAATATAATTTTCAACTTTCTACTTATCTTACTTTATTTAGACTATTAATCATATTTATTAGTGACATTTTACCTATTAAAATTGGATTGCACGCTTACATATCACAGTGCACGTTATCCTAAATATAATAATACTGATTTCCCTTAACCTATTGCTATTCTATACTTATTTGAGTAAGTCTATTTCCTATAAGCTATTATTTTGGTACTTAATTCGGTATTAATATCGAGTTTGGCATAAAAGAAGTTAGATACAGATTTGCTGTCATTGCTTTTTAAAATCTATCATTTAAGTATTCATTTACACTATAGTAACTTTTTGTAATTAGCAGCTGTTTTAGTAATCTTGCAAAATGTTTGTCGTTGTTCTCATTTTTAATATATTTTGGAAGCTTATTGTATAATTTGACGGACATTATCAGCGGACTTGATGAGTGTAAGGTGAGACGGGAATTCGGAAGCAGTAAATTTTCTTTGTATCTAAGCGAATGTCCTGTAGGTACATGTTCGCGCTTTTGAAATAGTTCAGGATATTTTCTAGTGAACTTGCAGATATGGAATATATACATACACGGCAAAGTAAGTATATTATGTTCTCTAAAATATGGCTTACAACTTTCAGTAGGATCTGTTATGTTAAGAATAATTCTGAGCAGTTTCTTTTGGATGGTAAGTAACGCATGCGCACCCGTGCTGTTACCCCACAAGATAACACCGTAGTTAAGCCACGAATACGCGTAAGCGTAGTATGTAGCTAAGGCAGTCTTTAAGGTAGTTGTTTTTTTTATTTCGTTTAGACCGTAAGAGAAACTCGAAAGTTTCTTTTTTAATTTTAGGGTATGAGCTTTCCAATCCATATGAGTGTCTATTGTAAGTCCAAGCAGGGTAAAATCATTTACAACTTTTAATGGTGTATTTTCGTATGTTATGTTTAAGGATAAAGCCTTTTTTGATAGGGATGAAAAGATATGATGTTAGTTTTTGAAAAGTTTACGCTGAGATTGTGGTCGTCCATCCATTTGACCGTATAATTGAGTAATGTTGTAATCTGATCGTTTATGCTTAAATCATTTTGACATGAAGCGAGAAGTAAAAATATAAATAAATAAAGTGATATGTCGTCTGCAAACATCACGCAATACGTTTCGCTTATGATTTTGGGAATGTCATTTATATATATTAGGAAGAGAAGGCATCCTAAGACACTTCCTTGAGGTATGGATGCATTAATAGTTTTACTGTGTGATCGAATAGTTTGTAAAGTTCTAGTGTGAGAGTTATAGTAGTCAATGTCTACATGTTGTTCCCGGTCACTCAAGTATGATGCCAACCAATCGTATGCTTTCCCGCGGATGCCAATTCCATTTATCTTATTTAATAATATATTATATTGGACTTTATCATAAGCCTTGGTCATGTCCAGCAGTACCCCGACGGCATATTTTTTACTATCTATAATGCTGTATACTTTTTGCATATACTTAAAGACGGCGAGAGTGGTTGATCGATTCTTGCGAAAACCATTTTGACAGTCATCTAGAATTTTGTACTTTTCACAGAACTTGTACAAGCGATCGCACATAGCTCTTTCAAAGATTTTAGATGCGGTAGGCAGCAAGGCTATCGGCCGGTAATTGTTTGGATCTGTTTTACTGCTTTTCTTATGAACGGGTTTAATTATGGATTTTTTTAAGGCGTCGGGGAAACACCCTCATGGAAGGACTGATTTATTAATGTACAAAAAGGTTCCGAAAGCTCGTCTGCACATTGTCTAATGAGAGAAGGTGGAAGTTCGTCTATCCCATAGCTGTGTTTATTTTTTAGTGTCTTTATGATTCGAGCTACTTCAGGTACATCCACTGGGCTGAGGAATATGGTGTTTAGCGTCGGGTTCAGCACGGGGCGGCCTCGCCTTTCGGTATCTCCTTGAATTTTACCAATGGACGCAAAGAAATCATTAAATTCGTTGGCAATTTGTTTAGGATCTGAGGTTAGGATGTTTTTTATTTTTAATTCGAAATTATTTATTTCTTTTATTGTTTTTTTATTTGTGCGTTCGTTTATTATCGTCCACATAGTTTTCGTCTTATTTGTCGAACGGTTCATTCGATTTACATATTGTAATTTTTTGGCTTTAATCACTGCTCTTTTTAAAACTTTTTCATAATTCTTATAGTATGTTTGTATTATTTCAGATTTACATTTTTGTGAAAGTATTTTTAATAATCTTTTGTTCTGGCATGATATCTTAATACCAATCGTTAACCAATGCTTTTTATTATTCTGTGATATTTTTATTCTGTTTTTTGGTATACATTCATTTAAAGTTTGAATTAAAGTTTCACTTAGAGCTATGTAATTATCATTAACATTTTTGTTATTTGATATTATATTTTGCCAGTTTAGATTTTTTAATTTTTCTCTAAATTTGTGTATATTTTCGTCATTAAAACATCGTTGTACCGCATACACAACTGTCGGCTTTGTTTTCTTATTTAATTGTATTTCTACTACAGTACCTCTGTGGTCTGAGAACCCCAAGTCTTCTACTGAAGCAAGAAATGTATTACTATTAAAGTTTGAAAAGACTAAATCAATGCACTTAGAAGAGGTAGACGTGATACGCGTAGGAGCTGTAACATATTGCTTAAATTTATATTCTGACATTAAGCAGAGGAAATCATTAGTTTTTATGTTATTTTGCAGAACGTCGATATTAAAATCGCCACCTATTATTATGTTTAGTTTTCGATACTTATTATTTACATAATTTAGTATTTCTCTAAGCCGATTATAAAAAGTATCCTCCTCTCTTCCATTCCAGTAAATATTAATTAATAATAAATTATCACTGGGTATTTCAGCCGCACAAAGTTCTACGACATATTCTATTGACATATTGGAAATATCTGTTCTTTCTACACTTTTTATTGCTTCATTTAGAAAAATGCTGACTCCTCCACCTCTTCTAGTTTCTCTACAAAAGGATGCTGCTGTTTTATAGTTGCATAATTGAACCATTTCTAGTTTTTCTTGTGATAACCAAGTCTCTGAGAGACAAATTGCTTGATATGATGGGTTTTGGTCTATAAATGCTTCGATTATATGTTGCTTATTGAATAGACTCTGTATGTTCTGGAACAATATTTTAAATTGCGTTTTTGGGGCTTCGAAATAAATGGGGGCTCTGAAATGTATTGGGGCTGTCATGGTTTGGTTGTTGTAGTTGGCTGTTGTTAGTAGGATGGGTTTTAGTATCGTTTTCGCTTTCAGCTGTAGGACGTTTTTGAACGTCTACCATTTTTCCTTCTATGTAAAGTCTGTTGTCCCGAATTTGCGCAATATCTTTTATTTTCGAGCATTTCCAATTCTTTTTTAATTTTTGTCGTCTCTTCTTGCAGTTGATTTATTTTTATATTCAGAGATTGTATGTCTTGTTTCCGTTCGTTGTTTTGCTGAAAAAGAAATTCCGTTTCTTTTCTTATATCTTCCTTTAGTTTCTCCATAGCGTTATGTATTTCGATTTGAATTGTATCTTGTAACTTTGTTACTATGGACAAACTGTTTTCTTTTAAACGCAAAGTTATTAATTCACTCAAGTTTTGCAGGGATAGTTCGTTTTTATTTACCATTTGTGTGCTCGCAGTATCCTCCATTGTGTCTCCTAATGTTATTGAATCCTCAGAGTTGCTTATGTCCTTGTCACTATGACTTGAACGCCTCTTCCGTAACGTAATGTTTGCCTCGCTTTGTAATTTTGCTTGTTGCGGCACAGTGTCACCATCTCGAGTTCGTACTGGTGTTTTCGTGTTGCCTATCTTCGACTTCTTATTATGACATGCACGACAAATCCATTTTTTCTTTATCTCGGGCGACATAGTAGAATAAAAGCGTGTAGAGGAAATATTAGCACATTCTAAGTCAAACTTTTCAGTGCATATTGAACATGTAAGATATTCTCTCCCTGGTAGCTTTTGTCGGCATCCAGAACATACGCTAGCCATTTTGTTTTAAAGCAACAAAAAATTTCTTCGGGAAAATAAGATCGTAATTTAAAACGTGTATTAGCGCTCTCTATTGGCGAGTTGCCTTATTATCGATAATGTGTAATAGCGCCCTCTATCAAATTTGTATGTAAATATCTCACATAGGGCCTTCTTAGCGCGATTACTTCTAGGTTCTGCTACTTGGCATTAGATGGAGTTGTTGGGTAAGCGCAAGCGCTATATAGGTTATGAAAAAAGTAATTTTGTACACATATCCACTTAATTTACGTAATAATTATGGAAATAAATTCGTCTGACCTTTATTTGGTTTTCTCGTGCTGTAATTTATGTTTACTTCCCAAATTTAGCGACAATTTGTTTCAAATCACTGGTTGTTTCAGCGGATATTTACAAGCTATTTTGTTCTTTGTTTTTCATGAATCGAAGGCTAATAACACTATATGATGAACTTTAGTAGTTCATATACAGATTTAGACACTTTATTAGGTTTTTATTTCACTCTTACTATTTTTAACAATAATTTTCAGCACAGTAGATGTTACTTAGAGCACAGTAGCTCCCTCTCCATTTAAACAAGCTCCCGCCGGTCACGATTGCTCACGTCGATGTTACCAGGCTGCTGAAGGACATCCTGCTCCTGAAAGCTGGTCTGGCAGAAGAGAAAGCCAAGTTCGGGCCTCAGAGAAAACGGTTATGGAATTGCGTGAAGAAGTTGCAACTTTACGCAATTCTATAGCTGTAACTGGGTCGCCTGCTGACGCGGCACAAGTGATTACTCATCGCGGTGATGCGAGTGCGAGCGTCGGCCCGACTGGATCAAATTGCCAGTTAGCAGTTTTGACGCCGACGCGGGCCGCGCCGATGTCAGCTGATACCTATGCTGCTCCGCCTACGCGGCTGGCGCTCAGCTTTACTCACTGCCCGCAGCCCGCGCGCCTCCCGTCCACCAGCCCGCACTGGCTGCCATCAGGCAGCGCCTGCTCCGGCCGTCCGCGCACCGACGATGCGCCAACATCACCGCACGGAGACTTCAACTTCGTGTAAATCTACAAGTTTGTTGGAATCATCGAGCGCCATCGAGGATCAGGAAGAAGGCTTCGTAAAGGTCCAGAGGAAGAAGACCAAACGTCGAACTTCCTCGAACCAGTGCGGCACCGCAGTGACTGGGCCAAACCTCCAGCTGCGCGCCGCGATACCGGAGACGCCGCTCTACCTCTCCCGCCTGCACCACACCGTGACGGCGAAGGAGGTGGTGGAGTATGTCCGAAAAGCCAGAAACTACGTCGTGAGGATTCAACCTTTAGCGTCGAGTCATTAACGTAATTTTAACTTGTTCTTGGCATTGGTTCCGACGAAAGGCTTAACCCCCGGTTTCTGAAACGCTTGTCAAATCATTGATTAGCTAACAGACTGTCACATTTAACAAGCTGTTAAATCACTGTGGGTTTCTGAAAGATCAATCAATCTATTGTTAGCTAATCGACCATTAGCAAGATATCCATTTTTTCGTCTGTCTACCCCTGCTAAAATCAGTCACTCATATATGTTTTGTTTCTGTCTAACGCATTGATTTGTCTCTGTCCCTAGCGGCCTTTTAATAACGGCGGGATATTCAACTTTTAGATGAAACTGATAGCGATTGTATAGTTTTCGTGTATAATCGAAACTTATAAAAAATATACAGAGCGAGAAAATATAACTTATAACAATATTTATGTTATAGGGTCACGGGTTCCAGTGGGTCAGTAATCTCATCATCATCATCTTTAGGCAGTTAGGTAGGTCCCGGTCCACTGCTGAATACAGGCCTTCCACGGGTTACACTCCGGTCGACTCTGTTATTTTGCATCCATCGGCTCCCTAGGACCTTAAGGCCCTGCCACAAACAAAGCTCGGCGCGAGCGTGGCGCGAGCGCGGTGTGATAGTTGCCTAGGCAACGCGCCAGCATCGCGCCGCGCTCGCGCCGCGCTCAGGCCGCGCTCAGGCCGCGCTCACGCCGGCGTGAGCGCGGCGCAGCGCCTGCGCTGTGCAGTGCCACAAACTTATCAGACCTGGTACCAGCGGCGCTTTTTTGGGATTGACATGTCAGTTCAAATACATTTCAAAAGTAAGTGTCCTTATTTTTCCGCAGTTCCAGTTTTGGCCACCGCGTTTTTATGACAATCTGCACACATAGAGTGGCTGCTCCATTATTCGGGGAATTTAATTTTTAGGATTTTAAGGACGAATATAGGCTACTTTTTATTCCCCTCCACTCGCTAGCTTGCAAGAGTATATATAAGGTAGGTAAAAACCTGAAGCTTGGAAAAGTAACGCCCTATCTCTGAAATAAGTCGCCTTTTACGACACCTGTTAGTGTGGACGGCGATGCTATTTTACTCTGTTGGACACCACACTGCAAATTTTGCTCCCTTGGTAGGCCCCCTAAGGTACGAAGATTCTTGATGTTTTGCTTCGAAAATATAAGTCACCTTGTACGACACGACACTTATGAGTGTAAGGGGTTTGTGTTATTCTACTCTGCCAGACACCACACGGGAATTATTATTTTTAACAATAACAGCACTTTATTTCGATTACACAGAGAACGTGCCATCGCAGTAACTGCACGTCCCTCCCGGGTTGTGACATCTATATCGAATCACCCATTGTATTGGAACTATGCCTTCGTTTTCATAACTAATAGTCCTTACATTGAATTTCAGGATAAAAAAAGTCTCTGACGTAAGCTACGACACTGCAAAATTTTAACAAAATCTGCTCAGTAACTTTGTAAACAGTATATAAAAACGTATGTATGTAAAAACTATATTCATTCAAATAACCATTATCAGGTATTGTTGTTAACAGTAACTATATCCATTCAAATAACCATTCTTAAAAATTTTCTTTCTCACTTATAACAAGCTTGTATTTAGTGTCACATGTCTGTGTTATGTCATACTGTAGGCAAACAGCAAGCGGGCCACTTGATGGAAAATGGTCACCCCTGTTTATCTATTTATCGTATGGCTTTTATTATTCCTACTGCCGCTTAAACTTTAGACATTAGCCACACCAGGGGTATCGCCAATGCGTTGTCCACCTCGTAAACCGTTGCTCGGGCGACAAGAATGCAAATACTTTACATCAGATGGACCGTCCATCCGCGAGCCTCCCTAGGCAATAAATGCCCCTCAACTGCCACGGTTCCCTAAATCCCCGCCCCATTGAGCACCTTAATGCGGTGTGCCTCAGGGCAGTGTCCTTGGCCCTATAATGATACTTGTTTACATTAAGATATTCGCCTCGTAAGCGAGAGGTACCAGGTTCGAATCTCACTGCGGCCATGTACCAATGTCTCTTTTGTGAGTTAAGTACATTAGTTGAATACTAACCGATGCTGTTACGGTGAGGGAAAACATCGTGATGAAACCTGCACATTCAGGCGACTGGATGTGTAACCATGATCCAATCTGGTCAGGTTACCCTGGTAGCAGGGTCATGGAGGTCAGATGGCAGTCGCTCTACTGTAATTACCTGACCTGCCAAATCCTGGATCATTATACTATATTTTAACGCGGCGTCTGTCAATCAGGATACGCTTTCCAGCTTTTCTTCTTCCAGTCTTGGGTTTTCATCTGGACCATGTGGCCAGTTATCCACTCTAACCACGATCTGTTCAGAGGATCGCAGCGTTTCTTCGAGACTATCTCAGACTACAGTCTCTTTGGTGTAGGCGCAGTCGGACTGAAGAGCATTAAACTGATGAGGTTGATTTTTAGTCCCCCCCATCCCCATCATCTTTTATCGTCATAAAAATATTCCTTAAACTATGTTCTGACCAGCTAATGTGGCGGCATCACGTCTAATTTTCGCCTGTACATGGCCGCACTGGGGTTTGAAGCCTCTACCTCACTTACAAGCCGGGCCTCATTAATAAGGCCACCGAGTGTTACCAAAATATCGGACTGAAAGCGGACAACGTCTACTCGGGAGAGAACTGAACCGAGAGGGACCGCCAGTAACAACATTTAAAATGGCATGACGTTGTCACCGCTACCTATGTAATAATAACTATAGTGAACTTAGCGCGAATCTACGCTATCCCTACCCTATATTACCCTACACCTACTTAACTTCCTACCCTTTTTTTCTTGCTTACAAACCTTCCTCTATGTAAAAACCGCATTGAAATCCGTTTAAAAGATATAAGCGTACACAGATACATATGTAGATAGGTAGCACCAAACATTTTGTCTTTAATTTATTGATCAATTCTTGGATTATGCGTGTCTGTGTCTAGGTCAATCGATTAATTATTAAGTAGTGTCAAAATTCATTTGTCATTGTCTGTGACTTGACGAATGTACGTACGTGTGTACTTGAGTTACATAATACCTACGTAATGAACTGTTTTCCAATACATTCCTAAACATTAGCTAGATGGCGCCCCGACAATTTTGGTAACTGAAGATCACTTGAAATAGGTACTTAGCAAACAGGATATAACCGATAAACACTGGGTACGTTGTCCTGGATAATATTGTATTTATCAATAGTTTTCAACAATTTTAGAGATTTCAATAAATTATTGCAAACAGATCAAACATCAATTTGCTGAGTCAGTTAGTTTAATGGATTAAAATTAAAAATTAAAAAAGGACGTAATTCAAATATGAAAGGTTCGTATTAAAATGGAACATAGTTACTGCTTATAAATATTGTTTGTACATTTCTTTCGACCTTTACAAGTTATGTTTATATTAATTTTTTCTTTATTTTAAACTTTAGTATTAGTTGGCTGCATGACATCACTCCCACAATCACACAGATTTAAAAAAGCGCCAAAATTAAGAGAGCGCCATCTATTGATGCGTTTTGAAACCATTTGACAGTGCATTATGATAACTATTCCAATCATATTGCATTATTTATTTATTTAAACTTCATGCACTGTTACGTACAATGGCGGACTTAAAGCTTCATAGCTTTCTCTACTAGTCAACCAGAGAGTTGATAGTATGAAAAATTACAGGGCGTTGCAAGATTATTGATTGACACAAATATTGGTTAACACATTAACTCTAAGTACTTATGTTTAAGCAAATTTGACACATATTCACAAACCAAGACTGACAGTAACAGAAAATATCAGAAGAAAGAGAAAGAAAAGAGAAAGCAAATAAAGATAACACAACGTGCAAGAAATTGTTATTTCAACCACACATACAGGGAATGATAAAGAAACAACAGGAGGTTTAACAACATGGTAGATTTTACAAATAATTTAAAAAGTGTTCCAGGACTGCTTTTTAAAGGCATTGCGATTTTTGTATCAATTTGTTTTACAAATGTTGCAAAAAGTTTCGTAGTTTTTTTTCTGTTTCTAAACACTTCAAACACCGGATGTTTCTATAAACATACAAATGTAGGTATCTCAAGGATGAATCTTGAAGGTCAGCCATTCTCTTGGCGAAAGGGCTTGGCTAAAAAGTCATACACAAAAAACCCAGAATCGCCAGCAACGAAATGAATAAAAATGGGTTCACTATAGTTAACTCATTATGTTTTAAGAAAAACAGACTCTTAAACCATGTAATAAATAAGTTATATTTTATGAGAATCGCACCTACCAAACTCAAAGTAAAAACGGGTATGTAGATTTCATTTCATACTAACCACCCTTGCATTATAACCAACAAAACAAAAGAGGAATTATTCAAATCAGTCCAGTCGTTTTCGAGATATAGCGAGATAAACAAAGAGCAATTCATTTGATTTGTATGGAGATTGTAAATGAAAATGAAAATGAAAAAGTATTTATTGAATTAGGATTACGTTAATTAATCTCTTTTCAAAAGTAAAAAATCTAACGGAAAACAAAGGGAAGTTAAGCGAGCTCATCCAGGTAGGGGGCGACGCATGCAGACCGATCAGCGCGTACGAGGGCTTACTCCGGCGAGACACCGGGCACCGATACGCGCCACGCACATAACCGCCTAGGCGAATCATGTGCAGCGCACGCCCGGCCCCAGCCAGCCCGCCGCGCCGGCGCTCACACCCGCACGCACCAGCCGGCCTACCCGCGTCGCCCCCTGAGCTCGGAACAAATAAGTAAAAAGAATGTCGTCTGTCTGTCAGTATGCCGCTTCAGTTAGGAAAATGACCATCTGTGGGAAAAAGAAACGGCAAGAAACCCACAGGTACATTTAAATATGATTACATTGCATTAATACATTTGTCAATTTAATTTGAGTGAGCCTGTTTTGATTGGAATATTATGTGAACCTCTACAAATCGGTCAAGATAACTAAAAATAAAAATAAATTCAAAAACAAAAAATGGCACAGCAAAAGTATTTATAAACAAATATCTAGTATAACACATCGATTCTGCAGTAAATAATTATATAGGTATGTTTGATGTACATATTATGAATAATATAATACCGGCACAATAAAATTTCTGGCGACTCTGGGTTTTTTTAGCCAAGACCTTTATTGTAATATACCATGATCCAATCTGGTCAGGTTCTCCACTGTAATTATCAGATCTGCCAAATCCTGGATCTGGTCAAGGCGGAGCCCAAGCCCTGGTATGCGAGACATTAACGCTAAGACGTCATTATTTTTCGCTTGATTAATTAGATGAATATTTGTGTTATCCATGTGGTGTCCGGCAGAGAAGAATAGCACCAACCCTGTAAACTCTTGGGTGTCGTACAAGGCGACTAATGTTATTGAGGCGAAATATCTAGAGTCTACGTAGAATCAGGAAAATGGGCAGCAGCTTTTTCCATTGTTATATTTATAAACACTGTGGTCTCCAATCTCCAACTCGCCTACCAAGCGTGGAGATTGTGGTAATAACCTCCCCTTTCGTGGGAAAGGCGCTAAGTCCTGCAGTGGACCGTTATGGGCTGTGAATAAATAAATAAATAAAAAATCGTTTATTACATCTATCTTACACATGGCACAGTACATTTGATATGGGTTTCTATTGTATGTCCTAAAATTTATTGTCATAAGCATTATAGTCCTAACTAAATATCGATTGAATAATATCGATACTCCTAGTCTTATTAATGATAATTAATAATTATCTTGGCTAATGTCCCGGTTGTGCTCTCGAGAACGAGGGCCCCGGGTCCGCCTTGACCATGATCCAGGATTTGGCCATCAGGTAATTACAGTGGAGCGACTACCATCTGACCTCCGTGACCCT
This sequence comes from Blastobasis lacticolella, assembly GCA_905147135.1. NCBI lineage: Eukaryota > Metazoa > Arthropoda > Insecta > Lepidoptera > Blastobasidae > Blastobasis > Blastobasis lacticolella. The sequence goes on from LR990068.1 coordinate 7,185,239, forward strand.
GCTACCAGGGAAACTGACCAGATTGGATCATGGTTACACATTTAGTTGCCTGAATTTGCAGGTTTCATCACTATGTTTTACCTCACCTTAAGAGCATCGGTTAGTATTGAACTAATGTACATAACTCAGAAAATAATCATTAGTAGATGTGCGCAGCTGGATTCGAACCCGGTACCTCTCGCTTACAAGTTAGATACTCAACCGCCCGGCTACCGACGCTCTTGTTAACGAGTGTAAACGCAGAATTTCACTTCCTAAACATCAAGTAAGTTACTTTACTTATGCGTTTCGGTTGTGAAACTATTTTATTTGTGATCTGTGTCAGTTACACTCGCATAACTTGACTACTAGTGAGAGAGAACGCAGTCGATACGTTCAGAACTTTAGTCGGAATGAGGGATTTTCAGACAACTAGGTACTTTGAAAAATAAAAAATGGGAAGAAAGCGCATAAGAAAATAAAGAATGGAAAAGGAAGGTAAGCAAGCTACTCTACCACTCATAATATAATTAATAAATTGAACGATAAAATAGCTCAGGCTACCTAATTAAGATTTGCATTGTAAAATGATGAACTTATGACCTCAATTGTTCGCCAACTTTACAAACAAGGATGTCATTCGGTGTATAACAATTATAGACCGATCTAGAATACTCGGAAAAATCATGTGGTATGAAACCAACAAATTCTTGGAAAACAGTTCAGTTTTCAAAAGAATTGACGGACGTCTCAGCTATTATAATTAATGTTATAAAACAAAATGTGTCATTTAATGAAGGAGGTCTCTGTGTACCAGTTCAGTATACAACAATAATCCTGAACTCAGACAAAATGCCACCAACGTCAAATTTATCTTACCTAAGCAAATAATATTTATGGAAAGAGAATTTACAAGTAAATTCTTCCAAAAATTATAAATGGCCTACCTAGTACGTACAAAATAAATATTTAACTGGCAAATGTAACATTTTGAGGGTCTTGCTGCACCACGTGCGTAGGAGACCCTACACGTGACCCCCGGGTGGTGCGAAGAGTGCAGCCGAAATTGCTAGGCCTCGGTCCGCATGGCTTGCGACTAACCACGGAGACGAGTCTGCCTAGCGCTAAGCAGCCCATGGGCTGAGTTCCGTCAGAGTACTCCATGAGCCATTCCCCCTCGTCCGAGTGCTGTAATGATGGTACTCTGTAGGTCCCAGTTTTGTGTCGGACGTGTTAGGGGGTGGGCGCGACAGCTTGGTGCGGGGGCCAGGGAGACCCGATGAAACGGCTCGTCGCTGGCCGCCCGCCAGTTATTAGGGGACCCGAACCCGGGTATCACTTTTAACCTCCGGCTCGGGAGGCTGTCTCGCCAACTGCGCGAAAAATCCTGGGGATGCCTGTCATTCCGGGGTAGGAGACCGAAGTGGACCCGACAGGTATCTTCGAGGAGGATCGGGTACCCGTTCCGTCCTCCGAGCCAGCTTTTCACACAACCCATCCCTCATCAGCTTCCTGTAGCAAAACATCTTTGCCCTGCCGGATACCAATGTTACAGCACTCCTTTTTCACCCCTCTAAAAATACCTATGGCAAAACGTACAAAAAAGAGTAAGGTTGTTTCAGCAGCACCCCTTTCCAAACTTCGAGTGGACTTTTGCAACATCAGGGGCCTCCACTCCAATCTGAACGCCGTACATCACCACCTTGAGACGGCGAAGCCCGCCTTACTCTTCCTGAAACACAGATATCAGCTCCGGCCGACACTTCGTATCTCCACTATCCTAGGTACAAGTTAGAACAAAGGTTTCTTCCTCGCGCTGGTGTGTGTTTATTCGTCAGAGGTGATATCTGCTGTCGGCGTCTTGCCATTGAGCAAAGTGACGAATCTGTTCTGTGGATGTCCGTGGAAGGTTCATCCCGTGTCTACGCATGCCTATACAAAAACCGTCACGGCGTAGGTGAGACAAATCGGATTTTCGAGCTCATTCAATGCGCTACCGACAAAGTTCTTGATCGGTGTCCTTCCGCTGAGTTGGTAGTCTTAGGAGACTTTAATGGTCACCACACTGAGTGGCTAGGGTCAAGCCGTCCTACCAACTCTGCCGGGAGATCCGCCCACGAATTTGCTCTGGCCAATGGTCTCACGCAACTGGTATTAGAACCCACCTACTTACCGGATGTTGTAGGCCATGATCCTTCTTTGTTAGAGTTTCTGCTGACCTCCTACCCAGATGGTTATCAGGTGTCCGTCGATGCTCCTCTTGGGACATCTGACCACTACCTGGTCCGTTCTGACGTGCCTCTTGCTATACCCGAACGGGCTCGCCACAGTGGGTCACGCAAGGTATGGCACTATGGTTCAGCAGACTGGAATGGATTGCAAGAATTCTTCGCAACGTACCCTTGGATACAGCTTTGCCACTCCTCAAATGACACCAACACCTGTGCTGCCGCTGTAGCTGATGTCATACTGCAGGGAATGGAATGTTTTATCCCATCCTCTGTAGCCCGCCTCGGCGGCAAGAGTCAGCCCTGGTACGACAGGCCTAGTGCTGAGGCAACTTGCCTCAAGCAGGATGCTTTTCTTGCCTGAACAGTGGCTCGGGCCCACAAGGACCCTCACACCCACAATTTGAGGAAAAAGAATATTGCTGTATCGAGGTCTACAAAATGGATAATGTCAACCGAAATGTAGATCTCGACGAGCACTGTCATTTCTCTTCAAGAACTAGTGTTCTAGGAGCGATAGTTTTAGAGTTATTACAGTATTCAGTTTGACAGCTGTCATCCGGAATGTAGATCTCGACGAGCACTATCATTTCTCTTAAGGAACTAGTATTCTAGCACTAATAGTTTCAGAGTTATTAAAGTTTTAAGTTTGACAGGTGCCATCCAAAATGTAGATTTCTACGAGTACCAGCATTTCTATTTAGAAACTAGTGTTCTACAACCAAACATGCCTTATTTATAATTCGGGATGAACTGAGAAGAGAATGCCGACAGGATCACGAAAGCGAAACAACTTTGTTAATGTTAAAGAATCAGAAAAAGTGGAGGGGTTTACGCATTAGCGGTCAAACATACTTTGACAAGATCGGTTTCCTATTTCATTCACGCGGGTGGTATATGTACTAAAAAAAGTAGACAGATATATGTGTGTGAACTGTGTCACATAAAGAGGAAAAATTCGAACTGTTGGTAAAAAGAAACAGTCAGATATGACGTTTCATGTTGACATCTGCTGACATCGCGCTGCACGCTGCACGATGGGGCCAAATTGAAAAACGTAGACAAAATTCATACAGAACTGACATTTCGGGCTTGGATTGCGGGTTTTGCCCCATCATGCAGTGCGCCGCGCGGCGCGCTGCTTAGTGAGACATTTCGCCATCTGTCAATGTACTTGCAGCACTGCACGAGTGAGTCTTCAAGCTAAGGATATTAAATACATATACCATCAACACGTAAAAATTTAAGATCCCCAGAAATTTAAATCTATTGTGCAATGTCAATGTTGCCAACAGTGCGGCCATTCTAAAAACAACTGCATGAGGCCATTCAAAGGATGTAGTGTGTATAAAGAGATCTTGGCCAGGAAAACAGGGAAACCTGCAAAGGTTACTAACGATTCCAAAGTGAGTGCCAATCAAGTCCCACCTGTCCAGCCTGATGCAGAACTACCTAAGACCAAGAGTCCCGCACCCCAACCAACCTCTCAACAGAATAACCCATGGAAGAAGTCTTATGCTGATGCTAGCAGATCCAACAACAACACTGACAAATCACATACTCCTACCCAGATTGAAAAGATCCTAATCGACAAAAGCGAGAAAATTGATAGACTACTTCAAAAAATAGGTAACCTTGCGGGGCTTATCACAACTCTCGTCGCAAACTAGTCAAATGACTACCCTACGCATAGTCACGTGGAACAAAACGGCCTCACACCCAACAAAAATGAATTAGAAATATTTATTAATGCGAATTCTTTGGATGCCGTCCTAATATCAGAATCACATGTGACTACAAGGAGTAATATCACTCTGGCAGGTTTCTCCAAATACCTCACCCCTTATACTGATGGACAAGCCCATGCCGATTCTGCCATCGTTATAAAGAATAATATAAATCACTTTCCTCGCCTACCTTATGCAACAGACTACCTCCAGGCGACAACTGTGGAGGTACAGGATGGCGCAGGGGTAATCAACTTGTCCGCCATTGGCTGGATGCCCACTCATGCAGTGCAGTGCACTGCGCGGCGCACCGCGCAGTGGCACGTCACGGTGACAACAAAGAAAACGGTGGTGTTATTCTGGTTTTTCAAGTTAGGCCACGTTCGCACGAGAAATTTACTAGAGATTGTGAGTTAGGCAACGTTTGCACGAGAGCTTTTTCGACGCTTTTACACGCGAAACGTACAAAAAGGATACCATTCATTTTGGACTAAAATAATAGTGGCCGGCGCGGCCAAAAAACAATTATACAATTTTCGTGAGCGATCGTTTCGAAGTTATTCAAGTTTTTAGCTTGACAGCTGGCATTAACAATGTAGATCACTACGAGAAGTATAAATTCTCTTCAGGAACTAATTCTTAAGGACCAATAGTTTTAGAGTTATTACAGTTTTAAGTTTGATAGCTGTCACATGAAATGAAGATCTATATGCTATTCGAACTGATTATTGACCAGAGATTTCGTCAGGAATGCTTGTCGTAATCAGCGTTGTTCCTGACAAATTTAGGGTTGCCGTATTCTAATTCTAAAATTGCCGGATTTTTAGGGAAAACTAAGAAAAATGCCGTATTGTACAAAATGTTTATTTGGAAGGTTTAAATAATATTAAAAAATACAAGTGATGTATGAACTATGCGTATACTACTTTAAAACTTACTTATTTTATTCTTCACCATATAGGTTTTGAATAGTTTCTAGTACTTCTGATTCTGTCGCATGTAGGTCATACTGTTTTTTATCTTTCATTTTACGAATCATTTCGTTTGGTACTTGCAATTGTGTACAATTACCGTGATTACGGATTACCGTATATTTTAATACGGTAATCACAGAGCTGCCGTATATCGTATTTATGATGCCTAAGATGCCTGAATGCCGTATATTACGGCAATTGCCGTATCAAGAACAACGCTGGTCGGAATGCCAATACAGATTTATCAATTGAGACCTAGAACTTCACTAAGAGATAAATTCAGGAACATTGATATAATGACAATGCCGTCACAATATATATATGAGAATTTAATGTATGTTCATAAAAATTTACACTTATTTAAGAATAATAGTGATGTTCATAATATTAATACGAGAAATAAAGATAAGCTTGTTGCTGGTGCTTGTCGTCTAGCCAAAGTCCACAAATCATTTATGGGTCAATGTGTACGCTTTTATAATAAGGTTCCAACAGATATTCAGAATTTACCATTGAATAAATTTAAAGTCGCTATAAAAAACAAATTATGTCAAAAAAGTTATTATAGTATATCTGAATATGTAAATGACAAAATTCCATGGGACTGAACTGCTGTTCTATACAGGTATTTACTTTTAAGATAGTATATAGGACAAATAATGTATTAGTACATAAGACATATTAAAAAAAAAAAAAGAATTAATGTAGGCTCTGTGGGTTTCTTGCCGTTTCTTTCCCCCACAGAGAACCACCTTGGAAGCGGCGTTAATTTTCCTTCCTCTCCCACACATGGTGTCTCCTGTCTGCGCTAGGGTAGGGGTAGGGTAGTAGTTAGAGTAGGGGTAGGGTAGGGTAGGAGTAAGATAGCGGTAAGGTGGTATAGGGTGGGGTAGGGGTAGGATAGTGGTAGGGTCGGGGTAGGATAGTGGTAGGGTAGGGGTAGGGTAGTGGTAGGGTGGGGTTAAGGCAATGGTAGGATAGGGTAGGGGTAAGGTAGCGATAGGGTAGGGATAGGATAGAGTAGGGTGGGAGCAACTACCTATCACATGCAGCATGTGTGATGCACGCTCACTTAAAAGTCTGTCTGGCGGTGGCGTGGAGGCCGGGTCGCTCTTTTCCCTCAAATATGGTTGAATTGGACGATGGCTGGGCCCTGCGTTATACTCGTGAACGGGTGCTGCCTTGGTGGACTGGCTTACTCTTGCTGTAGTTTTAGGTGGTTTTTCTTAATTATACTAGACATACCTACGAGTATATAATATAATATAGCGCTCCGGCTCTGTCTGGCATTGTCGAGCCCGGTTCGGTTGTGGTTGGCGAGGGATACGTTTATCTACAGACATAGGGCGGTCAGCGTGTCACTGTGTGTTTCCTTCCTACTTTCCTACCCCCCTCCTTTTTGACGATTGAAAGAGATATTTAATGTCCTAATCAATAAAGAAATTTTGATTTGATTTGATTTGATTTGAGCTTCAGGCCGGGCTGCAGCTGGGTTCTGTGCTGAGCCCTTAGTTGTTTTGCATTGTGATCGATGCCCTCCCAGCAGAAATTCAGGACATGCCTCCCTGGCTTATGATGTACGCTGACGACATCGTAGTGGTGAGCAAGCTGAGGCAGGGCCTTGAGACCAGGGTTAACACGTGGAAGCATGTGCTAGAAAACGGTGGTTTGAAACTGAACGTCGCCAAAACAGAGTATATCGCCAGCTGCAGCGCGGATACCGACACCATCCGTATAGGTAACGAAACTGTCAATAGAACAGATAAATCCAAATACCTCGGATCCGTGATGCACGAGTCTGGCAATATCGGTATCGATGTCAAGTCCCGAATCTATGCAGCCTGGGCCAAATGGCGGGAACTCACGGCAGTCATCTGTGACCCTAAAATCCCTCTCAAGCTCAAAGGGCTTATATACAAGAGTATAATTGGACCTATGATGCTCTTTCTCTGCTCAGCTCTGAAGAAACACGTTCTTAAACTTCACGCCAATAAAATTAAAATGCTGCGCTGGATGTGCGGAGTTACACGGCTCGATCGAGTACGTAATGAATACATCTGTGGCATTCTTTCGCCATATGTCAATGTACTTGCATACAAATTGCTCGGCGTGTAACAAGTTTTGCCACATCGTGCAATGCGCCGCGCGGCGCACTGCATGAGTGTGTCTTCAAGCTTATTATACTGTCCACCCAAGTACAAGATCACCGAATCAATGTTTGCCAAATACTTTGAATATCTGAGCAATTGCTTTATAGCTGCTTTATAGCTGGCGCAGAATGGAACGCTTAGAACACATTCTGGAGCGCTAGAACGACTGTCACCCGTGGCCGCGAATTGAAGTCTTGTGTGGATAAATGTGGCTCACTATAAATATTGACCGGTGAGCCTACTAACTGACCCTCGGATCCTCGGAAAGTTCCTTATTTGTTGGACTTCTTTATAGCCAAGAATATTAGTCGACTGTATACATCTATCGAATCAAGTCAAGATGGATCGGCAGATCACTCACCGGTTATTCTTACCATTAGTTCTTCTGTTATCCATAATAAGTGCAGTCAAAATTCCTTATATAACAATAAAACAGACTAGGAATAATTCCAGGCTAATTTAGATTTAAAAGTTAACCTGAATGTCTCGCTGAAGACCAGCAGTGAAATTGATGAAGCAGCTTTGTATATCACAAACTTTATTCAATCAGCAGCATGGGTTTTCACGCCTGAATTGCCCTCTTTATAGCAAGATATATTTCTTCCAATAGAAATCACACGCAAAATCTCAGACAAACGCCGACTAAGGAGGATATGGCAGCAGTCGCGTAATATTCACGACAAAACATTACTCAACTATGCCATCCAAGAGTTGAAAAAACTGCTCCAAACCACTGCTAATGAACCCTGGAGAACATAACACCAAATAAGCGTGGAGAACTCAACTTGTGGAAGATATGCAAATATACTGGCAAACCACAACCACTGCATCCCCCTCTTAGAACAGGGACATCATAGGCACGAACCGATTCACAAAAGGTTGAAGCATTTGCTACTCATCTTGCTACCGTCTTCCAACCAAACAATTCCAATGAAGCCGAAGATTGTGAGATACAGGAAATCCCAGAACAGGATATCCAGATGTGTCTTCCGCTGTCACCTGCTTCTCCTCGTGAACTTGCTAATGAGATAGCCAACATGGATTGTAACAAAGCCCCTGGCTATGACTTGATCACAGAATCCCCAAGAGACTCCCCAGAAAGTGTCTTGTCTTTCTCACTTCCCTAATTAATGCCACCTTTAGAATAGGCCATTTTCCATCAATATGGAAATACTCTCAAATTATAATGTTCCAAAACCTGGCAAACCTGTCCATTAGGTTATTTCCTACAGGCCTATTAGCCTAACTCCAGTGTTTTCTAAACTCTGGGAACGTCCGTTCTATAAGAGACTAAAGAAGTTATTGAAAGATGCTAAGATCATACCCAATCACCAATTTGGCTTTCGCGAATCGCATTTTACGGTGGAACAATTTCATAGGGTGTATCATACAATACGACAGTGCCTGGAAGGAAAGGAGTACTGTTCCGCAGCATTTCTGGATATCCAACAGGCTTTTGACAAGGTCTGGCATCGAGGACTTCTGTATAAAATTTAAAAGTTATTACCCCACTCGGTATTCCCCATTATGGCGTCTTATTTGTCTGATAGGTTATTTCAAGTAAAACAAGAGGAAGCAAGATCATCTTTTCTCCAATGCCTAGCTGGTGTGCCCCAGGGCTCAGTGCTTGGCCCGGTCCTATACAATATCTTTACTTGTGACCTACCAATAAAAGTCCCTGTAGTTGAAATAGTTACTTTTGCCGATGATACGGGCTTCTTGTCATGTAGCTCCGATCCAATCCTAGCCAGTAATAGACAGCAAAGGCAACTAGACGCCACCCACAAATGGATGTCTAAGTGGAGAATTAAAGCAAGTGCCTCAAAATCACAGCACATATCCTTTACTTTAAGAAGAGGAGTTTGCTCTTCTGTTAAACTTGGCAAAAATATTCTCCCACAAACATCTTATGTCAGATACTTGGGGTTTCATCTGGACCAACGACTCACATGGAAAAACCATATAACAAAAAAAAGAGATGAAATTAATACCAAATTCCAGGATCTTCTCTGGCTTCTAGGCAAGAAATCAGCACTTTCCTTAACCAATAAATTGCTAATTTTTTTTTTTTATGTTATTCGGCAGACAAAGAGGCAAGCGGGCCACCTGATGGAAAGTGGTCACAACCGCCTATGGACATCAGCAACACCAGGGGAGTCACTGATGCGTTGCCCGTCTCTGAAGAGACCTCTAATATACCTCTTGAACGATCCCATGTCATAGTCCAAAGGAAACACTGTGGCTGGGAGCTCATTCCACATCCGAATCGTACGAGCGAGAAACGTTCTTTCGAACCTTCGCGTCGTGACCAACAGAGGGTCTACGTAGTGAGGATGAGCACCATGCCCACGGCGGGTGGTGCGGTGGCGGAATTGTGCTGTGGGCACCAGATCGAAAAGTTCCTCGGAACACTCCCCATTGTACAGCCGATAGAACACACACAGGGAGCCAAAGTCCCTTCGGTTTGCCAGTGGTTCCAACTTGCGTGTTAGTATGGGATCATCGACAATTCGTACGGCGCGTCTCTGTACGGAGTACAGAGAATTAAGCAGGTCGGCAGTTTCGCCGGCCCAAAGATGGGAACAATACTCCATATGTGGCCGCACTTGTGCCTTGTACAGCAGCAGGCGCTGCCCTGGGGTGAAGTATCGCTTGGACCGGTTAAGCACTCCAAGCTTTTTCGAAGCCAGTTTGGCCTTACCTTCCAGGTGACTCCGGAATCGCACGCTATCCGATATGTTGACACCGAGGATCCCAATACTTTTTGAGATGGAAAGGGGTGTACCTTGAAACTGCGGCACTATGTCAAAGGTATCTTTTTTGGCTGAAAATGCGCAGACCTGTGTCTTCGAGGGGTTGAATTGGACTAGGTTTAGTCTGCCCCACTGAGCAACTTGCTCCAAGGAATGTTCGATATTCGACACAAGTCTAAATCGGCTCTCTGACACCTCGGAACGAGGGACATTCGCTCGGCCAGTATAACTAACATCTCCCGTACTGTCATCCGCATAACAATGAATACTGGGGATATTCAGCATATCATTGATATGCAGAAGAAACAGCGTGGGAGATAGTACTGAACCTTGGGGTACTCCAGCATTTATAGTCTTGGTATCGGAGCAGCATCCATCGACAACGACTTGGATGCTCCGTCCAGACAGGAAGCTGGATACCCAATTGCAGAGCCCCTCGGGGATACCGTACTTCGGGAGTTTTGATAGAAGTGCCCTGTGCCAGACCCGATCAAATGCCTTGGCTATGTCAAGACTGACAGCCAGAGCCTCCCCCTTGCTCTCGACGGCCTCAGCCCACCGGTGCGTTAGGTAAACCAGAAGGTCACCAGCTGAGCGACCATGGTGAAAGCCATATTGACGGTCACTGATCAGCTGGTGGTCCTCTAGGTATCCGAGGAGCTGGATATTGATAACCCGCTCCATCACCTTAGAGAGCAAGGAGGTTACCGCTATAGGCCTGTAATTTGATGGGTCTGAATTATCACCCTTCTTGGGTATCGGATGCACAAGAGCTAGCTTCCACGAAGACGGCACCGTTCCAGAGGTATAGGAAAGCTCGAATAAACGCATTAGCACGGAAGACAACTCGGGAGCACATTTTTTTAGAACAATAGCCGGAATGCCGTCAGGCCCACTGGACTTCCGGATGTCTAGGGAGAGAAGCACACGTCTTATAATTTTTTGGGTGAAACAAACTTCGGGCGTGCTGCCCTCACACCGCGAGATGGTAGGCGGTGCAGCTCCCCCATCATCCAGATTTGAGTTTTTGGCAAAGAGATTACCCAAGAGATCGGCTTTCTCCTTTGCCGTGTGGGCCAATAGGTCATCCGGCTTGCGCAAAGGTGGAAAAAAAGTCCGACAACCCCTCAACAGCTTTAGAGAGAGACCAAAAAGCACGACTCCCAGATGGATAGCTGATTAGTCTCTCCCCAATTCCACCAATGAACTTGAATTTTGCTCCAGCCATTATCCTCTTTGTAGACCTCGATACAGCATTATACTTTTTCCTCAAATTGTGGGTGATAGGGTCCTTGTGGGCCCGAGCCATTGTCCAGGCACGAAAAGCATCCTGCTTGAGGCGAGTTGCCTCAGCACTAAGCCTGTCGTACCAGGGCTGGCTCTTGCCGCCGAGGCGAACTACAGAGGATGGGATAAAACATTCCATTCCCTGCAGTACGACATCAGCTACAGCGGCAGCACAGGTGTTGGTGTCATTTGAGGAAAAGCAAAGCTGTATCCACGGGTACGACGCGAAGAAGTCTCGCAATCCATCCCAGTCTGCTGAGCCATAGTGCCATACCTTGCGTGACCCACTGGGGCGAGCCCGTTCGGGTATAGCAAGAGGCACCTCAGAACGGACCAGGCAGTGGTCAGATGTCCCAAGAGGAGCATCGACGGACACCCGATAACCGTCTGCGTGGGAGGTCAGCAGAATGTCTAACAAAGAAGGATCACGGCCCACAACATCCGGTAAGTAGGCAAGCGTTTTAAGGCCAATAGTTTCAGAGTTATTACAGTTTTAAGATTGACAGCTGTCAACCGAAATGTAGATCTCGACAAGCACTATCATTTCTCTTTAGGAACTAGTATTCAAGCACCAATAGTTTCAGAGTTATTACAGTTTTAAGTTTGAAAGGTGCCTTCCAAAATGTAGATTTCTACGAGAACCAGCATTTCTATTTAGAAACTAGTGTTCTAGAACCAAACATGCCTTATTTATATTTCGGGATGAACTGAGAAAAGAATGACGATAGGATCACGAAAGCGAAACAACTACGATAATATTAAAGAATCAGATAAAAGGGAGGGGCTTACGCATCATTGGTTAAACTTTCTTTGACAAGGTCGGTTTTCTATTTCATTCACATGCGTTGTATCTGCACTAAATAAAGTAGACAGATATATGTGTGTGAACTGTGTCACATAAGGAGGAAAGATACGAACTGTTGGTAAAAAGAAACAGTCAGATGTGACGCTTCATGTTGACATATACTGCCATCGCGCCGCACGCTGCACGATGGGGCTAAATTGAAAAACGTGGACAAAATTCATACAGAACTGACATTTGGAGCTTGAATTGCGGGTGTTGCCCCATCATGCAGTGCGCCGCGTGGCGCGCTGTACAGTGGTACATATCGCCACATGTCAATGTACTTGCATACAAATTGCTCGGCGTGTAACAAGTTTTGCCACATCGTGCAGTGCGCCGCGCGGCGCACTGCATGAGTGTGCGTTCAAGATGAAACACAACTAGATTACCAATTCAAATTCACTCAATCATAATTTTCTTTACAAAATTACAGTCTAGGCCATGTCTAGCTTTGATATTGAACGTGTCATGTCAATGTAGTATTGGTTATTTTTCTTATCACAGGGTAAATCGTATGTCATTTGGCCTAGAGTCTAGACTGTAGACATGTAGACATAAAAATCCATACGAATTTGGGACTAAGTTTTAGCGCCTTCTTTTTTTTTTATTTAAGATTAGGGTACTGTTCCTGAAAATTTATTTTAGCTGTCGTATTATAAATTAACCAAATAAGTGTTATACCATTTTAGAATGGTGATAAAGTAAACCAACTTTTGGAATTACTTGCCAAAGTTGCACAGGACATTTGTTTTTCAGGACACTCTGATGAAGTTGAGTGAAATCGTAATTGTTAAGTCCTTAGCAAGGGAAAAACATGATTTTCTTTATGATCTTGGTCAAATATGTATTGTTTTGTTTATTTCAGATTGTAGAAAGGTTATTTACGTTTCCATAACAGATTTTTATTTTTTTCTGAAGCAATTTTTGTAGTCACAGTTAATGAAATAGTCTCAACGGGTGTTCAATTTTTAATTTAAAAAAAAAATTGCCATAATAAAAATATCCAATAGCGATTTTTTTTTATATTTTTCTGGTGACCTTAGTGACTTCCTCGATCACCCTATCCCAACTTATCGTAACCTTACGGGACACCCTGTATAACTCTTTACTGAAGCCAATATGGACCTACGGAATACAGATGTGGGCCACTGCAAGTAAAAGTAACATCGAGCGACTGCAAAGGGTACAAAATAATATTCTACGAGTTAATGCTTTCAGATTTGATTATAGTCTAGAGACTAATAGCAAAAAAAATACAATAAAAATAAAATCCTTAAATGTCGCCTTCTTTTTCTCCACTTGTTTATTTTTTATTTATTTATTTAACTGTTTATTGTACACAATAATGATATAACAGGCGCTCGTTCTTTCTTCTTACAAATTTAATCTTCCAGATTACTAGCGGGCTCTTTGACCCGTTTTTGCCATCTTACACTCGCAACATCTTTTACAATTGTCAACTGAATTTGACATTAGATAGTTCTACACTACGTCATCTACGTAGGCCACTGGCTATTGCGTCTACCAAATTAGAGTAGTGTAAGATTTTTATGTCAAATTCAGTTATCCACTGAGAAAGCCAATAGCCTCGCTGGTAATGCTCTGTACGAATAGATAAAAAAATTGTGAGTGTTAGAGACTAGCTCCACTAATGCAGTGCAGTGCACTGCGCGGCGCACCACGCAGTGCCACGTCACGGTGACAACAAAGAAAACGGTGGTGTTATTCTGGTTTTTCACGTTAGGCAACGTTCGCACGAGAGATTTACGAATGATTGTGAGTTAGGCAACGTTAGCACGAGAGCTTTTTCGACGCTTTTACGCGCGTTATTTTAAACGACTCGCATGATTATTGACCTTATGTCGACCTTATGTATGGAGGTCAGTTGGCAGTTGTTCCACTGTAATTGCCTGATCTGCTAAATCTTGGATCATAGTCAAAGCGGGCCCCGGGTCCTCGCGTGCGAGAGCACAAACAGGATTTGACGCCAAGATCATCATTATCATCGTCTTGGTGTTAAATTTCGGTTGCCAGGAGTCCGCCTTCCTACTCTTCTTGGTCCACTTCGCTCGGTCTTCGGTATCCTTGTTGGTGAGTTTGTTAGCACGCATGTCGTTCTTATCGACGTCTAGCCATCGCTTCGTGAGTTGAACTCTCCTTCCCGTGCCTAGCGGGCTGGCATGGTCAGACATTATTGTCCCTACGTAATTTGCCGTTTAATTTCCTTACCATCATTATCCGCATCTTGTCTCTCACGTTCCGTTTAGAGTAATCTGATCGATTATAATCGTATGGTGCAGGATGTTTTTCAACAAGCTCATAAAACATTATATTGAAGTCAACTTCATCATAATGACGCCACGATGATTATTTAATTTATATTATTGTCAATGCTACATTGACATTACAATTTGTGTGCCGTTTTTGTAACCTTGATCTGGCTCGGGTTAATATTTGATTATAACATAATGGTGACATCCTGAAAACCTGCTGAAAACGGTCCGGATACATTTCCAAGTTTACCATCAACTGGTATGTCTATTTTTTCACCGGTATTCCATATAGGGTGCACCCAATATTTACGTCGAGGTCGTCTACATTTTTGCATATTAACCATCTGCAGTATGGCCAACATGTCTTTATCCCCGGAAGAAGACATAATTTTACTTTAAAATCTTTGAAAATGAATATTTTCTTTGGATGTTTACTTCTGACAGGTGTCCATAGATTCACCATCTGTAGACCGTGGTAAATCATTCCATATTTTAACTAAAAAGTATAACATCAGTAATATCTAAAGAAATATCGAGGTAAAAACAATACTAACCGTGGTAACAAACCCGATAATATGTGTAGTGAAAGTGTGGGGAATATCTAAAGAAATTGAACCATGCAACTTCCGCGAATACTATATTATAACTGATACTTTTTACCCGACTACGATGGAGCTAAGGGAGGGTAATGAAGTTAACAATCTATGTATGTAAAGTTGATAAACGTGGAAGAATCGACAGAGATTTGTCAGGACTATAGCAAGTAGAACAATGTCGTCTATACTAGTGTTCAAGGAGCGATTGTTTCAGAGTTATTACAGTATTAAGTTTGACAGCTGTCAACCGAAATGTCGACGAGCACTATCATTTCTCTTCAGAAACTAGTGTTCTAGAAGTGATAGTTTAAGAGTTATTACAGTATTAAGTTTGACAGCTATCATCCGGAATGTAGATCTCGGCGAGTACTATCATTTCTCTTTAGGAACTAGTATTCTAGCGCCAACAGTTTCAGAGTTATTACAGTTTTAAGTTTGACAGGTGCCATCCAAAATGTAGATTTCTACGAGTACCAGCATTTCTTTTTAGAAACTAGTGTTCTAGAACCAAACATGCCTTATTTATGGGTAGTTGGAAATACCCAGGTTAAGACGTGAAATTGCATTACTCGTCTATTAATTTATTTTAAAAATAGTTATAATTGTTAATAAGCTTAAACAAGTAATTAATTTGTGACAGTTTATCGTAACAAACAAGTGTTACGATTTCTATGGTGCCAGTGTTTGTGGCAAATAAGTTATTATAACGACACTAAAGTCGTAACGGTCGCCTTTGTTCGATCGAAAGAGGACTACGAAACAGGCGAGTATTGTTTTATTTTGTTATTTTTACTAACTTTCACGCACAGATTTAGTTAAGCCTATCTACGTACTGTACAATATTTAGAATAGGTAATTTTATTAAGGACTTACTTCTATAATTATCGAAACAGATTGCATCTATCTTTCTACACCTATTCATTCTTAATTGATCCCTAAATAATTATCGATTGTTATCACTACCGTTGAGTAAGTACCTGCGCGATACGTCTTGCACTCGTAGGTATCCAACAGATTGCCAAGCCGCGGTCGCTGACCCGGGCTGATAACAAAGAAGTGAACGCATCTTGTCGGAACATAGATCTTGTTCATAGTAAACTTCACACAGTTGAATATATCATTATAATAAATAAGTAAACAAGTTACCTACTCCTGTTTTAATCTTTTGTCAGAAAGGTGCAACTTGATCCCTGTAATTATTGTCTAATTAATATTTTTGTACAAAGTACTAAAGCACATACCTATCGAAAGTTCGCGAGTTTATAGATTCATAGCTACTCACCTACTATATTTAGGTAGATAGCCCCACGAACCCCACGAATTTGACTGTAGACGTATTCACCTGCGTATTGGAGTGTTGTGTTTGTTTTGCCTACCTATACACTTATTAAACACAAAACACGCAATTTTAAACTGCACAGCGTTCACATTATCTAGTGAACAACGTTTATCCACTCACTAGGTCCAGTTTACCGGCTCTTTTCGCTTGACAATTAGTGGAAGCGAAGTAGAAGACAAAACATTGACCTCAGACAGCACTAACACATACTGCACAGAAATAACAATATCGCATCAATACAAGACACAAGGCACATTATTTCTCTGCGGTAGGTGCATGCGTCCGCCGTTTTGCAGATTTGCTTTAGGTTCAGAGTAGGTGCTAAACAGATACCTACCTCTTTTTTTTTTTCACTCTTCATTCTAAAACCTCTCATTTAACTTTAACTTTAATTTATTATATAACGCCTGCCTTTCCCTGTTTATCTTTTCCGCTTTGAATCATCAAAATCAAAATCAAATTCAAAATCAAAATCAAAATCATCAAAATCAAAATTTCTTTATTGATTAGGACATTAAATATCTCTTTCAATCGTCAAAAAGGAGGGGGGTACGAAAGTAGGAAGGAAACACACAGTGACACGCTGACCGCCCTATGTCTGTAGATAAACGTATCCCTCGCCAACCACAACCGAACCGGGCTCGACAATGCCAGACAGAGCCGGAACGCTATATTATATTATATACTCGTAGGTATGTCTAGTATAATTAAGAAAAACCACCTAAAACTACAGCAAGAGTAAGCCAGTCCACCAAGGCAGCACCCGTTCACGAGTATAACGCAGGGCCCAGCCATCGTCCAATTCAACCATATTTGAGGGAAAAGAGCGACCCGGCCTCCACGCCACCGCCAGACAGACTTTTAAGTGAGCGTGCATCACACATGCTGCATGTGATAGGTAGTTGCTCCCACCCTACTCTATCCTATCCCTACCCTATCGCTACCTTACCCCTACCCTATCCTACCATTGCCTTAACCCTACCCTACCACTACCTTACCCCTACCCTACCACTATCTTACCCCTACCCCACCCTATACTACCTTACCGCTATCTTACTCCTACCCTACCCTACCCCTACTCTAACTACTACCCTACCCCTACCCTAGCGCAGACAGGAGACACCATGTGTGGGAGAGGAAGGAAAATTAACGCCGCTTCCAAGGTGGTTCTCTGTGGGGGAAAGAAACGGCAAGAAACCCACAGAGCCTACGTTAATTCTTTTTTTTTTTAATATGTCTTATGTACTAATACATTATTTGTCCTATATACTATCTTAAAAGTAAATACCTGTATAGAACAGCAGTTCAGTCCCATGGATTTTTGTCATTTACATATTCAGATATACTATAATAACTTTTTTGACATAATTTGTTTTTTATAGCGACTTTAAATTTATTCAATGGTAAATTCTGAATATCTGTTGGAACCTTATTATAAAAGCGTACACATTGACCCATAAATGATTTGTGGACTTTGGCTAGACGACAAGCACTAGCAACAAGCTTATCTTTATTTCTCGTATTAAAATTATGAACATCACTATTCTTCTTAAATAAGTGTAAATTTTTATGAACATACATTAAATTCTCATATATATTTTTTTTTTGCGGGTAGACGTCGCCAAAGAAACAGCTTTCTGTAGAGCTCCACTTTATTAATTATTTAAAAATACTTACTCTATTATTTTAATTCAATGTTAGTTAAATAACACTAGTGTATCACATCACCGTTTGTCGTGCATATAAAGTCACTTTCTCTTGTGCATCTATCACTGCCAGAATAATCATCACTGCATTATTATGGAATCGTCATCTCATCAGTCACCCAAGAAAGAAGATATCATGGAGTTATTTGCTCGGATGAGTAGCTTCGAGGAGAGGCTGGAGAAAGCTATAGCTGCACCTCCATCTGCGCAACCGGATTGGGCTTCACTGCTTATGGACTTCAAGACATTTGTCTGGCGGGTTGTGAAAAACATGAACACCCAAATGGAGCGGCTGTCTTTGGGACAGGACCGCCATGAAGCGTTCCTACGAAGAAAGACTCTCCTTGTACATGGGGTTTCTGAAAAGAAGGAGGAAGCAGTCAGTGAGGTAGTTTTAGATATTATTACCAACAAAATGCATCTGGCAGATCTTACCTCTAGTGATGTGTCATCGTGTCACCGTTTGGGAGCCCCCAGGAAGGACAAGCCTCGCCCAGTCTTGGTTCGTTTTAAGAACATAGAACACCGTCGCATCATCTGGGACTCCAAGACCTCTCTCAAAGGCACGGGGATTGTTTTGTCGGAGTTTCTGACGAAGGCAAGGCAGGAAGTTTTTATGACCGCTCGCAAGCATTTCGGTGTTTCAAGCTGCTGGTCAGTGGACGGGAAGATCTCCATCATCCTTCCCAATAAGTCTCGGAGGAAAATTGAGACTGCATCAGAGTTACAATCTTTGATCGTCGCGTTCCCGGTGACTAAAGTCACTGAATCGAATGCCGACGCTCTTAAGGCGGATTGCCCTTCGGAACCAGCGATTCCGGCGAAGCCCAAGACTGCCGCTGCTGCTGCTGCTAAGCAACCGGCTGCGGTCGTCGTCAAACGTACGAGAAAGTAGTTGCTCAGCATCTCATCCTGTTTCGATTGCTTAATACAAAAATTTTTCTTGTAAGTATCCATATTAGTTGTTGCGGTCACTTTGTCAAAATTTCGTATTTGCTAGTAATATGCAGGTTGTTTACATTGTAATGTTTTTATGTAACTCTGTTCAAAGACGGGCAGTAGGATATTTTTCTAGCGTTTTTACTTGTCAATTATTTGTTTACTTTCTTGTGCTATGACTTTTTTTTTTTTTTCAACGCGTTTTGTTTTTGCAAACTTTTATTTTTGTTTACGGCCTGGCGTCATGGAAGGGCGTCTGGTGTGTTATTGTGTATTGTTCCATAGTATAACATAATTTTTTTTCCTTCTTAAATCCAACGAACTTCTTTGCTATATTATTGGTATTTCTTGCAGCACGCCATGGTGAGTGATATCTAGTGATTTTATTATAAAGTATAGTTTCTGTAATACGTGTAGCGCTTAGCTTTACGTATATTCGTGGTGTAGGTATATTATTTATTGTGTTTTTTATATTTAGTAGTTATATTGTTGTATATTTATTATATCATATATAGGTATTGTATTTTATGATTAGTCCACAGGACATTAATGATAGTTTTTTTTCATGCTCATCTACAGACTCTTTCTTGAGTGCTGGTTCAGAGCACGATGATGACACGTCCGCATGCCTCTCAGTGCATGAACAGTTGAAGGCTTCCTTTTCCAGGTTCCCAAACAACTTTAATGTTGTCCACATAAATTCCCAGAGTGTTCCTGGTCACTATGCCGATTTACTGGCGTCCTTTAGCAGTAGTCCTGTTGATGCGTTGCTTATCTCTGAATCTTTCCTAAAACCCTCTCTCCCTTCTTCTCAGTTCTCACTTCCGGGCTTCACCCTTATTCGCAATGACCGGACGGGCAAGGGAGGCGGTGGTGTCGCGATATATCTTCGCGAGGATATTTCGTACACTGTTGTCAGCTCATCAACAAGCTTGTACTCGTTCTCCGCTGAACATCTCTTCATTGAAGTTACACTACGTCATAAAAAATTGTTGCTTGCCGTGTTCTACAGTCCCTCTTTACATATCGACTATTTTGATTCTCTGGACAACTTACTTTCTAACTTGTGCCCTAACTACGAGGACGTCCTCCTGTTAGGGGACTTTAACACGTGTTTGCTCAAGAACGATGTGCGAACGCACAAGTTACAGTCTCTCTTGTCCGCGGTCAACCTGCATTTCCTCCCTCTTTCTGCTACGCATCACTCCCCACATTGTACCCCCTCACTTCTCGATCTCATGATCACATCTTCCCTAAATAAGATAGCTGCTCATGGTCAATTTCCCGCCCCCTTTTCCTACCATGATCTAGTATTTCTTTCCTTTAAAATCCGAACTCCTAAGCGTAAACCAAGATTTTCTTATTTGCGCAACTACGGCCGCATTAACTTGGAGGCTTTGAGGCGCGACGCGGTAAATACAGATTAGAGTCCTGTTCTTAGTGCTGACCACATTGACGTGATGGTTCCGGAGCTCGAATCTATCATTGTAAGGCTCTACGATAAGCACGCTCCCATAAAAAAGGTTAGGTTGAGGCAAGCGCCTGCACCGTGGATAACGGATGAAATCAGGAGTTTTATGGCTAGGCGAGACAGTGCTAAACGACGCTATAGAAAGTTCCCTTCCGATTACAATTATAATCAATATAGGCACCTAAGAAATTATTGCAGTCGTCTGTGTAGAGATGCCAGGAGGCGTCACATTCACCATTCTGTTAACAACTCTTCCCCTGCAAAAGTCTGGGCATTCCTCAGGTCCTTAGGTATAGGTAAATCTTCAGTGTCATTTGATGGCTCGGTAGATTTAAACCCACTTAATGTCCATTTCTCATTACCACCTGTAACTTTGGATCTGAATATTAAATCGCGCACAATAGCACAGATCGAAAGTAAGCCGCTCCCTCTTTGTACTTCCTTTTCTTTTTCAGCTGTCACCGAGGAGGATGTTAAGAAGCATACTATTTCTATTACTTCTACTGCAGTGGGCAATGACAACCTTGGTCCCCGGATGATCTCCCTCCTTCTTCCTGAACTCGTACCAATCCTCACTCACATATTTAACTACTCATTGACTACGAGCTCTTTCCCGTCAGCCTGGAAACTAGCAAATGTTATCCCCCTTCCAAAAACTTCCAATCCCTCTACCTTTTCTGATTTCCGTCCCATATCGCTGTTACCTTTTCTTTCCAAGATCCTTGAACACATTATCCACAGTCAGCTCACTCAGTATCTATCATCTAACAGTCTACTTTCCACTTTTCAATCTGGCTTTCGGTCAGGTCACAGTACCGTGACAGCACTGCTAAAAGTAACTGATGACATCCGTCTCGCGATGGAGGATAAGTCCTTGACGATTTTAACTCTGCTTGACTTTAGCAGTGCTTTTAATTCTGTAGACTTTGATGTTCTTCTTGCCATTCTTCGCTCTCTTAACATATCTCCTCCTGTGGTGGCGTGGTTTGAATCTTACCTTCGCGGTCGCCGGCAGCGTGTTCGTTCTGGGGAGTCCTTCTCGGATTGGCATACCTTGCTTGCAGGTGTACCGCAGGGTGGTATCCTGTCCCCTCTTCTATTCTCTATCTTTATTAATACTGTTACTTATGTTATCTCTTCGAATTTCCATCTCTACGCCGACGACTTGCAAATTTACCACCATTTTAAATTGTCTGATATAGATAATGCTGTTGCCTGTATTAATGCTGATTTGGATAGAATATCATCTTGGGCAAAGTCGTTTGGGCTGTTAGTAAATCCGAAGAAATCTCAGGTTTTGATTATCGGCAGCTCATACATGTGTAAGCGGCTTGGTTCTGTCTCTCCTATCCCCCAAATTGTCTACGATGGTATTCCAATACCCCTGAGTAAAACAGCAAAGAACCTTGGTTTGATTCTTGATTCTAATTTATCTTGGTTGTCTCACGTCAATGCGGTCAGTAAAAAGATGCACTTCTCGTTCCATTCTATTAAATGCCTTCAAAGTTTCTTACCCCAAAAAACAAAAATTTCACTTGTCCAAACTCTTCTTCTTCCACTGCTCGACTATGCAGACTCCTGCTACTTGGATGCCACTGAGGAACTCTTAAATAAATTGGAGCGCTTACAAAACCTGTGTATCCGATTCATTTTTGGCCTGCGCAAATATGACCACATTTCAAAATATCGTTCTCAACTCAAGTGGCTCCCAATTCGCTTGCGCAGGAATACTCATATCCTTTCCACCCTCTATAACGTCCTTCATAATCCTTCCGCTCCCTCATACCTCCGTGACCGTTTCCACTTTTCTCGTCCACAAGACAAACCGTGTCGTTCCAGTGTTAGATCGTCGCTGGACATCCCCATCCACCATTCCGACTTCTACTCCTACTCCTTCACTGTACATGCCGCAAGACTGTGGAATTCTCTTCCGCACGAAGTGCGCGATTGTCAATCTATAGCAATCTTTAAAAAGCGTGTAAAGGAACATTATCTTTCCTTATGTGCCTGAATGTTCTACAATACCTGTATATATTTTATTATGTATATATGTATATGTATTTATATATATACTATTGTGTGTATTTAGTATCTTATTTATAATTATTTATGTAGTTTATTAAATATGTATATATTAAACTATTGCGCACGTCTCATCCCCTATAATCTAAATGTCTCTCTTCTATAGGCCTGCTGGAAGAGATTTCTTCTTAGAAATAAGTAGTGCCTGTTGTGTCGTCTTTAATTTTGTAATTTCTGTATACTTTATATTGTGTGCAATAAATTGTTAAATAAAAAAATAAAATAAAATATATATTGTGACGGCATTGTCATTATATCAATGTTCCTGAATTTATCTCTTAGTGAAGTTCTAGGTCTCAATTGATAAATCGCGCGAATAGCCCTTTTCTGCAATACAAATACATTGTGCCAGTCGGCAGCGTGTCCCCACAGCAGTATGCCATAGGCCATAATACTGTGGAAATAACTAAAGTAAACTAATCTTAGCCGTGTGGTGTCCGGCAGAGTAGAATAGCACCAACCCCTTACACTCATGGGTGTCGTACGAGGCGACTAATGTTTTCGAGGCAAAAGATCAAGAGTCTCCGTAGTCTGGAAAATGGGCAGCAGCATTTTCCATTGTTATATTTAAACACTGCGATCTCCAACCCGCCTACCAAGCGTGGAGATTATGGCAATAACCTCCCTTTTCGTGGGAGAGGCCCTAAGTCCTGCAGTGGACTGTTACGGGCTGTGATGATGAAACTAATCTTGCTGTAGCCTCGTCAGAAATACTCCGTATTTTCTTTACAGCATATGCTGCAGAACTTAGCCTTTTCGCCAATTTATCAATGTGAGGACCCCATTGCAATTTATTATCCAGGGTAAAGCCTAAAAATACTGTAGAATCAACAAAATTCAAATTTTCGCCTTTTATTTGGACATTAGTGGGTACTGATCTAACATTTGGCAAAGAGAATTTTAAACATTTTGTCTTCTTGCCATTCAGTAATAAATTATTAACCGTAAACCAGTTTACCACTTCTGCAATAGCCTTGTTCACGTCTTCATATGTTAATTGTTGTCTTTTTACTTTAAACACTAAAGATGTATCGTCCGCGAACAAGACAATTTCATGGGCATCTTTTTATAAAGTACGGTAAGTCATTTACATAAACAAGAAACAAAAACGGGCCCAAAATAGATCCCTGGGGGACACCCATAGAGACAACAGACCCCATAGATCTCTCTCCGTTCACATCAACTTTTTGAATTCTATGACTCAAGTATGAATTTAGTAAGTTCAGGGCCAAGTCCTTTATTCCATAATGTTGTAATTTCCTGACCAAAATGTCATGATTAACGCAATCAAAGGCTTTGGATAAATCACAGAAAACCCCTAAGGCATCACGTGATTCCTCCCACGCCCCAAAGATATGTTTAATAAGTTCAACACCTGCATCAGCTGTTGAACGACCGCGAGTAAAACCGAATTGTTTATGATGCAATAGGTTACTTCCATAAAAATGAGCTTTTAGTTGATTTAATATGATTTTCTCAAATATTTTACTTAGAGTCGGTAAAATTGAAACTGATCTAAAATTTGTAGGATCCGTTGTATTACCAGTTTTCAACAATGGAATAACTTTACTGTGCTTCATCAGGTCAGGAAATTCACCATTGTCAACACAATTATTAAATATATTCGCTAAGTGGACAGCAATAACATCAATTACAGAGCTAATAATTTTTACCGACATACCATCAATGTCGGCAGTTGCTTTCATTTTTATGGTTTTAAAAGCCTTAACTATATCTTGAGGTGTTGCATGCTCGAACTTAAAATCGATGACACTCTCGGGTACATTTTGTTTTAACAAGGATTCAGCGAGAGCAGGAGACGAACTTAAGGATTTCGTAGTTGACACTGGAATGTCTGTAAAAAATTTATTGAATGCCTCCGCAACTTCCGAGTTTTTGGTAACAACATTATCATTTATCTTTAAACTGTACTTAGTATCGCGATTTGTTACTTTTCCAGTTTCACTATTTATTATCTGCCATGTGGATTTTACTACATCTGTGCTATTTTTCAGTTTGTGTTTAACGAAATTCGATTTAGCTGTAGCACAAACGCGTTTAAATAACTTCGAATAATGTTTAACATACTCAGCAAATTCTACGCTATAATTATACGCCCGTTCTGCATAGAGCTCATATAATTTATTTCTACTCTTATGTATTCCTGCTGTCGCCCAATCGCTAAACATAAGTTTGCTGTTTACTGCCTTCACCTTTGGTTTGAATATACTATTACTTTCAGTTTTTGTCATGTGTAAAACTGAATTATAATATTCATTTGTATCATCAAAATACTTTAAATTAGATGATTTCTCTATAATGTTATTTTTAAAACTGTTTAGACGGTTGTTGTTAATTGGTACAAATTTAATAGTACTTTTTGTTTCTTTCCTCATATTAACATTAAACACAGCTAATTGACCACAATGATCGGATTGCAATTTGTTTATTACAGACTGGCTACATTTTTTGTATTTATCTTATTTTACTTTTTCCATTTTTTTATGCCATTTACGTTGTAATGTGGATGGGTGGGTAGTTTGACATACCCAGCTGGCTAGCGTGGTACTTAGGTGTAGACCGATAAGTGATAGGTGATTTACTGATTACAGATACTTAATATTTGTAGATATTACTAGTTGTTAGCAGAATATTTTAATAATAGTCTCTTAATAGCAGGGGCTCGTAAATTGGATTTACCATACCTCTTAAAACTGCTTGCATAATTGTCTGCTTATAGATAGATATTAAATAGGGGATTGCCCAGCTAAATTAGCAAACTGTATTGCTGTTTGTTAACTATAGTTCGTAGGTATTAAGTCATTGTTTGACCACATTAATATCAGTGAAATAAGTGAAATAATATACATTATTTTTTAATGTTAAGTAAGTAGATAGTTAACAGGCTATTTTATTGTTTGTTTGCCAGTTAGTTGGTAATAACTGCTTGACTGGAGCCTTCTCCACAACAGTGGAGAGCTTTGCCATAATTATATTATATTTAGTTAAGTAGATATCTAAATTAGCAGTGTATTGTTTGTTTGCCATTTCATAGGTATAATTTAACTTATTGACTTGAGCCTCCTTCAAATCAGTGGAGGGCTTTGCCATAATATATTTTTTGTTAAGTGGAGAACTAAATTAGCAGTTTATAGTACGTATTAGAAAGTAATAAATAGATATTTAAATTTTTGTTTGGGGTTGTTTGACTATTGACAAGGTTAAATAATATAGTATATTATTTATATATTTATAAACTATAGATTAGTTGGATTAATATTAAAGATAGCTTCACGTGTTCCTTCCTAATATTCGTGTTGGAATTTCTGCTGTCCCGGTTTGTTGTCAGTTTCAGGCCGCCCAGTGCTGACGAATACCCTCAAATATGGTGAAGACACGACGCGCTGCCTGCGAGGAGATCGAATGCAAGCTGCAGCTGGCGCTGGACGAGCTGAAATGCTCCAAAACTCTCTGCGACCAGCTGTTGGAGGAACGCATAGACGCAGAACAGGAGATCCAAAGCATCATTGGCACTAACACTCAGTTAAAGAGTGAGCTTGCATCTATGCACAAGGAGTACTTGGAAGTAACCAGGGACAGAGACGAGATACGCAACGTACTCACAGAACAGCAGACCTGTCACAGGAATTACACAAGTGCCTTGAGCAGAATCTCGGAACTGGAGCTAGCTCTGAGCGAGGCTCACAATATCATAACAAAATATGAGCAGCGACAGTCTTGCGATTCACACCAAAAATCCCAGTGTCTTTATGATGAACTAGTAGAACCAGAACATGATCACCAAGCAGCGTCTGAAAACACTTCTGACCTATGTAATTCCTGGAATGAGACCACATCAATGGCATCTTTACTTAATATAAATATAATTAAAAAATTAACGAAAAAGTTGCGAATTGATTTTGAAGATTGTAATTCTAAATTGGTACGTGCGCAACAAACTCATACCACGGAGACACACCGAGATGAATAAAAAAATAAAAAAGTTGCAAGTAGACTTAAAGATAGTAAATAGAAAATATAAAATAGCACAAAATGAAATCATTACTTGGAGAGAAGCTACCTCTGAAATGGTCAAATTGTCAAATGAAAACACGGACATGATCGAACGACTGATGACTGCCAAAGAAGAGGAATGTGAGTGTGTCGCTTCGCAGCTTCAGCGCCCCGCGCCCCAGCCGCAAAACATTGTCGTCGCCCCCGAGGCGAACGCTGCGAGCACCGCGGCTCCTGCGGTGAACGTCGAGCCCGCGGGCGCCGGGTGTAAGGTGTTGGCCGCCCCGGCCGCCCCGGCCGTCGCGACCACCTCTGCCACCGCGGCCCACATCGTACCTGCTGTCGGCGGGCCCCCCAAAGCCTCAGCCGCCCCGGCCTTCGCGGCCACCTCTTATGCCGCCGCTGCGAGGAGAACGACGCGCTCTACAGCCCACGCGGCCTACATCCAGCCCGCGGTCGACGAGCCATTCAAGGCCACAGACGCACCGGCTATTGCGGCCACCTCCTATGCCACCATAGCAAGGAGATCGACGCGCTCTACGGCCCCCGCGGCCCACATCCAGCCCGCGGTCGTCAGGCCTCACAAGACCCCAGCCGCCCCGGCCGTCGTGGCGACAACGAGATTGGCGGGCACTACGGACACGGCAAAGAGTTCAATACGTACCATAATATATTCCGATTCGCTTGGCAAAGGCATGGGCATATTAATAAGTAATGATGTCAATAAATCTGTTTGTAATCATTGTTTGCCAAACCGATCATTTAATGAGATAATAAATGTAGCTAGTCAACAATGTAATGAAGACCGTACCAATATTATAGTAATGGTTGGAAATAGCATGGGAATAACTAGAAATGATATCGTAGAGAGTTTTCAAAAAATTCAGTCCTATAATTTTAATAAAATTACTTGGTGTGCTTTCCCATACACAAATAATGACCCTAAGTTAAATAGACGTATTCATAGACTGAATACATGTTTATATAATTTGACTCGTTATAGTAACGCATTTACATTTTTTGACATCAACAAATTTGTTGGCAATATTATTTGTACAAATGATACATTGTATCTCAAGCAAAAGGACAAAAAGTATATTGCTACATTGTTAGCTTATAATATTAATTGTTATAACAATATTAGCGTAAGTAGGATTGACCAGGGCTCCTGCATGTTATCATCTAAGGACAAAGGATGCTCTTTAAACTAGATTTTAAGACAAAAGAAAAGCCCAAGAATTGTTTACGATTAATTCATCAAAATATACAAGGTTTTTCTGGCAAAGAACATGAAATAGAATTATATTTAAAGAAAACTCCTGTAGAAGTTTTATGTTTAACTGAGCACTGGCTGAGAGAATCTGAGATGTCATTTAATTTATCTAACTATAATATAATTAGTTGTTTTAATCGGAAATCTATTTCCCGTGGTGGTTCATTAATTGCAGTACGGCAAAATATTAAATCGAAAGACCGGAAAGATGTTTCTGGCCTCTCAGTTGAACATAAGATTGAGTTATCCTGCGTAGAGCTAGAAAAGTGCATCATACTT
This sequence comes from Blastobasis lacticolella, assembly GCA_905147135.1. Lineage (NCBI taxonomy): Eukaryota > Metazoa > Arthropoda > Insecta > Lepidoptera > Blastobasidae > Blastobasis > Blastobasis lacticolella. The sequence goes on from LR990068.1 coordinate 7,213,153, forward strand.
TGTGTGTATAGGCCACCATACAATGAAAACTTTGAGATTTTTGAAAAAACTATGGAACAAGTTTTAGAAAGACTTTGTACGTGTAAAAAAAAGGTAATCGTTTGTGGAGACTTTAATGTTAATTTACTAGAAAAAACAACGTTTAGTAAGAGAATAATAAGCTTATTTCGTAGTTTTAATCTTAATTATGTATTTTTAGAGCCGACACGATGCACAGAATCATCAGCGACTTGCATCGACAATGTGTTCTGCTGTTGCGAGGTCAACGAAAAGGCTATTATAAATTTTACAAGATCTGACCATAGTGGACAATTCGTTGTTTTTGATTTTACGGAACAATGTAATATCAATAAAATAATTACAAGACCAATTACTCAAAGGAGAATTGAACACTTCAAACAAGCCTTATCGGAGACCATTGCCGGCCTTTCTCTTGATTCTCATGACCCAAACATTATATTTTCTGATATGTTCAATTCTGTCAATAATGTTTATCAAAGTGTTTTTACGCAAAAAAGAATAAAAAGTAACTGTAAATCTAAATTTAGTGATTGGGCTACTTTAGGTATCCGCAAAAGCAGAGATAGAATGTTTGAACTATACGGTCAGCGAGCTTATTGCCATGATAAAGATTTTGTAGAATATGTCAAAAAATATTCAAAAACGTTTAAGAAAGTTTGTCTAATTGCAAAATCAAAGCATTATAAGAAAATTATAAGTTCGTCTTCAAACAAGGCTAAGACTGTGTGGAATGTAATAAATAAGGAGGCAGGGAAAACAAAGCCTCGTGATACACATTATGAAATCAAAACAGAAACCGGAACTAGTACCGCAAATAAAGAAGTGGCAGAGTTGTTCCAAAAATTTTTTACCGAAATACCGATTAAAACTACCTCGCTGCTAAACTCGTGCCCAATTAGTGCAGAAAACTTGTTAAAAGAAAATATAGGTGCCTGTGAAAATGGCTTTTGTTATTCCGAAGTAGACGCTAAAACTATCATTAAAGCTTTTAAAAGCATTAAGTTGAAAAATACGGAAGATATTTGGGGAATGTCAGTTAGAGTTATAAGTACTGTTGTTGATATTTTAGCACCGTATTTAGCTTACATTTTTAATGCTTGCGTCGAAGTAGGTGTTTTCCCCGACCTCATGAAAATCAGTAAAGTGGTGCCATTATTCAAATCAGGTTGTAAAAATAGTTTGAATAATTTTAGACCGGTATCCATCCTGCCCGTTTTCAGTAAAATCTTTGAAAAAATCATGTTAAGTCAAATGATTGTGCACTTTAACAGTAATAAATTATTTCATCAACAACAATATGGCTTCACAAAAGGCCGCAATACTACCGAAGCTGGTATTAGCCTCATTCAACAAATTTTTGGCGCTTGGGAAGAACATCATAATGCAGTAGGTGTTTTTTGCGATTTGTCTAAAGCATTTGATTGTGTAAATCATTCAACACTATTACTAAAATTAAAACATTACGGTTTTACGCATGATAGTCTTGAAATGATGAAATCATACTTAGAAGGTAGAGTTCAAAAAGTAAATGTAAATGGCGAGTTATCTGCGGGTGGGAAAGTGAGCATTGGAGTGCCACAAGGATCTATATTGGGGCCGTTTCTCTTTCTTGTATATATAAATGACCTTCCATACATGGTGCAGAATATTGCTGGTATAGTCTTGTTTGCTGACGACACTTCACTGATATTTAAAATTAATAGGAAAGATAATAATATAGACGAAGTAAACTGTGTTCTTCAGAATGTGCTTCATTGGTTTACGATTAATAACTTAGTCTTAAACTCTAAAAAAACAAAATGCGTTCATTTTTGCCTCCCTTATGTACAAAGTAATCAATGTAATGTTATATTAGATAAAACGCAACTTGAGTTGGTAGAGAAAACTACTTTCTTAGGCGTTAATATAGATTCAAAAATTCAATGGGGCCCACATATTGAATCATTGGCTAGTAGGTTAAGTTCGGCTGCATTTGCCGTGTGGCGAATAAGGAGGCTAACGGATGTGAATACAGCTAGATTAGTTTATTATAGTTATTTTCATAGTATTATGTCATACGGCATCATACTATGGGGCAAGTGTGCTGATAGTGACATCATTTTCAAACTACAAAAGCGAGCTGTAAGAGCAATATATGGATTACGTCGACGTGATTCGCTCAAAGAATTGTTTAAAGAAATTGATGTATTGACTTTCTCAAGTCAATATATATTTGATAATATTATGTATGTTAGAAAGCATATTACCCAATTTGCTAAAAATACTGATATTCATAATGTCAATTTAAGAAACAAAAATAAACTGGTAACACCGTTGTTCAGACTAAGTAAAGTAAATTCATCTTTCATGGGTAACTGTATAAGATTTTATAATCATATTCCTATATGTATTATTAATTTGCCTGAATTACAATTTAAAGATAAGGTGAAAACAACTTTAATGAAAAAAGCCTATTATAAAATTGATGAATATATCAATGACAAAAATGTATGGTGTACTACTAGCTCTTCGAAATAGGAAGTTATTTATAAATTTATAATTTTGTTAATTGAGTGAGGATGATTTGATGTGTAATAGTCATTGAATAACAAATTTTTTTTTAATGTGTACGGCATTGGCAGCGCATGCTCACTTAAAAGTCTGCCTGGTGGTGGCATGGGGGTCGGGTCGTTCTCTTCCCTCAAATATGGTTGAATTGGACGATGGCTGGGCCCTGCGTCATGCTCGTGAACGGGTGCTGCCTTGGTGGACTGGCCTGCTTTTGCTGTGCCATTTTTTATGTTTTTGAAATTTATTTTTATTTTTAGTTATCTTCACCGATTTGTAGAGGTTCACATCATATTCCAATCAAGACAGGCTCACTCAAATTAAATTGACAAATGTATCAATGCAATGTAATCATATTTAAATGTACCTGTGGGTTTCTTGCCGTTTCTTTTTCCCACAGATGGTCATTTTCCTAACTGAAGCGGCATACTGACAGACAGACGACATTCTTTTTACTTATTTGTTCCGAGCTCAGGGCGCGACGCGGGTAGGCCGGCTGGGGCGTGCGGGTGTGAGCGCCGGCGGGCTGGCTGGGGCCGGGCGCGCGCCGCATATGATTCGCCTAGGCGGTTATGTGCGTGGCGCGGTGCGGTGCCCGGTGTCTCGCCGGAGTAAGCCCTCGCGCGCGCTGATCGGTCTGCATGCGTCGCCCCCTACCTGGATGAGCTCGCTTAACTTCCCTTTGTTTTCCGTTAGATTTTTGACTTTTGAAAAGAGATTAATTAACGTAATCCTAATTCAATAAATACTTTTTCATTTTCATTTTCATTATAATTCGGGATGAACTGAGCAAAATTACGACAGGATCACGAAAGCGAAACAACTTCGATAATGTTAAAGAATCAGAAAAAGGGGAGGGGCTTACGCATCAGCGGTCAAACTTTCTTTGACAAGGTCGGTTTCCTATTTCATTCACACGCGTTGTATCTGTACTAAAAAAAGTAGACAGATATATGTGTCAACTGTGTCACATAAAGAGGAAAGATTCGAACTGTTGGTAAAAAGAAACAGTCAGATGTGACGTTTCATGTTGACATTTACTGACATCGCACCGCACGCTGCACGATGGGGCCAAATTGAAAAACGTAGACCAAATTCATACAGAACTGTCATTTCGGGCTTCAATTGCGGGTGTTGCCCCATCATGCAGTGCGCCGCGCGGCGCGCTGCACAGTGGGACATTCCGCCATCTGTCAATGTACTTGCATACAAATTGCTCGGCGTGTAACAAGTTTTGCCAAATCGTGCAGTGCACTGCGCAGCGCACTGCATGAGTGTGCGTTCAAGATTAGAGTCGTTGCCCTTCAAAATATCCATTCTGTATTGTATATTCATGAAGTTACGTCTTACCTTGTTTAATTCATATTTTGATTGTTATTTTTGTTGTCAATCTATATGCAGTTTTGTCATTGGCATTTCAACCATAATGTACTTATATTTTACATGTAATTAACTGCTGTTAAACTGTGAAATGAACTAATAAATAAATAAATAAGTTCATTACTTATATATTAGTTAATTTGGTACATATTCATTTAAATTCAAAAGGGGTTGGACTCTGAGCACGTGTGACGTATTTTTATAGCGTTTTCCCTATTCTACTAGTCGCGAATTTTTTTAGGAGATGTCGTTGATGTCAATTAATAATAAATAAGCTTGGACAAGTCAGACAGCGCCAGCTAGCCCCATAGTAAGCAAAGCTTGTGTTATGGGTGTTAGATAACTGATAAACTACCTATATACATTTAATTATATTTTTTAAGTACATACTTATTTTACATAGTATACCCAGATCCGTAATAATACATAATTTAAATTTCTGCTTGGCCAGGTATTGAACCTGGGACCTCTGCTTGGTGACCGGCATGTGAACCAACTGAACCACTCAGGTGGAAGTTTTGAAGTTCGATAGTCTTAGCTTAGTATTTTATTCCTCAGTACAAGACAATTAATATAAATATTCTGTGGTTGAGGAAGAAATTTAATTGAAATATTTTATTTCAGACAGATACATCCATAGTGTTAGAAACAATTTCTCATACATACTAGTGTTAGAAGTTATTGTATATGACGTAAATTAGTGTTCGGTGTGGAGCTTCACCCAGTGACGCAGCAGAGGAGAATCCCACCGATCTTTGAACACATTTAGGAGACTGTTGGTGCTGGAGCGGAGCCGAGTGAGCATAGAAGCTGATGAAGCTGAAGTGGACCAACATTTGAATATTGGAATGAATTTCACCGCTGAGGATTACGAACTCGAGGTTGACGGATAGGCGAGAAGAGTGGCTATTGCTCCACCAATAAGAGTTAACGCTTAAATATTTGGCTATGACGGGATAAGGTAGCCGCCAATGTTGGCAAGCGAAGATATGGAGAAGGTGGAAAAGGTCCCCTGGTCCCCTAGTCACAACACCCGGCCAGGTGGGTAGTTACCCTTTTCCACCTTCATTGGCTCCTCAACATTGGCGGTTACCGCCAAATCTGGTCACTTTCCATCAGGTGGCCCGCTTGCCTTTTTGTCTGCCGTATAACATAAAAAAAAAACTTTTTCTATGCTTGTGTGCGGGTCTTCTGCTCCTACTCTGCGAAGTCAGGTGCGGGCCTATGGGGCTAACCCCGTGCCCGGGCGTCTTCTCGGCCAGGCAGTGTCCTGGCCGGTCAGGTTGTGGCGCTGGATTGCACCTTGCTGGCGTCGTCGTGCGCTGAGATAGCGCAGTAAAAGGTTTATTAGTGTCTATAACGCTTCACTTTGTGTTTTAGTTTTTAGTGCCTATAAGGCTTCACTGTGTGTTTCTTGTTTTCTTTGTTGCTGATGGGGCTCAATCCATCTGCCACTTGGGTGCTGGTGAAGAAGGCGATGGAGGCGATACGTCGTCTTCTGGTGGGCTTCTTAGCAGTACCCGGTGGTAGGGGTGACCCTCAGAGGAGCGAGGCCCTGCAGATGTTCATGCCGCCCGTTGTCGGCACGGTCAAACATGCGACGCGCCAAACTCCGGACGAACTCCTCCACCGAGGGCATGCACAGGTCGTGCGCAATGACGTCATTGCGGACGTAACGGCCCGCTCCGACGATGACCCGCAGCGAGATGTTCTGCTGGGCCTGCAGTTTTCGGCGGTGGGTGTTGGCGCAGAGCGGGTACCAGGCGGGGGCAGCGTAGAGCAGACGTGGGCGGATGTAGGTGCCGTAGATCTGTCATTTGGTGCGGAGCGGCAAGCAGGACTGCAGTATCGGGCGCAAGAGTGCGCGCACGGCTCGCGCCTGGCGGACTGAGTGCTCCACCTGCGGCGCCATGCGCAGCGCCCTGTCGATGGTGCAGGCCAGGTAGCGCACCGTGGGCTCCCAGCTCACGGCCTGTCCTCGGAGGCGCAGAGGTGGCGGCAGGTTGCGTTGGCTTCCGATGATGAGGGCCGCCGTCTTGCCCACGTTCTCCGACATCTTCTACTTGTCCAGCCACTCCTGAAACAGGTCCAGCAGTCGTTACATTTTGGCCGCAGCGATGTCAACATGGCTTGACGACACGAAGAAGGCGCTGTCGTCCGCATACAGGGCCAGGAATGCGTCGTCTTCCCATTTTTCGAGTCTGCCGGCGAGGGTGGGGATGTCGTTCGTGTAGACTGCGTAGAGTTGCGGGGAGAGGCAGCTCCCCTGGGGCACTCTGGCGAGAATGGGGCGGCACGAGGACTCCTTGTCCTCCACTGTGACAAAAAACTGTCACCCCTATAGAAAAGAGGCGATCACCCTGAACAGCGCCGGTGGTGTGGTGGTTTTTTCCCGCAGCTTCGACATGAGCCCCGCGTGCCACACTCGGTCGAAAGCCTTCTCGATGTCGAGGAAGACTCCGATGGTGTAGCGGTCTCGGTTCCGCTCGAATGCCTGGTGGTGCAGGACACGGGTGAGCTGGAGCGTGGTGCTGTGTTCGCTGCAGAAATCGAACTGCTCCTCACGCAGCTGGATGTACGGGTGCAGTCTCCGCAGCAGAAGGCGCTCGAACAGCTTCGCGATCGGTGATCGGGCGGTAGGACGATGGTTGACGGCGGCCCTTCCCCTGCTTCGGGAGGACTATCACCTTTCCCATCTTCCACGACGTCGGGAAGTATCCCGTACGCAGGCCGGTAAACAGGCGCAACAGTGCCACATTGCATTTGCGGGAGAGCCTCTTCAGCGTCTCTGTTGTTATGCCGTCTGGTCCCGGCGGCTTCCGCTTAGGCATACGGTGGACTGCTCCTTCCACCTCCTTCGGTGACATGAAGGCGTCTCCGGGAGGCGGTAGGTGCTGGGTCTCTAGGAAGGCGTCCACTGAGGCCTCGACTGCAGCGTGGTGTTCAGCTTGGGCGGGGGCGGCGGTGGGCGTGAACTGGTGTTGGAGATGTTCGTCCAGTATCTACGCCCTCTCCCCCGCTCTCCAGCAGTATCCACCCGTTCTGTCGAGTAAGGGGCACATGGGCTCCTTGATGTTCAGCAGCTTCCGGTTCAGATGGTGTAGGCTGGTCTCGCGCTCACTAACATGGTCGATGAGTTTCTCCCATGTGGCGCCGCGGTATTCACTGACAGCAGCCGAAAGTGTGGCTTGCTTCATTGCCTCTTGGATGGCAGCAATGAAAGTTCTGTGATGCGGACGGCGGCCGCCTCGACTTCCTCAGACGTGGTGAGATGTCCTGCCTGGTCGTAATCCTCCAGGCTCTTCAGTTGGTCTTTGGCCGTGTTGGCCTTGCCGCGGTGCATACGGCGTTGTGCCCCAGGGTGACGAGGATCGGGCGGTGCTGTGAGTTGATGTCGTACAGCACCTCCACGTGCACTGGGCTGGGCAGACCTTTGGGGACGACAATGTCCAGCACACCGGCGTGGTGGTTTGTGCTGGCCGCCACGTGCGTCGGCGAGGTCGGGCCGACCACCTCGTACCCGTGCTCTTCAGCGTCTGCGTACAGCGTCCTACCAGCAGCGTTGGCGATCCTGGAGTGCCAAGCGGGGTGCTTGGCGTTTAGGTCTCCTACCACCAGTGTAGGCTCGCTGGTGTCGAGCATGGCGTGGAAGTCTTTTGGATCGAGAGGGGTTTGGCTGACAGGAGGCCTGTAGGCGGCATACAGTCTTACGTGCTTGTCTGCCACCTTGATGCGCACGCCCACAGATCTCGTTGTGTTGTATGGTGGCAGGTCCAGCTTGGAACCCCAAAGTGCTGGTATGGTCGAAGTTTCGTCTCGCGCAGGGGCGAGGGGCGTGTGCGGAGGTCTTGTGTAGCGCTGCCGGAGATACCTCCGGGGTTCCAATATATTATTCGCAGTGTCGCCATTGGGAGTGCGCTGTGTCTGCTATATCTGGGAGGAGGGAGCGTAAGCTTTCTAGCACGATCTGTCGCACATCACCGCCGCCCACCAGTGCAGCGTGGAGCCCACGCAGGATGTCGGCGATGATTAGTATAAGTTCCGCGGCGTCGTAGCTTGATTGGGTCCTTGTCGGCGATTCCCTCCTTATGGGATGACAATTATTTCGATGCTTAACCACTCAGTGTACGGCCCGTTGATTTTGACACTTGGCACTAGACTTTCCCTTTGATCAATAATCAAAATCGGTAATCAATAATCTTCGCTTGGAAACTTTAGCGCATTCATTGTGGGGAAACTCTACAGATGTGGAAGATATCTTCATCCAACAGAAAAAATGTGTGAGAATTCTTACAAATATTGGTCAAATGGATTCCTGTAGACCCCAATTTATAAAGTACGGCATAGTTACAGTAACGTCATTGTATATTCTAGAGTCATGTAAATTCGTAAGAAAACACGAGTACATGTACTCACCTATAATCTCCGTTAGACGAAATGATCGCAATGTTAACAAATTAACAACACCTTTTTCTAAATTATCTTTATTTACAAATGGTCCTCATGCTATGATGGTTAAAATTTACAATCACATACCTAACTACATAAAAAACATTAAAAAATTTGAGTCATTTACCAAACAACTAAAATCTTTTCTAGTGCAAAAGTGTTATTATGATATGAATGAATTTTTTGCTGACCTCGATTTAAGATAATCCGGCACATCGCTATTTGATTATTTGATTACATTGTAACATGAAAATGGTTGACAAAAATTTATTGCTATACGGAATGACATCTTACTAATATATCTACTAACTTGACATTATTATTATTATTATTTGATTGATATTTTAATATGCAACTAATTGATTATTTTTTTATTTAGGGAAAAAATTTGCACTCTTAATTAAATACTTAAGTTATGACATAATGTAAATAATGCATGCTCTCTCTCACTTTGTTTGCAATGCCCTTACAGGGTGTCACATGTAAGTACTTTATAACATTGTGAAATCTTTTAAAAACTGTGATACGCAATAAACGAAATTGAAATTGAAATTGAGAAGGCTGGCCTCTACTTCGACCAGAGAATCAGCCTCGCTATCGGACGGATCTTGGGCAAATTTTTTATCTTTAAATAAGTTTAGTTTTTGTGTATTTATTATGTGTATATTTACTTGTTACTATATTTTTGTATTATGTAAATATTGTAAATATATCTTTTAATGTAAATATGTTATCATAATCTATCTACACACGCCTGTTACAAAAAATATGTTAGCGATTTATAAAATTAAAAATATACTATTGACTGAGAGTGAATAACAAAATGTTCAAGAGCGCCTGTTGTGTCATATATCTGTAGCGCGTATTTTTAACAATTTTTCTGTCCCAATAGGGTATTATATGAAAAAGGATCATTTATTATTTCCAGGACAACACAATCTAATTCTGTTACAAAGAAAATACTTTTTATTTAAAGGTTACAAAAAAATATACACCACTACTACTAACACTAATATCAAATAAACAATAATTATAAAATATTATATTATATTAAAACATGCATCCACACTGCTGTCCCACGGAATGGTGCCCAGAAAGCTACCTACGGTGCCTTGTTGATTAGTAATGCTTATCCTCTGTCCGAGGAACAAGCCAGCTCCGGTCACATGTGGTGTGGTTAGTCTTTTACAAAATTTTGAAAATTACTTTTTAGCGCTTGGGCTCCACGACCCCAACGTCTCTACCCCAAACGGCTGAATAAAGTGATATTGAATAACAAAAGGTTCAAGTGCGCCTGTTGTGTCATAAATCTTTAGCGTGTATTTTTAACATTTTTTCTGTGCCAATAAAGTATTAAACGAAAAAGAATTGTTTAAAGTAGCAGCAGCCTGCAGAATTGCCAACATAGCTGTACCTAAAAAGGCGACTTTAATCCTACCGCTCTTGTCATCATCATATATTTGTAGCGACATCTATCGCTTCAATAGGGAAACTTAACGATACTCACATTACGAGTACATTAGCATAATGTTGGCAAGCACCCGCACATAGATGGCGCTGATCGTTCTACATCGCGCTAGAGTAGGTGCCAACTTTCGCGGCATATATACAACTTCCGACGATTAACTGGCGGACGGTCAGCGCCATCTATGTGCGGAGTGGTTTAGTTGGTTAATATCTTGGTTGGTTGGTCTTCCACGCAGAGGTCCCGGGTTTGATTCCCGGCGGATATATGTATAATAAGTATGAATTTAAAAGTATATAAATAGTTTATCTATTATCTAGCACCCATAACACAAGCTTTGCTTTCTTTAGGGCTAAACTGTTCAAAAAATAGGGAGCATCAGCGTATACCAAAATATCGAATTTTTCATGCCGAAAATCAAAGTTGAAATCCGCTCCAAAAAAATATATAAGGCCCCAGAACGCTAACAGACAATATCGCGGACATTTCTGTATAAAAATGTAAAATCACATGAATTTGTAGTAACCGTAGCGACATCTATCGCTCCAATAGGAAAACTCAACGATACACACAAACACAAGGTTGGCAAGCAACCACACATAGATGGCGCTGACCGTCCTAAATCGCGCTAGAGAAATGTGCCAACTTCCGCGGCATAAATACCGACGATTAACTGATGGACCCTTGGTCACCTGGTCACAGCACCCAGCCAGGTGGGTAATTACCCTTTTCCACTTTCTCCTTCGCTTGCCAACATTGGCGGCTGCCTTATCCCTTCACCGCCAAAGTGGTGACCCCGATGTGATCCTTACGTCTTCCCTACCTGACTCCGCACACAGCAGTCACAGCCTCTTGACCATAATCGGCACGGACGCGTGCTTGCTGGTCGTTCACCTGCGACCTCTCACTGTTCCCACCCAGTCTCGACTCACTGTAGACTTGGGAACAGCATCACTTCGGCACAGTTAACAGCGCAACCTCACGCCAGAGCTCTGCCATTGCTCACCGCTTCGCCAGACTGACTACGCTACTAACGTCAGCTTCAGCGTTTCTCGCTTCGGTATCGACCTCCAGTCTCCGGAGGGAGTACTGTAGCGACATCTATCGCTCCAATAGGGAAACTTAACGCTACTCACATTACGAGTACACAAACACAAGGTTGGCAAGCATCCGCACATAGATGGCGCTGACCGTCTTACATCGCGCTACAGAAATGTGCCAACTTCCGCGGCATATATACAATACATATAAAGATATGAACTGGGTACATTATACTTCGCACATGCGAGCTCCCTCGTCATTAAGAAACTGCAAATTATGCAAAACATCTTCCGCCTAGGACAACGGCGGCTCCATGGTACGTCCGCAATGCGGACCTACCCAATGACATGGACCTGCCTACCCTGCAGCAGTTTCTTAAAACGCTCTCCGAGACCTTTTTCAAGGCCGTGGAGGAGCATCCCAATCCGCTCGTGCGAGAGGCAGCAGCCTACTTTCCCCGCCCAGTCCCCAGCCGCGTGGTACGGAAAACATGTCCTCACGGACCACCCCGACGAACTGTCGACCCGACGAACCTGGAAAGCCCTTCCGGCTACAGGTACTCCCAGGGGGTGTTTAGCACGTATGCGCCTAGGTGTCTTTATTGGCGAGTCGTGCATAACCAGTCCGGCCTGCCGGCTGGTACTCATGAGAGTTCACCTCCTCCCTCCCAACCGCAATACCGGAGGGTGCCCATTCCCTTGGCGTTGGGCGCAAAAAAAAAAGTTATACTGGATAATATTGTATTTATCAACCAATTTAGAGGTTTTAATAAATTATTTCAAACAAAACAAACATGAATTTGACTGAGTCAGTTCGTTTCATGGACGCTATGATCAAGAATGGACAAAATTAAAATATTAAAGGTTTATGTTAAAATGGAACATAGTGCTTAGTTATATAATTTTTTTACATTACTTTCAACCTTTAAAAGTTATGATTATATTAATAATTCTTTTATTTTAAAGTTAAGTGTTACTTGGCTGCATGACCATACTGCCCCATTTATACACATTTAAAAAAAGGCAAAAAATTGTGTGAACGCCATTTATTTGCCTTTTGTAACCAAGTGACAGTACCTTCTGGAAAACTGCTCATTACTTGCGGTTATCGTCAAAACAGCCGTGGCCTTTAACTCTGTTTATTAACCTACGTGTAGGGAGGATCATTGTTTCGGCGAACGCTATGGTGTGCGCATGCCACCAATAGTGAACTGCTAAGGAAAATACAACCTAATTGTTTCGAATTACAAAACAAATTGCCTTACCATACTCTGTATAATAATTAGGTAATGTAAACTATAAAATATATATATATGTAAGTCCGCCAATGTACTGTTTGTGCATGAAGTATAAATAAATAAATAAATAAATATATTAACGGGTTAAATAAAATAACTGTCATTCCGGTCCTTGAACTTGTGAAGTGCGTATTTGAGTGTGAAATAGCACACAAGTGAATATTACGTGTATACCCTCTTCTCTGTATAAACGTTTTTTACGTTCGTGATAGAGGTAAGTGCTAGAGGTGGTGTTTAATATAGGGTAATTCGAGAATAGATGGCCATAGTTTTTTAGAAGGCCCTGTCTGGGAGTGTTTATTATATAAATCCAGTTTATATTTTTATTTGATAGTTAGTCATTTATTTATTGCTTCACATAGCAACTATTTCATATTTGCTAGAAAATAAACTGGGAAGACTGGAGAGACTGGGAAGCACGGTAAAAACCAAGTACGATCACGCTTACTGCACGATTTAACAACGTTGCGTTTTGGAGATACTAATGGTGGCTAAGTGTGTACTACTGGTTCACTGTTCGACATCTCACCCTACTGTGATTGAGATCTTCTTTTAAGCTTATTCGCCTGTGTTAGAAGATCCCGCTTTTCTTTAGCTTGAATTATATTTTAGTAGAAAAATAGCATATCAAATAAAATTCAAATAAGTAAATAACTATAAATAAAATTAATAAAGTCAATTAACAAATAAAATCATAAATTAATTATTTCTCCCAAGGATTTTTGTCCTCAAGATAATCCTGTACACTATAATATTTGTTAATTAGTGATTGTTTTATATATCCTTTAAATGCATTGTTAGTCATAGTTAATACCTCTTCCGGTATTTTATTATATAATCTAATACTATGCCCCACAAAAGATGTATTAACCTTTGTTTATCTAGTTCTGGAAATAAGCATGTATTTGTATTTATTATTTATTTATTTCATACACATACTTATTGCTAACAGAGTTTCCAATCGCAATAGTGTTTATCTCCATCTCTACAATACCTAATCATAAATATACTCTATACATGATCTAGAATAAAATAAATAAAACATGTCAACAAAATTTAAAAAGGAAATGTCAAAATACAATAGGCACCTATTTCTAAACGGGATTTCATAACAAATACCTACATAAACATTTATTGGCCTCAATACAATAATATAATGTCAAATTAAAATAAATGTCAGTTTAAAAATTAATACAATAAAGACGACCTGAGTGGTTTACTGGTCAACATGCCGGTCTGCCACGCAAGAGGTCCCGGGTTCGATTCCCGGCCGGGTTGAAATTGAAATGATGAATTTTAATTTCTGTTACGGGTCTGGGTGTTCTATGTATAATGAGTATGTATTTAAAAGTATTAAAGTAGTATATCAGTTATCTAGCACCCATAGTACAAGCTTTGCTTAGTTTGGGGCTAGATGGCGCTGTGAATTTGTCCACGAATATTTATTTTTTATTATTTATTTAAATAATTTATAGAAGATTTTGGTGTCAAAGTTAGCATGCTATGATAGCATGGGTCTATTACATATAATTCCACGGACTAATCTTAACACGTAAATGACCAGTGACACATTTCGTCTAAGTTCGAGTGTGCGGTACTCTACCATTCCTAGGATATAATTAGTAGGATACATGTAAGGGTGAAACCCATAAATTTTCCTATATAGACATCTGAGAAAGGCTTTTTTGTACTTTCTCAATCATTAAAATATGACTTACGCTCGTAGGATTCCACACCACCGCATTGGTTTCTAGTTTGCTCCTGACAAAATCATTAAATAGTAAACAAAATGTGTGTCTACCATTGAATAGTCTTGTTTGTCTTAATACAAAGCCAAGAACCTTTCGTGCTGAGTCACATAGCTTCGTGTAATGGTCATGAAAAGTTAGCTTTGTATCAAACCAGGTACCCAGATCCTTCATTGATGTCGTTCGCGTTAGATTTGTTTCGCCTATTTTGTAATTTGACTCAATGGGGACGCGTGCCCGTGTATACGACATTACTGCACATTTTTCACTATTGAGCTCTATCTTGAACGCGGCGCTCTGCACGATGTGGCAAAACTTGTTACACGCCGAGCAATTTGTATGCAAGTACATTGACATGTGGTGAAATGTACCACTGTGCAGCGTGCCACTGCATGATGGGGCAACACCCGCAATTGAAGCCCGAAATGTCAGTTCTGTATGAATTTTGTCCACGTTTTTCAATTTGGCCCCATCGTGCAGCGTGCGGCGCGATGTCAGCAGATGTCCACATGTAACGTCACATCTGACTGTTTCTTTTTACGAACAGTTCCAATATTTCCTCTTTATGTGACACAGTTCACACACATATATCTGTCTACTTTTTTTATTACAGATACAACGCGTGTGAATGAAATAGGAAACCGACCTTGTCAAAGAAAGTTTGACCGCTTATGCGTAAGCCCCTCCCCTTTTTCTGATTCTTTAACATTATCGAAGTTGTTTGGCTTTCGTGATCCTTTCGTCATTCTCTTCTCAGTTCATCCCGAATTATAAATAAGGCATGCTTGGTTCTAGAACACTAGTTTCTAAATAGAAATGCTGGTACTAGTAGAAATCTACATTTTGGATGGCGCCTGTCAAACTTAAAACTGCAATAACTCTGAAACTATTGGTGCTAGAATACTAGTTCCTAAAGAGAAATTATAGTGCTCATCGAGATCTACATTCCGGATGACGGCTCTCAAACTTAAAACTGTAATAACTCCTAAACTATTGGCCTTAAAACGCTTGTTCAAGAACAGCAAATACTTATAGATATCGACGGACACTATCATTTCTTTTTTTTTAGGATCTAGTTTTCTAAGAGCAATGGTTTCTGAGTTATTTAAGTTTTATACACTCTCTTTATACTTACTACTGATGTTATACTTTGTAGTTATAATTTTAAATGAGCTACAATGGTATTTTGAAGGCATATTTTTTGGTCTGGGATCTCGGTTTGCGGCCCCTAGTCGCGGCACGTAAGTTAAGCGGTAGCCGTTAATGTAATGCACAGAAGTAACAAAAGGTGTCGTGGTGAAAGTGAACGTGCGCGAGGCGCGGCGCCTCCGGTCACACTTTGCCTCTCGCACCGATACGCCGTCCCGCGAAGTTCTGGTGAAGATACAGTCACGTTCATAATTGTTATCCAT
Source organism: Blastobasis lacticolella (assembly GCA_905147135.1). Lineage (NCBI taxonomy): Eukaryota > Metazoa > Arthropoda > Insecta > Lepidoptera > Blastobasidae > Blastobasis > Blastobasis lacticolella. The sequence continues at coordinate 7,228,513 of LR990068.1, forward strand.
CGATTGCTCATTCTCTCAAAGAAATTCTTTGAATGACATACATTCATTCCGTCACGCCTTTCTCCTGTAGGGGTAGGCAGCGACTACATTGTTCCACTTGCTACGGTCCTGACAAATCTCTGTGGCTTCTTCATACATACATAGACTGTTAACTTCATTACCCTTCCTTGGCTCCCTCGTAGTTGGGTAAAAATATCAGTTATCATAGTATTCCAGGAAGATCAATCGAGGTGGTCCAATTTCTTCACATATTTCTTTTGTTTCACCTTTTAGTTAAAAAAAGCATCATTCGCATTTCATAAATTTTTGAATAAAAAAGCTAAGTGTCGGCCAGAACAAAATTATTAGATTCCAATAGAGAAAACAGTTCTTAACATTGTTTACTGTGACGTCAATCCGCACGTCCGACAGTCGATTATTATTGGCTTTTAGAATAGCGATACTTAGTACCTACTGTACGCCCGGTGGTACATAGTGGTAGTGGTGGGCGTACTGGTTTGGCAACTCTCTCAAGCAAGCAGGCAAGTCTTTGAAACTTGCATAACATTTTTCTGGCCGGCACTTTCAGCGTTTTAATCCAAAATGAATGACATTCTTTTCGTATGTTTCTCTTGGTTGCATTTGAGACAGTCTCTTGGTTGCAAAGTGACTGGAGATAAAAATATCTCTTTTACGCCTGCGTGTGAACAGACAGTTGGAGACTTATGGTCAATAATCAAGCGAGTCGTTTAAAATAACGCGCGTAAAAGCGTCGATAAAGCTCTCGTGCAAACGTTGCCTAACTCACAATCTTTCGTAAATCTCTCGTGCGAACGTTGCCTAACATGAAAAACCAGAATAACTCCACCGTTTTCTTTGTTGTCACCGTGACGTGACACCGTGCGGTGCGCCGCGCAGTGCACTGCACTGCATGAGTGGAGCCTGCACCTAAGGTGCTGTTACTGTTCCCCCATTCATGGACCCGATCAATATCCTCCTGTATAATAAGTATGTATTAAAAAAAAGTATATAAGTAGTTTATCAGTTATCTAACACTCATAACACAACCTTTGCTTACTTTGGGGCTAGATGGCGATGTCCAATTGTCCAAGCATATTTATTTATTTATCTTTGACGTCACCTATTGAAATCGCTAAGTCACATCTCAAAGTGGTAGAAACAAAATGTAAAACAATGTAAATGTGTGCATTTGTAAACGGTGCAACTAAATTAATTATTTATTCCAGAGTTGTGACGATGGGGCTCCACGACGGTTTTGATGCGAACAATGCGCCGTCTATTCCGGAATATTATAAAGGAAAGACTATATTCATTACTGGTGCTACAGGTAGGTGTCTAGACTGTCTAGGTATTACATTATCTAACCACTCAAGCGTCCAGGGCGCAAGCGTACCTAGTCTCACACGTCAGCGCGCTGGTAACGCTACCCCGGATTAAAGTTAGGTGCTAACAAACTCAAGATTATTGGGATTCTAAATTGTGTTCGAAAGACATGAGTAAAAGGGAAGAGTGTTGAACAAATGAATGAGTTTGTGACATCATCACAGCCCATAACAATCAGCGCTCAAACCGCTCTCAATTCAGAGTTCAGTATTGTCAAGCTAGGCATCCGACTTTAGTTGTGTCTGTTTATGGTGATTTCATGATCATAATACAAATTATGTTGGGAACAAATGTCTGGCCATGCCACCTCCACCAGGCACGGGATGGAGTGGTCGGCCCAAGAAGCGACCCAAGGCTTGACGTCGTCAAGAATGATATGCATGCCAACAAGCTCGCAGAAGGGCCAAGGTCGCAGAAGACCGCGTGAAGTAGGCCAGGAAGAGTAGGAAGGCGGACCCCAGGCGGTCACGTATCAACCGGGACATAACGCTGAGATTATGATGATGTTTATGATGATTCCTGTCAGGGTTCATGGGCAACGTGTTGCTGGAGAAGCTGCTGCGGTCGTGCTCCGAGCTGGAGCGGGTCTACGTGCTGCTGCGGCCAAAGAGGGGCGTCGCCATTCAAGAGAGGTTGATGAAGATGCTTGCCAATCAAGTAGGTAGTGTGAGCCTAAATTAACTTAATATCAGCTCGTCATTTTTTTACGACCTGAGTGGTTCAGTTGATTAACATGCCGTATGCCATTTTGTTTTACCACTAAGGTGGCAAACAAGCTTTCGGTCTGCCTGATGATAAGCAGTCACCTATGGACGTTTGCAATACTAGGAGCATCATCCACGCGTTGCCGACTCCGTAAAAACCTTTTAATCCCTTTCTTGAAGAACTGCATGTTGTACTCTCCAGGGAAAACCTCTCCAGGTAGTTCATACCACAACCTTAGTGTGCGTGGGAGAAAGTTCCTTTGGAACCGCACAGTTTTATGCTTCACTTCTGATTTTATAGAATATACGTCCGTATTTTTTTCAGATTCGTGTTTTATTTTAGGAAATAAATAAAAATCGCATGGTGCTAGGCGATATAAAAAGTAATATAAGTTCCTATTTGATATTGCAGCTCTATGACCAGGTAAAGGCCGAGCAGCCAGGGGTATTGGAGTCGAAGGTCATTGCTGTGGCAGGTGACGTCGCAAATCCTAATCTGGGTAAGTACGTCAAAGTGATTTTAATCGTTATCGTATATCAACATTATAATGTTAATCCATAGATGAATCTCGCCTAAGTAGAGATTTGGTGAAATAGATAAATTAGCTTATCCCATTGTAGAATAGCACCAAACCGTTACACTCGTGGATGTCGTACAAGGCGACTAATGTTTATGAGACAAAAGATATGGAGTTTCCCTAAGCTGGAAAATCGGCAGCAGCATGCTCCATACTTATATTTACAACACTGCGATCTCCAACCCGCCTTCCAAGCATGGAGATTATGGCAATAACCTCCCCTTTCGCGAGGCCCTAAGTCTTGCTGTGGACTGTTATGGGCTGTGATGATGATGAAGTATATTTCTGATCTGGTTCACGTATTTCTCCCCCTTTTCAGGGTTATCACAAGAGGATTGGGCGCTCCTGACTTCTGAAGTTAGCATTATATTCCATGCCGCCGCCAGTGTTAGGTAAATAATTCAAAATTCCAATGATTTGTAATATGGGTTTCGTATTAAAACATAGAACCTTTTTAAACCTGTCTTTTAGTGCCATATAAATATAGAACAAGCTGATTGGCCCCCTTTATAATAAATCATCTTGGCATTAATGTCCAGCTTCTGCTCTCGCGCACGAGAGCCAGGGGTCTGCCTTGACCATGATCTAGGATTTGGCAGATTAAGTAATTACAGTGGAGCGACTGCCATCTCACCACCGTAACGCTGCTACTAGGGGAACCTGACCAGATTGGATCCAGGTTACACGTTCAGTCCCCTTCCTTCACCTTTAAGAGCATCGGTTAGCATTCAACTAATAGACATAACTAAGAAAAGAGTCATTGGTACATGGCGGCATTCGAACCCGGTACCTCTCGCATTGGATACCGTGACTGAACTCTTTACGGTTTTTTCTTATACCACTAAGGTGGCAAACAAGCTTACGGCCTGCCTGATGGTAAGCAGTCACCGCAGCCTATGAAAGTTTGCTATACCAGGGGCATCACCAACGCGTGTTTATTATTATTATACATATCTTTTTCAGATTTGACGACAGCCTCAAACAGGCCGTGAACATGAATTTGAGGAGCGCAGTTGATATCATTCAGCTGGCGAAGGAATCGAAAAAGCTAGAGGTAAATCAACTCTCTTATCAGTAGCCGTATTCACAATGGCTCGGAAATCGGATTCGGATACGGAATCGACAAAGGACCCCGCCAAAGTTTTTAGGAAAATGTGGTTTCAGTTAATTTTGATGAAATTTTCATATGTTATAGAGAGTAGAGTTTCCGTGGAATCTATCGGGATTCTAAATAAAAGTTTTCGAATCGATCGACACGGATTCGCCGCTCACGAATTTCGTGTCGAATCGTTTGGAAACGGTTTCGAATCATTATGAATACGGGTAGAGCTCGTCTAGTCTAAGATGACGCGCTGTCGTTGAAAACCCAGGATTTTATTGAAAATTGTGCATTCTTCATTTTATTTATCGTATGGCATATAACGAATATGCCATACGAATATTAATATGAAAATAACACATTGATATGAAAATAAAGACAATATTAGGTACAATTAAATCTACAGATCTATTTTCCAAGACTTGAGCCACATAATGGCTTCGTCACATCCTTTATTGAAATAGTATGATTGTATTGACGTAAGCGAGAGGTACCGAGTTCGATGCCCTGTGTCGACATGTATATTACTGGAACACTACCATGAGGGAAGACAATCGTGATATTGACGCCAAGATGATTTACATATATTCAGATTCAAATTAATTTATTGCCGAAAGTGAATACAATTACATTTATATACCTAGCAGTAAATACATACAAAAAATCGGCATTCGTTTTGGGTTCGTTAATAACAATGAGTGACATAAAATAATTAATCGAAACACAATAAAAATATTATTATTCTGTACAAAAGTACCAATACGATCGAAATGACAACTATTATATCAATGGAAAATAAATTAAAGAATGTCATAAAAAATTACACAATAAATGATATCTAGTCAAACAATAAAAAAGCCAAATAATAGCCAAATGTTATAACATACAAACAAATAATATAAATTACAAAATTCCAGGCTTTGGTGCATGTGTCCACTGCTTTCGCCAACATCATTTACGGCGAATGTGTGGAAGAGAAGATGTATCCCTCTTACGCGGACTGGAGAGAGACCATGACGGTCTGTGAGGAGCTAGATGACAATACCTTAGAAGTTTTCACGTCGAAGTATGCTGTCATTTTAAACACACCACTCTTTCTAAACCAATGAAATTAAGCGTACAGTTCTGATTGTGTCCACTGAACAGATTTTAGTTGATAGTTGGACTTAAAGAGGTGGGCAGCGCATTGGTGGTACCCCTGGTGTAACTGATGTTCATAGGCGGTGTTGTCAACTTCCCATCAGATTCCCATAGCTTGCCATGAAGTCCCGAGTTCGATTCCCGGCCGGACAGAAACTGAAATGATGAATTTTAATTTCTATTACACCCAGAGTGTTGTATGTATCATATGTGTATCATCATCATCACAGCTCGTAACAGTCCACTGCAGGACATAGGGCCTCTCCCACGAAAGGGAAGATTATTGCCATTATCTCCACGCTTGGCAGGCGGGTTGGAGATCGCAGTGTTTAAATATAACAATGGATAATGCTGCTGCCCATTTTTTAGACTACGGAGACTATTCTGATCTTTTGCCTCGAAAACATAAGTCGCCTTGAACGACACCCATGAGCGTAAGGGGTTGGTGCTATTCTACTCTGCCGGTCACCACACGGCCCCATGCCATATGTGTATATTTAAAAAGTATTTAAGTAGGTAGTTTATCAGTTGTCAACACCCATAACACAAGCTTTGCATACTTTGGAGCAAGATGGCGCTGTGTGAGTTGTCTAAGCATATTTATTATTACAGAAATAAGAAGACCTGTTTAATTACTCTTTGTCATATTTTCTTCACATCAGATACATCTGTGGACTGCCAAACACCTACGTATTCACCAAGCAATTGGCTGAGCACGTTATGTACGAAGAAAGAGGGAAGCTGCCTCTGGTCATCATCAGACCCACTCTCGTCTCCTCCGTGATGAATGACCCTGTACCTGGATGGCTTAACACTATGAACGGGATCGCTGGCATGTTCCTTGGCATTGGGAAAGGTAAGAATACTAGGGTGTGTTCTGGCAGACCTAAGGGCTTTAGATTAGGTGGGTCTCTAGTTTAGAATAGTCTGTTTATTTTAAGTTTAGTGTGAGGTAGGTTATAGGCGGTATTAGGGGCGTCGGTGGCCGAGTGGTTTAGGGATCTGGCTCGTAATCGAGAGGCGGTTTCGAATCCCACTGCGGCCATGCACCAATGACCAACCCTGCCGGGAGATCCGCCCTCGGTCAGCTGCACCGCCTACCATATCGCGGTGTGAGGGCAGCATGCCTGAAGTTCGTTTCACCGATAAAATCATAAGACGTTTGCTTCTCTCCCTTGATATCCGGAAGTCCAGTGGGCCTGATGCATTCCAGCTATTGTTCTTAAAAAATGTGCTCTCGAGATGTTTCCTGTGCTAATGCGCTTATTCGACCTTTCCCTTGCGCATCCTATACCCAAGAAGGGTGATAATTCAGACCCATCAAATTATAGGCCTATAGCGGTAACGTACTTGCTCTCTAAGGTCATGGAGCGAATTATCAATATCCAGCTCCTCGGATACCTAGAGGACCACCAGCTGATAAGTGACCGTCAATGTGATTTCCGCCATGGTCGCTCAGCGGGTGACCTTCTTGTGTACCTAACGCACCGGTGGGCTAAGGCTGTCGAGAGCAAGAGGGAGGCTCTGGCTGTCAGTCTTGACAAAGCCAAGGCATTTGATCGGGTCTAGCACAGCGTACTTCTATCAAAACTCCCGAAGTACGGTATCCCCGAGGGGCTCTGCAATTGGATATCCAGCTTTCTGTCTGGACGGAGCATCCAAGTCGTTGTCGATGGATACTGCTCCGATACCAAGACTAAATGCCGGAGTACCCCAAGGTTCAGTGCTATCTCCCATGCTGTTTCTTCTGCATATTAATGATATGCTGAATATCCCCAGTATTCATTGTTATGCTGATGACAGTACTGGAGATGCTAGTTATACTGGCCGAGCGAATGTCGTTCGTTCCGAGGTGTCGGAAAGCCAAATTAGACTTGTGTCGAACATCGAACATTCTTTGGAGCAAGTTGGTCAGTGGGGTAGACTAAAACTGGTCCAATTCAACCCCTCGAAGACAGAGGACTACGCAATTTCCGCCAAAAAAGACATAGTGCCGCAGTTCCAAGGAAGGCCCCTTTCCATCTCAAAAAGTATCGGGATCGTTGGTGTCGATATATCGGATAGCGTGTGATTCCGTTTTTTTTATAGCACTAAGGCAGGAAACAAGCTTACGGCCTGCCTGATGGTAAACAGTCACTGCAGCCTATATATTGCAAAAGTCCACCTTCAGAGTTGAATGGGTTGCCGCTGTTAAAACGATTTTCCTTCTTTTCTTGGCCATGTTTTAATTAAAAGTTTTTAGGGGAAACGTTGCTCTGGCAGCAAATAGGCAAATGGCCTGTCATGACTGCCACAGAGACTGGCAAGTATGCGGTTTGCTGGCGCGGCGGGCGGAAGGGCCCCATAGGCCCCTAGTTAACATCCGAGTCCACTCCGGTCTCCTTCGGCACGAACATTACGCCAGAGACTTTTCGCGAGACTGGCAGCTCAGCCTCCCAGGGCAGATATTATGTATTCCCTGGGTTCGGGAGCCCGTTCCAGGCTGCGGGCGGCCAGCGGATAGCCGTTTCACTAGGTCTCCCTGACCGCCGCGCCAACACACCGCCCCCACTCAGCCACGTAACAGCGAATATGAAAGGAAGGCCCCTCCACTGCCAAAGCCACGGTTCCCCATGGAGCATTGGAAACCTTACTCACCGGAAAAAACACAATACAAGTGTACAAAAAGTGATTTAATTCATGAAATAGTGTTGTTTAGCTGCTGTATTCTATAAGGTGGAGGTACTTCCCCAGTCGGGCAGCTCCGATTCGAGCGGGATATCCCACTATGCCCTACCTCTCTTAAAACACCTGGAAGACAAGGCAAAACTGGCTTCGAAAAAGCTTGGAATGCCTAACCGGTCCAAACGATACTTCACCCCATGGCAGCGCCTGCTGCTGTACAAGACACAGGTGCGACCTCATGAGTATTGTTCCTATATTTGGGCCGGAGAAACTGCCGACCTGCTTATTCCTCTGGACTCCGTACAGAGACGCGCCGTACGAATTGTCGATGATCCCATACAAACAAGCAAGTTGGAACCATTGGCTAACCGAAGGGAATTTGGCTCCCTGTGTGTGTTCTATCGGCTGTACTACGGGGAGTGTTCAGAGGAACTTTTTATCTGATAACCACAGCACAATTCCGCCATCGCATCACTCGCCGTGGGCTGGGTACTCATCCCCACTATAGACCCTCTGGTGGTCATCACGCAAAGGTTCGAAAGAAAATGAGCTCCCAGCAACAGCGTTTCCTTTGGAATATGACATGTTATCATTCAATAGGTAAATTAGAGGTCTCTTCAGAGGCGGGCAACGCATTGGTGATTTCCCTGGTGTTGCTTGATGTCCATAGGCGGCGGTGACCACTTTCCATCAGGTGGCCTGCTTGCCTGTTTGCCTGCCGTAAAAAAAAATTACTCTTTTCTGAGTTATATACATTAATTGAATGCTAACCGATGCTCTTACGGCGAAGGAAAACATCGTGATGAAACTAGCACATTTAGGCAGAAAATGCTTTCGGGGTTTTTAGTTTTGTATTTGTTTTTTGTTTTTGCAGGTGTATTATCTACAATGAATGCCAAAAATGTACGTCAGGACTACATTCCGGTTGATCTGTGTGCTAGATTGTTCATCGCTGCTGCGTGGTATCGAGGTATTATGACGTAAGTATGAAAACAAGATTCGAATGCTTTATTTAGTTTGTGAGGGTGACGTAGGTTATTCTTGTATCCTATCTTACAAGAACAATTCCACTTTCCACGTTTAAAAGTTTCATTGATATCGGATTTGTAGTTTACAAATATTTGAGTTCATTCACTAGAGCGAGGATGGCTCTTGATCGATGGTGGATAAGCAAACTTGGTCGTGGGTTTTCCGACTTTGAAAAATTTAATATTAATTTTATATAAACGAAACCTAAAACTAAATAACCTTAAACCTTGATCTAAAACCGAACTCTACAAATGTCCCAAATATCGCTGCCAGTACTGGGGAGAGCTCCCATAAGGCACGACCTCATTCCGCCGGACCCTTTCCGCCATCGGGAAACACGATCTGGGCAAACGCTTCATCCTTATGTCGTGGATCTTCCAGCTATCCGCACGAGCCGCTTTGGTTCAACCATTATAATACATACGTACGGCTAAAGAATGGAACACGTTTCCTGCGAGTGTGTTCCCTGATCACTATAATCTGGACGCCTTCAAGGTTTGAATGAATAGGCTGTTCCTGAACAGGCATGCTTCATCTTCTGCCGCATCTTCACTTAATACCAGGTGAGATGGCGGTCAAATGTCTGGACAGTCTAATTAAAAGGAAAAGCTTGTGCATTGGCCGAGGAATGAACTAGCCCTGCGGAACAAATTATTTAATTTTTTCAATATTTGATTTATTAGGGTCATAAATTTTGAATTTACTTGTCACAATATTCTAATACAATAAATATTATTGGTACAATATCAATATCATCACTTAATAAATTAATGTTGATGTCAATTTCCAATTAAAAATGTTTACATTAATATGTCGTCGCGTGAAGGAAAGGGGTGTATCAGGATCATTGTCATCAGGGTGGTGATATCAGTATTAGGTCGTATTCGTCCAGATAAATTAAAGAAAAGGTTCACATTTACTCCACTGTATTTATTCCATTTCATTTTTGCACATCACTTATAATTTCACTAGAATTCAGAGCGGTATTACAAATGTAGGCAGTTGAGGTAATTTACTTTCTTATTTCAAAGGTGATTTTAAAATTACTTTATTTTTAAACGTAAATAACACTTTCTATTAACGAACTTCAAACGTAAACAAACGAAATGTGGAGACAGTTTCAAGACGCGTCACTCCTCGGCGGCGGTCGCGCCAAGAATGGCCGCCACTCGGCCCGAGTCGTGCCGTCGAGACTCTGTCAGCACGCCCCACCAGAGGGCGCACTCCCACTTCCGTTTTCATCGTCATGAGTCCGTACTATTGACCACATGAGTCCATACTATTGACCGTGATCCGTCACGGCCGTCCTGCTGTACACACGTCCTCGTGTGTAATCTGAAACATGAAAACCATAGCACAGTACTATATTCGCTCGGTCACTTCTGACCACAACACATCACCCAAATAAGTCTTATGAATCATGTGATTGGATCTATCACGACTGCATTAACCCACAAATTCTTCACATAAAACATACGTCCATTATCATTTATCATACTAAACTTCTGTAGATTGAGAGATAACAACATCATCTTGTACATAAATTATTCTTTATAAGTTGCCGACATAAATTCAGCTACGACTTCAGTTCATTAGAGAGGCGTGACAAGGTATAACACCAGACGGTTCATAAACCGTATCACAATCACCACCAATGAAGAAGGTTTAATCATCGTCACCAGTGTTTTCCCCTTGATGCTCTTGTTGAGTGGGAAACAAGCCCTAATCACAGAGCTCGCGTATCGTCCCCGACGTCCATTACTGTAGGTACTTAGATTCACTACAAATATGTGACATACCTACATCAAATTTTCAGTACTCAGCAAAAGACCCAATGTTACTTCGAGTGGGATTGAAACACTCCTTCATTAAATGCCATATGATTTTTGGTCATCCGTCAGCGCCATCCTAATTTAAAAAGAATAAGTAATGTTACCATACAGGAGAAATGACACACAGGCGACGAACCACCACACGACGGACGCCATCAGTCGGGCCGCCACGCAATCAGGCCGCCACGCAACCAGGCCGCCACGCAACTGGACCTGCACACAAGCGAAATACCACACAGACTAGGTGCCACACAGGTTGGGTGTCAAACTATGAGTTTATTCATCATATGTCCTGTGTCACGTCTACCAAACCACGATACAGGTAAGATGTCACACACGGGTAAATTTCACAGAGGCATAATGCCACACATAAAAATGCCACACCGGCGAAATGCCATACAGGTAGAATGCCTCACAGGCTAAATACCACACAGACTTAATGTCACACAGACTATGCCACACAGGCGGGAGCCACACAAGCGGGAGCCACACAGGCGGGAGCCACACAGGCGGGAGCCACACAAGCGGGAGCCACACAGGCGGGAGCCACACAGGCGGGAGCCACACAGACGGGAGCCACACAGGCGGGAGCCACACAGGCGGGAGCCACACAGGCGGGAGCCACACAGACGGGAGCCACACAGGCGGGACAAATAAATAGAAGCTGTCTATAGATTCTCAGCTCGTGGTCAATCCTTCGACCAAATCTGTACTAAGTCAGTGATAGGTAACAGTCTATCTGCTATCATAACCCGGTCAATAACGGTCTACGAGTTACACAACAAGTAATCGTCACAGATCCGAACAACTGTTTACGGTGTCATCTCTACAAAAACAACAAAATAAAATAAAATAAAAATAAACATTATTTCTACTGCCCAATATCAAAACTAAATCAGAAGTTTAATAATAAGAAGCTCTCACGTCTATTTGATACGCCAGTTATAGGTAACAATAGTCCATTTGTTGCCACACCAAAACTAAACAAGCAATAATCATCGTCATCGATTTTAACTGTTCGAACGAGTATACTCTATCTAGACTTTACGTTACGTTTAAGCTCCCATTTTGAAACCATTTAACAATGTTTGTAATAACGAAGGCATCCCATATCAAGCCGCCTTCTAAAAAAATTACAAAATAAAATTTGCTATCTACAGCCACAACATCCGAGACTTTCGGGGCTCTTAGCCCAATGAGTCACACACATGACTCCCGGGTCACTCCAAGTCAGCCAAATAAATCTGGATGTTTGACCTCAACAACAATTCAGGTACTTAAAAACTTGTACTGGCAGAAGGATATGAAATCTCACCATTGCTTACACTGTCTCATCTTACTGGCACAACAACAGAATTCAAAATAGTTACTTTATATCAGTAATCAAGGAAATTTCAGTACTCGAAGCCAGAAATAATTTATAAAACCGGCTATTGAACTATCACCAAAATATCTGGACTTTCTCATCATCGTTATCGTTCAACACTTTCTCACAAAGCTTAAAACAACTACCTGCTATTAGCCACGCTCCCATAGCCTCCATCAGGCCGGTAAGCAACCATAAAACTCTCCCATAGGCTCCATTAGCCCACCATCACTGATAAAACACGATCACCTTCATCCGATGATGCAACAAATTTTGAGAAAACAAAACGATCACATAAATCTCATAAAAACCTCGGCTCGATAGTCGTCACGTATTGGGTTAGCGTCTTAGATTGATCCGTCTAACAAAGTCTTTATCCAGGTCAAACTAAGTCACATTGACTTAGTACACATGGTTTTCGGTCGAACTAAGTCACAGGTTTATCTTTAGTTACTCAAAACATAATTCGAAATTATCTACCGTCAATCAGTTCACTTACTCGTGTTTACTTTTTTTTTCGTTAAATAACTTGATACTAATATAAAATTACGTTACTAACCAAACTACCTTTTTTTTTGTAGTATTAAAAGAAACGTATATCGGTGATCCCATTTTTACCGCGGATATCTTATCTCTCTATTCTACAACATTGGGAAACTACGACCACAATAACAAACATTATACTGAAATATGGAAAATTTCGTTCGAATATCTCCTGTTAAATGTAAACAAACACGCTAATAATTTTTTTTTTTTTTTTTTTTTTTCGATACATGTTTGCACCCTCCCGCTCGCATAGAAATCGCGGAGATCGCGGGGTCGTTATTGAATTTGCACATTCGAAGCCTATGTGAAGCCTATCCTATCTCTAAGACAACATCCTAAAGTACACCAGCTAATTGTTCCACAAACTCACTGCTACGGCATCCCTGCCACACTGTTATTATCAAATATTTACTTAATCAGCAATCTGGAACGACTTATGGTGACGGGAAAAGTCGAAGGCAAGAGACCCAGAGGCCGAAGTCCGAAAAGATGGGTGGACCAAATATCCGAACGATTCATCGAAACCGATGGAGACATGCAGTTTACCGAAGATCAGGATCAGGATCAGGATCCTCAGCAGTGAGGCAACGATCAAGAAGAAGAAGTCAGTCAGCAGCAGCACCACCATAACTATGCTTACGTACTCAATTTATAAAAATAATAGCACTATGCTTTCCAAGTATTTCTTATTCTTGTTTTCTGATAACTGACGTGATGTTGGTAATACGTAAAATCATAGCGCACCATGTTTCAAGATGGTAAAATAATCTTAGATTAAATAACACTTTTTTTACTTTAAACACTGTTTGACATTGGGACGGATTTAACATAATTCTTACTATTTTTGTGGAGTGATTTTTTTTCTTAGTAACTTTCTATCAGACAGCCTACATTAATTGACATAGGTACCCGCAAAAGCTAACATTTTTAAACTTAGCAGTAGTTTTTGACATTTTTACCAACAAATTGTAACACTGACGTAACTGACGTTGTTTATGTTTTGTTTACATTCTTTCTGTTTGTAGTTTCACTAAAGATACAAATAAACCTGCCATTCTCTCTACTAAGGGTATCAATAGTGTTTCTGTCAGAATACTTTTCTTAATTGTCAAAGTAAATAACTCCTAAAATCTGCTAGGGAGCCTCTTCAGCACAGGTTTTTACTAAATAATAATTATGTATAGGACTCACCAGATAGAGAGGAACTGTTAATATCACATCATTTCTCAGTCATGTACACTCGCAGATTGTCTACCATCGTCGTCCCATGTTGAAACAATCACGTTGAGGCTACCAGTCCAGCGTTGCATTCCAATGTTGTTCTCGTAGGTGAAGCGAACCGTTGTGCACCATTGTTATGCAATAGAAGAAAATAATTGTATTAGTAAAACAAAAATAAAAAATTAATATACACCGTTTTTTATTGTTTGATTTTATTTAATCTGCAGAAATCTAAGCAATTAATTTACTTGTGGTGTCAAACCACACTGCTAAATGAATCTAAATGTAAGCGTTTACTTTAAAGTCATTGAATAAACTTTAGCTGGCTAATTTAGAACTACGCAAATTATTTAACTAACTCAATTTTATATTTAAAAAGGAAAATATTTTACATGAGTAATCTAAATTAAATTTAACAAAAACAAAGAAGCCATACCAAAGTGCCGTCCATAGTAAGTTTCACTCGATTTTTAATAATGTTGTCGATATCCCAGTGGTGCTCTCGAAGGCCCGGGGTCTGCCTTGACCATGACCCATTTGGTACAGATGATCTGCTGTTTACTTTATGAATCCCCCAATCTTTCTGACGAAGTCTTTGTCTTATATCTCGGGGTGTTTGGACTCTTGGCTGCGCTTTGAACATGTTAAATAATTTTACATTTTAATGTAGGCAACTCAACTGGATCGAGTAATCACCTTTCTTTTATTATTACGCTTTCACGTAGCGTATCTGCATTTTCTTTGTTGCTTTTCATCATACCATCTCTTGGGCGTTGCGTTCGTCATCACCGCTTCTGATGTCGTCGCGTGAAGGAAAGGGGTGTATCAGGATCATTGTCATCAGGGTGGTGATATCAGTATTAGGTCGTATTCGTCCAGATAAATTAAAGAAAAGGTTCACATTTACTCCACTGTATTTATTCCATTTCATTTTTGCACATCACTTATAATTTCACTAGAATTCAGAGCGGTATTACAAATGTAGGCAGTTGAGGTAATTTACTTTCTTATTTCAAAGGTGATTTTAAAATTACTTTATTTTTAAACGTAAATAACACTTTCTATTAACGAACTTCAAACGTAAACAAACGAAATGTGGAGACAGTTTCAAGACGCGTCACTCCTCGGCGGCGGTCGCGCCAAGAATGGCCGCCACTCGGCCCGAGTCGTGCCGTCGAGACTCTGTCAGCACGCCCCACCAGAGGGCGCACTCCCACTTCCGTTTTCATCGTCATGAGTCCGTACTATTGACCACATGAGTCCATACTATTGACCGTGATCCGTCAAATATATCATCAATCATTAATGGTTATCTGATCATGATTAATTTATAGGTGCGTAGATGTCAATTTTGCAATTTTTAAAAGTTTACATGTCAATCGTAATAATAGGTATTAATAATTAAAGAATATGTTTTTATAGAATGTCAGTTTATTTTTCTTTTTTATACCACTAAGGTGGCAAACAAGCTTACGGCCTGCCTGATGGTAAGCAGTCACCGCAGCCTATGGACGTTTGCAATACCAGGGGCATCACCCACGCGTTGCCAACCCCGTAAAAACCTTTTTACCCCTTTCTTGAAAAACTCCATGTTGTACTCTTCAGTTTAGTAATATAATGTCAATTTAAATATTGTTATTACAATATGTCATAATTTTAAGTATTACATTTACAATGCTTTGCTATTTGCAAATTTCCCCAGGTTGAAACCGACAGACGGCGTAGAAATTTACCACTGCTCATCTGATGACACAGAACCTTTGAAATTGTATGAAGTATTTCAAAGAGGAGTGATAGCAGCTGAGAAGTGTACAATCGGAGTATCCCTAGGCCATCCGACTCTAAGTCTCGATACCGGCGTCGTTCATTATCTTAAGGTTGGTAAAAATAATAATCTATATCAGTAAAAAAGTGGGTCCATACATTGAATAACATAAAAAATAATCATCTTGGCGTTACAGCGTCGGTGGCCGAGCGGTTAGAGTATACGACTCGTAAGCCAGAGGTCCCGGGTTCGAATCCCGCTCCGGCCATGTATCAATGACTGTTTTCTGAATTATGTACATTAGTTAAATACTAACCGATGCTCCTACGGCGAGGGAAAATTTTGTGATGAAACCTGCAAATTCAGGCGACTTGACCAGATTGGATCATAGTTACACATCCTGATGTGTAAAGAACTATGATCCAATCTGGTCAGGTTCCCCTGGTAGCAGGGTCATGGAGGTCAGATGACAGTCGCGCCACTGTATATACCTGACCTGCCATATCCTGGATCATACATCATCTTGGCGTTTTGTCCCGGTTGTGCCTCTTTCTGTTGTTCGTCTTCCTGCTACTTCTGGCCTACCTCCTTCCTTGGAGGTGAGCTTATTGGCACGCATATCATTCTTAATTCCGTCAAGCCATCGGTTCTTGGTCCGGCTTCTCCTTTCTGTGCCCGGCGGGGGCGGCATGGCCAGACACTTGTTCACCACGTAACTTGCCGGTCTGCACAAGACGTGGCCATACCATCGAAGGCGGCACTCTTGCAGCTTATCTGCGATGTCACGGACGTCACGGCTACCCCGAATGTGGGCATTTCAAACGCGATCCTAATTGAAAATTAAATAAAAGCTTGTAAAAATTATGTTGGCTGAGCGTCAACTTCCACGCATGCCTGTTTTGGCGGTGGAAGGAAAATGGTAGCCGCCAATGTTGGCAAGCGAAGATGGAGAAGGTGGAAAAGGGTAATTAGCCACCTGGCCGGGTGTTGCGACCAGGGGACCAAGGGTCCGACAGTTGATCGTCGGAAGTTGAATATATGCCCTGGAAGTTGGCACATTTCTCTAGCGCGATATAGGACGGTTAGCGCCATCTATTTGCGGATGCTTGCCAACTTTGTGTTCGTGTACTCGTAAAGTGAGTATTGTTGAGTTTCCCTGTTGGAGCGATAGATGTCGCTACAGTACTCCCCCTGGAGACTGGAGGTCGATACCGAAGCGAGAAACGCTGAAGCTGACGTATGAAGCGTAGTCAGTCTGGCGATGCGGTGAGCAATGGCGTAGCTCTGGCGTGAGGTTGCGCTGTGAGCTGTGCCGAAGCGATGCTGTTCCCAAATCTGCAGTGAGTCGAGACTGGGTGGGGACAGTGAGATGCTGCAGGTGAACGACTAGGAAGCACGCATTCGTGCCGACTATGGTCAAGGCTGTGACTGCTGTGTGCAGGAGTCAGGTATGGAAGACGTAAGGATCACGTGGGGGTCACCACTTTGGTGTCGGAAGGATAATTGTAGCCGCCAATGTTGGCAAGCGAAGATGGAGAAGGTGGAAAAGGGTAATTACCCACCTGGCCGGGTGTTGCGACCAGGGGACCAAGGGTCCGACAGTTGTTCGTCGGAAGTTGTAAATATACCCTGAAAGTTGGCACATTTCTCTAGCGCGATATAGGACGGTTAGCACCATCTATGAGCGGATGCTTGCTAACCTAGTGTTCGTGTACTCGTAAAGTAAGTATTGTAAGTATTGTTTTCCTGTTGGAGCGATAGATGTCGCTACACCTGTAACCTAAATGCATGAATCGTAGATATTATGGGCGACAGTTACCGCTTACCATCAGGTGGGTTGGCTGCTCGTTTGTCACTGTGTACAATATAGAAATACGCGTATGAGTAAAGACGTAGCCGAACTATTTAACCGATATGCATTACATACCGCCGATTAATGTATTTTTCTGCGCGTACGCAGTTTGTAAGCATAGCCCTTAATTTGGTAGGATAGTCAAGATTTCAACGAAGTATAAAACAAAAACGTAGTCTAGATTTTTTTAAAGTTTTTGTCCGCCACAGCGAACAATGCCAAATTAAAACTAAGTTACCTTACTAATGTTTCAGTTTCTATTCAAACAACTTTTCTTTGCCTTCATTGTCGACACTTGCCTGTTGGTGGCCGGAAAAAAACCTTAGTAAGTATGCAATAGTCTCGGTTTTATTTATGGCACTGAATTTAGATTGTTTGTTAATATGCTTATAATGATGATATTGAAGGAAAACATGGTGGTGCAACCTGCACATTCTAGCGACTGAATATGTAGCCATGATCCAATCTGGTCAGGTTCCCTTGTTAATAGGCTCATGGCAGTCGCTCCACTGTAATTACCTGATATGGCAAATCTTGGATCATGGTCAAGCCGGAACGCGGGTTTTGCGCGCGAGAGTACAGCCGGGACCATAACGCCTAGATGATTATCATAATGATAATATTTATGTGTATGAATTATCGACGTTAGGACGACGGTTATTGCTTTCCACTGACTAAGTAGTAAAAAAAACGCACGGCTCATTTCAAGGGTCGTCCCACAATTCCCCACAGATGGCGCGCTCTAACGACTGACGGCATTAGCATAATCTTGGCTGTATGGTATTGATATTCATTATTGGTATTGATATGGTATTGATGGTATTTATTGCAATGCATAAATAAATAAATCAAAACAAGACCGTTAGATATATAAAAACATAGTCATATTGCACTTTCTTCTCAAAAAAGGTACTAAAACTAAGTAACTTTTCCGGAACCACTTTCCGAGTAACTTCTATTACCAAATTCAATACTTCAGAATCCTGTCTAAGCAGCGCCATCTAGTGAAGCACGCCAAACTACACTCTTTTCTTTTAAAAGTAGCTTTCGGAATATCCCCCATTGCACCATAATTAACCCTTTAACCGCCACGCTTAGAATCAGTGGGCGTGCCCTCAGCGCCACGCACAGTAAAACGAAAAATAAATACCTACAACAAATAGTGATGTTCAATAGTATATCGATATGGGTAATTCCCCTTCAAACGCTTACAATTTCATCTAAATATCGTAACAGACAGTAGATAGAAAACGTTACTTTGTAATTTTATTTCTAATATTAGCAGGTATTTTGGCAACACAATGAAACAAAAAGCGTTTACAGATATTGAAAGATTTATTGATTTCCGCACAATAAAATTGGTCATGAAAAGAATTTTGTTATTCTTATTTTTCAATGCAGTCCTATAGAGTATTCTTTATCTAAATGCAATAGTTAACGAACAACATTGGTCAGTTTTTTAACAAACATGATTATTTCAACAATACTTATTTCAACAATATTAATATCAGTTTACCGAATCGAACCTTGACAGATTCTAATGATATTTAACTACAGATCACCTTCCAGAATACGTATTAATTCTTCATCTGTAATCATGTTTAATCACATTAATCGATAACACGAACATAATAATAACACGCATAAGCACAACACCAATGGAAAAATCCAGAAGGCGGCACTCGTTTATGACGTCAGAAGCGGTCGTCTTTTTCCGTCCGTGGCGCTGGGTGTACTAGCAACATTAGTTTCTAAACATGCAGACTAGGGATGGGAATTGTCGATTCAGTCACTGACATTTTTAAGCTTTATTTATTATAAATAAAACAAAATAAACACATTTATTTATAGAAATAAATGTGTTTACTATAGAGTAACATTTGCTTTATTTGTTTTATAATAAATTAGTAAGTATAAACAGAAATAATTTAATTTGTGTGGATTTTTCTACCAGTAAATCATTGCTTATGTCCCATCCTTATTGTCGGATTTTTCCGTCACTGGCGCTGGACACTAATACACTTTTCGAATAATACTATCAGTAATTTATTCAACTTTAGACATTATTTTTAAGTCTTCTAATTAAGAAACTAAAGTGTAAGCAATTGTATATGATTACTTCATCAACTATTTACCAAATTATGAACATAATTGTAATATAATACAGTGCTATCAAACAAAAAGGCAGATTAACCGAGTAGTGGTATTTGGTCGTAAATATCCGTCCTTGGCGAAATGAGCACGAAAATTTTTGTCGGATATATCCGACCTTGGCGGTTAAAGGGTTAACAAATACTTGTTGCTCCCCAGCCTGACGAAGATCCAGCGGAAGGTTTACAAAACTCTAGTCGCCCTTTCTTACTTCGTGACTCACGAATGGACGTTCAAAAACGAGAACATGGTCACACTCCGCTCCCTTATAAAAGACGAAGACAGAAAACAATTCCATTACAACACTGAGGAAATGTTTGATCCATCGTATTTGGAGAACGTTACATATGGCGCAAGGAAATTCCTATTGAAATTACCGGACGAGGATTTGCCTAAAGAGCGTTTTTACTTTAAAATGTGAGTACAATTGATATGTTATTTGAGGGTACCGCCGATCTCTGATAGTACGCTGCCATCTTGACCGCGTCTTGTGGAATGACGTCACAACATGCAATGCGAATAGGCTCTACTCCAGTAGGGCCTACCCTGTGAAATGTACGATTTTGAAAGTCATGAAGTTGGACAGACTCTAATTTCATGGGAGTAATATTCCGTTCTACTAACGTAATTTTCGAGCTTATTTTTATTTTATCTCGTTTCATAAATTTTAACATTGCAGAATACTTAGGATGCATTCAAAATATCAAAATACGAAAAGCATTTTATTTAATTTAAAAATACGATGTTTCTAAATCAAAATTTGAAACGGATCGTTACTATTATACTCCCCAATGGCAATCATTTCGTTTGTCCTGACCGATACTGAGTTTGGTGGTACGAATTCAGTGACGTCATTCCACTGGTGGGATCAAGATGGCGGCGTTCAATTGAAAATAGGCGGTACCACCCCTTGCTCTTGTAGAGAGGGTGAATAAGAAAAGATTCATGAAAAGTATGTGTCAGGAGTTAATAGTAGCGTTGGAAGGAGAAGACCAAGACATATCACGATCTAATTGGAGATAATTTATAGCAGCGATGAGAGACATTGTAGATAGTCAAATTACGGGAGATGAAATAACGAATGCGATGAAAGGAATGAAATTGGGCCTAGGCCGAAATGCTAACTGATAAAGGTGTAGTGGTAAATTATTGGCTATTAAAGTCTACTACAGACGTCACTTCTCTCACATTTTATGTATAATATTAGAGTTGGTTGTTTATAATAATTAGCAGTTGTGATGAGAAAATAAAGAATTATTGTAATATTGTTATTGTCCCAAATCAAATCAAATAATTTTTATTCAGTTTAGGTCTTACAACACTTATGAATGTCAATATACAATCAATATAAATAGTATTATACAATGCGGCGACAAAAAAAATATAAAAAAAAATACTCCTAGCAGTGACTGGAACGTACCAGGTATGACAAGTGGTCATTGGCCAGTGTGACCCGACCAAATATACAGTTTATGGTCTATGGACCCGACTGTGGTTCTGTCACTGTCCAATGTCACTTTGATTGACGTCAACGTGCTACAAACTGGTGCGTGCCATAATACACGGGTAAAGGATCACAGCAATTATGCAAAACTTACCAGGGCATAAGTCTCCTCAGGGTTGTTGAAGATGTAGCATGCCTAGAAACAGCCTATTCACTCTATTTTGATAGTTCAACACCGACAGTTCCGGGAGTTAATCCTCACACCTTGGAGCCACATTGGTCGCGAACTGTGCGGTTCCAAAGGAACTTGCTCCGACGCACACTAAGGTTGTGGAA
Organism: Blastobasis lacticolella; assembly: GCA_905147135.1. NCBI lineage: Eukaryota > Metazoa > Arthropoda > Insecta > Lepidoptera > Blastobasidae > Blastobasis > Blastobasis lacticolella. The sequence continues at coordinate 7,249,623 of LR990068.1, forward strand.
TGAACTGCCTGGAGAGTACAACAAGGAGTTCTTCAAGAAAGGGGTTAAAAGGTTTTTACGGGGTCGGCAACGCGTGGATGATGCCCCTGGTATTATAAACGTCCATAGGCTGCAGTGACTGCTTACCATCAGGCAGGCCGTAAGCTTGTTTGCTACCTTGGTGGTATAAAAAAAGGAATGTTGAATTATCACAAATGTGCAGATTTTTTTCATAACTTAGCTTTGTTATTTTTGTTTTAGACATAAGATTCTTCACTACGCGTTCTATACCCTGGTCTACTGTTACTTAGCTTGGAAAGTATTAACCATTACGAACGCAGTTGAGAAAGTCCGGAGCATTCTTTAAAAATAATCATTTATTTATTCATTTATTGCCATCACTATTAATTAAAAGACGAATAAATCATGTTCTACAGCATTTTCTTTTTAAAATTCCCCGTTCCACCCCCATTTAATTAATATGATAATTGCTGACATTTTTTTTTTCTATTTTTTTCAATGATTTATTTGTGATAATTAATTAAGTGCACCTACTCTAATTTTATATTGTATGCCTCAAGGTAGAGCACAGCGCTCTTGTCTCTATTTGTATAAGACCTGCATTTAATGTATAGAATAGAATAGAATAGAATATGTTTATTCCAAGAAGCAATACAAATACATAGTACACAGAGAGAAACAAATTCATAATTTCAACATGGAAAGTATCTTGCACTGCTCAAGGAATCGGAGCCGACTCAGCATATTGTTGCCAGTCGGTGAAACTAGCAACACTGATATTCTGTCAGCACCAGAGTTGCACAGCTAAATACAAATGTTTAATATGTATAAAATGCGTCGTGCGACCGCCGAAACTCACCAAAACAATATTTAAAAGATAAGTTAAATATATATTAACAGAGAATTATAGAAACGATTTTGAGTACCATACGTGCGTGTAGAGATAAAATATTTAGATAAAAATAAAAACTCAATACAAATAATATACCTATTAAATACTATATTCTTGTCTCAATAAATAAATACCTAATAGTATATAAAAAGAAATATTTATTATGATGGATCACGTCCCGCGCATTAGTTTGTTGTGGTTTTTTGAACATTGAGTAAATATTCACGATACGATTTTTTAAAAGTAAACTTGGACTTAATGCTACGTAATGGCGGAGGAATGTCATTCCAACATTTATTTATTTATTTATTTATTATTGCAAGCATTATCATTACAGCTTAACCAATGCGATAATGTTGACGTCAATGTTAATTAAATTAAATATTTGTCCTGATTTATACAATACTATTAATAAATAAAATATAAAGTTACGTCATATACAATACTATTTTTATCATTACTAAGATTATTAACTAATTGATTACTTATTCTATATTATCTATATTCCGTTTACATTACACATTGCAAAAATTACTGTCTCGCAAAATTTTTGAATTGAACAGTGGAACAAATCAACCGATTTTCCTGCTTCGTTTATTATTCTCAGTGCTGTTGTAATCGGGGCGTTCAAAAGCAAGTTGGTTCTGCACTGCGGGGTAGCAAATGTCCCGTCTCTACAATTCCTTCGCAGTCTCGAATTTGGTACCAGTAATTCCAGCGACTCCAGTACTTCCGGGTTTGTAATGATACCCCGAAACACCTTAAATACATAAGTTGCTAACGCTACATTTCGTCGAACCTCCAACTTAAAATATCCCACCATGCCCAACACGAAGAGTGTTGGATACATTAGCGGGTAAAATGGGTAGACTCCATACAATTTAAAGTAGAGGTATCTGGTAAACTTATTTTGTAGTTTTTCCATCAAACTGATGTACTTTGCCTCATGAGGATTCCAAACAATTGCACTAAATTCCAGTTTGCTTCTAATTAATGCATTGTGTAGAGCCTTCAGAGTGGTTGGATTCGAAAAATCCTTACTCTGTCTCAGCACAAAGCCTAAATTCCTGAAAGCCCTCTTGCATATATCAATGATGTGGCCTCGGAATGTGAGATCACTCGTCATGTGAACCCCAAGGTCGCGGACTGCTGAAACCCGTGAGAGGCTATGGTTGTCGATTTCATATTGATATTCGACAATGCCATGCCCTCGACTGTATGTCATTACATGACACTTAGCAACATTAAAATAGAGTTTATTTTCTCGGCCCCACTGTGATACCCTGTTAATGTTTTCTTGCAGTCTCTCGCAATCTGTTTCGCTATCTATCTTACAGCAGAGCTTTAAGTCATCGGCGAACAACAAGCAAAGAACATCATCATCAACCACTTCTGGCAGGTCATTGATCATGATAATGAACTCCAATGGTCCGAGATTACTGCCCTGACTTACTCCAGATAGTGTGAGGTACTGCTCCGAAACCCAATTCGCGTATTCCACATATTGCCGACGGCCTTTCAGATAGCTAGCAAAAAAATTTAATAATTTTGGAGTAAACCCTAGCCTACTGAACTTCATCAACAAGATGTCATTATTGACCAAGTCAAAAGCCTTCTTAAAGTCAAAATAGGCTACATCCAGTTGGCCACTCACTCTCTCGTCCATAGCCTTCGTTGCATCCTGCATAAAACTCATCAAATTGGAAACCGTACTACGACCTGGCCTGAACCCATGTTGGGAATTATTTAGTCTAGGTTCTATTTTCTTGAAAATCTGGTGATGCAATGCGGTTTCGACCGCTTTAGCGAATGAAGACAGGATAGCCACCGGCCTGTAATCCTCGACAGCCGCTCCCGTGGTACCCGCTTTTGGAATCGGTATGACCCGAGTAACTTTCCAGACCTCTGGGTATATCCCTGTACGTAAGCATGTATTAAATATGTGCAACAGAGGGGTAGCCAGCGCAAACGCACAGTCTCTTACAACGAATGGTGGAATACCATCCGGCCCCACCGAGCGTTTAGGTTTAATTCGCTTCAGAGCATTGTATACGTCTATAAATGACAGGCTCTCTATGTGAACGCTGGACGACTCTCCCCCTACCTCAGTGGCCGCGGCAGCGGCATTGAGAGTTGGGGGACTTGCATCATAAACTGATTTAAAAAATTAGCGAATGCACTAGCACAGTCCTCCTCTGCAATTACCAAACCATATTTTTTTAGGGTCGGCTTACTACGCGATGAGCGTTTGTTTTTTATATGTCCCCAGAAAGATTTAGGATCCTGACAGAACTGTGCTTGAATCCTGTTATTGTAATTTTCATAGGCTACTTCAATTTTATTTTTAACCGTATAACGATAATAGGAAAATTTGTTGTAATCGTCTTGGGACTTCGTGGATTTATATCGTTTATGCCACCTTGCCTTTTCCCTAATGTCTACTATAATGTCTTTTGTGTACCATTCCGGGTAGCTGTACTTGCTGCTGTAGGTCTTTGGCTTTAGTATAGGCGCACAGTCATTAAGCATTTTATTTATGATTTCGTAGAAATATGCAATAGATTCCCTCCCATCATGTGTTACGCATACTGTGGTCCAATCCGCAGCCGCCAACATTGAGTACAGCGAAGTAAAATCACATTTTTGAAAATCCCATCTAAGATACTTAATATAGGCAGAAGTATTTTGTGCTACTGTTGGAGATATTTGACTTGGCGAACAACAATGCTTTTTTCTACTACGTTTTAGAGAAATATGCAAGGGAGGGTGCTGTGGATCTGGTGGTACTAGGTACTCCTCTGCTACCTTCACCGAAACTACGACCTCGCTTACATTAGACAAGACGACATCCAGAAAACGGTCATTACAATTTGCTACATTGTTCCACTGTTCAAAGTTACAAAACGTCAAGAAGTATTCATAATAGCATTTTATGTCAGTACTAGTGGAATAAAGATTTAAGTCTCCCACCACTAAAACATTAATATACATAAGACATATTTTCTCTAAGATATGAAACAGATACATATACTGCTCATTACTGCTTTTTGGTGGGATATAGACAACGCAACACGTAATTAAACGTCCCCTTTGCCCTATTACATGGGCACATACCAATTCGAAAGCCGTGGCATCCAGATTGGGATCATCTGGTATTACAGCTGGCTGTAGCTTTAGTGATGGCGCAGCGGCGAGCAGCGCCCCGCCCTGCTTGCGCCCGTCCGCACGATCGCATCGCACCACACTGTAGCCGCGTGGAAACAACTCTCCATCGTGCATAGAGTCGGTCAGTCCCGTTTCTGTGATAGCCAGCAGATTTGCAGAATTACTTGAAATATTGTTGAAAAATGTCGTTACCTTTGTTCGAAGGCCTCTTGTGTTTTGGTAGTACAGCTGAATGAACTCGCGCGATAGTTTTGAAGGCTTCTCTATCTGGTTTGTATTACCTGTCCCTTCGCTCTCTGTAGCAAAATCACTAAGACGAGTGACGAAAAAAATTATCTTTCTGTTGGGGTATTGTTATAGCCACCACCATTTCCGAGATATCTTGAATTATCACCCTCGTGCCATACTTATTAACCTTCCCATTAAATTTGCTAAACATAGACGCATTGTATCGTAGGTTAATGTTAGAATCTAGCAGATAGGCATATTCAAAGCGTTTGGAGTCTTGGAACAACAAGTAGTTGAATAATTCGATCCTTTTATTAAATATCTGTACATACTTCCCACATCTGAAGATTGGTAGACAGAAAATGACGTTAGTGTATGTAATAGGCATTAAAGTTTCTCTAATAATATCTATAAGTTTATAATAGTTTGTCGCCTTGTCAAAATCTTGTTCCCCCATCATTATAACGCAGTAATCTTTCATTGTAAAATCCTTCAGTTTCAATTCTAACCCTGTTAATAGTTGTGATATACCACGGTTTGGTAAACGATAGTGGCATACTTCACAATTTTCAAGTGGGGTCCGCCCTACTGCTCCTAGAATATTATTTGTTGTGGTTGCACTCAGCAGACAAATTTTTCCTTTTTTGGAGTCAGTTTTTTTACACGTCATATTTGCCGCAAATGTTTTATTGTGTTTCATCAGTACCCGCGGTTCGACCGATTTCATCTCCTTATTCTCTTCCTCCGTATTTACAATCTTGTTGAAAGATGCGGCCGCATCTGGAAACGCACGGATTGGCATAGTCCTGTTATTCATTTTACGGTGTTTTTTCGTTTTAATAATAGTACTTGCATCCGTACATATCTTCGACAGGTACTCAAGCTTCTTTTTATATCGATTTATCTCCTCTTTTAGATAACAGTTCTCGGATAACATGGTCTCTATCTCTTGCTCGGCGGAAGCCAGCGATATTTCCAGGGTTGCTACTTTTCCTTTTAAGTCTATTATTTCATTTCTTGTTGCCAGGTTATTTAGCTCCGGACAACTGCGTCTTAGCTCACCAGACCTCTCCATAACTTTTGGCGTTATCTCATATTCGTCCCTTTCGCTATCTGTTTCCAATGTGTCCGCCAGGGAATCAAACGAATTTTTTGTAGAGATATTTACCACCACACTTTCCCGCTTTCTTTCGTTGACATGGTCGAATACCGGCTCCTTTATATAGTGATAAGCATGTTGGGGTGACTGCATCGTATTACCTGTATCCGTTTTTATTTCTGCGTTGGCAACTAGAGTGTTGTCTCCCTTCGCGCTATCATTCTTTCTCGAATTTTCAACCGGAATAATGGACAACTCTAGCGAGTGAAATGTGTCATCTTCATTAGGTTTTACTGTTGGCATAGAATTGATTTCTACGGCGGTATCTTTTACTATTTCTTCAGTATCTGCCCCCGGGGTTATACAAGTGGCAGGGAACACAAGCGGTAATATTTGCGGCCCACCTCGTGTAATGGATAATTCTTGTGAGCAAGAGGTATCATTTTGATTATTCTCTTGTGATGAGTTAGATGCAGTCTTAGAGTTTGCTAGTTGGTTGACAGTTTTAACTGTACTTTGCACTCTAGTCTCAAGGTTCGCAGGAATAGGTTTTGGATGAGGTAGTACTTTTTCGCTCTCTTTACATCTTTTGGCTATTATAGGTGTGCTAGATTTCCTAATGCATTGCGTACATTTCCAACTAGTTCTTTTCGATCTGTCCATCATAGCGTACTGTTTATATGAGACCTTTGAGCATTCGTCAAGACAGTAGATTTGATCACAAACACAGCATCGCATATAACCATTTCTTTTGTATGTTTTCTTACACTTAGTGCAAATGGTTTGGATGCACGATAGCTGAAACCTCCTCTAAATGCCGCAGTTCTGTGTTGCGGTATGGAAAGGACAATGGAACAGGATCTTACCGAGTATCTAGTTGAGGCAGAGTAACGCCAAGTGAGCTTGTCGTATAGGTATTTGGGCTTATTGAACTTTATGATGTCGTGCAATTGACAAGCATACATTAATGTTAAGCGATGATGCATTTTTAGAAGATTTGCCTTGTTAAGGAAAGGAGAGACATGTGTACGGGGTGGTATAGGGAAGCAGAAACGAGCACAGGCGTTCTGAATTCTTTGTACTATATTCTCAGTTTTTTTATAAAGGCAAGGACCATACACTCCTATACAATAATTTAATTTAGAAAGAACTAAGGTTTCACATAGTTTAATCCGCATTTCAACGCTTATAAATGATTTGATGCGATAGAGGACTTTTAACCTATAAAAACAGTTTCTAGCTAAATCAATAACATGATTTTCGAATCGAAGCTTCGAGTCAAAGTTGAGGCCCAGGTTGCGAGCTTCCGAAACAAACTCAAGAGGCTCACCCATGATTGAGACTTTAGGTTTTAGTGCTGCTATTGATTTTATTTGATTTTTCGAACCTATTATCATAAATTTTGATTTAGTCTGATTTAAAACAAGACAGTTTCTCTCGCTCCATTCAAAGACTCTGTCTAAATCATCGTTTAAGCTTTTGATTGCCACATCGATATCATTACGGGCTACAGGGACGTAAACTTGGATGTCGTCGGCATAAATATGGTATTTACAGCTACGAAGACAGTTAACAATATCTGACGTGTATATTATAAATAGAAGAGGACCTAAAATCGAGCCCTGTGGTACTCCTCGTGTAACTGAAAGGAAGTCGGATGTTATAGCATTTCCATCAGATTTCCGAATCACGACTCTCTGATGACGTCCGTTGAGATAACTATTAAACCAATTAAGTGTACCAGAATCAAAGCCATACAGAGTTAACTTCTTTTATAATACTGACAAGTTGATGGAGTCGAAGGCTCGTGAGAAATCTAAAAGTACTAGAATCGAGCCCATTCCTACATCTTGATTTTTAAGGAGGTTGTCTACCACTTCCAATAAGGCGGTGGCAGTACTTCGCCTTGTCCTAAAGCCAGATTGCAGTTCAGGAAGGATGTTGTGCGATTCGCAGTAAGCAACTAGCTGGTCATAAACAACTTTCTCCAGAATCTTGGATAAAAAAGGCAAAATACTAATGGAACGAAAATCTTTTAGGTCAGTTGCATTATTTTTTTTAGGTAACGGGCGCACCAAGGCACCCTTCCATTGGTCAGGGAAAACACCGCTAATTATTGACCTGTTTATTATTGTTGTAATAATGGGAAGTGTTTTTGGAATAGTGAGAATAATCATGTCTCTAGAGATGCAATCCAGGCCCATAGCATTCGACTTTATGCCCAAAATAATCTTTGCCACTACATTCTCATGAACAGGTTTTATAACGAATGTAGCATCACTTAGTGTAGGCAACTCACAATCCATGGTATCAGGTATGATAGAGCCCGAATTACCAGGAATAGTTAGGAAATGTTTGTTAATAGCATCGGGATCATCAAAGTAGGTAGGAAGATCTGATGAGGTTTTAAAGTTTGGTAAAACCGTTGACTTTAAATTTTTCCATAATGTTTTGCCGTCTTTTAATTTGCTATTGATCATGTTATTGAAATAAGCAGTTTTTTCTGCAATAATACTAAAAATTACTAAATGTTTTAAAGACTTGTAATTGTCTTTATCCTGCTGTTCGTTAGATAGCTTATATTTAGTACGCGCCTTGTCACGCAAACTCATCATATACCTGACGTTGCTGGTCAACCATGGCAGCATGCGATCACTTACTGTTATACATTTCTCGGGGGCAAACAGATCAAATAGGCTTATGATAGTACTATTAAATAAGTCAACCATGTCATTGACATTTTCCAAAAGAGTGATATCATGCCAACGAATGTTTTCAAGAGCCGATTCAAAGTCATCCAAGTTTATGTTTTTTAAGGGCCTGTGTAAAATTGATTGGCTCTGAGTTTTTCCCTTTTTGAGTTTTAAATTAGCAAAAACTGCCGAATGGCCTCCAAGTTCAGGGATGTGTACAACTGAAGTATTCATTACGCTCGCATCTGTAAGGAATAAGTCAATAAGTGTAGCACTATGCGAAGTATGGTGAGTGGGTTGAGTAATATGGTTACTTAAACTAGAGCAATATAGGAATTGATGTAAAGCAACTGTTTTGTAATCGTCTATGTCTAATAAATTAATATTAAAATCGCCCATGAGTACGATGTGGTCATAATTAGTAAACGATGATATTGAGTCAGTTAAAGAATCAAAAAAATTGACAATATTCACCCAGTTCGGCCTGTACGCTGTCCCGATAAGAAGGCGGATTTTATTTATAGTCAAAGTGATCCACATTTGCTCGACTTCAGCGTGGGTGATTGGATGAGGTTGTATTCGGATAGTCAACCCTTGCTTGAGATAAAAGCCCACCCCACCACCGCGCGATCTGGAGAGACCGCGTGGGCGCGGAATGTGCCGTAAGCGATACCCTGGTATAGATGGAGCACAAAAATCATTACCCTCACTTAGCCAGGTTTCATTTATTGCCATAATTTCAGGCATTTCCCGCATAACTAGTGACTGAAGTTCGTCGTGTTTATTGCATAGTGATCCAACATTTAGAAGGCCTAACTTCAGAAAACGAGTATTAATCAATGTTTTTAAAATAAATATAGGTATAAATATTTTCTATTACTGAATAATATATGTATATATAAATAATTATTATTTCAAATGTATGTTTTTGGTATCAAAATAAAAAATAAGTAAAATTTGTTATAATAAATTCTCTACAAAATGTATAAACACAAGGTACTAAGTCTAGTTCGTTTCCTTTGGCAAGCGCAAAAAAATTTTGAAAAAATTTTGATAATACAAAACTAATAAAATTCTGAATGACTAATCTAAGATGAAACAATAGGCCCGAAGATTTTATTGTAATCTTGTTGATTGCGAAATCGATGTATGATTGTGTCTTCGGTTTTCCTAGCAAAAATGCGGCCGTGCTTCGTCCAGACAAATCTCCATCTGTTCTCGCCTCCGGCCTTGCGAACCAGGTAAAATAGATTACGGTTGGACTTAGTAAGACGCTCATTGACATAAAAAGGCTTGGCCTGGTGGTCGGGCAACCCTAGACCTTCCGTGTTAATGCCTCGTCGCGCGCGTGCACTTGTCAAGAGGCCGTCTTTCAAGGCTTGTCGGGACAAACGCACAACAATAGGTCGTGGTCTGGGAATTTTCTCTGGTTCCTTACCTCCTTTAGGACCAACCCTCGTGGCACTTACGACGTCAGATTCCTGGAGGGAGAAGTTCAATTTCGTAGCAGCACTCATTACTACGTGCATTACGGACTCACCGTCAAATTCGGGAATACCCGATATCTCCACATCATTCTGGAGTGATTGTTGTTCTCGGCTATTCAGATTTTCTTCCAGCTGTGTCAGAGAAGACAAAAGCCCCCGCGTATCAGATAATGACGTATATTGTTCCTTTAAGTTCTGGACTTCAGTACGTAAGGTATTATTTTCGCCTTCAAGAGCTTGAATTCGGGCGTCGGCAGAAGGTACGGACACAAACAAATCGGAAATTTGGGAACCTAAAAAGTCCGTTGTAGCTGTGAAGTCACTTTTCAGCTGTTCGATGGTGGAATTAAGTTCAGTCTTTATGTCCTGCACGATAGTAGTGCGCAGATCACGAAACTTCAGATCGAGCATGTATGTATAACCTGTGTGTCACAATAAACATATTTGATTTGATTTGATTTGACTTACCTCACTTTCCGCAGGCGATTTACCAGTTAAGTTGTTGACCTATAATACTAAACCTAAAAATAAAATGTTTATTAAAATAAACATAACTTTTAAAGGTTGAACGAAATGTACAAAGACATATTTTTATGAATAGGCACTATGTTCCATTTTATTACTACCTCTAAAATGGTTGAAAACTATTGATTAATACAATATTATCCAATACAACTTACCCAGTGTTTATATCCCCTTTGCTAAGAACTTTTTTCAAGCGATTATCAATTACCAAAATTGTCGGGCTGCCATCTAGTGAGTGGTTAAGAATGCTTTTGATACCTGTTGGAAAACTCCTCATTGTAGACGTTTGCAGCTAGGTTGGATATGTGGCTATTTAAGAAATGCTGTGCCAAACATTATTGCTTTACAGATGCCTAAGAGAAAATACAAATGAAATGAAAATGAACATGAAATGAAAAAGTATTTATTGAATTAGGAATACGTTAAATAATCTCTTTTCTAAAGTCAAAAATCTAACGGTAAACAAAGGAAAAGTTAAGCGAGCTCATCCAAATAGGTGGCGACGCATGCAGACCGATCAGTGCGTACGAAGGCTCACCCCGGCGAGATACCGGGCACCGATACACGCAACGCACATAACCGCCTAGGCGAATCATGTGTGGCGCGTGCCCAGCCCCAGCCAGCCCGCCGGCGCTCACACCCGCACGCACCAGTCGGCCTACCCGCGTCGCCACCTGAGCTCGGAACAAATAAGTAAAAAGAAAGTCGTCTGTCTGTCAGTATGCCGCTTCAGTTAGGAAAATTACCATCTGTGGGAAAAAGAAACGACAAGAAACCCACAGGTACATTTAAATATGATTACATTGCATTGATACATTTGTCAATTTAAATTGAGTGAGCCTGTCTTGATTGGAATATGATGTGAACCTTTAAAAATCGGTCAAGATAACTAAAAATAAAAAATGGTACAGCAAAAGCAGGCCAGTTCACCAAGGCAGCACCCGTTCACGAGCATGACGCAGCGCCCAGCCATCGTCCAATTCAAACATATTTGAGGGAAGAGAACGACCCGACTCCCACGCCACCACCAGGCAAAGTTTTAAATGAGCATGCACTGCCAATGCCGTACTTGGGGATCCGGGGATACCGTTTTGGGGATCAATGCTGTCCACGTCCGTAGGCGAAGCCCTTTTGGGATTCATGACTCTAGTTACCCTACACGTGATCCCCGGGTAGTGCAAAATGGACAGCACTCTCTCCAGTGGTAGGCTTCGGCCGTGGCTGGTCACCACCCTCCAGGAGAACGCGTCGTCACGCGGCCTGGCCGTGTTTTCTACTGCTCACCACTCCCGTACCGGGTGCCTGGCTTCGGAGGGCAGCGGTACCGCCGCTAGCCGACCGTAGATAATTGGGGTCCCAAGTAGCTGGTTAGCCACCAGTGAAAGGCTGCCCCGCCATCTCACGAAAAATCCCAGATTGCTCTACCCTGCCAGTTGGCGACCGGATGGGAGGGCCAGGTAGCCAATCTGGGGGGGTTCGGGCGTCCCCGCGGTCTCCGCGTCAGACACCTTCCCGTGCGGCAATGGTGAGCATGGTAGCTGGTCGGCAGAGCGCCACCTCGTCCAACTTCCGCCCTCCTATAACAACCTATCACACAAAAAAATCTATCATAAAGCACAGAAAAAGGATAAACGCTAAACAGTAGCTGCACTCCCCTCCTACTCAAAGTGCACCTCACTAACATCGGAGGCCTGCACTCAAATCTTAATGCAGTTCACCACCACCTCGCAGCCACCATCTTGCAGCCGAAATAATCCAACCTCCAAACTACGTCCGTCCGTCCCCCCCCCCCCCAAATTAATGCTCCGACAGACCTTGTGTTGTTCGACGTGAATTGTGGAATCGTGGAGCAATATATTACTCCCTTACGAACAAATTGTGCTGCTGGCTGGGACAAAATTCCTTCGTCAATACTTAAAGCTTCAAAACCAGCTCTTAACCATTCTATTACTCATTTATGTAACTTGTCAATTGAGCATGGCATCTTCCCCGATTCACTAAAACAGGCAGTTGTACATCCAATTTATAAGAATGGGGATAGAAGAGACATAAAAATTATAGACCGGTGTCGGTTTTGCCGGTGGCATCGAAGATCCTGAAGAAAAGTTTAAATGAAGTCCTTCTCAATTATCTTAAGAAAAAGAAAATTCTCGCGAGTAATCAGTTTGGGTTCAGAGCAGGGGTCTCTACCGAAGACGCTGTGTTAGATCTCACGAAAACTATCATAGACATAGACATAGACATGATTTATTTTGACATCACAAAAATCCATAAGCGTTTACATAACATGAAAATTTTAAAACACTTAAATACTAAACAAAAATAAAGCAGGTACAAACACAACAAATCATGGACCAATGCGATGCCAAAAAAAGACCCCAGCTCAGCATTAGCCACAACAAATGCTGCAGCGCTGATTTTCAGTGGGATCTTGACGGTAAGGAGACCTGCATGAAGTACATACTCTGTACACACTATCGTACATAATCTGGATAATAAAAAGAAATGTATTGGTATTTTTCTCGATCTCTCCAGGGCCTTTGACACCGTATCAATTCCCAATCTCTTATCCAAATTAGAAGCCTACGGAATAAGAGGCCATACGCTTAATATATTTAGAAGCTACTTGGAAAATCGCAAACAACGCATTAAAGTTGATTCTTTCATTAGAGTCGCAGAAAATATATCATGCGGTGTGCCTCAGGGGAGTATTTTGGGTCCCACTTTATTCCTGTTATATATAAACGACCCCTGCAAGCTCTCTATTCCCAACTGCGAGATGTTTGCGTATGCCGACGATACGATACTTCTAATATCTGGTGACGACTGGGACCATGTTAAAGCCAACGCCGAGGCTGCCCTTAACTATGTAATGGCTTGGTTATCTGCAAATCTTCTAACACTAAATCTTAACAATTCCCTTTTCATTGTCCGCAAAATCAGATCCCAACATGGATGATACAAAAATATTTACTCACGCCAGTTGCAAAACCCCTACAAACTGCCAGTGTGAACCTTTGACCGTTGTACACGGTGTTAAATATTTGGGTATCCATATGGATCGTAGGTTAAATTGGCACACTCAAATTGACGCATTAAAAAAACGAGTGCGTAGTCTTATTTTATATTTTTAAGCGTATTCGACACACCGCGGACTCTGAAGTCATAAAAACCATCTATTTCGCACTGTGCCAAGCTATACTCACGTACTGTATTCCGGCCTGGGGTGGAGCCACAAAGACCCTCCTACTGGGACTTGAAAGAGCTCAAAAGGCGATATTAAAGGTCATGTCCTGCAAACCAATCCGGTACCCTACCACAACTCTTTCAAAATTCAAAATTCAAAATTTATTTATTGATTAGGACATTAAATATCTCTTTCAATCGTCAAAAAGGAGGGGGGTAGGAAAGTAGGAAGAAAACACACAGTGACACGCTGACCGCCCTATGGCCGTAGATAACGTATCCCTCGCCAACCACGACCGAACCGTGTTCGACAATGCCAGGCAGAGCCGGAACGCTATATTATATTATATAGGTATGTCTAGTGTAATTAAGAAAAACATTACAAAGAAAGCCAAGTGTTGACAGTGCGTCAGCTGTATATATTACGTACTATTCTACGAAAACACACTTCTCTTCCACTAGATCCCAATTATTTAAACAAAAGAACTGGTGCTGCGCGTCTATGTACAGCTGAAACATTTAAAACAACTTTCGCAAGCCGCCAATACGCCATTCTATCTTGTAAGATATACAATAAAATAAATAAACACATATTAATTTACGAGCTAAATACGTTTGAAGTTAAAAACAAACTTACGAACTGGCTTTTGAGCCTGACCTACGATGAAACTGAAGCACTAATAAATAATAAATAAATAATAAATATAAAATTTATTTTCTCTACATAACTGCAACATGTGATACAATAATGCACACCATTTGATAAGTATAGGAACTGACGTCTGAAGTAGGTTTGTAAAACAAACCTGTAACACAGATCGCCAGGTCTTCCCCCTATTTAACATTAGTTCACAGTAATGTTCAATTTAATGATAAAGCAACAGAGTAAAAGCTGATTTGAGACATATTAAGAAAAAAACAAATATATATATATGATAACATTAATAACAAAAGACAAAGGTGTGTATGTGTGTTTTGTGTGTGTATATGTGCCTGAGTGTGTATGTGTGTGTGGGTGTGGGTGTGTTAGTATACGTACTCCAACCATCTCTATGACGGAGGCTTTAATAATAATTCGGTCGCTTCGTAATTCAAAGTCTGCAACCAGCCCTTGACTATAATTTTACACTGGTTCTTAGTTAGGTCATGAATATGCAAGATACAATTAATTTTATTGTATAGGAAGTCTCCCAAGAATCCATAAAAACGATGAGCAAACTCTGTGGAGCACTTTACATCTCTGCAGCAAACCTCGTATCGCCTTCGTTTACCTACGTTACAGAGACCGTTTAGGGAAGAATGCTTCTTCATGATAGTGTGGAGTATGAATAGTTGCCTTACAGTCAAAACATCACATTTTTTATATAATTCTGTGGTCGGATATAAGTACGGTAGAAAGTATGATACTTTAAGTATCATTCTCTGGGCCCTTTCCAAATTTAAAAGATTACCCTTAGTTGTTCCACCCCATGCAAGTATGCCATAGGTAACGATCGACTGACACAAGGCAAAATAAGTAGTACGAATTAGTTTTGTGTCAGCTACATGCCTTAATGTTTTAAATATGTATAAGAGCTTACGTACTCTTACTGTGGTAGCCTCGATATGAGGTTGGAAGGATAATCTGGAATCTATATGAACACCGAGGTATTTTATACAAGTTGGTTGTTGAATGACCAGACACGAGTAAGGGTTTACACCTGGTAGAGCACATGTATGAGCTTTTATATGATGTTGATTGGGTGACGGTTTATTTTTTGATGTTATTCCGAAAGTGATATATTTAGTTTTTTCTGCGTTTAATGTTAATACATTATCACTCAACCATTTGCACACCATATTAAAACCCTTTTGGGCATTCTCGAATACTTTCTCCCATGTATCCTCGCTAAATAGAAGGGCAGTATCATCTGCAAATGATATGATTTTTCCACCAGGGAGCTGAAGTTTGAGTAGTTCATTGATATAAATCAAAAATAAAGTAGGTCCACTCACACTGGTCTGGGGCACACCAACTTCTACTGGAAGTTCTTCACTTATACTTTGACCAACTTTGACACATTGTCGCCTTGATGTCAAATAATTTTCAAACAATTTTAACTGGTCTCCTCGGACACCTATGCCTTCCAACTTGTTACACAGTGTGGGGACAGAGACCGTGTCAAATGCTTTAGCCAAGTCTAAGAAGATAACTAAGGTTTTCTGCTTTTTGTCTAAACTATCGGTAATAAAGTTAGTTTATACCAGTATTGCATCAGAGGTTGATTTGTTAGACCAGGGGGTCTAAAAAGGCCACATTCGCATTTCATATTATGATTCATATTAGACTACAACAAACTTATCTGATTAGGTGGCCAGTACTGGAACTAAGTGACGCCATTTTGAATTGTCATGTCATTGTCAACAAAAGCGACGCTGTAGATAAGTTTGTCACACATTAATATGAATCATAATATGAAACGCTAATGTGGCCTTTTTAGACCCCCTGAAGCCATACTGTGAACGGGCCAGCAAGTTATTTTTCTCCAAGTAATTTATTAATCTTTTGTTTAGTACTCGTTCCAGTATTTTCGACAACGCAGGGAGTATAGAAATTGGCCTATAGTTAGCGACACAACCTCTATCATCAGACTTGTGTATGGGATGGAAATATGTTTTTTTTAGTATGTCTGGAAACACTCCGGTCTGGATTGCTAGATTACAGATATGTGTGATCGGTGTCAGCAATAATGTCCTGTAACGCTTTATCATGTCCGAGGAGACCCCATCAAGACCGACCGCAGAACCACTTTTTAGTGAGTGTATAATACTGTTAACTTCGATTTCATCTGTAGGAATTAATGCCATCGAACTTTGTGTAGCAAAAATTGAAGGTGGTACTGGAACCTCACCTAAATTACTAGCTATATTTCGAGCAAGCTTAGCTCCAACCTCAACAAAATATTTATTTATTAACTGTAGAGATTCAGAAGCATTTTCCCCAGTAATTAATTCGGTTGCAGCCTTGTGATTTGATGACGTGCATCATGAAGGTATCGATAGCTGTGGTTGGTCAACTGGGGACCTTCTGGTGTATGCTACTTATATGTGTAGTGAGGCCATTGAGAGACACGGCGAGGCCCTTGCTGTGTCTCTCGATATCTCCAAGGCCTTTGACAGGGTTTGGCACGCAGCCCTTTTAAGCAAGCTTCCCTCATATGGTATTCCTGCTGGCTTTTGTACCTGGATATCGGATTTTCTGAGTGAACGATCAATCCGTGTAGTTCTAGACGGTTACACGTCTGAACTTAAGGCTATCGACGCGGGAGTTCCTCAGGGGTCGGTTCTGTCCGCGACTCTTTTACTGTTGCATATTAACAATCTGCTTGGACACGGTATCTTTGGGTACGCAGTTGACAGCACAGTAACGGATAGATATCTGTCGGATGCAAAAGCCAACAGGGGCGATATTCAGTCTTATCGAGAGGCCATGGTTGGTCGCTTGAACGAGGCTCTTAAGGCAGTGTCCGATTGGGGCGAAGCCAATCTAGTGTCGTTCAAAGCCACCAAAACACAGGCGTGTTTGTTTTCCGCTAGACGGAGTCCATTCAATCTAGCTCCGACTTTCCGGAATGTATCTGTGGAAATTACCGATAACCTACAGCTCCTGGGTGTTGAGCTATCAACCAATCTCAACTTTGGACAGTACATTGAATCAAAAGCCAAGACTGCAGCAAAAAAAACTTGGAATCCTCTCGAAGGTCAAGCGGTACTTCACTTCAAGGCAGTTGCTTCAGTTATATCAAGCACAAGTCCGATGGAGTACTGCTGCCTCCTCTGGGATGGATCAGCCAAATACCAACTTTCTGCTTTGGATTCGTTGGAAAAACGTGCAAAGAGATTAATTTGTGATCCGCAGTTGATTGAGGCTAAGCTTTCCCGGACCACTTCGTGGTTGAGGTCCAGGTCCTGGCTTCGGACCAGGTCCTGGCCCCGCACCAGGTCCTGGATCAGGTTCAGGCCCTGGCCCCGGACCAGCTTCTAGTTCAGGTCCAGGTCCTGGACCCTGACATGTCCGTGGTTCAGGTCCATGTCCTGGCCCCGAACCAGGTCCTGGTCCAGCTAATGTTTATGGTCTACGTGATGGCACTGGTCTAGGTCCTGGTTCTGGTTCAAGCTCAAATTGTGATCAAGGTTGCAGTTTTGGTCATGATCCTGGACCAGAACCTGGACCCTAAACCTGTACTTTGCCTTGGACCAAAACTAGGACCTGGACCAGGGCCAGGACCAAGACCTAGACCAAGAAAATCGGATATAATTTCTTTTGACAATCGGTTAATTGGTCGATTTTCGCCAATTAAAATAACACGGCGATAACATACAGTTAACATGAGAAAAAGCTTTCCGGAAACCCAAAATTACATTAATCAGCCGTCAATTGGAGATTTGACAATCCGTTAACAAGCTTAACAGCTAAGCCGTCAATTGGCCCTTTCAGAAACCCAAACTGCATTTAATCAGTGTTTAACAAGCTGTTACGTAATTTTTGCGTTGACAAGCGTTTCTGAAACCGGGTGTAAGTTGTAGTACACAACTTTCTTTTAGTTACTTTTATCATAGGACTAGCCATTTTATCAATAATTTGCTCCGGACGGGAGCAAAACATAAAATTGTAAATTTTCGTGAAAAATTGACCATCTTTGAAGAGTCATAAGTCATTTGTTACTGTACATTTTGTAGAGCTGCGTTTGGGCTTAAATAGTGGCAAATATAAAACTTTAAAAGCCATTAAGCTTTATTGGTCGAAAAATGCAGTTTTTTATTTTTAGACCAGAAAGTGAAAAAGTCCCAAAAATTCGCAGTTTTTCACGTATTACGCAGGAAGCACAATTTCTTTTTGCTTGCAAAATGTAGTTTCACACTCTCTTAAGGGGGGGTAAATGCAGCGTGACATCGCGCTTTGCGTTTTAGGGCAATTTTTTTGTAAGATTTGATTGACTCTTACAGCTCGCTTTTGTAGTTTGAATATGATGTCACTATCAGAGGGCTTAGTGTGAGTTTCGCTTGGATTTTACTTTACTATCGCGTTTGCGTTTACGTCGAAATTAGTATGAAGAAAAAAACTTCATTTACGTACCACTAGACGGCGCTATACATTTTTTCATATTAATTTTCACGTAAACGCAAACGCGATAGTAAAGTAAAATCGAAGCGAAACTCACACTAAGCCCTCAGCACTCTTGACCCATAGTATGATGCCGTACGACATAATACTATGAAAATAACTATAATAAACTAATCTATCTGTATTCACATCTGTTAGCCTTCTTAATCGCCACACGGCAAATGCAGCCATCCAGTAGTTCTGGAGATAAGCGTTTACAAACAGACAAATATAAATTTTAAAATTTTTTGTTGTTCTTATTCCTATTTCATCATCGCCCTAAATTATTTCGTTGTAAATATATTCAATGAACAGGCACACTTTTTTACTGTTTCATTTAATGTAATATAATATTCTTTATGTTATATTACATATAACTTATATTCTATTACATAGAACTCGGTTCAAAGTTAATAGAAATGTGTAATAAAACCAGACCTTTTCACAATTCAAACCTTTATTATTTTAGTTAGGTATCTAAAAATTTAACTTGCGTATTGTATTAACAACATACTAAGCGAATTACACATAGCTCGAAGAACAGATGGCCGATGGGGCAGTAAAGTTCTCGAGTGGCGACCACGTACCGGAAAACGCAGCGTGGGTAGGCCTCCCACAAGGTGGAACGACGACCTGGTAAAGATCGCAGGTATCAGCTGGATGCGGAAGGCACAGGACCGGCCTTTGTGGAGATCTCTTGGGGAGGCTTATACCCACTGAGAAAATATACAATTATTTAAAACTTTTAAAATTTTTGAACAAATAAAAAGAACGTGTGAACTTATTCTCTAAAATTACTATTACAATAGAGGACTCAGTACTAAACTACATAACGATTGAAAGTAACTCGAAGAGTATATTGCCACAACAAAGTAGGTGTATGCCGCTGCAGTTAACAAATAATGAATGAGCATCATCCTGAAACAAACAAAAATAACCATTGCATTATTTTTAATAAGAAATTCTAAAAAACTAACGCGGTCAGTGTCACACATTTTAAGGGTATGTTCCGGGTTTCCTACCGCGTACGTTTGTTGACGAATAGCCCGATATATCCACACAGTTGCATGCACTATGGTCACGGAACGACTGGAGAGTGCCGGGCGATGCGTCGAAATATCGACCTGCTCGTCAACAAAGGTATGCGGTAGGAAACAAGGAACATACCCTTAAAATGTGCTTTATTGCAGTACGTACTGTACACATGGATCAAAAGGATTAAAAATTAATGAGGGCAAATAAGTAAGCATAAATTACTTAACAATAGTTCTAACAACACCTAGGCTCTGTCCTAATTGGCAGCGGTCGTACAACCATGGTCGTGTGTCATCCGAATCCCAGCGCCGCCATGTACCAAGAACATTAGTTGAACACTACACGATACTCTCACGGTGAGGAAAAACATCGTTTTGAAACCTGCAAATTCAGGCGACTGAATGTGTACCCATGATCAAATCTGGTCAGATTCCCGTGGTAGCAGGGTCACGGAGGTCAGATGGCAGTCGCTTCACTGTAATTACCTGATCTACCAAATCTTGGATCATGATCAAGGCGGCCATGCCCGAGCCATGATGCAATCTGGTCAGGATCCCAGGATGGCAGTCGTCACAGCCCATTACAGATTACAGTCCACTATAGGACTACAGGACAGGACAGGACAGCCTCTCCCACGAAAAGGGAAGTTATTTTCATAATCTCCACGCTAGGCCGGCGGGTTGGAGATCGCAGTGTTATAAATATAACAATGGAAAACGCTGCTGTCCATTTTTCAGCCTCAACGTTCAACGTTCAACGTTAGTCGCCTTGTACGACACCCACGAGTGTAAGGGGTTGGTGCTATTCTATATACTCTGCCGGACACCACACGGCCAATGTAATTACTTAACCTGCCAAAGTCAAAGCGGAATTGACATTGACGCCGTGAGGATTATTCTATGATTGTACCTAAACATGTGGCTCCTGGCTTTGTCAATATCTTCATCCTTCTCCTTGAGCAGATATTTTCGACCTCCACGCAATGCTGATATAAAGTAGCTGGATACGTCCACATTCTCTATTTCGTAGTAGAAATCGTCTTTGTCCCGCAGTTGAATACACGAACGGAGTTTAAGGAAGTTGTAGTTGTCGAATTTCCATTGCTGCGTCAGGAAGTAGCGGAGAGCCAAGTTGGCAGTGAAAATGCGCCGTTGGATTTTGAGCAATCTGAGATAATAAAAAAAAAGTTTGTAGAATACATTTCAATATAACATCTAAGACAAGTAAAAGGTAAATAATTTCCCAGAACTAGGATACCCTGTGTTTCAGGTGAAAATTTATAAAACTTAATTAAACAGCTTGATGGACTATCTGTGTGGAAAGTGGCCACCGTCCTCCAGGACATCTACAACCTAAACTGTGAGACACATCAAGGGGCCTAGGGGGCAAAATTGAAAAAATGTGGACAAAATTCATATAGAACTATTATTTCGGGCTTGGATAGCGGGTTTTGCCCCATCGTGCAGTACGCCACGCGGCGCACTGCACAGTGGGACATTTCGTGCCACCTCTCCCCTATGTCATGGACGTCAACGATAATATCATCACGTTACAAATTATAAAAGGAAACATTGGTAAATATTTAGATATTTTCTTGTAGTTTTTGTGTTCATTCATAAAAAAAACATCTTGGCGTTACTATCCCGGTTGTGCTCTCGCGTACGAG